>JALMGJ010000002.1:33343413-34681413 GCA_023362775.1 Charina bottae | reverse complement strand
ATGGGATGCTGCCTTGCAGAAGGTATGGGAGGTGGGCTTGGGGAAGGAATGGGATGCACGGTTTAGGGAATGGTGCGACATGGCGAAGGCCCGTGGTGTGGGGCTTGAGGCGGCTTTTCTCACTCGCAGCGGTGGTGCTGGATCTGAAGTCGAGTCCTGGGGGCAGCTAGCTGAGACTGCTGAAGCCCTTGGGCCTCTACTTCAGCTCCAGCACTGCCGCCAAGTGCCACTGTGCCGGGTGACCAAAAGGGCATAGATGGGGGGGAGAGATAGGTGGCTGGGGGGAGTCTCCCTGCAGTCGTAAGTGCTGCTGGGCAAGGCTGAGGCTTCCAGGGGTGGCTGAGGCTTTGCGCCTCACTGCAGCACCCCCTAATTTGCATGTGGCCTTTGCCAGGCCTCCCAGGGCCTCCCCCACCTCCCAAGGCACCCCACGCTCCTTACCTGGGACTCCATCCACATAACAACCTGCTAGATCACTTACTGACCGCAATTGGGAGTGCTGATATTGCAGTTGTTCAATGAAGCAGTCATGTGCCATCTTGCTAAATGACAGCTTCACTCAATGACCAAGAGTCCAGTCCCAATTGTGGTCGTTAATTGAGAACTATATGTAGAGTGAACTCAATGGGAAGGGAGGTTGGAGAGAGTTAGTTGGGTTGCTAGACTGTTCAGTCAATAGCTGTCAGAACCCTGGCATGCCCAAGGGTCCTGCCATCCCCTATACCACAGCCAGCATTAGCAACTGCCAGCTACGCCTCATGGATGATGAACTTTTAACCTTGACACCAGGAGAACCAGAGGGAAGACTGAAAGCGGACCAGATGGAAGCCCGCAGCTGGGAGGGGCCAGTGCTCTGGCAGAAGGGTATATAAACCCGAGCAGGGAACCAGGGGATCATTCGTGCCTTTACTGGGCTTACTCATGTTAATCAATAAACCGTTTACTTACTGAAAGAGCTGAGGTAAAGTCATTTCTGTGGAGAAACATCTGCAACTGAGAAGCGTCTGACAATAGCTTAGTATCATCTCAGGGTTCCATTGCACTGCGTGAATGCAGATCATGTGTTTGTAATGGGTTTTTAAGGATATAAGTAAAAGCTGCCAAAGTTGACCATGAGAGGTGGGCCATTCTTTTTCCTTCTTGGATGTCCCAGGAGGGAGGGAAGTCACCCCATAGAATTTTAGAGTTGGAGGGTGCAGTTGAGATTTTGGAATCCAACATATTGGACATATATGCTCGGTGTAGACATTGAAATTAAAGCACATGCCAGACAGATGGTTGCCTAGCTTTTGCTTAAATACAACCATTGAAGGGAAGCCTGCCCCTTTCATGGTTCTTGGGTTGACTCTTGAGCTGTTCATACTATCAAGACTGTTTTCCAAACCCAGGATCAGAATCTATCTACCTGTAACATAAATCTATTGTTCAAGAGACACGGGGGAAGTTAGCATTGCCAGGGTGTGATTCTGCTATAGTTAGACCAAGGTAGAAAAAGCCCTGGAACAGATATTAAGCCGACAGGGCTTAATGTCTCAAACCATTGTGGCTATCTATCTTTATATCTATAAAGCTATAGAGAGGTGGAAGGGGCCACTGACATTCTGGACTAAAACATAATGTTCATATATGCTCAGTGAAGATATCCAAATTAATGCATATCCTATACAGACAGTTGCCTAGCTAATGAAGGGAACCCTGCCCCTTTCAACATCCAAGATCAGAAACTATCTGCTTGTAACACACATAAAACACACTGACAACAAAGGGCCGCATAGTTAAAGCAATGGTATTCCCCATAGTAACCTATGGCTGTGAGACCTGGACCATAAGGAAGGCTGAGCAAAGGAAGATAGATGCTTTTGAACTGTGGTGTTGGAGGAAAATTCTGAGAGTGCCTTGGACTGCAAGATCAAACCAGTCCATACTCCAGGAAATCAAGCCAGACTGCTCACTTGAGGGAATGATATTAAAAGCAAAACTGAAGTACTTTGGCCACATAATGAGAAGACAGGATACCCTGGAGAAGATGCTGATGCTGGGGAAAGTGGAAGGCAAAAGGAAGAGGGGCCGACCAAGGGCAAGATGGATGGATGATATTCTGGAGGTGACGGACTCGACCGTGGGGGAGCTGGGGATGGTGACGGCCAACAGGAAGCTCTGGCGTGGGCTGGTCCATGAAGTCAAAATGAGTCGGAAGTGACTGAACGAATAAACAACAACAACATAAATCTATTAGTCAGAGACCCCGGGGGAAATTCATATTGCCAGGGTGTCATTCTGCCATAGTTAGACCAAGGTAGAAAAAGCCCTTCAGTCCTCCAGGAAATACAGATTTTGGGCTGGCCATGTCCTCCATACTAGCCATGACATAATGGCCTGATAAACTTTCCAAGCAAATTCCAAATTTGCTCACTGAGCCAAAGGACACAGATTCTGCCCTGTCTTACATCAACGTCGGTAGGAAGGGGCCTAGTTTTCATGGTCACCATAGAAAGAAAAAATTGTGGTCTTCTTTTTTGCAGAGGAAAGAAGACTATGTAAATGGTACCTCTGAGGTTTGGTCAGGATATCTCCTTTACCGGATATACCGTACTTATCCTGGGGTGTCTGACCTGAATGTAGGAAGGGGTCTCATCCCTACCAGGACAGGGTGGGAAAGAATTCCAAAATTCTCACTGGCTAGAAAAAAGCTGTTCAGTTGTCTTAGCATATTGCAAATGTTAGCTTCTTAATAAGTTGGATGAGTAAAACAAAGTCAAACTTTCCTGAATTGGTCCCTTGATGGAACAAACTCTTCAACTGGAATTATGCCCATGGCCACAAAAATTGTTTCTCCAGCTGTGCATCTGCAGATCAAGTCATATTGAGAGTCCATTGTGATTCGGTCTTCCTTTATAATTATTGAAATCATGGTAATTATTCTATTTCCAGCAGGGCCTATGGGATACCCACCCGCCACTGTTCCCATTTATTTTTGAAACCATAATAAGGAATAAGTTAGAAACTCCCAATCAAGCAACTAGATAAATATTTAGTACCTCGTCATATAAAAAACTTCAAAATGACAACATATGGGGGGTTCCTGTAGGCAGGTCTGTGCAGGTCTGAAATTTATTTTAATGTTGTCCCTTTAATGTGCCAGGCTTCATTTGATCTCCCTTGATATAGTCAGTGTGGCTGTGCTCTTTGGTGAGAGAATTGTGCTTCTCCTTAGACGGATCTGAGACCAAAGACGGTGGCGCCTGTCTCAGAGAACAGTAGCAGATGTCCATTATGATATGTGAAATTCTGCTGCTGCTGCTGCTTCTCTTGGTGTCCCATTTTCCTTGTGAGACATTGATGATCAAATGTCCATTGAGTGTCCAAAAAGAGGAAGAAATCATGTTTAATTATTACAAGCCGGGAGACTTTGTGATTAGTGGAATGATATCTACACTCAGTACTGAATTCAAACCATACATTTTCTCCTTGCCTCCAACAAATAGATTTCAAAGGTAATTACTGATGTGCACTTAACCATGCTAATTGATTTTATCCATTCCACTGTCTACTTTTCAACAAGGAATTATTCCTATTTCCTGGTACCTGGGCACTGTTGGTATGCTCATCCTTTTTTCTCCTATTTGGTTTAAGCAAAGGGCTTAAAAGTTGGTGTGTGTGGCCTTGGTGAACTATCTGGGATACTAGGGATATATATACTATACTATACTATACTATACTATACTATACTATACTATACTATACTATACTATACTATACTTATAATCTAACTATCTATATCATCTATCACCTCCATCCATCCATCCATCCATCCACTTTTACCTCTCCTGGGCTGGTGAGCACAGTCCTCAACAATTGGCTTGTAGTTTTCCTTTGTAAGATGGCTTGTTGGATGCTTTAGGTTCCAGAAGAAAGAAGAGGCTGGCATTCTGCTGTGTATGGAGATAGCCCAGCTTCCGGTTCAATATTTGTTTAAAGGAAAGGAATACCTTTTTAAAAATAAAGAAGTCGGGGAGCGTGGCAGGCAATATGCCTTGGGCATATTGTGTACCAAGACTGTGAAAGGACTCTCTGATTTGGAAGGGAATTCAAGTTAGGCAGAAACCATTTCAGCTCCTTTTTAGTAAGTGGTGACTTTTATACTCCTTGTGTAATTAATTTGATGATACGGCTTTGATATCCTACTGTTATAATCTTATTTTATGTATTTTATTTCAGACAACAGCCGGCATAATCTAACATTCAAACAAAAATTTAGAACCCTCCCATATGAAAAAAAAATCTTCCAAATTATGAAGAAAGTAACAAAAAGATTAAAATGAATATGAATAGCAGAGAACTACAGAATCAGGGGTGTGGTGACTCAGCGGGTAAGACGCCATGCTTGTCGATCAGAAGATCGCAAGTTCGGAGGTTCGAATCCCTAGCCCCTCGTGACAGAGTGAGCTCCCGCACCAGCACCAGCTCTTCCCAACCTAGCAATTTGAAAGCATGCAAATGCAAGTAGATTAATAGGTACCACTTTGGTGGGTAGGTAACAGCGTTCCATGTGCGTCATGAAGGCCACATGACCACGGAAGTGTCTTCGGACAACGCTGGCTCTTCAGCTAACAAACGGAGATGAGCACTGGCCCCTAGAGTCGGACACGACTGCACAAATGTGCGGGGGGGAACCTTTACCTTTTTTACAGAATCATTGCAAGGTTAAATGATTACAGTTGCTTATAACTAATATGAAATGTGAAACTACATATAGTATAAATCTTAGTGTTGGTAAGACAATAGCCATCCACTGTTGAAAAGTAATGAAATATTATAGGATATTATTCTATACAGTATACTCTCTGAGAAGAAGGTAAAATAGAAAGTAAAATATTACTGTCTGCCAAAGGTATATTAAGATATAGCACTAAAAAGAACAATTCTAACTGACTAAAGTAACTAAGCATAATAGTTAAGAATCCAACTGTGCAAGTGTGTTAATGCAAATGCAAATGAACTGCAAGTTCTAGTAATGGAACCCAAGGACCAGAATGAAAAAATGGGACTAGAATTAAATATAAAGAAGGCCAAACTGATGACAACAGACCTTGTTTTGAACACCAAAGTTCAAAAGTGGCAATACTCTCCCTAGCCTGCTTCTGCAAAGTCCAACTTTCACTTGCATAGAGTGTCACAGGGAATACCATGACTTGCACGATTCTGATCTTTGTAGGCATAGACACATGATGGTATTTAAATATTTTTTCCAAGGACTTCATGGCTGCTCTTCCAAGTGCTATTCTGTGGTGCATTTCTTGACTGTTCCTTTACTGCTGATGGTTGGTCCAAAATGCAGAAGCTATCCACCACTTCGATATCTTCATTGCCTGCTTGTTCTACCTGTTGTCATTAGTTTGGCCTTCTTTATATTGAATTTAAATCCCTTGTTTTCACTGTGCTCCTTGACTTTGATTACTAGAGCTTGCAGATCCATTGCATTTTCTCATCATCACCAAAGCACAGCTTATTGATGTATCATCCTCCAATTTTAAAACCATACTCATCTTCTTCCAATCCAACTTCCGTTGTTGTTGTTGTTGTTGTTGTTGTTGTTTTTATATAATTTTTATTGCACATCAATAATATAAATATAAACCGACAATAATACAATACAATACAACATACAACACATATTATATATTATACAATATATTGTATATTAGGTATTAAATACCTTTAGATAGATTACCGCTCTACCCTATACCCTTACTTATTATTTCTTCTTTACATCTTCTTCAAAATCTATATTTCTATTCTTTCTTCCATACCTCTGACCTTTTCAACCAAACCAACACATTCTAATTAACTTTCCAATTTCTGAGTGTTTCAATAGACACTCAGCCTTTAACCCTTTACCTCCTACTCCTCAACATACTTTTACCTTCTGGGATCTTGTCTTCCCCTTCTTACCCTTCTCTTCTTTCTGTAATCCCCTAATTCTCTATTCCTTACTTTCTTATAATTTCACTGTAATCAAACAACATAAAACAAAAACAACAAAACAACAAAGTAAAATAAAATGGACTTCCTACTTTCTCATCAAAAATTTCTACAATATATTCTACATTTTGTATAATTAATATAGTTGACTACTTATACAATTTATACAATTCTATATCTCATTTACATTGAATTCACTATTTGTATTTTTTGAGTTTTTTCTATATATCTGTAAAATGGGTCCCAACATAAGTTAAATACTTCGTGATTCTTATCGTTCAATAAGTCTGTTAATTTTGCCATCTGGACTAGATCCATTGTTTTTAATAACCATTCCTCAATTGTAGGTATACAATCCTCTTTCCAGTGACTAGCAAATATAATTCTGGCCGCAGTTAATAAATAAAATAGTAATTTCCCATATTTCTTGTGTATCTCAGATTTTAAAAATCCTAATAAATACATGTCTGGTTCAAAAATTAGATCTTCTTCCAATATTTCACTTATTATTTGATGTATTTTTAGCCAATATATTTTTGTTTCCTTGCAAGACCACCAAAGATGGAAAAAAGTGCCCGCTTCTTTTTTACATTTCCAACATCTGTTAGATAATCTATTATTCATTTTTGCTAGAGTGTTTGGCGTTAGATACCACCTATACATCATTTTATAAAAATTTTCTTTCATATTATAATTCAATGTGAATTTTAGATCTTTTAACCATATATCTTCCCATGCTTCCAATTGAATCGTATGACCTAATTTTTTTTCCCAATTACACATACATTTCTTTTTTTGTATATTTTTCAAATTATTTAATATTAATATCTTGTACATTTTTGAAATTAAATGATTTTTGTCTTTCCATAGAACGATATCCCAATTATTTGCAGTATCTTCAAATTTGAAATTTTTATTATCCACTCTGAATTGTTCTTTAATTTGAGCATATGAAAACCAATTACACTTTATTCCATCTTTTAATAAGTTTTCTCTTGATTTTAAATTATAATTTGATCCCTCAAAAATTAGTAAGTCTTTGTATGTTATCCAATTACCTATGTTTAAATTTCCATACCAAGTAAATGCTTCATGTGGTGAAATCCAGAGAGGTATATTTGGTAAAATTGTATATTTATATTTATTCCAAATTATTATAATTGATTTTCTAACGGGATGGTGATTAAATGCTACATTTGCTTTGATTTTATTATACCATAGGTATCCATGCCAACCAAATTTTAAATCATGACCTTCCAAATTAAGTAGTTTTTTGTCGTCCAGTCTTATCCAATCTCGGAGCCACCATAGAATACATGCCTCATAATATAATTTTAAGTTAGGAAGATCAAAACCACCATTCTCTTTGGTATCTTGTAGGAATTTATATTTTATTCTTGGCTTTTTGCCTTGCCAAATAAATTTTGCCAAGTCTTTTTGCCAATTTTGAAAAGTTTTTTGAGTTATAACAATTGGAATGGTTTGAAATAAAAAGATAATTTTTGGTAATATATTCATTTTTATTGTTGAAATTCTACCCAGGAATGATAGATGTAGATTTTTCCAGAGTTTTAAATCGTTTTTTATATTAGTCCATAATTAAGTATAGTTATTTTTGAATAAGTTTGAATTATTAGATGTTATATCCACTCCTAGATATCTTAGTTTTTTAACATTTACGAATCCCGTGATCTGTTCCATATTTTGAATAATGCTTTGATTCATATTCAAATTTAACATCTTTGTTTTATGATTGTTTATTTTAAGCCCCGCCAATTCACCAAAATCTTGGATTTTTTTTAATAAGTGTTTAATCGAAATTTCTGGGTTTTGTAGAGTTATAACCATGTCATCAGCGAAAGCTCTTAATTTGTAATTTTCCTGTTTTATTCTTATTCCTTCTATTAAATTATATTTTCTTATATTTTCTAATAGAACTTCTAATACCAAGATAAAAAGGAGTGGTGAGATCGGGCAACCTTGTCTGGTGCCCCGACCTATATTACAATCCTGAGTAGTATCTCCATTTACTACTATTTTGGCAGTTTGCCATGTATATATAGCTTGAATAGCTTTTATAAATTTATCCCCATAGTCCGATCTTTCTAATATTTTAATCATAAAATCCCAATTTAAATTGTCAAAAGCTTTTTCTGCGTCTAAAAACAACAATAGGATTTGTTTTTCTTTATGGACTTTGGCATATTCAATTAAATTTATAATGGTTCTAATGTTGTCTTTGATGTGTCTTTTTGGTAAAAAGCCCGATTGATCCATATTTATTACATCTTGTAAAACCTCTTTTAATCTATTTGCCAAAATACTAGTAAAAATTTTGTAGTCTGTATTTAATAAAGAGATTGGTCTGAAATTTTTACATAAGGTGTGGTCTTGATCTGGCTTAGGAATTAATATTATGTTGGCATTTGTCCATGTTTCCGGTATTCCATTTCCTGTCATTATTGAATTTAATAATAAATTAAATGGTATTAATAAATGGTCTTGAAGCACTTTATAATACATTGCTGTGAATCCATCTGGACCTGGGTTTTTTCCTGGTTTCTGTTTTTGAACTGCATTTGAGATCTCTTGGATAGTTATGGGTTCATTTAATCTGTCTTGCTGCACTTTAGGTATTTTTTGTAAATTACTTTCTGATAAATAACTATCCGCCTTTTCAACATCCAGTTGTTGTTTCTGATATAATGTAGAATAGAATTCATGAAATACTTTTTTGATACTGGTGTTGTCATTTAATTCTATCCCTTTATCTTTAATTTTATTTATAATTTCCCCCCCCCCCTTCTTTTCTTAATTTAAATGCTAACCATTTACTCGCTTTATTGGCATATTGAAATTTTTTTTGTTTAATATACCTCAGGTTTTTTTCCATTTCTTCAGTTGTTAATATTTCTATTTGCTTTTGAAGAATAATACTTTGGTTTTTTATATCATTATCTCCAGGTTTATTTTGCAGTTCAATTTCTTTTGTTTTAATTTGTTCACATACATTCATAAATTTTTGTAATTTCATTTTTTTATGGTGTCTACCTAAAGATATAAAATGGCCTCTCATATATGCTTTGCTTGCATCCCAAATGGTGTTAATATTTATATTGTCTTTCATATTTAATTCAAAAAACTCTGTTAATTTGATTTTACTCTGTTCTATATATTCTTTATTTTTTAAGATGGATTCGTTGAGTCTCCATCTATACTGTGTTGGACATAGTTTTAAATTTAGTTGTATTGCATTATGGTCTGATATTGTTCTCGCCAATATTTTAACATCTTGAATTTTGTTTAGTAAGTTTTTTGAAGTCCAGATCATATCTATTCTAGAGTGAGAGTGGAATCTGTTAGAAAAAAAAGTAAAGTCTTTAGCATTGCCCATCTTATATCTCCAGGTATCCACCATTTCTAAGTTGTTCATAAGATCAAAAAAAACCTGAGGTAATTTACCTTGATGAGCTTTAATATTTTTGTCAGATTTTCTGTCTAGGAATGGGTTAACAACGCCATTCCAATCCCCCATCATTATCCAGTTTTTATTAGGTAGATCTGTTAGGCAATTCATCAATGTCTTAAAAAATTTGTTTTGATTATCATTTGGGGCATAGATACCTACTAATATTATTTTTGTATTTTGAATTTCAATTTCAATTAGAATAAATCTTCCTTTATCATCTACTTTTATTAATTGTGGTTTTAGATTTGGTTTAATGTAACATACAATCCCATTTTTTTTTGTCATTTATCGTTGCAAATTGGATTCCTAATTTTTTATTACTTAAAAATTTGTTATCTTTATCTCTAATATGTGTTTCTTGCAAACAAATTATATCCAGTTTGTATTTATTAAGAATATGGAAAATTCTATTTCTTTTTACTGGAGAATTCAGCCCATTTACATTCCAGGAAAAACATCTTATATTATTCATTATCTGATTGACTTGTTAATTCTTGAGATCCCACTGCCTGTGCAAAGATTTTAAATTTTTCTGTTATTTTTTCTTTTGGGGGGCTTTTTCTTGATGAAGATTTAGTATCTTTTTCTAGCTTTCTAAGAAAGTCTTTTGCTTTTTCCACTGAGTTTAATTTAAACCTTTGCGCTTTATACAATACATTTACCCCTTCCAAGGTTTCCCATCTATAAGTGATTTTTTCCCTCTTCAGGGCTTCTGTCAAAAAGTAGTATTCTTTTCTTTTTTTCAGTATGGCAGCAGGAATTTCTTTGAACATTTGGATATCTCTCCCTTCTATGTTTATTTTTTTATCAAACCTTGTTTGTAAAATCAAGTCTCTCAGTTTTTTCCTACTAAACTCAATCACCAAATCTCTTGGTGTATTGTGTTCTCTTGCATATCTTGAATTGACCCTGTACATTGTTTCTATTTCTTCTTCTAATTGGTCTTTTTCCCAGTCTATCAAGTCAGCCAAAGCTTCAGTAATTGTATTTTTAATTTCTATTTCTTTTCCCTCTTTTAGTCCTCTTATTCTTAAACAGGTCTCTTTTTGTTTTAGTTCCAATAAAGATATTTTACCTAATTCCTCTTCATTATGTTTTTCCATTGTTTTCATTTTTTCTTTCATTTCTTTTATTTCTGATTGAAATCTTTGTTCCAAATTAAGTAGTTTTCTGTCTAGTGATTTTTCAAAGTCTTGTACTTTTTCTTCAATTATTGAGGTCACATTTGCTGTAATGCTTTGAATAGCTTTCTTTGTAAAATCCTCAAATAGTGGCTTTAGCCATTCTCCTTTATCTTCAGATGAGTCTGAATTTCTCCTTAGTGTTTTCTTTGCAGCCATTTCTTTTCTTTATATTATAAATCTCCACGTATAGAACAATAGATTTACTTTAATTAGTATTTTTAAACACAGTCAAAGATGGCGATTTTAAATAATTAATTAATCAATAGCCACTTTTACCTACTTTGACAGCAAACTTCTACGTCTCAGCCGCTTTCTTTGGACTTTCAAACAAAGGGTTCTTGATGAGAAAGTTTTTGTTAATTTGAGATAAATTAGTTTGAGTTTGAAGTATTTGAAAAGTGTAGAAGAAACAGCAGCTATCCCAAACGGGAGATAATGAAGGCAGTCGCTCACCCGGCTTCTCAGCTAACTTTCACTGACGATCGTCTGCTGGCTGAGAAAGTGAAAGTGTCTTGATTGCAGCTTGCTTTTTCGCTGCTGCTGCTCAGAAGCTGCAGGCTTTTTGTTATTCTTGGGTTCGCCCTTATTTTGGCTACCCAGCCGATTCTCTGCACCTCTGAAACGCCCCCGAAATAGGCCAACTTTTCTCCGTTTCTTTTCACAAATATGACAAGCTGTTCTCCATGCGTCCGCTCGCCATTTTCTCTACACCGGAAGCCTCTCTGTTGTTGTTGTTGTTGTTGTTGTTGTTGTTCAGTCATTTAGTCATGTCTGACTCTTCGTGACCTCATGGACCGTAGCACGCCAGGCCTTCCTGTCCTCCACTGTCTCCCGGAGATTACTCAAATTCATGTTCATTACATCGGTGATGCTATCTAACCATCTCATCCTCTGCCGTCCCCTTCTCCTTTTGCCTTTAGTCTTTCCCACCATCAGGGTCTTTTCCAGTGAGTCCTCTCTTCGCATTAGGTGGCCAAAGTATTTGAGCTTCAGCTTCAGTATCTGTCCTTCCAATGAGTAGTCAGGGTTGATTTCCTTTAGGATTGAATTTCCCTTAGTACAGTGTATAAATTCAGCATTTAGTCTGAATAAATAAGGGGAGAGTATACAGCCTTGTCACACCGCTTTGACAATCTGAACCAGTCTCTTTCGCCATGTTCTATCCATACTGTGCCTTCCTGACCTGTATGTCAGTTGCTCATGAGAACAATTAGATGTTCTGGGATTGGAGAGATTAAAGTTATTTGAATCCCTTTATCAAATGACCAATAAAGTGGGTCAGGTTGGAGTGCTTCAATCTACCCAGATCACAGGGTGTTATTTTGGAAGAGCTCTTTCTTTATCTTCCATCAAGAACAGCCAAACATTACAGAATGCCAAGTTGAAGCTTCTTGTAGCCATGGGAACTTCTAGCTGTCTACATTTGTGTAGAGCAGTTACTGTATACCAGAGCTTTCCAAACTTTTCATGTTGGTGACACACATTTTAGACGTGCATGATTTCGCGACACAGTAATAACAGGCCTCCCCGCCCCCCCCCCGGCCCATGCGATTGGCTCCCAGGTGGAAACCCCTCCCCCCGGCCCACGCAATTGGCTTCTGCCTTGGGCAAGGCAGGGTTGCCCTGCCCCATGGCTGCCCCGCCCTGCCTTGCCTCTGCCAAGAAAAGCTGCGGTCGCGAGGCGAAAAAGCCTCGGATCGCTGCAAAAAGTGACGGGGGGGCGCCCCGGGGTGGAAAATATCCACACCAATCAGCTGTGCAGCGGGGAGGAGGAGCGCCTCCGCCTCCCGGTCGCACAGCTGATCAGCGCAGGTATTTTCCACCCTGGGGCGCCCCCCCCCACCGTCACTTTTTTCGGCGATCCGAGGCTTCTTGGCGATCCGGCGGTGGTGCTTTCGGGTTTTTACGCGCCGTGGCAGCGGTGTCGGAGTCCTGGAACCCGGAAGCGCTGATGGCCTGCTGGTGCACGCGGCGGCAGCGGTGCGCCATCCGCGCTTCCGGGTTCTTGCGCGACACACTTGGGTCCCCCAGGCTACACAGTATTGTGTCGCGACACACAGTTTCTCCAGGGTGATCTCTCCTCCACCTGGCCTTTTAGGCCTCTCAATAGGGAGGTTAGTAACCCTATTTCAAAAAGAAAATATATAGACCTGACACCTGTACAAATTCATCTAACTCCCTTTTCATATAGTTAGTTGAATAGAAAGCATTTGAGAAAGTCAGAACCATATCATCTGCAAATAGATTTAAAAGATGTGTCTTCTCACCCTATTCTATCCTGTAAATCTGATTGTTGGATCAAAGTTCTATTGCCACTGCTTCTATAGGCAGGTTGAATAATAAAAGTAAAAAATAGGTTAGGAATCCTATTTTTTAAAAAAACTGGGGGCAATCCATTTGGTACGGTTTGTGATTCAGTGCATTGAGCAAATTCCAGAAAATTCAGGAACCAAGTTAAGTCTACTGTAGCAACCAGAACAAATATTTATGAAAGAGGACCACATGAAAACCTTTGGAATATAAGCATGCAAATGCAAACATGTACATTTTTGCCAGAATATTTCCTTTGAATGTACACCCAACCTGTAATAAAATAAATTCTAAATGAAATACTGAACAAAAAAGAGACATAAAAAGTGAATTTTACACAAATGTATCTGGTTGCTAAGATACTTGGTGCAGTTGTATCCATTTGGATCCTTCCTGTAAATGTATTAATTTTGCTGGAATTGTATTCCTCAAAGTCATCATTTAGAGAAAATAGTGGTTTGAATCAGCTCTAGAGCTTCTGGTGAGGGTCACTTTGAGCCTGATATAAAAGCATTTCTTCCTGCTATTTGTCCAGCGAGGAAGCTCCCCCTGTTGTCAATGAAACTGTGATATAATGGGAATATCCAGAAAAATTAATGACCTAGAAAGGCCCTGGAAATAAATGATAAGGAATTTGGTATTCTTTCATTGAGAAATGAATGTCTGATAATATTTCCTGCCTTCCAACGTAGTGAGATTGGGCTTCAGTTAAAGTCCTCTCCTTCTTGGCCCTTGATGAGATCAATCAGATTAGTTTGTATTTTCTTAAGGTGATCCATTACATCAACATTCCACAGAATTAAAAGTGTGGAGTTCTACTATCTAGAGTATAGCCATAAGATAAGAATCCTTGACTTCTGAACTGAAGATGAAAATCCAAACTGAAGACGAAGGCCTTTTAATATCTCTAATCTTGCAGTATGAAAAGTATGAGGTTCTGCTATGTTCTGCCCTTCCTCTTTGCCATTCATGAGATCAACCAGAATCCAAGGCTCTTACCCAACCTCACCCTGGGCTACAACCTCTATGAGAACTTTTTCAATGCAAGAATGACATATGAGGCCATGATGGACTTGCTGTCAACAGGGCAGGAGAATGTCCCAAACTACAATTGTGGAACACCAAAACATCTCTTGGCCGTGCTTGAAGGGACTCATTCTGAGCTCTTTCATCATGTTACAACCATGATGGCCATCTACAAAATCCCACAGGTATGAATGGACATTGAAGTTAATTCCATTTTGTAAATCTCCAGATAGTCCAGGAAATGGAACTGGTACATTTTACAAAATAAAATGAAGCAGTTGATTGAGCTTAAAGGTCCTGTTAAATAGTACTGTTTTCATAATATAGGCACCTTTTTTTTCTGTCTCTGGCATCAGTTCCCAAATTATTTTTGAAAATCACACTGGAGTCAAGGAGTTCCCCTGGTTTGCTACTGAACTGCTGAACTGGATTCAGACTAAAGGTCCTCTTCCACATATGAACTGAAGTGCTCCTATTCTACCCTCAACATGATATTTGCATTTTGCACTTTGTTCTGACACTGTCCAAAGTGTGTAAAATCTACAATTTCTCTACTCCTTTGACCTTGGAGGGAAAGTAGGCAGCTATCAATTATTGAGAAGAAAGACAAGCGAGACACAGCACAGATCCAGGCTAGGTGTGAAGAAATTCTCTGCAGTGGGGAAAAGGCCTTAGATTTAAGCACTGATTTTTTTCTCTGAAATCAGGACAATAACCCAACTTTTCAATTTCATTGTAGATCAATTATGGGGTCATCAGCCACATTCCTGAGCATAAACATCATTTTCCTTTTTTCTACCGAGTGAGTCCAAAACAAGAGCCTCCTCACTTGGGGATTGTCAAGCTGCTCCTGCATTTCCAATGGACGTGGATTGTCCTTGCTGCTCCAGACAATGAAAGTGGAGAAAAGTTCAGAAAAAACTTTGAGCTTGTGGCCATCAAGAAAGGGGTTTGTGTTGCCTTCTCAGAAAGCCTCCCTGTGCTAGATAAAGAGAAAAGAAAGCACTTCCTTTCATATTTTAGCAAAAATGAAGTAAAAATTATTGTTTGTCAGTTGGACTTTCAGGCCACATTAATGTTATCAGTGATAATACAAGAAACTGAAAAAGCTAAAAAAGTGTTTGGGGAGAAAGTGTGGATTGCAACAACTTTGTCAGACATATCTGTGAGAATGTTTTATCTAATACTTAATCTCCAGCATAAACATCTTTTGTTATCATTCTTAACTGTGGCAAACAAAAGGACACAAAATTATGATTTTAGTTCATATCTATCTGCCAGTGAGAAGTTTGGGAGGACAGCATTTCAGTGTTTCTCTTCACACCCTATTTTATCGAAGAAAGTTTGGAAAAGATGCAGAGTAAAAAAGAACTGGGAAATCCCACCCCATGATGTGGTTACAAGAATTCTGTCTGACGTTGCCTACAGTATTTCCACTTCTATCCAGGCTGTGGCCAGAGTCCTCCATGCTCTCTATTCCTCCCACCTGACCCGGAGGAGAATCAGGGTTGGAGACCATCTCATACCCCAGATGATACAGCCATGGCATGTAAAACTTTTATCTGAATTTCTGCTAATGATCCCCCTTAAACAACTTAGTATTTGTTAGAAATGGGCAGGGTTGGAAATGGGAGGGGATATTCTATACAACAATTGCCCAAGCTTGAGTGTTTGGTTGACCAAATGTGCAGGCTTGGAGAGAGAGATTCTGTAGCTAGATCTTCCAAAGTGAACAGTTGTGCTGGTTTGAGAAGCTTGGAGATCAAGGAATGAAGAGGAAGGCTCTTTCTCTATTTGCAGAATAAATCAGCACCAGGATATCACAGAAACAATCCCATTTCTTGACCATCCCACATTGGCCTTATTTAGCTTCTAGACCAGGGACTTTTTTCTCACTTCCTGTCCTGCCGCCTTAAGTGAATGTGAAGTCTATGCCCTTTCCAGTGTCTTCAGGGAACACCCAGGCCAGTTCCCTTGCTTTAAAGTACAGTTTCCTAATCATTGTGCAAGAACTTTTTCTTCTCTATTGGTCCTTTCACTTAGGACTTGATACCAAGACCTTTTCCTGGCTCTTTCCTCTGCTTTCCAAGTCAAATCTTAGAATTTGTAGCCCAATCTTTTCTCCCAACCCTTCCCATCACCAACTCTTGGTTCCATAAAGTGATGAGTTATCAAGTTGCAGGACTCAGAAAGGCCAGAACATAATATTCTGTCATGATATTTGCTGCCTCCATTGATTCATCTGATTGTTGGAATCAAAATATCTTTGTGACTGGAGAGTAGAAATTTCATAAAACAGAGCAGGCCAGAGATCATTTGATAGACAGAAAGGACATTGAGAATAAATCCTTAACTAGGTTTCTCCCAAACATTTGGGAGATTGGTGTTTCTGCTGAATACAAAGAGAGGTTGGCATTTTAGACCAGTATTAGGGAAATAGCCCTAGTGAGATAGCCACCTTACCCATCATCTGATTGCTGGAGTCAAAATATCTTTGTTTCTTGAGAGTAGCAATCTCATAAAACAGAGCAGGGCAGAGGTCTTTTGATAAACAGAGAGGACATTAAGGGTAAATCCTTAACTAGATTTCTCCCAAACATTGGAGTAAGAGGAACTGAGCTGAAGTACCCCATTTGGACTTAGGGGTCAAATAAGAACGCATAAGGTACAGAGGTGATTCTCCATGTCTTTCTAGCTTCATCCTTTTCTAAGAAACTTCCAGTTTTACAATCATTCAGTGGATGAAGTTTATTTGGATGAGAATGGAATTCCAGTTACTGACTTTGATATCATGGACTGGGCATTATTTCCCAACAAGTCTTCTGCTGGGGTGAAAATTGGAAAGATACAACGGGAAGCTTCTTCAGAAGTCAAGCTCTCCATCGATCAGAATGCCATCATATGGCCAACTTCATTTAAGCAGGTAGTTGAAAATGCTTCTTTGGGGGGGGGTATCATTTACCTGATCTTCTATATTCAATGGAGTTTGCAGCTTACCAGCCTTGCCACTATGATGGATGGTCTGTGTTGAGGGCACAAAGAAGGACACACTATTATTTCTCTTCAACCACAAAATGTCTACTGCTGAATGTGGGAATGCCAAATGGGAAATGTAGGGAAGCATGTGGTTGGTCAAGTCAATGCATCTGGTAGCCTGCAAGGAAGGTAAACAGGCTAATAAAGCTGTTTTACATTGTTGTTGTTGTTCAGTCATTAAGTCGTGTCCGACTCTTTGTGACCCCATGGACCATAGCAGTCCAGGCCTTCCTGTCCTCCACTGTCTCTCGGAGTTTACTCAAATTGATGTTCATTACATCGGTGATGCTATCTAACCACCTCATCCTCTGCCATCCCCTTCTCCTTTTGCCTTCAGTCTTTCCCAGCATCAGGGTCTTTTCCAGTGAGTCCTCTCTTTGCATTAGGTGGCCAAAGTATTTGAGCTTCAGCTTCAGTATCTGTCCTTCCAAAGAGCAGTCAGGGTTGATTTGCTTTAGGATTGACTGGTTTGACCTCCTTGCAGTCCAAGGGACTCTCAAGAGTCTTCTCCAGCACCACAGTTCGAAAGCATCAATTCTTTGGCACTCAGCCTTCCTTATGGTCCAACTCTCACAGCCATACATTACTACTGGAAAAACCATAGCTTTAATTATATGGACCTTTCTCGACAAGGTGATGTCTCTGCTTTTTAATATGCTGTCTAGGTTTGCCATAGCTTTCCTCCCAAGGAGCAAGCGTCTTTTAATTTCATGGCTGCAGTCACCATCTGCAGTGATCATGGAGCCCAAGAGAATATAATCTGTCACTGCTTCCATTTCTTCCCTTTCTATTTGCAAGGAGGTGATGGAACCAGATGCCATGATCTGCATTTTTTTTAATGTTGAGTTTCAAGCCAGCTTTTGCACTCTCCTCTTTCACCCTCATCAAGAGACTCCTTAGTTCCTCTTCGCTTTCTGCCATTAGGGTGGTATCATCCGCATATCTGAGGTTGTTGATATTTCTCCTGGCAATCTTAACTCTGGCTTGTGATTCATACAGCCCGGCATTTCTCATGATGTACTCTGCATATAAGTTAAGTAAGCAGGGTGATAATATACAGCCTTGTCATACTCCTTTCCCAATTTTGAACCAATTGGTTGTTCCATTTCCGGTTCTAACTGTTGCTGCTTGGCCCGCATACAGGTTTCTCAGGAGACATTTAAGTTCGTCTGGTACTCCCATCTCTTTAAGAATTTGCCACAGTTGGTTGTGATCCACACAATCAAAGGCTTTAGCGTAGTCAATGAAGCAGAAGCAGATGTTTTTCTGGAACTCTCTTGCTTTTTCCATGATCCAGCGAATGTTGGCAATCTGATCCCTAGTTCCTTTGCCTCTTCGAAACCCAGCTTGCACTTCGGGTAGTTCTCGGTTCACATACTGCTGAAGCCTAGCTTGTAGGATTTTGAGTATAACCATTCTAGCATGTGAAATGAGCGCATTTGTATGGTAGTTTGAACATTCTTTGGCATTGCCCGTCTTTGGAATTGGAACGTAAACTGACCTTTTCCAATCCTGTGGCCACTGTTGAGTTTTCCAAATTTGTTGGCATATTGAGTGCTGCACTTTAACAGCATCATCTTTTAGGATTTTAAATAGCTCAGCTGGGATACTGTCTTCTCCGCTAGCTTTGTTGTTAGTAATGCTTCCTAAGGCCCACTTGACTTCACTCTCTAGGATGTCCGGCTCAAGCTCAGTGACCACACCATCGTATTTATCAAGGACATTAAAATCTTTCTTGTATAGTTCTTCTGTGTATTCTTGCCACCAATTCTTAATCTCTTCTGCTTCTGTTAGGTCCCTGCCTTTTTTGTCCTTTGTCATGCCCATCTTTGCACAAAACTGCCCTTGATATCTCCGATTTTCTTGAAGAGATCTCTAGTCTTCCCCACTCTATTGTTTTCCTTGATTTCTTTGCATTGTTCATTTAAGAAGGCCTTCTTATCTCTCCTTGCTATTCTCTGGAATTCTGCATTCAGTTGTTTATATCTTTCCCTTTCTCCCTTGCCTTTTGCTTCCCTTCTTTCCTCAGCTATTTGTAAAGCCTCATCAGACAGCCACTTTGCTTTCTTGCATTTCTTTTTCTTTGGGATGGTTTTAGTTGCTGCCTCCTGTAGAATGTTATGAACCTCCATCCATAGTCCTTCAGGCACTCTGTCTACCAGATCTAATCCTTTAAATCTATTCCTCACCTCCACTGTATATTAATAAGGGATAAGATTTAGGTCATACCTGAGTGGTCTATTGGTTTTCCCTACGTTCCTCAATTCAACCCTAAATTTTGCGATAAGAAGCTCATGATCTGAGCCACAGTCAGCTCATCACAGTCAGTTAGACATATGAGGGACCTATTGAAAGGCATATTACCCATGACTTCATTTGTGCTGGAATGCTCTAGACTGAGCTGGTATGATGTTGAGATCCATGAGAAACACAGTATAAGGCAGAGATTTGAGGAAGTTATGAGAGATGCTGTCATACCAAGAATGAAGCAAGGAACCTTCTGCATTCCCTGCTTTGGAGTACTTTTCCTCCTGTTTTGTACTAGTACTATTCGAGCTGAAACTGACAGGACTTGAAGTCCAAAGCACTTGCTGCCACTTCCTGGAAGGACAGAAACTGTTGGCTATAGATGTCCAACCACAGGAGCCATCAGCCTTTCATGGACTTTGAGGGTATTCTGGGACCAAATAATACTGAAATAAGATTAGTCCTGTGAATCTTTCAACAAAAGAATATGATGTTGAAAATAAGTTACTGGGAAAAAATGTAGACCTAGAAAAGGTCTTGATAGTATATTGTTGGGTTTTAAGAATGGGACGTAACACAAATTTAGACATTTGGCAGCTTTTCTTTCTGCTCATTGCAAATCCTGCTCTTAGAAAGGAGACAAGGATTCTTGGAAGATAATGCCAGCGCAGTGACTGTGTGCACAAATATTTCCTTTGATTTTCTTTTTGTTTAGAATATGCCTTTTTCAAGATGTACTTCAAGTTGTCTCCCAGGATACACCAAGCTCACGAGAGAGGGAGCACCAGTTTGCTGCTATGACTGTTCTCCATGTATGGAAGGAACAATCTCCACTGAGGAAGGTAGATGCCCCAACAGCAAAGAAGGAGCACCATCCAAGTCCAAAGCAGGCCTTACTTGCTTAGTCCCCAAGGCCAACCAAACCTGTTAAATTCTGCCATCTGCTGAGGCACCTAAACTGCAATTAACTTACTGATCTACTTCTCTCACAAAATGCCCTATAAGCCAGACCACTATGTGGGACTTGTGTATGGGTCTTCTTGAGAGTGGGATCCTGACCTTGGATTAGTAAAACAGGGTTTCTAACAGAGAGGAGATTTATTTACAGGAAATGCATGATAGGGAGAGGGAAAGCTAGTTAACTCCTTCTTTGCAGGAGGAGAGTCCAAGAGAAGGCACACCATGTAGGCATTCCTTGGAACATAGGCAGAAGGAAGTGACCCACATTATCATTTTTTATAAGGAAGTGTGATCAGCTTGACAAAGATAGAATACAGAGGAAATCCTTACTGTTCTATGTATACCCAGCTGTTCCCTTGGGTCAGTTTGTCATCAGCTGCTGAATGACACTGAATTCACTAGCTAAAAAAAAGAACTGCTTGTTTTTCAGATGCAGCCCATTGTGAAAAGTGTCCAGATGACCAGCATTCCAATAAAAAGCGAGATCAATGTGTTCCCAAGATTATAAGTTTCCTTTCTTATCAAGAAATATTGGGTATCATCCTGACGCTCTTTGCACTTGGGTTGTCCCTAAGCACTGCTTTTGTTCTGGGAATCTTCATTAAATACCGAGAAACTCCCATAGTCAAAGCCAACAACCGTGATCTCACCTACATTCTACTGGTCTCCCTCCTGCTTTCCTTCTTGACTTTCCTGCTGTTCATAGGTCGCCCCAAGAAAGTGACTTGCCTCCTTCGACAAAGCACCTTCAGTGTTGTTTTCTCTCTTGCCGTGTCCTCCTTGCTCGCCAAGACTGTCATGGTGGTGGTGGCATTTCTGGCCACAAAGCCAGGCAGCAGGATGAGGAAATGGCTGGGGAAGAATCTGTCCAACTCCATTGTCTTGTCCTGCTCTGGGATTCAGGTGGGCATCTGCATCATATGGCTGGGAATCTCTCCCCCATTCCCAGATGCTGACCTACATTCCCAATCTGGACAAATCCTGCTACAATGCAATGAAGGCTCAGTTACCATGTTCTACACTGCCCTTGGCTACATGGGCTTTCTGGCTGCCATCTGCTTCTTGGTGGCTTTTCTGGCCCGCAAGCTGCCAGGGACCTTCAATGAAGCCAAGTGGATCACCTTCAGCATGCTGGTTTTCTGCAGTGTTTGGGTCTCCTTTGTCCCCACCTACCTGAGCACCAAAGGGAAATACATGGTGGCTGTGCAGATCTTCTCCATCTTGGCCTCCAGCCTGGGCTTACTGGGTTGCATCTTTATCCCCAAATGCTACATCATTATCCTGAGACCTGACATGAACACCAAGGAGCATCTCATGATGAAAAACAATGAGGGCTGTTGATTTTGGTGCTTTTGGTTTTTTGTATAACTTAGTGGTAATATGAAATAAGATAGCTTAGAAGTAAAGTCCTTTTTATGAGTTTTACGAACTCTTTCTTTCTCCCATGTAGCTTTGTATTATGACTGAATACAATCTGCATTCAGCCTGAATCAAAATAAACAGGTGATGGTGAGTTCATCCTTGAGAGAGGGAGTTTTCCTTGAGAGAGGGAGTTTTTTAAGGAGGCGCTGGTATGCCCCCTCCTCAAGAAACCATCTCTGGTTCTCTTTTTTAAGAAAGGTGGTTGAGAAAGTGGTAGCGCTGCAGCTCCAGAGGATCCTGGATGAAACGGATTATCTTGACCCTTTTCATTCATGTTTCAGGCCTGGATATGGGACGGAAACAGCATCGATGACACTTTTGGATTATCTCTGGTGGGAGCAGGATGGGGGCAATGCATCCATCCTTGCTTTCCTTGACTTCTCAGTGGCTTTCATCAACCATGTTATCCTTTTGAGTCAACTTAGGGAGTGGAGCGGGGGGGTGACACAGTTTTGTGCTAGTTTACCTACTTCCTCCAGGGCTGGTTCCAATCAGTGTTGATAGGGAACGAGAGATCCAGCACATGGCCCCTCCTTTGTGGTTTGCCACAAGCTTTGGTACTGTCTCCACTCCTTTTTAACATCTGCATTAAACCACTGATGAGATAATCCATCACCATAGGATGAGGTATCATCAATATGCAGTTGACACCCAATTATTCACCTCCATCCAGCATGATTTAAGTGACCCTCTCTCAGTGCCTGGAGGCTGTAGGGGTCTGGATGGGGAACAGGCTTCAGCTGAACCCTGGTAAGATGGAGTGTCTATGTGTTGGGGGCTCCTCTATATCCGAAAATTTACCATCTTTGGTTGTAGGGGGTTGCACTGCCACAGACTGACCCAGTACAGAATCTGGGGGTCCTGGAAGAGCAAGTGGCAGTCATGGCCAGGAGGACCTTTCCTCAACTTCATGTGCACCAGTTACACCCCCTTCCTGGACTGGAAGTCCCTCTGGTCTGTCACTCATGCCCTAGTCATCTCCCGTATAGACTATTGCAATGAGCTCTACATAGGACTACCCTTGAAGAGTATCCAAGAAGGTACAGTTGGTTCAAAATATGGCTGCACAAGCATTCTTGTGTGCCCCAAGGATGGCACTTGTAGCACCTTTGCTGCAGGAGCTGCATTGGGTGCCAGTTTGCTTCAGGGTCCAATTCAAGGTGTTGGTCATCACCTTTAAAGCCCTGGTGTCAGGGCCCGCACAAGAACAACGGCGAGACAGCATATTCCATATCTCCAGTTCTTTATTGCTTCCACCATACAGACAGAATCTTGCCAGACTAAAGCTATCCTAACTAACCTAAGGGGAAATAACCTAGAAGAGTCTAGGGCGGGGCTACTCTAACTCTCTTTGACTCTCTGCCAAGACTCTCTAAACTGTGAGCCCTCTTATCTGTTGTGATGAGTCCAGTTCTTAAGTTCCCAATTCAGGACTCCTCAGTACAATCCATTTAGTATATAGAAGAAGCTTTATTAGGAAATAGTAATATGAAACGTAGCCAAAGCTTGGAATGAAGTTTTCCCGCCTAAACGGTTGAATAACTTATTTCTCTCCCTCCATGCCAGCCCCTCCTGTTGATAAGGTTATTACATGTACATTTCTCACTCACACTAGCACCCCCTCCCAATGTGCGTTCATCTCCCAGGCATTTCCAGATGGCACCGACAGAATGACCTTGGTGTAAACTGCTGCAATAAACAATCTCCAACTGTCTCAGCTGGAATGCACCCATCCTCCCCCTGTCTCTCAGAGTTCACTGGTGCTGACACGGATCTTGCTAACATTCCCCCATCTGATCTACAATGTATATACCATGGCAGGATTCGCACTGGTATGAATCATGACATTGTTAGGTGATGGTGGCCTTTGGGGTTTCAGGCTTGAAGTAATCCAAACAACGTGTTGTAAGGCTAACAATATCTTTATTGATAGCATAAGGCAATAATGGATGTATGGTGCATTATTGCAAAAAGGAAAAAACAAAGCATAAGCAGAGTTCCATCACCAGAATGGAAAGAAAACATCATGGTCTGTGCAAAGACCAGGCATAGTTACAGTTCAGATACAAAAGTACATGTAGATAGCAGTCTACATAGAGAAAGCATAGGAAGAACATAAGTGAGAATGAATACCCATGGTTCATAGCTGGGTTATACTCATGGTTCAGAATTCTGATTGGTTAATATGGGCTTAGGTAGCTTTTTCAGCTTCACAGTTGTACTTACTATAAACCATCATGGGGTGGCGGTGTTGCATATTGGCTTTCCTTCGAGATGTCTTTCACATGGGAACCGGACTGATAAGGTTTTTGTTTTGACTAGATGAACAGCAACACCTGTTGTTTACACTTACAGCAGAGAAGCTTGGAATTTTCCACTTTCAGGCCAGATTCATAGTGAAGAAAATGCCATGCGTTTGATTCTGTATAGAATACCTTTACCAAATAGCTTTAACAGACATCTGCTTGGAATGCACTCCCTCCTTCCTGAGAAACAGCGGCAGACTTGAAATCCACCACACATGGCATGGGTCCAGTTTATCTGAGGGACAGTCTCATCCCTATTACATTGACCCATCCCACCTGATCAGGAAGAGAAGGCACGTTACGGATCCCGTCCATTAAAGATTGTAAATTGTTGGAGCCCAGGAAGAGAGCCTTCTCTGCTGTAGCTCCCACCCTATGAAATACTCTTCCCCCAGAGGTGAGGCAGGCCCCCACTCTTCCGACCTTCTGGAAAGGGGGAAAGACCTGGCTCTGCCATCTTGCTTGGGGCAGGATGTGGGGTAATCAATCCTGGGTGTGATTGGCACCTTGAAGAGGCTCCCATGAATTAAATGAATTTAACTTAACAACTTTTTAACATCTCTATCTTGGATTTTATGTTTATATTTTTGTTGAAGAATATTGTTTTTATTGTATTTTAATATTTATTTATTCCAGTTTTATTGTAAACCGCCCAGAGTCACTCTTTGAGTAAGATGGGCGGTGACGAAATTTGAAATTGAAATAAGTAAATAAATAAATATCACTAATGTTAATGTATTTTCTGAAACCAATTTAGAGAAAACATTACAGAACAGCTCTGCTCGATCTCATTTTTAGATTACATGAAAATCTCAACCTCCTCTTCTTCTGTATCAATGTATGGAGCATTAACTTGGAATTTTGTTGTTGTTCAGTTGTTTAGTCGTGTCCGACTCTTCATGACCTCATGGACCATAGCACACCAGGCCTTCCTGTCCTCCACTGTCTCCCGGAGTTTACTCAAATTCATGTTCATTACATCGGTGATGCTATCTAACCATCTCATCCTCTGCCGTCCCCTTCTCCTTTTGCCTTTAGTCTTTCCCAGCATCACGGTCTTTTCCAGTGAGTCCTCTCTTCACATTAGGTGGCCAAAGTATTTGAGCTTCTGCTTCAGTATCTGTCCTTCCAATGAGCAGTCAGGGTTGATTTGCTTTAGGATTGACTGATTTGACCTCCTTGCAGTCCAAGGGACTCTTAAGAGTCTTCTCCAGTACCACAGTTCGAAAGCATCAATTCTTTGGCGCTCAGCCTTCCTTATGGTCCAACTCTCACAGCCATACATTACTACTGGAAAAACCATAGCTTTAATTATACGAACCTTTGTCGGCAAGGTGATGTCCCTGCTTTTTAATATGCTGTCTAGGTTTGCCATAGCTTTCCTCTCCAGGATCAAGCGTCTTTTAATTTCATGGCTGCAGTCACCGTCTGCGGTGATCTTGGAGCCCAAGAAAATAAAATCTGTCACTGCTTCCATTTCTTTCCCTTCTATTTGCCAGGAAGTGATGGGACCAGATGCCATGATGTGAGTTTTTTTAATGTTGAGTTTCAAGCCAGCTTTTGCACTCTCCTCTTTCACCCTCATCAAGAGGCTCTTTAGTTCCTCTTCACTTTCTGCCATTAGGGTGGTATCGTCTGCACATCTGAGGTTGTTGATATTTCTCCCGGAACTCTTTACTCTGGCTTGTGATTCGTCCAGCCCAGAATTTCTCATGATGTACTCTGCATATAAGTTAAATAAGCAGGGTGATAATATAGAGCCTTGTCGTACTCCTTTCCCAATTTGAGAACATTGAGTTGGCCAAACCAAAGTCTAAAGATTAAATGTAGGATTTTGCAAGACATAAAAGAAAGAGGTGGATTGGTTGTATTGAATCTTAAACCATACTATCCAACCAGCTGTTTGACTTGAATCAAAGTTCGGGTTAAATCACCTTTTTGTCTGAGATCCCTCTCCCAGAAGATTGGCATGTTTTTTTAATTTTAAAAAGAAGCATGCAGTCCATAAGAGATCGCTCCATTGTAAATAGAAGACTCCTTCTAAGGAAAAGAGTACCAAGAAGGATATCTCATCCCTTCCAGGACAGGGTGGATGTAGAGGAGTATGGAGAAGGCCTTGAAGAAAATATGTTGTATGTGAGGGAGAGAGAAATGAGTTTGAATGTGCCCTCTGCACATGGGAAAGGCAATGCTGAAAATGCTGAATGGAGTGGCTGCAGCCAGACAGAAAGAGCATCTGCCTCCCCATTTCTTGAACAGAATCTTGCAAGTCTGAAAGAACATCTCTCCCCTCTCGCCTTTACAATCCAAGAAACCAGGGAGGGTCGCTTCTGGGATGTTTGCCACACCGCTTTTCCTTCTATGGGCTCAGCTGCCTCTTTCTGATCATTGTCAAGTCTGCAGCTCTTCCTCCTGTCTCCCAAGGTCATTCTCACAGATCATTATACTTCCCAAGCTTAGGCTCACTTTATTTCACGCCTCAAAAAGGGACATGAGGGTTTCACAGTCGTAGTTCTACCAGGAAATCTGTGAGGAGAAGCACTCAAGCACTCCCCAGCCTGCTGAGAGAGAGGCAGACTGACAGGCACACATTCACCCAAGGCATCCATGCCAACATCCCAGCCAGCCAACGGTAGCTCTTTGATTGGCATAACAATGCCTTCAAGTGGCTAGTTTAGCTGCATCCTGGCTTTTTCAAGGATGTGCTGACACGCATAGGCAGCCAGGTAAGCACGTTTGCACACACACACATAGACACACACACACACATCTGAGCCTAGAAAAGAGAAAGCCAGGCCAAAAGGTGTGTGGGTGTTGGAGAATGAGAGAAGAGGAAGAAATGACCAGCCAACTTGGAAGCCCAGAGTGATGTTTGAGCAAGTGCAGTGGCTACAGATGAGCAAGAGGGCTGTGAAGCAGCTGCCAAGATCACAAGCCACAGTCAGCCGCCCATCTTGTCTTGATCCCTGTCTGGAGGTTGGCTTGGGAGCTCAGCTTGGGAGCTTAATAGCAACAGCAACAAGAGAAATAAAGTTAGTATTGCCAGTGCATGTTTCTGCTGTGGTGAGACAAAGATAGGGAAAGCTTTTAGTCTTCTGGGAAATGGGTTTGTGCCCTGCCATGTCCTCCATGGCAGCCATTTTGTGATGGCCATGAGAAGCTTATGAACTCCAAATTTACAACTGAGCCAAAATGATACAGAATCTTACTCTGTCATATATGA
This sequence comes from Charina bottae, assembly GCA_023362775.1. NCBI lineage: Eukaryota > Metazoa > Chordata > Lepidosauria > Squamata > Charinaidae > Charina > Charina bottae. The sequence continues at coordinate 34,654,248 of JALMGJ010000002.1, read as the reverse complement.
ACATCTGTGGGAAATGACCTAATTTTTATGGTGACCATAGACCTGAATATTGCTGGTCTTCTTTTCCAAAGAAAAGCTCCTTTCTGCTAAGTGGCTATTTTTATAAACTTTGAAGTAGAAATGTGTTATGGATTTGTGGCGGTGAGTTCCATGCAGTATTGTCCTGCTTTTATAATCTAATTTTATCAATTTTATATGTCACTGACCAGCATTAACTAATATTAAAATAAAAAAATTACAACCTTCCATATTAAAATATACAATGCTTTCAGGGTATGAAGAAAATAACTACAAAGTAATATTAATTAGCCAGAACTACTGAAGCATTAGAAGATTAAATAATTAATATTGGATACAACTAATATTAATTTTAAGACTATATATAGCATACTTATAAAAATCATACATGACAATAGCCAGTAGTGTTGAAAAGTAAATAAATGTTACAGGATATTATTCTATACTGTATGCTATCTGATAGCAGATAAAAATAAAAAGTAAAATATTATCTTATGTCAAAGAAATATTAAGATAGAGCTGTAAATGGTGCAATGCTAAATGACTAAGATTTTCTTGGGCATTTGAATCTGTCCTGACTCCTGGCAACTGTCTGGATAAGTCCCTGCAGTTTTCCTGGCAAGATTTCAGAAGTTGTTGGCCCTTCCTTCTTCTTCCTAGGGCTGAGGGAGAGTGACTGGCCTAAGGTCACCCAGCTGGCTTTGTGCCCCAGGCAGGACTAGAACTCACTGTCTCCTGGTTTCTAGCCTGGTTCCCTTAACCACTATACCAACCTGGCTCTCTACATAAGCATGATAGTCAACAATACAACAGTTCAAGTGTGTAAGTGAAGTCATGGGTAATACATTCTTGGACAGTTCCTTATGATCTTTACAATCTGATGCACATAATGTGTCATATGTTACAATATGAGAACCCTCAGAAAGAAGTGATCAGCACAGCCAGCCAGTCTGGTGAGTCTTCGGGAGATGAGAGTTTTCAGGCTCAGTGTCAAAGGAAAAATTGAACAATTTCAGAATCCCAGAGTCACAGGGATTATTCTGGAACATAGTTTTTTTTATATTTTCTATATTTTCCATCAAGAAGCATCCAAGGAAGAGCATTACAATTTCTCAAGCGGAAGCCACCTCTGGCCTTGGGAACTTCTAGCTGCCCAAAATGGGGCACAGGAGTCACTGGATACCTTTGACTTTGATAAGGAGGTCAGTATACTGTAATTAAAGACTGAGAGGACCGTGTTGATTGGGAAACTTATACTGTATCAAAAAAAAATACAACAACAGCAACATCAATATCAATAAATTTGGGGCACTACATTTGGTAAGTTGGAGATTAGTCTATTGTGTCAACTGAACCTAAATGTCTCTGAAACAGGATAACAAGAGAAATTGTTGAATATAGAGCAACCTCTTAAGGGACATGGTTAATTGTGCAACAACACTTTCTCCTATTCTTAATCATTTTATTTATTTATTTATATTTATTTATCTATAATTGTATTTATACCCCGCCTATCCCCTCCCTAATGGAGGACTCTAGGCGGCTTACATACTTCGTTATATATATACATCGTTATACATTATTTCATTAAACCGTGCACCAAGGAAACGGGTAAGGGAACCGACTCTTCTCTGGCTTCTGGACTACATGTCCCATGATGCCTTGCATCAGAGCTGGCTGCTGACATCCTTTTGTTGTTGCTTCAGGATCCGTCGTGACTGCCGCCATTCAAGGGATCTTCAGTTCGGTGGAAGCCGACCCCCGACAGGACGTCAGCAAATTCTCCCACTTAAGGTGGTACCCAATTTATCTACTTGCAAGCTTTCGAACTGCTGGGTTGACAGGAGCTGGGACTAGCAACGAGTGCTCACCTCGTTGCGCGGAGATTCGAACTGCTGACCTTCCGATCGGCAGTCTACAGCTTCACCGGTTTAACCTGCTGAGCCACCATGTCCCACTCTTAATCATGATATTAATATTGCCCCACTTTTCTACTCAATTTGAGCACTCAATGCTGATAACAATGAATTTCTTGCAAATACCTAAATAATTTGCCAGAATATTTCCTTTCATATATCTGTACAACTAGCAATCCAAGAAATCCTAGATGAAATATTCAACAAAAAAGAGACTTATTTAATCAAAACCTGTTTCTACCTTTGGGAATGGTTTTCCACACTGAAATTTAAATCAATGCATCCAGATTCTAATATACTTGATCCATTGGGATCCTTATGGAAAAGTTTAAGTGTGCTGAAAGATTTCCCCTCTAAACCATCAAGTAGAGAAAAGGTAGTTGGTATCAGGCCCAGGGCTTCAGTGAGGATGATTTTGAGCCTAAGGGGAAGAATTTGTTCCTCCTGTTACTCTTGGAGGTCCCTCTGAGGTCAATGGCAGACCCAGAGAAGTCCATCGCCTGGACAGGCCTTCATACAGGAATTTGCTAGTTTTTAATTGAGCAGGAAATGCCTGATGTTATTGCCTACATTGCAATGCAGTGAGAGCAAGCACCTGTCCTTCTCTGTCCACATAAGAGCAACCTGATTAGTTTGCACTTTTTTAGGGTGATCTATTCCATCACCATTCCACAGATTTCATATTGTGGATTTCTTAACTGCCCATAGTCATAACATAGAAATCCAACTGACAGTTATAAATGCCCTTCAAGAAAGATTTACAAGAAATATCACACAACTACTTTATGAATTGAACACACCCCACCCCAACTGAAAGTGAAGACCTATTCACTAAACTTAAAATCAAGATGAAGACCAATTGAAATCTCTTATCTGGCAGTCAGATTGTGAGCTACTGGCATGTCCTGCCCTTCTTTTTTGCAATTCATGAGATCAACCAGAATCCAAAGATGTTACCAAACATCACCCTGGACTACAACATCTATGAGAATTTTTTCCATGCAAGAATAACCTATGATGCCATGATGGATTTGCTATCCGCGGGACAGGAGAATGTCCCAAACTACAGTTGTGGAAGATGAGAACATATGTTGGTGGTGTTTGAAGGGACTGATCCTGAGCTCTTCAAGCACATTTCAACCATGCTGAGCATCTACAAAATCCCACAGGTATGAACGGAAGTTGAAGCTAATTCCTCTTGGTAAATTATCTACAGAGTCCAAAAGATGACATTGCTGGATGTAATGAAAGAAATGGAGTTAGATTACAGAGCTTAAAGTTCGCCTCAAATAAAATACTATCCATGCACTGCATCATTGCTAAATGCAAATACTTCTTCATTCTGACAATAATTCACAGTATGGTTTTTGAAATATAATCTAGTTTCACAGAAAAGGGGTGTGGTGGCTCAGCGGGTAAGACACCAGGCTTGTCGATCGGAAGATCGCAAGTTCGGAGGTTCGAGACCCTAGCCCCACGTGACGGAGTGAGCTCCCGCACTAGCTCCAGCTCTTGCCAACCTAGCAATTCGAAAGCATGCAAATGCAAGTAGATTAATAGGTACCACTTCGGTGGGTAGGTAACAGCGTTCTGCGCGAGTCATGCGGCCACATGACCGTGGAAGTGTCTTCGGACAATGCTGGCTGTTCGGCTAACAAACGGAGATGAGCACCGGCCCCTAGAGTCGGACACGACTGCACAAATGTGCGGGGGGGGGGGAGCTTTACCCTTTTACCTAGTTTCACAGAGTTCCCCTCTTTGCCACTGAACTGGATTCAGACTAAGGGCTTTTATGTACATATGAGCTGAAGTGCTCTCAGCCTGTCCTCCACATGAAATTGGCATCCCCTTTGCCAGTCCCTCTCCTGCCTCTTTTCTTGGTCTTCCAGTCACTGGTTTCACCTGAGTTCCCTCCAAGAGTATGGGTAGCAAAACATTATTTTCCCTCTTCTTCCAACCACATCTAAAGGAAGCCTCAAGAAATGGAATCAAAGGAAAAAGGGGTGGTGGGAATAGGACTTCAAGAGAGTCTTTCCCCAGTTGTACCTAAAGACAGTACAAAAATGCCCAGGTGACACCTTTTTCTGCTCAATTCCCATCAGATTTCATCTTACCCAATCCACAAGTACAACACGACCAGTGGACGGGTGTTGCAGTGGGATTCTCCTGTTTGCTATAACCCTGGCTGAGTGTAGCCTCAAGGGTGCCTGAAACTGTGATACATTTCCTCCCCTACTGGAAGAAAATCAGTAACAGGGTATGACTAGGACAGAGAAAATGAGACAGGAAAGGAATAGCACATTTCATGGTTGAAACTGAAGCACAGATTGAAAGAACTTCTCTGCAGTGGGGGAAAGAGCCCTAGATTTAAACACTCATTTTTTTTCTCCCCCAAAAGCAAGACAATCACAATTTTTTCTATTGCATGTTAGATCAACTATGTGGTCATCAGCCACATTCCTGAACAAAAATATCATTTTCCTTTTTTCTACCGGGTGAGTCCAACACAAGAGCCTCCTCACTTGGCGATTGTCAAACTGCTCCTGCATTTCCGATGGACGTGGATCGGCCTCGCTGCTCCAGACAATGAAAGTGAAGAAAAGTTCAGAAGTTCTTTTGTGCTTGTGGCCATCAAGAAAAGGGTTTGTGTTGCCTTCTCAGAATGCATCCCTCTGGTAACTCAAACAATGAGAAAGCCCTTCTTTTTATATTTTACAAACAGGGAAGTAAAAATTATTGTTTGTCAACTGGAGTTTCAGGCTTCATTAGTTCTATCAAGAATAATAGTATCAGCTGGAGATTCTAAAACAGTGTTTGGGTAGAAAGTATGGATTTCCACAGCTTTGCCAGATATAAGTGTCAGATTTCTTTACAGCCACATTGATCTCCAGCATAAACACCTTTTGTTATCCTTCTTAACTCAGGCAAAGGAGAGGATACAATTTCATGGTTTTAATACATATTTGTCTACTGTCGAAGAATTTGTGAACACAGCATTTCAGTATTCCTTTTCAAGCCCTGTTTTATTCAAGAAATTTTGGGGAAGATGGACAGAAAAAGCAAACTGGGAAATCCCACCCCAGAATATGGTTGGAAGATGCCTGTCTGAGGATTTCTCAGGAAGCATCCCACTACTCTGTTAAAACTCACAGGGTCAGTTGGGTGGTGATTTCCAGTAAAACCACCAGACATGTAAGTGGAGACTTGGTGTGTTCACAGAACTGCAAACTATGTTAATCTAAGTATCGAGGTGAGCAATTCAGCCTCCAGGAGACATCAAAGGGTGATATCGCTGCATTAGTTGATTTGGACCTAGAAAGAGAAAAACAGAGATTGTCCTGACTTTGAGTGAAGGAACATGCTGAGACTTGGTGTACAGGCTCTAGTGTCTTATTGTTCTACTCTGCTAGACAGAATCCAGCTAAACTAAAATGAACTAGTAATGCTCAGAGAAAGGGCCCAAGAAATTAGGGCAGTGCCACCCTCACCTCTTACAATGAAAGCAAAGCAATTCAGTACTGCACATGCATTTAACCCCCATCAACCTTCTGAATACCTATGCCTAGGTAATTCCTAATCTCTCCCAGATCTTTTAAATCAAACTGTTGCTTGAGTTGTTCAGTAAATTCATTTACCCTCCTTTGATCCTTTGCTATAAAACATAAGTCATCTACAAAGATCAATAGCAACATCTGTTCATCTTTACATTGCTTAATATATAGACATGGGTCAGCCTTACTACACTTAAAACCCATTCTTTGCAATGCTGCATCTAAACACAGGTTCCAGCAATGTGCTGATTGTCAAAGTCCGTACAAAGCCTTCTGCAATTTGTACACTCTTCCTGCCTCTTTAGATTCGTAGCCTGGAGCTTCTGCCATATAAATTTCTTCCTTTAATTCAGTATGCAGATATGCTGTGGTGATATCATAATGATTAACAATACAATTCCCAGCTGCTGCCAGCACTAAAGCAAACCTCAATGTCTCACCGCTTAGCGTTGGGGCAAAAACTTCATCATACGTCTGATGCTTTACCTGGGAAAACCCCTGAGCTACAAGTCTAGCTTTGTATTGAATATCACCATTTACTAAGGTCTTCTTTTTATAAAGCCATCTACAACCTACTGCTCTCTGTCCCTCAGGCAGCCTGGTAGATGGAAAAACCTTATGGTTATTAATGGCATTCATTTCTCCATCCATTGCAGTTTTCTACTTTTTCTGCTCCCGTGGTAGCAACGCTAATACCTCTGAATAGCTACGTGGTTCATAATTTACATAACACAGTTTAACATCACCTGGCTTGTAACGCTGCGGAGGTATGTCCTTATTTCCTCTTTCAGATCTGCATAATATAGTGGGCTCCTGTTTCACTGGCACACTAGGAGTTGATTTTTCTTCTTCCTTAATTACATCTCTGGAATCTCCCCACTCTGATAGCTCGATCTGTCCTTGACTAGGAATAAAAATTTCACTCCCCCCGTGTAACTTCTGCCAATTACTATGCTCACTAAAACTCGCTGATCTAGAAATAACAAGTCTTTTCTGGCCATCCGTAAACCTATATCCCTTGGTTCCTGGCTCATACCCCACAAAAAATCATTTTCTGTGCCTTAGCCTGCCCCTTCCTACGTATTGCCTTATGCACATGAACCCAGGCTGAGCAAAAACTTTCAAATGAGCTAATGATGGCTTCTTGCCATACAAAATATAATATGGTGTTTGATTCACTGACACACTCCACAACCTGTTAATTAAATAATTAGCAGTCAGTATAGCCTCTCCCCAGTACCCACTAGATAACCCTGAGTCAGCTAACAGTGAATCCTTAACTGTTTGTAATGCTAAATTCCTTCGTTCTGCCACTCCATTCTCAGCAGAAGAATGTGGATTGGTTCTTCTGTCCCCTCCTACTTAGCCATTGCTGAAAACTGTTAGCCATAAATTCAGTACCCCGGTCAGTCTGCAAACTACACACCTTTGTGTTGTACCTACGTTCTACAAATTGCACCCAATTCCTGAACTTCTCAAATGTCTGGCTCTTAGCTTTCAACAAGTAACAGAAACCAAAACTAGTATCACCATCAACAATTACAAACACATATTTAGCACCACCTAATGTGGCTGGCAATGGGCCAATTAGGTCAGCGTGAACAAGCTCAAAACATTTATGTGACGTTCTATCACTATGTTTGCTTACTGGACAAACCTTTGACTTAGACATCTTACATGCCGTACAATCCAGATAAGCTTGGCACGGTTTCAAATCCATTCCAGTACTGGCATCTGACATCTTTTCAGCCACTTTGAAACTTGGATGCCCCAACCTTCTGTGCCACAAATGTTCACATGAATTATGGTATGGTTTGTTGATAAATGCTGCATGGGCTACATCATTTGTCTTAGGTTCCAATTCGTATAAATCGTTCTGCAATAAACCCTTTCCACAGACACAATTATTTTTCATAATAATTCATTCACCCTTAACAAACCTTACTTCATATCCTTTTTTATCTAATTGAGAAACACTAAGGATATTATATTCCAGGTCTGGTACACATAACATATCTAAATTAACATTTAAACAAGGTAAAAATACAGACCCCTGTCCAGTTACGGATGCACAGTTACCATTAGCCAAGCTAACATAATTCCATTCAGCTTGCTTAAAACCTGTAAACATCTCCTGGTCGTTTGGAACATTTTCGCTTGCTCTGCTGTCCAAAAGCCACGTTTTCTTTAAATTCCTTCCAGCAGACTTGATAACAGACAGCTGGGCTCCACTCCGTTGCTTAGCAATCTTCGGCTTGCCCTTTGTCCTACTTTTATCACAGTCTCTTTGAAGATGTGATGTAGATCCACAGCAAAAACATTTCTTTACAGCCAACACTTTATCTGTACAGGAAAAATACTCTCCCACAGAGTCTCTTTGCCGTGGCTTAACTACTTTGCTGTTAGACTCTTTCCTTCTCTGCTCTTCTTCCAGAAGCTGACCGGTTAGATAATTAACAGTTAAATCACTTTCAGATAATTACCCAAAACTGGTCGCTAGGTTATCCCATGTCTCATTAAGTGAACTAAGAATAACATAAACTTTGTGTGCTTCTGTAAATTGCATCCCTCGCTGTTCCAATTCCAGGAAGAGCCCCGTCATGTACTGTAAATGTGCTGAGACGCTGTCTCCTTCACTTAAATTTGCACGATACAGTCTTCTTGTTAACATGACTTTACATAGAGGTGTGCTACGGAGAAAAAAAGGTAAAGGTACCCCCCGCACATTTGTGCAGTCGTGTCCGACTCTAGGGGCCGGTGCTCATCTCCGTTTGTTAGCCAAAGAGCCATTGTTGTCCGAAGACGCTTCCACAGTCATGTGTCCACATGACACGTGTGGAACGCTGTTACCTACCCACCGAAGTGGTACCTATTAATCTACTTGCATTTGCATGCTTTCGAACTGCTAGGTTGGCAAGAGCTGGAGCTAGTGCGGGAGCTCACTCCACACGCAGGGCTAGGGATTCGAACCTCCGAACTTGCAATCTTCCGATCAACAAGCCTGGTGTCTTACCCGCTGAGCCACCATGCCCCTTGCTACGGAGATACACATCTCTTAAAGAATCCCAGCACTCTTTAGCTAACTCCTTGCCACTCACATAATTTAACTGTCTTCCATGCACAAAACTATGCTGGACAATGCTCTCTCGTCTTTCACTATATCTTCCTCCTTATCCAAATCAACTGGTGGATTACTCACGGCACTCTAAAGACCTTCACGTCACAAAAACATTTCCATCTTATATGCCCATGAAAGATAATTCGATTCATTCAGCCGTGTTAGAGGGAAACCTCCTCCGACAGTTGATTGCATCTTTGCTGTGCTCATCGCTCACGGCCCCTCCTGGGCAAGATAACGATGAATAAACGGCCCAGACTTCACAGAACGTCCCACAGCTCCAAGTCCATCTTAGGAAACACACAGCCAGGCACGGAAGCGGTAAAAGCTCCAAATACACCCCAGATATCCACACAACTCCTGGATAGGCTTCAACGTCCACACAGCCGTGCCAGTGACCTTTTAGAGTCCCAACTGCACATGTTCCACTGCTGGGCCCGTAACCTGTCAGAGTACACAATGCTGGGGCTGCCAATGTTCCTTCTAGACCTCAGAGCAATACGTTCTATTGAGTAAGCAGACACTCACAAGAGATTAAATAAAATAGTCTATTTACTCTATATACATACGCAGTCTATACACAGTCCAATAACATCCACAGATACAGATGATAATGAAGATAGTAACGAGAGGAGAGTGAACACCAAAATTCCTCTGCTTATATAGTTAAATTGAACAATCACATTATAGGTCAAACAAATTATCTGCCACACCCAGCTTAAACTATATCAGTTGCAGTATGTGTCACCACTTACTTCAACAATGGCTGCTAGTTGAATGACTTGCAGAAAGTATTACCTCTCACCTATTTACTTCTCCTGTCTAATTAAACTATCTGTAAATTCTGGGTATTTATTCAAACCCCAACATCCGCAATGTAATTTCCCACTCTCCTATTGCCTTGTCGGAGTTTTCGAATTTCCCGGCTGGCGGTGACTTCTCTGATCGGGTCATTGAAGTGGGCTCTGAAACAGCCTATAAAATTCTGGTAGTCATTTAGAATTGTGTCGTTGGCCTCCACCATTGGAATGGACCATCTGCCAGCTGATCCTTTCAGTAGGCTTAAAATGAAGATGACTCTGGTTCTGCCTGATGGGAATTCAGCTGGTCGGCTTTTGAAGAACATGGTACACTGAGTGAGGAATGTTCTTAGTTGCGCAGCCTCTCCCCCAAATTTTTCCGGTAAGCAGCCCTGGGACCTCAGGATGACTGGTGGTGCTGCTGCTGCTAGGCCTGGCTACGGGGCAGCTGGATCTGGTTGCTGTAACTGCTGCAGCATAGCTACCTGTAGTGTATTGACCTGAACATCGACCTCCTGCTGGTGTTGTTGCAGGGCCGCCGCTAGCTGCTGGATCACCTGTCAGAGTTCTTGTGCCTCCGAAAACATTCTTCAAACCTCCTTCTCCCTCCCTCTTTCGATGGGAGTTTGGAGTTTAGCTGGATTTATTTATTTATTTTATTTATAGTGCTATTTATACCCCGCCTATCCCCTCCCTAACATTTTTACCATTATACAATGTCACCAACTATAGAGTGTAATTAACTCGCGCACCAGGAGAGGGGGTAAGGGAACCGGCTCTTCTAAGGCTCTGGACTACAATTCCCAGGATGCCTTGAGCCGGCTGCTGACATCCTGTTGATGTCACTTCTGGGTCTGTCCTCACCATCCATTCAATCTTCCTCCGATTTTTCCTCTGGTGGAACCGGCTCCCGACAGGACGCCAGCAAATTCTCCCACTTTAAGGTGGTACCCATTTATCTACTTTCTGAGTGTGGCACCTTCCTAATTTCTTGGGCCCTTTCTCTGAGCATTACTAGTTCATTTTAGTTTAGCTGGATTGATTGATTGGATTGATGTCCTGACTTCGAGTGAAGAAACATGCTGAGACTTGGTGTACAGGCTCTAGTGTTTTATTGTTCTACTCTGCTACACAGAATCCAGCTAAACTAAAATGAACTAGTAATGCTCAGAGAAAGGGCCCAAGAAATTAGGGAGGTGCCACACTCAGCCTCTTATGATGAAAGCAAAGTGATTCAGTACTTCACATGCATTTATCCCCCTGGAGGGAGCCCCCACCTTCTTCACCAGTTATCTCTCTGACAGAGACGAAGGGAAGGGTGATTGAGCTGTGAATAGATCATGTTAGAAAAAAAGATGGCGACCGCAAGCTGATGCTGACTGTCACTCTAGGAGGAAGGTTCCATAAGCCCTCAAAATTTTCTTGACACCCCATAATTTTTACCTTTAGGGGTTTAGAGAATATTACAGAAGATTACAGGCAAACTTACATTTGTGTTTGGGGGTGGACGTACTTCCCCGGATGGAGCATTGTGGCGGAGTCCGACAGAGTCTTGGGGGCCTCTGTGATGCAGAGCTTGGTGGTTGCGGCAGAGTCCGGGAAAATCCAGCAGAACTCAGCAGAGCTTAGCAGAAATGTGAGGTTGAGGTGTTCCTGGGCTTGACCTGGCTGGAGTGTGACGAAGCCCAGCGTGTAGGCTGGATCTGTGGGGAGCATGGTGAACCCAGGGATCGACCCCTCGTGGCAGACATCTTTGGGGGTGTGGAGAGCCCGGTGCTATAGCGGGCAGACCTCGATGATATGGGAGGACTCAATGGCTGCATAAGCGGGCCTTGTTGAGGGCCAGTAAGGCCACTGGCATGGCTGGCCTATTGCAGGAGGGCTGGAGAGATGTTTGTAAAAAAAAACCAGACGAAGCGGCGGAGTATGGAGTAATGAACGCAGCAGAACGCAGCAGATTTAGCGTCGAGGCTGTGCACACCTGGGCGGACCTCTGGAGCTCTTGGCAGACTCCAGTGGATCTGGACCCTGCTGATCTTGGGGCCTTTTGAGGCTGTCTAGGTATTCTGTACTCGGTTGAGGACTGTTGGTACACCACCATATGTAGAGCTGATTTAATGCTTTATCAACCCCAATGTGGAGTGAGATATGATGGACTGTGGGGGTGTTAGCGGGATCAGCTGGATAGCACAGGGGACGCAGGTGGAATGGTCTGGAGTACTCATCATCATTGGCGATCACTCGTAGCCGAGTAAGATTGTCTTCCAAAGGTAAAATTTTAACAGTGGATCCGTAAGTGGCTATAAAGGCCAATTCTGGATCCGCACAACCTCCCACAATGAGGGCATAGGTTTCCGGGTGGGAGACGGTCACGATGAGGGTTTGCCTGACGTGCCTTCCTTTTAGCTCTTTTCTCCCTTTCGCCCTGTACTCGTGCTTCTTCAAAGTCCATAGCGCCATTAATAAAGGCTGACCTCCAATTGAAACGCTCATGTGTTAGGGCTTCCCAGTTCTCAATGCTGATATTACATTTTTTTAAAATTAGCTTTGAGAGTATCTTTGAATCTCTTTTGCTGTCCACCAATATTCCGTTTTCCATTCTTAAGTTGGGAGTAAAGTAGCTGCTTTGGAGGACGATGGTCAGGCATTCGAACAACATGGCCGGTCCAGCGAAGTTGATGTTGGATGATCATTGTTTCAATGCTGGTGGTTTTCGCTTCTTCTAATACGCTAACATTAGTCCACCTATCTTCCCAAGTAATTTGCAGAATTTTTCGGAGGCAGCGTTGGTGGAATCTTTCAAGAAGTTGGAGGTGGCGTTTGTAGAGGGTCCATGTTTCACCGGCGTACAGAAGGGTTGGTAGTACAATGGCTTTGTAAACAAGCATTTTGGTCTCCCTGCGAATGTCCCGATCCTCAAAAACTCTACGCTTCATTCGGGAGAAAGCTACACTCGCAGAGCTCAGGCGATGCTGAATTTCAGCGTCGATGTCGGCTTTTGTAGATAGATGGCTGCCGAGATAAGAAAAGTGGTCGACATTTTCTAGTGACACACCTTTAAGCTGGATTGATGGCGCTGCAGAGGGATTGGTTCGAACTTGCTGGTAAAGCACTTTGCTTTTTTTAATGTTAACCGAGAGGCCGAGCTTTTCATATGCTTCTGCAAAGATGTTTAGGATAGTTTGAAGATCTTCCTCGGAGTGTGCACAGACTACGTTATCATCAGCATATTGAAGTTCTATAACAGAAGTTGTAATTACCTTATTTTTTGCTTTCAGCCTACTAAGATTAAAAAGCTTTCCATCTGTTCGATATATAATTTCTACACCAGTAGGAAGTTTCTCTAAAACAAGGTGTATAATCATAGCGATGAAGATAGCGAATAAGGTTGGAGCAATAACACAGGGGGCACGGTGGCTCAGCGGGTTAAACCACTGAGCCATTAGACTGCCGACCATAAGGTTGGCAGTTCGAAACCGCGTGACGAGGTGAGCTCTCGTCACTTGCCCTAGCTCTCTGCCAACCCAGCGATTCGAAAGCTATTTAGCAAGTAGATTAATGGGTACCACTCACGTGGGGCAATTTGCGAGCGTCCAGCGGAGGGTCGTCCTCGATTCCAAGAAAGACCTCAGAAGAGCGGCGATGTCGGCGGAGGATGACGGAGGACGACGGATCCGGAGACACCAGCTTCCTGGACGTCAGCAGCCGGCGCAGAGCGAGGCATTCTGGGACTTGCAGTCCAATGCCTGCAGCAGAAGAGCCAGTTCCCTTCCTCTCTCCCTGTCGCGCGGGAATAAATTGTAATAATGATGTTGTATAATTGTATAATTGGATTGGAGATATATAATACTGTAAGCCACCTAGAGTCCTCCAGTAGGGAGGGGATAGGCGGGGTATAAATAAGACAAATAAATAAATAAACACATCCCTGTTTAACGCCGGATTCCACTTTAAATGGATCGCTTTGAGAGCCATTGTTATTCAGGATTGTTGCCATCATGTCGTCATGGAGTAACCGCAAGATGTTCACAAATTTATCAGGGCATCCGATTTTCAGAAGGATGGTCCAGAGAGCAGTACGATTTACAGTATCAAAAGCTTTAGTCAGATCAATAAACACCATGTACAGAGGGCGGTTTTGCTCCTTGCATTTTTCTTGAAGCCGTTGTGCAGTGAAGATCATATCCACTGTTCCCCTGTTCCCCTTCCCCTGAAGATCATATCCAGTGTTCCAGCGCAGTGCAATAGACTCTTTGTCCTTTAGAAGTTTAGCACCATCTACTGAGCATAAGGGATTTGTACCATGGTTTGTTGGTCCATAGATGGCCTTTATGGCATTAAAAAAGCCCCGTGCATCATGAGCATCTGCAAAATGTTGGGTTTCTTGGGCTTTTTTTATCCACCATATGTTCTTAAGTTCTCTAGTTCTTCTTTGGACTTCTGCCTTTGCACTGGCGTAGATTTTTTTCTTAACGGCACAGTTAATATCTTTTTGCCATATCTGGAAGGCTTTCCTTTTCTTGTCAATAATATGTTCAATCTCACTATCGTTCTCATCAAACCAGTCCTGATGTCTCTTAGTCTGGTATCCGATAGTTTGTTCACAGGCTGAAATAATAGAGGTCTTCAATTTAATCCAGTGTTCCTCAACATTTTCAGGAAGTTCCATAGGCAGATGTTCCTTGAGAGTTGATTGAAAGCAAGCTCGTTTAATAGAATCTTGAAGGGCCAGTGTATTCATTTTATGCCTTGGTTTTCTTCCTTGGAGCCTACGATGAGGGACAATCTTTATGGCCATCGTGGATCGAATTAATCGATGGTCTGTCCAGCAGTCATCGGCGCTCGTCATGGCTCTGGTGAGAAGTACATCACGGCGATCTCTAGCACGGACAATTACATAATCTAAAAGTTGCCAGTGCTTTGACCGTGGGTGCGTCCATGATGTTTTAAATTTATTTTTCTGGCGAAAGAGTGTGTTAGTAATGACAAGGTTATGCTCTGCACATTTAGTCAGAAGTAAGATTCCATTCATGTTGCTGTTGTCAACTCCTTCTTTCCCAATGATCCCTGGCCACAAATCAAAGTCACGCCCAACTCTTGCATTGAAATTGCCCAGGAGGATAATTTTATCCTCCTTTGGTATCTCTGATAAGATGGTGTCCAGCTGGGTATAAAATTTTTCCTTGATATCCTCATCTGCATCTAGTGTTGGTGCGTAAGCACTTAGGATAGTTGCCTGTTGGTTTTTGGCGAGTTTTATTCGCAGAGTTGAGAGTCGTTCGTTAATTCCAGTGGGAACTTCTGACAAGAGCTTCACAAGGTCGTTTTTGATAGCAAAGCCTACCCCATGTATTCGCCATTCTTGTTCAGGCAGTCCTTTCCAAAAGAAGGTATAACCTCTTTTTTCTTCCTTCAACTGTCCTTCTCCTGCTCTTCGAGTTTCTTGGAGTGCTGCTATATCGATATTAAAACGTCTCAGCTCCCTTGCAATAATGGCAGTCCTACGTTCAGGTCGTTCACTATCCATATTGTCTTGCAGTGTCCGTATATTCCATGTTCCAAAATTCATGTGTTTTTTACGACCGCTAGATGGTGACCCCACTGGTCACGGTAATCCAGTCAGGGAGAAAATGAGGCAGACTGTGTTTAGGGCACCTTTTCTAGCCCCCTACCCATATGGGGTGAGCAGAGTGGATCCTAAATAGGGCTGCTCAGTCGTGGATACAGCTGCCGAACTTCTCAACTGCCTTGATCCTTGAGTCAGGGCGACTGAATCCGTATCCACCGCCCATGTGCTGGTCCATGACTAGGAGCTTCCGGATTTCACAGTCCTGCCCCCGTTGCCATTCGTCAATCGCCATGGGACTTTTGGTTGTTTTGGGTTTGGTGTGGTTGGAAGACACCTGTGCGTGAATTTGTTTTATGTGTGGAGATCGGTGCACAACGATCAGCACACAACCTTCACAGAAAAAGGCTCTAATCCAATGGCATGGATACCATGACGATTGGTGACCTTTTGTCTGCTGCAGCCTTCATCCGCCTTTACAGCCGTTGTAACAATACACCTTGTTATCTTCTGCCTGTTCTGCTGTTGAGGACTTTCTTGGATCATTCTTTGTCTGGTTCCTCCCCCTTGACCTTACCGCCGTGGGTGACCCTACCAGGAGTACATGACTCCTGACGGCTTCGCTCACAGGGTTCATTGGGAACACACAAGCCCACTCACCACAACAAGGTGACGATCCAGCGAGTGAGTCTGGAGTACTACCCCTGTGGACTCTAACATTGTGGACTTTGACATTGGAGATATTATAACATCTTAACATCGTTACAGCTTGGTGGATGAAGTGGAGGATCGACCTCTATTAGGGCGGCAGAGAGTTTGCAGGGTATGGTGCTCCCCTCCGTGAGTGCGAGTCACGAGAGGGGGTCCAGGATTGTATGAGTTGTGTGAGAGTACCTATCCCTGAGTGGGAGACAGGGTAGGTAGGAGTGACTGCATTGCCCCGCTGTGGCTAGTGAGAGAGGCTACAGGGGGCACAGTGAGAGTGTGCAGGGTGTGTGGGGTGGTTGGGGCTTACCAGCACCGAGAGTGCGAGCTGGCACGCTGGGGGCCCTGCCATTACCCAGGAGAGAATGAGTGTGAGAGTATGGATGCATGAGGGAGGGGACCCTTGCTCATACCCAGGATTTCTGGGGGTCCGGGAGTGGAGGCAACTGGGCCGGGAAACTGGGGGCCATGGGGCAGGTAATTTGATCGAGGTGGTGATGGGCAGGGGATACTATGATGGGAACCGGAGGACAGGCCATCTTCGGGGAAGGCGCCCCTGGTGTTTGTTACCTGTGGTACGTTCCGGTCCTCTGAGTTCAAACCCAGGTTCTGGACAGCAGATCCTTGAGGGCCCTGGTTTCCGACTGCTGCTTCTTAATGCCAGGTCAGTAAACAACAAGGCGCCCCTCATAAGTGATTTAATCATGGAGGAGGGGGCCGACCTGGCATGTATCACTGAGATCTGGCTGGGCCCAGAGGTGGGGTGTAGCCCTCTCAGAAATGTGCCCGGCCAGGTTTCAGGTGTGGCACCAGCCGAGACACTGGGGTAGGGAAGGAGGGGTGGCAGTTATCATCAGAGAGTCTCGAGTGGCCTTCAGGGGCCTTGCTCCACAAGTGGCCGGATGTGAGACCCTGTTTTTCAAGTTGGGTTCTCAAGAACAGTTGGGAGTGTTGGTACTGTACCAGCCTCCCTGCTGCATAGCAACCACCCTGCCAGAGCTGTTGGAGGCCATCTCGGGGTTGGCGGTGGAGTTCCCCAGGCTTATTGTCCTGGAGGACTTCAACTTGCTGTCCCTGGGGCATGCCTCGGAGGTGGCTCGGGAGTTCATGGCTACCATGGCAGCCATGGGCCTGTCCCACATTATTTGGGACCAAACTCGAGACAGTGGACTCACTCTGGACTTGGCTTTCTTGTCGGAACAATGGCAAGGTGACCTGAGGGGAAAGTTAGATCTATCCCCATTGTTATGGTCAGATCACACCCTGGTGGACCTGAGATTCTCTTATGCCACCCCACTCCGCAGGAAGGCAGGACCCATTTGATTGGTCCACCCCTGGCGACTTGTGGACCCAATGAGGTTTCAGAGGGAGCTGGGGTAATACCCGAGGACATGCTGCATGGTCCAGTGGAGGCCCTGGCCGCAGCCTGGAATAGGGAGGAAGCCGGGGCCTTGGACAGGATTGCACTGGTGCAACCTTTCCAGCCTCATTCGAACCATCACTCCCCGTGGTTCACACAGGAGTTGAGGGTTTTGAAGAGGGTGAAGAGACGTCTGGAGCGCAGCTGGAGGAAGACCAAGACTGAATCTGATTGAACAGAATCTAGAGCCACTATTAAGGCCTACCTTGTGGTGGTAAGAGCGGCAAAACGTGAATATTTCTCTGCTCTTATTGTGTCTGCAGAATGCTGTCTGACAGCCCTGTTCAAGATTACTCTATCTCTCTTGGGTAAGGTGGAGTCAGTGACCCACCTACAGGGCCGTGCAGAGGAGATTTCTGAGCATCTGCAAGATAAAATTGCTCAGATTCGTTCTAAGTTGCACTCTAAGCATGAAGGACAGTTAGGAGAGATGCCAGGGGAACAGTCTTGCCTTGTTATCTGGGAACGGTTTGATCCAGTTGGGCCTGAGGAAGTAGACAGGATCCTCCGGACTGTAAATGCCACCACATGTCCTCTAAACCTGTGTCTTTCCTGGCTGGTAAAATCAGCAGGGAGGTGACTTGCGGGTGGGTCCAGGTGATGGTTAATACATCCTTGGGGGAGGGGGTGTTCCCGGCTACCTTTAAGGAGGCGTTGGTGCACCCCATCCTCAAGAAGCCATCCTTGGACCCTACCATCTTGGACAATTTTCGTCCTGTCTCCCACCTTCCCTTTTTGGGAAAGGTGGTTGAGAAAGTGGTGGCATTGCAACTTCAGAGGATTCTGGATGAACGGATTATCTAGACCCCTTTCAGTCAGGTTTCAGGCCAGGATATGGGATGGAGACTGCATTGGTCGCACTTATGGATGATCTCTGGTGGGAGTGGGATGGAGGCAGTGCATCCATCCTGGCTCTCTTGGACCTCTCAGCAGCTTTCGATACCATCGACCATGGTATACTTTTGGGGCAGCATAGGGAGTTGGGGATGGGTGGCGTAGTTTTGTGCTGGTTCACCTCCTTCCTCCGGGGCCGCTCCCAGTCGGTGGTGATAGGAGAGGAGAGATCTTACCCTCTTATGTGGGGTGCTGCAGGGTTCGGTTCTCTCTTCTCTCCTATTTAACATCTACATGAAACTGCTGGGTGAGATCATCCATCACCATGGGATGAGGTATCATCAATATGCTGATGATACTCAATTGTATATCTCCATCCCAAGTGAAGTAAGTGATGCGGTCGCCACCCTACTTCAGTGCCTGGGGGCTGTAGGGGCCTGGATGGGGAACAACAGGCTTCAGTTGAACCCTGGCAAGACCGAGTGGCTGTGGATTGATGACCCCTCAGTATCCGGGAAGTTATCGTCTTTGGTTCTGGATGGGGTGGCACTGCCCCATTCGGAACCAGTGCGGGACTTGGGGGTCCTCCTGGACTCACGACTCCTGCTCAATGAGCAGGTGGCAGTCATGGCTAGGAGGGCCTTTGCGCAACTTTGGCTTGTGTGCCAGTTACGCCCATTCCTGGAGTGCGATGCCCTCCGAACAGTCACTCATGCCCTTGTCATCTCCCATATAGACTATTGCAATGCGCTCTACATGGGGCTACCCTTGAAGAATATCTGGAAGCTATAGCTGGTACAGAATGCTGCTGTGCGGGGAATTTTAGGTGCACCAAGGTCAGCACACATAACACCTTTGCTCCGCGAGCTGCACTGGGTGCCGGTTTGCTTCCGAGTCCAATTCAAGGTGTTGGTTATTACCTTTAAAGCCCTACATGGCATGGGGCCAGGATATCTGAGGGACCGCCTTATCCCCATAACATTATCCTGCCCCACCCGGTCATGCAGAGAGGGCATGCTACGGACCCTATCAATAAAAGAACTTCATCTAGTGGGGTCTAGGAGGTGGGCCTTCTCTGCAGTGGTGCCTGCCCTTTGGAATATCTTGCCCCCAGATTTGAGGCGGGTTTCCTCCCTCCTGGCCTTCTGGAAAAATCTGAAAACCTGGTTCTGAAACCTAGCATGGGAGGGGAAAGGTAATAGCTCCTCCTGGGGGTGGTTAGTATCAAAATGCCCTCCCCATTGTTTGAGATCGATTCGCCAGATTGGATTTTATACTTATTTATATTATATTGATGATTCTAATTTTATACTTGTATTTTAATCCTAATTTTTATTGTAATCACCCAGAGTCCCCCATTTGGGGGAGATGGGCGGTCATATAAATTTAAATAATAAAATAAAATAAATCCCGATGGGGGGGAACTTGGAGATTATTAAACGATTAGATGCGGGAGCTTGATTCACTGACATCTTTAATGTGCAATGGATCACTTTTAATAAAGTTTTAATAAAGATTCCTTCATATCCCTAAGTGGCTTGGGTCAGGAACTCTGATTTAATAGTCAATGGATCAGGACATCACAGAAAGATTTGAGTCATTATGGAGACCTTACCTGAAGATTCCAAGTTTACCGAGGAAGGTCTAAAAATGGAATATCCAGATTCCATGGGAACCCTTCCGATATCGGGAGGGGGAAATGGAGAGTATGGAGGAGAAGAGGGCTCTGTCCGGAGTGCACGGGAGTACTCAGTGTGAGAAGGCAGCTCACCGAGTGGGAGAGAGGGGAGAGAGATGGAACTCAGATCCCCAATGAACCCAACCAGGCGAGACACCAGGGGATGACTGGAGGAGCAGGGAATCAAGCCGAAGGTCCCAACTGACCTCGAGAGCACAACCCGATCCAGGACAATGAAAGAACCAAGTTTGCTTGGTCCCTGGAGGTGAGAGGAGGTGTGGAGAGGACTACTTATCAGTGTGTGACTACGTGACAAAGAGGCTCCCGCTCCAGGTGTTTGACCTCAGAGCAGCGGATGGAGAAAATAGAACGGGAGATTAGTTTCATAGGAGAGCATTTATCTAACCTGCAGGAAGCGGTCGAGCAGATCCTTCAGAAACTGAGCTGGGGGATGACAACCAGTGCGACGGCTACAAAACATTGGATGTCCTCAGAAGGAGAGAGTGACGAATCCAAAACGGAAGGAGATCGCAGGATGACCAGGTTGGTAACCACTCACCCCCCTCATGGCTGAACCCAAGCTGGGGTGACGAGATGGACCCCGAGCGCAGATGGGTCTTTTGGGGTGAGAGACTCGAGGGTGAAGTTCACTGGGGACCCTAAAAGCCTGGCATGCTTCCTAACCCATGTGAGAGAAGAATGTGAGGAGATATTTCCCACTGAAGGCTCCAAGGTGCAGTACATTTCAACTCACCTTGAAGGTGAGGCCGCGGAATGGCTCGTGGAACTGCACAATTCAGGTGCCCCAGAGCTAGAGGACTTTGAGACTTTCATGAGCATTTTAAGGGACCGGTTTGAGGATCCCCTTTCTAAGATGAGAGCCAAGACCAGCTTACAACATATTAAACAAGGAAGCAGGTCAGTCTCGGAGTATGCCGCGGAATTCAGAAGGCTGGCTGCAAGGCTGACAGAATGGCCAGAATCACTGAAAATTGAATACTTCTAATGGTGATTGCACCCAGAGATCCTAGAGTGGTCCCTAACAAGGGGGGGGCGTGGAACCCTAAGAGGATGGATTTGTCTCACTGGCGAAGTGGAAGACATGTGAATTCATTTCATGAGACTGCAATGAGCCCTACCGATGGGGAAGCGACCAGCGGCATCAACCCTTACCTCGGAGACAGGGAGCTCATAAGTTGTGGGATGAGGAAAAGTAATGGTGAGCTAAGAAGGGGCTATACTTTAAATGTGGTAAGGAGGGTCATCGCATCGTCAGCTGCCGGCAATCTGCGACCCCAACGACGAGCCAAGCGAGAGAGAATAGCACAAGGTTTTCAGGGGTGAAGACCAAAGGAGCTGTGGTCGCCGTGACGAAGGGAAGGACCTATCAGAAGGAGAAGACTCAACTGAGGAGGAATTCCAGCCAGCGGGAAATGGCGGGAGCCTCTTCTAAGTGGCGCTGAAGGGCAGGAGATTATAAATTGGTGTGAAGATTCTGTGGTGAGTGAAAATTGTCCAGCAATGCTGGTAAGATTGCAGATAGAGACATTAGGGGGTCATGGCAGCATGAATCTAGTGGGGATGTGGGATTTGGGGTTTACCAGATGTCTCGTGCATCTTGCCCTATAAAATTTTAACATAGGACCCTATATAGACTTGGAGGCCAACAGACATATCTACTCAGTGCAGATACCCACATTAAAGTACATCCCAGACAGATAGTTGCTTTTCCTATGTTTAAAGGTATCCAAGGAATGGAGGCCCACCACCTTTCTAGGTCCTTGGTTCTACTCTTGAGCTGCTCATACCTGTCAACTAAAACTACTTTTCCCAGGGAGAAAATTAGTGTGGCCAGGGCATGATTCTTCTGTAGATAGACAAAGGTAGGGGAAGCCTTTAGTCTTCCTGGAATTGGGTGTTTTTGCCTTGCCACATCCTCCATAGCAGCCATTTTGTAATGGCCTTGACAAGCTTCCAGATTTGCTCACTGAGCCAAAAGGATAGGGACTCTGTCCTGTAATATAACACTTTTGGAATGGGCCAAGCTTTCATGCTGATTGTACATATGAATGTGACTGGTTTTCTCTTTTGCAGAATGGAGTAGACTTTGTAACAGGTGCCTCTGATGATTAGAATAAAATGTCACCTCCTGGATGCAGGTGTTCCAGGGACCTGACCTGAATGCAGGAAGATGCCTCATCCATACCAGAAAGAGGGAGGGAGGGAGGGAGGGAGGGAGGAAGGAAGGAAGGAAGGAAGGAAGGAAGGAAGGAAGGAAGGAAGGAAGGAAGGAAGGAAGGAAGGAATTTAAATGTTCCTAGTGGCTAGTTGAAAACTGTTCAGTTTTCTTAGCATATTACAAGATTTAGTATTTCAAAAATAATTTTGATGACTAAGAAGCAGTCAAACGTTTCTGAACTGGCCCCTTGATGGGACACTTAAAAACTTAAATTGGAACTATGCCCATGGGCCACACAGGCTTCTTACAGAGAGTCCACTGTGATCCGTTCTCCCTTTATGATTAAGAAAATGACAGTGATTTATTCTACTTCCAGCAAAGCCTCTGGAATTCCCCTGCTTTCCAGGTAATCTCTGAAACCAAAGTTAGAATACTTAATAATTCCCCATCAACAAAACTTGACAAATATTTGGTAACTTTTCATATAAAAAACCCTGAAAATAACTCAAGTCCTGCAGAGACCCTCAGATGGGACTTGCAAGGGCAGGCACTATACTAGCATGAAATTTTATGCTGCTCCTTCCAGATTTGGTGCCAGGCTGTATCTCATCTTTGGCAAGAGAATCATGCTTCTCCTCAGAGAGATCTGAGACCCAAGATGGTGGCCCCTGTCTCAGAGACCTAGAGCAGATCTCCACCATGATACGGGAAATTCTGCTGCTACTGCTTTTCCTGCTGTCCAATTTTCCCTGTGGGATGTTGATGGTCAGATGTCGGTTGAATGTGTTAAAAGAGGAAAAATACATGTTAAATTACTACAAGCCAGGAGACTTCCATATTAATGGAATCTTATCTATATCTAGTAGTGTAGTTCAACCGTATGTTTTCCTCATGCCTCCCAAGAAGACATTTGTAAGGTAATTACTGATATGCACTGAACCCTGGTCAATTGATTACTGTATTTATCTTCTTTTCAGCGAGGAATGACTCCCATCTCCTAGTACATGGCCACTGTCACCTTTATTTCTCCTCATGTGCTTTAACAGAAACATGTATTCTACCTAATGCATATCATGCACTATTTTAACCTGTACTTTGAGAGGTTTCTTTTTAATTGTTCTGTAAAAGCTGGCATTAGCCCCTGAGAACCTTGGTCAGCAACATCACAAAATAGTTGCAGGGAAGGTGGGGGCTTGGCTCTTCACAACACGACTCTGGGTGATACCAGGGAGAGTCACCAAACACCCTTTTAGCTGAAGGCAAAGAGAGGAGGTTCCATCCCACCATGTCTTCTCGTTCTCTACAATGCTCTCTAAGATATACTGCAGTCTGTGTATCTCTCTCTCCTCTCTCCTCTCTCCTCTCTCCTCTCTCCTCTCTCCTCTCTCCTCTCTCCTCTCTCCTCTCTCCTCTCTCCTCTCTCCTCTCTATCTCCTATCTCCTATTGTCAGGGTTCATAGCTGAATCCTGTCATTATGGGTATAGAGGTAGTTTAAGCGTGTGAACTGGAGGGAGGGGGAGCGTGTGCCAAGTATTGTGGCTTTCATCGGAGACTGTGGAATGCAGCGTCAAGGTTAACCACCTGCAGGAGCTGGAGGCTTGGGAACAGAGAGGGAAAGTTCTGGACATTGACATCATAGTTGCTGTGAAATTGGTGCGCAGGGGGGAGAGTTAAGTTAGTGATGTTTGGCGGGAATCCGCATTCAGATCTTTAGGAGTGCTTCAATTAACATGTATCCTGAATAAAGCTTAATCTGCATTTCAATGAATTGCATCAAGAAGAGTTTATTGGGGCATTGAAGTTGGAGTCATTACACCTATCTCCTATCTCCTATCTCCTATCTCCTATCTCCTATCTCTATCATCTCATCCATCTGTCATCTTTTCCATCTCCTGGACTGAGTCCTCAACCGTTGAGTTGTAGATTTAGTTTGTAAAATAGCTTGTGTGCCAATTTGGGTGTGATGATCCTGAATTATAATCAGCACTCCACACACGAGACACGATGGAATTGTTAGGAATCTTTATTATATCAGTGATCCCAGGTACGTCAATGCTTCAAGTGAATTAAGGTTACAAAGATTAACATATATAAACATACTCTCCTATCCCCTCCGCATTGAGCCCTATAAGCTTCGTCTCGCACCTCACTTGTAGATCGTTGCTGTCTATGGTACTGAATATACATTCTCTTCTTTCTGTTTGTTCTGGCTTTGTTGTTGTTTATTCGTTCAGTCGCTTCCGACTCTTCGTGACTTCATGGACCAGCCCACGCCAGAGCTTCCTGTCGGCCGTCACCATCCCTTGTTCTGGCTAGAGCTTTCAATTACTTTTGTCTACGAGTCTCTTGGCTGGCACCATGTCGCAGATGGTACCCAGGTGGGGCCATACGTGACATTCTGCCCCCCCAAAGATTAACCCCTATTCTGTGTTGGTTTTCCCGGGTATTTGTTATGAAAATCCCTTACTAACTGGGGTGCTTTCACATCAAAACTATACACCCATTCACAATGTGATTTCGGAATGTGTTTCCACTGGACTAGATACTGCAATTTCCCCTTACATACTCTGGCATCCAGTATTTCCTGTACTTTAAAGTGACATTCCCCATCTATCATTATTGGAACTGGTGTTTGCTGTTGCGGGTGCCACCGATCTGATTCCTTAGCTGGTTTCAATAAGCTGCAGTGAAACACTGGGTGGATCCTTTCAAGGTTTTCTGGAAGTTGTAACTGCATTGTCACCCCATTGATTCCTTTTGTGATTGGAAAGGGCCATATAAACTTCAGACCCAGTTTTTTGGAGGGTTGTGATGACTTTAAAAATTTTGTGGACAAGAAAACCTTAGGCTGTTGTGTTGTGTTGTGGCATGTGTGATAAAGCATCTGCTAAAGAGTCCCCCCCTCCAACTTCAGTGTGAAGTCAAACTGACTGAAAAATTGAGCCCACCTGACCTGTTTGGGATTGAGTTTTCTGGGAGTTTGTAAAGCTTCTAAATTTTTGTGATCCGTCCACACCTGGAATGGTTGTTTTGTACCCTCTAATAGGTGTCACCAAGTTGCTAGGGATGCTTTAACTGCATACACTTCTTTCTCCCATACATGCCACCTTCGTTCCGTGGCATTAAATTTGCAGGAGAGGTAAGTGCAGGGCCGTAATTTATTGTCCTCATCTCTCTGTGACAATATTGCACCAATCGAATAATCTGATGCATCTACGTGAATAATAAAAGGTTTTTCGGGTCTGGATGTTTTAATATGGGCTCTGAAGTGAACAATGTTTTCAGTTTCTCGAAAGCCTCTTGGCATTCCACTGTCCACTTAATGGGTGTGCTTGGTTTCACTGTTCTCCCCACCTCCCCCTTTCCTTTTGTCTTTAGTAAATCAGTAAGGGGCAATGCTGTTTGCGCATAGTGGTGAATAAATTGTCGGTAGAAATTTGCGAACCCCAGAAACCGTTGAAGCTGCTTCCTAGTCTTAGGTGGTTTCCACTCTACCACAGCCCTTACCTTACCCGGGTCCATGGCAATCCCTTTGTTTGAGATCCTATATCCTAAATAATCTAGCTGTTCCTTGTGGAATTCACACTTGGATAGTTTGGCATACAGCTGATTTTCCTCCAATCTTTTTAGCACCTCCCTCACCAAATCTATATGCTCATCCATCATTTCCGTGTATATTAGGATATCATCTAAGTATATCACCACACCCCTGTATAATAAATCATACATTATCTCATTAATCATTTGCATAAACACTCCTGGTCCACCTTTCAATCCGAATGGGAGAACCAGAAATTCAAAACAGCCCAATTGACAGTTACATGCTGTTTTGATTGGTGTTTATGGGGTTAAAATGATTGTTTAACCTTAAGACTGCACAAGGAACTGCCAAGCTGGGGAAATGTTATGACTATTTCAATCAATGTTATGGGAAAGAAGAGTATGTTATGTGGGAGTTTTTTTTCTCTTTCGCTGGAAAGTTTGTATCTTTGGGGGTTGTTGGGTTGTTGGATCTTTGTAAAAAAAATGCTTTTGGTGTAATGGTGAAATATTTAAATGCCCTGGTATATTTTGAGGAGGGGAAAAAAAATTAAGAATATTTAATTCAACTGATAATGAGGTCAACATGATTTACAGGATTTTTGATTTCTAAGATTTAAAAGGTATTGACAAGTTCTGGTAATATTTTATATTGTTTTTAAGCATAATTAGGGTTACGATTGTTAATTATAAAGGTAGACAATTTATAAAAATTAAGAATATTTAATTGGATTGATAATGAGACTACTGTGATTTTTCTTTTCTTTTCTTATGGTTTGGATTAGGATTTATAGGGTTATAGATCTGTAAACTTAAAGGATATTGATAAGATATAATAATGTTTTACACTGTTTTTCAGATCTAATAAGGTTAAGATTGTTTATTATAAAGGCAGGCAATTTATTTGTTTCTATAATTTGATGCCTATTGTGTAGACAGAAGTATATAAAATAGTAGTAGAAAGAAAAAAAATTAAATGGATTATTTTTTAAGAGGGAGGAAAGTTTGAAGTAGAAATTTAAAGATAGATAGATAGATAGATAGATAGATAGATAGATAGATAGATAGATAGATAGATAGATAGAAAGGGGAAGGAGCAATTGTATTAGAGATTTGTATATGTGTTAATGGAGGGATTTATAGAAATAATGTGATAATGGTTTGATATAGAGGAAGGGTTTGTATATGGGAATTGCTGTATATTCTTGCTGTTGAAAGCTGGAAGTCACTTGTATGTATGTAATTTTCTAAAAGTGTTTTCTTTTGTGTTTTTACACTTTTAATGTTTTTTTTGGTTTGTAGTGTTTTTTCTGTTTTTTGTAGTTTTTTATCTTTTTTTTTAAATAAAAACTTATAAAAGGAAAAAAAAGAATTGAGGTGTTTCATAGAGAGCCAGACCAGATCACTCACAGATATCAAAGGCCCTTCTTTTTGGTGATGATCTGCAAAGCATTTATAATCTTCTTTAGCTCTTTGTAGATGGTTCTTGAGTACCTGGTGACAGGCCTGAAGCTCTTGCAAGAAGTGATTTGCTGCAGGAACAGTGGAATCCGGAGGTTCCAGAGGAAAAGAGTGGGGATGCCATCCATAGTTGGCCATAAATGGTGTCATGTTTGTTGAGGTGTGCTGTGATTTGTTATATGTGTATTCTGCAACTGGCAGTAACTCAGCCCAGTTGTCTTGCTGATGGTTAATGTAGCAGTGTAAGTATTGTTCTAATATGGAGTTTACACACTTGGTTTCCCCATCTGATTGGGGGTGATGAGATGATGACAAGTGCCCTTGTATGTCCAAGCCCTTAAGAAGAGCCTTCCAAATCTTTGTAGTAAACTGGGGGCCACGATCGGAGATCACCCTCCTGGCTAAGCCATGCAATCAAAAGATGTTTTTGATGTACAATTGCGTAGTCCCTTGAGCTGTGGGTAGTCCTGGACAGGCAATAAAATGGGCCATTTTGGTCAGGATGTCGACCACTACTAATATGGCAGTGGCGCCACTGGACTTGGGATGTTCCGTAATGAAGTCCATCAACATGTCTTCCCATGGTTGTCCACGTATAGGGAGGGGAAGTAAGAGTCCCGATGGTTTGCCTGGTTGATTTTTGGCCCTTTGACATGTGGGACAGGATGCTATGCAGGTTTAACATTGTTGTGGATTTGCGGCCACCAGAAGTCCCTGGAGATTAAATTAAGGGACTTGTAATATCCAAAGTGACCTGCAGCGGGTTTATCATGGCAGAGTTGTAAAATTCGTTCACGTAGTTCCCCAACAGGTACGTAGTAGCGGCCCCTGAAGTGTAGAAGATTATCGTTCCAGATCCATCACTCTGCTTGATCTTTTGGAAGCCGGGCTATTTCATGTATCAGCTACATGCTGGACCCAATGCAGGCTTGGGAATTCCACCCTTTTACTTGACCAGGCAATCCTTGGTTCGTGGGCCCTTAGCCAATCTAAGCCCAGGCCTATGGGGAACTGCGGTGTGGCCACTAGGTGAAATCTGATCCATTCTACGTGACTCCCAATTCTCATGGTCTAACGCTTGGTGACAGAGGACACTGGTCCAGATCATAGAGGTCATCCGTCAATGGTTTCCACCATCAGGGGAGGGTTGACTCTGGTCTGAGGAATCTCCCATTTTTTTGCAAATTCATTATTCATAAAACTAATAGTGGTCCCGGAGTCCACCATAGTTTGAGCCGTCAGCAGCAGTGCCTGAGCCAATTGTAGAGTTATTGATACTACCAAATGCCATTTGCTGCAGAGCTCCGCACTTTTCCTGCTTTTTCTGCAAGGCTTGAGCTGCATTCTAACAGCCAGCTCCCCCAGAAAGTCAATGGGGAAGCCAGCAGGGAAGGTTGCAAGTGGAGGGGATGGAGGGGAGGGGACGCAAAGCCCTCTTTGGAACTTCTAGGAGGGGGCAGGGTTGGCTTCAAGCTGGGAAGAAGGGTAAGAAAGTCAAAAGCAGTCTTTTTTGCCTTCCTCACAGTGCTCCCTCTAACTCTTTGCAGAAGGTATGGGACACATGGCTTAGGGAAGGAATGGGACACAGGTGGCTTGGGGAAGGAACGAGAGCCACAACTTGGGGAATGGTGTGACATGGTGAAGGTGAAGGCCAGTGGTGTGGGGCTTGAGGCGCCATTTCTCAGTGGCAGCGGTGGTGCTGGGACTGAAGTCAAGTCCTGGGGGCAGTGGCAGCTGGCTCAGACTGCTGAAGGTCTAGGGCCTCTACTTCAGCCCCAGCACTGCCGACAACTGCCAATGTGCAGGGTGGAATATATGAGGGAGATAGGTGGGTGGGGGAGTTGCAGTGTCCCTTCAGTTGTAAGTGCTGCTGGGCAAGGCTGGGGCAGCTGAGGCTTCCAGGGGCAGCTGCAGCTTTGCACCTCCCTGCAGCACCCCCTAACTCAGAGCTTTCCAAACTGTGTCGCAACACGTTAGTGTGTCAGCTGCAATTTCTGGGTGTGTCGTGGCTGCTGCTGCCTCCAAGCCCTGCCAGGATTCTGTGCAGGTCCTAGTGCCTGCCTTGTGCCTTGCTGCATCCAAACCTGACCTGCCAGGATTCCGTGCAGGTCCTAGTGCCTGCCTTGTGCCTTGCTGCATCCAAACCTGCTGTGATTCCACGCAGGTCCTAGTGCCTGCCTTGTGCCCTGCTGTAAGAGTGTGTTGCGAAATGATACCCTGCTGTAAGAGTGTGTTGCAAAATGATGCCCTGCTGTAAGAGTGTGTCGCGAAATGATGCATGTCTAAAAAGTGTGTCACCAACATGAAAAGTTTGGAAAGCTCTGCCCTAACTTGTGCACGGCCTACGCCAGGCTTCCCCCACCTCCTGAGGCATGCCACGCTCCTTACCTGGGATTCCATCCACTTAACAACCCACGAGATTGCTTAACGACCGCAACTGGGAATGCTGATATTGCGGTTGTTGAATGAAGCAGTCACATGCCATCTTGCTTAATGACAGATTCGCTCAACGACCAAGAGTCCAGTCCCAATTGTGGTCATTGATTAAGGACTACATGTAAAGTGAACTCAATGGGAAGGGAGGTTGGAGAAAGTTAGTTGGGTTGCTAGACTGTTCAGTCAATAGCTTAGTATCATCTCAGGGTTCCATTGCACTGCATGAATACAGCTCATGTGTTTGTAACGGGTTTTTAAGGATATAAGTAAAAGTTGCCAAAGTTGACCATGAGAGGTAGGCCATTCTTTTTCCTTCTTGGATGTCCCAGGAGGGAGGGAAGTCACCGCATAGAATTTTAGAGTTGGAGGGTGCAGTTGTGATAACCCTCAGTGTCAGAATTCCCAATCAATAAATCCCCCAGGCAGTTACTCTAAAGGATTCATTTATTCAGGATTAGTACAATTCAGGCCAGACAAAGCCTCGAATAACGGTTTTTGCGCCTAAGCAGCCTTATCAAAAGAAGCAGCTATGACACCCATTAGAGTCCAGCCATAACAAACCAGTTCCCACTCCAACAATTCCTCTCCCCTACAGAACGTTTGTTAGGGAGCAGGTGCTTATCAGTTCTCTCAAAGCAATGCAGAAATGCGAAGCCTCTTGAAGCCAAGTAGAACAAGCCAGCAAACTACACGTGTAGAAAAGTCAGAAGCATGGCAG
Source organism: Charina bottae (assembly GCA_023362775.1). NCBI lineage: Eukaryota > Metazoa > Chordata > Lepidosauria > Squamata > Charinaidae > Charina > Charina bottae. Next base: position 34,624,307 of record JALMGJ010000002.1, on the reverse strand, counting down.
ACGAACATGTGAGGCTGACATTCCGCCCTCCTAGAAAAAAGGTCAGGCAAGCTGTTAAAGAGATACAGTAAAGTTAGTGAGGTTTATCTGGATATTAATTGTGAAAGGCACAAGTGAGAGTAGGAGCATGAACATTTTTGCTGGAAACCCATTTAGCATCAGATTTAGGGAAGTGCTTCCATTGGATCAAGTATTGGAGCCCCCCATGATATTTACGAGAGTCAAGTATAGAGTCTACTTCAAAATGTTGATCACCATCAACAATGAGAGGTGGAGGGGGTGGTGGTGAGGGATGCCAGGTAGAGGAAGGCATATAAGGTTTAAGCAGACGGCAATGAAACACAGGGTGAATGCATTGTAAATTCTTTGGTAGTTGAAGTTTCACAGTAACAGGATTGATAACGATGATTGGAAAGGGTCCAATAAATTTAGGAGCCAGTTTCTTTTATTGTTGGGTAGATTTAAGGTGCTTAGTGGAAACGTAAACTTGCTATCCAACAGCAAATTTCCATTTGGGGGAGTGTTTGCGGTCAGCAAAGTGTTTGTACATAGCTTGAGCTTCTTGCAATGTCTGTAAAATTACTGGCCAATTCTTTCTGATATTTGTAATCCAGGCATCAGTTGAGAGAGGAGGATCAGGAGTTTGTGGTAGTTCAGGAAATGGTAGAAAATCACAGCCATAAACAATTTGGAAAGGCAAAAAGCCAGTGCTGTGGTGCACAGAGTTATTGTAAGCAAGTTCAGCAAATAGGAGATCAACCCAGTCATCTTGTTGATAAGAGAGATAATAATGGAGATATTGCTCCAGGGTGGAGTTAAGTCATTCAGAAGTTCCATCTGTCTGGGGATGGAAGGAGGAGCTTAATGCTTGCTCCGCCCAGTGAATTTGAGAAAAGCCTGCCAAAATTGTGGTGTAAATTGTGAACCTCAGTCTGAGATAACCCGAAGGGGGAGTCCATGGTAACGGTGAATATGTTGTATGAAGAGGCAGGCGAGTTGTGGAGCTGATGGTATAGAGGTACATGGAATAAAATGAGCTTGTTTAGAAAACAACTCAGTGACAACCCAAATAACGGTTTTATTTGTAGTGGAAGGTAAATCCTCAATAAAGTCCATGGCAATTTGTTCCCAAGGCTTGGTGGGAGTAGCAACTGTTTGTAAAAGTCCAGTAGGTTTACCAATTTTTCGCTTAGCCATGGCACAAGTAGGACATGAAGAGATGTAGTCATTGACATCTTTGCATAAGCAGGGCCACCAGAATTGATGACGGATTAAATGCAACGTCTTTACAAATCCAAAGTGGCCAGCTGATTTAGCATCGTGAGAATGTTGTAAAACTAATGAGTGCAGAGGGTGTGGAATATAAATTTGCGAACCTCAATACCAAATGCCATTGTGTTCAGTCAGTGAGGCTTTGTTTTGCTTAAGCCAGGGATCGTGTTCCTGAGAGGCTAGAAGATCAGGTTGCATATCAAGAGGCGGAGTTAATGGCGAAGCTGACATTGTTTGTCTCATAGCAGCAACGCAAGCATCCACAGGGCAGAGTAATGGCATGTAAGGAATAATGGCCTGTAACGGAGTAAGGCTGTTCTGGGCTGTTGCGTAGCTGGGACAGTTGGTTGCATTTGTGCAAATTGCTGCCTCATCTTGGCCATGACGGTGTGCAATTCTTTAACTTGCTCTTGCAGTTGAACCACATTAGGGTCCGGAAGTTGTTTTCTATGAGGCCGAGACCCCCACTGGATAGTAACTATAGGTTGTTATCTCCGGCTGATGGATTTGTCCTACAGACATAGACCAGCTGTCTCGTTGTTTCTTGACAGCAGGCTACTCTCTCCAAACTTTCTCCCCGATCTCGTTTTTCGGTCGTGCACCTGTCTAATGCCATTCATGCTCGGCTGGATATCTAGCTGCCAGATACTGTAAATCTGTTATCTCACCCAATTCTTGTGGTGATAGTCTGGATTCCCTGCTCAGTAAGGTTGGTTTTCCAGTTCGATTAACCGGGGGGCAGAGGATGAGATGGTTAGATAGCATCACTGATGTAATGAACATGAATTTGAGTAAACTCCGAGAGACAGTGGAGGACAGGAAGGCCTGGCGTGCTATGGTCCATGAGGTCACGAAGAGTCGGACACGACTAAACGACTGAACAACAACAATGGGCTTCCTCTATCGGGGATTGCAGTCTCTCCAATCTCCATGGCGGAAATGTAGAATGTATTTCAACACTCGGGAGGACACCTCCAGTCTCCTCTTCATGTGTAAGTGACTGGGCAAGTCTTACTCCCTCCTGGTAAATTGGGCCTCTGCAGAATATTGTTCTGTGGGCCATTCATCTCTGGTTATGTATTGTTGTTCACTAGACTTCTCTGTAACAGCAGTAGGATGTTCTTTCTCAGAAAGAACAGTATACTCAGGGCAGGTAGCCATGGTGAAATAAGATGATTTGAGGCTTACTGTGATGACCCTCAGTGTCAGAATTCCCAATCAAGAAATCCCCCAGGCAATTACTCTAAAGGATTCATTTATTTAGGATTAGTACACTTCAGGCCAGACAAAGCCTCGAATAATGGTTTTCGCGCCTAAGCAGCCTTATCAAAAGAAGCAGCTATGACACCCATCAGAGTCCAGCCATAACAAACCAATTCCCACTCCAACAATTCCTCCCTCCTACAGAATATTCGTTAGGGAGTAGGTGCTTATCAGTTCTCTCAAAGTCATGCAGAAATACGAAGCGTCTTGAAGCCAAGTAGTACAAACCAGCAAACTACACATATAGAAAAGTCAGAAGCATGGCAGACGAACATATCAGGCTGATAGCAGTTTAGATTTTGGAGTCCAACATATTGGACATATATGCTCAGTGCAGATGTTGAAATTAAAGCACATCCCAGACAGATGGTTGCCTAGCTTTTGCTTAAATGCAACCATTGAAGGGAAACCTGCCCCTTTCATGGTTCTGATAGGATGTACGCTGGCTTATAGGGAAAAATCAAGGCTGCTTCAGAGTAAACAGACAGAATGCAGCTTGTAAAAGCTATAAAATCTTTACTTGTGATGAAAGCAAAGTTGAATATACATGGTACAGCATTGCAAAAGGAAAAACAAACTTACAAGCAGAGTTTCGTGTATTGTTTCCATTGACAGACATGAAAGGGCTCATGCCATGGCCTACACACACAGCCACGCATAGCTATGCACTTCCCAGTCTTCAGAAGTAGAACACACACACGAACATGGCAAAAAGACCGGACAGAAGTCAAGAAGCATAGAACACCATTGTGCATGGTTAGATATTCAGTTCTTCCAGCTTTCTGATTGGCTGGAAGTTAGGTGTGACACACACCAGGCCTAAAGCATAGGCCATAGCACATAGCATGACCTGCTATTGGGTGGCAGTGCTGCATCTAAGCAAGCATGTGATTCCCCCCCTCCCTTGCTCTACACAGAGCAAGGCTTCCCACAGAAGCATCATGGCAAACTGTTCCCATGGGAAGGTTTAGAGACTAGACGTAAACAATCATATGTTTTGCTTCATATCTAATGAAGATATAAGCAAAGCCATTCAAAGCTATGGGAAGGCTTTGTTGTTATCTGGCCACCTGGCGTCACGTCATCATGAGGAAGCTGTGCTTTGTATAGAAAACAATTTGCTAATTTCATATGAGAAATCTGACAGGTTCTTGGGTTGACTCTTGAGCAGTTCATACTATCAAGACTGTTTTCCTAACACAGGAGCAGAATCTATCTGCCTGTAACATAAATCTATTATTCAAGAGACACGGGGAAATTGCTAGGGCATGATTCTGCCACAGTTAGACCAAGGTAGAAAAAGCTGTTTGGTCCTCCAGGAAATGCAGACTTTTGGCTGGCCATGTCCTCCATACCAGCCATGTCATAATGCCCTGATAAACTTTCCAAGCAAATTCCAAATTTGCTCACTGAGCCAAAGGACACAGACTCTGCCCTGTCTTACATCAACATTGGTAGGAATGGGCCTAGTTTTCATGGTCACCATAGACAGAAATGATTGTGGTCTTCTTTTTTGCAGAGGAAAGAAGACTATGTAAATGGTACCTCTGAGGTTTGATCAGGATATCTCCTTTACTGGATAAAAAGGTAAAGGTAAAGGTCCCCCCAAACATTTGTGCAGTCGTGTCCGACTCTAGAGTCTGGTGCTCATCTCCATTTGTTAGCCGAAGAGCCAGCATTGTTTGAAGATGCTTCCATGGTCATGTGGCTGGCATGACACATGCGGAAAACTGTTACCTACCCACCAAAGTGGTACCTATTAATCTACTTGCATTTGCATGCTTTTGAATTGCTAGGTTGGCAAGAGCTGGGGCTAGTGTGGGACCTCACTCTATCACGCAGGACTAGGGATTCGAACCTCCGAACTTGCGATCTTCCGATCGACAAGCCTGGCATCTTACCCACTGAGCCACCACGCCCCTTCCTTTACTGGATATACTGTACTTGTTCTGGGACGTCTGACCTCAATGTAGGAAGGGGTCTCATCCCTACCAGGACAGGGTTAAAAGGAATTCCAAAATTCTCACTGGCTAGAAAAAAACTGTTCACTTGTCCTAGCATATTACAAATGTTAGATTCTTAATAAGTTGGATGAGTAAAACGAAGTCACACTTTCCTGAATTGGTCCCTTGATGGAACAATCAAACTCTTCAACTGGAATATGTCTATGAAGGTTCTCAGTCATCCAGGTGGAATTGTCTGTAGCTTGAATCATGTCAACTGGATTTCTATTTTCTTAGTGGAAACGTTTCGCTCCTTATCCAAGGAGCTTCTTCAGTCTGAGCAAAGTTGGTAAGGGAATCCTAAATATGTTCCTAGGTAGCTGTGTGACCTTACACCTGGGGCTAGGTCATGGTTATATTGAGATGTGCCTAGGAAGATTAAGACCATTTCAGAAGCTCAACAGCAGCATGGTGATTTTAACGACCCTCCATTAGATGATAAAAGGACTTAAAAATTACATCTCAATATAACCATGACCTAGCCCCAGGTGTAAGGTCACACAGCTACCTAGGAACATATTTAGGATTCCCTTACCAACTTTGCTCAGACTGAAGAAGCTCCTTGGATAAGGAGCGAAACGTTTCCACTAAGAAAATAGAAATCCAGTTGACATGATTCAAGCTACAGTCTTCAACTGGAATTATGCCCATGGCCACAAAAATTGTTTCTCCAGCTGTGCATCTGCAGATCAAGTCATTTTGAGAGTCCATTGTGATTCTGTCTTCCTTTATAATTATTGAAATCATGGTAATTATTCTATTTCCAACAGGGCCTATGGGATGCCCACCCACCACTGTTCTCATTTATTATTGAAAGCATAATAAGGAAACTCCCAATCAAGCAACTTGGTAAGTATTTAGTATCTCCTCATATAAACAACCTTCAAAATGACAACATATGGGGGGTTCATGTAGGCAGGCCTGTGTAGGTCTGAAATTTAATGTTGTCCCTTTAATGTGCCAGGCTTCATTTAATCTCCCTTGATAAAGTCAGTGTGGCTGTGCTCTTTGGCGACAGAGTTGTGCTTCTCCTTAGACGGATCTGAGACCAATGACAGTGGCGCCTGTCTCAGAGAACAGTAGCAGATCTCCATCATGATAGGTGAAATTCTGCTGCTACTGCTGCTTCTCTTGGTGTCCCATTTCCCCTGTGGGACACTGATGACCAAATGTCCACTGAATGTACAGAAAGAGGAAGGAATCAAGTTTAATTACTACAAGCCGGGAGACTTCCTGATTAGTGGAATGATATCTACACTCACTACTGTATTCCAACCATACATTTTCTCCTTGCCTCCAACAAATAGATTTCAAAGGTAATTACTGATGTGTACTTAACCATGCTAATTGATTTTATCCTTTCCACTGCCTTCTTTTCAACAAGGAATTATTCCTATTTCCTGGTACCTGGGCACTGTTGATCTGCTCATCCTTTTTTCTCCTATTTGGTTTAAGCAAAGGGCTTAAAGGTTGGTGTGGCCTTGGTGGACTATCTGGGATACCAGGGAGAGTCATCAAACATCCTTTTAGCAGATGGCAAAGAAGTGAGATTCCTTCTCACCATATCTTCTCATTTTCTACAATTCTCTCTATAATCTACTGTGATCTAACTTTATATCTCTTCTCTATCTATCTCTATTTACCTACCTACCTACCTATATCTACCTATATCTATCATCTCCATCCATCCATCCATCCATCCATCCATCCATCCATCTTCTCCCTCTCTTGGGCTGGTGAGCACAGTCCTCAACAATTGGCTTGTAGTTTTCCTTTGTAAGATGGCTTGTTGGATGCTTTAGGTTCCAGAAGAAAGAAGAGGCTGGCATTCTGCTGTGTATGGAGATAGCCCAGCTTCCAGTTAAATTTTTGTTTAAAGGAAAGGAATACCTTTTTAAAAATAAAGAAGTCGGGGAGCGTGGCAGGCACCAAGGGAGGTGGCCTTGGGCATATTGTGTACTGAGACTGTGAAAAGACTCTCTGATTTGGGAGGGAATTCAAGTTAGACAGAAACCATTTCAGTTCCTTTTTAGTAAGTGATGACGTTTATACTCCTTGTATAACTAATTTGATTATATGGCTATGATATCCTACTTTTATAATCTTATTTTATGTATTTTTATTTCAGTCAAAAGCCAGCATAATCTAACATTCAAACAAAAATTTACAACACTCTCATTCTTCCAAATTATGAAGAAAGTAACAAAAATATTAAAATGAATATTAATAGCAGAGAACTACAGAATCATTTCAAGGTGATATAATTTCAGTTGGTTATAACTAATATGAAATTTCAAACTACATATAGTATAAATCTTAGTGTTGGTATGTAAGACAATATCCACCCACTGTTGAAAAGTAATGAAATATTATAGGATATTATTCTATACAGTATACTCTCTGAAAAGAAGATAAAATAGAAAGTAAAATATTACTGTCTGCCAAAGGTATATTAAGACATAGTGCTAAAAGGAACAATTCTAAGTGACTGAAGAAGCTCCTTGGATAAGGAGTGAAACGTTTCTACTTAGAAAATAGAAATCCAGTTGACATGATTCAAGCCACAGACTGTTCCACCTGGATGACTGAGAACCTTCATCGACATAAGTGACTAAAAGTAACTAAGCATGATAGTTAAGAATCCAACTGTGCAAATGTGTTAATGCAAATGCAAATGATCTGCAAGTTCTAGTAATGGAACCCAAGGACCAGAATGAAAAAATGGGACTAGAATTAAATATAAAGAAGGCCAAACTGATGACAACAGACCTTGTTTTGAACACCAAAGTTCAAAAGTGGCAATACTCTCCCTAGCCTGCTTCTGCAAAGTCCAACTTTCACTTGCATAGAGTGTCACAGGGAATACCATGACTTGCACGATTCTGATCTTTGTAGGCATAGACACATGATGGTATTTAAATATTTTTTCCAAGGACTTCATGGCTGCTCTTCCAAGTGCTATTCTGTGGTGCATTTCTTGACTGTTCCTTTACTGCTGATGGTTGGTCCTAAAAGGCAGAAGCTATCCACCACTTCGATATCTTCATTGCCTGCTTGTTCTACCTGTTGTCATTAGTTTGGCCTTCTTTATATTGAATTTTAATCCCATGTTTTCACTGTGCTCCTTGACTTTGAATACTGGAGCTTGCAGATCCTTTGCATTTTCTCATCATCAGCAAAGTGCAGCTTATTGATGTATCGTCCTCCAATTTTAAAACCATGCTCATATTCTTCCAATCCAAATTCCCTTAATACAGTGTATAAATTCAGCACTTAATCTGAATAAATAAGGGGAGAGTATACAGCCTTGTCGCACTCCTTTGCCAACCTGAACCAGTCTCTTTCGCCATGTTCTACCCATACTGCACCTTCCTGACCTGTATGTCATTTGCTGATGAGAACAATGAGATGTTCTGGGATTGGAGAGATTAGAGTTATTTCAATCTCTTTATCAAATGACCAATAAAGAGGGGCAGGTTGGAGTGCTTCAATCTACCCAGATCGCAGGGTATTGTTCTGGAAGAGCTCTTTCTTTATCTTCCATCAAGAACAGCCAAAGAGAGAACATTACAGAATGCCAAGTTGAAGCTTCTTGTAGCCATGGGAACTTCTAGCTGTCTAACTTTGGGTGGAGCAGTTACTGTATACTTTTGATTGCTGGTGATAGCGAGATTATTTTTACTAAGGACCATCAAGGTGGTATTGACTCTCAGCAACCAGTTTGGTCTAGTGGTTAAGGTGACAGTCTCGAAACCAGGAGACTGAGAGTTCTAGACCCACTTAGGCATGAAAGCCAGCTGGGTGACATTGGGCCAGTCACTCTCTCTCAGCCCAACTCACCTCAGAGGTTTTTTTTAAAAAATACTTTTTATTCATTAAAATACAATACAAAAACAACATAATTTACATACATAAGAACAAAAAATGAAACACAAACACTAAGAAAATACAACATCAGTCCAACTTAAAAAAAAGAATTTTTTTTAAAAAAAACACAGGAACAATATAAAATGTAAATATCAATACCAATATCAATATAAAACACACAAAAAAGGACGTTTCCAACTTTCATAGCTATAGCTATACATATAATTATCTTTGTTAATCTCTTGTCTATGTTTTCCCTTATAGTACTATTATTTCTATTATTTTCTATATACTTAATTCTTAATATGTAAAATATGTAAAACCCACTGTCATAGCTTCATTTTTTTCTATTGTATGCAAGTAGTCGAGCATAGGCTGCCATATATCCTTAAATCTCGTGATGTTTTTATCTTTTATTAAAATTGTTAGTTTTGCCATTTGAAGTAGTTCTAATATTTTCATCACCCATTCCTCTTGGTATATTGTATATACCACCCATTGTTGGTATATTCTCTTTTTTCCAGTATTGAGCATATAAAATTCTAGCTGCTGCAATCATGTATAATAATAAGTTACCATATTTTTTCTCTACGTCTTCTTCCATTATACCTAGTAGAAATAATTCTGGGTTTTTTAATTATATCTATCTTAAGAATTTTCTGGATAATCTCATGTAAAAAAAGGTAAAGGTTCCCCCCGAACATTTGTGCAGTCGTGTCCGACTCTAGGGGCCGGTGCTCATCTCCGTTTGTTAGCCAAAGAGCCAGCGTTGTCCGAAGACGCTTCCACGGTCATGTGGCTGCATGACGCGCGTGGAACGCTGTTACCTACCCACCGAAGTGGTACCTATTCATCTACTTGCATTTGCATGCTTTCGAATTGCTAGGTTGGCAAGAGCTGGAGCTAGTGCGGGAGCTCACTCCGTCACGCAGGGCTAGGGATTTGAACCTCCGAACTTGCAATCTTCCAATCAACAAGCCTGGCGTCTTACCTGCTGAGCCACCATGCCCCCTTATCTTAATCTCATGTATCTATACCCAAAAAAGTTTTGCTTTCTTGCATGTCCACCATAGATGGTAAAACGTTCCTTCCTTTTGCAAACATTTCCAACAAACATTAGAAACATTTTTATACATTTTTGCTAATTTGTCTGGAGTTAGATACCATCTGTACATCATTTAATAAAAGTTTTCCTTAAAGTTATAACACAAAGTAAATTTTAGTCCCCTTGTCCACATCTTTTCCCATTTCTCTAATAAAATATTATAGCCAAAAATATTTGCCCATTTAATAATGCAATCTTTAACTTGTTCATCTTCTTGATTTAATTGTAATAACATTTTATACATTTTAGTAATGGTATGTTCATTATTCAGAGATAGTTGCATTTCAATTTCTGTTTTCTCATTCCTAAATTTATAATTCTTTTTATCTAATTTAAATCGTTCATTAAGTTGTATATATGTGAACCAGTGGCATGGGTGGCCTTCTCTTTCTAATTCTTCTCTTGTTTTTATCACAGGTTCATCTTGTTCATACTTTAATATATCTTTATATTTTTATTATATCTATATATCTTTATTATATCTTTATATATCTTTATATCTTAACCATTTTGTCTTATCTCCTAAGCTTTCCTTCGTAGCAAAGGCTTCTTGTGGCGATATCTACATTGGTATGTTTGGTAATAATCTATTTTTATATTTATCCCACACCTTTAATATTGCTTTTCTAATAATACGATTTTTAAATTCTTTGTTTATTTTAGCTTTCTCATACCAAATATATGCATGCCATCCAAATTGTAGCTCATGACCTTCTAATTGTAAAAGCTTTTGATTATTCAATAATATCCAGTCTGTTTGAACTGAAATGTGAACTGAAATGGACTGGAATGGGCCACTTCACATCAGATGACCACCAGATCTACTACTGTGGACAAGAGGACCACAGAAGAAATGGAGTAGCCTTCATAATTAATAATAAAGTGGCTAAAGCAGTGCTTGGATACAATCCAAAAAACGATAGAATGATCTCAATTCGAATTCAGGGTAAGCCATTTAACATCACAGTGATCCAAATATACGCCCCAACCACAGATGCTGAAGAAGCAGAAGTAGATCAGTTCTATGAGGATCTGCAGCACCTACTGGATAATACACCAAAAAGAGATGTTATTTTCATTACAGGAGACTGGAATGCTAAGGTGGGTAGTCAGACGACACCTGGAATTACAGGCAAGCATAGTCTGGGAGAACAAAATGAAGCAGGACATAGGCTGATAGAATTTTGCCAAGACAACTCACTGTGCATAACAAACACGCTCTTCCAACAACCTAAAAGACGACTTTATACATGGACTTCACCAGATGGTCGATACCGAAATCAGATTGACTACATCCTTTGCAGCCAGAGGTGGCGGACATCTATACAGTCGGTAAAAACAAGACCTGGAGCTGACTGTAGTTCAGATCACGAACTTCTTATTGCAAAATTTAGAATCAGACTAAAGAGAATAGGGAAGACCCACAGATCAGTTAGATATGAGCTCACTAATATTCCTAAGGAATATGCAGTGGAGGTGAAGAATAGATTTAAGGGACTAGATTTAGTGGATAGGGTCCCGGAAGAACTATGGACAGAAGTTCGCAACATTGTTCAGGAGGTGGCAACAAAAAACATCCCAAAGAAAAAGAAAACCAAGAAGGCAAGATGGCTGTTTGCTGAGACACTGGAAGTAGCCCAAGAAAGAAGGAAAGCAAAAGGCAACAGTGATAGGGGGAGATGTGCCCAATTAAATACAGAATTCCAGAGGTTAGCCAGAAGAGATAAGGAATTATTTTTAAACAAGCAATGTGCGGAAGTGGAAGAAGACAATAGAATAGGAAGGACAAGAGACCTCTTCCAGAAAATTAGAAACATCGGAGGTAAATTCCAGGCAAAAATGGGTATGATCAAAAACAAAGATGGTAAGGACCTAACAGAAGCAGAAGAGATCAAGAAAAGGTGGCAAGAATATACGGAAGATCTGCATAGGAAGGATAATAATATTGGAGATAGCTTTGACGGTGTGGTCAGTGAGTTAGAGCCAGACATCCTGAAGAGTGAGGTTGAATGGGCCTTAAGAAGCATTGCTAATAACAAGGCAGCAGGAGACGACGGTATCCCAGCTGAACTGCTTAAAATCTTGCAAGATGATGCTGTCAAGGTGATGCATGCCATATGCCAGCAAATTTGGAAAACACAAGAATGGCCATCAGATTGGAAAAAATCAACTTATATCCCCATACCAAAAAAGGGAAGCACTAAAGAATGTTCAAACTATCGAACAGTGGCACTTATTTCACATGCCAGTAAGGTAATGCTCAAGATCTTGCAAGGTAGACTCCAGCAATTCATGGAGTGAGAATTGCCAGATGTACAAGCTGGGTTTAGAAAAGGCAGAGGAACTAGAGACCAAATTGCCAATATCCGCTGGATAATGGAGAAAGCCAGGGAGTTTCAGAAAAACATCTATTTTTGTTTTATTGACTATTCTAAAGCCTTTGACTGTGTGGATCATAACAAATTGTGGCAAGTTCTTGGTGGTATGGGAATACCAAGTCATCTTGTCTGCCTCCTGAGGAATCTGTATAATGACCAAGTAGCAACGGTAAGAACAGAGCACGGAACAACGGACTGGTTTAAGATTGGGAAAGGAGTACGGCTGGGCTGTATACTCTCACCCTACCTATTCAACCTGTACGCAGAACACATCATGCAACATGCTGGGCTTGAGGAATCCAAGGCTGGAGTTAAAATCGCTGGAAGAAACATTAACAATCTTAGATATGCAGATGATACCACTTTGATGGCTGAAAGCGAGGAGGAGTTGAGGAGCCTTATGACGAAGGTGAAAGAAGAAAGTGCAAAAGCTGGGTTGCAGTTAAACCTCAAAAAAACCAAGATTATGGCAAGCAGCTTGATTGATAACTGGCAAATAGATGGAGAAAAAGTGGAGGCAGTGACAGACTTTGTATTTCTAGGCGCAAAGATTACTGCAGACGCTGACTGCAGTCAGTAAATCAGAAGACGTCTACTTCTTGGGAGGAGAGCAATGGCAAATCTCGATAAAATAGTTAAGAGCAGAGACATCACACTGACAACAAAGGTCCGCATAGTTAAAGCAATGGTATTCCCTGTAGTAACCTATGGCTGTGAGAGCTGGACCATAAGGAAGGCTGAGCGAAGGAAGATAGATGCTTTTGAACTGTGGTGTTGGAGGAAAATTCTGAGAGTGCCTTGGACTGCAAGAAGATCAAACCTGTCCATACTCCAGGAAATAAAGCCAGACTGCTCACTTGAGGGAATGATATTAAAGGCAAAATTGAAGTACTTTGGCCACATAATGAGAAGACTGGATACCCTGGAGAAGAAGCTGATGCTAGGGAAAGTGGAAGGCAAAAGGAAGAGGGGCCGACCAAGGGCAAGATGGATGGATGATATTCTGGAGGTGACAGACTCAACCATGGGGGAGCTGGGGATGGTGACGGCCGACAGGAAGCTCTGGCGTGGGCTGGTCCATGAGGTCACGAAGAGTCGGAAGTGACTGAACGAATAAACAACAAACAAATCCAGTCTGTTATCCAGAAAAAGCAACAAGCCTCAAAATATAGTTTAAGATCTGTAGCAACCAGCCCAAAAATGGTTGAAAGAGGACCGCATGAGAATCTTTTGAATATAAGCAAGCAAATGCAAACATGTAATCTTTTGCCAGAATATTTCCTTTGAATATACACACAACCTGTAATCAAATAAATTATAAAAGAAATACTGAACAAAAAAGAGACATATTTAGTAGAAACGTCTTTGTACATTTGGGGATGGGTTTTGAAAATTAATTTTACACAAATAAATCTGGTTGCTAAGATACCTGGTGCAGTTGTATCATGTAAATGTATTAATTTTGCTAGAATTGTATTCCTCAAAGTCATCATTTAGAGAAAATAGTGGTTTGAATCAGCTCTAGAGCTTCTGCTGAGGATCACCTTGAGCCTTATATAAAAGAATTTCTTCCTGCTATTTTTCTTGCAAAGAAGTTCCCTCTGTTGTCAATGAAACTGTGATCTAAGGAGAACATCCAGAAAAAATTATGACCTATAAAGGCCCTGAAAATAAATGATCAGGAATTTGGTATTGTTTCATTGAGCAATTAATGTCTGATATTTCATGCATTCCAACTTAGTGAGATAGGGCTTCAGGAAAATTATTCCCCTTCTTGGCCCTACATGAGATGAATCAGATTAGTTTGTATTTTTTTAAGGTGATCCATTACATCAACATGCCACAGAATTAAAAGTGTGGAGTTCTACTATCCAGAGTAAAGCCATAAGGTAAGAATCCATTTGATCTTATGAACTGAAGATGAAAATCCAAACTGAAGACTCAATATCTTTTATCTTGCAGTATGACAATTATGAGGTTCTGCTATGTCCTGCCCTTCCTCTTTGCTATTCATGAGATCAACCAGAATCCAAGGCTCTTACCCAACATCACCCTGGGCTACAACCTCTATGAGAACTTTTTCAATGCAAGAATGACATATGAGGCCATGATGGACTTGCTGTCAACAGGGCAGGAGAATGTCCCAAACTACAATTGTGGAACACCAAAACATCTCTTGGCCGTGCTTGAAGGGACTCATTCTGAGCTCTTTCATCATGTTACAACCATGATGGCCATCTACAAAATCCCACAGGTATGAATGGACATTGAAGATAATTCCATTTTGTAAATCTCCAGATAGTCCAGGAAGTGGAACTGGTACATTTTACAAAATAAAATGAAGCAGTTGATTGAGCTTAAAGGTCCTGTTAAATAGTACTGTTTTCATAATATAGGCACCTTTTTTTTCTGTCTCTGGCATCAGTTCCCAAATTATTTTTGAAAATCACACTGGAGTCAAGGAGTTCCCCTGGTTTGCTACTGAAGTGCTGAACTGGATTCAGACTAAAGGTCCTCTTCCACATCTGAACTGAAGTGCTCCTATTCTACCCTCAACATGATATTTGCATTTTGCACTTTGTTCTGACACTGTCCAAAGTGTGTAAAATCTACAATTTCTCTACTCCTTTGACCTTGGAGGGAAAGTAGGTAGCTATCAATGATTGAGAAGAAAGACAAGCAAGACACAGCACAGATCAAGGCTACGTAGGTGTGAAGAAATTCTCTGCAGTGGGGAAAAGGCCTTAGATTTAAGCACTGATTTTTTTCTCTGAAATCAGGATAATAACCCAACTTTTCTATTTCATTGTAGATCAATTATGGAGTCATCAGCCACATTCCTGAGCATAAACATCATTTTCCTTTTTTCTACCGGGTGAGTCCAAAACAAGAGCCTCCTCACTTGGGGATTGTCAAGCTGCTCCTGCATTTCCGATGGACGTGGATCGGCCTCGCTGCTCCAGACAATGAAAGTGGAGAAAAGTTCAGAAAAAACTTTGAGCTTGTGGCCATCAAGAAAGGGGTTTGTGTTGCCTTCTCAGAAAGCCTCCCAGTGCTAGATAAAGAGAAAACAAAGGACTACCTTTCATATTTTAACAAAAGTGAAGTAAAAATTATTGTTTGTCAGTTGGACTTTCAGGCCACAGTAATGTTATCAGTGATAATACAAGAAACTAAAAAAACTAAAAAAGTGTTGGGGGAGAAAGTGTGGATTGCAACAACTTTGTCAGACTTATCTATGAAATTATTCTATCGAATAGTTGATCTCCAGCATAAAGATCTTTTGTTATCTTTCTTAAGTATGTCAAACAAAAGGACACCAAATTATGATTTTAATTCATATCTCTCTGCCAGTGAGAAGTTTGGGAGGACAGCATTTCAGTGCTTCTCTTCACACCCTATTTTATCGAAGAAAGTTTGGAAAAGATGCAGAGTAAAAGAGAACTGGGAAATCCCACCCCATGATGTGGTTTCAAGAATTCTGTCTGACGTTGCCTCCAGTATTTCCACTTCAATCCAGGCTGTGGCCAAAGTCCTACATGCTGTCTATTCCTCCCACCTGAGTCAGAGGAGATTCAGGGTTGGAGACCATCTCATACCCCAGATGGTACAGCCATGGCATGTAAGACTTTTCTCTGAATTTCTGCTAATGATCCCCCTTAATTTCCTTGATGTTTCTTGGAAATGGGCAGGGTTGGAAATGGGAGGGGATATTCTCCACAACAATTGCCCAAGCTTGAGTGATTGGTTGACCAAATGTGCTGGCTTGGAGAGAGAGATTCTGTAGCTAGATCTTCCAAAGTGAACAGTTGTGCTGGTTTGGGAAGCTGGGAGATCAAGGAATGAAGAGGAAGGCTCTTTCTCTATTTGCAGAATAAATCAGCACCAGGATGTTACAGAAACAGTCATGTTTCTTAACCATCCCACATTGGCCTGATTTAGCTTCTAGACCAGGGACTTTTTTCTCGCTTCATGTCCTGCCACCTTAAGGGGATGTGAAGTCTCTGCCCTTTCCAGTGTCTTCAGGGAACACCCAGCCCAGTTGACTACTTTTTCTGCAGCTTCCTAATCATTGTGCGGCAACCTTTTGTTCTCTGTTGGTCCTTTCACTTGGGACTTGATACCAAGACCTTTTCTTGGCTCTTTCCTCTGCTTTCAAAGTCAAATCTTTGAATTTGTGCCCCAATCTTTTCTCCCAATGCTTCCCATCATTACCTCTTGGTTTCATAAAGTGATGAGGTTTCAAGTAGCAGAACCCAAAAAGACCAGAACATCATATACTGTCATGACATTTGCTGCTTCCATTGCTTTTATTTTTGTGAACTTCCAAGTGGCCTGTTGGGTTTCTGCATCCCTAGCATCTGAGAAAGGAAGCAATCTCTCTGGTTTTGCTGCCTTCCATTTTCAGGACATCACCAGTCATTGGAACGTACATCCTCCAATCATAGCACAGCAGCAGGAATGGGGCAGGTCTGGCAACAGAACTATCTGTTATCTCTAGACCCCTCGTGTGGCCCTTCTTCTACACCCAGGTCTTAGTTTGTACAAACAACAAGATCAGAATAGAAGAGTTCCTTAGGATGTTTCTCCCCTTCCAAACCGGATGTTTGAAGCCCTGCCCATTTTCTATGTGTCTCTACCTCCCAATCATTCCTCCCTTTTTGATATCATCAAGGCTCAGAGTATGGTTGCTCCTGCTAGGAGGGCATAGTACATTCAACATTAGAGGGACATGTAGATGTGGCCACCACTGTTGTGCAGCTGTGTTGGACCATGCCCCACAGCTGCTGTGTCCAACTGTTTAGACAGAGAACAACAGAATGCAACTGCGTACCAGTAACCAATTCAGAGGGAGCATGTCCACTTCAGCCGGAAATGCTCACTATCCCACCCTTGCTGGCCACATCAATTACCCTCCCCATTCTGCAGATCTCACTCACCAAAAACACAACTTTTATATGATGCAGCTGTCCAATAACCCCAGGCTTTCCTACAGCACACAGATGGTTGGATGTTTCCTTCTAGAAAATGTCATGGCCAAGGGCAAGAGGGGGGGCAACAATTATAAAGTGGAGGGAAGGCAAGAAGATTCAATACTAGACTGTTGCATATTGTCCAAGGTTGAGGTGAAGTTGAAGTTGCAGACAAGCAAATTTGGGAGATTGGTGTTTCTGCTGAATACAAAGAGAGGTTGGCATTTTAGACCAGTATTAGGGAAATAGCCCTAGTGAGATAGCCACCTTACCCATCATCTGATTGCTGGAGTCAAAATATCTTTGTTTCTTGAGAGTAGCAATCTCATAAAACAGAGCAGGGCAGAGGTCTTTTGATAGACAGAGAGGACATTAAGGATAAATCCTTAACTAGATTTCTCCCAAATATTGGAGAAGGAGGAACTGAGCTGAAGTGCCCCAGTTCGACTTAGGGATCAAATAAGAATGTATAGGGTACAGAGGTGATTCTCCGTGTCTTTCTAGCTTCATCCTTTTCTAAGAAACTTCCAGCTTTACAATCTTTCAGTGGATGAGGTTTATTTGGATGAGAATGGAGATCCTGCTGCTGACTTTGATATCATGGACTGGGCAGTATTTCCCAACAAGTCTTCTGCTGGGGTGAAAATTGGAAAGATAGAAAGGGAAGCCTCTTCAGAAGTCAAGCTCTCCATCGATCAGAATGCCATCATATGGCCGACTTCATTTAAACAGGTAGCTGAGGATGCTTATTTGGGGGGTGGGGTGGTATCATTTACCTGATCTTCTATATTCATCTGAGTTTGCAGCTTAGCAGCCTTGCCACTATGATGGATGGTCTGTGCTGAGGACACAAAGAAGGACACTCTATTATTTCTCTTGAACCTCAAAAGGTCTGCTGCTGAATGTGGGAATGCCCAATGGGAAATTTAGGAAAGCAAGTCGTTGGTCAGCTCAATGCATCTGGTTGTAGTGGGAACATCCAGAAGACCTTTGTATCTCAAGGCGTTAAGTGACATGTTTTGATTTTCTCCCTCATACCTAGGAGATTAGAGTTTATTTTGAGTTATACTCAAAATAAACTCTAATCTCCTAGGTATGAGGGAGAAAATCAAAATCATTATATTAGAAGATCTTTGTTAAGAATTTGGAAGAAATATAAACTTTTATATTTATAATTTTATGTTATAAAAGACCTTTATGGATTTCCACACAAGAAGTGTTTCATAGAACAGATAAGAGCTAAAGATAAATGGCTGACTTATAAAGACTTTTTTAAAAAAGAACAAGGACAATATAAAATCAAATCAAAAGAAGAATTGGACTTAGAAGGATATACCTTTCAATGGCTTTCTTACATGCAACTTGTAGAAAAATTTAAATCAGATAAAAAAGAATTTGAATTTGAACAAACCAAATCGGAATTTGAGATACAATTATGTGAGACAGATGACCATTTAATAGCTAAGATGTATAAATTATTGTTAAAAGGTGAAATGGTAGAGGAACAAGTTAAAGATTGCATGATCAAATGGGCAAAAAATATTGGTCATAATATTCAAATTCAACAATGGGAAGATATGTGGATCAAAGGATTAAAATTTACTTTGTGTTATAATTTGAAGGAAAACTTATTAAGATGATGTATAGATGGTATATGACCCCACAAAAGTTAGCTAAAATGTATGGGAATGTTTCCAACTTGTGTTGGAAATGCAAAAAAAAAGAGGGGTAATTTTATCTTATGTGGTGGACATGTGAAATAGCAAAGAAATTTTGGACTCAGATACATTCATTGATCCAAAATATTTTACAAATTCGAATTCCATTTAAACCAGAATTATTCTTATTGGGAATAACAGAACAAATAGGGAAAAAAATATATAAGAATTATGCAATATATGATCACAGCAGCACGACTTCTATATGCACAAAATTGGAAAAATCAGATTACACCTACGATACAAGATTGGATGTTAAAAGTGATGGACATGGCAGAAAATGATAAATTGACATGTTTATTAAAAGAAAATTCAAATTATTACTTTCTTAAAGAGTGGAAACCATTAACGGACTATTTGCAAAATGCAGGAGGGGCAAAGCTTATATGGGGATTTGAAGATTAAAATATATATAAATTGATATATTAGACAAGAAATGTTTTTCAATATTATATATAGACCTAGCATGTAAGATAAACTTTTTTAAATTAACTTGACCAGAGATAAATCGGAAGTTGACTAATTTCTATGTTTCATCTTTCTCTTTTTTTCTTTTGCTTTACTACACTTTTTCTCTTCTTTCTTTGATTTGTATTTGTATTTCTTTTTTCTTTTCAAACTTTTATCTATGTATATTTAAAACTCAATAAAATATATTTTAAAAAAAGTTTATTTTGAGTTATACTGATGTTTAACTGGCTTGTTTTTTTTTTTTTTTGCTGTTTGGCATGAGGCGGGGGGAGAAGAATACGCCCACTCCTCCAACAGCCCTCCAGAACATATCTTTGTTGGAAGTTGGGGGAGAGATCAGAGAAAACCCTCAGCTTGTTAGTTTGAGCATAAGTTTCCCCCTCCAGCGGCTTGGAGTGTGAGGTGGGGAGATAAGAAAATTGTTTATGCATAGGCACTGGCTTATCTGATGGCTTCCCAGGCTCTAGGAATGATGTCATGGACAGGTGCCAGGCCCCAGGAGGAATCCCAGTCAAGGTCAGGCTGGACCTGGTCACGGGGTTTGGTGGCTGGACTTTGATAAAATCTCCTGGGCTTGCTTTTGGAATTTATGACTTCTGTGCAGACTCTAAGCGCCGGGGTGCTACAGAACAAAGATCCATTCTTTTGGGGTTATTCTCGCTATCTTGGTCAGGAGGTTCCTGGTAGCAAAGGGAATAAAGGGAATATTGCTGGGTGGCATAATAAATTGGTGGACACTTGTTTTGAACAGTACCTGTCAGTATTTAACATCATTTTATTACAGGAGACATGGTGCCTGGATATTTATTCTCCTTTCTTGCCAGGATTTTGCTCATATAACATCCCTGCCACTAAATTGGGTTTGTATGGAAGAGCAAGTGGTGGGTTATCAGTTTTGATCTCAGCTGATATGAAAGGAATTATACAACAAAGGGGTCAGACTGTGATTATATCCAGGCAGTCCAGATAGATAGCAAATACTTTGGGTTAATTCTCTGTATTAACATCTATTTTCCAACAGGACGGAATCCAGATCTGTGGCTCAAGATCTGGTCCTCCCTGCAAACCCTTTTGGAGAAAGCTGACATTACCAAATGCAAATATCCTTCTGGCTGGTGATTTCAACACCAGAATCGGCAAAGAGATAAGCAGTTATGTTAGGAAGACACAAGTTAGTCCAGAGGATGAATGGTATTTGCCCTGGTCCTCCATGGACAAATTATTAAACAAAAAAGGGGTTTCCTTATTGAATCTGGCCTTTAAGTATAGGCTGTACAGTCTCCTTGGCTCCAATTTTGACAGTTCTAATGGCCATTATACTTTACTAAGCTCATTTGGAGCCAGTGTCATTGATTACATCTTGGTTTCTCCTACACTTCTTTCCCAGATTAGCTCCTTTGATGTCCACAACAGAACAGAGAGTGACCATCTACCCTTGGTTTTGACCCTTTTGGCTTATAAGGCCCCACCCCCTGAGAGGCACTATAATTTTGATGGCATCACCCAGGCTAAACATTGTCTCAGATGGAGCCCTAATCTTAGTGAGAAAATCACTGCTTTTTTAAATGCCCCACAGATGCTGAATCAAAGGCGTCTCGCACTGCAATCCAACTCCAATGTATACTATATTTTTAGTTCAATTAGTAGTGCACTAAGCTCCCAACTTACTACTACCTGTTATCCTAGAAGGAATAATATAAGGAAGGGATGGTACGACCAAGATTGTAGAAATAAAAGACAAGCCTTGAGAAAACGACAGAGAGTTAGAGAGGAAAGGACAGATTCCTTGATTCAGCTATTGATCCCATTTTGATCCCAATATAAGGAATTATTAAAGATTAAGAAATCTTATTATAGAGATCAATGGAGGGAACTTGGCCTCAGCTTAATTCAAAAAAATGAGAGGAAATTTTTGGAATTGGTGGCTAATGGTATTTCCACACGCAGCACCACACCCCATGCATGTATTTCATCTCAAAGTTGGACCCAATATTTTTCCTCCATTTATAGCTGCTCACATACTGAGCCAATACCAGTCTCTACTGAATTAAACACATTACCAGAGTGGCCAGCTGTCACAAAATCTGAGTGTAAGCAGCTGATTTCAGCCTTGGCGCTTGGAAAAGCTCCTGGAGAGGACATGATTCCTCCAGAGGTATATAAGATGAATGATTCTTGGTGTGTCCGCATCCTGACAAGACTCTCCTCAGAAATACATAAAACATGTGCTGTACCTCCCCACTGGAAATGAAGTATTATATACCCAATCTTCAAAAAGGGTAATCGGCAAGAACCTGCCAATTATCACCCAATTAGTCTGCTAGACATTTCTTCCAAGCTGTATGCCAGACATATCTTGAATAAACTAGAAGATTGGGAGGAAGAAACAAAACTCTTTCATCCAGAACAGGCAGGGTTCCGAAAAGGACATAGCACAGTAGATCACTGTGTTACTCTGAAGGCCCTTATTCAGAAATATACCAATGGGCATACAAAACATCTCTACATAGCTTTTATTGATCTCACCTCTGCCTTTGATTCCATTGACAGGTCTTGACTATGGGAGAAATCAGGACAGATATTGATAAGCACCTTCTTAAACTAATTATAGAGCTATATACCAACATTACAGCTAGGGTAAGAACGGGCCCACAAGGGTCCTTGTCAGACCGCATTTTATTGGAGAGAAGAGTTAAAAAGGGCTGCCTACTTGCTCCCTTTTTATTTAATTTCTACATTAATGATATTGTAGAGGTCATGAGGGGGAGGTCATGAGGGAGAGAGGGAGAAGGGGCATGATGGCTCAGTGGTTAAGACGCCAGGCTTGTCGATCGGAAGGTCGGTGGTTCGAGACCCAGTGCTGCGTGACGGAGTGAGCTCCCGCACTCGCCCCAGCTCTTGCCAACCTAGCAATTTGAAAGCATGCAAATGCAAATAGATTAATAGGTACCACTTCCGTAGGATGGTAACAGTGTTCCGCGTGTGTCATGCCAGCCACATGACAATGGAAACGTCTGTGGACAGTGCTGGCTCTTCGGCTAACAAACAGAGATGAACACCGCTCCCTAGAGTCAGACATGACTGTGCAGGGAAAAACCTTTACCTTACTTTTAGAGGTTATGAAGTCACAAGGTTTTTTCTCCCCTTCACTCAATGGACAGACAATCTCAATATTAACGTACGCTGATGATATGGCTCTTATTTCCTATACTGAGTTTGGCCTCAGAAGATTATTGGCCAGACTAGCTGCTTATTGTGAAATGGAAAAATTGAAGATAAATTACAATAAAACTAAAGTAGTAGTTTTTGGCAAAAGTAATATTAAACATAGATGGACAATTAATGCCCAACTAATACAGCAATGAGGGGGCATGGTGGCTCAGCGGGTAAGACACCAGGCTTGTTGATCGGAAGATCGCAAGTTCGGAGGTTCGAATCCCTAGTCCCGCATGACAGAGTGAGGTCCTGCACTAGGCCCAGCTCTTGCCAACCTAGCAATTTGAAAGCATGCAAATGCAAGTAGATTAATAGGTACCACTTTGGTGGGTAGGTAACAGCGTTCCGCACGTGTCATGCCAGCCACATGACTGTGGAAGTGTCTTCGGACAACACTGGCTCTTCAGCTAACAAACGGAGATGAGCACTGGCCCCTAGAGTCGGACACGACTGCACAAATGTGCGGGGGGAACCTTTACCTTTAATAGAGCAATGTCCCTCTTTTAAATACCTGGGCATCACCTTTCATAAGTCTTTTTTGTGGAGAGTACATTTATCTAATGTTTTGGCAACTGCTCAGCGAACAGTAGGTGCTATTTTGACATTTTTCTATTCTAAAGGAGGGCAATTGGTACCCCCTGTACTTAAAATATTCCAAGGCAAGGTGATAGCCCAGATGCTATTTGGGGATGGGATGAGAAGGTCATTGCCCAATTGGAAATAATCCAAAACAACTTTATAAGGAAGATCATAGGCCTCCCCCAGGGCACCCCTGCTGCCTATTTAAGGATGGAGGTAGGACTACTTTCCATCGCTGTTAGAATACACCTTGCATTGTTGGGCCATTATAAGAAATTAGAAAGCCTTCAAGAATGCCATCTCGCCAAACTCTGTTTTCTCCATTACACAGCTGGAAATCAGTGGACTAAACTTTTGTCACCCATTTTGCAAATGTATTCCCTACCATCTTTGGGAGAACTCAGAACTTGGAATAGAGAAAATATTAGAGATTGGCTTTTTGAAAGGGATGCTAATAAAGATGCAATTATGGTACAATCATCCAAATTTTCATCCTGGTACTATCATTATAAAAAACATAGAAGCCACTCCCAGTACCTCATTAACATAACCAGTGCATCACTGAGAAGGGCTTTAACATCCCTTCACCTGCAGACCAAGCCCCCCGCATATCTCGAAGGGAGGTTTTGTAAGCTCCCTGTCGAACAACGCCTCTGTCCTTGTGGTGTTCGTCAAGTGGAGGATGTTATCCATTATGTCTTCCACTGCCCCATTTATAACGAGATCAGGGCCAAATTATTAATGACAGCTGAACTCAAGTGCTCTGATGTTGAAAAGCTGAGTTATCTCCTTGCAGACGTGTTTCCAACTGTTAGCAACAAAGTTGCTACTTTTGCTCTGCTTTCACTTAAACTTAGGAAGAAATATTTAAGTTCTTAGTTGGAGCTCTGGCTCTGTTTTGCTATAACCTTTTTCTTTTATATTTAATGCTTCTTTTATTATTTTATTTTATAATTTCATTTTATTGTTTTAATGTTATTATATTTTATTTTATTGTATTTTATTGCATTCTTATGTTATGACCTGTGGTTACAACAATAAACTTTACTACTACATAGGAGGGACCTATTGAAAGGCATCTTACCCATGGCTTCCTTGGTGCTGGAGCCTACCTCTAGACTGAGCTGGTAGGAAGTTGAGATTCATGAGCAACACCGTATAAGGCAGAGACTTGAGGAAGTTATGGCAGATGCTGTCGTACCAAGAATGAAGCAAGGAACCTTCTGCATTCCTTGCTTTGGACTACTTTTCCAACTGTTTTGTACTAGTACTATTCAACCTGACACTGACAGGACTTGAGCACTTGCTGCCACTTCCTGGAAAGACAGAAACTGTTGGCTACAGATGCCCAACCAAAGGAGCCATCAGCGTTTCATGGACTTTGAGGGTATTCTGAGACCAAATCATGCTGAAATGAGATTAGTCCTGGGAATTTTTCACCAAAAGATTGTGATGTTGAAAACAAATTACTGGAAAAAAAATCTTAGACCTAGAAAAGACCTTGATAGTATATGCTTGGGTTTTAAGAACAGGATGTAACAGGAATTTAAACATTTGGCAGCTTCTCTTTCTGCTCATTGCAAATCCTGCTCTTAGAAAGCCATCGAGCTAAGGATTGTAGGAAGATAATGCCAGCTCAGTGACGGGGTTCATTAAGATTTCCCTGGATTTTCTTTCTTTTTAGAAAATGCCTTTTTCAAGATGTACCAAAAGTTGTCTCCCAGGATACACCAAGCTCACAAGAGAGGAAGGACCAGTTTGCTGCTATGACTGTTCTCTGTGTATGGAAGGAACAATCTCCATGGAGGAAGGTAGGTGTCCCAAGAGCAAAGAAGGAGCACCGTTCAAGTCCAAAGCAGGCCTGACCTTGCTTAGTCCCCAAGACCAATCAAACCTGTTAAATTATGCCAACTGTTACTAACTTACTGATTTATTTCTCTCACAAAATGCCCCATAAGCCAGACCATTGTGTGGGAGTTGTGTATGAGCATTCTTGAAAGTGGGAACCTGACCTTAGATTGGTAAAAACAGGGTGTCTAACAGAGAGGAGATTTATTTACAGGAAATGCATGATAGGGACAGGGAAAGCTAGCTAACTGCTTCTTTGCAGGAGGAGAGGCCAAGAGCAGGCACACAATGAAGGTAGAACATAGACAGAAGGAAGTGACCCACATTACCACTTTTTTTTTAACAAAGTGTGGTCAGCTTGACAAAGAGGGAATACAGAGGAAATCCTTACTGCTCTATATATACCCTGCTGTCCCCTTGGGTCAGTTTCTCATCAGTTGCTGAATGCCACTTAATTCACTAGCTAAAAAACCAACTGCTTGTCTTTCAGATGCAGCCCATTGTGAAAAGTGTCCAGATGACCAGCATTCCAATAAAAAGCGAGATCAATGTGTCCCCAAGATTATAAGTTTCCTGTCTTATCAAGAAATATTGGGTATCATCCTGACTCTCTTTGCACTTGGGTTGTCCCTAACCACTGCCTTGGTTCTGGGAATCTTCATTAAATACCGAGAAACTCCCATAGTCAAAGCCAACAACCGTGATCTCACCTACATTCTACTCATCTCCCTACTGCTTTCCTTCTTGACTTCCCTGCTGTTCATAGGTCGCCCCAGGAAAGTGACTTGCCTCCTTCGACAAAGCACATTCTGTGTTGTTTTCTCTGTTGCTGTGTCTTCCTTGCTCGCCAAGACTATCATGGTGGTGGCGGCATTTCTGGCTACAAAGCCAGGCAGCAGGATGAGGAAATGGCTGAGGAAGAATCTGGCCAACTCCATTGTCTTGTTCTGCTCCGGGGTTCAGGTGGGCATCTGCATCATATGGCTGGGAATAGCTCCCCCATTCCCAGATGCCGACCTACATTCCCAATCAGGACAGATCCTGCTGCAATGCAATGAAGGTTCCATTACCATGTTCTATACTGCCCTTGGCTACATGGGCTTTCTGGCTGCAACCTGCTTCTTGGTGGCTTTTCTGGCCCGCAAGCTGCCAGGGACTTTCAATGAAGCCAAGTGGATCACCTTCAGCATGCTGGTTTTCTGCAGCGTTTGGGTCTCCTTTGTCCCCACCTACCTGAGCACCAAAGGGAAATACATGGTAGCTGTGCAGATCTTCTCCATCCTGACCTCCAGCCTGGGCTTACTGGGTTGCATCTTTATCCCCAAATGCTACATCATTATCCTGAGACCTGACATGAACACCAAGGAGCATCTCATGATGAAAAACAATGAGGGCTCTTGATTTTGGTGCTTTTAGTTTTTTGTATAACTTAGTGGTAATATGAAATAAGATAGCTTAGCAGTAAAGTCCTTTTTATGAGTTCTACGAACTCTTTCTTTCTCCCATGTAGCTTTGTATTGTTACTGAATACAATCTACATTCAGCCCGAATCAAAAACAAACAGGTGATGGTGAATTCATCCTTGAGGGAGGAAGTGTTCCCGGCTGACTTTAAAGAGTTGCTGGTACACCCCCTCCTCAAAAACCATCACTGGTTCCCATTTTTAAGAAAGGTGGTAGAAAAAGTGGTAGTGTTGCAGCTGCAGAGGATCCTGGATGAGATGGATTATCTGGACCCTTTTCAGTTGGGTTTCAGGCCCAGATATGGGATGGAAACAGCATCGATAACACTTTTGGATTATCTCTGGCAGGAGCGGGAGCAGGATGGGGGCAATGCATCCATCCTCGCTCTTCTTGACATCCCAGTGGCTTTCATCAACCATGATATCCTTTTGGGTAGATTTCGGGAGTTGGGGGTGGGTGGCACAGTTTTGTGCTGGTTCACCTACTTCCTCCAGGGCTGGTACCAATCAGTGTTGATAGGGAGTGAGATATCCAGCCTGTGGCCCCTCCTTTTTGGGGTGCAACAGGCTTTGGTACTGTCTCCACTCCTTTCTAACATCTACATGAAACCACTGGGTGAGATCATCCATCAACATGGGATGAGGTATCATGAATATACAGATGATACCCTATTATACACCTCCATCCTGGGAGATTTAAGTGACCCTCTCTCAATGCCTGGAAGCTGTAGGGGTCTGGATGGGGAACAACAGGCTTCAGCTGAACCCTGGTAAGATGGAGTGGCTGTGGGTCGGAGCTCCTCTGTATCTGAGAAATTACCATATTTGGTTCTGGATGGGGTTGCACTGCCGCAGACTGACCCGGTATGAAATCTGGGGGTCCTGGAAGAGCAGGTGGCAGTTGTGGCCAGGAGGGCCTTTGCTCAACTTCATGTGCACCAGTTACACCCCTTCCTGGATTGGGAGTCCCTCCAGTCAGTCACTCATGCCCTAGTCATCTCCTGTATAGATTATTGCAATGTGCTCTACATAGGGCTACCCTTGAAGTTTATCTGGAAGCTACAGCTGGTTCAAAATGAGGCCGCACGAGTAGTCTTGTGTGCCCAAGGATGGCACATGTAACCCCTTTGCTACGGGAGCTGCATTGGGTGCCAGTTTGCTTCTGGGTCCAATTCAAGGTGTTGGTCATCACCTTTAAAGCCCTACATGGTGTCAGGGCCAGGCCAAGAACAACGGCGAGATAGCGTATTCCATATCTCCAGTTACCAATCGAAGAGTTCTTTATATCTCCAGTTATTTATATTTATATAAAGATATATCTTTATATCTCCAGTTATTTATTGCTTCCACCATACAGAAAGAATCTTACCAGAGTAAAGCTATCCTAACTAACCTAAGGGGAAATAACCTAGAAGAATCTAGGGCGGGCCTACTCTAACTCTCTTTTACTCTCTGCCAAGACTCTCTAAACTGCGAGCCCTCTTATTTGCTGTAATGAGTCCAGTTGTTAAGTTCCCAATTCAGGACTCCTCAGTACAATCCATTTAGGATATAGAAGAAGCTTTACTAGGAAAAAGTAACATGAAACATAGCCAAAGCTTGGAATGAAGTTTTCCTGCCTAAACAGTTGAATAAGTTCTTTCTCTCCCTCCATGCCAGCTCCTCCTGTTGATAAGGTTATTACATGTACATTTCTCACTCACACTAGCACCCCCTCCCAACACATGTTCATCTCCGAGACTTTTCCAGATGGCACCGACAGAATGACCTTGGTGCAAACTGCTGCAATAAAAAATCTCCAACCGTTTCTGCTGGAATGCACCCATCTTCCCCCTGTCTCTCAGAGTTCACTGGTGGTGACACAGATCTTGCTAACATTCCCCCATCTGATCTACAATGTATATCCCAGGTCAGGATTCACACAGGTGTGAATCATGACATACTGACCCCCCAAAGAAAAGCCTTCCCCAAGAAAGAAAAGACAGTATATAAACAACATATACAATGCAATACAAATGAAAACAAAGCAAGCAACTATGGTAATTGAGTCAATCATTTCAGTTTGTCAGGAAATCGTTGATGAAGCAGAGTGACGAGTTCAGAAGCACGAATGTCTCGACTGGCCACCCATTCATTGTAACTCTTGGGGAAATGTTTCCATTGAATCAGGTATTGTAGCTGGCTGTCATACTCCTCACTTTCCCATTCTGAAAACAGGAAAGCGACTTGCATGCATGAAAGAGTTAACCTGGGTTGAGAGATGCAAGACTGGCACTGGCATTCCTGAACTCTTTGGGTTATCAGCGCAAGGTCATGGAAACAGTTGGAGACGGCATCTAGATGGACTGCTGGAATCTGCAGAGCATAGGGGGGAGTGGGCATATTGAAAAGGGGGGAAACTTTGAATGTATATCTGTGAGAAAAGCCGGCGCTTTCTCATTCGTGACTTTCTCCTGTATTGTAGTAAAAAAGTATTTTATGTAGTAAAAAAGCATTAAATAGTTTTCCAAGTAAACCTTGAGAGACGGATTTAATTGCTACAGAGGTTCTGCATCCATTACATTAAGTCACGAATCACCACTATCCCTCTACCTGGAGAATTGTACTTCCAGAGAGAGTTTCTCTAACCAACTTTGGAAGGATGTCTGAGGAGGAAGCTCAGGCAACTGGAACGGAGAAGGTGGTGACCCAGCTATAGAGGAGCTGAACTTGAAGGAGCAGTGGGGTTCTCACCAAGTAAAGGGAGGAGTACACTGATAGTGGATGAAAGTGTGATCACCCTGGATTATACGCAGGCAACTAAAGATGCTGAATCGTGGGAAGGATGGGAGGAAGAAGGGACTACTAGTGCCTCCCAGCCATCCAAGGGTGCGAGACCCAAGAACAAAAGGGCAGAAGCAGAGGACATCAGCAAGAAGGATGTCACTCCTCAGCACCTGAGAGCCTTAGAATAATGAGTAGCCTCCATGGAGACTATATTGCAGAATATCTCTTTGACTTTGGCCTAAATAGCTGAAGCTGTCCCGCAAGAGATGGGGTCCAGAGCATCTTCGAGAAAGACAACGCCCGAGCCACCCCAGGAAACCCCATGTCCCCCACCTCCAGAAAGCAAGAACAGCATTCGCCCGTCGGTAAGCTGGGTGAACCCTCCAGCCAGTCCTGTAAGTTCTGCCCCGGTCAGGGGAGGGCAAAGGGATTTGCACGTTAAGTTTAACGGGGAGCCCCAACAACTGTCATATTTACTAACCAATGTGACAGTGTATATGGAAGAGTATGGGGATATGTTCCCTTCAGAGGCTTCTAAAGTGAACTTAGTAGGTTCCAGATTAAAGGGTCCCACAGCAGACTGGCTTGTGCAGTTACATGATGCCTCAGCTCCAGAGTTGCATAACTTTCTGGGAGCTTTGAAATTGAGATTCCAGGACCCCCTGGTGAAGCTAAAAGCCAAGACAGAGCTGCAGCAATTACAGCAAGGGGGCAAGTCAGTGTCGGATTACACTATGGAATTTAAAGCCAGTGCAGGGAAGATAACTGACTGGTCAGAAACTACCAAAGTGGAATACTTTAAAGGGGAATTGAATCCTGAGGTGCTGAACTGGGCATTGGGACGAGGAGACCCAGGCAATGTAGAATATTGGATTTGTTTAGTGGGAGAAGTCGAAAACACCCGCTATCAAGTAAAAAGAAGGGTGAGAGCCATGGCCATGGGGAGGAATACTGCAGCTCCGAGTCAAGCGGCTGGCCCTTTAAAAAAAGTTCAGAAACCTAGAGGAGAAGATCGAGACAAGGGAGCCCAGAAAGAACTATGTTTTAAATGCAGCAAAGCTGGGCATCAAGCAGTGGAATGCCTTCGTGCCTCGCAAGGCACCAACACCAAAGTCACCAGTAAACCGACAAAATATCCACCTGGAAAATACAAAGGAATGGCAAACCTAGCAACAGCCACAGCAACCCGTGATCCTGAGGACTTAATGTCTACCTTGCAGGACTCCGAGGAAGAACCAGAAAAGCCAGTGTGAAATGAAGCGTGTCTGCTTTAAGTAGCGCCCACAAGCAGGCTGGAGAAAATGGTAGTGCTGACCCGTTAGTGAGTAGAGATTGCTCAACTCTATTAGTAGGGGTGCAACTACAGAACTTGGAACAAAATGTAAGGCCGAGCTCAGAGCAATGGTAGATACCGGCTGCACGCATTACCTGATCCACCCAGCCATTGTAACGGGGTTGGATTTGAAAGTATTGAAGCTGAAGCAGCCATTGTGTTTACACAGTTAGATGGATCAGAAGCTCACAGAGGTCCTGTTGAGCATTACACCAAGACTGTATCCATGAAAGTAAGAAGCCTCAAAGAGACTTTGCAATTTATTGTGGCACCCATTGCTCACTATTCTATCATTTTGGGACTAGCATGGCTTACAAGCAGAAAACCTCAAATTGACTGGGACACGGGAGCTTTTAAATTCCCAGATGAGATGTATCAACCTAAACCTCAGAAAGCATTGAACCCAGGGACAGAACTAGCAGGCATAATGGTCAATGAGGACTGTTCTAGTCGACCTACCAAGCTGAGTTGAGGCGGATTTCCTTCCTCCCGGCTTTCCGGAAAGATCTGAAAACCTGGTTCTGCCACCTAGCATGGGAGGGGAAAGGTAATGGCTCCTCCTGGGGGTGGTTAGTACCATAATGCCCTCCCCATTGTTTGAGATTGATTTGCCAGATTGCATTTTATATTTATTTATTTAGTTATTTATTCAATTTATATGATCGCCCATCTCCCCCAATGGGGAACTATTTATTTATATCATATTAATAATTTGTAATTTTATACTTGTATTTTAATCTTAATTTTTATTGTAAGCTGCCCAGAGTTCCCTGTTTGGGGAGATGGGCGGCCATATAAATTTAAATAATTAATTAATTAAATGCAATATCTACCGCAAATAAGTATCCTTTGCCTCTCATGAAAGATATGAAATCCTAGTTGTCAGAGGGCAACATTTTCACTAAATTGGATTTGAGGGAAGCCTATTTCAGAATTCGCATTAAACCTGGGGATGAGTGGAAAATGGCGTTCAACTGCCCACTGGGGTCATTCCAATATAAGGTGCTCCCATTTGGGTTGGCTGGAGCACCTGGGGTGTTCATACAATATATAACTGAAGTTCTCCATGAGCACCTGTACAAAGGAGTGCTAGTCTACCTAGATGATTGACGAAATCAGCATCTGTGTATCTGAGACCATGGAGCATTCGGTCCTTCTAGTCCTGATAGAAGGAAATGACTCAAACACAATAACAGGTGATAAGCATCTATTTACAATACATACATCAATATACAGCAGTCTTCAGTAGTCAGTAGTCATAGTCCAGAGAGACAGAGTAACATTATCAAATAGTAAGGCGAAGAAGAAAAAGACATAAGTATAACTGTACATTTATAGATCCATTGGCCAATTGGAATATACATTACATCATCTGATTGCATCAGCCATTACATGCAGGTTGCCTCATCCTTGTTGCATCAGCTTCTCTGCTGTCAGAATGACACAGCAGCTTCACTCTTTTTCTAATACATTACCTTTCTAGTTTATTCTGTTCTAGCTTGTAAATTCCTAGCTTTATTTTATTTCCACACCTTAACAATGATATTCTAATATACAGTAAAAATGAAGAAGAGCATGAGAAACTAGTCAAACAAGTACTCACTAAGCTGCGTGAAGCACAATTGTATGCTAAATTGTCTAAGTGTGAGTTCCATAACACAGAGCTAGACTATTTGGGGTATCACATTTCTACCAAAGATCTTGGGATGGATCCTGCCAAAATTCAGGATTTAATTGCTTGGGAACCCCCACACACTAGAAAACAATTGCAGAGTTTTTTGGGGTTCACTAATTTCTATCGGCAATTCATAAAAGACTTTGCCCAGATTGCCTTACCCTTGACAGACTTGCTGAAAACGAAAGGCAAGGGGGAATCCAGGAAAACGCCAAATCCTGGACCCAAGTTAACTTGGACACCAGTGTGCCATGCTGCTTTTGACAGATTAAAGGAGCTATCTACTGCCTACCTAATATTAAAACACCCTGACCCTGAAGTGCCTTTCGTGCTCCATACTGACACATCAGATTCCGCAATTGGAGTCATTCTCTTTCAGAGAGACCCCCAAGGCAATTTACAACCCTGTGCCTATCTCTCTTGTAAATTCACCAATGCTGAAAGAAGATGGCATGTTTGGGAAAAGGAGGCTTTTGCTGTGAGAAGTGCTTTACTTGCCTGGAGGCACTTACCAGCGGGGGCTAGATAACCCTTTGAGGTCTGGACAGATCATAAGAATTTACAAGCTTTATGCATCCCACAAAAACTGAATGCAAAACAACTGAGATGGGCTCAATTTTTTAGTTGTTTTAACATTACTCTGCATTATTTCTCAGGGAAAAAGAATTTCATGGCTGATGCTCTGTCTCATATGCCACAACATGAGAGCAAAAGGGAGGAGGTGGTGGACACTGTGTTTTCCCCCCAGCAGCTGGGCTTAGCGGAAACTACAAGGAGCCAGGCACAGAGGCAGACTGAGAGCCAGATGCAGCCAAAAGTGAAAGAGCAAACTGACTGGCAGAAAAAAATCACTTTAGCTTTGGAAACTGACACTTGGTTATTGGCAAACAGAACATCTCTGAATGGCAAAGACAGGTCGTGGTATTTTAATGGGAAAATCTACATCCCTGCGGAAAGAAATTCTCCAAGCATCTCATGATCATAAGACTGCTGGCCATTTTTGGTTCACAAAGACATTACACTTAGTACGGAGGTAGTATTGGTGGCCACAATTGCGTAAGGGTGTAAAAGCATATGTTTCTGAATGTCCCACTTGTGCACGAGCTAAAAAAAGGGGGTAAACCCCAAGGACTGTTGCAAAACGTGGTGAATCCAACTAGCCCTTGGAAGTATATCGCTATGGATTTTATAGTATACTTGCCTGAAAGCAAGGGAAAGACTGTTATTTGGACTGTCATAGATTTGTTTTCAAAACAAGCTTATTTTTTGCCATGTACTAAAATTCCCACAGCACAGCAATTGGCAAAACCGTTTATTCAGCATATTTATCTCCCCCATGGCAGGCCCAAATCAATAATTTCAGATTGCAGAAGTCAGTTCATTGCAAAATTTTGGAAGTAATTTCTCAGACTTTTAGGCACTAAACAATCATTAAGCTCATCGAATCATCCACAGACAGATGGAGTGACGGAGAGGGCCCAGTCTACTCTAGAGCACTTCCTTCATTGCTATATAAACTACCAACAAGACAATTGGGTAGACTTACTCCCTTTCGCTGAAACCGCGTACAACAACGCTGTACACAGTAGCACAGGGCAGACTCCATTCATAGCAGTGCATGGTCAGGATTTCCTTCCTATTCCTGATCTCCCTCTATTGCACCGTTCTTACTGTTTCGCGGTGGACTGGTGCAAACAAGTGGCTTCTACGTGGCCAATTATTCAAGGATCCCTTGAACAAGCTCACAAAACTTACAGACGTTTTGCAAACTGCAAACATAAGCCTGAATGGAACATGAAAGTAGGAGGCCAACTTTACCTCTCTACCAAATTCCTAAGCACTACACAGCCATCCAAGAAATTGGCCCCGAAGTACATTGGTCCTTTTCCTATTGTAAAAATCATCAATCCAGTTACAGTGCAACTTCAGTTGTCTCACAACTTAAAATGCATCCATCCTGTTTTTCATTGCAGCCTCTTGAAGCCTCTTCATGTGTCATCCCGATGGCATCTGGCTTCGCCTATTCCTGATCCCATCTTGATTGATGGACAAAATTTTGAGCTTAAAGAAATTTTGGACTCTCTCTTTCATCATAATACTTTGCAATATTTGGTTTGCTGGAAACACTTTCCTGACCCCGAATGGGTCTCATGCCACAATGTTAATGTTCCATGCTTAATTAGCAAGTTTCATGCACAGTATCCGTTAAAACCTGCTTAAATGTACATATATGCTATTCTGTCTCTCTTGTTTTAGAATGTTTTTTTAAGGTGGGCAGTATGTCATACTCCTTGCTTTCCCATTCTGAAAACAGCAAAATGACTCGCATGCATGAAAGGGTTAACCTGGGTCGAGAGATGCGAGGCTGGCACTGGCATTCCAGAACTCTTTGGGTTATCAGTGAAAGGTCATGGAAACGGTTGGAGACGGTGGCTAGATGGACTGCTGGAACTGCAGAGCACAGGGGAGGAGTGGGCATATTGAAAAGGGGGGAAACTTTGAATGTATATCTGTGAGAAAAGCCCATGCTTTCTCATTCGTGACTTTATCCTGTACTGTAGTAACCTAGCATTAAATAGTTTCCCAAGTAAACCTTGAGATACAGATTTAATTGCTACAGAGGTTCTGCATCCATTACACTGGCCCCTTTGTTGTCTGGAATCCAGGATCTCTTGTACTTTGAAGTGCTGTTCCCCATCAATCATTATAGGAGATAGGGGAGGTTGTTCTGGATGCCAGCTCTCTGAGGGTTTGACTGGCTTTAGCAAGCTGCAATGGAAAATGGGGTGAATTCTCCTCATACAATTGGCAATTGTAATTGCACAGTCACTGGATTTTCTGTTTTGATAATAGGGAAAGGACCTATGAACGTAGGACCCAATTTCTTAGAAGGTTGAGTGGTCTCTGTATTGTAAAGGAATCAACCTCTTCTGGAGTAGAAGGCTCCCCCCACATCTCTGCCAGAGCAGCCATCCTTTCTAGATCAGGAGGCGGATCCTTTTCTCTCAGCCCCGGGTAGCTCCCATCTGAAAAAATTAACTGTCCCGTTCCCAAATCCACCTTGGGATTCCTGTCTTAACCATACCAATCCCAGAATTATGGATTGATTAGCTATGGGTGCTACTAGAAAGTGCAAAGTCTCTTTGTGGGTTCCAACTTGCATGGTTAAAGCTTCAGGATAATACTCCACTGGGCCCCCTTGCATATCCAACCCATCCAATTGCGAAAAAATGATGTGTTCTTTCAACCTCCCCACTCAGTCTCAATCCAGTCACTAGAGCTGGGTGCATCAAACAGCGAGTGCACCCAGAATCCAACAAATCCACTAAGTCTGCACAGTTTCCATTTCTCAAGGATTTTACTTGCACCCCCACTAGCATGGCTGAACAATTTCCACTCACCATAGGATCTGTATGCCCACTTGAAATCACCTGTCCTTGGGTGCCACTTAGGACAGGTGGTCCCAGTTTCCGGCCGGCTGGAATTCTTCTTCTGCTGAGTCCTCTCCCGTCGGTACGGGATCTTTGGAAGTTGACTCTGCTCCAAAGGCCCAAGTTCCTTTACATTGCATGGTTGGTGTATTAGAGCTGCTCTCACTGGGCTTGCTTCTGGTCATTGTTGCCGATTGTGGGCAGTTGACGATCCTGTGATCCTCCTTTCAACACTTGTAGCATAAGCCTTTTTGCATTCACTGGTCCTTCTTTTCGTCCCATGATTTACGACTCCCCTTCTTGTCAGCCACGGTGCTCACAATTGCTGAACGCCTTCCTGATGCTTGGGTGCGTTGTTGTCTTCGAACCTGACACCACATGTCCTCCACTTCTCCCGCCAAGCAAATCCACCCCCTGAGGTTACTTGGATTTCCCCTTGCTAGGGACCACTCCAGAATCTCCAATTGCAGACCCGTGGAAATTCTCAATTTTTAGATATTCTGGCCAGTCAGTTAACTTTCTAGCAAGTCCTTTGAACTCCATAGCATAATCTGACACTGACTTGGTTCCTTGCTTAAGATTTTGTAAGCATGTCTTGGTTCTCACTTTGGCTAGGGGATCTTTGAACTGCTCTCTTAATGCACACATAAATTCATCAAAATCCTCTCGCTCTGGAGCTCCTGTATCATGAAGTTTGACCACCCAGTCTGCCACCTTGTTTTCAAGGTGTGCCGAAATATATCTCACCTTGGCTTCATCGGTGGGGAAAGATTCCCGGATTCCTCCACAAAGCCCCTTACATGGGTCACGAATGAGGCTAATTGTTTCTGGTCTCCACCAAACTTTACTTTTAAGTCTTTCACGCCAAACACAACCTCAAGTTTTCTCACCACTTTGGGCTTCTCCACATAGGGTTTCTGTAGGACCAGGCGCTCCTCATCTTCCTTCTTAATTTTGGTAGAGTGATGCTTTGGCCCTCTTGCTTCTTGAAGACAGTTGCGAGCTGGGTGATGCTCTGGATTCTATTACTTCATCAAATCTTTGCAATAACCATTCCATCGCTCCCTGCAAGGTAGTCAGTCGGTCTCCCAAGGACGTCATCTCCCTTTCCACCCCGCCGATCTGGTTCTCCGCTGTTGCAGAGTGATGATGGGACCCTCTCTTCTTGGTCACTTTTCGGGTGTCATCAGGTTTGGCACCTCCACCTATTCTCTGGGACCAACGTGGATTAGCTCCTTTCAATGGTTTCAGCGGGTTGTGCTCTCCTGGATTCAGCACCTTATTCCACCGAGCTCCCAGGTGGAGGCCCCAATCCCCGAGGCTTTTTGATTTCTTGGTTCGCAAAGTCACGAGCAGTGCTCTGTCTCCATCTCACTCATCACATATGTCCTCGCGTTCATCGTTGGATGCTCCGCTCTCTTCTTCCCCTTGCTCAGACATTGCAAGGATCTTGTCTAGATTGGCAGCAATCGGCTTCTATAAAACTGTCGGGCTCAGTGGTATTTCCCACTGCGATTCCAGATGCTCTCGGGAATGCAGCCGGGAAAGTCTCACCCCCATCAAGGAGACACCTTTGGCTTCCAATCCCTCTGAGCATGATTTGTCTCCACCATCAGCCCATTCTTCTCTGGTCACTACAGGAAGAATGTCTGCAAGATCTAAGCTTTGCAAAATTGGACCTTCCTCAGAAACTTGGTAGTCCTCAAGTACGGCCTCCATAATGGTGATTCCAAGCTTTCTCTGATGATTCCAGTTCTTAAGTTCCCAATTCAGGACTCCTCCGTACAATCCATTTAGGATATAGAAGAAACTTTATTAGGAAATAGTAACATGAAACATAGCCAAAGCTTGGAATGAGGTTTTCCTGCCTAAACAGTTGAATAAGTTCTTTCTCTCCCTCCGTGCCAGCCCCTCCTGTTGATAAGGTTATTACACATACATTTCTCACTCACATTAGCACCCCCTCCAAACACACATTCATCTCCCAGACATTTCCAGATGGCACTGATAGAATGACCTTGGTGCAAACTGCTGCAATAAAAAAATCTCCAACTGTCTCTGCTGGAATGCACCCATCCTCCCCCTGTCTCTCAGATTTCACTGGTGGTGACACAGATCTTGCTAACATTCCTCCATCTGATCTACAAAGTATATCCCATGCCAGGATTCACACTGGTGCGGATCATGACATCTGCTTGGGATGTGCCCCCTCCTCCCTAAGAAACAGCGGCAGACTCGAAATCCACCAGACATGGCATGGATCCAGGCTACCTGAGGGACCATCTCATCCCCATTACTTTGACCCATCCCACCTGGTCAGGCAGAGAAGGCATGTTAGGGCATGTTCCTGCCCTACGGAATACTCTTCCCCCAGCGGTGAGGCAGGCCCCAACTCTTCCGGCCTTCTGGAAAGGGGTGAAGACCTGGATCTGCAATCTCACTTGGGGCAGGAGGAGGGGTAATCAATCCTGGGTGTGGTTATCACCTTGAAGAGGCTCCCATGAATTAAATGAATTTAACTTAAGAACTCGATCTCATTTTTAGATTAGATGAAAATCTCAGCCTCCTCTTCTTCTGTATCAATGTATGGAGCATAGACTTGGAATACCATCATATAAAAGTATTACCATAACAACACATGAACGTAAGCAATGCCCTGCTGGATCGGACCCCTGGCCCATCCTGTCTAGCGGTGTGTTCTCACAGCGGTCAACCAACTGCACAAGGAAGCCCTCTAGTCTCCCAGCAGATGTTCTTCAGAGGCAATCCCGTTGCTAGAAGGGCTAATAGCCATTTGTCCCCAGGACTTCCGTGAATTGGTCCAACCCCTCTTTGATGCCAGACAAGCTGGTAGCC
Source organism: Charina bottae (assembly GCA_023362775.1). NCBI lineage: Eukaryota > Metazoa > Chordata > Lepidosauria > Squamata > Charinaidae > Charina > Charina bottae. Next base: position 34,586,091 of record JALMGJ010000002.1, on the reverse strand, counting down.
AGCTGCATATCTTGTGGTTGCAAATTCCAAGTGTTATTATGTGTTCTGTAAAAAAAAATATTTCCTTTTGTCTGTCCTGTTTCTTCTGGCATTCAATTTCATTGGGTTCTAGTTCTAGGAATTTGGGAAGGGGAAATAGCTTCCCCTTGTCTACATTGTCCATACCATGCATAATTTTGTTTGCCTGGATCATCTCCCCTCTCATTCACCTCCTTTCTAAGCTAAAAAATCACCTTGGTTGCCCTCATGTGAACTTTCTCGAACTCCACTGTATCGTTTTTGAGGTGTGGCAACCAGAACTGCACACAGTATTCCAGTTGCGATTGAACCATTGATTTATATAAAGTAAGGGCATTATGATATGGGCATCTCTATTCACATTACTGTTTCTTATTGCCCCTAACATGCTTTGGCCTTTTTTTACTGTGGATGCATACTGTGTTGACACCTTCATTGAACTGTGTAGTACTACTCCAAGATCTTTTTCCGCAGTGGTCACTGCTAGCTCTGGTTCCATTAATTTGTATGAGTGGTTGGGATATTTGGCACCAATGTGCATCACTTGACTGTTGCTTACATTGAGTGATATCTGCCATTGTGATGCCCACTCCCTAATGTGCAGAGATCCTTTGGAGTTCTTTGCTTGGAGTACCTTATTATTTTTACTACTCTGAACATTTAGTGTCATGAGCAAACCTGGCTATTCCACTAGTCATGCCCAATTCCCAATCATTTATATACAGTAGATGCCAAAAAAGCACCGGTCCTAGGACAGAACCCTGCGGATCCCTCCATTGTGAGAAATGTCCATTTGTTTTTTCTTCTTTTGCCAGTTGCTTCTCCACAGGAAGTAAAAAAGGTAAAGGTTCCCCCACACAGGACCTGCCCTTTTATTCCATGGCTCTTAAGCTGACTGAGAAGTCTTGATGAGGGACTTTATCAAAGGCTTTTTGAAAATCTAAGGCAGTAATGTCTATTGGCTTGCCCTTATCCACATATTTAATTACAAGATAATTTTTTTGTACCTCAAAAAACTAGTAGACAGGAGCCATGTTGGGTATCCTTGAGCAAAGCCTGTGTCTCCAAACGTTTGCTAATTTGAAATATAAATAAATTCATATTATTTATATTTGGTGGTAACTAAATTTGAAAAATAAATAAATAAATAAATAAATTTGATCTTTCATAGCAGTTCCCAACTATCTTCCCTGGAACAGATATTAAGCTGACAGGCCTAAAATTTCCTGGGTCTCCCCAAGAGCCTTTTTTAAACATTGGAGTTATGGTGGCCAACTTTCAATCCTCAACAACAGAGGTTGAGTATGGACACAGGTTCCACCTTTAGTTAGACATCCCCCTTAGGACCCTTATTTTCTGTAACACGAAAGGAGCTGCCACCTTGTGAGGGGACTCCCTGCCTCTCCTGCCTGTTCCAGGAGAACCTCCTTGGGCTCAAGGGATCAAACTCCTTCCTTGAGCACCATGGTCACTGTCCAGCAGTCAGATAGTCTTCTCTTCTTCTGAATTGTCCAGAGCCGTTGCAAGTTGGTGGTGTAATAAATAAATAAATAAATAGTAATGCACGTGACACTCAGTGCAGTATACTATGTATGTCCCACACCACTCTGGCTATCAATCTTTATATCTATAAAGCTATAGAGAGGTGGAAGGGGCCACTGATATTCTGGACTCCAACATACTGTATATATACTGTATGCTCAGTGCAGATATCCAAATTCACGCATATTCTATAAAGACAGTTGCCTAGCCTTTGCTTTAATGCATCCAATGAAGGGAAGCCTGCCCCTTTCAACATCCAAGATCAGAAACTATCTGCTTGCAACATAAATCTATTAGTCAGAGACGCAGGGGAAATTCATATTGCCAGGGTGTCATTCTGCCATAGTTAGACCAAGGTAGAAAAAGCCCTTCAGTCCTCCAGGAAATACAGATTTTGGGCTGGCCATGTCCTCCATACTAGCCATGACATAATGGCCTGATAAACTTTCCAAGCAAATTCCAAATTTGCTCACTGAGCCAAAGGACACAGACTCTGCCCTGTCTTACATCAACATTGGTAGGAATGGGCCTAGTTTTCATGGTCACCATAGAAAGAAAAAATTGTGGTCTTCTTTTTTGCAGAGGAAAGAAGACTATGTAAATGGTACCTCTGAGGTTTGGTCAGGATATCTCCTTTACCGGATATACCGTACTTATCCTGGGGCGTCTGAATGGACCTGAATGTAGGAAGGGGTCTCATCCCTACCAGGACAGGGTGGGAAGGAATTCCAAAATTCTCACTTGCGAGAAAAAAGCTGTTCAGTTGTCTTAGCATATTACAAATGTTAGCTTCTTAATAATAGGTTGGATGAGTAAATAGAATTTTTACTCAACCTTCCTGAATTAGTCCCTTGATGGAACAATCAAACTCTTCAACTGGAATTACGCCCATGGCCACAAAAAAAAGTTTCTCCAGCTGTGCATCTGCAGATCAAGTCATATTGAGAGCCCATTGTGATTCTGTCTTCCTTCATAATTATTGAAATCATGGTAATTATTCTATTTCCATCAGGGCCTACAGGATGCCCACCCACCACTGTTCTCATTCATTCTTGAAACCAAAATAAGGAAACACCCAATCAAGCAACTTGATAAATATTTGGTATCTCCTTATATAAAAACTTAAAAATGACAACATATGGTGGGTTCCTGTAGGCAGGCCAGTGTAGGTCTGAAATTTAATGTTGTCCCTTTAATGTGCCAGGCTTCATTTAATCTCCTTGATAAAGTCAGTGTGGCTGTGCTCTTTGGCGACAGAGTTGTGTTTCTCCTTAGATGGATCTGAGACCAATGACAGTGGCGCCTGTCTCAGAACAGTAGCAGATCTCCATCATGATATGTGAAATTCTGCTGCTACTGCTGCTTCTCTTGGTGTCCCACATTCCCTGTGGGACATTGATGACCAAATGTCCACTGAATGTACAAAAAGAGGAAGAACACACATTTAATTACTACAAGCCAGGAGACTTCATGATTAGTGGAATGATATCTACACAGAGTTCTATATTCCGACCATACATTTTCTCCTTGCCTCCTACAAATAGATTTTATAGGTAATTACTGATGTGTACTTAACCTTGCTAATTGATTTTATCCTTTCCACTGCCTTCTTTTCAATTAGGAATTATTCCTATTTCCTGATACCTGGGCACTGTTGATCTGCTCTTCCTTTTTTCTCCTATTTGGTTTAAGGAAAAGGCTTAAAGGTTGATGTGGCATTGGTGGACTCTCTGGGATTCGAGGGAGAGTCACCAAACATCCTTTTAGCAGATGGCAAAGAAGTGAGATTCGTTCCCACCATATCTTCTCATTCTCTACAATGCTCTCTGTAATCTACTGTGATCTAATTTATCTCTCATTTCTATCTATCCCTACTTACAAATCTATCTACCTTTCTATCATCCCTATCTCTATATACTATCTCTATCTATCTATCATCTCCATCCATCCATCCATCCATCCATCCATCCATCCATCCATCCATCCATCATCTTCTCCCTTTCCTGGGCTGGTGAGCACAGTCCTCAACAATTGGCTTGTAGTTTTCCTTTGTAAGATGGCTTGTTGGATGCTTTAGGTTCCAGAAGAAAGAAGAGGCTGGCATTCTGCTGTGTATGGAGATAGCCCAGCTTCTGGTTCAATATTTGTTTAAAGGAAAGGGATACATTTTTAAAAATAAAGAAGTCGGGTAGCATATTGTGTACCAAGACTGTGAAAGGACTCTCTGATTTGGAAGGGAATTCAAGTTAGACAGAAACTTTTTAGTAAGTGGTGACTTTTATACTCCTTGTGTAACTAATTTCATGATTTGACTATGATATCCTACTTTTATAATCTTATTTTCTGTGTTTTATTTCAGTTAACAGCCAGCGTAATCTAAGATTCAAACAAAAATTTACAACCCTCTTATATGAAAAAATGTCCTTCCACATTATGAAGAAATTAACAAAAAAATTAAAATGAATATTAATAGCAGAGAACTACAGAATCATTGCAAGGTTAAATGATTTCAGTTGGTTATAACTAATATGACATTTCAAACTACATATAGTTTAAATCTTAGTGTTGGTACATAAGATAAAAGCCATCCACTGTTGAAAAGTAATGAAATATTCTGAGATATTATTCTATAAAGTATACTCTCTGAAAAGAAGATAAAATAGAAAGTAAAATATTTTTGTCTACCAAAGGTATATTAAGACATAGCACTTGTTGTTTACTCGTTCAGTCTCCTCCGACTCTTCGTGACTTCATGGACCAGCCCACGCCAGAGCTTCCTGTTGGCCGTCACCATCCCCAGCTCCCCCACAGTTGAGTCTGTCACCTCCATAATATCATCCATCAATCTTGCCCTTGGTCGGCCCCTCTTCCTTTTGACTTCCACTTTCCCCAGCATCAGCTTCTTCTCCAGGGTATCCTGTCTTCTCATTATGTGGCCAAAGTACTTCAGTTTTGCCTTTAATATCATTCCCTCAAGTGAGCAGTCTGGCTTTATTTCCTGGAGTATGGACTGCTTTGATCTTGCAGTCCAAGGCACTCTCAGAATTTTCCTCCAAACCACAGTTCAAAAGCATCTATCTTCCTTTGCTCAGCCTTCCTTATGGTCCAGCTATCGCAGCCATAGCTTATTACAGGGAATAACATTGCTTTAACTATGCAGACCTTTGTTTTCAGTGAGATGTCTCTGCTCTTAACTATTTTATCAAGATTTGCCATTGCTCTTCTCCCAAGAAGTAGACGTTTTCTGATTTCCTGGCTGCAGTCAGCGTCTGCAGTAATCTTTGAGCCTAGAAATACAAAGTCTGTCACTGCCTCCACTTTTTCTCCATCTATTTGCCAGTCATCAATCAAGCTGGTTGCCATAATCTTGGTTTTTTTGAGGTTTAACTGCAACCCAGCTTTTTCACTTTTTTCTTTCACCTTTGTCATAAGGCTCCTCAGCTCCTCCTCGCTTTCAGCCATCAAAGTGTTATCATCTGCAAATCTGAGATTGTTAATATTTCTTCCAACGATTTTAACTCCAGCCTTGGATTCATCAAGCCCAGCACATCGCATGATGTGTTCTGCGTACAGGTTGAATAGGTAGGGTGAGAGTATACAGCCCTGCCGTACTCCTTCCCCAATCTTAAACCAGTCCGTTGTTCCGTGGTCTCTTCTTACCGTTGCTACTTGGTCGTTATACAGATTCCTCAGGAGGCAGTCGAGATGGTAGCCCCTTACCACCAAGAACTTGCCACAATTTGTTATAATCCACACAGTCAAAGGCTTTAGAATAGTCAATAAAACATAAATAGATGTTTTTCTGAAACTCACTGGATTTCTCCATTATCCATTGGACATTGGCAATTTGGTCTCTAGTTCCTCTGCCCTTTCTATACCCAGCTTGCACATCTGGCAATTCTCGCTCCATCAATTGCTGGAGTGTACATTGCAGGATCTTGAGCATTGCCTTACTGGCATGTGAAATAAGTGCCACTGTTCGATAGTTTGATCATTCTTTAGTGCTCCCCTTTTTTGCTATAGGGATATAAGTTGATTTTTTCCAACCTGATGTCCATTCTTGTGTTTTCCAAATTTGCTGGCATATGGCATGCATCACCTTGACAGCATCATCTTGCAAGATTTTAAACAGTTCATCTGGGATACCGTCGTCTCCTGCTGCCTTGTTATTAGCAATGCTTCTTAAGGCCCATTCAACCTCACTCTTCAGGATGTCTGGCTCTAACTCACTGACCACATTGTCAAAGCTATCCCTGATATTTTTATCCTTCCTATACAGATCTTCCGTATATTCTTGCCACCTTTTCTTGATCTCTTCTGCTTCTGTTAGGTCCTTACCATCTTTGTTTTTGATCATACCCATTTTTGCCTGGAATTTACCTCCGATGTTTCTAATTTTCTGGAAGAGGTCTCTTGTCCTTCCTATTCTATTGTCTTCTTCCACTTCCGCACATTGCTTGTTTAAAAATAATTCCTAAACTCTTCTGGCTAACCTCTGGAATTTTGCATTTAATTGGGCATATCTCCCCCTATCACTGTTGCCTTTTGCTTTCCTTCTTTCTTGGGCTACTTACAATGTCTCAGCAAACAGCCATCCTGCCTTCTTGGTTTTCTTTCTCTTTGGGACGTTTTTTGTTGCCGCCTCCTGAACAATGTTGCAAACTTCTGTCCATAGTTCTTCCAGGACTCTATCTACTAAATCTAGTCCCTTAACTCTATTCTTCACCTCCACTGCATATTCCTTAGGAATATTAGTGAGCTCATATCTAACTGATCTGTGGGTCTTCCCTATTCTCTTTAGTCTGATTCTAAATTGTGCAATAAGAAGTTCGTGATCTGAACTACAGTCAGCGCCAGGTCTTGTTTTTACCGACTGTATAGATGTCCGCCACCTTTGGCTGCAAAGGATGTAGTCAATCTGATTTCGGTGTCGACCATCTGTTGAAGTCCATGTATAAAGTCATCTTTTAGGTTGTTGGAAGAGAGTGTTTGTTATGCACAGTGAGTTGTCTTGGCAAAATTCTATCAGCCTATGTCCCGCTTCATTTTGTTCTCCCAGACCATGCTTACCTGTAATTCCAGGTGTCATTTGACTACCCACCTTAGTATTCCAGTCTCCTGTAATGAAAATAACATCTCTTTTTGGCGTATTATACAGTAGGTGCTGCAGATCCTCATAGAACTGATCTACTTCGGCTTCTTCAGCATCTTTGTTTAGGGCGTATATTTGGATCACTGTGATGTTAAATGGCTTCCCCTGAATTCGAATTGAGATCATTCTATCGTTTTTTGGATTGTATCGAAGCACTGCTTTAGCTGTTTTGTTATTAATTATGAAGGCTACTCCATTTCTTCTGTGGTCCTCTTGTCCACAGTAGGAGATCTGGTTGTCATCTGATGTGAAGTGGCCCATTCCAGTCCATTTCAGTTCACTGACACCTAAAATATCTATATTTAAATAACTTAATTTTTTTTTAAAAAAAACTAAAAAGTACAATTGTAAGTGACTTATAGTAACTAAGTATAATAGCTAAGAATCCAGCAGTGCAAGTGTGTTAATTCAAATGCAAATGATCTGCAAGTTCTAGTAATGGAACCCAAGGACTAGAATGAAAAAATGGGACTAGAATTAAATATAAAGAAGGCCAAACTTATGAAAACAGACCTTGTTCTTTCAACCTGCTGCACTCATCACCACTGCAACTGAGTCTATCCACTTTGCTCCTGAACATCCTCTTCTTTTTCCATCCATCTTTCCCAGCATTAGAGTCTTCTCCAGAAAGCTAGGTTAATGTGCATAATGTGTCTGAAGTAGGATCATTTGAGCCTCGTCATTTGTGCCGAGGGGCGAATTGGAGTGCTTCAATCTACCCAGATCACAGGGTATTATTCTGGAAGAGCTCTTTCTTTATCTTCCATCAATAACAGCCAAAGAGAGAACATTACAGAATGCCAAGTTGAAGCTTCTTGTAGCCATGGGAACCTCTAGCTGTCTAACTTTGGGTAGAGCAGTTACTGTACACGTTTGATTGCTGGTGATAGGAGATTATTGTTATTAAGGGCCGTCAAGGCGCTGTTGACTTTTAACAACCATGCAGATTGACTTTCTCCAGGATGATCTGTCCTCCACCTGGCCTTTTAGGCCTCTCAGTAGGGAGGTTAGGAACCCTATTTATTTTTTAAAAAAATGGGATCAATCCCAGAATATTTCCTTTGAATAAACAAACAAGCTGTAATCAAATAAATTATAAAAGAAATATTGAACAAAAAAGAGACACATTGTGTAGAAACTTCTTTTTACATTTGGGGATGGTTTTTGAAAGTTAATTTTACACAAATGCATCTGGTTGCTAAGATACCTCGTGCAGTTGTGTCGATTTGGATCCTTCAGGTAAATGTATTAATATTGTTGGAAGTGTATTCCTCGAAGTCATCATTGAGAGAAAATAGTGCTTTGAATCAGCTCTAGAGCTTCTGGTGAGGATCACTTTGAGCCTGATATAAAAGCATTTCTTCCTGCTATTTGTCTTGCGAAGAAGCTCCCATTGGTGTCAATGAAACTGTGATCTAAGGAGAACATCCAGAAAAATTAATGACCTAGAAAGGCACTGGAAATAAGTGATCAGGAATCTGGTATTGTTTCATTGAGCAATGAATGTCTGATAATATTTCCGGTGTTCCAACTTAGTGAGATTGGGCTTCAGGTAAAGTCCAGCCCTTCTTGACCCTTCATGGGATCAATCAGATCAGTTTGTATCTTTCTAAGGTAATACATTGCATCAACATTCCACCGAATTAAAAGTGTGTATTTCTACTATCCAGAGTGTAGCCATATGATAAGAATCCACTTGATTTTATGAACTGAAGAAGAAACTCCAGACTGAAAATGAAGACCTTCCAATATCTCTTATCTTGTAGTATCAAAACTATGAGGTTCTGCTATGTCATGCCCTTCCTCTTTGCCATTCATGAGATCAACCAGAATCCAAGGCTCTTACCCAACATCACCCTGGGCTACAACCTCTATGAGAACTTTTTCAATGCAAGAATGACATACGAGGCCATGATGGACTTGCTGTCTACGGGGCAGGAGAATGTCCCAAACTACAATTGTGGAACACCAAAACATCTCTTGGCCGTGCTTGAAGGGACTCATTCTGAGCTCTTTCCTCATGTTACAACCATGTTGGGTATCTACAAAATCCCACAGGTATGAAAGGACATTGAAGTTTATTTATTTGTTTATTTAATTTTTTATCCCGCCTTTATTATTTTTGTTGGGGTTTGTATAATACCCAGAATTTACAAGTAGCTTAATTAGACAGGTGAGAGGCATTAAGTTTTGCAAGTCATTCTATTAGCAGCCATTGTTGAAGAATGATGAAAGAAGTGACTCATATTTCAGCTGATATAGTTTAAGCTGGGTGTGGTAGATAATTAATTTGACCTAAAATGTGATTGGTCAATTTAAGTATATAAGCAGAGGAGCTCTGGTCTTCTTGTTACTATCTTCATTATCATCTGTATCTGTTGGACGTTATTGGACTGTGTATTGATTGTGTATGTATATTTATTTATTTATTTTATTTATAATTCGACTTGTATTTACCGCACCATCTCCCTGCAAGGGAACTCTGGGCGGTTTAGAAAAAATCGAGAGTTAAAATTCAACAATTAAAACAGCGTATATAAATATTCTCCAATACAATAAATTTAAATACAAAATCCAAGATTTGATGGGTCGATGTTTAAAAGGGATCTATGGCACCAGCCATCCCCAAGAGGAGCTGTTCCCCCCCCCTCCCATGCAAGGCGGCAGAACCAGGTCTTTAAGTATATAGAGTAAATAGACTATTGTATCTAATCTCTTGTGAGTGTCTGCTTACTCAATAGAACGTATTACTCTGAGGTCTAGAAGGAACATTGGCAGCCCCAGCGTTGTATCCTCTGACAGGTTAGGGGCCCAGCACTGGAACGTGTCCAGTTGGGATTCTAACAGGTCACTGGCATGGCTTTGTGGACGTTGAAGCCTATCCAGGAGTTGTGTGGCTATCTGGGGCAGATTTGGAGCTTTACTGGTTCCGTGCCTGGCTGTGTGTTTCCTAAGACGGACTTGGAGCTGTGGGATGTTCTGTGAAGTCTGTGCCATTTATTCATCATTATATAGCCCAGGAGGGGCCGTGAGCGATGAGCACAGCAAAGATGCAGTCTACTATTGGATGTGGTTTCCCTCTAACACGGCTGAATGAATCCAATTATCTTTCGTGGGCGTATAAGATGGAGATGTTTTTGCGTCATGAAGGATTTTGGAAAGCCGTGAGTAATCCACCAGTAGTCTTAGATACGGAGGAAGATATATTTAGAGACGAGAGAGCATTGTCCAGCATAGTTTTGTGTTTGGAGGACAGTCAATTAAATTATGTGCGTGGCAAACAGTTAGCTAAAGAGTGCTGGGATTTCTTAAAAGATGTGTATCTCAGAAGCACACCTCTTTGTAAAGTCATGTTAATCAGAAAACTGTATTGTGGACTTTTTTTTTTAACAGATTTTATTGAAGTTTTTAATATACATAGTTAAAAGGTAGAAATGAAAAAGAAAAAGAAATAGAAATACAAATCAAAGAAAGAAGAAAAAGAGTGTAGAAAATAAAAGAAAAAAAAGATAAAGATAAAGCATAGAAATTGGTCAACTTCCGATTTATCTCTGGTCTTAGTAATTTAAAAAGTTTTATCTTACATGCTAGCTCTATATATAACATTCAACAACATTTCCTGTCTAATATATCAATTTATGTATATTTTAGTCTTCAAAACCCCAGATAAGCTTTGCCCCTCCTGCATGTTGCAAATAGTCCATTAATGGTTTCCATTCTTTAAGAAAGTAACAGTTTGAGTTTTCTTTTAATAAACATGTCAATTTATCATTTTCTGCCATGTCCATCAGTTTTAACATCCAATCTTCTATTGTAGGTAAAATCTGATTTTTCCAATTTTGGGCATATACAAGTTGTGCTGCTTTGATCATATATTGCATAATTCTTGTAAATTGTTTTCCTATTTGTTCTTCCCATATTCGCAGTAGAAATAATTCCGGTTTAAATGGAACTCGAATTTGTAAATTTTTTTTGCATCAATGAATGTATCTGAGTCCAAAATTTCTTTGCAATTTCACATGTCCACCACATATGGTAAAAAGACCCCACTTTTTTTTTACATTTCCAACACAAGTTGGAAACATTCCCATACATTTTAGCAAGTTTTTGTGGGGTCATATACCATCTGTACATGATCTTATAAAAATTTTCCTTCAAATTATAGCACAAAGTAAATTTTAACCCTTTATTCCACATATCTTCCCATTGCTGCATTTGTATATTGTAACCAATATTTTTTGCCCATTTTATCATACAATCTTTAACTTGTTCCTCTACAATTTCTCCTTTTAGCAATAATTTGTACATTTTTGGCAATTTAATGATCATCTGTCTCACATAATTGTATCTCAAATACCGATTTAGTTTGTTCAAATTCAAAGCTTTTTTATCTAATTTAATTTTTTCTACAAGTTGCATATATGAAAGCCATTGAAATGTATATCCTTCTAAAGCAAGTTCTTCTTTTGTTTTAGTTATGTATTGTCCTTGTTCTTTTTTTAAAAAGTCCTTGTAGGTCAGCCATTTATCTTTATTTCTTACTTCTGTTCTATGAAATGCTTCTTGCATGGAAATCCATAAAGGTCTTTTATAGCATAAAGTTTGTTTATATTTATTCCAAATTCTTAACAATATTCTTCTAATACAATGATTTTTAAAGTCCACATTAACTTTAACTTTGTCATACCACAAATATCCATGCCATCCATATCTTAATTCATGACCCTCCAAGTTCAATAATTTTTCATTTTTCAGAACTATGCATTCTTTAATCCATACCAAGCAGCAAGCAGCATAATATAGTTTCAAATCCGGTAGACCTAGTCTCCCTCTTTCTTTTGAATCTTGCAAGACTTTATATTTTATTCTTGGTTTTTTCCCTTGCCAAATGAACTTAGAAATATCCTGCTGCCATTGTTTAAAAGGTTCTTCTAATGCCAATATAGGTAATGTTTGAAAAAGATATAAAATTCATGGCAAAATGTTCATTTTAATTTCTGAAATTCTACCTAACAATGATAGTTGCAATTTTTTCCATTGATCCAAGTCTTTTTTAATATCTACCCACAGTGGAGTATAATTATTCTTAAACAACTTAACATTTTTAGATGTTAAATATACTCCCAAATATTTTACTTTTTCTTCCATTGAATATCCCGTTATTTCTTTCAATTTCTCTTGTTGATGGTGGTCCATATTTTTAGTCAAAACTTTTGTTTTCTGTAAATTCACTTTAAACCCTGCTAACGATCCAGTCTTTTAGTTTCTCTATCAATAATTCAATTCCTTCTAGTGGATTCTCCAAAGTAATGACTAAGTCATCAGCAAAGGCTCTTAGTTTATAAACTTCTTGTCTAATGTCTCTAAGTAAAACTTCCAATACCAATATAAACAGAAGCGGAGATAATGGACCACCTTGTCATGTACCTTTTTGAGTTTCACATGATTTACTAAATTCCAAATTAACAATTATTTTTGCAAATTGGGGAGTATTTATTGATTTAATCCACTTAATAAAATTTCCTCCAAAGTTCATATTTTCCAATACTTTAAACATAAAAGGCCAATTTAAGTTGTCAAAGGCAAATAAATAAATAAATAAATAAATAAATTTGTCTCTTAGGTAAAAATCCAGCTTGATCTTGATGGATAAAGTTCTTAAGAATATTTTTCATTCTTTCTGCCAATATAGTTGTAAATATCTCATAATCATTATTCAATAGAGATATTGGTCTATAATTCTTAGTTAGAGTCAGATCTCGTTGTTCTTTTTGGTTCAATGTTATATGTGCTTCTTTCCAAGTCTCTGGCATGTTTCCTGTTTCCAAAATCAAATTCATAGTCTTCTGCAAAGGTAAACATAATTCATCCTCAAAGCATTTATAATAGGCTGCTGACAGGCCATCAGGTCCAGGTGCTTTTCCACTACTAATTTTCCTAAAAGCCTTTACCATTTCCTCTGTTGTTATAGGATTATTTAGTATTACTCTTTGTTGGTCATTAAGAACAGTTAGCTTTTGCTTACTCAAATATTCATCAATATCGACTAGATTAACCTCTTGTTTTTTATATAATTTTGAATAGTAATCATGAAAAGCTTCTTGTATATCTATATTATTCACCATAACATTCCCTTCATGTTGTATATTAGAAATTAAACTCTTTTGTCTTTGTTTCCACAATTTATAAGCTAACCATCTACCTGGTTTGTTTGCAAATTCAAAATATTTTTGTTTTGTAATTTTCATTTGAGTCTCTATCTCTTGTGTCAATATCATTGACATTTGTTTTTGTAAGAATTTAATTTGAGTAAGCAAAGTATCATCCATTGGCTTATCTCTTAAACATAACTATTTTTAATTTCATCTAAAATCTACTGAATTCTCTCTTGTTTCTTTCTCCTCATTTGAGCATTATATTGGATAAAATAACCCCTCATATATGCTTTGCTGGCATCCCAAACAGTTTGAATATTTGTACCTTTGTTTAAATTCAATTGAAAGTATTCTCTTAGGTTTTTTTTACATGCATCAACTATATCATTCTTTTGAAAAATTGACTAATTCAGTCTCCATCTAAATACATACCGTTTTCCTTTAAAAGTCAACATTACAGGATTATGATCTGAAAGAGTCTTAGGTAATATTTCAACTTTACCAATGTCCATCATTAAGCTTTTGGAAATCAAAATCATATCTATTCTAGAAAAAGACATAAATCTTTCTGAATAATAGGTATACTCTCTTGAAGTCCCATTCATAAGTCTCCAAATGTCTTGTAAATCCAACATTTCTTTCAAATTAAAGAATGTTTGTGGTAATTTTCCCTGTGTACGCTTCACTTCTTTTCGTGAATGTCTATCCATCATTGGGTGAATTACCCCATTCCAATCACCCATAAAACACAATTTTTCATAAGGTAAATCCAAAAGTTTATCCATTAAGTTTTTATAAAATACTCCTTTGTCCATATTTGGTGCATAAAGCACCAAATAAATCAGTGTTTTAGTTCCTTGTATGTTAATTTCAACTGCAATATACCTTCCTTCATCATCAGCTAATATCAGTTCTGGATTTAACTTTGATTGTATATACAGAACTACCCCCTTGGTTTTTTTAAGTCCAGCCGAAATAAATTCTTCTCCAAGTTGTTTGTGAATCAGATACTTAATGTCTTTTTTACAAATATGAGTCTCTTGTAAACAAGTTATATCCAATCTCAGTTTTTTTCAGAAAATGGAAATGTTTTTCGTCTTTTCTGTGGGGAATTAGTACCACTGATGTTCCATGTCAAAAATTTGTAATCCATAAGTGTTTTGATATTTAAAAGCCCTTTTTCAAGTCCAGTCCTGCAGCTCCCATCTCAGATAAATCTTCACTCGTCTCTTTATCTTTTGATGTCTCCCCTTTTTCTTCCAAGTCTCCAGATGCATCATTCATATCTGTCTTATATTTCTCTAAAAATGCCTTAATTTATCTGTAAAAAAGGAATAATCTTTTCTTTTCCTTAGTATCCTCAGGGGTATTTCTTTTAATACAATTATTTCTTTCCCTTCTATATTTAATGCAGTATTATAATGTTTCTTCAGAATTTGCTCTTTTATAACTTTCCTCACAAAATATATCAATATGTCTCTAGGTACTTTCTTTTCTCTAGCATAACGTGAATTTACTCTAAAAATTTTATCTATTTCCAAATCCAAATCTTGTTCTCTTATCTCTAGGAATTTAGCTAATATAGAAACAATCCTTTCTCTTACATTTTCATTTGATTGTTCTGGAACTGCTCTCAATCTCAAAATATGTTCTTTCTCTCTCATTTCTGCTAGTGCAGTAACATCTAAATTATGTTCAAGTTCTTTAGTGACATCTTCTGATTTAGTCTCTAATTTTTGCATCTGACCTTTCATATCTTTAAGTTCCCCTGATAAAGTGTTCACAACTTCCTTTACTATCTGCACTTCTTTTTTAAATTCTTGTTTTATCTCCTGAGTTAATTCGTTATTCATTTCTTCCATCTTCTTGTCCATTTTTTGTCTAGAGATGCAATTTGTTCTTCCATCTGTTTATTTTGTGCCATTGAGTCTTCCATTTTCTTGTTTAATGATGCAATTGCATCCAGGATTTTTTTCATTTCTGATGGAGGGGCTTCTAATGATGCTGCTGGAGTTGCAGGATCTGTAGATGTTCTTCCAGTTTCTTTTTCCTTTTCCTTCTATCTCTTCACCCTCAATGCCATGGATGTCATATTGTAAGTAATTTCCCTGTAAGAGAAAAAAAAGAGCGGAGAGAGGGGAAAAAAAGGAGGGAGGGAATAATAATTGTTTAAAAAAGGAAGGGAGTAAAAAATACAAAAAATAAAAACAATCCTTTAAAAATAGTTGTCAAAATAGCTTAGTTACAGTCCATTAAGTATGTATGTCCATGTAAATATAAAAGCAAAAGATGAAAAGGAAAAGAGAAACTTTTTTTCTACTGTAAATAAAATAATAACAAAAAAGGATAAACAATCCCAAGGTTTCTCATGCCAGCTTGTATCCTCTCAGTCCAGCCATAGATAAGCAAAGTATTGTATATAAAAAATAAAAAGAGAAACTACAATGATCTAATTAGTTTTTCACCCAAAATAATAATTAAGCAATCAACTTTCTAAACAAAAGGAATCCAGTGAAGGCATAAGAAATCCAAAAAGCAACTTATATAGTCCAATTAATATTCAAACACTTTAAAAGAAAAGAAAAAAAGAAGAATTCTTTCATAGTAGAAATCACAAAGAGATAGAAGAAAGGATGTTAAATCACCAGGTCATTAATCCATAAGAAATTAAAGTCCAGGCAGAACAATTCCAAAAGGAAAATGCATCCAATTGCAACAAATAATAAGAGGAAAAAAATAAGCCAAAATAAGAGTAAAAGTGAAAGTCACTCATTCCATTTCAGGCAAAGTCAATTGGCTTTCCATTCCCACCATTTAAATAACCCTTTGGCAGAAAAGAAGTAAATCACCAGCATTTATAAATGAAGTCCAGAGATAAATCTTAGATATTAATAGAACAAATAATATTCAAAAATAAAAAGTGTGTCCAAAAGGTTGGGTGAGGTGCTACTTATCTTAGTCAGATTTCACGGCTTCCGCAGACCTTCTTGTCAGTTCCAGCCGCCTATTCACCGCTTCAATCTCCCTTCCCCCATGGTGGAAATTTCCACCACGGGGGTCGGAAGAGAGCGGCGAATCAGGCGACCCTTCTGTGGGCAATCTTCTACTCACCTTCTCTTTGAAAGTGATTTTTTGGTGATTTCCTTCTTTTTAAACCACCGCAAACAGAAAAGCCATGGAGCTTCGGCTCAGCACACCGCTCACTCCAACTCCCGGAAGTGAAAGTCCAGAAAACTGTATCGTGGACGTTTGAGTGAAGGAGACAGTGTCACTGCACATTTACAATACATGACAGGGCTCTTCTTAGGATTGGCACAGCGTGGTATGCAATTTACAGAATCACACAAACTGTTTGTTATTCTTAGTTCCCTGAATAAGACGTGGAATAACTTAGTGACCAGGTGTGGGTTAATATCTGAAAGGGATTTGACTGTCAGTTATTTCACCGGTCAACTTCTTGACAAAGAGCAGAGGCGAAAGGAGTCTAAAAGCAAAGTAAATATGCCACGGCAAAATGACTCTGTGGGGGAGGATTTTTCCTGCACAGACAAAGTGTTGGCTGTGAAGAAATGTTTTCGCTGTGGCTCGAAGTTGCATTTTCAGAGAGACTGTGATAAGAAAAGTAAGGCAAAGGGCAAGCTTAAAGCAGCTCAGCAACAGAGCAGAGCCCAGGTGTAAGTTATCAAGTTGGCTGGAAGGAATGTAAAGCAACGGTGGCTTCTGGACAGTGGAGCCAGTGAACATGTTGCCAATGACCAGAAGATGTTTACCCGTTTTAAGCAAGCTGAACAGGATCATGTTAGCTTGGCTGATGGTAACTGTGCATCTGTGACTGGGCAGGGGTCTGTATTTGTACTTTGTTTAAATGTTAATTTAGATATGTTATGTGCACCAGACCTGGAATATAATATCCTGAGTGTTTCTCAATTGGATAAAAAAGGATATGAAGTAAGGTTTGTTAAGGGTGAATGTATTATTATGAAGAATAATCAGGTCTGTGGAAAGGGTGTATTACAGAACAATTTATATGAATTGTAACCCAAGACAGATGATGTAGCCCATGCAGAATTTATCAACAAGCCATATCATAATTCGTGTGAACATTTGTAGCACAGAAGGCTAGGACATGCTAGTTTCAAAGTGGTTGAAAAGATGTCTGAAGCAAGTACTGGAATGGATTTGAAACCATGCCAAGCTTATCTGGATTGCACAGCATGTAAGATGTCTAAGTCAAAGGTTTATCCAGTAAGCAAACATAGTGATAGAAAGTCACATAAATGTTTTGAGCTTGTTTTTTTTATAATAATGTTTTTTATTATTATTTTTTGGGGAAAAAAAGAAAAAACACTACATACAAAAAGAAAAACATTAAAAGTGCAAAAAGAAAAAAGAAAAAGCTTCTAGAAAGTTACATATACACAGGTAGCTTCCTGCTTTTCACAGCAAGAATACTGTATACAGCAATTTCCACAAACAAACCCTTCCTCTAAGTCAAACCATAATCACATAATTTCTATAAATCCCTCCATTAACACCTATATAAATCTTTAATACAATTGCTCCTTCCCCTTACATAATATATATATACATATATTTAATTTTTTACTTCAAACTTCCCTTCCTCTTAAAAAATAATCCATTTAATATTTTTCCCTTCTACTACTATTCTATATACTTCTGTCTACACAATAAACATCAAATTATGGAAACAAATAAATTGTCTGCCTTTATGATAAACAATCGTAACCCTATTAGATCTCAAAAACAGTATAAAACATTATATCTTATCAATATCCTTTAAGTTTTACAAATCTATTACCCTATAAACCAATCATATGCATCTCTTTATCAATCCAATTATATATTCTTAATGTTTATAATTTATCTACTTACATATTTAACTATCTTAACCCTAGTTATATTTAAAAAGCAATGTAAAATATTGTCAAAATAAAAAATATCTTTTAGGTCTTAGAAATCAAAAATCCTGTAAGTCAGATTAACCTTTTTATCAATCCAATTAAATATTCTTAATTTTTCACCCCTCCTCAAAATATACTAGGGCATTCAAACATTTCAAGACCACACCAACGGAAGTTTTTTTTTATAGAGATCTACAATGGCTTCTGAGAATACAAAATTTCCAGCGAAAGAGAGAAAAAACTCCCCCACCGAACACTTCACTTTCTCAAAACAGTGACCAAAATAGACATAACATTTCCACCACTTTAATCCCATAAACATCAGTCCAGAATTCTCAGCCGAGAGATTTTCATTTTCACCCACAACAAAAACGCCATCTTTTCCCATTTCTTCTTCTTCAATCATAGTATTTTCACATAATTGTTCCATTTTGGCTAAGATCTCATCTCTAATGTCCCAAATAGTCTGTATGATGATTTTACAGCCCTTTAAGAGGATATTTTCTTGCTGACAATGTAATTTTCTTAGATCTTCTTTAAACTCTTCCATTATTCAAACAGTAAATTATAGCACACCCTAAAAAGTTAACTCACAACGATAGAGGTTAATGAATTAATCCAAAATTAACCAAAGAAAATAGTTCAAGCAGATAGTAGAGAAAAAGTAAACAGAAATTAACCAAAGAACAGATTCAGGCAGGCACTAGAAAAAACGTAATCAGAAAGTGCAATTTCTAATAATAGATACATGAAGAGAGAAAAACACTTCGTCCTTGGAATTTAGCCAGAAAGATAACAAACAGAAAGGCAGTATTACCATATTACTTTAAATATAACCCAGGTGGGGAAGAAAGCCAAAACTTTTTTTTTTATAATTAAAAAGTTCCAAAAATAAGTATAATCACCAAGAGATTCCACTTCTTACTGCCAAAAGCTTCTCTTAAGATATAAAACTTAAAAACAAATTAAATGTTTAAGATGTGGAAAGGCGACGACTTAGTCCCCTTTTAATAAAGGAATGCAAGCGTGGGTTAGACAAGATTAAATCCCAGCCTCCCAGTGTAGTCTTACCGCTAGATCGCAGACTCTGTCTACGGTCTCCTGGTTGCAACCCACCATCTGGAGGACAAATGGGTTGATTCTTAGTGTTTTCCTTAATCAGGAAAAACACTTGGGGCTACAGAAAAACCAGTCTGTGCCCAAAAAAATTCCACACGCAGCCAGCTCTGCCCGTGGAGCTCACAGGTAAAGTTGTTCAGTTGGCCATTTTCCACAGGAAGCTCATAAACGTTTTGAGCTTGTTCATGCTGACCTAATCGGCCCATTGCCAGCCACACTAGGTGGTGCTAAGTATGTTTTTGTTATTGTGGATGATTATACACGTTTTGGTTTTTGTTATTTATTGAAAGCTAAGAGCCAGACATTTGAGAAGTTCAGGAATTGGGTGCAGTTTGTAGAACGTAGGTACAACACAAAGGTGTGTAGTTTGCAGACTGACCGGGGTACTGAGTTTATGAATAATAGTTTTCAGCAATGGCTCAGTAGGAGGGGCACTGCACACAGAAGAACCAATCCACATAGTTCAGCGGAAAATGGCGTGGCGGAACGAAGGAATTTAGCATTACAAACAGTTAAGGATTCACTGTTAGCTGACTCAGGGTTATCCAGAGGGTACTGGGGAGAGACTATTCTGACAGCTAATTATTTAATTAATAGGTTGTGGAGTGTGTCAGTGAATCAAACACCATATTTCATTTTGTATGGCAAGAAACCATCATCAGCTCATTTAAAAGTTTTTGGTTGCTCAGCTTGGGTACACATGCATAAGGCAGTACGTAGGAAGGGTCAGGATAAGGCACAGAAAATGATTTTTGTGGGGTATGAGCCAGGAACCAAGGGATATAGGTCTACGGATAGCCAGAAACAAATTGTTATATCAAGATCAGAAAATTTTAGTGAGCATAGTAATTGGCAGAAGTTGCATGGAGGGAATGAAATTTTTATTCCTAGTCAAGGACAGACTGAACTCTCGCAGAGGCAAGCTGCCAGAGAGGTGATTAAGGAAGAAGAAAAAATAACTCCTAGTGTGCCAGTGAAACAGGAGCCCACTATATTACACAGATCTGAAAGAGATAACAAGGGCATACCTCCACAGTGTTACAAACCAGGTGATGTTAAACTGTGTTATGTAAATTATGAACCACGTAGCTATTCAGAAGTAATGGAGTTGCCACCACGGGAGCAGAAAAAGTGGAAAGCTGCTATGGATGTGAAAATGAATGCCATAAATGCCCATAAGGTTTTTACATGTACCAGGCTGCCTGAGGGACAGAAAGCAGTAGGTTGTAGGTGGGTTTATAAGATGAAAACCTTAATCAATGATGATATACAATACAAAGCTAGACTTGTAGCTCAGGGGTTTTCCCAGGTGAAGCATCAGATGTATGATGAAGTTTTTGCCCCAGTGCTGAGAGGTGAGACATTGAGGTTTGCTTTAGCGCTGGCAGCAGCTGGGAACTGTATTGTTAATTATTATGATATCACCACAGCATATCTGCATGCTGAATTAAAAGAGGAAATTTATATGGCAGAAGCTCGAGGCTACGAATCTAAAGAGGCAGGAAGAGTGTACAAATTGCAGAAGGCTTTGTATGGACTCTGACAATCAGTGCATTGCTGGAACCTGCGTTTAGATGCAGCATTGCAAAGAATGGGTTTTAAATGTAGTAAGGCTGACCCATGTCTATATATTAAGCAATGTAAAGATGAACAGATGTTGCTATTGATCTTTGTAGATGACTTATATTTTATAGCAAAGGATCAAAGGAGGGTAAATGAATTTACTGAACAACTCAAGCAACAGTTTGATTTAAAAGATCTGGGAGAGATTAGGAATTACCTAAGCGTAGGTATTCAGAATGTTGATGGGGGTTACGTTCTAGAGCAGCAAAAAAAAATTGAACAGCTGCTGAGAGACAATGATATGGAACATTGCAAGAAGATTTCTACCCCGATGACAACTGATTTTCTTAAGGCAGAGGCTGGAGACGAAGACCAAACATCATGCAATCAAGAACGCTATCAATCTATCATAGGGAGTTTGTTATACCTAGCACAACAGTTGCGTCCCAACATCGGGAATGCAGTGAATGTACTGAGTAGGTATGTTGTACAACCTACCCAGAGGCATTGGATAGGAATTAAACGTTTGTTTAGGTATTTCAAAGGGACAATTAATAATTTTTTGTTAATTAAACCATGTAGACCATTAGAAATTAAGTGCTATGTAGATAGTGATTGGGGCAATGATGTGCATGATAGGAAATCAATATCTGGATTGATAATTATGTTTGGTGACAATTTGGTGGGGTGGAGGTCTCGGAAAGAGTTCTGTCACCGTATCTACTGCAGAGGCAGAGTACGCTGCACTATCTGACCTATGTTCAGAACTCATATGGTATAGGCAATTGTTAAGGGATGTTAATGTAACAATTGTGGAACCTATGATTGTATATGAAGAAAGTGAGGCGTGTATGCAGATGGCAAAGAATGATAAAATCAGAGGGAGAAGCAAACATGTGGATATAAAGTATCAGAATGTTAGAAATGCTGTGAAAGAATCTCTGATTGAATTAAAGTATTGTCCATCTGAAAATAATGTAGCAGATATGATGACCAAGCCTCTATGTATAGAGTGTCAGGGAGACACAGGAGAGTGGAGAAGAGGGCCGGGCCAATAGAGATAAGCGGGCACGCAGCTTGGAGTGCCTGGCCTATTTTCCCAAATGTCAGAAGAAGGCTCCGCCCTAGGTTGGACTGATATACTTGGGAATCTGTAGGCATCGTTAGTTTGGCAGGATTTCTGTATGTAGGTATGCAATAAACACTAGAGACTAGATTCCCTGCCTCGGCGTGTTATTTCTGCACCTACACGCGACATAGAGAGACATAGGATGTGTGTATCCAATATGTGTATATCTTCTATAATGTTTAATTGAAATCTAATGTCTATTGTAAATTGGAGGGGTGTTGGGGTTTGAATAATAACCAGAATTTACAAGTAGATTAGACAGGTGAGAGGCATTACGTTTTGCAAGTCATTCTATTAGCAGCTATTGTTGAAGTGACTCATACTTCAGCTGATATAGTTTAAGCTGGGTGTGGTAGATAATGAATTTGACCTATAATGTGATTGGTCAGTTTAAGTATATAAGCAGAGGAGCTGTCAGGGAGACACAGGAGAGTGGAGGGGGTTGCCCTTTACAGGGAAGCGAGCATGTAGCTCAGAAAGCCTGGCCTTCTTTCCCAAACGCCTTAGGAAAGCTCCGCCCTAGGTTGGACTCATATCCCTGGAACTCTTCGAGCACCCTCAGTTTAGCAGGATTCTGTATGTAGGTACTAATAAACACTAGAGACTAGATTCCTTGCCTCGGCGTGTTATTTCTACACCTACACACGACAGGAGCTCTGGTGCTCATTCTCTTCTCGTTACTATCTTCATTATCATCTGTATCTGTTGGACGTTATTGGACTGTGTATTGACTGTGTATGTATATAGAGTAAATAGACTATTTTATCTAATCTCTTGTGAGTGTCTGCTTACTCAATAGAACTTGTACTCTGAGGTCTAGAAGGAACATTGGCAGCCCCAGCGTTGTGTACTCTGACAATTTTTATAAATAATTCAAGGCA
This sequence comes from Charina bottae, assembly GCA_023362775.1. Lineage (NCBI taxonomy): Eukaryota > Metazoa > Chordata > Lepidosauria > Squamata > Charinaidae > Charina > Charina bottae. The sequence continues at coordinate 34,563,610 of JALMGJ010000002.1, read as the reverse complement.
GCAAACATACCTAATATGCCTTCCTCCTCCTATTTTCCCCACAACAACATGTGAGGTGAGTTGGGCTGAGAGAGTGTGACTAGCCCAAGGTAACCCAGAAAGTTAATTCCATTTTGTAAAATCCCCAGAGAGTATAGAAGGTGGAACTGGTAGATTTCACCAAATAAAATGAATCAGATGATTGAGCTTCTAGGTCCTATTAAATAGTATTGTTTCCATAATATAGGCACATATTTTTTCTGTCTCTGGCATCAGTGCCCAAATTATTTTTGAAAATTACACTGGAGTCATGGAATTCCCCTATTTTGCTCCTGAACTGCTGAACTGGATTCAGACTAAAGGCCCATTTCCAGAACTGAGCTGAAGTGCTCCCATCCTACCATCAACATGATATTTGCGTTCCCCTCGCAATCCCTCCCCTGCCTCTTTTCTCTCTCTCTCTTCCAGTCACTCCACTCCACTCACACCTGACTTCCCTCCAAGAGAGTTGAAGACAAAAAAGTATGGTCCCCCATATCCCGAGTTTGTTTGTTTCTTTATTTATTTAATTTTTATCCTGCCTATATTATTGTTATTATTTAAATAACTCAAGGCAGGGAACATACCTAATACTCCTTCCTCCTCCTATTTTCCCCACAATAACAACCTTATGGGCATTTATGGTGAGTCGGGCTGAGAAAGAGTGACTGACCCAAGATTACCCAGCCATCCTTCATGCCTAAGGCAGGACTAGAAGTCACAGACTCCTGCTTTCTACCCCAGCACCTTAACCACTAGACCAAACTGGCTCTCCACAATGTTCCCATAATGTTCAACATCCCCAATCCACAAGACACATTTAGCTGAACAGTATATTAGTAGCACGTTGTACTTTCTTCTGGCACTGTCCAAAGTGTGTACAATCTACCATTCCTCTCCTCCTTTGACCTTGGAGAAAAAGTAGGTAGCTCTCAATGATTGGGAAGACAGACAAGTGAGACACAGCACAGATCAAGGCTAGGAGTGAAGAAATTCTCTGCAGTGGGGAAAATGCCTGAGGTTTAAGCACTGATTTTTCTCTCTGAAATCAGGACAATAACCCAACTTTTCTATTTCATTGTAGATCAATTATGGAGTCATCAGCCACATTCCTGAGCATAAACATCATTTTCCCTTTTTCTACCGGGTGAGTCCAAAACAAGAACCTCCTCACTTGGTGATTGTCAAGCTGCTCCTGCATTTCCGATGGACGTGGATCGGCCTCGCTGCTCCGGACAATGAGAGTGGAGAAAAGTTCAGAAGAAACTTTGAGCTTGTGGCCATCAAGAAAGGAGTTTGTGTTGCCTTCTCAGAAAGCCTCCCAGTGCTAGATAAAGAGAAAAGAAAGGACTTCCTTTCATATTTTAGCAATAATGAAGTAAAAATTATTGTTTGTCAGTTGGACTTTCAGGCCACATTAATGTTAGCAACAATAATAGTAGAAACTAAACAAGCTAAAAAAGTGTTTGGGGAGAAAGTGTGGATTGCAACAACTTTGTCAGACTTATCTGTGAAATTGTTATATCCAATACTTGATCTCCAGCATAAACATCTTTTGTTATCTTTCTTAACTCTGGCAAACAAAAGGACACAAAATTATGATTTTAATTCATATCTCTCTGCCAGTGAGAAGACTGGGGAGACAGCATTTCAGTGTCCCTATTCGATCCCTATAATATCAAAGAAAATTTGGAAAAGATGCAGAGTAAAAGAGAACTGGGAAGTCCCACCCCGTGACGTGGTTACAAGAATTCTGTCCGACGATGCCTCCAGTATTTCCACTTCAATCCAGGCTGTGGCCAGAGTCCTACATGCTGTCTATTCCTCCCACCTGAGTCAGAGGAGATTCAGGGTTGGAGACAATCTCATACCCCAGATGGTACAGCCATGGCATGTAAGACTTTTCTCTGAATTTCTGCTAATGATCCCCCTTAAATTCCTTGGTGTTTCTTAGAAATGGGCAGGGTTGGAAATGGGAGGGGATATTCTCCACAACAATTGCCCAAGCTTGAGTGTTTGTTTGACCAAATGTGCAGGCTTGGAGAGAGAGATTCTGTAGCTAGATCTTCCAAAGTGAACAGTTGTGCTGGTCTGAGAAGCTGGGAGATCAAGGAATGAAGAGGAAGGCTCTTTCTCTATTTGCAGAATAAATCAGCACCAGGATGTTACAGAAACCATCACATTTCTTGACCATCCCACATCGACCTAATTTAGCTTCTAGACCAGGAAATGTTTCTCACTTCCTGTCCTGCCACCTTAAGGGGATGTGAAGTCTATGCCCTTTCCAGTGTCTTCAGGGAACAACCAGCCCAGTTGACTTGCTTTAGACTGCAGCTTCCTAATTATTGTGCAGCAACTTTTTCTTCTCTATTGTTCCTTTCACCTAGGGCTTGATACCATGAACTTTTCCTGGTTCTTTCTTCTGCTTTCAAAGTAAAATCTTAGAATTTGTAGCCCAATCTTTTCTCCCAATGCTTCCCATCACCACCTCTTGCTTTCATAAAGTGATGAGATATCAAGTTGCAGAACCCAGAGAGACCAGAACATTATATACTGTCATATTTGCTGCCTCCATTGCTTTTATTTTTGTGAACATCCAAGTGGCCTGTTGGGTTTCTGCATCCCCAGCATCTGAGAAAGGAAGCAACCTCTCTGGTTTTGCTGCCTTCCATTTTCAGGGTATCACGAGCCATTGGAACGTACATCCTCCAATGATATCACAGCAGCAGGAATGGGGCAGGTCTGGCAGCAGGACTATCTGTCATCTCTGGACTCCTTGTGTGACCCTTCTTCTACACCCAGGTCTTAGCTTTACAAAAATAACAAGATCAGATTAGAAGAGTTCCTTAGGATGTGTCTCCCCTTCCAAACCGGATGTGTGAAGCCCTGCCCATTTTCCATGTGTCTCTACCTCCCCATCATTCCTCCCTTTTTGATATCATCAAGCCTCAAAGCATGGTTGCCCCTGCTAGGAGGGCATAGTCCATTCAACATTAGAGGGAGATGTAAATTTGGCCACCACTGTTGTGCAGCTGTGTTGGACCATGCCTCACAGCTGCTGTGTCCAATTCTTTAGAGAGAGAACAACAGAATGGCAACTGCTGACCAGTGACCAATGCAGAGGGAACATGTCCACTTCAGCTGGAAATGGTCACTATCCCACCCCTGCTGGACACATCAATTACCATCCCCATTCTTTGTGACTTGAGAGTAGCAATTTCATAAAACAGAGAAGGTCAGGGATATTTTGATAGATAGAAAGGACGTTAAGGGTAAATCCTTAAGTAGATTTCTCCCGAACATTGGAGAAGGAGGAACTGAGCTGAACTCATTTGGACTTAGCAATCAAATAAGAACGCATAAGGTACAGAGGTGATTCTCCATGTCTTTCTAGCTTCATCCTTTTCTAAGAAACTTCCAGCTTTACAATCTTTCAGTGGATGAGGTTTATTTGGATGAGAATGGAATTCCTGTTGCTGACTTTGATATCATGGACTGGGCAGTATTTCCCAACAAGTCTGCTGCTGGAGTGAAAGTTGGGAGTATAGAAAGAAAAGACTCTTCAGAAGTCAAGCTCTCCATCGATCACAGTGCCATCATATGGCCGACTTCATTTCAGCAGGTAGTTGAAGATGCTTGTTCAAGGGGTGGGGTGGGGGTGGTATCATTTACCCGATCTTCTTTTTTTTAATATTAATTTTTTATTAATTTTTGAATAATATATAACAATACATTATAAAAAGAAAAAACCATACCAGACATAACATAATATAACAAAACTTATCTTAACATATCCTACCCTAACATTCTATAATTTTACATAATTAACCTTGATCTAATCTAAACTAACCTAACAAAAAAAACCCACAATACTTCTTCCTGTTTGACAAAGCTAACCAAAACTGACTAACCTCTACACTTTCTGATTTGGTAGTTATTAATAACCCTCTTTTCTTCTTATTTCTTCTCATCCTCTTTCTTTCTCTCCTTTCTTCCTCTTTCTTCTCTACCCTTCTTTTAACTCCACTTCCTCACTCCCTCTATTCTACTTTCTTCTACCCCTTCTCCCTTTACCACCTCCAAAAGGAGAAACAAAAAAGAAAAACTAAAAAAAAACACAAATACAAAAAAGACTTCTTACTTCCCATCTACTTTTTCCCTCACATCTTTATATACCAATTTAATTCTATTTATCTTAATTACATAATTAATATTAATTTTCTAATTGAATATTTTGCAATTTTTGAATAAATTTAAAAAAAGGACTCCAAACTGTATTAAATTCTTCCATGTTTCTATCGTTTTAGTCTATTAGCCAGGATGGTGGTAAATATTTTGTAATCTGTATTTAGAAGAGAGATTGGTCTGTAGTTTTTACACAGAGTCAGATCTTGGTCTTCTTTAGGAATTAAAATGATATTTGCTTCTATCCATGAATTTGGTATAGTATTTCCTGCCATTATTGAATTTAGGAGCATATTAAATGGAGTTATGAGAAATTCCTGAAAATGTTTATAATAAGATGCTGTAAAACCATCCGGTCCTGGTGTTTTACCTGATTTTTGTTTTTTTATAGCTTCTATTATTTCTTGGTTTGTAATTGGTTCATTCAAATTCTCTCTTTGCGTTTGAGAAATCTTCTCCACTTTACTTTTTTGTAAATAGGTATCACATTTGTCTTCTGTTAATTGTTGCTTTCGATATAATTTATTATAAAAGTCATAAAACACCTTTCTAATACCTTGATTATCGGTCAATTCTTCATTTTCTTTTCTTTTATTAATAATCTTTTTGTTCGCCTCTTTTCTTAATTTAAAAGCTAACCACTTCCCTGCATTATTAGCATGTTGAAAATGTCTCTGTCTGACATCTTAATTTTTTTTCTATTTCAACTATTGTTTGGAGTTCTAATTGCTTTTGTAAAATATTTATTTGGTTTTTAATATTTTTGTCTTTGGGATTACTCTGAAGTTCAGTTTCTTTTATTTTAATTTGGTCGCAGATTTGTAGAAATTTTTGTTGTTTTAGTTTTCTAAGATGGTTGCCAAGAGACACAAAATGACCCCTAATATAGGCTTTACCTGCATCCCAAATTGTATTAATGTTTACCTCATCATTCATGTTTATCTCAAAAAATTCTTTTATATCTCTGTTCTTTATAGGTAACCAAAATCCCTTCCAAAGTTTCCCATCTATACATAATCTTGTTCTTCTTCAAAATTTCAGTAAAAAAAATAGTCCTTTCTTTTTTTTAGGATTGTGTTTGGAATCTCCTTAAAAATTTTAATATTTTTTCCTTCAATTTCTATTTTTTTTCCATAAGCAGTCTGAATTATCATGTCTCTGAGTTTCTTTCTACTGAACTCCATTACCATGTCTCTATGAAGGTTGTGTTCCCTAGCATACTTCGAATTCACCCTGTATATCCCTTCAATTTCTTCCTCTAGCTGTTCTGTTTCCCATTCAATTAAATTTGCCAACATTTTTGTTACAGTATTTTTCATTTCTAGTTCTTTCCCTTCTATAAGTCCTCTAATTCTTATACATTTTTCCTTTTGTTTAATTTCTAATAGTGTAAGTTTGTCTAATTCTTTGTCTAATTCATTTTGCTTTTCCATTTTCTGTATTCTTTCTTTTACACCTTTAATTTCTGTTTGAAACTTTTGTTCCATGCTATCTAATTTTTTGTCTAAGCTATCTTCAAACCCTTTAATTTTTTCTTCTAGTCACGTTAGAGGTTATGCTTTGAATTGCCTTTGTGGTAAATTCTTCAAAAAGAGATTTCATCCAATCCCCTCTATTCTCCTCTGAGTCAGATTTCCTTCTCTGTAATTTTCTGGTATTCATCTTTTAGAATTTAACTTTAATCTTATATCAGTATATCTTACATTACTAATACCTAAATCTTATCAACTTGTCAATTACAACTAAAGAGTATAAACTTAATGTAGCTTAAATAGAATAATAAGATAAGTACAAATATAAGTGTATATATAATATCAGCCACGAAAAGTACAATTACAACAAAGAGAAAGGAAAAGCCTTACAGAGCAAAAATGGCATCTTAAATAATTAAATATAAATCTTATCTTTCTAAGTCCAGTTTAGTGTCAGAGTCTCCTTCAAATTTTAGGTTTTCTTTAGATGGTAAAGTAAATAAACTTTCTTCTCTTTAAGTTAATCTTAAATCCCACATTCAGTGCAGGAAAGAATGGCAGCTTAGCCTTAGGAATTTAGGCATCTAACGAGGTAAGCGTATACCCAGCTTCCTGGCTGCTTTTGCTACTTTCACTCGAGCTGTCAAACAGGCGAAGAAAGAGAAAGTGACAGATACTTGTCTCGTCATCGCCGTCCAGAAGCCACTGGTTTCTTCTTTGCAGGTCTACTCTTCTTCTAGCATTCCTGCTGTGATCTGCTTAACACGAAGGCTCCGCAAGACCAATTAACTTTTCCCCATTTAGAACTTAAAGATTGAAGTTAGACGAGCTGTGAACTCACACGTCCGCTCACCATTTTCCTGCACCGGAAGCCTTTACCTGATCTTCTATATTCATCTGAGTTTGCAGCTTACCAGCCTTGCCACTATGATGAATGGTCTGTGCTGATGGAAGGACACTCTAGTATTTCTCTTGAACCTCAAAGGTCTACTTCTCAATGTGGGAATGCGAAATGGGAAATGTAGGAAAGCATGTGGTTGGTCAGCTCAATACATCTGGTAGCCTGCAAGGAAGGTAAGCAGGCTAGCCAAGCCCTTTGACAAAGGAGAGATCTATTGAAAGGCATCTTACCCATGGCTTCCTTGGTGCTGGAGCCTACCTCTAGACTCAGCTGGTAGGCAGGTGAGATCCATGAGAAATACCGTATAAGGCAGAGACTTGAGGAAGTTATGGGAGATGCTGTCCTACCAAGAATAAAGCAAGGAACCTTGTGCATTCCCTGCTTTGGACTACTTTTCTGACCATTTTGTACTAGTACTATTCGAGCTGACACTGACAGGACTTGAAGTCCAAAGCACTTCCTGCTACTTCCTAGAAAGACAGAAACTGTTCACTAAGGATGCCCAACCACAGGAGCCATCAGCCTTTCATGCACTTTGAGGGTATTCTGGGACCAAATCATACTGATATAAGTTTAGTCCTGGAAAATTCTCACCAAAAGAGTATGACGTTGAAAATGAGTTACTGGAAAAAAATCTTAGACCTAGAAAAGACCTTGATAGTATATTCTTGGGTTTTAAGAACTGGATGTAACAGGAATTTAAACATTTGGCAGCTTCTCTTTCTGCTCATTGCAAATCCTGCTCTTACAAAGATGCCAAGGAGTGTAGGAAGATAATGCCAGCTCAGTGACTGGGTTCATCAAAACTTCCCTGGATTTTCTTTCTGTTTAGAAAATTCCTTTTTCAAGATGTACTGAAAGTTGTCTCCCAGGATACACCAAGATCACGAGAGAGGAAGGACCAGTTTGCTGCTATGACTGTTCTCCGTGTATGGAAGGAACAACCTCCTTGGAGGAAGGTAGATGCCCCAAGAGCAAAGAAGGAGCACCATCCAAGTCCAAAACAGGCCTGATCTTGCTTAGTCCCAAAGGCCAACCAAGCCTGTTAAATTCAGCCAACTGTTACTTACTGACTTATTTTATTTATTTATTTATTTAATTTATATGACCGCCCATCTCCCCTCATGGGGAACTCTGGGCGGTTTTTCTCACAAAATGCCCCATAAGCCAGACCAAATTTTGGGATGTGTGTATGGGTGTTCTTGAGAGTGGGATCCTGACGTTGGATTAGTAAAACAGGTTTTATAACAGAGAGGAGATTTATTTACAGGAAATGCATGATAGGGAGAGGCAAAGCAGGCTAACTGCTTCTTCGCAGGAGGAGAGGCCAAGAGCAGGCACAACATGGAGGTAGAACACATGCAGAAGGAAGTGACCTACATTACCATTTTTTTAAGAAAGTATGATCAGCTTGACAAAGAGGGAATACAGAGGAAATCCTTACTGTTCTATCTATACCCAGCTGTCCCCTTGGGTCAGTTTGTTATCAGCTGCTAAATGCCACTGAATTCACTAGCTAAAAAACCAACTGCTTGTTTTTCAGATGCAGCCCATTGTAAAAAGTGTCCAGATGACCAGCATTCCAATAAAAAGCGAGATCAATGTGTCCCCAAGATTATAAGTTTCCTGTCTTATCAAGAAAGGTTGGGTCTCATCCTGATGGTCTTAGCACTTGGGTTGTCCCTATCCACTGCCTTTGTTCTGGGAATCTTCATTAAATACCGAGAAACTCCCATAGTCAAAGCCAACAATCGGGACCTCACCTACATTCTACTGGTCTCCCTCCTGCTTTCCTTCTTGACTTCCCTGCTGTTCATAGGTCACCCCAAGAAAGTGACTTGCCTCCTTCGACAAAGCACCTTCAGTATTGTTTTCTCTGTTGCTGTGTCTTCCTTGCTGGCCAAGACTATCATGGTGGTGGCAGCATTTCTGGCCACAAAACCAGGCAGCAGGATGAGGAAATGGCTGGGGAAGATTCTGGCCAACTCCATTGTCTTGTCCTGCTCTGGGATTCAGGTGGGCATCTGCATCATATGGCTGGGAATCTCTCCCCCATTCCCAGATGCTGACCTACATTCCCAATCTGGACAAATCCTGCTACAATGCAATGAAGGCTCAGTTACCATGTTCTACACTGCACTGGGCTACATGGGGTTTCTGGCTGCCATCTGCTTCTTGGTGGCTTTCCTGGCCCGCAAGCTGCCAGGGAGCTTCAACGAAGCCAAGTGGATCACCTTCAGCATGTTGGTTTTCTGCAGCGTTTGGGTCTCCTTTGTCCCCACCTACCTGAGCACCAAAGGGAAATACATGGTGGCTGTGCAGATCTTCTCCATCCTGGCCTCCAGCCTGGGCTTACTGGGCTGCATCTTTATCCCCAAATGCTACATCATTATCCTGAGACCTGACATGAACACTAAGGAGCATCTCATGATGAAAAACAATGAGGGCTCTTGATTTTGGTGCTTTTTGTTTTTTGTATAACTTAGTGGTAATATGAAATAAGATAGCTTAGAAGTAAAGTCCGTTTTATGAGTTCTATGAACTCTTTCTTCCTCCCATGTAGCTTTGTATTATGACTGAATACAATCTGCATTCAGCCCGAATCAAAAACAAACAGGTGATCATGAATTCATCCTTGAGGGAGGGAGTGTTCCCGGCTGCCTTTAAAGAAGCGCTGGTGCACTCCTCAAGAAACAGTCACTGGATCCCTTTTTTAAGAAAGGTGGTTGAGAAAGTGGTAGCGTTGCAGCTCCAGATGATCTTGAATGAAACGTATTATCTGGACCCTTTTCAGTCTGGTTTCAGGCCCAGATTTGGGAAACAAACAGCATCGATAACACTTTTGGATGATCTCTGGCAGGAGCAGAAGTGGGATGGGGGCAGTGCATCCTGTTGGTGTGTGTCTTATTGCTTAAAGGAATGGAGTCACGTGTCAAGTCTTGAAGGCATCTGATAATTGCTGCTAAGTGTCAGGCTTCCATTGTTTGCCAGGTTGTAAAGATTAAAGGGTCCTAGATACAAATGTATAAATTAGCATGTCTTTTGTTTCTGCTCCTGGCATTCAAGCTTGCCTTTCCTTTGGCTGCTTGTCTGTTCTCAACCCTATGTGTGTGTGTGTGGGGGGGTGAGATTGAAAAATGTTTTTTATATTTATATAGAGATTTAACTCCAGAGATCTGGATCTTATTATTTCATATTCTCTGTTACATCAATACATCCTGGGTGATTTAACTGACCCTCTCTTGGTTCCTGGAGGCTGTAGGGGTCTGGATGGGGAACAACAGGCTTCAGCTGAACCCTGGTAAGACAGAGTAGCTGTGGGTTGGGGGCTCCTCTGCATCCTGGAATGTAAGTACGAAATCTCGAATCTGAAATTTACGTACGGAATCTGGGGGTCCTCAAAGAGGAGGTGGCAGTCATGGCAAGGAGGGCCTTTGCTCAACTTCATGTTGCATGCCAGTTACACCCCTTCCTGGATCAGGAAGCCCTCTGGTTAGTCAGTCATGCCCTAGTCATCTCCTGTATAGACTATTGCAATGTGCTCTAGATAGGGCTACCCTTTGCTGAGGGAGCTGCATTGGTTGCCAGTTTGCTTCCGGGTCCAATTCAAGATGTTGGTCATCTCCTTTAAAGCCCTACATGGCATGGGTCCAGGTTACCTGAGGGACCATCTCACCCCCATTACATCGACCCAACCCACATGGTCAGGCAGAGAAGGCATGTTACAGACCCCATCCATGAAAGAGTGTTGATTGGTGGGACCCAGGAAGAGAGCCTTCTCTGCCGTGGCCCCCACCCTATGGAACACTCTTCCCCCAGAGGTGAGGTAGGCCCCCACTCTTTCAGCCTTCTGGAAAGGGGTGAAGATCTGGCTGTGCCATCTTATTGGAGGTGGGAGGAGGGGGAATCAATCCTGGGTGTGGTTAGCGACTTGAAGAGGCTCCCATGAATTAAATGAATTTAACTTAAGAACATTTTAACATCTCTATATTGGATTTCATATTTATATTTATATTTAAGAATATTGCTTTTATTGTATTTTAATCTTTATTTATTCCCGTTTTAAGGAAAACCGCCCATCTTCGAGTGAGATGGGTGGTGATGAAATTTGAAATTGAAATAAATAAATAAATAAATAAATAAATAAATAAATAAATATCACTAATGTTAATGTATTTTCTGAAACCAATTTAGACAAAGCATTATAGAGCAACTTTACTCGATCTCATTTTTAGATTAGATAAAAATCTCAGCCTCCTCTTCTTCTGTATCAATGTATGGAGCATAGACTTGGAATACCATCATATTAAAGTGTTACCATAACAGCACATGAACGTAAGCAATGCCCCGCTGGATCGAACCCCTGGCCCATCAATTCTAGCAGTCTGTTCTCACAGCAGTCAACCAACTGCACAAGGAAGCCCTCTATTCCCCCAGAAGATATCCTTCAGAGGCAATCCTGCTGCCATCAGGGCTAATAGCCATTTGTCCCCAGGACTTCCATGAATTGGTCCAACACTTTTTTTGATGCCAGCCGAGCTGGTAGCCAGCTGCACATCTTGTGATTGCAAATTCCAAGTGTTATTATGTGTTGTGTAAAAAAAATATTTCCTTTTGTCCGTCCTGTTTCTTCTGGCATTCAATTTCACTGAGTGACCTCTGGTTCTAGTATTTTGGGAAGAGGAAATAGCTTCTCCTTGTCTACTTTATCCATACCATTCATCATTTCATTTGCCTGAATCATCTCCCCTCTCATTTGCCTCCTTTCTAGAGAAAAAGGGCACAGCTGCCCTTCAAGGCCAGATTTATTTAGGAATCGATGAGTCCATTGAAGCCCAGGAGGATAAGACTCTTCATAACCTCACACAAACCACCAAGGGTAAGCCTATTCCAAATCTTGGAGATGTATAGATCTCCTGATGATTTCACCAAGAGGATAGAATGAAATGCACAGCTCCTTTGATGTCCATCCCACCAAAGGCCACTGATCCCTGGCAGAAAAGCCTAGAAAATACCAGCCAGCAACCAGGGGGGCCAAATCTGGAACCAGGGACAGTGGCCAAGCACCAACACCTGCCCAGGCAGTCTAAAAGGCAAGATGACGGTGGTGGGCATGTAATTAAAGTCCTGTTCTTTGGGCTCTGCATGTGACCGCCATCTTGCCTTTTCGCCGGTTTTGACCCTCCTCCCCCCATGCGGAGGCTGCTGCTGCTACGGACAGGGGTAGCTGAGCCCTGAAATGTACCGGGGGGGGGTGCAATTGAGCTTCCTGGAAAAGGAAAAGGGGGAGAGGAGGAAAAGAACTATAGAGAAACTGGAGATACAGGCTCAGTGAGAGACCCAGAGAATAAGATACATAACAAATAATATTTAGGAATCGATGAGTCCATGGAAGCCCAGGAGGATAAGACTCTTCATAACCTTATACAAACCACCAAGGGTTTTCTATCCCAAACCCATAGAAAACTAATCAAATACGACAGATCAACATCCTCTGGGGCAGGGCAAAAAAGTCAAGATGGCCATCATCATCAGAACCCAGCCCTTTGTGGATATGCACTGAATCCAAACACATCCCCACACAAATGGCTGGGGCTACAGTCACACTGCCGCGACCACCATCTTGACTTTTTCGATACCCGCTGGACTCTGCTCCAGTATAAAGAAGATTTAGACACAGATGTCAGAGACGTTAAGTTTAGAAAATAAGAGGCTATCCACTTGTTTGCAAAGAAATTGTTTTTTTTTCTGAAACAATTCCTCTGCTGGAACAAAGAGAGAGAAAACTTCACTCCTTGTCGCTGGTGGTTCCCATTGCCAGAAAAGAACGGTCCCATTGATCCACCTCCTGCCATTCCTGCCTCTCATCTCAGTCATCGCTTCTTGTCTCTGGCTTCAGAGGGGGACGAGCGCCAGGGCAGGAGGCGGGCGTGGTGTCTGGGCCTGCACAGGGCTTGCTGTGGAGGCAGGAACCAAGTACACACCAGGAAAATGCTTCACTGGAGAAAGAGCAGAGAGGAGGCAAGGAGGAGGCATGCGGAGACTGCAGGCGCAGGCAGGACAGCAAGGGCAACCTGAGGAAACAGGGATGGAGTTGCAAGAAGAAGTTGCCGAGGAATGTTCTTTTGCATGCCAAGTTTCCCAAGAGCCAAGGATGACACGTAAAGCAAGGTCGAGCCGTCCATAGTCAGGGAAGTAAAGAAAGTCTTGCTGATGCCGAGAAAAGAGCTGTAATGCTGGTCAGGAAGACAGTGAGGTCAAGAACACAGCAGGAGGCAGGAACAAGGACCAGGAGGACCAACGCAAGGAGGAAGGGGATGGATGTCGAAGTTGCTTCCGAATACTGAAAGCCGCCATGGTGTAATGAGAATATGTAATGATGAGAATAAAGGAGGACTGTAATGTTTCATACACACTGTACTAGAAGTGGAAAGCAGATAAAAAAAAGTACTGGAACTGGGCAGGCTGTTCCAGTGAGAGAGTGACCTTTTGGAACATGCAGCTGCAGATGAGTCAAGAGAATGTCGAAGATGTGGCTACTCAAAAACAGATAAGCAGTGGAACATGCATCATTAAGAAAGATAAGCAGTGGAACATGCATCATTAAGAAAGGTTGCATAACACAATCTGAAACTGTATAAAAAGAAGGGACTTTCCACTTTATAGGTGTGTCAGAACATTGGTGCCGTGTCTGACATCCAACCCTCTTACAAAGTACTGATCACACTTTGTGTAGAGTCTGTAAGTATATTTTTATGTATGTCTGTTTCTGTATATTAGTAGTAGACTTAATAAAATAGTGTTGTATCCAGATCTGGTCTCTTGTCTAGTATTGTTTTCCCTATAGTCTCTCAAAGACACTCTGAATTATAAAAGAACATGTTATTTTGGGGTAACAATGGTGCTGTTTAGATCCCCTCCTCACTCATCAGGCAGAGCTGGAGCTCCCATTTCTAGTTGGATCCCACGATGGGGGAGCTGGCCGACTTGAGGATTCATCAGCTTGCCATTTGATCCCGAGGTTCTGGCTTGGGTGTGGTGTGGGGCCTTCATGCGGCAGACAGGAAATTTCTTCCAGCTCTTGGCACTTGTTCTGGTTAGGGAAGCTTCTCTGTTGGCAGAGGAGGGGCCTGGCAGTGCTGTGCCTGGGGAGGGGAGGGCTGTGCAGGGCTGAGCAGGCCAGAGTCACCCCTCTCTTGCAGCCTGCTCTTTGGGCCATGACATTGTAGCCACCTTGGATCTGGCAAAGGAGAAAAGGGGAGAGGGAAGGAAGAGAGGAAGTTTGAAACTAGCCAGGTAGGCTGAAGACTACTCAGCAGAAGAAGTAAAAGCAGGAAGGTCAAGATCCTCAGCTCTTCTTCAAATGCTTGTTCAGTGCCACCCAATGGGAGGGGGCCATCACCCAGCACTATAGAGCCAATCCTTTCATATAGTCTACTGATGTAGTTTTCTTGGTTTGCACTGATGATGTTACCTAGTTGGGTTATGAAATGTCTGCCAGCAAACAACCGAGCTCAGAGAGCACCAGGAACTCCACAGGAGTGGTTTTCCATTGCCTCCTCCTGCACAGTATACAATGACGCCTCTGTGATTGTCATGCAAGTGATCATCCACCTCCAGTATCTTCTTACTGCTGCTGCCCAATATAGGGGCCTGCTTGCTTTAATTCCTTAAGTCTTTAGTAAGAGAGTCAGACACGACTAAATGACTGAACAACAACAACAACATGGGAGGAGGAAGAAAGCTGGGAGGAGGAAAAAAGTCCTCCCATACTTACTTACTAGAGACTTAAGGATGTTTACAACTTATCTCCTTAACATATTTTTGCCCAGTTATCCAGCACCTGCACCGTGTAGAGTTTGCTCTGCCACCGTCTAGAGTAGTGTTTCTCAACCTTAGCAACTTTAAGATATGTGGACTTCAATTCCCAGAATTCCCCAGCCAGCCAGAATGAGCATATTTGAGCAGGGAGCAGAGTGAGTTTGGTTCCTGGACTCTTCGTTCAATACTTAGTATCATGTAAGGTTTCTATCATACTGTGTCATGGGTCTCTACAGGGTTATAAGGGTATAAAAAGATTACTCGATCCCAGTGACCCACCTACAGGGGCGGTCGGAGGAGTTTTCTGAGCATCTGCAGGACAGAATCGCTCGGATCCGTTACAAGTTGGATTCCAAGTGTGAGACATGGTCTGTGGAAATGCCAAGGGAACGTACTTACACAGTTATCTGGGAATGGTTTGATCCTGTTGGACCTGAGGAAGTGGACAGGATCCTCCAGACTGTGAATGCCACCAACTGTCATCTAGATCCATGCCCCTCCTGGCCAGTGAAGGCTGCGTGGGAGGTGACATGTGGTTGGGTACAGGCGATGGTTAATGCATTCTTGGGAGAGGGGGTATTCCTGGATGCCTTTAAGGAGAGGCTGGTGCACACCCTCCTCAAGAAGCCATCACTGGACCCTACTGTGTTGGACAATTTTCGTCCCGTCTCCCACCTCCCCTTCTTGGGGAAGGTGGTTGAGAAGGTGGTGGCGTTGCAGCTCCAGAGGATTCTGGATGGAATGGATTATCTAGACCCCTTTCAGTCATGTTTCAGGCCCGGATATGGGACAGAGAGTGCATTGGTCGTGCTTATGGATGATCTCTGGCGGGAGCGGGATGGAGGGAGTGCATCCATACTGGCTCTTCTTGACCTTTCAGCAGCTTTCGATACCATCGGCCATGGTATACTTTTGGGGCAGCTCAGGGAGTTGGGGATGAGTGGCGCAGTGTTGCACTTGTTCACCTCCTTCCTCCGGGGCTGATCCCAAACTACTCATGCTGCACTGGGTGCCAGTTTGCTTCTGGGTCCAATTGAAGGTGTTGGCTATTACCTTTAAAGCCCTACATGGCATTGGTCCAGGCTACCTGAGGGACCGTCTCATCCCTATGACATCGACCCGCCCCACCCAATCATGCAGAGAGGGCAGGTTACGGACCTGTCTGTGAGATAATTTTGCTTGGCGGGGTCCAGGAAGCTTGCCTTCTCTGCTGTGGCTCCCGCCCTCTGGAACACTCTGCCCCCAGAGGTGAGGCAAGCCTCCTCTCTCCTGGACTTCCATAGAAAATTAAAGACTTGGCTCTGCCGCTTCACCTGGGGCGGGAAGACGAGTAGCCATACTTGGGGGGGTGGCGCCGTAGAGCCCCCCTCACTGTATTTGATATCTTGCACTACTTGGATTTTATATTTGGTTTTGTTTCTTATTTAGGTCTAGAAATTGTATTGTATTTTAGTATATTTATTTAATACTGCTTTTATTGTAAACCGCCCTGAGTCCCTCTTTTTGGGGGAGATGGGCGGTAGCACAAATTTTTAAGAAAGAAAGAAAGAAAATGCTGCCAAAGGTCCACAGTTACAGGCAGGACATTTTCTTCTTCTTCTTGGATACCCCAGGGTGAGGAAAGCACACCACAGACCCCGCCCCACACCCCTGCTGATGGAAGAGGGTATTGTAACTTTACTATCTCAAGAATATCTCAAGAATAAGTGTCCTGAGTAAAGGGAATAAAAACTTCCCTGAGTTGTTTTTTGGGTGACTCTTAATTTGGAACTATGCCCATGAATCATGCAGAGTTTTTTCCCTCATGCACACCAGTGAATGAAGTTATACAGAGGCTCAGCAGGGATCCCCAAATCCCTGTCTAATTATCCAAATTCACGTGATTTCTTCTTCTTCCACCAAAGCCTAGGGGATTCCCCCCAATCCATGGGCATTTTGAAACCAAAGTAGGGATACCTAGTGATCGTCATCAACAGAACTTGAGAAATATTTAGTAACTCTTATAAAAAGTCTGAAAATCTGGTCCATGAGTCCTCAATGACTATGGAGAACATACAGTGAGATTCCTGTAGGCAGGACTGTGTAGGTCTGAAATTCAATGCTTCCCCTTTAATGTGCCAGCCTGCATTTCATCTCCCTTTTATTAAGTCAGTGTGGCTGTGCTCTTTGGCAAGAGAATTGGGCTTCTCCTCAGAGAGATCTGAGACCAAAGACTGTGGCGCCTGTCTCACAGAACAATAGCAGATCTCCACTATCATATGTGCAATTCTGCTGCTGCTTCTTTTCCTGGTGTCCCATTTTCCCTGTGGGACATTGAGGACCAAATGTCCCCTGAATATACAAAAAGAGGAAGAACACAGATTTAATTACTACAAGCCGGGAGACTTCCTGATTAGTGGAATCATATCTACATCTACCACTATATTTCAACCATACATTTTCTTTAAGCCTCCAAACAACAGATTTGAAATGTAATTCCTGATGTATACTAAACCCTGGTGATCGATTTTATCCTTTCCACTGTCTTCTTTTTAATAGGGATGGTTACCGTTTCCTGGTACTTGGTTCTACCACCTTTTTTCTTCTTCATTTGCATGAAGGAAAAGGCTTGAATTTGGCGGGTGGTGGTGGTGGTCTTGGCTCTTCCCAAAATAATTCTCAGTGATGCCAGGGAGAGTCACCAAATACCCATTTAGCTGAAGGCAAGAAGTGAGATTCTTTACCATTTTATTTTCCCTTTCTCTTCAATGTTCTCCCTGATGCACTGCTGTCTCCCTCTCTCTCTCTCTCTCTCTCTCTCTCTCTCTCTCTCTCTCTCTCTCTCTCTCTCTCTCTCTCTCTCCCATCCATCCATCCATCCATCCATCCATCCATCCATCCATCCATCCCTATCATCATTTCCCTCCTGGGCAAGTGGCCACAGTCCTCACCCATTGGCTTTCAGGTTTCTTTCGCAAGATGGTTTGTGGGCAACTTGGGCTCTCAAAAGGAGTTGAGGCTGGCATTTTGCTTTGCATGGCAGGAACACCATCTTCCTGCTTCCTTTTCATTTAAATTAATCAGATCCTTTAAAAAAATAAAGAAGCCAAGGACCATGGCAGGAACTATGGCAGGTGGCCCTGCGCATACTATACCTAAAGACTATGAAAGCACCATCTGATTTGGAAGGGAATTCACCTTAGTAGAGGCCATTTCAGCTGCTCCAAAGAAAAGTCCATTTCTGGTGAGTGGTTGTTATTATTATATGCCTTGACATAGATAGTTCTTATTGATTTGATGAGGCGAGGTGAATTCAGTGAAGTGCTACCCTACCTTTTGAACCTTATTTTAGGTATTAGATCCAGTCATTGAACCAGCATGAACTAGCAATAAAATTAAAATGTACAACCCTCGCATATAAAAGAATCAATCCTTATGGACTATGAGGAAAGTTACTTCTATTACTAGCAAATAATTACTAGCTAATACTAATAACATTAATAGCATGGAGAAACAGAACCATTGTAAGGTAAAACGATTACTATTTGTCATAGCTGATATGAACATTAACACTTTATACACCATAATTATTAATATTGACATATAAGACATTTAACATCACAGTGATCCAGATATACGCCCCAACCACAGATGCTGAAGAAGCAGAAGTAGATCAGTTCTATGAGGATCTGCAGCACCTACTGGATAATACACCGAAAGGAGATGTTATTTTCATTACAGGAGACTGGAATGCTAAGGTGGTTAGTCAAATGACACCTGGAATTACAAGTAAGCAGGGTCTGGGAGAACAAAATGAAGCAGGACATAGGCTGATAGAATTTTGCCAAGACAACTCACTGTGCATAACAAACACTCTCTTCCAGAAACCTAAAAGATGACTTTATACATGGACTTCATCAGATGGTTGACACCGAAATCAGATTGACTACATCCTTTGCAGCCAAAGGTGGCGGACATCTATACAGTCGGTAAAAACAAGACCTGGCGCTGACTGTAGTTCAGATCACGAACTTCTTATTGCACAATTTAGAATCAGACTAAAGAGAATAGGGAAGACCCACAGATCAGTTAGATATGAGCTCACTGACATTCCTAATGAATATGCAGTGGAGGTGAAGAATAGATTTAAGGGACTAGATTTAGTAGATAGGGTCCCGGAAGAACTATGGACAGAAGTTTGCAATATTGTTCAGGAGGCGGCAACAAAAAATCTCCCAAAAAAAAAGAAAACCAAGAAGGCAAGATGGCTGTCTGCTGAGACACTGGAAGTAGCCCAAGAAAGAAGGAAAGCAAAAGGCAACAGGGGTAGGGGGAAATATGCCGTATTAAATGCAAAACTCCATAGGTTAGCCAGAAGAGATAAGGAATTCTTTTTAAACAAGCAATGTGCGGAAGTGGAAGAAGACAATAGAATAGGAAGGACAAGAGACCTCTTCCAGAAAATTAGAAACTGTTGTATATATTTTATGATTCAGAAAATAATATGAAAAACTAATTTTAAAAGTCAAGCTGAAAAGTTTTTTTTCTGTGGGAGTCAGAAATGCTCTTGCTAACTCCCCCCTCCGGAATGTTAATTGCTGGTCTAGGTTGCTTGACCAATCAGAAAGTTACCTGTTGGTTATTTCCCAAATTAAGAATAGGTTGCCTAGGTGAGTGGTCACATGTCACACATTGTCCACTCAGGTACTGCCAAGTTGTAATTGTAAAAAGGCTTTATATTGTAAATCTGCCTTTTTGTCGTTCTGTTTTGTCTTCTCTACTATGTTTGGTGAGTGCGGAGAGGCAAATTGCCTCGAGCTATGTTAATTAAGCCATGTGCTTTCCCCGGCTGGGGAAGGCTGAAAAGCTAAGTTCCTGTTTTCTTTGTTTTAAAATAAAAGCAGCATTTTTCTACTGCAAGTTTTTCAGTTCATTTATCTCTCAATATTTCTATAATTCTGATCTCACAAATTATTAAAAACTACAAAAGAAACATCGGAGGTAAATTCCAGGCAAAAATTGGTATGATCAAAAACAAAGAGGGCAAGGAACTAACAGAAGCAGAAGAGATCAAGAAAAGGTGGCAAGAATATACAGAATATCTGTATAGGAAGGATAATAATATTGGGGATAGCTTTGGTGGTGTGGTCAGTAAGTTAAAGTGAGGTTGAATGGGCCTTAAGAAGCATTGCTAATAACAAGGCAGCAGGAGATGACGGTATCCAAGCTGAACTGCTTAAAATCTTGCTATATGATGCTGTCAAGGTGATGCATGCTATATCCCAGCAAATTTGGAAAACACAAGAATGGCCATCAGATTCGAAAAAAACAAATTATATCCCCATACTAAATAAGGGAAACACTAAAGAATGTTCAAACTATCAAATAGTGACACTTGTTTCTGATGGGGTATATGCTGGCTTAAAGGGGAAAAACTGAGGCTTGAGAATAAACAGACAAGAATGCAGCTTCTTAGGGCCAACAGTGTTTACTGTTTAGCATAGGGCAATAATGCAGATACAGTACATTATCGCAAACAATGAAAAAGATGAATATACAGGATACATCATTGTAAAAGGAAAACAAAAACAAACTTATAAGCAGAGTTCCGTGTATTGATCCCAGGGCCAGAGTTCCTGCCATGGCCTATACCCAAAGCCAGGCATAGCTCACTCTGCCCAGTCCACGGGAAGTGAACACGTGAAGAACTACATGGCTAAGAGACACTAGAAATCAAGAAGACATAGAACACCATTTTGCATGGTTGTATATTCAGTTCTTCCAGCATTCTGATTGGCTGGAAGTTAGCTGTTACACACACTAGGCCTCAAGCACATAGCATGAGTTGCTATTGGTTAGCAGTGCTGCATCTATGCGAGCACGTGATTTCCCCCTCCCTCGCTCAGGGGGGGCCTGAGCACCACTTCCCACGGAAGGATTCAGGAGGATATCTCTCATGGGAAGATTTCCATTGCTAGCCATAACAATGGTACCTTCTAGCTTCATTATCTCATGAAGATGTAAACAAAGCCAAGGCTTCTCTGTTGTCCAGCCACATGGCATTCACGTCATCATGAGAATGCTTTGCTTTGTAAAAGATGCAATTTGCCAAAACACTTTTGCATTGAAAAGAAATCCAATTTACCAATATCATATAGTATAAGAAATCTGACACCCCTCCACATTGGATTTCGACACAATGCAAACAATGATGGAAGTTGTTCAAAGCTTTAAAATACATTTGTACAGAAACAGAAACAACAAAGGTTAATGCATGTAATAATCACACTATTCAAGTTACAGTTTTTACAACCAATAGTCATCAACACTAGAAAATGGTTTAAAAACACTTGTTACACATATGTATAATGCACAATATACATTTCATGCAATGTTTTATTCAGATACATACAGATACATCAAATAATACAAATTATGCAGGAACAGAAACAGTAGAGAAACAGACAAACATTGCCCGCAAATGTTCTGTCCCCTCCTTTGCAAAAAATCGCAGCCAGCATAGATAAGGAATTCCAATCCTTGTGCATGCTGTTAGCTGATTTTAAGAAAAAACCGCAGCTTGGTATTTTTACTTGGGCAAAACTAATTCAGGGCATGTCCACTGCGTTACTGTAGAGTGATATACTGTATAACAAATTAAGGATAAGCTTTCCTTTACACAAATGACACTCTGTAACAAACCAAGAACCATCTCTGTTCTGGGCTCTTGTAACTTCAACACCAAGATAAATGTTTGAATTTGTGCCTTACTTCCTCAGCTGGCAATTCTATTTCAGCTGACTGACAAATTCTTATTCAAGGTGGAAAACTTCAGTTTCTAAGCAGAAAACAACTACATAAGTAAGAAGTCCTACACAAACTTCTACACTTTCTTATGTACCACAGAAAACAGCACGTGACTGTTCTCACATCCCAGTTAGCATCTGCACCATGCTATCAATGACTGGCCTGCTTTAAAATCCATAAAGCACCCTGTTAAGTCAATGAATTGTTTGGGAACTGCCACACATGTAGAGCCAAAACGCTTGCCTTACACACACTGTTTCAGGGAGATCTACATTCAAATATGCTGTGCCAACATCACAATATGTAAATGGACACCTGTTTCCACGCTACGCAACCAGAAAACGCACCACACGTCAACATTCTGGCCTAGCTGTGGGTGCATACACTAGATCCACAATTCACAAACTTCTTTTTGTGCAACAAATCCCTGGGCAACACTGGCTTTACACTGCAGAGTATTATCAGAAAGAAATGTCTTTCTGAACACTCATCTGGAACCTACAGCTTACTAAAACAAAGGATAGGTTGGTTACTTTCAACACTTCACCAAAACTCAAACTGACTATCCACAGCTGTGTCCCAACGTTCTTCTTGCCTCTCAAAGGCAGGAGCAACACATCTAGCAAAACTGGGTTTTCTCAGGCAACTTGACACACTGTCACCTGCTAAATCACAAATCTGTCAGGCTTCACACCCTGGAATAAGAGGACCCATGAGGAATGACCACTGTGCTTCCTCCATCACTATCTCTTTTCCCTAATACCTGACTCCCCCTCCAGGCCCTGCAACTGCTCAGGTGAAATTTCCACTCCTTCACCTGAAGGGCCCTTTTCACACTCGGAGACCGGGGAACAGAAGAAACCTGAACTGGTTTTTGCCCATCTACTGAACCATGGACAGTGGGTTTACACTAGCAATGCAGCAATACCTCTGCAACCTTAGCATGTAACCTTTCCCAACCAGTAGGCTGCTTAAAAACTAAAGCACTTCTGGAGATTTGGATATGACCATGGCTTAATGACACAACGATAAGCCTTGGATTTTAATCAACAACCAACAACCAACAACCTGAAGCACTCTGCTTCCTTGGTTCTCCCTTCTCTGTGACCTGAGGTTGTGAACACATGCAAATGTTTCACAGACATGCAGGCACTTCAGTGAAGGGCACTTGCCATACCAAAGAAAAACAATTTCTTTTTACAGTTGAATTCTACTACCTGGTTAGTTAGAAACACACTGCAATCAAGGCAGCCCCTCCCCAGACATGGGATGGCACCTGAGCAACTAACAGCAGGCTATTTTTTAATGGTATTCACAACACCAACACTCAGCAAGAATCCCAACATTGGCAAGTCTTTGGGAGAATACTTTCCTACAAAGCCAATTCTGGAACAAATGGCTCAGGAACACTCCACTACAATCTGACTGAAACTGACCATATTTGCATCCTACCATTGCTACATACACTTCAAAGCGAGCACAGACCTTCGCTTTAGACTTCAACAAGTAGCAACAACACAAGCAGGTATGATCATCAAGCAGAAGTAACATGAAACTCGCACCCCACCATTACTTGGGACATGGGGGCTAACTAGGTCTCTATGAACCAACTGAAATGGTCTAGTTATCACTCTGTTACTTTGCCTAGCAACAGACACAGTCCTGATTTTAGATTGTTTACACACAACACAATCAAGGAACTTTTGCACATTTCCTGGGTTCTAACTCAGAATGCATTTGGCTATCTGAGACACACTTTCCCATCCCGGGATACCCCAGTACTTTGTGAAAACTTTATGGATGCATTTATGATGTGGGGAACATTAAACACACAATGTCCTGTCCACACAATCTCCACAGCATCTCACACACTTGATGTTACAGGTTTGTCTCTAACACACTCAGCCACATGCAGTTTCATATCACAATGAAACATCCAGCATCTAGTACACTCAGACTTGACCAGGGCTGGAACACTGAGGAGAGAAAAACAACAAGTGTACACATACACATTCCTTACACAGAAATATCAGCTAAAATGACTTGCTGAACTCAAGGCTAAAATTTGTAACAATAACCGTCCATGTTTACAAACTTTACAGTGAGCTGAATTCAAAAACAGAGTCTCTGTAGATTTGCTTACAAACAGCAGCCGGTAGAGCAGAAGACTCGGATTCGTTGTTCAGCTGACTCCTGGCATCTGGCCTCCCCTCCATTCGTAAATCAGGCTTATTGCATCCGCTGGACATCGGGGCAGGGAACAGCCTTGTAGAATCACAGCAAACCACGGCAAATGTAAATTCCATATCAGGTTTTACTTCAGCTGGAACACTCTCAGACGGCTCCTGGAAGTGGCTTGTACAATAATCCACAGCAAATAATCTCGACCAGTAACTCAAAACTACTGTCCAGGCTTGACAAAAATCACGCACGCTTTTTCACAGTGCCAGAAAAACAAGCCTTCTTGTTCAAATGCAGCAAACAAAATCTTGAACTCACCAAGGTGGGTCATCACAGTCTCACCGGTTGCAGCTTCAAACCATAAAGCTGTCTTAATAGACCACCAAGGGCAACAGAGCTCCACTGTGTATTAAAGGCTCCAACAGCTCTCAGCACCCATTTCTCAGTTCTGGAGTAGCTGATATAATTCCATTCAGAGGAGTTGAGTCCCAAAAGCAAAAACGCCATAAGCACAGTCCAAACATGCTTGCACTTCTTCAGAGAGAACCCTCTGAATCCTCTAGGGATCTCTGGAAGTGGATTTGCCACATACTGCCACAAATCATCTTCTTGCAAAAAGAATGATTCCATCTCCACACACCAGGTCAGATAGTTTGTGCCATCTAAAGCCCCAAATGGCAGACTGACCAGACACTGTTCAGCCATTGCTGACCACTCAAAGAAAACATGTTTATTCCGAAAACAGCCTCTAAAAACAAACTCCCTTTTACAGCCAGGTCCAACGCAGCAAAGAAAACGCAAATTTCTCTCTGGGCCACCATAACCTGATGGGGTATATGCTGGCTTAAAGGGGAAAAACTGAGGCTTGAGAATAAACAGACAAGAATGCAGCTTCTTAGGGCCAACAGTGTTTACTGTTTAGCATAGGGCAATAATGCAGATACAGTACATTATCGCAAACAATGAAAAAGATGAATATACAGGATACATCATTGTAAAAGGAAAACAAAAACAAACTTATAAGCAGAGTTCCGTGTATTGATCCCAGGGCCAGATTTCCTGCCATGGCCTATACCCAAAGCCAGGCATAGCTCACTCTGCCCAGTCCACGGGAAGTGAACACGTGAAGAACTACATAGCTAAGAGACACTAGAAATCAAGAAGACATAGAACACCATTTTGCATGGTTGTATATTCAGTTCTTCCAGCATTCTGATTGGCTGGAAGTTAGCTGTTACACACACTAGGCCTCAAGCACATAGCATGAGTTGCTATTGGTTAGCAGTGCTGCATCTACGCGAGCACGTGATTTCCCCCTCCCTCGCTCAGGGGGGGCCTGAGCACCACTTCCCACGGAAGGATTCAGGAGGATATCTCTCATGGGAAGATTTCCATTGCTAGCCATAATAATGGTACCTTCTAGCTTCATTATCTCATGAAGATGTAAACAAAGCCAAGGCTTCTCTGTTGTCCAGCCACCTGGCATTCACGTCATCATGAGAATGCTTTGCTTTGTAAAAGATGCAATTTGCCAAAACACTTTTGCATTGAAAAGAAATCCAATTTACCAATATCATATAGTATAAGAAATCTGACAGTTTCACATGTCAGTAAGGTAATGCTCAAGATCCTGCAAGGTAGACTCCAGCAATTCATGGAGTGAGAATTGCCATATGTACAACCTGGGTTTAGAAAAGGCAGAGGAAATTGAGACCAAATTGCCAATATCCGATGGATAATGGAGAAAGCCGCCCAGGGTCCCCATTGGGGGAGATGAGCGGTAATATAAATCTAATAAAATAAATAAATAAATAAATAAATAAATAAATAAATAAATCCAGTGAGTTTCAGAAAAACATCTATTTCTGTTTTATTGACTATTCTAAAGCCTTTGACTGTCTGGATCATAACAAATTGTGGCAAGTTCTTGGTGGTATGGGGATTCCAAGTCATCTTGTCTGCCTCTTGAGGAATCTGTATAACAACCAAGTAGCAATGGTAAGAACAGATCACGGAACAATGGACTGTTTTAAGATTGGGAAAGGAGTATGGCAGGGTTGTATACTCTCACCCTACCTATTCAACCTGTATGCAGAACACATCATGCAACATGCTAGACATGATGAATCCAAGGCTGGAGTTAAAATTGCTGGAAGAAACATTAACAATCTCAGATATGCAGATGATACCACTTTGATGGCTGAAAGTGAGGAGGAGCTGAGGAACCTTATGACGAACATCAAAGAAGAAAGTGCAAAAGCTGGGTTGCAGTTGATCCTCAAAAAAACCAAGATTATGGCAACCAGCTTGATTGATAACTGCCAAATAGAGGGAGAAAATGTGGAGGCAGTGACAGACTATGTCACCTATGGCTGCGAGAGCTGGACCATAAGGAAGGCTGAGCAAAGGAAGATAGATGCTTTTGAACTGTGGTGTTGGAGGAAAATTCTGAGAGTGCCTTGGACTGCAAGAAGATCAAACCAGTCCATACTCCAGGAAATCAAGCCAGACTGCTCACTTGAGGGAATGATATTAAAGGCAAAACTGAAGTACTTTGGCCACATAATGAGAAGACAGGATACCCTGGAGAAGAAGCTGATGCTAGGGAAAGTGGAAGGCAAAAGGAAGAGGGGCCGACCAAGTGCAAGATGGATGGATGATATTCTGGAGGTGACGGACTCGACATTGGGGGAGATGGGGATGGTGACGGCTGACAGGAAGCTCTGGCGTGGGCTGGTCCATGAAGTCACGAAGAGTCAGAAGTGACTGAACGAATAAACATCGTAAGACATTAGCCATCTACTGTTGAAAATTATGGAAATATTATAGAATATTAATCTATACAGTATACTCCCTGAAAAGACAATAACAGTAAAAGTGAAATGTTATTTTACAGCAAAGGAATGTTAAGTTTAATAGTAAGGATTTAATAGCTAACAATGCAACAGTGCAAGGGTAGGCTTTGTCATGGCTAGTAAATTCCTATTTTCTTCTGAATTTTGCAAGCTGATACACTACATTTAGAAACACTATAGGCTATTGTGGGATATGAAATTTACAAAACAAAAATATTTTGAACATGCAAATAAACCAGGTAGATGGTTAGCTTACAAATTGCAGAAACAAAGACAAAAGAATTTAATTTCTAATATACAACATGAAGGGAAAGTTATGGTGAATAATATAGATATACAAGAAGCTTTTCATGATTACTATTCAAAATTATATAAAAAACAAGAGGTTAATCTAGTCGATATTGATGAATATTTGAGTAAGCAAAAGCTAACTGTTCTTAATGACCAACAAAGAGTAATACTAAATAATCCTATAACAACAGAGGAAATGGTAAAGGCTTTTAAGAAAATTAGTAGTGGAAAAGCACCTGGACCTGATGGCCTGCCAGCAGCCTATTATAAATGCTTTGAGGATGAATTATGTTTACCTTTGCAGAAGACTATGAATTTGATTTTGGAAACAGGAAACATGCCAGAGACTTGGAAAGAAGCGCATATAACATTGAACCAAAAAGAACAACAAGATCTGACTCTAACTAAGAATTATAGACCAATATCTCTATTGAATAATGATTGTAAGATATTTACAACGATATTGGCAGAAAGAATGAAAAATATTCTTAAGAACTTTATCCATCAAGATCAAGCTGGATTTTTACCTAAGAGACAAATTTATTTATTTATCTATTTATTTATGATTCGATTTGTATTTACCGCTCCATCTCCCCACAAGGGAACTCTGGGCGGTTCGATACGAGACAATGTCTGAAATATATTAGATGTACTGGAATATTTGGAACAACATTATGAAAAACAAACTGCCTTGATATTTATAGATGCTGAAAAAGCCTTTGACAACTTAAATTGGCCTTTTATGTTTAAAGTATTGGAAAATATGAACTTTGGAGGAAACTTTATTAAGTGGATTAAATCAATATATACTCCCCAACTTGCAAAAATAATTGTTAATGGAGAATTTAGTAAACCATGTGAAATTCAAAAAGGTACAAGACAAGGTTGTCCATTATCTCCGCTTCTGTTTATATTGGTATTGGAAGTTTTACTTAGAGACATTAGACAAGATGATGGTATTCATGGTATTAGAGTTAAAAAAGAAGTTTATAAACTAAGAGCTTTTGCTGATGACTTAGTCATTACTTTGGAGAATCCACTAGATGGAATTGAATTATTGATACAGAAACTAAAAGACCTTGGGTTGTTAGCAGGGTTTAAAGTGAATTTACAGAAAACAAAAGTTTTGACTAAAAATATGGACCACCATCAACAAGAGAAATTGAAAGAAATAACGGGATATTCAATGGAAGAAAAAGTAAAATATTTGGGAGTATATTTAACATCTAAAAATGTTAAGTTGTTTAAGAATAATTATACTCAACTGTGGGTAGATATTAAAAAAGACTTGGATCAATGGAAAAAATTGCAACTATCATTGTTAGGTAGAATTTCAGCAATTAAAATGAACATTTTGCCACGAATTTTATATCTTTTTCAAACATTACCTATATTGGCATCAGAAGAACCTTTTAAACAATGGCAGCGGGATATTTCTAAGTTCATTTGGCAAGGGGAAAAACCAAGAATAAAATATAAAGTCTTGCAAGATTCAAAAGAAAGAGGGAGACTAGGTCTACCGGATTTGAAACTATATTATGCTGCTTGCTGCTTGGTATGGATTAAGGAATGGATAGTTCTGAAAAATGAAAAATTATTGAATTTGGAGGGTCATGAATTAAGATATGGATGGCATGGATATTTGTGGTATGACAAAGTTAAAGTTAATGTGGACTTTAAAAATCATTATATTAGAAGATCATTGTTAAGAATTTGGAATACATGTAAACAAACTTTATGCTATAAAAGACCTTTATGGATTTCCACGCAAGAAGCATTTCATAGAACAGAAGTAAGAAATAAAGATAAATGGCTGACCTACAAGGACTTTTTAAAAAAAGAACAAGGACAATACATAACTAAAACAAAAGAACTTGCTTTAGAAGGATATACATTTCAATGGCTTTCATATATGCAACTTGTAGAAAAAATTAAATTAGATAAAAAAAGTTTTGAATTTGAATAAACTAAATTGGAATTTGCGATACAATTATGTGAGACAGATGATCATTTAATTGCTAAAATGTACAAATTATTGCTAAAAGGAGAAATGGTAGAGGAACAAGTTAAAGATTATATGATAAAATGGGCAAAAATATTGGTTACAATATACAAATGCAGCAATGGGAAGGTATGTGGAATAAAGGGTTAAAATTTACTTTGTGCTATAATTTGAAGGAAAATTTTTATAAGATGATGTACAGATGGTACATGACCCCACAAAAACTTGCTAAAATGTATGGGAATGTTTCCAACTTGTGTTAGAAATGTAGAAAAAAGAGGGGTCTTTTTACCATATGTGGTGGACATGTGAAATTGCAAAGAAATGTTGGACTCAGATACATTCATTGATGCAAAAAATTCTACAAATTCGAGTTTCATTTAAACCGGAATTATTTTTATTGGGAATATGGGAAGAACAAATAGGAAAACAATTTACAAGAATTATGCAATATATGATCACAGCAGCACGACTTGTATATGCACAAAATTGGAAAAATCAGATTTTACCTACAATACAAGATTGGATGTTAAAACTGATGGACATGGCAGAAAATAATAAATTGACATGTTTATTAAAAGAAAACTCAAATTGTTACTTTCTTAAATAATGGAAACCATTAATGGACTATTTGCAACATGCAGGAGAGGCAAAGCTTATCTGGGGTTTTGAAGACTAAAATATATATAAATTGATATATTAGACAGGAAATGTTGTTGAATGTTATATGTAGAGCTAGCATGTAAGATAAAACTTTTTAAATTACTAAGACCAGAGATAAATCGGAAGTTGACCAATTTCTATGCTTTATCTTTGTATTTCTATTTCTTTTTCATTTCTACCTTTTAAATATGTATATTAAAAACTTTAATAAAATCTGTTTAAAAAAAAGAAACATTATAGGCTATTGTGGGAGAACAATCTGAAACAAATAAAAAGATGTAAAGGTCATCAGAATGGGTAGGCAGTTGGGTGAGCCTTGGAGGGATGAGAGTTATTTGAATCTGATAGGATATCTCTGGCTTATAGGGATAAGGCGCAGAGTAAACAGACAGAGTGCAGCTTGTATGGCTAAAATGTTTACTTGTAATAAAAGCAAAGTTGAATATACATGGTACAGCATTGCAAAAAGGTAAAAACAAAACTTACAAGTAGAGTATACACAGAAAATGCACATGTGTTGGCTTCCACTGTATGACAGATATGAAGGAGCATATTGCCATGGCATCACGCACATAGCCAGGTATAGCTCACACTTCTATCAGTCCACAGGAGCAGAACACACAAACATGGCTAAAAGACACAAGAAGTCAAGAAGCACAGAACACCATTTTGCATGGATAGAAATAGGCTTTTTCCAGCTTTCTGATTGGAGGAAAACTTAGGTTAGGCCAAAAGCATAACCTGTCAGTAGGTGGCAATGTCGCAGCAAGCATGCTGTCTCCTCCCTCCCTCTGCTCCCCCTGGAGCAGGCTTCCCACGGAGGGAATCAGGAGGAATTGTTCAAATGCGAACATTTAGGACTAGACGTAAACAATGCATCACATGGTACCTTCTAGCTTCATATCTAAAGAAGATATAAGCAAAGCCAATCAAAGCTATGGGAAGGCTTTGTTGTTATCTGGCCACCTGGTGTCACGTCATCATGAGAAACTTTTGCTTTGTACAGAAAACAATTTGCAAATTTCATATGAGAAAACTGACAGAATCTCCCTATTAAATGAGTAATAAAGAAGGACAAAGTTGGAGAGTTTCAGAGACACACAGTATTATTCCAGAAGAGTCTGCTCCAATTCCCAGGGTATTACACCGTGGGGGCGCGGTGGCTCAGCGGGTTAAACCACTGAGCCGTTAAGACTGCCGACCACAAGGTTGGCAGTTTGAAACCGCGTGACGAGGTGAGCTCTCGTCACTAGCCCTAGCTCTCTGCCAACCCAGCGATTCGAAAGCTAATATAACAAGTAGATAAATGGGTACCACTCACGTGGGGCAATTTGTGGGCGTCCAGCGTAGGGTCGTCCTCGATCCGAGAAGATCTGGAGAGCGGTGATGGCGGCAGAGGACGACGGATCCGGAAAAATAACAGCTTCCTGGACGTCAGCAGCCGCCGCGGAGCGAGGCATTCTGGGACTTGGAGTCCGATGCCTGCAGCTGAAGAGCCGGTTCCCTTCCCCTCTCCCTATCGCGCGGAAAAATTTGTAATTGATGTATAATGTTAATGAATATGTACTGAATGCTGTAAGCCGCCTAGAGTCCTCCAGTAGGGAGGGGATAGGCGGGGTATAAATAGGACAAATAAATAAATAAATATATAAATAAATAAATAAATAAATAAATAAATAAATAAATTACTCCAGAAGAGAGCACTTCCCTTTTCTTCCATCAAGAGGAGCCAAGGAAGAACATTATAGTCTCACAGTAACCATCATGTTCTCTCTTGAACTTCCAACATTGGCCTGATGTGGTTCTCACTTCCTCTCCTGCCATTGCAAGGAGCAGTCAAGTCTTTCTTCCTCTCAGCATCTTCAGGAAACAAGCAGGTCAGTTGACCTGCTTCTCACTACAGCTTCCTGGTCATAGCCTGGCTCTATTTTCTTCTGCATTTGCAATCTCCCAAGATCCCTTTCCTGATCTTTCTCCTCCTTTGAAAATCAAACATTAGAATTTGGAGCCCCATTGTTTCTCCGAAGCCTTTCACTTTCCACCACCACCTGTTGGTTACATAAAGCTACTGTAGAAGGTAAACAGTTGCAGAGCCCCGAAAGACCATAAAATAATATTCTGGTATGAAATGTGCTGCTTCTATTGCCTCTGTTTTATTCACTTCTGAATGGCCCTGTTGTGCTTCTCTGTGCTCAGCAGGTCAGAAAGGAAGCAATTTTCTGGCTTCGCTGGCTTCCATCTGTGGAGCATTATCAGTCAATGGGAAAAACATCCTCCAATCACAGCATTGCAGGAGAAATGGGGCAGGTCTGGTTGCATCACAATCTCACATCTGGCTGTGTAACGAGATCTCTTCTCTAGGCTTCTCCTTGTGGCCCTTCTCCTACACCCCGCTGTCTCATCCCATGATATTCTCCCTTCCAAAGAGGGTGATTGAAGCCCCGCCCCTTTTTAACATGCATCTCATGTGTCCCCCCTTCTCACTTCTCCTGCTTATACCACCTTGATTACTGCATGTTTCCTTCCAGCAGATGACATGGACAAAGGGAGGGGGGCAACAACCCCACAGTAGAAGGGAAGCAGCAGGGGTGCCTTGGGACATCCACCAACGGAGATCGAACAATTTAGCACCAGGGTGCTGATCAAGACCCAAAGCCAAGATGGAGTTGATGTTCCAGGCAAGCAAAATTGGATTGCAGGTGTTTTTGCAAACACCAACACCAGAGGTGGGGAAACAGCCTTGGGAAGATGGTCAGATGACACAGCCTCTGATTGCTGGAGTCAAAACATGTTTGTGACCTGAGATAAGCAATGTCATAAAACACAGCAGCCCAAAATGATAAATGGAAAGGACAGAGAGAGAGAGAGAGGAAATAATTGACAAGATTCTTCCTGCCACATTTGCAGACAGAGTCACTGAGCTGAAGTAGCCTAGTTTTGATTTAGGGCTCAAATGAGAATATATATAAATTGCAGGGGTGATTCTCCATGTCTTTTTAGCTCCATCCTTTTCTAAGAAACTTCCAGCTTTACAGTCTTTATGTGGATGATGTTTATTTGGATGAGAATCGAATTCCTGTTACTGACTTCGATATCATGGACTGGGCGGTATTTCCCAACAAGTCTGCTGCTATGGTGAATATTGGGGAAATTGGGAATATTGAAAAAGAAGAAGTCTCTTCAGGTATCAAGTTCTCTATCAATGAGAGTGATATCATATGGCCAACGTCCTTTAACCAGGTAACCAAGTCTGCCTGTTTGTGGGTCTTATTATTTATCTATTCCTATGTATCCATCTGATTTTGTGGTTTACCAGTCTTGTCTGTGCTGGTAAAAGGACCGGTTGAAGGAGACACTACTATTTCTCCTGGACCTCTCAAACGACTGACTGCTGACTGTGAGAATGCCAGTATTATTCTGGGGTAGGATGGAAATCATGTTGTTGGCTAGCCCAATGCTGCTTGTAGCCTATAAGGAAGTTCAGGAGGCCCACAAAGTCCTTTGACACAGAAGTACTTACTGTAGGGCATCTTACTCAGTGCTTGCTCAGAACTAGAGTCTGCTTTGTGACTGGGCTGGTAGGAAATTGAGATCCAAGAGATACATCTTGGAAGAAGGCAGAGGCATGAGGATAGGTTATGGTAGATGGTGATCTAGCAGTTGCTAAGGTAGAAGCAAGCAACCTTCTGCTTCCCATGCTTTGGACTACACTTCCAACCGTTTCTTACCATTGGCAATTCAAACTGAAACTGATGGGACCTGAAGTCCAAATCCATCTTGCCTCTCACTGGAAGAAAAAAAAACCAGGAGGTTAATGATACCTGGACAGAGGAGCCATCAGCCTTTCTGAACATTGAGGGGACTCTGGGACCATATCCTGCTGAAATGAAACTGCTCGTGGGGGTTTTTCACCAAAACATATGATGTTGAAAATTAGTCTCTGAAAGAAATATTTTCATTTTATTTGGAAAGAGATCTTGAAAGTATCTTCTTGAGTTCATGAACCCATCTTGGCATTCACTTCCATTTTTTTGAAGCAATCCCCTCATTCATATGTTTCCCTGATTTTCTTTATGTTTAGAAGGCCCCTTTTTCTAGGTGTACTGAAAGTTGCCTCCCAGGATACACCAAGCTCATGAGAGAGCGAGCACCGGTTTGCTGCTACGACTGTTCTCCATGTATGGATGGAACAATCTCCACACAGGAAGGTAGGTGGCTCCAGGACAAAGAAGGAGCACCAGCCTTTTATTTTAGGGACAACTAGACTAAGCAAGATTTAATCCCATATGCCGGTATGCTGCATCCAGACTCATTAAACAGATTAAAGATGCAGCAAGAATGGTTCAATGAAGGTCGGAATTTATTGTGGCGGATGTTTTCACAAATTGCAGAAACAATAAAAAGCAATCTGGAAAAAGATGGTATTCAGAGCTTTCTGTGATGGTCCCAGTGTCAGGATCTTAACGTTAGAAATTCTCCAGACAATTCATCAGAATGCTAAAAGAATTCATTTATTAGAATACAGCTACAAAGGATGGCTGCAAAGCTCTGAATACCAGATTTGCTGCCAAGCATTTGATGTTAATAACATCCCTCTGACCTCATCCCCTGTTAGCTTCAAAACAAACATTTTCTCACTCTTGATCTTCCCCCCTCCCAATATGTTAAGGTTAACTAGAGTTCAGGTGTCTTATCAGTGTCCTTGGTCTTTCACAGTCAGTGGAGGAATGTGAGGGAGGAGAATGGTTCTTTTCAGTTTGCAAAGCAGCTGGCTACAAAGGAAGCTGACACGGTCGGCTTCTGTACTGCTAGACACGTGTTGGCTCAAATACAAGGCAGGCAACCAAAGTGAGTCTGACAAAAGTAGACAAATTATATCACAATAAATGTTGGAAATGCCATGACAAAGAAGGAACATTTTATCATCTGTGGTAGTTATGCAAAAAAAACTGAAAAGCATTAGAATAAAATACATCAAAATATTCAGAAAAATCCTAAACATAAAAACTGAACTGAAACCACAAGTATATTAGAGCCAGTTTGGTCTAGTGGTTAAGGTGCTGGGCTAGAAACCAGGAGACTGTGAGTTCCAGTCCTGCCTTAGGCATGAAAGCCGGCTGGGTGACCTTGGGCCAGTCCCTGTCTCTCAGCCCTAGGAAGGAGCCAATGGCAAACGAGGAGACCGAGAGTTCTAGTCCCATCTGAGGCATGAAAGCTGGCTGGGTGATCTTGGGCCAGTCATTCTCTCTCAGCCCAACTCTCCTCACAGGGTTGTTGTTGTGGGGAAAATAGTAGGAGGAAGGAGTATTAGGTATGTTCGCTGCCTTGAGTTATTTATTAAAAAAAATAATGGCAGGATAAAAATAAAATAAAAATAAAATAAATAAATAATTTTTAGGTATAATTGCAGAAAACAAAAATGCTAAACATCACACAATATTAAGATACATACTGATACCTGCAAGAACATATTACTCACAGAACTGAAAAAGACACATTTTGTCGTGATGTCAGATTCAGAGGCCAAATTGGAGAATATGAAGCAATAGAAATTGACAGTGTCAACAGTATCTATGATACAAGTCTGACCAAGTTTGAGCAAGAATGACTCCGATACATACTACACATAACACAGCAGGGCAAATTTAGACCTTTGGAACAGGGTTTTTAGAAAGAAAGTTATGAGACTAATCAAAACTAATAGATGAAAGGATTCAAATAGATGCTACCCAGAATATTTAATGTTTAAAGTAAAACACAAACATAATGATTTTCTGCTTTATTCATGCTTTGAAATTATTTCTTCCTGTATTATTCAGTTGTCACTATCCAATATAGAGCATTTTTTTCCTTTGCATTTCATTATTCTAATAATAAAAATATTTTTAAAAAAAGAGAAAAAAACTAAGAAAATCTACATTGCTCTGTCTACACCCTGCTTCTGGTCATTGGTCATGAAGTGCCGAATGCCACGGAATCATTGGTTCAAGAGCAATTCTTTGTCTTTTATAGATGCAGCCCACAGCAAAAAGTCTCCAGTTACCCAGCATTCCAACAAGAAGCGAGATCAGTGTGTCCCCAAAGTTATAACTTTCCTGTCCTACAAAGAAGAGTTAGGTCTCATTCTGGCTCTCTTTGCACTTACTTTGTCTCTAGCCACTGCCTTTGTTCTGGGAATCTTCATTAAATACCGAGAAACTCCCATAGTGAAAGCCAACAATCGGGATCTCACATACATTCTCCTGGTCTCCCTCCAGCATTCTTTCTTGACTTCCCTGCTGTTCATT
Organism: Charina bottae; assembly: GCA_023362775.1. NCBI lineage: Eukaryota > Metazoa > Chordata > Lepidosauria > Squamata > Charinaidae > Charina > Charina bottae. The sequence goes on along the minus strand of JALMGJ010000002.1, from coordinate 34,528,148 downwards.
GGTCACCCCAAGAAAGTGACTTGCCTCCTTCGACAAAGCACTTTCAGCGTTGTCTTCTCAGTTGCTGTGTCTTCTTTGCTGGCCAAGACAGTCATGGTGGTGGCGGCATTTCTGGCCACAAAGCCAGGCAGCAGGATGAGGAAATGGTTGGGGAAAAGACTGGCCAGCTCCATTGTGTTGTCCTGCTCCAGTGTTCAGGTGGGCCTCTGCATCATGTGGCTGGGAACCTCTCCCCCATTCCCAGATTCTGACGTGCATTCCCAACCAGGACAGATTCTCCTGCAGTGCAGTGAAGGCTCAGTCACCATGTTCTACACTGCCCTTGGCTACATGGGCTTTCTGGCTGCCATCTGCTTCTTGGTGGCTTTCCTGGCCCGCAAGCTGCCAGGGAGCTTCAACGAAGCCAAGTTGATCACCTTCAGCATGTTGGTTTTCTGCAGCGTTTGGGTCTCCTTTGTCCCCACCTACCTGAGCACCAAAGGGATATAAATGGTGGCTGTGCAGATCTTCTCCATCCTGGCCTCCAGCCTGGGCTTACTGGGCTGCATCTTTATCCCCAAATGCTACATCATTATCCTGAGACCTGACAGGAACACCAAGGAGCATCTCATGATGAAAAACAATGAGGGCTCTTGATTTTGATGCTTTTTGTTTTTTGTATAACTTAATAGTAATATAAAATAAGATAGCTTAGAAGTAAAGTCCATTTGATCAGTTCTACGAAGTCATTCTTTCTCCCATGTAGCTTTGTATTATGACTGAATACAATCTGCATTCAGCCCGAATCATAAGCAAAGAGGTGATGGTGAATTCATCCTTGAGGGAGGGAGTGTTCCCGTCTGCCTTTAAGGAGGTGCTGGTACGCTCCCTCCTCAAGAAACCGTCACTGGTTCCCTTTTTTTAAAAAAAAGTTGAATCTTTATTCCCAAATGCTACATCATTATCCTGAGACATAATGTGAACACCAAGGAGCACTTAAAGGTGAAAAACTATGAGGGGTCTGGATTTTTGTACTTAATTTTGTCCAAATTATTAGTAGTTTAAAATAAAATAGTTTGAAATTAAAGTCCTTTTCATGTGTTCTAAGAAATATTTCTGACCCTTGAGAGGCCCGAAATGCAGGAAGAGTATTTCTATCAGGCCAAACTGTTTATTTCAGAGGAAAATCCAACTGGATTGACCGCACAAATGTTCTGAGTGTAGGAAATGTGCAGCTCACAGGCATGCCTTTTGGATCATCAGGGAATTCACACCAAAGAGAAGAAGGGTGAATGCTGAGAATGTGAGAAATAGTTTGCTGACCATTCTACATTGGGATGTCCAAACAAAAATGACATCATTAAGTGTATGTTCCAGTGGGGGAAAATATGCTTACCTTCGCAATATCAGAAAATTCACACTGGAGAGAGACCCAACAAACACAGTTGGTTTCTCTCCTGCATTGGAGAGACCACAGAGGGAGAGAGCCTTCCCAACTGCAGGTCAATTTTGATACCCATATCTTCTGAAGAATCACAACTTCCAACCTAGTCTACAGTTGCCATATTGCACACACAGGGTGGATGGAGGAAACCTGTGGCTCACTGTACTGTATATGAAGTATGAAATTTCCCTGTTCAGTCCTCCAAGCAGCACGCAGGACTAATTCTTCTCCCAAGGAACTGAGAGAGAGCCTGAGGGAGGTATAGATTTCCTATGGATTTCACTGTTCAGATCCTTCTTTCCTCCCCAACATCCCCAACTACATTTCCCCAATTACAGATCTTTGGCTTACAGGACAGGGACCATTGAGGTGTAGAACAACCTTTGGACATTGCGCAACCCAGATTTCAGGTCCTTGGCTTGAAGCAAATACAGTATAGTGTCATCCAGCTGGAGCCCCACAGGCTTCCCAGAGGTCTTCAGCTGAGCCCCTCTTTCCGAGGACATACCTGTCTATTGCTAAGCATGCAGACTTAGTTGAGCACCTCCACCATTCTTCTGGGTGGAGGCGCAATTAAACCAACAGTTTAATCACAATTCCATTAAAACCAGGAAGCTGTCCAAGATCTTGGAGAGAATTCAGTCCAATGCAGTAGAATGAAGCTGGCAAGAAGAGAGAACAGCTAAGAATTGGCTGAAAATTCACAATACTATAGCTGTTTGATGGCTTGTTTGTTTTTGCCTTTAATTTTCTCCTCAGCTGGTGACTGGAATCATTCTGAACAGCAGTTGAACAGCGACCACAATGTGGGCTGCACAGTAAAATGGAGCAAACAGCATTCTCTCTGCTGCTTCACAACATAATTTTCTCTGTGACTGTCAGCAGCTGTTCAGGCTGCTTTTGAACATGGAACTACCGATCTTCTGGACTGATGCTAAGCCTGTGTCCAAATAATTCTGAATACCTGTTGATATCACGTGATAGAACAGATATTAAGCTGACAGGCCTATAATTTCCTAGATCTCCCTGTGAACCATTCTTAACATGAGAGTTATGGAGGCCACCTTCTAATCCTCAACTACAGAGGCTGAGTGTAGAGACAGGTTGCAAATCTTAGTTAGAAGGTCGACAATCTCAGCTTTGTACCCAAATGTTGTCTTTGCTCTATTCTTCCTGACTATGAAGGTAATGCCCTTCCTTTTTTTTTTTCCTGTCCTGATCAGCAAACAGTAGGATCTTCTGACTGAAAGAATCCAATCCCAGTCCTATTCAAGTTGCTGGTATCTAGCATGTCAATCTGTAGTCGATTCACTTCATCTTTCCTTGTGTTGAGATTTCCCATATTCATATTTCATGTGTTCCATGTTTCCCCTGTAATTCTGTATTTGCAACCTCACATTTTCTTTCCCTCATGTCAACATCAGCAACTAGATCTCTTGAAAATTTAATCCAGCCATGCCATAAGCACTACTATTATTCTGAAGGATCCTCAGGTCTTCCTCAATTGATATTGACTGCCCTTCACCCTGAAAAGCCTGTTATCTGGCACTATAATCTCAATCAGACTATCCATGTGGTTTTCTTGATAACATAGAGGAGTGTCTTACCATTGCCTTTCCCCATCCAGTATGAAATGAAACCAGCTCCATGAGACACTGGCAGTGACAATAGAATAAACTCAATGGGAAGGGAGGTTGGAGAGAATTAGTTGGGTTGCTAGACTGTTCAGTCAATAGCTTAGTATCATTGCCAGTTTCCATTGTACTGTGTGAATACAGTTCATGGGTTTATAATGGCTTTTAAGGATATAAGTCAAAGCTGCTAAAGGTTGACCATTAGAGGTGGACCATTCTTTTTTCTTTCTGGATGCCCCAAGAAGGTGGGAGATCACCCCATAGAATTTTAGAGTTTGAGGGTGCAATTGAGATTCTGGACTCCAACATAGATATATGCTCAGTGCAGATATCCAAATTAAAGCACATCCCAGACCAATAGTTGACTAGCATTTGATAAAATGCATCTAATGAAGGGAAGCCTACCCTTTCAAGATCGAAGATCAGAATCTATCTGCCTGTAACATAAATCTATTTTTCATGAGACACGGGGGAAGTTAATATTGCCAGGGCATAATTCTGCCATAGTTAGACAATGGTAGCAGAAGGCCTTTAGGCCTCCAGGAAATACAGATTTTTGGCTGGCCATGTCCTCCATACCAGTCATGTCACAATGGCCTGATTAGCTTCAAATTTCCAAATTCACCCACAGAGCCAAAAGAACATGCACTCTGCCCTGTCTTATGACAACACTTGTGGGAATGGGCCTTTTTTCATGGTGACTATAGACATAAATTTTAGTGGTCTTCTCTTTTGCAGAAGACAGATTTTGTAGCAGGTGACCTCTGATGGTTGGTTAGTACTGTATGTCTCCCTTACTGGATATACAGTAGTTATTCTGGGGTATCTGACCTGCGTGTAGGAAGGGGTCTCATCCCTGCCAGGAAAGGGTGGGAAGGAATTCCAGTGTTTTCACTAGAATATGTTTGGTGAATAAAAAGAAGTCAGACTTTCTGAACTGGTCCCTTGATGGAACAATCAAACTGGAATTATGCCCATGGTAACAAAAAAGTGTTTCTCTAGCTGACCATCTGCAGAAGAAGCGATATTAAGTCCACTGTGAATCTGTCTCCCTTTACAATTATTGAAATCATGGTAATTTATTCTATTTCCAGCAGAGCCTATGGGATTCTCACCCATCCCCATTCCCAGTCATCCTTGAAACCGTAATAAGGAATACTTCGAAGCTCCCAATCAAGCAAACATGATAAATATTTGGTATCTTCTCATATAAAAAACTTCAAAATACCTCTATCTCCATGGAGACACATGATGAGTTTCTTATAGGCAGGGACTGTGCAGGTCTGAAATATAATGCTGCTCCTTTAATGTGCCAGGCTTCATTTAATCTCCCTTGATAGAGTCAGTGTGGCTGTGCTCTTTGGCGAGAGAATTGTGCTTCTCCTTAGACAGCTCTGAGACCAAAGAGAGAGAACTGTAGCACATCTCCACCATGATCCATGAAATGTTGCTGATGCTGCTTCTCCTGATGTCCCATTTTCCTTGTACGATGTTGATGACCAAATGTCCATTCAGTGCGTTAGAAGAGGAGTACATTTTTAATCACTACAAACCAGGAGATTTCCTGATTAGTGGAATCGTATCTACCAGTTTTATCGGACTTAAACAATACTCTTTCATCACGCCTCCAAACAAAATACTGCACAGGTAATTGATTTTATTCTTTCCATTGTCTTCTTTTCAGCAGAGAAAGAGTCCCATTTCCTGGCACCTGGGTGTTGTTGATCTTGTCACCTTTTTTCCTCCTCATTTGCTTTAAGGAAAAGTCTGCTTCTCCTCCATGCAATCATGCACTTTTAAAAGCTGTAGTTGGAGAGGTTTCTTTTTAATTGTTCCATGGAAGCTGACATTTACCCCTGTCAGCCTCAGTCAGCAATTTCACAGAAGGTTCAAAGGTGGTTGGTCGCTTGGCTCTTCACAAAACGATCTGGGTGATGCCAGGGAGAGTCGCCAAACACTCTTTCAGCTGAAGGCAAAGAAATGTGGTTCCTTCCCATCATGTCTGCTCATTCCCTGCAATGCTCTTTACCATCCCCTCTTTACTCTCTCAAAATAAATTAAAAATAAAAAGTGAAGTATTATTCTATGACAAAGGAATATTAGTATATAGCAGTAAATAGCATAATGTCAAATGACTAAATAAATAACTAAACATAACAACTAACAATACAACAGTGCAAATGTCTAAATGCAGGCTTCGTCACAGCTATCATACAAGATTCTGTTAATGTAGCCTTACAATAAAGTAGAATTAGTTCATCTAGTCGTGTTTCCTGTCTGGGTTACCTGGAACGGCTGACAACTATCTTGCAAGTCTCAAAGTACAAATCTCCCGCCTTCCCTATTTATTGCTTGAGTGGTCAGGGTGGGTCTTTCCTAAGTTTCTTCTTTGGACCGTTACACTCTCGCAGACTCCCTTTCCTTTTATCCGATCGTTCCCTAGGCAGCATCTTTTCCCTCAGTTCTCAAAGGTCACCCTCCCATTCCATCACAGCCAAACTGGAGCTTCATGTAGCCATGGGAACTTTTAGCTGTCTAAAATTGAGGGAAGGAGTTACTGTATACATTTGATTGCTGGTGATAGGGAGATTCTTCTTATTAAGGGCTGTCAAGTCAGTGTTTGACTCTTTTCGACCACACAGATTGACTTTCTCCAGGATGATCTGTCCTCTGCCTGGCCTTTTAGGTCTCTAAATAGGGAGCTTAGGAACCCTATTTAAAAATTAACGGGGGGCAATTCCTTTAGTAGGTTTGTGATTCAGTGCATTGAGCAAATTCCAGAAAATTCAGTAACCAAGTTAGGTCTACTGTAGCAACCAGCCCAAATATGCATGAAAGAGGACCACATGAGAACCTTTTGAATATAGAGCAATGCCAATACAAATTTATAAATTATTGCCAGAATATATCCTTTGGATATACACACAACCTGTAATCAAATAAAATCTAGATGAAATAGGGAATAAAAAAGAGACATATGTAGTAGAAATTTGTTTGTACATTTGGAGATGATTTTTGAACGTTAAGTTTACGCAAATGCATCTGGTTGCTAAGATACCTGGTGCAGTTGTATCCATTTGGATCCTTGATGTAAATGTATTAATTTTGCTGCAAGTGTATTCCTCAAAGTCATCATTTAGAGAAAATAGTGGTTTGCATCAGCTCTAGGGCTTCTACTGAGGATCACTTAGAGCCGGGTGTAAAAGCATTTCTTCCTGCTATCTGTCTTGGGAAGAAGCTCCCACTGGTGTCAATGAAACTGTGATATAAGGAGAACATCCAGAAAAATGTATGACCTAGAAAGGCCCTGGAAATAAATGGTCATGGATTTGGTATTGTTTCATTGAGCAATGAATGTCTGATAATGTTTCCTGCGTTCCAACGTAGTGAGATTGGGCTTCAGGTAAAGTCCTCCTCTTCTTGGCCCTTCATGAGATTAATCAGATTAGTTTGTAACTTTTTAAGGTGATCCACTACATCAACATTCCACAGAATTGAAAGTGTGGATTTCTACTATCTTGAGTACAGTCAGAATATAAGAATCCACTTGAGTTTATAAATGAAGATGAAAATCCAAACTGAAGATGAAGGGCTTTTAATATCTCTTATCTTGTAGTATAGAATTTATGAAATTCTGGTATGTCCTGCACTTCCTCTTTGCCATTCATGAGATCAATCAGAATCCAAGGCTCTTACCCAACATCACCCTGGGCTACAACGTCTATGAGAACTTTTTCAATGCAAGAATGACATACGAGGCCATGATGGACTTGCTGTCTACGGGGCAGGAGAAAGTCCCAAACTACAATTGTGGAACACCAAAAAATCTCTTGGCCGTGCTTGAAGGAACTGATTATGAGCTCTTTCATCATGTTACAACCATGCTGGGCATCTACAAAATCCCACAGGTATGAATGGACATTGAAGTTAATTCCATTTGTAAAATCTCCAGATAGTCTAGGAAGTGGAACTGGTAGATTTCACCAAATAAAATGAATCAGATGATAGAGCCTAAAGGTCCAGTTAAATAGTATTGTTTCCATAATATAGGCACATTTCTTTCTGTCTCTAGCATCAGTGCCCAAATTAGTTTTTTAAATTACACTAGCATCATGGAGTTCCCCTAGTTTGCTAGTGAATTGCTGAACTGGATTCAGACTAAAGGCCCATTTCCACATCTGAGCTGAAGTGTTCCCATCCTACCCTCCACATGATATTTGTGATCCCCTGGCAATCCCTCCCCTGCCTCTTTTCTCTCTCTCTCTTCCAGTCACTCCACTACACTCACACCTGACTTCCCTCCAAGAGAATGGAAGACAAACAAGTATGGTCCCCCATATTCTAACCACATCCAAGGAAGCCTCAAGGATTGTTATGGAGGAAAAAGAGAGGAAAGATTTCTTTAAGAAGGTCTGTCCCCACTTACACCTAAAGACAATACAGATTCCAGTGACATCTTTTTTCTACACAGTTTACATAGTGTTTCAACATCTCCATTCCACAAGACACATTAAGCTGAACAGCATATTAGTAGCATTTTGCAATTTGTTCTGGCACTGTCCAAAGTGTGTAAAATGTACAATTCCTCTCCTCCTTTGACCTTGGAGGGAAAGTAGGTAGCTCTCTGACTGAGAAGACAGACAAGTGAGACACATCACAGATCAAGGCTAGGTGTAAATTCTCTGCAGTGGGGAAAAAGCCTTAAGTTTAAGGACTGATTTTTTACTCCGAAATCAGGACAGTAACCGAAATTTTCTATTTCATTGTAGATCAACTATGGGGTCATCAGCCACATTCCTGACCAGAAACATCATTTTCCCTTTTTCTACCGGGTGAGTCCAAAACAAGAGCCTCCTCACTTGGCAATTGTCAAGCTGCTCCTGCATTTCCGATGGACGTGGATCGGCCTCGCTGCTCCGGACAATGAGTGTGGAGAAAAGTTCAGAAGAGACTTTGAGCTTCTGGCCATCAAGAAAGGGGTTTGTGTTGCCTTCTCAGAAAGCCTTCCAGTGCTAGATAAAGACAAAAGAAAGGACGTCCTTTCCTATTTTAGCAACAGTGAAGTAAAAATTATTGTTTGTCAGTTGGACTTTTACACCACATCAGCCTTAGGAGCGATAATACATGGAATTATAAAAGCTAAAAAAGAGTTTGGGGAGAAAGTATGGATTGCAACAACCTTGTCAGACTTATCTTTGACGTTCTTTTATCCAGCACTTGATCTCCAGCATAAAGATCTTTTGTTATCTTTCTTAAGTGTGGCAAACAAAAGGACACAAAATTATGATTTTAATACCTATTTCTCTGCCGGGGAGAAATTTGGAGAGACATCATTTCACTGTTCCTCTTTTCACCCTATTGTATCTAAGAAAGTTAGGAAAAAATGCACAGAAAGAGAGAACTGGGAAATCCCTCCCCATGATGTGGTTGTAAGAATTCTGTCTGAGGATGCCTCCAGTATTTCCACTTCAATCCAGGCTGTGGCCAGAGTCCTACATGCTGTCTATTCCTCCCACCTGACCCAGAGGAGAATCAGGGTTGGAGACCATCTCATACCCCAGATGGTACAGCCATGGCACGTAAGATTTTTCTCTGAATTTCTGTTAATGATCCCCCTTAAACAACTTAGTATTTGTTAGGAATGGGCAGGGTTGGAAATGGGAGGGGATATTCTCCACAGCAATTGCGCACGTTTGAGTGTTTCTTCTCACCAAATGTGGAGGCTTGGAGAGAAAGGAGAAGAGAGAGATTCTGTTGCTACATCTTTCAAACTGAATAGTTGTGCTGGTTTGGGAAGCTGGGAGAACAAGAAATGAAGAGAAAGGATAATTTCCCTATTTGCAAAATAAATCAGCACCAGGATGCTAAAGAAACCATCAACTTTCTTGACAATCCAACATTTGCCAGATTTAGCTTCTAGACCAGGGAATTTTTTTCTCGCAAAACTGAAGCACTGAAAGGTGAAATGGTACAAATGAAAAATGTCACCAAGATAGATGCTGAAGCCAAATTTGTCTTTCCTACAGCATCCAGATGGTTGCATGTTTCCTTCTAGAAAATGACATGGCCAAAAGCAGGAGGTGAGAGGTAACAACTACACAGTGGAGGGGAGGCAAGAATATTGCATTCAGAGATGCACCAAAGGAGATAAAAGGCCAGAGACCTTTTGATAGACAGAAAGGACATTGAGAGTAAATCCTTAACTAGGTTTCTCCAAAACATTGGAGAAAGAGGAAGCCCCATTTGGACTTAGCGATCAAGTAAGAACTCAAAAGGTACAGGGATGATTCTCCATGTCTTTCTAGCTTCATCCTTTTCTAAGAAACTTCCAGCTTTACAATCTTTCAGTGGATCAGTTTTATTTGGATGAGAGTGGAGATCCTGCTGCTGACTTTGATATCATGGACTGGGCAGTATTTCCCAACAAGTCTTTTGCTGGGGTGAAAATTGGAAAGATAGAAAGGGAAGCCTCTTCAGAAGTCAAGCTCTCCATCGATCAGAGTGCCATCATATGGCCAACTTCATTTAACCAGGTAGCTGAGGATGCTTATTTGGGGGGGGGGGGGGTGTCAGGGAGATAACGGGCAGTGGTGGAGGGGGCTGCCTCCAGGAAGGCAAGCGCGTGCGCAGTACTGAAGCTTTGGCCTTGCCTCCCAAACGTATCAGGAAAGCCCCGCCTTAGATTCTGGACTTTATCTCTGGGGTTCTTCAAGCCATTTCAGTTTAGCAGGATTTCTGCAATTAGGATCGTAATAAACACTAGAGACTGGATTCCAAGCCTCAGTGTGTTATTTCAACACCTAAACCAGGACAGGTGCGGTGGTATCATTTACCTGATCTTCTATATTCATCTGAGTTTGCAGCTTACCAGCATTGCCACTATAATGGATGGTCTGTGCTGAGGGCACAAAGAAGGGCACCCTATTATTTCTCTTGAACCTCAAAAGGTCTACTGCTGAATGTGGGAATGCCAAATGGGAAATGTAGGAAAGCATGTGGTTGGTCAGCTCAATGCATCTGGTAGCCTGCAAGGAAGGGAAGCAGGCTAGCAAAGGCCTTTAACATAGGAAGGGCCTATTGTAGGACATCTTACCTACGGCTTCCTTGGTGCTGGAGCCTACCTCTAGACTGACCTGGTAGGAAGCTGAGATTCAAGAGAAACACATTAGAATAAGGCAGAGCCTCGAGGAAGTAATGGGAGAGGCTGTCCTACCAAGATTGAAGCAAGGAACCTTCTGCATTCCCTGCTTTGGACTATTTTTCCCAACATTTTTTACTGGTACCATTCGAGGTGATGCTGACAGGGCTTCAAGGTCAAAGGGCATGCTCACTTCCTAGGACAGAAACTAATGGCTAAAGATGCCCAACCACAGGAGCCATCAGCCATTTGTGGACTTTGAGGGTATTCTGGGACCAAATCATACTGTTATAAGATTAGTCCTGGGGATTTTTCACCAAAAGAGTGTGATGTTGAAAATGAGTTACTGGAAAAAAATCTCAGACTTAGAAAAGACCTTGATAGTATATGCTTGTGTTTTAAGAACTGGATGTAACAGGAATTTAAACATTTTGCAGCTTCTCTTTCTGTTCATTGCAAATCCTGCTCTTAGAAAGGAGACAAGGATTCTAGGAATAAAAATGCCAGCTCACTGACGGGGTTCATTAAGACTTCCCTGGATTTCCTTCTGTTTAGAAAATTCCTTTTTCAAGATGCACCGAAAGCTGTCTCCCAGGATACACCAAGCTCATGAGAGAGGGAGCACCAGTTTGCTGCTATGACTGCTCTCCGTGTATGGAAGGAACAATCTCCACCGAGGAAGGTAGATGCCCAAGAGCAAAGAAGGAGCACCATCCAAGTCCAAAGCAGGCCTGATCTTGCTTAGTCCCCAAGGCCAAAAAAGCCTGTTAAATTCTGCCAACTGTTACTAACTTACTGATTTATTTCTCACACAAAATGCCCCATAAGCCAGACCACTATGTGGGACGTGTGTATGAGTGTTCTGGAGGGTGGGAACCTGACCTTGGATTAGTAAAACAGGTTTTATAACAGAGAGGAGATTTATTTACAGGAAATGCATGATAGGGAGAGGCAAAGCTAGCTAACTGCTTCTTCGCAGGAGGAGAGGCCAAGAGCAGGGACACCATGCAGGTAGAACATAGGCAGAAGGAAGTTACCTACATTACCAATTTTTTAAGAACGTGCGATCAGCTTGAAAAAGAGGGAATACAGAGGAAATCCTTACTGCTCTATGAATACCCAGCTGTCCCCTTGGGTCAGTTTGTCATCAGCTGCTGAATGCCACTGAATTCACTAGATAAAAAAACAAGTGCTTATTTTTCAGATGCAGCCCATTGTGAAAAGTGTCCAGATGACCAGCATTCCAATAAAAAGCGAGATCAATGTGTCCCCAAGATTAAAAGTTTCCTGTCTTATCAAGAAAGGTTGGGTCTCATCCTGACGCTCTTTGCACTTGGGCTGTCCCTATCCACTGCCTTTGTTCTGGGAATCTTCATTAAATACCGAGAAACTCCCATAGTCAAAGCCAACAACCGTGATCTCACCTACATTCTCCTGGTCTCCCTCCTGCTTTCCTTCTTGACTTCCCTGCTGTTCATAGGTCACCCCAAGAAAGTGACTTGCCTCCTTCGACAAAGCACTTTCAGTGTAGTTTTCTCTGTTGCTGTGTCTTCCTTGCTGGCCAAGACTGTCATGGTGGTGGCGGCATTTCTGGCCACAAAGCCAGGCAGCAGGATGAGGAAATCATTGGGGAAGAATCTGGCCAACTCTATTGTCTTGTCCTCCTCTGGGGTACAGGTGGGCATATGCATCATATGGCTAGGAATCTCTCCCCCATTCCCAGATGCAGACCTACATTCCCAACCAGGACAGATCCTCCTGCTATGCAATGAAGGCTCAGTTACCATGTTCTACACTGCCCTTGGCTACATGGGCTTTCTGGCTGCCATCTGCTTCTTGGTGGCTTTCCTGGCCCGCAAGCTGCCAGGGAGCTTTAACGAAGCCAAGTGGATCACCTTCAGCATGCTGGTTTTCTGCAGCGTTTGGGTCTCCTTTGTCCCTACCTATGTCAGCACCAAAGGGAAATACTTGGTGGCTGTGCAGATCTTCTCCATCCTAGCCTCCAGCCTGGGCTTACTGGGCTGCATCTTTATCCCCAAATGCTACATGATTATCCTGAGACCTGACACGAACACCAAGGAGCATCTCATGATGAAAAACAATGATGGGTCTTGATTTTGGTGCTTTTTGTTTTTTGTATAACTTATTGGTAATATAAAATAAGATAGCTTAGAAGTAAAGTCCATTTTATGAGTTCTACAAAGTCATTCTTTCTCCAATGTAGTTTTGTATTATGACTGAATACAATCTGCATTCAGCCCGAATCAAAAGCAAAAAGATGATTGTGAATTCATCCTTGAGGGAGGGAGTGTTCCCATCTGCCTTTTTAGAAGGTTCCGCTACGCTCCCCCCCCAAGAAACAGTCACTGGTTCCCTTTTTTAAAAAAAAAGGTGCCTGAGAAAGAGGTAGCGTTGCATCTCCAGAGGATCCTGGATGAAACGGATTATCTGGACCCTTTTCATTCACCTTTCAGGCCTGGATATGGGAAGGAAACAGCATCAATGACACTTTTGGATGATCTCTGGTGGGAGCCGGATGGGGGCAATGCATCCATCCTTGCTTTTCTTGACTTCTCAGCAGCTTTCATCGACCATGGTATACTTTTGGGTCGACATAGGGAGTTCGGGATGGGTGGCACAGTTTTGTGCTGGTTAACCTACTTCCTCCAGGGCTGGTCCCAATCAGTTGATAGGGAGTGAGAGATCTGGCCCATGGCCCCTCCTTTGTGGGTTGCCACAGGCTTCGGTACTCTTTCTGCTCCTTTTTAACATCTACATGAAACCGAAGGGTGAGATGATCCATCACCATGGGATGAGGTATCATCAATATGCAGATGATACCCAATTATGCATCTCTATCCCGGGTTATTTAAGTGACCCACTTCAGTGCCTGGAGGCTGTAGGGATCTAGATGGCTGTGATGTTTCCAGTGCCAGTATCTAACTTAATTAATTCTCCAGACAAGTCATCACACTTCTAAAAGAATTCATTTATTAGAATACAGCTACAAAGGACGGTTGCAAAGCTCTGAATACCAGTTTTGGCATGAAGCATTCAAACTTAAAAACATTTTCCCACTCCAGATCTTCCCCCCTCCCAACTTGTTAATGAAAGTCCAGGTGTCTTATCAGTGTTCACAGTTAGTCTTAGTCAGTGAGAAATGCGAGGGAGGCAATTCTCTTCTGTGCAAAGTAGCAGCTACAAAGCAGGGTGACAAGAGTCGGCTTCTATACGGTGTGACACGTGTTGGCTCAAAGACATGGCAGGCAAGCAAAGCGAGCCTGACATTCCACCCCTCAAAAAAAAAGAAATGTGCCCTCAGTGAGCAGGAGACCAGCAATCCTGTAAATGAGAATAGAAACAATTATTTAGGTTTATTAGGAAAACGGGAGTGGAAAGAGCGAGTTTAATCAGGAGCTCGAACATGGTGACTGAAGACCCATTCGCTGTCACTTTTAGGAAAGTTTTTCCATTGGACGAGGTATTGGAGTTGGTTGTGATATTTGCGAGAGTCTAAAATGGCCTAAACTTCAAAGTGTTGTTTCCCATCAATTAGAATGGGATTGGGGGAGGCAGAGTAGGATCCCAGTGGGTAGACAGTTTAAAGGGTTTGAGAAGTCTGCAATGAAAAACGGGGAATGTTTCTCATATTCTTAGGTAACTGCAGTTGAACAGCGACAGGATTAATAACTTTGGTAATAGGAAAAGGTCCAATGAATTTAGCACTCAATTGTTTAGATGGTTGAGTGGATTTAAGATGTTTGGTAGACAAGTAAACCTGTTGGCGAACAGACAGGTCCCATTCATGAGCGTGTTTGCGATCAGCAAAGTGTTTATAAGTGTCTTTAGCTTCTTGTAGGGTTTGAAGCATTACAGGCCAGTTTTTTTTAATGTGTTTGATCCATTCATCAGCCAAGAATGGTGGATCCACTCAATGGTACAAAATAAACAGATGGAATAACAAATTGCATCTTTAAATAAAAAAATTGATGGGAAGATGGTGGAAATGAGGAAAGAGATGACCCAAGAGATTGCACTGGAGTTTAAAAGAGAGGCTCAGATAGTGGAGGGAGTTGTGAATACTTTGTCAGGGGAACTGAGGGATATACAAGACCAGATGCAAACATTAGAGACAAAATTAGAAGATGTTATTAAGGAACTTGAATATAATCTAGATATTGCTGTATTAGCAGAAATGAGAGAGAAGGAGGGCATTTTGAAATTGAGAGTAGTTCCAGAACAGTTGAATGAAGATGTAGGAGAAAGGACTGTTTCTATATTAGATAAACTCTTGGAGATGAAAGAACAAGATCTAGATTTGGAAATAGATAAAAATTTTAGAGAACAGAAAGTGCTTAAAGAACAAAAGTTAAGCATAATTTCTACTTTAAAAGTTAAAACATTTCTAGAGAAATATAAGATAGACATGAGGGAGGCACCAGGAGAATGTAAGAAGCATTTCATAGAATAGAATAGTATTCTAGTATATATAAAATACTCTTTTAAAGATTAGAAACTATTAATGGACTATTTGGAAAATGTTGGAGCGGCAAAGCTTATATGAGGATTTGAAGATTAAATTATACATAAATTGATATATTAGATAAGAAATGTTTCTTTAACGTGATATATAGACCTAGTATGTAAGATGCATTTTATAGAATAGAATAGAAGTAAGGAATAGAGATAAATGGTTGATTTATAAGGACTTTTTATTACTAAAATTGATGGATTGACAGAAAATGAGAGATTGATATGTTTATTAAAAGAAAATTTAAACTATTACTTCTTTAAGAGTAGAAACTAATAATAGACTATTTGGAAAATACTGGAGGGGCAAAGCTTATATGAGGATTTGAAGATTAAATCATATATAAATTGATATATTAGACAAGAAATGTTTTTTCAATGTGATGTATAGACCTAGCATGTATGAGAAATTTTGTAAAGTACTGTGACCAGAGATTAATCGGAAGTTGACTACTTTCTATGCTTCATCTTTTTTTCTTTTTTTCTTTGCTTTACTACACTTTTTTTCTTCTTTCTTTGATTTGTATTTCTATTTCTTTTTCCGTTTCCAACGTTTAACTATGTATATTCAAACCCAATAAAATATTTTTTTAAAAAAAAAAGAATGGTGGATCCAGTTGGTGAGGTAATTCAGGAATCAGGACGAAGTTCTGGCCATATACAATGTGAAAAGGGGCAAATCCAGTGCTTTGGTGAACAAAATTGTTATAGGCAACTTCGGCAAAAGGAAGCAGGTCCACCCAGTTGTCCTGTTGGTAACTGATGTAACATTGGAGATATTGTTTGATAATGGCATTCACACATTCAGTCGATCCGTCCATTTGCGAATAAAAGGCGGAGCTTAAAGCTTGCTCTGCCCCTATGAGTTTAAGGAATGCTTTCCAAAATTTAGATGTGAACTGTGAGCCATGATCCGAGATGACCCTGGAAGGCACGCTGTGTAATTTAGAGATGTGTTGCACAAATAGTCTAGCCATTGGGAGCGCAGTAGGTCATCCTGCACATGGGATAAAATGTGTTTGGAGTATAAATCAGTGACAATCCAAATAACTGTTTTCTTTTTACTTTCAGGCAAGTCAACAATGAAGTCCATGGCAATTTATTCCCATGGTCTGGTAGGGCTAGCCACATTTTGCAAAAGTCCAGTAGGTTTATCTATTTTGCGTTTGGACATAGCACAGACAGGGGATGTAGAGACATACTCCTGGACGTCCTTTCGAAGGGATGGCCACCAGAATTGTCTGCGTATAAGATGCAAAGTCTTTATAAAACCGAAATGTCCGGCTGGTTTGGAATAGTATGAACATTGCAAAACCTTTTTTTTGCAAAGGCTCAGGAACATGAATCTGATTGCCATGCCACCAGATGCCGTTGCACTCAGTAAGGTCAGTTTTGTGTTGAGACAACCAGGCATCTTGGTGTTGAGAAACAGAGAGCTCTTGTTGCAAGTCAGGGGGCATGGAGTTGGCTCTTCGAGTAATGGCCACCACTCCGGAGTTGACAACCTCCTCCCTAGGCATTTTTTGCTGTGGCAAGGGAGGAGGAGTGGCGAGCGGGGAGGTGGTGTTGGTGTTAGGAATGACAGGAACCAATCCAAGGGGAGGAATGATGGAGTCAAACACAGCCTCATGTTGGCCATCGTGTTGAGGCTGGCAGGAAAGAGCGTCAGCAAGAAAGTTTTTCCCGCCCTGTATATAATTCAAAGTGAAATTAAAGCGGGTAAAAAACTGCACCCAACGGATGTGTTTGGGATTCATTTTTCTGGGGGATTGGAGGGATTGGAGATTTTTGTGATTTTTCCAAACCTCAAACGGATGAGGAGCTCCTTCCAAAAGGTGGCACCAAGTTACAAGCGTGTGACAGACAGCAAAAGCCTCTTTCTCCCAAACATGCCATCATCATTCTGTGTCTGTGAACTTGAGGGAAATATATGCACATGGTTATAAAGCCCCCTTCTCACCCCTTTCCAGCAAAATGCAACTAATTGCAACATCAGAAGCATCAACCTGGATGACAAGGGTCAGGGAAGGGTCAGGGTGTTTTAACATGGGCTCAGCAGTGAATAAAGTCTTTAGGTGGTCAAAAGCCTGTTGGCATTCTTCCGTCCAATTCAAAGCAGCACCAGGTTGTTTAGCTTTCTTAGCATTTGCCTTTCCTTTCATTTTTAACAAGTCAGTGAGAGGCAATGCAACTTGGGCAAAATTGGGGATGATTTGGTGGTAAAAATTTGCAAATCCCATAAAGGCAAAGAAATGGATCTGATGAAGGTACAGGATGTCTTGGCTTGGGCTCCACCTAAAACTAGGAGTCAACCCTAACTAGTTGCCTCCTAGCTTTAGGTGGAGCCCAAGGCAAGACATCCTGTACCTTCGTCAGATCCATTTCTATGCCTTCATGGGAAATTCTGTACCCCAGATAATCCAATTTGTCTTTATGGAATTCACATTTAGAGAGCTTAGCCTATAGCTGAGCTTTTATTAGTCTCTGTAGGATCTCTTGGACCAATTTTACATGGTTGGCCATGTTGACTGTGTAGATCAAAATATCATCAAGGTACATTCCCTTTATATAAAAGGTCATGTAACACTTCATTAATTAAGGCCATAAAGAACCCCGGGGCTCCTTTTAAGCCGAACGGCATAATGAGATACTCAAATGCCCCCAAAGGACAGTTAAAAGCAGTTTTCCATTCATCCCACTCCCGTATTCGCACAACAAAATATGCCTCTGTTAAATCCTGTTTGGTGATAATTTTCCCTGTAGACAAGTGGGCTAGCATGTCTTGCAGGAGGGTAAGCGGGTTAGACGTGGTAATGGCATTGAGTCCACTTTAATCAGTACATAAGTGTAAAGATTCATCTTTTTTTGTGCGGAACAGTACCAGAGACCCCAGGAGTGAATTGGCTGGTAGGATGAAACCTCAGTCCAAATTCTTGTCAATAAACTCCCTCCTGCTCTTTTAAGGTCATGGAGTAGATTTTTGGTTTGGGAAGAGGGTCTCTGGGGTCAAGTTCAATAGCACAGTCTGCCTTTCGATGGGGAGGAAGCTGATTTGATTCAGCGTTGCCAAATGCTACTTTTAAGTCAGAGTATTGCCACGGGATCAGGTTTCCCTGCAGGCCTGTGTTGGGGTTTGATATATCCAGGAATTTACAGCTAGATATAAATTATCCAGAGAGGCTTGATATCTAGGTGAGAGAGGGAAATATTCTGCAGAGTCACCCAATTAGCAGCCATTGTTGTAGTGATGATGTGGCAGTGTATGACACATACAACAGGTTCTAAGAGTTAAGTTGGGTGTGGTATATAATGAGAGTGACCTATAAGGTGATTGGTCAGTTTGTATATATAAGCAGAGATATTCTGTATCTCGTTTCTTCTCATTCTACCTCTGTATGCTGTATTGTTGGTTTATCGTTTTGTTACCTGTGTGGAAGTGATCTGTAAATACGTATGTATATAAGTAAATAGGATATTTGATATAATCTCTGTTTGGAGTCTATTTACTGCATAGTATTTGGATCGCTGGTGCCTAGGAGAGAAGCAGGCCACTCCATCCACTCACCCTGACAGGTTACAGGCCCAGAGACAGAAGTTTTGGACTGGCTGTGGATCGTGGGATCATGTGCAGTCTGTGAGCTGGAAGTTTTGGAAGCCTATTCAGGAGTCGTTTGGCTATTTGGAGTGATTTGGAGCTTTAACAGGTTCCGTGCCTGCGTGTGTGTTTTTTCCTACACTTGTTTTGCAGCTGGAGGACATTCTGATAAGGTCTGTGTCTTTAATTATCGGTGTCTGCCCAAGAGGGGCTAAGACAGATGAGCAAAGCCAAGATGTTGCCTGCAGTCGGGGGAGGATTTCCTCTGGAAAGACTGAATGACACTAATTATTCGTCATGGGCATACAAGATGGAAATGTATCTTCGACGTGAGGGTATTTGGAAATTTATTGATGCCCCACTGACCGAATTGGATGATGAAGACGTTGTTCTATTGCATGATAGAGCACTGGCAAGCATAATTTTATGCCTGGAGGATAGCCAGTTATGTTATGTTAGGCATTTAATAACAAGGGCCCACTCATATGTGATTTGATCACGGAGGAGGGGGCCGACCTGGATTGTATTACTGAAACCTGGCTGGGCGTAGGGGGAGGGGTCGCCCTCTCAAAGATCTGCCCGGCCGGGTTTAACGTATGGCACCAGCCGAGACATCGGGGTAGGGGAGGAGGGGTGGCAGTTGTCATCAGAGAGTCTATGGTAGCCTTCAGGGGTGCTGCTCCACAAGTGGCCGGATGTGAGACCCTGTTTTCAAAGTTGGGTTCCCGAGAGCAGTTGGGAGTGTTGCTGCTGTACCAGCCTCCCTGCTGCATAGCAACCTCCCTGCCTGAGCTGCTGGAGGCCGTCTTGGGGTTGGCGGCGGAGTTCCCCAGGCTTATGGTTCTTGGGGACTTCAATCTGCCATCTCTGGGACGGGCCTCGGAGGCGGCTCGGGAGTTCATGGCTACCATGGCAGCCATGGGCCTGGTTCAGATTATTCGGGACCCGACTCAAGACAGTGGCCTCACTCCGGACTTGGTGTTCTTGTCGGAGCAGTGGCAAGGTGATCTGGGGGGAGAGTTACATCTTTCCCCATTGTCATGGTCAGATCATGCCCTGGTGGCCCTGAGATTCTCATATGCTGCCCCACTCCGCAGGGAGGCTGGACCTATTCGATTGGTCTGCCCCCGGCGACTAATGGACCCGATAGGGTTTCAGAGGGAGCTGGGGGTTATACCCGAGGATCTATTGCATGGTCCAGCGAAGGTCCTGACCGCAGCCTGGAATAAGGAAGCGGCCGGAGCCTTGGACAGGATTGCGACTGTGCGGCCTCTCTTGCCCCATCCGACCCGATATTCCCCGTGGTTCACGGAGGGATTGACGGTTCTGAAGAGGGTTAAGAGACGTCTAGAGCACCGCTGGAGAAAGACAAAGACCGAATCTGACCGAGCACTAGCTAGAGCCGCAGTTAAGGCCTACCCGGTGGCGGTAAGAGTGGCGAAACGTCAATATTTCTCCACTCTTATTGCATCTGCAGAATGCCGCCTGTCGGCCCTGTTCAGGATTACTCGATCTCTCCTAGGTAAGGTGGGCCCAGTGACCCACCTGCAGGGCCGTGCGAAGGAATTTTTGGAGCATCTGATGGATAAAATCGCTCGGATTCGTTCTAAGCTGGACTCCAAGCGTGGTGCATGGTCTGGGGAGATGCCAAGGGAACGTCTGTACCTGGTTATCTGGGAACAGTTTGATCCTGTTGAGCCTAAGGAAGTGGACAGGATCCTCCAGACTGTAAGGGACACTACGTGTAATCTTGACCCATGCCCTTCCTGGCTAGTGAAAGCAGCCAGGGAAGTGACATGTGGTTGGGTCCATGCGATTGTTGTTACCTCCTTGGGAGAGGGAGTGTTTCCGTCTGCTTTTAAAGAAGCGCTGGTACACCCCCTCCTCAAGAAGCCATCGCTGGACCCTACAGTGTTGGACAATTTTTGTCCCATCTCCCACCTTCCCTTTTTAGGGAAGGTGGTTGAGAAAGTGGTGGCATTACAGCTCCAGAGGATTCTGGATGATACGGATTATCTAGACCCCTTGCAGTCAGGATTCAGGCCGGGATATGGGGTGGAAACTGCATTGGTCGCACTTACAGATGATCTCTGGCGAGAGCGGGATGGAGGCAGTGCATCCATCCTGGCTCTTCTTGACCTCTCAGCGGCTTTCGATACCATCGACCATGGTATCCTTTTGGGGTGGCTCGAAGAGTAGGGGGTGGGCGGCATAGTCTTGCGATGGTTCACCTCCTTCCTCCGAGACCGGTCCCAATCGGTGGTGATAGGAGATGAGAGATCCGACCCTCGGCCCCTACTTTGTGGGGTGCCGCAGGGTTCGGTTCTCTCCCCTCTCCTATTTAATATCTACATGAAACCACTGGGTGAGATCATCCGCCAACACGGGATGAGGTATCATCAGTATGCTGATGATACTCAATTATATATCTCCATCCCGGGTGAGTTAAGTGATGCAGTAGCCGCCCTTTCTCAGTGCCTAAAGGCTGTGGGGGCCTGGATGGGGAACAACAGGCTTCAGCTGAACCCTGGTAAGACGGAGTGGCTGTGGATTGATGGCGCCTCGGGATCCAAAGAGTTGTCATCTTTAGATCTGGACGGGGTGGCACTACCCTGTTCAGACTCAGTGCGGAACCTGGGGGTCCTTCTGGACTCACGACTCCTGCTTGCAGAGCAGGTGGCAGTTGTGGCCAGAAGGGCATTTGTGCAACTTCGAGTTGTACGCCAGCTTCGCCCTTTCCTGGACCGAGATGCCCTCCGTACAGTCACTCATGCCCTGGTCATCTCCCATATAGACTATTGCAATGCACTCTACATGGGGCTACCCTTGAAGAGTATCCGGAAGCTTCAACTGGTCCAGAATGCAGCTGCACGCGCAGTTATGAGTGCCCCAAGATCGGCACACGTGACACCTCTGCTGCGTGAGCTGCACTGGTTACCAGTTTGCTTCCGGGTCCAATTCAAGGTGTTGGTTGTTACCTTTAAAGCCCTACATGGCATGGGACCAGGCTACCTTAGAGACTGCCTCATCCCCAGGGCATCGACCCGCCCCACCCGGTCATGCAGAGAGGGCATGCTATGGATCCCATCAGTAAAAGAATTTCACCTAGCGGGATCCAGGAGGCGTGCCTTCTCTGCTGTTGCACCCGCCCTTTGGAACATTCTGCCCCTGGAAGTGAGGCTAGCCCCCACACTCCTGACCTTCAGAAAACAATTGAAAACCTGGCTCTGCCACCTCGCTTGGGATGGGAAGAGTAATAGCTCTTCCTGGGGATGGCTCGCGCCGTAGAGTTCGGCTCGCAAACATTATATACAGCCTCTTGGATTTTAAATTTTTAATATTTAAATTGTATAAAGTATTTTATATGTTTTTAAACTACTAACTTGAGTGTAAACCGCCCAGAGTCCCCTTGTGGGGGGAGATGGGCGGTGATATAAGTTGGATAAAATAAATAAATAAATAAATTTAACGGTAGCCAGTGAGGTTTGGGAAGCTTTAAAGAATGTTTATCTGAGAAGCACGCCGTTATGCATGGTTATGTTAACAAGGAAACTTTATCATGCCAGATTAGGGGTAACTGATAATATTCGGGATCACCTGCATTATATGACAAGCTTGTTTCAGGAGTTGGCTCAGAGAGATATGCCGTTTACAGAAGCAAACAAAGTTTATGTAATTCTCAGTTCTCTAAATGAATCGTGGGATAATTTAGCTACAAGCTTCGGGTCTTTATCTGAGAGGGATTTGACCGTAAATTACTTGTCTGGCAGATTATTGGAAGAAGAGCAGAGGAGGCTAGGTTCTAATCTAATTAGGTCTAAGCAAAACAGTATTTCTGTTAAGGAATGTTATTCTGATAAGTCTGAGAATGTTTTGTATGTACGGAGATGTTTCTACTGCAAGTCTGATAAGCATTTGTTAAAAGATTGTAGAAAACAGAAGCCTAAAGCCAAGCCGAGGATTTCCAAGCCGGGAGACAATGCACAGCTGTCTCTAATTACTTCTGTAGTAAAAGATTTAAAGGGGGCATGGCTGTTAGACAGCGGTGCTAGTCAGAATATAGCAAATAACGGACAGATGTTTAAGAGTTTTATGCAGGCTGACCGTGACCATGTTAGCCTGGCGAATGGAAGCATTGCATCTGTGACTGGTAAGGGGTTAGTATATGTACCAGGGTTAAATGTTGAATTATCAATGTTATGTGTACCAGAACTGGAGTACAATATTATAAGTGTTTCACAATTGGATACACAGGGTTATACTGTACAGTTTGGTAAATGTGAATGTATTGTCATGAAGGATAATAATGTTTGTGGTAAAGGTGTTTTACAGAACAATCTTTATGAAATGGTACAACCCATGTCATGCAGAAGCCATGATGTAGCCACAATTAATAAGCCAACACATGATTCATGTGAGCATCTATGGCATAGAAGACTTGGGCATCCAAGTTTCAAAGTGATTGAAAAGATGTCAGAAGCAAGTTCTGGAATGAATTTGAAACAGTGCCAAGTGTATTTGGATTGCACAGCTTGTAAGGTTGCAAAGTCAAAAGTATATCCTGTGAGCAAATTCAGTGATAGGAAGTCACATAAATGTTTTGAATTAGTTCATGCTGACTTAATTAGTCCATTACCAGCTACAATAGGGGGTGCTAAATATGTTTTAGTTATTGTAGATGATTTCACCAGATTTGGGTTCTGTTACCTATTGAAAGCTAAAAGTCACACATTTGATAAGTTTAGAAACTGGGTGCAGTTTGTGGAACGTAGATATAGCACAAAGGTGTGTGGTTTACAAACTGACCGGGGTACTGAGTTTCTGAGTGGCAGTTTTCAGCAATGGCTCGGTAGAAGGGGCATTGTGCATAGGAGAACCAATCCGCATAGTTCAGCTGAGAATGGCATGGCTGAACGTAGGAATTTGGCATTGCAGACAGTAAAGGATTCACTTATAGCTGACTCGGGGTTATCAAGAGGATACTGGGGAGAGGCAATATTAACTGCTAATTATTTAATTAACAGGTTATGGAGTGTGTCTGTAAATCAAACTCCATATTATATGTTATATGGCAAGTAGCCATCATTAGCTCATTTGAAAGTGTTAGGGTGCACTGCCTATGTTCACGTGCATAAGGAGGTACGCAGGAAGGGGCAGGCAAAAGCACAGAAGTTGACGTTTGTGGGGTATGAGCCAGGGACCAAGGGATATAGGTTCACTGATGGCAGGAAAGTTGTTATTTCTAGTTCAGCAAGTTTTAGTGAGCACAGCAATTGGCAGAGATTACACGGGAGCAGTGAGGTTTTTCTTCCTAGTCAGGGACGTTTTCAATTCTCAGAGTGGAGAGAGTCCACTGATGTGATTAAGAAGGAAGAGGAATTAGCTCCTAGTGTGCCAATGATGCAGGAGGCTACAGTTTTGCGTAGATCTGAAAGAGTTAACAAGGACATACCACCTCAGCGTTACACACCAGGTGATGTTAAAGTGTGTTTTATTAATTATGAACCTCATAGTTATAAAGAGGTATTGGAGTTGCCACCACAAGAACAAAAAAAGTGGAAAGCTGCTATGGATGGGGTAGGTAACAGCGTTCTGCCCGTCTCATGCGGCCACATGACCGTGGAAGTGTCTTCGGACAACGCTGGCTCTTTGGCTAACAAACGGAGATGAGCACCGGCCCCTAGAGTCGGACACGACTGCACAAATGTGCGGGGGGAACCTTTACCTTTTTTTTTATTGGAGTTGCCACTACTAGAGCAGAGTAAATGGAAAGCTGCTATGGATGTGGAAATGAAAGCCATTAATTCTCATAAGGTTTTTAAATCTACCAGGTTGCCTGAGGGGCATAGGGCAGTAGGTTGTAGATGGGTTTATAAGAAGAAAACCTTAGTGAATGGTGATATTCAGTATAAGGCTAGACTTGTGGCACAATGATTTTCCCATATTAAGAATCAGACTTATGATGAGGTTTTTGCACCAACGCTAAGAGGGGAGACATTTAGGTTTGCCTTAGCAATGGCAGCAGCTGGGAATTGTGTAGTAAACCATTATGATATTACCACAGCATATCTGCATGCTGATTTGAAAGAAGAGATCTATATGGCTGAAGCCCCAGGGTATGAATCAAATATTGCAGGGAGTGTATACAAGTTGCAGAAAGCATTGTATGGACTCAAGCAATCGGCACGTTGCTGGAATCTAAAGTTAGATAAGGAATTGCAAAGCATGGGGTTCAAGTGTAGTATAGCTGACCCATGTCTGTATGTAAAGCAATGTGAAAATGATGAACAGATTTTGCTTTTGATTTTTGTAGACGATTTGTGTTTTATAGCGAAAGATCAAAGCAGGGTAATTGAATTTACTGAAAATCTGAAACAACAATTTGATGTCAAAGATCTGGGAGAGATTAGGAATTAACTAGGCGTAGGTATTCAGAAAGTTGATGGGGGTTATGTTCTAGAGCAGTGGAAGAAAATTGAACAACTGCTAAGAGAGAACAATATGGAACATTGCAAGGAATTTTCTACCCCGATGACAACAGATTTTGTAAAAACAGAGACTGGAGATGATGACCAAACTTCATGTGATCAGGAACACTATCATTCAATAATTGGAAGTTTATTGTCTTTAGCACAATGGTCGCGCCCTGATATTGGGAATGCAGTAAATGTACTGAGAAGATATGTAACAAAACCTACCCAGAAGCATTGGCAAGGTTGAATGCCAGGTCAGTGAACAACAAAGCCCCCCTTATAAGTGACTTGATCACGGATGAGGGGGCCGACCTGGTGTGTATTACCGAGACCTGGCTGGCACCAGAGGGGGGAGTGGCCCTCTCGGAAATGTGCCCAGCCGGGTTTCAGGTCTGGCATCAGCCGAGACACCGGGGCAGGGGAGGAGGGGTGGCAGTGGTCATCCGAGAGTCTCTTGTGGCTTTCAGGGGCGCTGCTCCACAAGTGGCCGGGTGTGAGACCCTGTTTTTCAAGTTGGGTTCACGAGAACAGTTGGGAGTGCTGCTGTTGTACCAACCTACCTGCTGCGTAGCAACCTCCCTGCCTGAGCTGCTCGAGGCTGTCTCGGGGTTGGCAGTGGAGTTCCCCAGACTTATGGTTCTGGGGGACTTCAATCTGCCATCTCTGGGACGGGACTCGGAGGCGGCTCGGGAGTTCATAGCTACCATGGCAGCTATGGGCCTGTCTCAGATTATTCGTGACCCGACTCGGGACAGTGGTCTCACCCCGGACTTAGTTTTCTTGTCTGAGCAGTGGCAATGTGACCTGAGGGGAGAGTTACATCTTTCCCCATTGTCATGGTCAGACCACGCCCTGGTGACCCTTAGACTCTCTTGTGCTGCCCCACTCCGCAGGGAGGCGGGACCTATTCAAATGGTCCGCCCCCGGCGACTGATGGACCCAGTGAGGTTTCAGAAGGAGCTGGGGGTTATTCCCGAGGACTTGCTTCACGGTCCAGTTGAGCTCCTGGCCGCGGCCTGGAATAGGGCCGCGGCTGGAGCCCTGGACAAGATCGCGCCTATGCGACCTCTCCGGCCCTGCTTGGCCCGCCGCTCTCCGTGGTTTTCCGAAGAGTTAAGGGCCTTGAAGAGGGTTAAGAGACGTCTAGAGCGCCGCTGGAGAAAGACGAAGACTGAATCTGACCGAACACAATCTAGAGCCGCAGTTAAGGCCTACCTTGTGGCGGTAAGAGCGGCGAAACGTGAATATTTCTCCGCCCTTATTGCGTCCGCAGAATGCCGCCCGACGGCCCTCTTTAAAATTACAAGATCATTGTTGGGTCGGGAGCAGAGGGAGACCCACCTACAGGGCCGATCGGAAGAGTTTTCTGAGCATCTGCAGGATAAAATCGCTCAGATTCATTCAAAGTTGGACTCCAAGCGTGAGACAGGATCTGTGGAGATGCCAGGGGCTCGTACTTACCATGTTATCTGGGAACAGTTTGATCCTGTTGCACCTGAGGAAGTAGACAGGATCCTTCGGACTGTGAACGCCACCACATGCCAGCTTGACCCTTGTCCCTCCTGGCTGGTGAAATCGGCCAGTCAGGTGACATGTGGATGGGTCCAGGCGATGATTAATTTGTCCTTGAGTCAGGGGGTGTTTCCGGAGGCCTTTAAGGAGGCGCTGGTGCACCCCCTCCTCAAGAAGCCGTCCCTGGACCCTACCATCCTGGGCAACTTTCGCCCAGTCTCCCACCTTCCCTTTTTGGGAAAGGTGGTTGAGAAGGTGGTGGCGTGGCAACTCCAGAGGATTCTGGAGGAAACGGATTATCTAGACCCCTTCCAGTCAGGTTTCAGGCCGGGATATGGGACAGAGACCGCATTGGTCGCGCTTATCGATGATCTCTGGCGAGAGCGGGATGGAGGGAGTGCGTCCATCCTAGCTCTCTTAGATCTCTCAGCGGCTTTTGATACTGTCGACCACGGTATACTTTTGGGACGGCTCAGGGAGTTGGGGGTGGGCGGCGTAGTTTTGCGCTGGTTCGCCTCCTTCCTCCAGGGCCGTTCCCAGTCGGTGTTGATAGGGGAGGAGAGAGCTGACCCGCGGCCCCTGATTTGTGGGGTGCTGCAGGGGTCGGTTCTCTCTCCTCTCCTGTTCAACATCTACATGAAGCCACTGGGCGAGATCATCCGTCACCACGGGATGAGGTATCACCAATATGCTGATGATACCCAGTTATACATCTCCATCCCGGGTGAAGTAGGTGATGCGGTCGATGCCTTATCTCAGTGTCTGGAGGCTGTGGGGGTCTGGATGGGGAACAACAGGCTTCAACTGAACCCTGGTAAGACGGAGTGGCTGTGGATTGATGGCCCCGCTAGATCCGGGAAGTTGTCATCTTTGGTTCTGGGTGGGGTGGCACTACCTCGCTCGGATCCAGTGCGGAATCTGGGGGTCCTCCTGGACTCGCAACTCCTGCTCGAAGAGCAGGTGGCAGTCACGGCCAGGAGGGCCTTTGCACAGCTTCGTGTTGTGCGCCAGTTACGCCCTTTCCTGGATCAGGAGGCCCTCCGAACAGTCACTCATGCCCTTGTCATATCCCGTATAGATTACTGTAATGCGCTCTACATGGGGCTACCCCTGAAGAGTATCCGGAAGCTTCAGCTGGTGCAAAATGCCGCGGCGCGAGCAGTTATGGGTGCCATGAGATCGGCACATGTTACACCTCTGCTACGCGAGCTGCATTGGCTACCAGTTTGCTTCCGGGTCCAATTCAAGGTGTTGGTGATTACCTTTAAAGCCCTACATGGCATAGGACCAGGGTACCTGAGGGACCGTCTCGTCCCAATAACGTCGACCCGCCCCACCCGTGCATGCAGAGAGGGCATGCTTCAGACCCCCTCAACAAGAGAATTCCATCTAGCGGGGTCCAGGAGGCGTGCCTTCTCTGCGATAGCGCCCGCCTTGTGGAATATCTTGCCCCCAGAGGTGAGACTGGCCCCTTCACTCCTGGCCTTTCGGAAGACCCTTAAGACCTGGCTCTGCCGCCGGTCCTGGGACGACAGAGGCGGCAGTGCCTCCTGGGGTTGGCTGGCCCCGTAGTGGTATGGTCCATCCTGCGGTCCCCCCTTGGATTTTATGTAATTTATTATTATTATTATTCAATGTATTTTAGATACTGTTTTTGTATTTTTAAACTTTCAATTGTTGTAACCCGCCCAGAGTCCCTTGCAAGGGAGATGGGCGGGGAATAAATTGAAATAATAAATAAATAAATAAATAAATAAATTAAACGTGTGTTTAGGTATCTTAAGGGGACTATTGATAAATGTTTATTGATAAAACCGTGTAAACCATTGGAATTAAAATGCTATGTAGATAGTGATTGGGGTAATGATGTACATGATAGGAAATCAATGACAGGATTGATAATTATGTTTGGTAACATCTTGGTTGGGTGGAGGTCTCGTAAACAAACTACAGTCGCCGTATCAACTGCAGAGGCGGAGTATGGTACATTATCTGATTTGTGTTCAGAATTGATATGGTATAGGCAATTGTTAATGGATGTTAATATACAGTAACAATTGAGAGTCCTGTATGTGTATACGATGATAGTGAAGCATGTATACAGATTGCAAAGAATGATAAGATCAGAGGGAGGAGCAAGCATGTTGATATTAAGTATCACAATGTTAGGAATGCTATCAAAGAGTCTCTGATTGATTTGCAATATTGTCCTTCTGTATGTAATGTAGCAGATGTGATGACAAAGGCTCTAAGCATAGATAGACATAGGATGTGTATATCTAAAATGTGTATGTCTTCTATTCTGTACAAGTGAAATCTAATATCTATTATAAATTGAAGGGGTGTTGGGGTTTGATATACCCAGGAATTTACAGCTAGATATAAATTATCAGGAGAGGCTTGATATCTAGGTGAGAGAGGGAAATATTCTGCAGAGTCACCCAATTAGCAGCCATTGTTGTAGTGATGATGTGTCAGTGTATGACACATACAACAGGTGCTAAGAGTTAAGTTGGGAGTGGTGTATAATGAGAGTGTCCTATAAGGTGATTGGTCAGTTTGTATATATAAGCAGAGATATTCTATATCTCGTTTCTTCTCATTCTACCTCTGTATGCTGTATCGTTGGTTTATCATTTTGTTACCTGTGTGGAAGTGATCTGTAAATACATATGTATATCAGTAAATAGGATATTTGATATAATCTCTGTTTGGAGTCTATTTACTGCATAGTACTTGGATCACTGGTGCCTAGGAGAGAAGCAGGCCACTCCTTCTGCTCGCCCTGACAGCCTGGGCTGGGCGCCGAGGAGTCATCCACAGCGGCCAAGCCTGGTAAACTCGGCAGGGGCAGAGAGACCGTCTTGGGGTCAGCTGCAATAGCTTCGAGTAATGGCCACCACTCCAGAGTTGACAAGCTCCTCCCTAGGCATGTTTTGCTGTGGCAAGGGAGGAGGAGTGGCGAGCGGGGAGGTGGTGTTGGTGTTAGGAATGACAGGAACCAATCCAAGGGGAGGAATGATGGAATCGAACACAGAGAAATGGATCTGACAAAGGTACAGGATGTCTTGGCTTGGGCTCCACCTAAAACTAGGAGACAACCCTAACTAGTTGCCTCCTAGCTTTAGGTGGAGCCCAAGCCAAGACATCCTGTACCTTTGTCAGATCCATTTCTATGCCTTTATGGGAAATTCTGTACCCCAGATAATCCAATTTGTTTTTATGGAATTCACATTTAGAGAGCTTAGCGTATAGCTGAGCTTTTATTAGTCTCTGTAGGATCTCTTGGACCAATTTTACATGGTCGGCCATGTTGTCTGTGTAGATCAAAATATCATCAAGGTACACCAGCACACCTTTATATAAAAGGTCATCTAATACTTCATTAATTAAGGCCATAAAGCACCCCGGGGCTCCTTTTAAGCCGAAAGGCATAATGAGATACACAAATGCCACCAAAGGACAGTTAAAAGCAGTTTTCCATTCATCCCCCTCCCGTATGTGCACAAGTGGGCTAGCATGTCTTGCAAGAGTGTAAGCAGGTATTTCTTAGATGTGGTAATGGCATTGAGTCCTCTATAATCAGTACATAAGCGTAAAGATCCATCTTTTTTGTGCGGAACAGTACCGGAGCCCCCAGGGGTGAATTGCCTGGTCGGATGAAACCTCACTCCAAATTTTTGTCAATAAACTCCTTCAAAGCCTCTTGCTCTTTTAAGGTCATGGAGTAGATTTTTGGTATGGGAAGAGGGGCTCCAGGGTCGAGTTCAATAGCACAGTCTGCCTTTCGATGGGGAGGAAGCTGATTTGATTCAGCCTCGCCAAATGCTTCTTTTAAGTCGGAGTATTGCTGTGAGATCAGGTTTCCCTGCGGGCCTGGGCTGGGTGCCGAGGAGTCATCCACAGCAGTCAAACATGGTAAACTCAGCCGGGGCAGAGTGACTGTCTCAGGGTTAGCCACAATAGGTAAAGTTTCCATGTCCGGCTGATGTTCAGGCTCCTGCAAACCACCATATCTCCCATCAGGGAACTGCAAACTTCCTGAACCCCATTCCACTTTAGGCTTTCTGACTTTCAACCAGGCGAGCCCAAGAATTAAGGAATGAGTGGCTATAGGAGCCACTAGAAATCTCAAAGTCTCTTTATGAGTCCCAATTCTCATCTCCAGCATTTAAGTATAAAATTGCATGGGCCCTCCTTGCATCTCAGACCCATCAAGTTGAGTAAATATCACTGGGTTTTTTAGTCTCCCAACCCTCAGTCTTAATCCCATTACTACTGGAGGGTGCATTATGCAATGAGTGCAACCACTGTCTAAAACCCCTACTAAGTCCGCACTCCTGCCACTTCGTAAGGAAGTGATTTTATTTCCCACCAATAGACTGGGAGAAGGTCCACTCACCATCATATCTGGATGCCCGGTGCGTTGAGTTATCGCTGCATACCCTCGGGTGCCATTTATGGAAGGCAGTTCCAGTTTCCCGGCAACTAGAATTCTTCATCTGCTGAGTTGTCGTCAGCATCAGACAAACCTCTCGGCATGGACTCAGAGGCTACTCTGGTTTACGCGAGCTCAGTGCTGATGTAGGCACCACTGGATGCTTTTGTAGTTGGCAACTTGGGTTTGCAGCTGAGGCTTTTACCTCGTTGAGCTGGTTGAGATAAAGGTCATGCAGCAATGTGATGGCCTTCCTTGCTGCATCTGAAGCAAGCCCTACTTTGAACATGCAGCTCTTTATCCCTTTCCCAAGTTCTGCATCTTTCTTTTCATTTGGTACTCACAGTAGTAGTAGAAATGCGCTTCTCGAATCCATGCAGGTGGTGCTGTAGTTTTACTTGCACACAGGCTTCTTCTACTTCTCCAGCTAGGCAAATTCAACCTCGCAAGGTCGTTGGTTTAGCCCGTGCCAGACACCATTCCAAAATATCAGGTTTTAAGCCGACTCAGAAATACTCTAATTTCAATGACTCTGGCCAATCAGTCATCTTTCCCACTAGCCTCTTTAATTCCGAGGCATACTCCGATATGAATCGGCTTCGTTGTCTAAGAGTTTGCAGACTGGTTCTGGCTAGCATCGCAATGAGGGGATCTTCAAAGCGAGTTCGGAGAGCAAACATAAATTTGTTGAAGTCCTCTATCTCTGCTGCTTCAGCATCATACAAATCCACCGCCCAATCGGCCGCATCGTCTTCTAAGTGTGCTGTAATGTATCGGATTTTTGAGTCGTCATCTGGGAAATCTCTTCCCCATGCGTCCATGAATCACCGAACCTGATTCATGAACCATGCCAATTGCTTCAGATTGTCTCTGAATTTCACTTTCAGATCTTGTATTCCTACACTCCAACCACTAGTTTGGTGTCCCAGCCCTCGTGAAAAAGGTGTAGTCTGGGGTCTAACACTGGTGGTGCTATAGCGAGCTGAGACGTTCTCTCCTCGTAGGTTTGTCACAAATTGTTGGCCGGAGCCTCTGGTGAATTGCTGGCCGGTACTGGCCATGGCTATTTGGCTCACTTGTTGACTCATCGCTTCAATGATGCCTTGTAAGCCTTCCATACTATTTCCAAGCTCTAATATCTGACGTTCCACTGCCCCAATTCATTGCCCAAATTTAGATCGGGGTCCTTGCTCCATGGTCACATGCCGATCGACATCTGGATCTGCGTTGTGTCCAATTGCTGTCAACCATCTGTCTCTCACCTCCTGTAGTGGAGGTTTTGGACCCATCTCCATCTCTGCAAACTGGATCTTGGGTCATGCTCCAAAATGCTGCCATTCCATCCTGGGATGACTAATGTCCCCAGTGTTCCTGCAGCTTTATCATTTCTGTAGTTCTTCCTTTGCCTGGGGCTCTCTACTTGACATGTCCCAGGTTTCTTCATTTGGAAAGCCTGCCAATAATTTCATCGTGGTATTGCTCACCATGGGTTGTTCTGACAGGGGGGACTGGGAAAGTCTTACTCCTGTTAGGATGACACCTCCAGTCCCCATATCTGATGAGGGGGACTGGGAAAGTCTTACTCTTCCTGGGAGGACACCTCCAGTCCCTGGGATGAGTTCTTCCTCTTGCCACTCATCCATAACAGCTAAGTCCAGATGGGTCCACAGAAGTTACTGCTGTCTCAGAAAGAACAGTGTCCTCAGGGCAGGTTGCCATTATTTGTGATTCAGAGCTTTCTGTGATGATCCCAGTGCCAGTATCTAACTTAAGAAATTCTCCAGACAAGTCATCAGACTGCTAAAAGAATTCATTTATTAGAATACAGCTACAAAGGATGGCTGCAAAGCTCTGAACACCAGTTTTGGCATGAAGCATTCGAACTTAAAAACAACCCTCTGATTTCATCCCTTGTTAGTTTCAAAACAACCATTTTCCTGCTCCAGATCATCTCCCCTCCCAACTTTTTAATGAATGTCCAGGTGTCTTATCAGTGTTCACAGTTAGTCTTAGTCAGCTAGGAATGCGAGGGAGGCTATTCTTTTCCGTGCAAAGTAGCAGCTATAAGTCAGGCTGACATGAGTCGGCTTCTATATGGTTTGACACGTGTTCACTCAAAGACATGGCAGGCAAGCAAAGCGAACAACAGGCTTCAGCTGAATCCTGGTAAGACAGAGTGGCTGAGGGTTCGGGGCTCCTCTGTATCATTACCATTGTTGGTTCTGGATGAGGTTGCACTGCCCCAGACCTGTATGGAATCTGGGGGTCCTTGAAGAGCAGGTGGCAATCATGGCCAGGAGGGCCTTTGCTCAACTTCATGTTGTGCTCCAGTTACGCCCCTTCCTGGATCAGGAAACCCTCCTGTCAGACACTCATGCCCTAGTCATCTCCCATGTAGACTATTGTAATGCACTCTACACAGGGCTACCCTTGAAGAGTATCTGGAAGCTACAGCTGGTTCAAAATTCAGCCACACGAGCAGTCTTGTGTGCCCCAAGGATGGCACATGTAACACCTTTGCTATGGGAGCTGCATTGGGTGCCAGTTTGCTTCAGGGTCCAAGGTGTTGGTCATAACCTTTAAAGCCCTATGTAGCATGGATCCAGGTTACCTGAGGGAACGTCTCACCCCCATTGCACCAACCCATCCCACTCGGTCAGGCAGAGAAGGCATGTCTTGGACCCCATCCATGAAAGACTATTGATTTGTGGGGCCCAGGAAGACAGCCTTCTCTGCCATGGCCATTGCCCTATGGAACACTCTTCCCCCAGAGGTGAGGAAGGCCCCTACACTCCCGGCCTTCCGGAAAGGGGTGAAGACCTGGCTCTGCCACCTCACTTGGGGCATGAGGAGGGGTAATTAATCCTTGGGGTGGTTAGTGCCTTGAAGAGGCTCCCATGAATTAAATGAATTTAATATAAGAACTTTTTAACATCTTGGATTTTATATTTTATTTTTATATAAGAATATTGTTTTTATTGTATTTTAATCTTTATTTATTCCAGTTTTATTGTAAACCTCCCATAGTTGCTCTTTGAGTGAGATGGGTGGTGACGAATTTTGAAACATAAATAAATAAATAAACAAACAAAAATGTTTCACTAATGTTAATGTATATTCCGAAAGCAATTTAGAGAAAACATTATAGATCAGCTCTGCTCGATCTCATTTTTAGATTAGATGAAAATCTCAGCCTCCTCTTTTTCTGAATCAATGTATGGAGCATAGACTTGGAATACCATAATATAAAGTGTTACCATAACAACCTCCAGCAAAGGAGATCATTACCTTGTCATGGTGCTGGAGCTTGAGCACCTCAATGAGCACCATGAGCTAAACCGTGAAGGGACACCCAAGACGGGAAGGTCATGGCAGAGTGGTCAGACTAAATACGATCCCTGGGGAAGGTAACGGCAACCCACCCCAGTATTCTTGCTGTGAAAACTAAATGGATCATTACAACCAGATATATGTCGGTATACCATCGGACTGGTTTAAGATTGGGAAAGGAGTACGGCAGGGCTGTATACTCTCACCCTACCTATTCAACCTGTATGCAGAACACATCTGTCAGATTTCGGCAGACCTCTGCCATTCAAACAAGTAGGTGATAACTGACATGCGGAAATAGACTCGCAACTGACAAGCAGCCAGAGCCACCGTAACGAGCTGCGAAACGGCACGGATCAACTCAGGAAGGACTGTCAGGTGAAGCCGGAGCCGAGTACCTCACACATCAACTTCAAAAGGACGGGGGGGGGGGGGGAATGTTTAAATGTAATATACCATGCCATGCCAGTTCATTCACGTCTTTGTTCCTGCACCTATGTACTTCAATAAATCTCTTTGCTTATAAGAAGCCTGCGTTCGGCTTTCTTTAGACAAGGGAATTTGACAGACATCGTTGGGAGCAGTCATTACATAAAGACGTGAATCAATCCTGACCACGTATCCTGAGGACTATCCCGAAAAATTCGGTGAGCTCCCCAGTTGAAAGCGGTCACACCACCAGGAAATTTTTTTTCTCCACACACGGAACGGAATGGAATCAGTAGAAGCAGCGGGGACTCTCGAGGTAGCCGGAACCAGTGCGGCAACTGCCCTGGCAATGGAGGCAACCCAGCGAGCGGAGTCATCCCCTACAGAGACTACTGAACAGCGAGAAAAGAAGAAATCGCAGAAGAAGGAGGTAAACCTCATGGCCCTCAGCAATCCCAAGCCTACCCCGGCGGGATGGTCTATCGCAGTCGGGGAAGGGCTGGAAGGAAAAGGAGGGAAAGTCAAGAAAAGGGTCACCCCGACCCATCGAATCAAAGTCCTGGAGAACCAGATGAGGCACCTGAGCCTAGAGGTAGGGACGATGAACAAAAAATTGGAATCCATGGGGGAGGCCATTGAAAAGCTGTTAAGAACCCTAGAGGGACCTAGGGAGGCAGAAAGGAGCCCGACAGGCTCCGACGAAGAGGAAGAAATCGTAGAGTCAAGTGGGGAAAATGAGGAGGGGGAGGAAGAAACACTATTCTATGGGCAGCTTCGATACAGCTGAACTCCCGTAACCCCAAGCTACGATCATCGCAGAACCCCATTGAGAGCCCTGGCCCCAAGCGGCATAAACGAACTAAAAATGAAATTCGATGGGGATCCAAAGAAACTAGCATGCTTCCTAACGCACGTCCAGGGGTTTATGGAGGAGTTCGAGCATACCTTCCAAACGGAGGTGAGCAAGGTGCATTACATCTCCAGTTTTCTTAGAGGAGAGGCGGGCGACTGGCTGGTGGGTCTTCACGACAGTGGAGCCAGTGAGCTGAGGAACTTTCAGAAGTTCATGTACGCACTTAGGCAGAGATTTGAGGATACGTTATCCAAAATCTCAGCGAAGACTCAAATTCAAAACTTAAGACAAGGCAACAAAACAGTAGCAGAATACGCTATGGACTTTAAAAAACTCCTATCGAAATTACCTGACTGGCCGGAATCCTTCAAAGTCCAACATTTTCAATATGGACTACGACAGGAAATAATAGAACTGGCCATAACGAGAGATGACCCGGGGACGTTAGAAGGATGGATTCAACTGGCCGGGAAAGTAGAAAGCAGCACAATGCAGCTCCAGAACATAAAAAGTTTCAACTCTATGCGCAAGAAATCAGGGACCTTTTTCACTCAAGCCCGCAAATCCACCAAGCAACGGAACTAGGAGGAGGAGAAAGAACGCCGTACGAAATACAGGCTATGCTTTCGCTGCAGTAAAGAGGGTCACCGGATAAGCAATTGCCCACAGACCAAGATGAACGCCAAAGAGAAACCCCCCCCCCCCGAAAAAGGCACCTGACACCAAAGAAAGCAAGACTGCAACGGCGAAGTACAAAGGAGCGGCGGCAGCAACCGTGGGGAGACAGGACTGGCAACAGGGGAGCAGCGATTCCAACACCTCAAATGATGACTTCGAGCCGGCGGAAAACTACAACGGCCTGTGCTAAAGTGCGCCACAGGACAGGCCTTCACCACTGGGCGCAACGGGGGGCAGGCGTTCCTAAATGCCCCACGATGAACGTTAAGATAAAGTTGCAAACATTGGATGGGATGGGACAATTGTGGGGGGTGGCCATGCTGGACTCCGGGTGTTCAAGATGCTTGATGCACCCGAAAATAGCAACCAAACTGAAACTCAGGTTGGTTAAAATGCAGACACCCATCACATTCTGCCAATTGGATGGGTCCGAAATGAAGGGGGGCCCAATTGAATACACCACAGAAGACATACAAATGGAGGGACTCATGTAGAGACACTACGTTTCATAGTAGCACCCATTGCGATGCGGCACATCGTACTGGGACTTAAATGGTTTAGGAAAAGGAACCCCCGAGTGGACTGGGCATCTGGGGAAATTAACTTTTTTGACGGGTCTTACAAGGCGGTCGAGGAGACGACTGGAAATAATGACTTTGACTGGGGGGTGGCCGGCATGTTACAAGAAGGGATGGAACAATGGGAGGAGGATCAAGACCAGGAAGGGGGCATGCCTCTGGAGACAATCCTGGAGACTTATCTCTCTGTAACTGAGGTGTTCAGCCAAGAAGAATGCGAACAGGAACCCCCCCACAGGCAATCAGACGCAACGATTGACCTCATCCCCGGGGGGCCCTTCCCAAAACCCAAAATGTATGCGATGACCCAGAAAGAATTAGGGGAGTTACGCAAATTTATAGACAAAAACCTGGCAAGGGGCTTCATAGAACCCTCAAACTCACCCTTAGCAGCCCCTGTCCTCTTTAGGAAAAAGAAAGACGGGTCTTTACGATTGTGCACAGACTACAGGGGGCTAAATGCCATCTCTGTAACCAACCAGTACCCGCTCCCACTCCTCAAAGACATGCTAGCGCAATTGGCAAAGGGCAAAATTTTCACCAAGCTAGATGTCCGGGAGGCATATTACCGAGTACGCATATGGGAAGGGGACGAATGGAAAACGGCCTTTAACTGCCCATTGGGTCAATATCAGTATCGGGTTCTCCCATTTGGGATTGCGGGAGGACCGGGCATCTTCATGCGATTGATCAATGAGGTTTTGTATGAATTTCTCTATTAAGGGGTAATTGTGTATTTGGATGATATCTTGATTTTCTCTGACAATCTGGAAGAACACACCCTTTTAATCAAGAAAGTGTTAGAGAAATTACTTGAGGCTAAATTATTTGTGAAATTGGAAAAGTGCGAATTCCACAAAGACAGCTTGGACTTCCTAGGGTACAGGATCTTACACAAAGGCATTGCAATGGACCCGGGGAAAGTTAAGGCAGTGTTAGAGTGGGAACCCCCCCGAACCCGCAGACACCTCCAAGCTTTCTTGGGCTTTGCGGGGTTTTATCGCCAGTTCATTCACGGGTTTTCCGAGATTGCACTACCCTTGACAGACCTATTGAAAACAAAAGGAAAGGGGACCAAAGGGAAATCACCCAGCACTAAACTAATTTGGACCACGGAATGCCAGGTAGCATTCGACAAACTCAAGGCTCTGTTCACAGAGGAACCCATCCTCAAACACCCAGAAGTGGAGAAGCAATTCATAATTCACACGGACACTTCCCACAACGCCATTGGCTCAATCCTGCTTCAATTCGATGAGGCAAAGAGACTGAGACCATGCACCTACATTTCCAAAAAATTCAGCGAAATGCAAAAAAGATGGCACGTGTGGGAGAAGGAAGCGTTCGCTGTCGAACACGCATTAGACACTTGGCGCCACCTTTTGGAGGGGGCGACCATCCCTTTCCAAGTCTGGACAGACCACAAAAACCTAGAGGCACTCAAATCCCCCAGGAAACTGAATCATAAACAATTGCGGTGGGCTGAATTTTTCAGCAAATTTAACTTCACCCTGCAATACTTTCCGGGGGGAAAGAACCTCCCAGCAGATGCGCTATCACGACTACCTCAACACGATGGCAAAGTCGAGGGGCTGGTAGAAACGCTCTTCCCCAGGCAAGCGCACACAACTCCACAGACAAGCGAACGGGGATGTCAGGCGAACAGGCTAGATGGGATAGCAGAGACGCTCACCCCCACGCACGCACACACACCCACCCCCACGCAGACACACACACCAGCAGAGGCAGGTGAGCCGGCAGAACGAAGTGGGCAAACGAACAGGCTAGACGGGAACCTAGCTCTCACTCGCAGCAAAGCCAAGGAGGCAGAGGCAAACCCCTTTGAAGCTAAGCTACGGACAGAAACACTGTCTGACGACTGGTGGAGGGAGAACAAACATACGCTCACTGAAAGCAATGGGTTATGGTGGAAGGAAGGAAAGGTGTACATCCCCAAAGGGCTTAGGAAGGGGGCATTGGAGAAAACACACGACCACAAAATGGCTGGCCACTTCGGATTTGTCAAAACACTTAATTTAATCAGGAACAAATTTTGGTGGCCAACTCTGCGCAAGGACGTAAAGGAATATGTAGCCTCCTGCCCAGTATGCGCCACAGCAAAGCGGGTGATGAGAAAGCCCACAAGGCTACTGCAACTGGTGGCCAACCCTACACAGCCATGGAAACAAATCGCCATGGATTTTATCATGGATTTACCCACGAGCAGCAAAAAAACGGCAATCTGGGTGGTCACAGACCTATTTTCCAAGCAAGCACATTTTATTGCATGCAATGGGATCCCAAACGCACACAAATTGGCTAAATTGTTCATCCAACACATCTACAGAGCCCACAGTATGCCCGAACGCATAATAAGCGACTGCGGAAGTACCTTTACTTGCAAATTCTGGCGGGCATTTTTAAAATTGATTGGTTCTAGCCAGGGGATAAGCTCTGCGTTCCACGCATGTACTGACGGATCGTCTGAACGCCTTAACTCTATACTAGAGCAGTACCTGAGATGCTACATTAGCTATCAACAGAATGATTGGGCGGAATTATTACCTTTCGCTGAAGTAGCATACAATAATTCCATCCATCAAAGCACAGGGTTTTCACCGTTTCAAATTGCGACGGGGCAGGAATTTGTCACCATCCCCGAACTCGCGCTGACCCAAGTAACGGAGGGGACCACCCCACTACAGGCAGACAAGTGGATCGCAAAAATAAAGAGCAATTGGCCGGTAATGATGAAAACCCTCGAGGACGCAAAAGCAAATTACAAAAAGTACGCTGACAGGAAAAGAGCGGCTGAATGGGAGCTCAAAGTGGGAGATAAAGTGTATCTCTCCACAAAGAATTTGCGCTCCACACAGCCATCCAAGAAACTCGCACCCAAATTCATTGGACCGTTCACTATTGTAAATGTGATCAACCCAGTGACGGTCAAGCTGCAACTCCCCAAAGCATTAAAACGTGTCCACCCAGTTTTCCACATCAGCTTACTAAAACGTTATAGAACATCTGACTGGCACCCCGAAGTGGCCGAGCCAACACCGACAATAGTCAATGGGGAACCACATTTAGAAATTGACAAAATCCTAGACAGTAGGAGACACAAAGGACAGCTGCAGTACTTAGTGAAATGGCAACACCTCCTGATCGGGGACAAAGAATGGGTAGCTCAGAAACACATGAAAGCTCCAGAGATGATCAGAAACTTTCACAAAGAATTTCTGGACAAACCACGGTAAACAACTAAACGACTTTATTGTGCCCACATTTGAGCCGAAGGTACAAAGTGTAAATATGTACAAACATCCCAGGGGGAGGGGGACTCTCTTAGCTGGGCGGCATGTCAGAGTTCGGCAGACCCCTGCCATTCAAACAAGTACGTGATAACCGACATGCGGAAATAGACTCGCAACTGACAAGCAGCCGGAGCCACCGTAACGAGCTGCAAAACGGCACGCATCAACTCAGGAAGGATTGTCTGGCGATGCCAGAGCCGAGTACCTCACACATCAACTTCAAAAGGACGGGGGGGGGGAATGTTTAAATGTAATACACCATGCCATGCCAGTTCATTCACGTCTTTGTTCCTGCACCTATGTACTTCAATAAATCTCTCTGCTTATAAGAAGCCTGCGTTCGGGTTTCTTTAGACAAGGGAATTTGACAGACATCGTTGGGAGCAGTCATTACAACATCATGCGACGTCCTGGGCTTGAGGAATCCAAGGCTGGAGTTAAAATTGCTGGAAGAAACATTAACAATCTTAGATATGCAGATGATACCACTTTGATGGCTGAAAGCGAGGAGGAGTTGAGGAGCCTTATGACGAAGGTGAAAGAAGAAAGTGCAAAAGCTGGGTTGCAGTTAAACCTCAAAAAAACCAAGATTATGGCAACCAGCTTGATTGATAACTGGCAAATAGAGGGAGAAAAAGTGGAGGCAGTGACAGACTTTGTATTTCTAGGCGCAAAGATTACTGCAGATGCTGACTGCAGCCAGGAAATCAG
The DNA here is from genome assembly GCA_023362775.1 of Charina bottae. Lineage (NCBI taxonomy): Eukaryota > Metazoa > Chordata > Lepidosauria > Squamata > Charinaidae > Charina > Charina bottae. Next base: position 34,487,515 of record JALMGJ010000002.1, on the reverse strand, counting down.
AAGACGTCTACTTCTTGGGAGGAGAGCAATGGCAAATCTTGATAAAATAGTTAAGAGCAGAGACATCACACTGACAACAAAGGTCCGCATAGTTAAAGCAATGGTATTCCCTGTAGTAACCTATGGCTGTGAGAGCTGGACCATAAGGAAGGCTGAGTGAAGGAAGATACATGCTTTTGAACTGTGGTTTTGGAGGAAAATTCTGAGAGTGCCTTGGACTGCAAGAAGATCAAACCAGTCCATACTCCAGGAAATCAAGCCAGACTGCTCACTTGAGGGAATGATATTAAAGGCAAAACTGAAGTACTTTGGCCACATAAAGAGAAGACAGGATACCCTGGAGAAGAAGCTGATGCTAGGGAAAGTGGAAGGCAAAAGGAAGAGGGGCCGACCAAGGGCAAGATGGATGGATGATATTCTGGAGGTGACAGACTCAACCATGGGGGAGCTGGGGATGGTGACGGCTGACAGGAAGCTCTGGCGTGGGCTGGTCCATGAAGTCACGAAGAGTCGGAAGCGACTGAACGAATAAACAACAAACCATCGGAAGATGGGACTCCCAGGTCAGAAGATGATCAAAATGCTACTGGGGAGGAACAGAGGATAAGGTCAACTAGCCCCAGATGTGATGACACAGCTAGTTCAAAGCCGAAAGGACAGCTAGTGGCCGACGGTGCTGGTGGTGAACGACAAATCCGATGTTCTAAAGGTCAACACACCATAGGAACCTGGAATGTAAGATCTATGAGCCAGGGCAAATTGGATGTGGTTATTGGTGAGATGTCAAGATTAAATATAGACATTTTGGGTGTCAGTGAATTGAAATGGACTGGAATGGGCCACTTCACATCAGATGACCACCAGATCTACTACTGTGGACAAGAGGACCACAGAAGAAATGGAGTAGCTTTCATAATTAATAATGAAGTGGCTAAAGCAGTGCTTGGATACAATCCAAAAAACGATAGAATGATCTCAATTTGAATTCAGGGTAAGCCATTTAACATCACAGTGATCCACATATACGCCCCAACCACAGATGCTGAAGAACCAGAAGTAGATCAGTTCTATGAGGATCTGCAGCACCTACTGGATAATACGCCACAAAGAGATGTTATTTTCATTACAGGAGACTGGAACGCTAAGGTGGTTAGTCAAATGACACCTGGAATTACAAGCAGGGTCTGGGAGAACAAAATGAAGCGGGACATAGGCTGACAGAATTTTGCCAAGACAACTGACTGTGCATAACAAACATTCTCTTCCAGCAACCTAAAAGATGACTTTATACATGGACTTCATCAGATGGTTGACACCGAAATCAGATTGACTACATCCTTTGCAGCCAAAGGTGGCGGACATCTATACAGTCAGTAAAAACAAGACCTGGAGCTGACTGTATTTCAGATCACGAACTTCTTATTGCACAATTTAGAATCAGACTAAAGAGAATAGGGAAGACCCACAGATCAGTTAGATATGAGGTGACTAATATTCCTAATGAATATGCAGTGGAGATGAAGAATAGATTTAAGGGACTAGATTTAGTAGATAGGGTCCCGGAAGAACTATGGACAGAAGTTTGCAACATTGTTCAGGAGGTGGCAACAAAAAAGGTCCCAGAGAAAAAGAAAACCAAGAAGGCAAGATGGCTCTCTGCTGAGACACTGGAAGTAGCCCAAGAAAGAAGGAAAGCCAAAGGCAACAGGGATAGGGGGAAATATGCCGTATTAAATGCAAAACTCCAGAGGTTAGCCAGAAGTTTTTAAACAAGCAATGCATGGAAGTGGAAGAAGAAAATAGAATAGGAAGGACAAGAGACCTCTTCCAGAAAATTAGAAACATCGGAGGTAAATTGCAGGCAAAAATGGGTATGATCAAAAACAAAGAGGGCAAGGACCTAACAAAAGCAGAAGAGATCAAGAAAAGGTGGCAAGAATATATGGAAGAACTGTATAGGAAGGATAATAATATTGGGGATAGCTTTGGTGGTGTGGTCAGTGAGTTAGAGCCAGACATCCTGAAGAGTGAGGTTGAATGGGCCTTAAGAAGCATTGCTAATAACAAGATAGCAGGAGATGACGGTATCCCAGCTGAACTGTTTAAAATCTTGCAAGATGATGCTGTCAAGGTGATGCATGCCATATGCCAGCAAATTTGGAAAACACAAGAATGGCCATCAGATTGGAAAAAATCAAATTATATCCCCATACTAAATAAGGGAAACACTAAAGAATGTTCAAACTATCAAACAGTGGCACTTGTTTCACATGCCAGTAAGGTAATGCTCAAGTTCCTGCAAGGTAGACTCCAGCAATTCATGGAGTGAGAATTGCCAGATGTACAAGCTGGGTTTAGAAAAGGCAGAGGAACTAGAGACCAAATTGCCAATATCCGCTGGATAATGGAGAAAGCCAGGGAGTTTCAGAAAAAGATCTATTTCTGTTTTATTGACTATTCTAAAGCCTTTGACTGTGTGGATGATAACAAATTGTGGCAAGTTCTTGGTGGTATGGGGATACCAAGTCATCTTGCCTGCCTCCTGAGGAATCTGTATAACGACCAAGTAGCAACGGTGAGAAGAGACCACGGAACAACGGACTGGTTTAAGATTGGGGAAGGAGTATGGCAGGGTTGTATTTATTTATTTATTTATGCTCTCACCCTACCTATTCAACCTGTACGCAGAACACATCATGCGACGTGCTGGGCTTGAGGAATCCAAGGCTGGAGTTAAAATCGCTGGAAGAAACATTAACAATCTCAGATATGCAGATGATACCACTTTGATGGCTGAAAGTGAGGAGGAGCTGAGGAGCCTTGTGATGAAGGTGAAAGAAGAAAGTGCAAAAGCTGGGTTGCAGTTAAACCTCAAAAAAACCAAGATTAGGGCAACCAGCTTGATTGATAACTGGCAAATAGAGGGAGAAAATGTGGAGACAGTGACAGACTTTGTATTTCTAGGCCAGGGCTTTCCAAAGTTTTTCCCGTGGCGACACACCAACCAGGAAGTGCCTCCCTTGCGGCAGCGCACAAAAACCCGGAAGCGCTGCTGCCGCTTTCTAGTTTTGCATGCTGCAGTTGGTGTGTCACCATGGGAGAACTTGCAAAGGTGCATTCATTACCACTGTAACTGAATCCATCCCCCTTGCTGCTGGTCTTCCTATTCTTCTCTTTCCTTTCACCTTTCCCAGCATTAGAGCCTTCTCCAGAGAGCCGGGTCTTCACATAGTATGTCCAAACTAGGATAATTTGAGCCTGGTCAGTTGTGCTTTGAGTGAGTACTCTGGGACCAAAGGTGGAAAACCCTTGGCACCAGAAGGTCCACACACCCAAAGCCATTCAGTCTTGCTTGGGTTGAGCTGATTCCTGTTGTGCCCCAACCAGGCCCCACAGCCTCCAGGTACTGGGACAGGACACCCACATTTTATAGATGTTGTTTTATTACTACTTCTTGTCTCTTTTAACAGCTATCTGAAACTCTTTTTTTAAGTGAGATTTTTGTCTTTCTTAGCTAAAGAGACATGACTAATAGTGCAAGACAAGTTCTCCTATTTTTATTTATTAAGCCTCCCTTTCAACTCAATTTGAGTGATCAAAACAGCAAACAATAAATAACAAGCAAATACCTAAACCTTTGCAAGAATAATTCCATTTAAATATTCTTACTATTAGAAATTAAAGAAAACCTGTAAGAAATATTCAATAAAAAGGGAGTTATTTCATAGAAACTGTTTTTTCATTTGGAAATCACTGATTTTAGATTGTCCATTTCTGAACGTTTCAGAGTAGAATCATAAGACAGCAGCACAACTGATTACTTATAAATGTCCTTAAAGGAAGAGCTTCAGGAAATCTGATGTGATTTCATGGATTGAAAATAAAAACCTAAAATCAAGATGAAGACCAATTGAAATCTCTTATCTTGCAGTATCGAGAGTCTAAGCTTCTGGCACATCCTGCGCTTCTTCTTTGCCATTCATGAGATCAACCAGAATCCAAGGCTCTTACTCAACATCACCCTGGGCTACAACATCTATGAGAACGTTTTCAGTGCAAGAATGACATACGAGGCCATGGTGGACTTGCTCTCGAGCGGGCAGGAGAATGTCCCAAATTACAGTTGTGGAAGAAGAAAAAATCTGCTGGCTGTGCTTGAAGGGACTGATTCTGAGCTCTTTAATTACATTTCAACCATGCTGGGCATCTACAAAATCCCACAGGTATGAATGGATTTTGAAGTTAATTTTACTTTGCAAAGTCTCCCAATAGTCCAAAAGGGGTCAGATAATAAATAAAACGAGTCAGGTGATGTAGCTTAAAGGACACCTGAAATATGTCTATGAAGGTTCTCAGTCATCCAGGTGGAATTGTCTGTAGCTTGAATCATGTCAACTGGATTTATATTTTCTCAGTGGAAACGTTTCGCTCCTTATCCAAGGAGCTTCTTCAGTCTCGTTTCCACTGAGAAAACATAAATCCAGTTGACATGATTCAAGCTACAGACACCTGAAATAGTATATTTCTATCACGCATCCACATTTAAAGATACACAGGTTTCACAGAGTTCTCCTTTCTGGCAACTGAACTTCATCCATAGTTCACATGAAGTGCTCTCAACCATCCTGCACATGAAATTTGCATCCACTTTGCCAATCCTTCTTCTGCCTCTTTTCCCTGTCTTCCAGTCACTGCAGTCACATGAGTTGGGAGACAGAAACATCTTTTCACCCTTATTCCAACCAAATTGAAAGGAAGTCTCAAGGACTCTAATGGAAGGGAAAGTTGGGAAATATTACTTTAGGAGGGGTTTTCCCTACTAGCACTTAAAGACAATGAAAACATACCCAGGTGACATCTTTTTTCTGCTGAGTTCACATAACATTCCATCATCCCCAATCCATGAATTGAGACATGGGTAGCTGAGCTGGTATTAAAATAGTATTTAGCCCTGTGTTCTTGCACTGTTCAAGTTGTAGAAAATCTGCCACATTTCCCCTCCCATGATCTTGGCAGGAAGTTGGTAAGTGATACATGACAGAGAGACCACATTTCATGGTTGAAACTCAAGGACAGGTGGAAGGAATTTCTCTGCCATGGGGGAAAGGCCCTTAGATGTAAGCACTTACTTTTTGTCTCAAAAAGCAAAACAACCATCTTTTCTATTTCATCGTAGATCAACTATGGGGTTATCAGCCACTTCCTGAGCAGAAACATCATTTTCCCTTTTTCTACCGGGTGAGTCCAAAACAAGAGCCTCCTCACTTGGCAGTTGTCAAACTGCTCCTGCATTTCTGATGGACGTGGATCAGCCTCACTGCTCCGGACAATTAAAGTGGAGAAAACTTCATAAGTTCTTTTGCACTTGCAGCCATCAAGAAAGGGGTTTGTGTTGCCTTCTCAGAAAGCCTCCCTGTCCCAACAGAATCAATGAGAAAGCCGTTCTCCTTATATTTTAGATACAGGAAAGTAAAAGTTATTGTTTGTCAGATGGAATTTCAGGCTTCGTTGGTGCTAGCAGGAATATTAGTAGCAGCTGAAAAGATGAAAATCCTATTTGCAGAGAAAGTGTGGATTGCCAAAGCTTTGCCAGATATAAGTCTGAGATTTTTTTTACAACCACTTTAATCTCCTGCATAAACACCATTTGTTATCCTTCTCAACTCAGGCAAAGAAAAGGACACAACATTATGATTTTAATTTGTACTTCTCTGCTAGTGAGAAGTTTGGGTAGACAGCATTTCAGTGTTCCCATTCAAGCCCTTTGCTGTCTAAGAAAGCTTGGAAGGTATGCCTAGACTTCCTCTCCTGCCATTGCGAGGAGCAGTCAAGTCTTTCTTCCTCTCAGCATCCTCAGGAAACAAGCAGATCAGTTGACGTGCTTCTCACTACAGCTTCCTGTCATAGCCTGGCACTTTTTTCTTCTGCATTTGCAATCTCCCAAGATCCCTTTCCTGATCTTTCTCCTCCTTTGAAAATCAAATCTTAGAATTTGGAGCCCCATCGTTTCTCCTAAGCCTTTCACTTTCCACCACCACCTGTTGGTTACATAAAACTACTGTAGAAAGTAAACAGTTGCAGAAAGACCTTAAAATAATATTTTGGTATGCTTCTATTGCCTCTGTTTTATTCACTTCCAAATGGCCCTGTTGTGCTTCTGTGTGCTCAGCAGGTCAGAAAGGAAACAATTTTCTGGCTTCACTGTCTTCCATCTGTGGTGCATTATTTATTATTATTATTATCTGTGGCGGTATTTCCCAACAAGTCTGCTGCTAGGGTAAAAATTGGGAATATTGAAAAAGAAAAAGTCTCTTCAGATATCAAGTTCTCTATCAATGAGAGTGCAATCATATGGCCAACGTCCTTTAACCAGGTAACCAAGTCTACCTGTTTGTGGGTCTTATTATTCATCTATTCCTATGTATCCATCTGATTTTGCGGTTTACCAGTCTTGTCTGCGCTGGTAAAAGGACCGGTTGAAGGAGACACTACTATTTCTCCTGGACCTCTCAAACAACTGACTGCTGACTGAGAATGTGAGTATTATTCTGGGGTAGGATGGAAATCATGTTGTTGGCTAGCCCAATGCTGCTTCTAGCCTGTAAGGAAGTTCAGCAGCCCCACAAAGTCCTTTGACACGGAAGGACTTATTTTAGGGCATCTTACTCAGTGCTTGCTCAGAACTAGAGTCTGCTTTGAGACTGGGCTGGTAGGAAATTGAGATCCAAGAGATACATGTTGGAAGAAGGCAGAGGCATGAGGATAGGTTATGGTAGATGGTGATCTAGCAGTTGCAAAGGTAGGAGCAAGCAACCTTCTGCTTCCAATACGTTGGACTACACTTCCCACCATTTCTTACCATTGGCAATTCAAAATGAAACTGATGGGACCTGAAGTCCAAATCCATGTTGCCTCTCACTGGAAGAAAAAAACCCAGGAGCCTAATGATACCTGGACAGAGGAGCCATCAGCCTTTTTTGAACATTGAAGGGACTCTGGGACCATATCCTGCTGAAATGAAACTGCTCATGGGGATTTTTCACCAAAACATATACAGTAATGTAGAAAATTACTCTCTGAATGAAATATTTTCATTTTATTTGGAAAGAGATCTTGAAAGTGTCTTCTTGAATTCATGAACCCATCTTGGCACTCACTTCCATTTTTAGAAGCAATTCATATGTTTCCCTGATTTTCTTTAAGTTTAGGAGGCCCCTTTTTCTAGATGTACTGAAAGTTGCCTCCCAGGATACACCAAGCTCATGAGAGAGGGAGCACCGGTTTGCTGCTATGACTGTTCTCCATTTATGGATGGAACAATCTCCACACAGGAAGGTAGGTGGCTCCAGGACAAAGAAGGAGCACCAGCCTCTTATTTTAGGGACAACTAGACTAAGCAAGATTTAATCCCATATGCCGGTATGCTGCATCCAGACTCAGGAAACAGATTAAAGACACAGCAAGAATGGTTCAATGAAGGTAGGAATTTATTGTGGCGGATGTTTTCACAAATTGCAGAAACAATAAAAAGCAATCTGGAAAAAGATGGTATTCAGAGCTTTCTGTGATGGTCCCAGTGTCAGGATCTTAACGTTAGAAATTCTCCAGACAATTCATCAGAATGCTAAAAGAATTCATTTATTAGAATACAGCTACAAAGGATGGCTGTAAAGCTCTGAATACCAGATTTGCTGCCAAGCATTCGATGTTAATAACATCCCTCTGACCTCATCCCCTGTTAGCTTCAAAACAAACATTTTTTCACTCTTGATCTTCCCCCCTCCCAATATGTTAAGGTTAACTAGAGTTCAGGTGTCTTATCAGTGTCCTTGGTCTTTCACAGTCAGTGGAGGAATGTGAGGGAGGCGAATGGTTCTTTTTGGTTTGCAAAGCAGCTGGCTACAAAGGAAGCTGACATGGGTCGGTTTCTGTACTCCTTGACACGTGTTGGCTCAAATACATGGCAGGCAAGCAAAGTGAGTCTGACAAAAGTAGACAAATCATATCACAATAAATGTTGGAAATGCCATGACAAAGAAGGAACATTTTATCATCTGTGGTGGTTATGCAAAAAAAACTGAAAAGCATTAGAATAAAATACAGAAAAATATTCAGAAAAATCCTAAACATAAAAACTGAACTGAAACCACAAGTATACTAGAGCCAGTTTGATCTAGTGGTTAAAGTGCTGGGCTAGAAACCAGGAGACTGTGAGTTCCAGTCCTGCCTTAGGCATGAAAGCCGGCTGCGTGACCTTGGGCCAGTCCCTGTCTCTCAGCCCTAGGAAGGAGCCAATGGCAAACGAGGAGACCGAGACTGTGGCTTGAATCATGTCAACTGGATTTCTATTTTCTCAGTAGAAACGTTTCACTCCTTATCCAAGGAGCTTCTTCAGTCTGAGTAAAGTTAGTAAGGGAATCCTTAAATATGTTTCTAGGGTGGCTGTGTGACCTTGCACCTGGGGCTAGGTCATGGTTATTTTGAGATGTTTATTTCTAAGTCCCTTTATCATCTAAAGGAGGATCGTTAAGATTATTATTAAGATCATTACAGCCACAGAATCGGCCATCCACAACAACCACCTACCTTTTGAGGAAGCGGAACAACTCCGGCTTAAAATATCTGCAGCTCTGTCCAGTGCTCAGCCTCCTCCCCCCAACCTTACCATCCAAGAGAGGAGAGCCCTGACAACCCTCAGCAAAGATGAAACCATCACCATTTTACCTGCTGACAAAGGAAGATGTACAGTGGTTCTAAACACTGCAGACTACCACAATAAAATTACCTCACTTTTGGAGGATCACCATACATATGAAAAACTGAAAAGAGACCCCACCAGCAATTACAAGAAAAAGGTAATAGACAGTTTGAAACAATTGGAACATGATGGCTTCATCAATAGGATTACCTACCACCGTCTGTATCCTGGAGAAGCCATCCCTTGCATCTACGGACTTCCTAAGATCCACAGGGAAGGAACACCCCTCCGACCTATAGTCAGCAGCATTAATTCGGTAACATACAACATTGCCAAACACCTCTCTACCATACTAGCACCTCTAGTTGGACACTCTGAACACCACATCCAAAATTCGGAAGAATTTGTTTCCAAAGCAAAGATCCTGAAACTGGATACAGATGAAACTATGGTCTCCTTCGATGTGTCCTCCCTTTTCACCAGCATCCCCACCACTTATGCTCTATCTGCTGTCAGGAAGAGACTAGAAGAGGACAGCACCCTTGAAAGGAGAAACCATCTCAACCCAAACCAGATCTGCCATCTTCTGGACCTGTGTCTTAACACCACTTATTTCTCATACAGAGGTGACTTTTACAGACAAAAACACGTCTGTGCCATGGGTTCTCCTGTGTCACCCATTGTGGCCAATCTATACATGGAAGAAGTGGAGAAGAAAGCACTCAACACTTTCCAGGGAACGGTGCCCACCCTCTGGTTTAGGTATGTGGATGACACATGGGTCAAAATCAAGGCCCAGGAAGTACAGGCCTTCACGGACCATATAAACACTATAGATGCCAACATTAGCTTCACCAGAGAAGACACCAAGGACAACAGACTGGCATTCCTAGACTGTGAAGTCCTCATTGGGACCGGTGGCAAGCTAGAAATAGGGATCTATAGGAAACCCACACACACAGATCAATACCTGATGTTTGACTCCCACCATCCACAGCAGCACAAACTAGGAGTCATCAGGACATTATCACACAGAGCAGAAAACATCCCCACCTCCATGGATTCCAAAAAGAATGAAAAGCAGCACCTGAGAACAGCTCTGAAGGCCTGTGGATATCCAAATTGGGCCTTCACTAAATCTAAGTCTACCAGACATAAAACAGCGACAGATAGGGCTGAGACTCAGAGTAAACGGAAGAACCTGGTCATTCCTTACATGGCTGGCGTGTCTGAAAAGATAAAACAGATATTTGGCAAACACCACATACCTGTATATTTCAAACCCACCAACACACTGAGACAGAGGCTTGTACACCTCAAAGATCAAACTCCAAAACACAAGGAAAGCAATGTAGTGTATGCAATTCAGTGCAGTGAGGAGTGCTCTGAGCTCTACATTGGAAAAACCAAACAACCTTTGTACATGAGGATGGCCCAACACAGGAGGAGTAACACCACAGGACCAGAGTCAGCAGTTTATCTTCATCTAAAGGAAAAAGGACACTCATTTGAGGACATTAATGTTCACATTTTAGACAGAGAAGATAGGTGGTTTGAGAGAGGGGTCAAGGAATCCATTTATGCCAACTTGGAAAATCCTTCCTTGAATAGAGGTGGGGGCCTCAGGCACAACCTTTCCCCTATCTTCCTTCCTGCTTTGTCTTCTGTGCCTAGGAAGATTAAGACCATTTCGCAAGCTCAACAGCAGCAGGGTAATCTTAACGATCCTCCTTTAGATGATAAAGGGACTTAGAAATAAACATCTCAAAATAACCATGACCTAGCCCCAGGTGCAAGGTCACACAGCCACCCTAGAAACATATTTAAGGATTCCCTTACTAACTTTACTCAGACTGAAGAAGCTCCTTGGATAAGGAGTGAAACGTTTCTACTGAGAAAATAGAAATCCAGTTGACATGATTCAAGCCACAGACTGTTCCACCTGGATGACTGAGAACCTTCATCGAGGAGACTGAGAGTTCTAGTTCCATCTGAGGCATCAAAGCTGGCTGGGTGATCTTGGGCCAGTCATTCTCTCTCAGCCCAACTCTCCTCACAGGGTGGTTGTTGTGGGGAAAATAGCAGGAGGAAGGAGTATTAGGTATGTTCGCTGCCTTGAGTTATTTATTTAAAAAAAATAATGGCAGGATAAAAATAAAATAAAAATAAAATAAATAAAAGTTCTTTTTAGGTATAATTGCAGAAAACAAAAATGCAAAACATCACACTATATTAAGATACATACTGATACGTGCAAGAACATATTTGGCACAGAATTGAAAAAGACACATTTTGTCGTGATGTCAGATTCAGAGGCCAAATTGGAGGATATGCACCAATGGAAATTGACAGTATCAACAGTATCTGTGATAGAAGTCTGACCAAGTTTGAGCAAAAATGACTCCGATACATACTACACATAACACAGCAAGGCAAATTTAGACCTTTGGAACAGGGTTTTTAGAAAGAAAGTTATGAGACTAATCGAAACTAATACATGAAAGGATTCAAATAGATGCTATATAGAATATTTAATGTTTAAAGTAAAACACAAACATAATGATTTTCTGCTTTATTCATGCTTTGAAATTATTTCTTCCTGTATTATTCATTTGTCACTATCCAATATATAGCATTTTTTTCCTTTGCATTTCATTATTCTAATAATAAAAATATTTTTAAAAAGGAGAAAAAAACTACGAAAATCTACATTGCTCTATCTACACCCTGCTTCTGGTCATTGGTCATAAAGTGCCCAATGCCACGGAATCATTGGTTCAACAGCAATTCTTTGCCTTTTCCAGATGCAGCCCACTGCAAAAAGTGTCCAGTTACCCAGCATTCCAACAAGAAGCGAGATCAGTGTGTCTCCAAAGTTATAACTTTCCTGTCCTACAAAGAAGAGTTAGGTCTCATCCTGGCTCTCTTTGCACTTACTTTGTCTCTAGCCACTGCCTTTGTTCTGGAAATCTTCATTAAATACCGAGAAACTCCCATAGTCAAAGCCAATAATGGGGATCTCACCTACATTCTACTGGTCTCCCTCCAGCTTTCTTTCTTGACTTCCCTGCTCTTCATTGGTCAACCCAAGAAACTGACCTGCCTTCTTCGACCAGAGTCAGCAGTTTATCTTCATCTAAAAGAAAAAGGACACTCATTTGAGGACATTAATGTTCACATTTTAGACAGAGAAGATAGGTGGTTTGAGAGAGGGGTCAAGGAATCCATTTATGCCAACTTGGAAAATCCTTCCTTGAATAGAGGTGGGGGCCTCAGGCACAAACTCTCCCCCATCTTCCTCCCCGTTTTGTCTTCTGTGCCTAGGAAGATTAAGACCATTTCAGAAGCTCAACAGCAGCATGGTGATTTTAACGACCCTCCTTTAGATGATAAAAGGACTTCAAAATTACATCTCAATATAACCATGACCTAGCCCCAGGTGTAAGGTCACACAGCTACCTAGGAACATATTTAGGATTCCCTTACCAACTTTGCTCAGACTGAAGAAGCTCCTTGGATAAGGAGCGAAACGTTTCCACTGAGAAAATAGAAATCCAGTTGACATGATTCAAGCTACAGACAATTCCACCTGGATGACTGAGAACCTTCATAGACTTCTTCGACAAAGCACCTTCAGTGTTGTCTTCTCAGTTGCTGTGTCTTCTTTGCTGGCCAAGACTATCATGGCGGTAGTGGCGTTTCTGGCCACAAAGCCAGGCAGCAGGATGAGGAAATGGTTGGGGAAAAGACTGGCCAACTCCATTGTCTTGTCCTGCTCCAGTGTTCAGGTGGGCCTCTGCACCATGTGGCTGGGAACCTCTCCCCCATTCCTAGATTCTGACATGCATTCCCAACCAGGACAGATCCTCCTGCAATGCAGTGAAGGCTCAGTCACCATGTTCTACACTGCCCTTGGCTACATGGGCTTTCTGGCTGCCATCTGCTTCTTGGTGGCTTTTCTGGCCCGCAAGCTGCCAGGGACCTTCAACGAAGCCAAGTGGATCACCTTCAGCATGCTGGTTCTCTGCAGCGTTTGGGTCTCCTTTGTCCCCACCTACCTGAGCACCAAAAGAAAATACATGGTGGCTGTGCAGATCTTCTCCATCCTGGCCTCCAGCATGGGCTTACTGGGCTGCATCTTTATCCCCAAATGCTACATCATTATCCTGAGACCTCATGTGAACACCAAGGAGCACTTAAGGGTGAAAAACTATGAGGGGTCTTGATTTTGGTACTTAATTTTTATCCAAATTATTGGTAGTATAAAATAAAATAGTTTGCAATTAAAGTCCTTTTCACGTGTTCTAATAATTATTTCTGACCCTTGAGAGGCCCAGAATGCAGGAAGAGTATTTCTATCAGGCCAAACTGTTTAGTTCAGAAGAAAATCCAATTGGCTCGACCGCACAAATGTTCTGAGTGTGGGAAATGTCTAGCTCACAGGCATGCCTTGTGGATCATCAGGGAATTCACACCAAAGAGAGGAAGGGTGAACGCTGAGAGTGTGAGAAATGTTTTGCTGACCATTCTACATTGGGATGTCCAGACAAAAGGGACATCATTAAGTGTTTGTTCCATTGGGGGGAAATGTTGTGCTTACCACTTGCCTTCGGAATATCAGAAAATTCACACTGGAGAGTGACCCAACAAACACAGTTGGTGGGAAAGTGTCTTTCCCAACAGTCTCATATTAAGAGCCTTTAGGAAGGTCACAGTGGAAAGAAAGCCTACCTATGCATAGAGTGTGCAAAATGATTTTCATACCCATATCTTCTGAAGAATCACAACTTCCACCTAGGAAGCAAACACACCTCAGTTATCTATTAACAGGCCCACATGTGTGTGAGGTGCCCTGATGCTCTGTTTGTGGATGGGGTGGATGTCTACAGTTGCCATATTGCTCACACAGTGTGGATGGAGGAAACCTGTGACTCACTGTACTGTATATGAAGTATGAAATTTCCCTGTTCAGTCCTCCAAGCAGCATGCAGGACTAATTCTTCTCCCAAGGAATTGAGAGGTAGCCTGGGGGAGGTATACATTTCCTATGGATTTCACTGTTGAGATCATTCTTTCCTCCCCAACACCCCCAACTACATTTCCCCAATTACAGATCTTTGGCTTACAGGACAGGGACCGTTGAGGTGTAGAACAACCTTTGGACATAGCCCAATCCAGTTTTCAGCTCCTTGGCTTGAAGCAAATATAGTGTCATCCATCTGGAGCCCCACAGGCTTCCCAGAGGTCTTCAGCTGAGCTCCTCTTTCCGAGGACATACCTGTCTATTGCTAAGCATGCAGACTTAGTTGAGCACCTCCACCATTCTTCTGGGTGGAGGTGCAATTAAACCAACAGTTTAATCACAATTCCATTAAGACCAGGAAGCTGTCCAGGATCTTGGAGAGAATTCAGTCCAATGCAGCATGCAGTAGAGTGAAGCTGGCAAGTATTAAAAAAGAAGAGAAAAGAGCTAAGAATTGGCTGAAAATTCACAATACTATAGCTCAGAGCTTTCCAAACTGTGTGTGGCGACACAAAAGTGTGTCGCCACACACAGCGTGGTGTGTCGCCACACCACCCGGAAGTGGCGGTACGTGCCCCCCCCGCGCCGCCACCGTGCATGCGCATGCCGCTGCACGCACCCCGTGCCACCGTCGTGCGCGCGCACCGCCGCACTCCCCCACGCGCCGTCGCCGTGCGCGTGCGTGTCGCCGCCGCCGCCACCAAGTGTGTCGCCAGCGGCGGCACTTTGGAAAGCCCTGCTATAGCTGTTTGATGGCTTGTTTGTTTTTGCCTTTAATTTTCTCCTTAGCTGGTGACTGGAATCATTCTGAACAGCAGTTGAACAGCAACCACAATGTGGGCTGCACAGCAAAATGGAGCAAACAGCATTCTCTCTGCTGCTTCACAACATAACTTCCTCTGTTACTGTCAGCAGTTGTTCAGGCAGCTTTTGAACATGGGACTGATGGGATATATGCTGGCTTAAAGGGGAAAAACCGAGGCTTGAGAATAAACAGACAAGAATGCAGCTTGTTAGGGCCAACAGTGTTTACTGTTAAGCATAAGGCAATAATGCAGATACAGTTCATTATCGCACTCTGTCATTTGACACTCTCAAGAACCATATGATTCTCTGTTCTGGGCTTTAAAAAACCAACATCAGCACCAAGATAAATGTTTGAATTTGTGCCTTACTCCTTCAGCTGGCAATTCTATTTCAGCTGACTGACAAATTCTTATACAAGGTGGTAAGATTTCAGTTTCTAAGCAGAAAACAACTCACATAAGTACGAAGTCCTACACAAACTTCTACACTTTCTTATGTACACATAGAAAACAGCACGTGACTGTTCTCACATCCCAGTTAGCATCTGCACCATGCTATCAATGACTGGCCTGCTTTAAAATCCATAAAGCACCCTGTTAAGTCAATGAATTGTACAGCCAAACATCACAATATGTAAATGGACACCTGTTTCCATGCTACGCAACCAGAAAACGCACCACACGTAAACATTCTGGCCTAGTAGTGGGTGCATACACTAGATCCACAGTTCACAAACTTCCTTTTGTGAACAAATCCCTGGGCAACACTGGCTTTACACTGCAGAGTATTATCAGAAAGAAATGTCTTTCTGAACACTCATCTGGAACCTACAGCTCACTAAAACAAAGGACAGGTTGGTTACTTTTAACACTTCACCAAAACTCAAACTGACTATCCACAGCTGTGTTCCAATGTTCTTCTTGCCTCTCAAAGGCAGGAGCAACACATCTAGCAAAGACTGGGTTTTCTCAGGTAACTTGACACACTGTCACCTGCTAAATCACAAATCTGTCAGGCTTCACACCCTTGTGGAATAAGAGGACCCATGAGGAATGACCACTGTGCTTTCCCCATCACCGTCTTCTTTCCTAATACCTGACTCCCCCTCCAGGCCCTGCAATTGCTCAGGTGAAATTTCCACTTCCTTCACCTGAGGGCCATTTTCACACTCGGAGACTGGGGAACAGAAGAAACCTGAACTGGTTTTTGCCCATCTACTGAACTATGGACAGTAGGTTTACACTAGCAATGCAGCAACACTTCTGCAACCTTAGCATACAACCTTTCCCAACCAGTAGGCTGCTTAAAAATAAAGCACTTCTGGAGATTTGGATTTGACCATGGCTTAATGAGACAACGATAAGCCTTGGATTTTAATCAACAACCAACAACCTGAAGCACTCCGCTTCCTTGGTTCTTCCTTCTCTGTGACCTGGGGTTGTGAACACATGCAAATGTTTCACAGATATGCAGGTACTTCAGTGAAGGGCGCTTGCCATACCAAAGAAAAATAATTAACTTCTTTTTACAGTTGAATTCTACAACCTGTTAGTTAGAAAACACACTGCAATCAAGGCAGCCTCTCCCCAGACATGGGATGGCACTTGAGTAACTAACAGCAGGCTATTTTTAATGGTATTCACAACACCAATACTCAGCTAGAATTCCAACATTGGCAAGTCTTTGGGAGAATACTTTCCTACAAAGCCAATTCTGGAACACATGGCTCAGGAACACTCCACTACAATCTGACTGGAACTGACCATATTTGCATCCTACTATTGCTACATACACTTCAAAGCGAGCACAGACCTTCGCTTTAGACTTCAACAAGTAGCAACAACACAAGCAGGTATGATCATCAACCAGAAGGAACATGAAACTCACACCCCACCATTACTTGGGACATGGGGGCTAACTAGGTCTCTATGAACCAACTGAAATGGTCTAGTTAACACTCTCTTTGCCTAGCAACAGACACAGTCCTGATTTTTTAGATGTTTACACACAGTTTACACAATCAAGGAACTTTTGCACATTTCCTGGGTTCTAACTCAGAATGCATTTGGCTATCTGAGACACACTCTCCCATCCCGGGATACCCCAGTACTTTGTGAAAACTTTATGGAGGCATTTATGATGTGGGGAACATTAAACACACAATGTCCTGTCCACACAATCTCCACAGCATCTCACACACTTGATGTTACAGGTTTGTCTCTAACACACTCAGCCTCAACACAAGCAGTTTCATATCGCAATGAAACCTTCAGCAACAAGTACACTCAGACTTGACCAGGGCTGGAACACTGAGGAGAGAAAAACAACAAGTGTACACATATACATTTCACAGAATTATCAGCTAAACTGACTTGCTGAATGCAAGGCTTGACATTTGTAACAATAACCGTCCATGTTTACAAACTTTACAGCAAGCCGAATTCAAAAACAGAGTCTCTGGAAATGCTTACACAACAGCAGCCGGTAGAGCAGAAAACTTGGATTCATTGTTCACTGACTCCTGGCATCTGGCGTCCCCTCCCTTCGTAAATCAGGCTTCTTGCACTGACAGCATCCGCTGGACATCGGGGCAGGGAACAGCCTTGTAGAATCACAGCAAACCACGGCAAATGTAAATTCCATACCAGGTTTTACTTCAGCTGGAACAGTCTGTTAGGCAACAGCAACAGACAGCTCCTGGAAGTGGCTTGTCAAAATCACGCATGCTTTTTCACAGTGCCAGAAAAACATGCCTTCCCGTTCAAATGCAGCAAACAAAGTCTTGAACTCACCAAGGTGGGTCATCACAGTCTCACCAGTTGCAGCTTCAAACCATAAAGCTGTCTTAATAGACCACCAAGGGCAACAGAGTTCCACTGTGTATTAAAGGCTCCAACAGCTTCTTAGCTCTCATTTGCAGTTCTGGAGTAGCTGATATAATTCCATTCAGAGGAGTTGGGTCCCAAAAGCAAAAATGCCATAAGCACAGTCCAAACATGCTTGCACTTCTTCAGAGAGAACCCTCTGAATCCTCCAGGGATCCTCTGGAGGTGGATTTGCCACATACTGCCACAAATCTTCTTCTTGCAAAAAGAATGATTCCATCTCCACACACTAGGTCAGATAGTTTGTGCCATCTAAAAGCTCAAATGGCAGACTGACCAGACACTGTTCAGCCATTGCTGACCACTCAAAAAAACATGTTTATTCTGAAACCAGCCTCTAAAAACAAACTCCCTTTCACAGCCAGGTCCAACGCAGCAAAGAAAACGTAAATTTCTCTCTGGGCAACATAACCTGATGGGATATATGCTGGCTTAAAGGGGAAAAACCGAGGCTTGAGAATAAACAGACAAGAATGCAGCTTGTTAGGGCCAACAGTGTTTACTGTTTAGCATAAGGCAATAATGCAGATACAGTTCATTATCGCAAAAATGAAAAAGACGAATATACAGGATACATCATTGTAAAAGGAAAAACAAAACAAACTTATAAGCAGAGTTCCGTGTATTGATCCCAGGGCCAGAGTTCCTGCCACAGCCTATACCCAAAGCCAGGCATAGCTCACTCTGCCCAGTCCACGGGAAGTGAACATGTGAAGAACTACATGGCTAAAAGACACTAGAAATCAAGAAGACATAGAACACCATTTTGCATGGTTGTATATTCAGTTCTTCTAGCTTTCTGATTGGCTGGATGTTAGCTGTTACACACATTAGGCCTCAAAGCACATAGCATTGGGTGGCAGTGCTGCATCTACGCACTGAGTTCCCCCCCTCCTCTGCTCCCTCCCTGGAGCAGGCTTCCCACGGAAGGATTCCAGGAGGATATCTGTTCTCATGGGAAGATCCAGAAACTAGTCACAACAATACACACGTGACAGTTGTTATCTTCCACCTGCACTTCACGTCACCATGAGAACGCTGTGCTTTGTACAGGAATAATTTGCCAGGGCAACACAAGAACTCTAACAGGGACTACCAATCTTCTGGACTGGTGCTAAGTCTGTGTCCAAATGATTCTGAATACCTGTTGATATCAGGTGATAGTCAGATTCTTTTAGGCTGGCTGCAGAGAAAGATTCTTCCTCAGTAGCACAATATTGCCTGCATCTGAGGCAGACTGCACTCCTTGGCGGGCCACTAATTTTATGGATTTTATTTCAGTCACTGAGCAGCATAAACTAACATTACATTAATGTGCTGTCTAGGGGGCAGGAAAATATCCCAAGCAACAATTGTGGATGTCTAAAAAAATCTCTTGGCCATGCTTGAAGGAACTGATTCTGAGCTCTTTCATCATGTGTCAACCATGCTGGGCATCTACAAAATCCCACAAGTATGAATGGTATGAATGAGCCGCCATTGGCCCTGCTTCCAGGCCAGAGTCCAACACAGAGCAAATCCGAGGGACTTTATCCATCAGATACTCAGCATATTCTTCACAGTGACCCTCTAGGTGAACCTCAGAACTACTCCCTCCAAGGAGGATCTGGGTCACCCAAAATAGGCCCCTGGACGGCCATCAGCAGACGCAATAAGGGTGGAGAAAAAATTTGGTAGACTCTAAAAGCAGCTGTAGCCAGAGGCACTATAGGAGTATCTTCACCCGTTTAATCTCCCCGAGCTCCTCTGTAAAGCAAGGGAGTTCCAGGATCCATGGGTGTGGAGAGGCCACGTAGGCACAAGCTGATCCAAAGCTGATCCACAAATGTATTAACACCCTCAAAACACTCTAGTAGATTAGTTAGACAGGACATTCCCTTAGTGAAGCCCTGTTGGGTATTCTTGAGCAAGTCCTGTGTCTCCAAATGTTTGGTAATCTGATCCTTAATAGCAGTTTCCAATCTTCTTCCCCAGAACAGATATTAAGCTGACATGCTTATAATTTTCTAGATCTCCCTGTGAACCATTCTTCAACATGAGAGTTATGAAGGCCACCTTCTAATACTCAGCTACAGAGGCTGAGTGTAAAGACAGGTTGCATATTTTAGTTAGAAGGTCAACAATCTCAGCTTTGTACCCAAATGTTGTCTTTGCTCTATTCTTCCTGACTATGAAGGCAATGCCCTTCCTTCTTTGTTTTTTCCTGTCCTGATCACCAAACAGTAGGAACTTCTGACTGAAGGAATCCAATTCCTGTCCATTTCAATATGTTGATCTCTAGAATGTTACTCTGAAGCCGATTCATTTCATCTTTCACTGTGTTGAGATTTCCCATATTCCTATTTCATGTATTCCATCTTTCCCCTCTAATTCTGTCTTTGCAACATTTTCTTTCCCACATGTCAACATCAGCAACAAGATGTCTTGAAAGTTTAATCCAGCCATGCCACAAGCACTACTAGTATTCTGAAGGATCCTCAGGTCTTCCTCAATTGCATATTGACTGCCCTTTACCCTGAAAAGCCCATTATCTGGCACTATAGTCTCAATCAGACTACCCATGTGGTTTTCATGATAAAATACAGGAGTGGCTTACCATTGCCTTTTCCCATCCAGTATGAAATGAAACCAGCTCCACGAGACACTGGCAGTGACAATAGAATGAACTCAATGGGAAGGGAGGTTGGAGAGAATTAGTTGGGTTGCTAGACTGTTCAGTCAATAGCTTAGTATCATCGCCAGTTTCCATTGTACTGTGTGAATACAGTTCATATATTTATAATGGCTTTTAAGGATTTTAAGTCAAAGCTGCTAAAGGTTGATCATTAGAGGTTGGCCGTTCTTTTTTCTTTGTGGATGCCCCAAGAAGGTGGGAGGTCACCCCATAGAATTTTAGAGTTTCAGGGTGCAACTGAGATTATGGATTCCAACATAGACATATGCTCAGTGCAAAATATCCAATTTAAAGCACATCCCAGACCAATAGTTGCCTAGCATTTGATAAAATACATCTAATGAAGGGAAGCCTACCCTTTCAAGATCCAAGAAAAGAATCTATCTGCCTGTAACATAAATCTATTTTTCACGAGATACAGGGGAAGTTAATATTGCCAGGGCATGATTCTGCCATAGTTAGACAGTGGTAGCAGAAGGCCTTTAGGCCTCCAGGAAATACAGATTTTTGGCTGGCCATGTCTTCCATACCAGTCATGTCACAATGGCCTGATTAGCTTCAAATTTCCAAATTCACCCACAGAGCCAAAAGAACATGCACTCTGCCCTGTCTTATGTCAACATTTGTGGGAATGGGCTGAGTTTTCATGGTGACTATAGACATAAATTTTAGTGGTCTTCTCTTTTGCAGAAGACAGATATTGTAGCAGGTGACCTCTGATGGTTGGTTAGCATATCTCCCTTACTGGATATACAGTAGTTATTCTGGGGTATCTGACCTGAGTGTAGGAAGGGGTCTCATCCCTGCCAGGAAAGGGTGGGAAGGAATTCCATTGTTTTCACTAGAATATGTTTGGTGAATAAAAGGAAGTCAGACTTTCTGAACTGGTCCCTTGATGGAACAATCAAACTGGAATTATGCCCATGGTAAAAAAAAGTGTTTCTCTAGCTGACCATATGCAGAAGAAGTGATATTAAGTCCACTGTGAATCTGTCTCCCTTTACAATTATTGAAATCATGGTAATTTATTCTATTTCCAGCAGAGCCTATGGGATTCCCACCCACCCCCATTCCCAGTCATCCTTCAAACCATAATAAGGAATACTTAGAAGCTCCCAATCAAGCAAACATGATAAATATTTGGTATCTTCTCATATAAAAAACTTCAAAATACCTCTATCTCCATGGAGACACATGGTGAGGTTCTTATAGGTAGGGACTGTGCAGGTCTGAAATTTAATGCTGCCCCTTTAATGTGCCAGGCTTCATTTAATCTCCCCTGATAGAGTCAGTGTGGCTGTGCTCTTTGGCGAGAGAATTGGGCTTCTCCTTAGACAGCTCTGAGACCAAAGAGAAAGAACTGTAGCACATCTCCACCATGATCCATGAAATGTTGCTGATGCTTCTTCTCCTGGTGTCCCATTTTCCTTATATGATGATGATGACCAAATGTCCATTCAGTGGGTTAGAAGAGGAGTACATTTTTAATCACTACAAACCAGGAGATTTCCTGATTAGTGGAATCGTATCTACCAGTTTTATCGGACTTAAACAATACTCTTTCATCACGCCTCCAAACAAAATACTTGACAGGTAATTGATTTAATTATTGTCTTCTTTTCAGCAGAGAAAGATTCCCATTTCCTGGCACCTGGGTTTTGTTGATCTTGTCACCTTTTTTCCTCCTCATTTGCTTTAAGGAAAAGTCTGCTTCTCCTCCATGCAATCATGCACTTTTAAAAGCTGTAGTTGGAGAGGTTTCTTTTTAATTGTTCCATGGAAGCTGACATTTACCCCTGTCAGCCTCAGTCAGCAATTTCACAAAAGGTTGCAAGGTGGTTGTTCTCTTGGCTCTTCACAAAACGATCTGGGTGATGCCAGGGAGAGTCACCAAACACCCTTTCAGCTGAAGGCAAAGAAATGTGGTTCCTTCCCATCATGTCTGCTCATTCTGTAAGGCACCAAAACTTACCACGCGCCTTTAGAGAAAGCCAAATACACGAAGGAGACTTTGTAAAAAGGAACAGCAGCAAAATTTATTTGGCCAAGCAAAGGTTGCCGGGTGGTAGCCAGACAGTTGTCACGTGCAAGTGACCTCTGAATGAAACCACCACCCCGAGCAAAAGGGTGCACAAACTTTTATACAGGGAACACAAGCAGGAAGGGAGGGTGAGGAGGGTATGCCCACCTGTGGGCGAGGTGTCTGATGACCATCCCCTAGGATTGGCTGGTTCCTAGGGGAAAGGGTCCCTCCCAGAGCTGAAGGATTCTGGGACTTGCCAGGTCAAGGGGTGACGTGGGTCATCAACATATTTACAAAGGATAGAGTTGGGAACATTCACACTAATTGTTGGGGTATTCACACCACAGAAATACTTGCATTTTACAGAGACAATTGGTTTACACAAGCAGGTTGAAGCACAAAGGGTCAGAACCATGAAATCATAGTTTAACATATTTACACCTCAGGAGAGGGGAAGCAAGGTATTCATTACAAGGGGGCTAGGTAAACATATTGGCTTTCGCCTCAGGAAGAGGATACTTGACCAGGTAGATGGTCCCAGACTATCATGCATTCCTGAGGGGGAGGTAGACTTGGTTTCAGAGCTTTGCTTATTGTTTCTTATGCACCGTCTCAAGGGTCAACCTTGGGTAACAATTCTTTGGTTCAGGCACACTCTTTGGTTTAGTAGCGTTGCACCATGGGGAAATGTTACAGCATGGTGTTTTTCAGGCCAAGGTTTGTGAGCCTGGTTTCCCCATATCCCTTCAATCCTCCCTTTTCCTTTTTTATGGCGAGATGCATCTCGCCCACCTTGGAGACTGGGTGGAGGGTCAGCAGTCTTGCTGGTTTACCCTCAGTGTGGGAAACCACAGTCAGTCCTTTGAGAGAGGACAATACGACGCGACGGACAAGAGGAATAATGCAAGGCAGTATCGCAAGTCCGGTAAGGCCACAGACAAAAATGAACACAAGTTGCTTGACCCAAAGTGCTCCTGGGAGCCAAGAGAAGAGTTGGCCCGAGTCTGTGTTCCAGCTAGCTTGGGTGCCTAGCCTGGTGGCCTGGTCTTTTAAATCCTGGACAGCCTCCCTGACTAGGCCGGACTTGTTCATGTAAAAGCAGCATTCCTCGTGGAGGAAAGCACAAAGGCCCCCTTTTTCTGCTGTGATGAGGTTCAGGCCTCGTCTGTTTTGCATTACTACAGATGCCAAAGAGTCCAGCTGGTCTTGGACATTTGCGAGGCTTTGAGCTATTTTATTGAGGCTGTCCTGAAACTCTTGGGAGAGCTGATGGAACCTTACCTCAGCGTCGGCAATGCCGGCCACTCCGGTGGTTACACCGGCAGTTACTCCTAAGGCAACTAGGAGGGGGACAAGAAAGATGGCACGTTTTTGTAGGTGAGAGGTGAGCGGTACAGGAGGCGTTGCCCCCTTTGGCAGGATAGAGATTTGTGGGATGAGATGGACGAGAGAGCAAGTACCTGTCCAGTTGGCATGCAAACAAAGATAGGCATTGGTTCCACAGAGAAAGAACATGCCCTGTTCGAGGCAGATGCCTAAATCAATGGAAAAAACAGGTTTATCCCGTTTCCACGGGTTCCAAACCCCAATTGACCCTGCTATGAACATTCCCGTAAGTGGTTGCAGGGAGGTGGCATTGAGATGGGGTGGGCCCTTAACTAAGGGGATGGAAGGGAAAACAAAGTAGTCGGAGTTATTCCCATGAGCATAAGGCAAGGGAGCACAGGGGATATCTTGGTCATCCCTCAGGCCAAGCCATGCTGGCATTGAGCCTTTGGTGTCAGTAGGCAGCCCAAGCCAGGGGGGAAGCAGAGGTCCCCGTGGAGAGGCAGCTAGCAGGAGTTTCGCTGCCAAGTTACATGTGGGTCCCTCCTTCCCTTCCCCAGAGATGGAAACTGTGGGCCGGGCAGAAAATGTAACCTTGTCTCTGTATCTACCAGCAGCAGCTGAAAAGAGTGGGGGCTTCACATAGAAGTCATCAAAAGTATTAGAGGCGGTGATTACCACCTTCTTTAGGCATTGGTGCCCCTGAAGCCTTCCCAGCCGGACTCCCCCTTTGGGTTGCGTTCTAGAAACGCACAGAGATGCAGTGCCAATCAATGGGACTAGTGTGGCCACTGGGCTAAAGATGGGAACTGATGGATTAAGTCCCAAGGTCTTAAGCCGTGACTCAAAGTCTGCATATAATTGGCTGTCAGGATGTTCTCCTTCCCTAAAGACCGGAGGGGTTTTGTGGTTTAAGACCACTCTAGAACTGGCCCAAGTACGGGGGCTGGCGGGAATGGCTTGGTGAGTGGAAGCAGAGGCCGACATACAGAGCCAACAGTTTTCAGTTAGGTCTGGCCTTGATTGGTTGAGTAATTTGTAAGCAGAGGTGAGGCTCTGCTCAATGTAATCAGGGCTGGTGGACTTGCGAGTGAGGGTATGGTGGGTGAGGGGGTGTGCCAGAGTTGTGTGGACCCTCAGGAGTCCCAGAAGAAGAAAAAAATAAAGAGTTTTAAAGGAGGGCATCTTTCCTTTTTCCCCACTAGGTGTCAGCATTAATGTCCCACAAACCAGACAACAAAGAGGTAGGGAGAGGTGAGCAAAAGGTAAAATACTTTACAGCTGTTGCTTTGGTTGCTTGGTCCGGCGTCCGTGGTATGCAGCCTGAGAGAGAGAAAGAGAGAGAGAGAGGGAGAGAGAGAGAGAGCCTGGAGAGAGACTGAGAAGAGAGAAAAAAGGAAAAAAAAAAGGGAATATGACAGTTCTAGGTGGCCTCTTGTGTCGATTCTTCGCCTGTGTTCCCGTCTGCCTCCGGAGAGACGGGAAGCAAGGGCCTCTGTGAGGTTGCTTCGTCCAGAAGGTCTTCTTCCGTGACTCCGCCCACTTCCGGTTGGGCGGGTTGCACGGGGCTGTCCGTATCGGAAGTTTCTTCCGTGTCACTGCCTGTTTCCTGGGGGGGCGTGGGCAGAGAGGCAGCTATAGAGTCAAGGTCGGCGGGGGTAGGGGTGCGGGTGAAGCGAAGTCGGAGCCCGCCTACCGGGCGACTTTGCCACTTTTCTGGCGGGGTTTTGACAGTTTTAATACGAGAGGCGTGCAGCCAGGGTTTAGTGCCTGCGACTTTGACCGCCGTCGGGGTGCTTAAAAGGACCAGACGTGGTTCGGACCAGCGTGGTTCTGTGCAATCCTGGGTGAGTTCTTTGACGCGGACCCAGGAGCCGACTGGAGCGAGCGGCGGTTGTGCTGGGGCTGGGGGCAAGGCGGTGGAGACCTGTTTGGAAATAGAGGATAAGACATGCGCCAGAGACTGAAGGTAAGCAGAAATATTTCGTTCACCCTCGTTAGTGGTCGTGACTGGTCGTGTCACGAAGGGGCGCCCATACATAAGTTCGAACGGTGAGAGACCCCATTTCCCTCCGGGCATGGCTCGGATGCGGGTGAGCGCTAGGGGAAGTATTTTTGGCCAAGGGAGGTGGGTGTCCTGGCATAGTTTAGCTATATGGTTTTTTAGGGTTCGGTTCATTCGTTCGACCTTAGCTGAGGCTTGTGGGCGGTAACTACAGTGTAGGTGGTAAGGGATACCGAGGAATTTGCTGACACCTTGGATGACTC
This sequence comes from Charina bottae, assembly GCA_023362775.1. Classification (NCBI taxonomy): domain Eukaryota; kingdom Metazoa; phylum Chordata; class Lepidosauria; order Squamata; family Charinaidae; genus Charina; species Charina bottae. The sequence goes on along the minus strand of JALMGJ010000002.1, from coordinate 34,461,811 downwards.
TGGAAACAAAGTGCGGGCCATTGTCACTTTCCAATCCGGCTGGGAGGGAGAAAGTTGGGATTATGTGGTCGGTTAATGCTCGCACGACTTCCTGCGCTTTCTGGGTTGCTGTGGGGATGGCTTCAGGCCAGCCAGAAAATAGGTCGACAAACAGTAGCAGGTTTGTTTTGGAGCCGTGCTTCGGGAGCTCAGTAAAGTCTATTTGCCAGAACTCTCCCGGGTAGGTTGGAGTTCTGAGGTGGCCGGAGGTGATAGACCCGCCTCGTGGATTGTTCCTGTGGCAGAGGTCGCAGCGGGAGAAAACATCCCGGCATGCGGCTTTGAGGCCAGTATTGTGATAGCGTCCCGATAGCCAAGCATACATAGGTTTTACGCCAGAATGGGACATAAGGTGTGTTCGCCGGACTAGGGGCCAGAGGAGGTTGTGTGGAAGTTGTATCTTATCGTTGACCACCCACCAGCCGTTGGCGCTCCAGCTGCCTGTAGGGTCGAGGGTGTCGAGTGTGCTATATAGGGGAGAGAGTTCTTTTTCTATAGCTGATGGTATCATGGCCGGGGCGAGAAGAGCTGGCTCAGGGTCCATGCGTGCCGCGTAGGCTGCGTAACGGGCCCAGCGGTCGGCTAATCGGTTGCCTTGGGATATATCGCTATTGTCGGTGCGATGGCCCCGACAGTGGATAACTGCGATAGTTGTGGGGAGGCGTATGGCTTCCGCCAATTCTTCTAGCAGAGGTTTCATCAGGAGGGGTTTGCCATCTGTGCCGACGTACCCCCTGGCTTTCCACAGGGCAGAGTGGGAGTGGGCTGCTAGGAAGGCATAGCGGCTATCGGTGTAGATGTTTGCTGTGGAGCCGCATGCCAGGTAGCAGGCTTCGACGACCGCAGTGAGTTCGGCAGTTTGAGCCGAAAGGTGGGGGGGCAGCCGTCGTAGGATGACTGGGCCAGTACGGTTTACCACGGCGAAGCCCGTGAATCTGTGCCCATTGTAGACGAAGGAAGAGCCGTCAGTCCAGAGGTTCAGGTTGGCGTGCGGGAGAGGCTCAGCCAGTAAGTCCGGGCGTATGCCGGCGACGGCTTCGAGGGTTTGGAGGCAGTCGTGGCGGTCAGAAGGCTCCGTTGGGACGGGGAGAAGTGTAGCTGGGTTGAGGCGGTCGCAGCGCTGGAGAGTGACAGATGTATTTTCTAGAATTTGGCTGGCATATGAGGAGACTCTGGTGGCGGTGGCCCAGGAGGGTAGCTTCTGTTGGAGCAAGGTCTGTACCGAGTGTGGGCTAAACACCGCCAAGGGGGCACCCAAAGTGAGCTTGGTGGATTCCTGAATGAGGGTGGCGGTTGCAGCAACGGAGCGGAGACAGGCTGGCCACCCGCAAACCACGGGGTCTAAGGTTTTGGAGAGATATGCAATGGGGAGGCTCTCAGGGCCAAGTTGTTGCAGGAGGACTCCGAGAGCAGTTTCCCCTTTGACTGTAACAAACAGTTTGAAACCCTGTGAGTGGTCAGGTAGAATTAGAGAGGCAGCTTGAGCCAAAGCGTCCTTGAGGGATCGCCAAGCGTGTCTATGTAGCCCCGTCCAATCCCATGGCTCATGCTGTCTGGTGAGGGCATAGAGGGGTTTGGCATTGTTAGAGAATCCCGGAATCCAGAGCCGGGCGTATCCAACGATGCCGAGAAATGATTGGAGCTGTTTTACGTTGGTGGGTTCTGGCATAGAGGCTATGGCTTCAAGCCTGCTGGTATGCAGCCTGCGCCTCCCCTTGTCGAGAACAAAGCCCAGGTATTGAACGGTTTGCGACACCCACTGAACCTTTTTCTGGGAGACTGTATAGCCGTGGTCTGCTAGGTGGTTAAGTAAGCGGATAGAGGCGGATGTCACGGACTCTGGATCGCCTCCTGCTAGCAATAGATCATCCACATATTGTAGGAGAGAGACTCCCGGGTGGGAGAAAGATTTTAGATCATTAGATAGGGCATGGGCGAACGCAGTTGGGCTGTTGCGGTAACCTTGGGGGAGTCTTGTCCATGTTAACTGGGAAAGAGAGTGGGTCTCTGGGTCCTCCCACTTGAAGGCGAAGTATTGTTGGCATTCTTTGGCCAAAGGTATACAAAAGAAAGCATCCTTGAGGTCTATGACCGTGTAGTAGGTTTGCGTTCGCGATAGTGTGGTAAGTATGGTATAGGGATTGGCGACGATGGGGTGCAGGGCAATGATGCGCTCGTTGCATTCACGGAGATCGTGGACGAAACGATAGGTGTTGTCGGCTTTTGGTACTGGAAAAATCGGGGTAGACCATGGGGATTGAGTGACGACTAGGAGCCCATGGTGTAGAAAGGTATCGATTTGTTGCTTGATGCTCATGCGGGCTTCGTGTGATATGGCGTACTGTCGGATAGACACTGGTTCGGCTCCCGGACGAAGCTGCGCCATGTGGGGGGTCGCATACATTGCCAGACCAGGTGTACCTTGGTACCAGATTTTGGGATTGATCTGGTCGGTTGGAAATGCGCGGGGGGGGGGAATTTAAGTAACAAAGATATGTTCTTTCTGGGGGGATCTGGAGGGTGAGTCCTTTAGATGTCACCCGTATTTCGGCTTGCAACTTTCCCAGCAGGTCTCGACCTAGAAGGTTGATAGGGCATTCAGGCATGACTAGAAACGAGTGTTGCAACGTTGGTCCTTTTTCTGGGGAAACCGCCAATGCCCGGCTGACCGGGACCAGCTGCTCAGTGCCTGTGGCTCCTACAACGGGAGTGGTTAGAGTCTCTATTACAGGAACCGATGGGTCATTTAGGACACTGAAGGTGGCCCCGGTGTCTATCAGGAAGGAACGTTGTTTGCCCCCCACTGTTATCTCAACCAGGGGTTCCGGGGAGCTAGGAAGACCCCCAGAGCGGCGTCAGTACAATTCTTCGTTTTCCGGGTAGAAGTCCGGAGCTTGTGCTCTCATGATGGGGTGGGGTTGGGGGCGAGGGGCTCGACTCGGGATGTCTCCTGGCTCATATTCCGCAGCAAAGCTGACTCTACGTGGTCCTGGAAAGTGCGGGTTGTGAGGGTTGGATTGGCGGGGTGTATATCGGTGTTGGTTCCAGACTTGAGGTCGAGGGAGGTCGCTCTGGTAGCGCGCCGGGCCGCGTCGGGGTGGACCATGGGTCTCCTGGCGGGGTCGGGCTTGGTAGGGTTGGTTGCGGATTGGATCGTGTGGTGGATTGTGCGGGGATGCCGCAGGGCAGTCCCTCCTCCAGTGGCCAGTTTGTTTGCAAGCAAAGCAGTGACCTTGTTGCGGGCGGGGATGGTGGGCTTCCAGGTCCCTCTGGTCGGGATCAGGCCGATCGAGTCGGTTAGCTATCGCCGTTGCGATGATGTTAGCTTGTGTGCGGGCTTGATACTGCAATTGGTTGTCTTCCCGTTGGGCGAAGACAGTTTGTGCTGACTGAATTAATCTCTCAAGAGACTGGCCAACAGGAGCGTCCAGGCGCTGTAACTTCCTTCGTATATCCTGGGCGCTCTGACCGATAAAAGAAACCTTGAGAGCAGCTTCACCAGCTGGTGTGTCAGGGTCCATATCTGTGTATCGAAGATAGGCGTCCTTGAGACGTTGCAGGAATTCGGTGGGGGATTCTTTAGGGTCCTGGAGGAGTTGGTGGACTTTGTGGTAATTGACAGTTCTGGGGACTCCTTTTTTAAAGCCAACGAGGAAGGCATCGCGGGCCCGTTGGAGCGCGAGCCTATCGTTGATGACGTTTGGGTCCAGGTTGGAGGCAGGAGAAAAAAGGTCTGTCGCGGGGGGCCAGCCCGCCTGGTCATTCTGATCCCCCTGGCCCAATCTGGCGTTCTCATAGTGCGTCATGGCTTCTTTGAGAACCTGAGTCTTTTCCTCGATTGTAAGGAACGAGGATAAGAGGGTAAACATGTCCGGGATATTTGGCTTGTGCGTGCCAATTATGCGTTGCACCAAGTCGACGTACTGTTGGGGGGATTCTCGGTAGGGTGGGAGCCCGCTGCGCCAGTTGTGAAGGTCGGTAGTAGTAAAGGGGGTGTGGACATAAAGCAGTCCTTGTGGCCCGGGCACTTGTCGCAGCGGGGCTTGAATGGCCGGGGCGAAGCCGGTTATGCCATAAACCTTACTGGTTCGCGTCCTGGATGGGCTGAGGGGGCTTCGCGGGGACTGCGGTGGTCGTCGAGGCTCGGTCATCTGGTCGCGTTCATCGTCTCCCAGGGGGGGGTTGGTCCTCAGGGGGGAATCGTCGACATCTCTGGAGGTGCTCCGGGATTGGTGAGGAGTCGAGGGAGTGTTCCGGAGCTGCTCCTTTAAACCGGAGATGATGCCCTTCAGGTCTTCGAGTACCCCGATGTCCACACTCCCTGGGGCTTCTGTTGGAGTCATGGGCGGCGCGGCTGCCGGTGGAGTGGTTGAAGTCGTCTGCTGGGGCGGCGCGGCTGCCGGTGGAGTTGTGGAAGTCGTCTGCTGGGGCGGCGCGGCTGCCGGTGGAGTGGTTGAAGTCGTCTGCTGGGGCGGCGCGGCTGCCGGTGGAGTTGTGGAAGTCGTCTGCTGGGGCGGCGCGGCTGCCGGTGGAGTGGTTGAAGTCGTCTGCTGGGGCGGCGCGGCTGCCGGTGGAGTTGTTGCGGCCGATGGGGCCGGGGTTGGAGGGTGCGCATATGGAGGGGGGGGAAAAAAATCATCCTCCTCCTCGTCAATAGAGATAGAGGGAGGGGACCGGGCCAGGAGCAGCTTATCGGGGATCAGGATACCACCCTGTGTCAGGAGGTCCTGTCTACCAGTCAGATTGATGAACATTCTGATATAGAGCTGCTCTTCAAGTTTCCCTTGGCCCGTCAGGTAAGTAAAAAAAGCTTGGAGATATTCCGAGTCCAGAGTCCCATGGTGGGGCCAATGGCGGCCAGAAATAGGTGGGTAAAAAGGCCAAACCTCGGAACAGAAGGCTCGAAGGCGTGACTTGCAGGGGTGAATGCATTCAGCCTTCGGTTTCAAAAGCTTCCAGTTTCTTAGGACACATTGAAGGGGAGTCAGGGTTCTCCTGTTCTTTATTTCATCATTGGTCTTCCGTTGCTGTTGGCTGTGGCAGTTGCCCATGGCTATCAGCAGAAGCCTCTGAGGAGATCAGAGGAACGGGAGAGGATGGGGGGGGGCACAGTCTGAGCGCAGCACAGTTGTAGAAATATTTCCGGATTCAGGACCTCCAGCAAGCGCTGGACTTTCCTGGCAGCCAAGTTCTGAGGTTCCAAATCAGAATCTCCAGCAATGGTTGGACTTGTTCACCAGGTAAATTTAAGGTCCTGTCTCCCAATATCCTCCCAGCAGCGCTGGCTAATTTTAAAGGTTATTGTGTGTGTTATTTTGCTTGTGCTTCCCAAAAGGGCTGCTTCAAAGACTGTTTTACTCCGTTGGGTCTTGAAGGGTGTTCCACCGAAGGGGAAGCTCTTGGAAAGAGCGTCCCAGGGGTGGGGGTGAAGTTGGGGTGTCCACCCAAGGGGGTACGGGGCGCGCAACGGCCCGCGTAGTTACCCAGGGGCAGAGGAACGTGTCCGTCCTGGGCGAGAGCTCCTGCTGAGCTATCGTCTTTCCCAGCGAGGGGCACGGCTTCAAATCTTTCAGAACCTCTAGGGATAGGGGGCAGAGGGACGTGTCCGTCCCGGGCGAGAGCTCCTGCTGAGCTATCGTCTTTCCCGGCGAGGGGCACGGCTTCAAATCTTTCAGAACCTCTAGGGATAGGGGGCAGAGGAACGTGTCCGTCCCGGGCGAGAGCTCCTGCTGAGCTATCGTCTTTCCCGGCGAGGGGCACGGCTTCTAATCTTCCAGAACCTCTAGGGATTTTACGGTAGGGGGTGGGATACAAACGGGGTACCAAGCACTGCCTCCCCCTCTCCCACTGCTTGCCGGGACCGGCCTAAGTCCTCCCAATAGCAAGGTTCTCTCCCTGACTCAAAAAGTCAGCACATCCAGCTGCAGCAATTTTCTCACATTCCCGTTTCGTGTTCCCAAGTTACTCAACATGCATTCCGTCCATACGCACGACCAGTGCCGACCCAGCTAGCCGAAACTCAGTCTAGATGCCCAATTAAGTTGGGCTTCTGGGAACTGCGACAAAGATCTCCCTGAGACCCAAAAGGGCCTCCACAAAACGCTTCGTGGCTACTTCCTTGTGAAGCAATACCACGTCTCATATATACATACACACATACAGCACCCCCCACCTAAGAAAAGTTCTACTCACCAACGTTGGTAGCTTCTTTTTCAGTCCTGAAGATAAGTTCGTTTTTCAAAAGTCTCCTTTGCAGGCTAGGGTTCTTTACTGTCCAGGGTCCTGCAGCTGAGAGGGAGGAAAAGGCCACCGGAAAAAACAGTTCCGGGAGTGCTCGTGGCGTTGCCTGACCTCTATGCTGCTTTTCCCCGACAGACTGGAGTCTGGTTCCCCTTAAGGGGGATTCCCAGGTACTCCCCGGAGTTTCCCGGCCAACGCACCAAAATGTAAGGCACCAAAACTTACCACGCGCCTTTAGAGAAAGCCAAATACACGAAGGAGACTTTGTAAAAAGGAACAGCAGCAAAATTTATTTGGCCAAGCAAAGGTTGCCGGGTGGTAGCCAGACAGTTGTCACGTGCAAGTGACCTCTGAATGAAACCACCACCCCGAGCAAAAGGGTGCACAAACTTTTATACAGGGAACACAAGCAGGAAGGGAGGGTGAGGAGGGTATGCCCACCTGTGGGCGAGGTGTCTGATGACCATCCCCTAGGATTGGCTGGTTCCTAGGGGAAAGGGTCCCTCCCAGAGCTGAAGGATTCTGGGACTTGCCAGGTCAAGGGGTGACGTGGGTCATCAACATATTTACAAAGGATAGAGTTGGGAACATTCACACTAATTGTTGGGGTATTCACACCACAGAAATACTTGCATTTTACAGAGACAATTGGTTTACACAAGCAGGTTGAAGCACAAAGGGTCAGAACCATGAAATCATAGTTTAACATATTTACACCTCAGGAGAGGGGAAGCAAGGTATTCATTACAAGGGGGCTAGGTAAACATATTGGCTTTCGCCTCAGGAAGAGGATACTTGACCAGGTAGATGGTCCCAGACTATCATGCATTCCTGAGGGGGAGGTAGACTTGGTTTCAGAGCTTTGCTTATTGTTTCTTATGCACCGTCTCAAGGGTCAACCTTGGGTAACAATTCTTTGGTTCAGGCACACTCTTTGGTTTAGTAGCGTTGCACCATGGGGAAATGTTACAGCATGGTGTTTTTCAGGCCAAGGTTTGTGAGCCTGGTTTCCCCATATCCCTTCAATTCCCTGCAATGCTCTTTATGACCCCCTCTTTACTCTCTCAAAATAAGTTAAAAATAAAAGGTAAAATATTATTCTATTACAAAGGAATATTAGTATATAGCAGTAAATAGTATAATGTCAAATGACTAAATAAATAACTAAACATACTGTAACAACTAACAATACAACAGTGCAAATGTCTAAATGCAGGCTTCGTCACAGCTATCTTAAGATTCTGTTAATGTAGCCTTAAAATCAAGTAGAATTAGTTCACCTAGTCATGTTTCCTGTCTGGTTTACCTGGAAGGGCTGACAACAATCTTGCGAGTCTCAAAGTACAAATCTCCCGCCTTCCCTATTTATCGCTTGAGTGGTCAGGGTGGGTCTTCAAAGTTTCTTCTTTGGACCGTTACACTCTCGCAGACTCCCTTTCCTTTTATCCGATCGTTCCCTAGGCAGCATCTTTTCCCTCAGTTCTCAAAGGTCACCCTCCCATTCCATCACAGCCAAACTGGAGCTTCATGTAGCCATGGGAACTTTTAGCTGTCTAAAATTGAGGGAAGGAGTTACTGTATACATTTGATTGCTGGTGATAGGGAGATTCTTCTTATTAAGGGCTGTCAAGTCAGTGTTTGACTCTTTTCGACCACACAGATTGACTTTCTCCAGGATGATCTGTCCTCTGCCTGGCCTTTTAGGTCTCTAAATAGGGAGCTTAGGAACCCTATTTAAAAATTAACGGGGGGCAATTCCTTTAGTAGGTTTGTGATTCAGTGCATTGAGCAAATTCCAGAAAATTCAGTAACCAAGTTAGGTCTACTGTAGCAACCAGCCCAAATATGCATGAAAGAGGACCACATGAGAACCTTTTGAATATAGAGCAATGCCAATACAAATTTATAAATTATTGCCAGAATATATCCTTTGGATATACACACAACCTGTAATCAAATAAAATCTAGATGAAATAGGGAATAAAAATGAGACATATTTAGTACAAATTTGTTTGTACATTTGGGGATAGTTTTTGAATGTTAATTTTACACAAATGCATCTGGTTGCTAAGATACCTGGTGCAGTTGTATCCATTTCGATCCTTAATGTAAATGTATTAATTTTGCTGCAAGCGTATTCCTCGAAGTCATCATTTAGAGAAAATAGTGGTTTGGACCAGCTCTAGGGCTTCTACTGAGGATCACTTTGAGCCGGGTGTAAAAGCATTTCTTCCTGTTATCTGTCTTGGGAAGAAGCTCCCACTGGTGTCAATGAAACTGTGATCTAAGGAGAACATCCAGAAAAACGTATGACCTAGAAAGGCCCTGGAAATAAATGGTCAGGTATTTGGTATCGTTGAATTGAGCAATGAATGACTGATAATATTTCCTGTGTTCCAACGTAGTGAGATTGGGCTTCAGGTAAAGTCCTCCTCTTCTTGGCCTTTCATGAGATCAATCAGATTATCTTGTATCTTTTTAAGGTGATCCATTACATCAACTTTCCACAGAATTGAAAGTGTGGATTTCTACTATCTAGGGTATAGTCAGAATATAAGAATCCACTTGATTTTATAAATGAAGATGAAAATCCAAACTGAAGATGAAGGCCTTTTAATATCTCTTATATTGCAGTGTAGAACATATTAACTTCTGGTATGTCCTACCCTTCCTCTTTGCCATTCATAAGATCAACCAGAATCCAAGGCTCTTACCCAACATCTCCCTGGGCTACAACATCTATGAGAACTTTTTCAATGCAAGAATGACATACGAGGCCATGATGGACTTGCTGTCTACTGGGCAGGAGAAAGTCCCAAACTACAATTGTGGAACACAAAAAAATCTCTTGGCTGTGCTTGAAGGATCTGATTATGAGCTCTTTCATCATGTTACAACCATGCTGGGCATCTACAAAATCCCACAGGTATGAATGGACATTGAAGTTAATTCCATTTTGTAAAATCTCCAGATAGTCTAGGAAATGGAACTGAAAGATTTCACCAAATAAAATGAATCAGATGATTGAGCTTAAAGGTCCTGTTAAATAGTTTCCATAATATAGGCACCTTTATTTTTCTGTCTCTGGAATCAGTACACAAATTATTTTTTGAAAATTACACTGGCGTCATGGAGTTCTCCTATTTTACTCCTTAACTGCTGAACTGGATTCAGACTAAAGGTCCAATTCCAGAACTGAGCTGAAGTGCTCCCATCCTACCCTCAACATGATATTTGCATTCCCCTGGCAATCCCTCCCCTGCCTCTTTTCTCTCTCTTTCTTCCAGTCAGTCCACTCCACTCACACCTGACTTCCCTCCAATAGAACGGAAGACAAAAATGTATGGTCCCCCATATTCCAACCACATCCAAGGAAGCCTCAAGGACTGTTATGGGGGGAAAAGAGGGGAAAGATTTCTTTAAGAGGGTCTGTCCCCTCTTACACCTAAAGACAATACACATCCCAGTGACATCTTTTTTTTTTACAGAGTTTACGTAATCTTTCAACATCCCCATTCCACAAGACACATTTAGCTGAACAGTATATTAGTAGCATTTTGCATTTTGTTCTGGCACTGTCCAAAGTGTGTAAAATCTACCATTCCTCTCCTCCTGTGACCTTGGAGGGAAAGTAGGTAGCTCTCAATGATTGGAAAGACAGACAAGTGACACACAGCACAGATCAAGGCTAGGTGTGAAGAAATTCTCTGCAGTGGGGAAAAGGCCTGAGGTTTAAGCACTGATTTTTCTCTCTAAAAGCAGGACAAAACCCAACTTTTCTATTTTATTGTAGATTAATTATGGGGTCATCAGCCACATTCCTGAGCATAAATATCATTTTCCCTTTTTCTACCGGGTGAGTCCAAAACAAGAGCCTCCTCACTTGGCGATTGTCAAGCTGCTCCTGCATTTCAGATGGACGTGGATCAGCCTCGCTGCTCCGGACAATGAAAGTGGAGAAAAGTTCAGAAGAAACTTTGAGCTTGTGGCCATCAAGAACGGGGAGTGTGTTGCCTTCTCAGAAAGGCTCCCAGTGCTAGATAAAGACAAAAGAAAGGACCTCCTTTCATATTTTAGCAACAGTGAAGTAAAAATTATTGTTTGTCAGTTGGACTTTCAGGCCATATTAATCTTAGCACTGACAATACAAGAAATTAAAAAAGGTAAAAAAATGTTTGGGGAGAAAGTGTGGATTGCAACAACTTTGTCAGACTTAACTGTGAGATTGTTTTATCTAATACTTGATCTCCAGCATAAAGATCTTTTGTTATCTTTCTTAACTGTGGCAAACAAAAGGACACAAAATTATGATTTTCATTCATATCACTCTGCCAGGGAGAAATTTGCGGAAACAGCATTTCAGTGTTCCTCTGCTCACCCTATTTTATCTAAGAAAGTTAGAAAAAGATGCACAGAAACAGAGAACTTGGAAATCCCTCCCCATGATGTGGTTGCAACAATTCTGTCTGAGGATGCCTCCAGTATTTCCACTTCAATCCAGGCTGTGGCCAAAGTCCTACATGCTGTCTATTCCGCCCACCTGACCCGGAGGAGAATCAGGGTTGGAGACCATCTCATACCGCAGGTGGTACAGCCATGGCACGTAAGATTTTTCTCTGAATTTCTGTTAATGATCCCCCTTAAATTCTTAGCGTTTGTTAGAAATGGGCAGGGTTGAAAATGGGGGGGGGGGATATTCCCAACAGCAATTGCCCAAGTTTGAGTGTTTGTTCTCACCAAATGTGGAGGTTTGGAGAGAAAGAAGGAGAGAGAGATTCTGTTGCTACATCTCTCAAACTGAACTGTTGTGCTGGTTTGGGAAGCTGGGAGAACAAGGAATGAAGAGGTAGGGTTCTTTCCCTATTGGCAGAATAAATCAGCACCAGGATGCTAAAGAAACCATCATATTTCTTGACCATCCAACATTGGCCGATTTTAGCTTCTAGACCAGGGCATTTTTTCTCACTTGCTGTCCTGCGGTCTTAAGGGGATGTGAAGTCTCTGCCCTTTCCAGTGTTTTCAGGGAACACCGAAGCCTGTTGACTTGCTTTAGGCTGCAGCTTCCTAATGATTGTGCAGCAACCTTTTCTTCTCTATTGGTCCTTTCACTTAGGACTTGATACCAAGACATTTCCTGGCTCTTTCTTCTGCTTTCAAAGTTAAATCTTAGAATTTGAGGCCCAAATTTTTCTCCCAACCCTTCGCATCGCCATCTGGTGGTTTCATAAAGTGATGACGCATCAAGTTGCAGAACCCAGAGACCAGAACATATTATACTCTCATTACATTTGCTGCCTCCATTGCCTTTATTTTTGTGAACTTCGAAATGGTTTGTTGGGTTCCTGCATCCCCAGCATCTGAGAAAGGGAGCGATCAATCTCTCTGGTTTTGCTACCTTCCATTTTCAAGACATCCCCAGTCAATGGAAGGTACATCCTCCAGTCATAGCACAGCAGCAGGAATGGAGCAGCTCTGGCTGCAGGACTATTTGTCATCTCTAGACTTCTCATGTGGCCCTTCTTCTACACCCGGGTCTTAGCTGTATCCAAACAAATAACAAGGTCAGAATAGAAGAGTTCCTTAGGACATGTCTCCTCTTCCAAACTGGATGTGTGAAGCCCTGCCCATTTTCCATATGTTTCTACCTCCCAATCATTCCTCCGTTTTTGATATCATCAAGCCTCAAAGCGTGGTTGCCCCTGCTAGGAGGGCATAGTCCATTCAACATAAGAGGGACATGTAGATGTGGCCACCACTGTTGTGCAGCTCTGTTGGACCATGCCCCACAGCTGCTGTGTCCCACTCCTTAGACAGACAACCGCAGAATGGCAACTGCTGACCGGTGACCAATGCAGAGGGAGCATGCCACTTCAGCCTGAAATGGTCTAAATCACACCCCTGCTGGCCACATCAAGTACCCTCCACATTCTGCAGCTCTCACTTCACCAAAAACACAACTTTTAGGGGTACAGCTGAGGTTGACTGGAGGCTTTCTCAGTCAAGAGCAGCAGATGAGATGAAGGCAACGTGGTGGGGGCAAAGCACAAAAAGGGTATTGCCATGGCTGGTTTCTGACATGGTTAGGTGCAAGGAAGGAAAAGCCCAGAAAAGCACTTTCATACATATTTCCAAATCCCAAGACTTCTTGTCCTTTTCAGGGGCTTTCTGTAACACTAGTCAACTTCACATTCCTGCCAATGTACTAGGTTTGTCCCCCATATACAGTACCATGAGATCCTAATCTTAAGACACAGAAGAAGGACATTCATGCAAAGCTGAAGCACTGAAAGGTGAAATGGTAGAAATAAAAAATGTCACCAAGATAGATGCTGAAGCCAAATTTGTCTTTCCTACAGCATCCAGATGGTTGCATGTTTCCTTCTAGAAAATGACACGGCCAAAAGCAGGAGGAGAGGGGCAATAACCACACAGTGGAGGCAAGAATATTGCATTCCGAGATGCACCAAAGGAGATAAAAGGCCAGAGATCTTTTGATAGACAGAAAGGACATTGAGAGTAAATCCTTAACTAGGTTTCTCCCAAACATCAGAGAAAAAGGAAGCCCCATTTGGACTTAGCGATCAAATAAGAACGCATAAGATACAGGGGTGATTCTCCATGTCTTTCTAGCTTCATCCTTTTCTAAGAAACTTCCAGCTTTACAATCTTTCAGTGGATGAGGTTTATTTGGATGAGAATGGAGATCCTGCTGCTGACTTTGATATAATGGACTGGGCGGTATTTCCCAACAAGTCTTCTGCTGCGGTGAAAATTGGGAATATAGAAAGACAGGCCTTTTCGGAAGTCAAGCTCTTCATTGATCAAAATGCCATCATATGGCCGACTTCACTTAACCAGGTAGTTGAAGATGCTTGTTCAAGGGGTGGGGGGTGGTATCATTTACCTGATCTTCTATATTCATCTGAGATTGCAGCTTACCAGCCTTGCCACTATGATGGATGGTCTGTGCTGAGGGCACAAAGAAGGACACTCTATTATTTCTCTTGAACCTCAAAAAGTCTACTGCTGAATGTGGGAATGCCAAATGGGAAATGTAGGAAAACATGTGGTTGGTCAGCTCAATGCATCTGGTAGCCTGCAAGGAAGGTAACCAGGCTAGCCAAGCCCTTTGACATAGGAAGGGCCTATTGTAGGATATCTTACCTATGGCTTCCTTGGTGCTGGAGCCTACCTCTAGACTGAGCTGGTAGGAAGTGGAGATTCAAGAGAAACACATTAGAATAAGGCAGAGCCTTGAGGAAGTAATGGGAGAGGCTGTCCTACCAAGATTGAAGGAAGGAACCTTCTGCATTCCCTGCTTTGGACTACTTTTCCCAACAGTTTTTACTAGTACCATTCGAGGTGATGCTGACAGGGCTTCAAGGTCAAAGGGCATGCTCACTTCCTGGAAGGACAGAAACTGTTGGCTAAAGATGCCCAACCACAGGAGACATCAGCCTTTCATGGACTTTGAGGGTATTCTGGGACAAAATCATACTGTTATAAGATTAGTCCTGGGAAAATTTTCACCAAAAGAGTGTGATGCTTAAAATGAGTTACTGGGGAAAAATTCTCAGACTTAGAAAAGACCTTGATGTTATATGCTTGGGTTTTTAAGAAGTGGATGTAACAGGAATTTAAACATTTTGCAGCTTCTCTTTCTGCTCATTGCAAATCCTGCCCTTAGAAAGGAGCCAAGGATTCTAGGAAGAAAAATGCCAGCTCAGTGACTGGGTTCATCAAGACTTCCCTTGATTTTCCTTCTGTTTAGAAAATTCCTTTTTCAAGATGTACTGAAAGTTGTCTCCCAGGATACACCAAGCTCATGAGAGAGGGAGCACCAGTTTGCTGCTATGACTGTTCTCCGTGTATGGAAGGAACAATCTCCACCGAGGAAGGTAGATGCCCAAGAGCAAAGAAGGAGCACCGTTCAAGCCCAAAGCAGGCCTGATCTTGCTTAGTCCCCAAGGCCAACCAAGCCTGTTAAATTATGCCAACTGTTACTAACTTACTGATTTATTTCTCTCACAAAATGCCCCATAAGCCAGACCATTGTGTGTGTGTGGGGGTGTATGGTGTTCTTGAGGGTAGGAACCTGTCCTTGGATTAGTAATAGAGCTTTTATAAATGAGAGATGTATTTACAGGAAATGCATGATACGGAGAGGCAAAGCTACCTGACTGCTTCTTAGCAGGAAGAGAGGCCAAGAGCAGGCAAACCATGCAGGTAGAACATAGGCAGAAGGAAGTGACCTACATTACCAATTTTTTAAGAAAGTGCGATCACCTTGAAAAAGAGGGAATACAGAGGAAATCCTTACTGCTCTATGAATACCCATCTGTCCCCTTGGGTCAGTTTGCCATCAGCTGCTGAATGCCACTGAATTCACTAGCTAAAAAAACAACTGCTTGTTTTTCAGATGCAGCCCATTGTGAAAAGTGTCCCGATGACCAGCATTCCAATAAAAAGCGAGATCAATGTGTCCCCAAGATTATAAGTTTCCTGTCTTATCAAGAAAGGTTGGGTCTCATACTGATGCTCTTAGCACTTGGGTTGTCCCTATCCACTGCCTTTGTTCTGGGAATCTTCATTAAATACCGAGAAACTCCCATAGTCAAAGCCAACAACCGTGATCTCACCTACATGCTACTGGCCTCCCTCCTGCTTTCCTTCTTGACTTCCCTGCTGTTCATTGGTCACCCCAAGAAAGTGACTTGCCTCCTTCGACAAAGCACTTTCAGTGTTGTTTTCTCTGTTGCTGTGTCTTCTTTGCTGGCCAAGACAGTCATGGTGGTGGCGGCATTTCTGGCCACAAAGCCAGGCAGCAGGATCAGGAAATCATTGGGGAAGAATCGGCAAACTCCATTGTCTTGTCCTGCTCTGGGGTACAGGTGGGCATATGCATCATATGGCTGGGAATCTCTCCCCCATTCCCAGATGCCGACCTACATTCCCAATCTGGACAAATCCTGCTACAATGCAATGAAGGCTCAGTTACCATGTTCTATACTGCCCTTGGCTACATGGGCTTTCTGGCTGCTATGTGCTTCTCGGTTGCTTTCCTAGCCCGCAAGCTGCCAGGGAGCTTCAATGAAGCCAAGTGGATCACCTTCAGCATGCTGATTTTCTGCAGTGTTTGGGTCTCCTTTGTCCCCACCTACCTGAGCACGAAAGGGAAATACTTGGTGGCTGTGCAGATCTTCTCCATCCTGGCCTCCAGCCTGGGCTTACTTGGCTGCATCTTTATCCCCAAATGCTACATCATTATCCTGAAACCTGACATGAACACCAAGGAGCATCTCATGATGAAAAACAATGAGGGCTCTTGATTTTTGTGATTTTGTTTTTTGTATAAATTAGTGGTAATATAAAATAAGAAAACTTAGAAATAAAGTCCATTTGATCAGTTCTACAAAGTCATTCTTTCTCCCATGTAGCTTTGTATTATGACTGAATACAATCTGCATTCAGCCCGAATCATAAGCAAACAGGTGATGGTGAATTCATCCTTGAGGGAGGGAGTGTTCCCGTCTGCCTTTAAGGAGGTGCTGGTATGCTCCCTCCTCAAGAAACCATCACTGGTTCCCTTTTTTTAAAAAAAGGTGGCTGAGAAAGTGGTAGCGTTGCAGCTCCAGAGGATCCTGGATGAAACGGATTATCTGGACCCTTTTCATTCACCTTTTAGGCCTTGATATGGGATGGAAATAGCATCAATGACACTTTTGGATGATCTCTGGCAGGAGCAGGAGTGAGATCGGGGCAGTGCATCCATCCTTGCTTTTCTTGACTTCTCAGCAGCTTTCATCGACCATGGTATCCTTTTGGGAGTTGTGGGTGGGTGGCACAGTTTTGTGCTGGTTAACCTACTTCCTCCAGGGCTGGTCCCATTCAGTTGATAGGAAGTGAGAGATCTGTCCCGTGGCCCCTTCTTTGTGGGGTGCCACAGGCTTCGGTACTCTTTCTGCTCGTTTTTAACATCTACATGAAACCGCTGGATGAGATGATCCATCACCATGGGATGAGGTATCATCAATATGCTTATGATACCCAATTATGCATCTCTATCCCGGGTTATTTAAGTGACCCTCTTCAGTGCCTGGAGGCTGTAGTGGTCTAGAATCCTAGACTCTAGATGGGTGTGATGATCCCAGTGCCAGTATCTAACTTAAGAAATTCTCCAGACAAGTCATCAGACTGCTTAGAAAACTCATTTATTAGAATACAGCTAAAAAAAGGAGGGCTGCAGAGCTCTGAATACCAGTTTTGGCGTAAAGCATTCAAACTTAAAAACAACACTCTGATTTCATCCCTTGTTAGTTTCAAAACAACTGTTTTCCCACTCCAGATCTTCCCATCTCCCAACTTGTTAATGAAAGTCATGGTGTCTTATCAGTGTTCACAGTTAGTCTTAGTCAGCTAGGAATGTGAGGGAGATGTTTCTCTTCTGTGCAAAGTAGCAGCTACAAAGCAGGCTGACACGAGTCGGCTTCTATACAGCGTGACACGTTTTGGCTCAAAGACATGGCAGGCAAGCAAAGAGAGCTTGACATTCCACCCCTCAAAAAAAAGAAATGTCCCCTCAATGAGCAGGGGACAAGCAATCCTATAAATGAGAATAGAAACAATTATTTAGGTTCATTAGGAAAATGGGAGTGGAAAGAACGAGTTAAATCAGGAGCTCGAACATGGTCAATGAAGACCCATTCGCTGTCACTTTTAGGAAAGTTTTTCCATTGGACGAGGTATTGGAGTTGGGTGTGATATTTGCAAGAGTCTAAAATGGCCTGAACTTCAAAGTGTTTTTCCCCATCAATGAGAATTGGATTGGGGGAGGCGGAGTAGGATGCCAGTCGGCAGACAGTTTAAAAGGTTTGAGAAGTCTGCAATGGAAAACGGGGAATGCTTCTCATATTCTTAGGTAACTGCAGTTGAAAAGTGACAGGATTAATAACTTTGGTAATAAGAAAAGGTCCAATGAAATGAGCACTCAATTGTTTAGATGGTTGAGTGGATTTAAGATGTTTAGTAGACAAGTAAACCTGTTGGCCAACAGACAGGTCCCATTCATGTGCGTGTTTGCGGTCGGCAAAGTGTTTATAAGTGTCTTTAGCTTCTTGGAGAGTTTGAAGCATTGTTGTTGTTGTTCAGTCGTTTAGTCGTGTCCGACTCTTCGTGACCTCATGGACCATTGCACGCCAGGCCTTTCTGTCCTCCACTGTCTCCCGGAGTGTAATCAAATTCATGTTCATTACATTGGTGATGCTATCTAACCATCTCATCCTCTGCCGTCCCCTTCTCCTTTTGCCTTCAGTCTTTCCCAGCATCAGGGTCTTTTCCAGTGAGTCCTCTCTTCGCATTAGGTGGCCAAAGTATTTGAGCTTCAGGTTCACTATCTGTCCTTGCAATGAGCAGTCAGGGTTGATTTCCTTTAGGATTGACTGATTTGAACTCCTTGCAGTCCAAGGGACTCTCAAGAGTCTTCTCCAGCACGACAGCTCGAAAGCATCAATTCTTCGGCGCTCAGCCTTCCTTATGGTCCAACTCTCACAGCCATACATTACTACTGGAAAAACCATAGCTTTAACTATAAGGACCTTTGTCGGCAAGGTGATGTCTCTGCTTTTTAATATGCTGTCTAGGTTTGCCATAGCTTTCCTCCCAAGGAGCAAGCGTCTTTTAATTTCATGGCTGCAGTCACCGTCTGCAGTGATCTTGGAGCCCAAGAAAATAAAATCTGTCACTGCTTCCATTTCTTCCCCTTCTATTTGCCAGGAAGTGATGGGACCAGATGCCATGATCTGGGTTTTTTTAATGTTGAGTTTCAAGCCAGCTTTTGCACTCTCCTCTTTCACCCTCATCAAGAGGCTCTTTAGTTCCTCTTCACTTTCTGCCATTAGGGTGGTATCGTCTGCATATCTGAGGTTGTTTATATCTCTCCCGGCAATCTTAACTCCGGCTTGTGATTCATCCAGTCCGGCATTTCTCATGATGTACTCTGCCTATAAGTTAAATAAGCAGGGTGATAATATACAGCCTTGTCGTACTCCTTTCCCAATTTTGAACCAGTCGGTTGTTCCATGTCCGGTTCTAACTGTGGCTTCTTGACCCGCATACAGGTTTCTCAGGAGACAGGTAAGGTGGTCTGGAACGCCCATCTCTTTAAGAATTTGCCATAGTTTGTTGTGATCCACACAATCAAAGGCTTTAGCATAGTCAATGAAGCAGAAGTAGATGTTTTTCTGGAACTCTCTTGCTTTTTCCATGATGCAGCGAATGTTGGCAATCTGATCTCTAGTTCCTCTGCCTCTTCGAAACCCAGCTTGCTCTTCTGGTAGTTCTCAGTTCACATATTGCTGAAGCCTAGCTTGTAGGATTTTGAGCATAACCTTGCTAGCATGTGAAATGAGCGCAATTGTACGGTAGTTTGAACATTCTTTGGCATTGCCCTTCTTTGGAATTGGAACGTAAACTGACCTTTTCCAATCCTGTGTCCACTGTTGAGTTTTCCAAATTTGTTGGCATATTGAGTGCAGCACTTTAACAGCATCATCTTTTAGGATTTTAAATAGCTCAGCTGGGATACTGTCTTCTCCGCTAGCTTTGTTGTTAGTAATGCTTCCTAAGGCCCACTTAACTTCACTCTCTAGGATGTCTGGCTCAAGGTCAGTGAACACACCATCGTATTTATCAGGGACATTATGGTCTTTCTTGTATAGTTCTTCTGTGTATTCTTGACACCTCTTCTTAATCTCTTCTGCTTCTGTTAGGTCCCTGCCTTTTTTGTCCTTTATCATGCACATCTTTGCACAAAATGTTCCTTTGATATCTCCGATTTTCTTGAAGAGATCTCAAGTCTTCTCCATTCTATTGTTTTCCTCGATTTCTTTGCATTGTTCATTTAAGAAGGCCTTCTTATCTCTCCTTGCTATTCTCTGAAAATTTGCATTCAGTTGGTTATATCTTTCCCTTTCCCCCTTGCCTTCTGCTTTCCTTCTTTCCTCAGCTATTTTTAAAGCCTCATCAGACAGCCACTTTGCTTTCTTGCATTTCTTTTTCTTTGGGATGGTTTTAGTTGATGCCTCCAGTACAATATGTCTATGAAGATACAGAAGATACAGAAGATACACCTATCCTGTACAATGTTACGAACCTCCATCCATAGTTCTTCAGGCACTCTTTCTACCAGATCCAATCCTTTAAATCTATTCTTCACCTCCACTGTATATTCATAAGGGATAAGATTTAGGTAATACCTGAGTGGTCTAGTGGTTTTCCCTACGTTCTTCAATTTAAGCCTAAATTTTGCAATAAGAAGCTCATGATCTGAGCCACAGTCAGCTCCAGGTCTTGTTTTTGCTGATTGTATAGAGCTTCTCCATCTTTGGCTGCAAAGTACATAATCAATCTGATTTCGGTATTGACCATCTGGTGATGTCCATGTGTAGAGTCGTCTCTTGTGTTGTTGGAAAAGAGTGTTTGCTATGACCAGCGTATTCTCTTGACAAAACTCTATTAGCCTTTGCCCTGCTTCATTTTGTACTCCAAGGCCAAACTTGCCTGTTATTCCGGTTATTTCTTGATTTCCTACTTTAGCATTCCAGTCCCCTATGATGAAAAGGACATCTTTTTTTGGTGTTAGTTCTAGAAGGTGTTGTAGGTCTTCATAGAACAGGTCAACTTCAGCTTCTTCGGCATCAGTGGTTGGGGCATAGACTTGGATTACTGTGATGTTGAATGATTTGCCTTGGATTCGAACTGAGATCATTCTGTCGTTTTTGAGGTTGTACACCAGTACTGCCTTTCCCACTCTTTTATTGACTATGAGGGCTACTCCATTTCTTCTAAGGGATTCTTGCCCACAGTAGTATATATAATGGTCTCCTGAATTAAATTCGCCCATTCCTGTCCATTTAAGTTTGCTGATTCCCAAGATGTTGATGTTCAATCTTGTCATCTCATGTTTGACCACATCCAGCTTACCTTGATTCATAGATCTTACATTCCAGGTTCCTATGCAATATTGTTCTTTACAGCATCGGACTTTCCTTCAACTTCCAGACACATCCACAACTGAGCGTCCTTTCGGCTTTGGCCCAGCCGTTTCACTCTTTTTGGAGCTACTCGGAATTGCCCTCCGCTCTTCCCCAGTAGCATTTTGGACACCTTCCGACCTGAGGGGCTCATCTTCCGGCGTCATATCTTTTAGCCTTTTGATACTGTCCATGGGTTTTCTTGGAAAGGATACTGGAGTGGTTTGCTGTTCCCTCTTCCAGTTTTGGACCACGTTTTGTCAGAACTCTCAGTCATGACCTGTTCTTCTTGACCTGACTTCATTGAGTTACGCAAGCCCCTTCGCCACGACAAGGCAGTGATCCATGAAGGGGATTTGAAGCATTACTGGCCAGTTTTTTTTAATGTGTTTGATCCATTCATCAGCCAAGAATGGTGGATGTAGTTGGTGAGGTAATTCAGGAATCAGGTCAAAGTTCTGGCCATATACAATGTGAAAAGTGGCAAATCCAGTGCTTTGGTGAACATAATTGTTATAGGCAACTTCGGCAAAAGGAAGCAGGTCCACCCGGTGTTCCTGTTGGTAATTGATGTAACATCAGAGATATTGTTCCATAATGGCATTCACACATTCAGTTGATCCGTCCATTTGCGGATGGAAGGCAGAGCTTAAAGCTTGCTCTGCCCCTATGAGTTTAAGGAATGCTTTCCAAAATTTGGATGTGAACTGTGGGCCATGATCTGAGATGACCCTGGAAGACACGCCATGTAATTTATAGATGTGTTGCACAAATAGTCTAGCCAGTTAGGGCGCAGTAGGTCATCCTGCACATGGGATAAAATGTTTGTTTAGAGTATATTTCAGTGACAACCCAAATAACTGTTTTCTTTTTACTTTCAGGCAAGTCAACAATGAAGTCCATGGCAATTTATTCCCATGGTCTGGTAGGGCTAGCCACATTTTGCAAAAGTCCAGTAGGTTTACCTATTTTGCATTTGGATATAGCACAGACAGGGCATGTAGAGATGTACTCCTGGACATCCTTTCGAAGGGATGGCCACCAGAATTGTCTGCATATGAGATGCAAAGTCTTTATAAAACCGAAATGGCCGGCCGGTTTGGAATCGTATGAACATTGCAAAATCTTTTTTTGCAAAGGCTCAGGAACATGAATCTGATTGCCATGCCACCAGATGCTGTTGCATTCAGTAAGGTCAGTTTTGTTTTGAGACAACCAGGCATCTTAATATTGAGAAACAGATAGCTCTTGTTGCAACACAGGAGCCATGGTGTTGGCCCTTTGAGTAACGGCGACGACTCTGGAGTTGACAAGCTCCTCCCTAGGCATTTTTTGCTGTGGCAAGGGAGGAGGAGTGGAGAGCAGGGAGGTGGTGTTGGTGTTAGGAATGACAGGAACCAATCCAAGGGGAGGAATGACGGAGTCAAAAAGAGCCTCCCATTGGCCATGGTGTGGAGGCTGGTAGGAAAGAGCATATGCGAGAAAGTTTTTCCCGCCCTGTATATACTTCAAAGTGAAATTAAAGCAGGTTAAAATTGTGGCCAACGGATGTGTTTGGGATTCAGTTTTCTGGGGGCTTGGGGGGCTTGGAGATTTTTGTGATGTGTCCAAACCTCAAACGGATGAGGAGCTCCTTCCAAAAGGTGGCACCAAGTTACAAGTGTGTGACGGACAGCAAAAGCCTCTTTCTCCCAAACATGCCATCGTTGTTCTGTGTCAGTGAACTTGCGGGAAATATATGCACATGGTTATAAAGCCCCCTTCTGGCCCCTTTGCAGCAAAATGCAACCAATTGCAACATCAGAAGCATCAACCTGGATGACAAGGGTCAGGGAATGGTCGGGGTGTTTTAACATGGGCTCAGCAGTGAATAAAATCTTTAGATGATCAAAAGCCTGTTGGCATTCTTCCGTCCAATTCAAAACAGCACCAGGTTGCTTAGCTTTCTTAGCATTTGTCTTTCCTTTCGTTTTTAACAAGTCAGTGAGAGGCAATGCAACTTGGGCAAAATTGGGGATGAATTGGTGGTAAAAATTTGCAAATCCCATAAAGGCAAAGCAATGGATCCGACGAAGGTACAGGATGTCTTGGCTTGGGCTCCACCTAAAACTAGGAGACACCTAAAACTAGAAACCTAACTAGTTGCCTCCTAGCTTTAGGTGGAGCCCAAGCCAAGACATCCTGTACCTTCATCGGATCCATTTCTATGCCTTTATGGGAAATTCTGTACCCCATATAATCCAATTTGCCTTTATGGAATTCACATTTAGAGAGCTTAGCATATAGCTGAGCTTTTATTAGTCTCTGTAGGATCTCATGGACCAATTTTACATGGTCGGCCATGTTGTCTATGTAGATCAAAATATCATCAAGCTACACCAGCACACCTTTATATAAAAGGTCATGTAACACTTCATTAATTATGGCCATAAAGAACCCCGGGGCTCTTTTTAAGCCGAACGGCATAACGAGATACTCAAATGCCCCCAAAGGACAGTTAAAAGCAGTTTTCCATTCATCCCACTCCCGTATGTGCACACGAAAATACGCCTCTCTTAAATCCAGTTTGGTGAAAATTTTCCCTGTAGACAAGTGGTCTAGCATGTCTTGCAAGAGGGTAAGCGGTATTTGTTAGACGTGGTAATGGCATTGAGTCCTCTTTAATCAGTACATAAGCATAAAGATCCATCTTTTTTTGTGCGGAACAGTACCAGAGCCCCCAGGGGTGAATTGGCTGGTCGGATGAAACCTCACTCCAAATTTATGTCAATAAACTCCCTCAAAGCCTCCCACTCTTTTAAGGTCATGGAGTATATTTTTGGTTTGGGAAGAGGGGCTCCGGGATCGAGTTCAATAGCACAGTCTGCCTTTCGATGGGGAGGAAGCTGATTTGATTCAGCCTCGCCAAATGCTACTTTTAAGTCGGAGTATTGCCGCGGGATCAGGTTTCCCTGCGGGCCTGGGCTGGGGGCCGAGGAGTCATCCACAGCGGCCAAACCTGGTAAACTCGGCAGGGGCAGAGTGACTGTCTCGGGGTCAGCCACAATAGGTAAAGTTTCCAAGGCTGGCAGGGGTTCAGGCTCCTGCCAACTGCCATGTCTCCCATCAGGGGACTGCAAACTTCCCAAACCCCATTCCACTTTAGGCTTTCTGTCTTTCAAACAGGCGAGCACAAGAATTAAGGAATGAGTGGCTATAGGAGGCACTAGAAATCTCAAAAGTCTCTTTATGAGTCCCAATTCTCATCTCCAGCATTTCAGTGTAAAATTGCATGGGGCCCCCTTGCATCTCAGACCCATCAAGTTGAGTAAATGTCACTGGGTTTTTTAGTCTCCCAACCCTCAGTCTTAATCCCATTACTACTGGAGGGTGCATTATGCAATGAGTGCAACCACTGTCTAAAACCCCTACTAAGTCCGCACTCCTGCCACTTCGTAAGGAAGTGATTTTATTTCCCACCAATAGACTGGGAGAAGGTCCACTCACCATCATATCTGGATGCCCGGTGCATTGAGTTATCGCTGCATACCCTCGGGTGCCATTTATGGAAGGCAGTTCCAGTTTCCCGGCAACTAGAATTCTTCATCTGCTGAGTTGTTGTTGGCATCGGACAAACCTCTCGGCATGGAATCAGTGGCTCCTCTGGTTTACGCAAGCTCAGTGCCAATGTAGGCACCACTGGATGCTTTTCTAGTTTGCAACTTGAGTTTGCAGTTGAGGCTTTTACCTCATTGAGCTTGTTGGGATAATGGACATGCAGCAATGTGATGGCCTTCCTTGCCACATCTGAAGCAAGCCCTGCTTTGAACATGCCGCTCTTTCTCCCTTTCCCAAGTTCTGCACCTTTCTTTTCATTCGGTACTCAAAGTAGTAGTAGAAATGCACTTCTCAGCTCCATGCATGCGGTGCTGTAGTTTTACTTGTGTACGGGCTTCTTCCACTTCTCCAGCTAGGCAAATCCAACCTCGCAAGGTCATTGGTTTAGCCCGTGCCAGACACCATTCCAAAATATCAGGTTTTAAGCCATCTCAGAAATACTCTAATTTCAATAACTCCAGCCAATCAGTCATCTTTCCCACTAGCCTCTTAAATTCCGAGGCATACTCCAATACAGATCGGTTTTCTTGTCTAAGAGTTTGCAGACTGGTTCTGGCTTGCATCGCAATGAGGGAATCTTCAAAGCGAGTTCGGAGAGCGAACATAAATTTGTCGAAGTCCTCTATCTCTGCTGCTTCAGCATCATACAAATCCACCACCCAATCGGCCACTTCGTCTTCTAAGTGTGCTGTAATGTATCGGATTTTTGTGTGATCATCTAGGAAATCTCTTCCCCATGCGTCCTTGAATCCACGAACCTGATTCATGAACCATGCCAATTGCTTCAGATTGTCTCCGAGTTTCACTTTCTGTTCTCGTATACCTACACTCCCACCACTAGTTTGGTGTCCCAGCCCTGGTGAAAAATGTGCAGGCTGGGGTCTAACACTGGTGGTGCTATAGCGAGCTGAGACATTCTCTCCTAGTAGGTTTGTCACAAAATGTTGGCCGGAGCCTCTGGGGAATTGCTGGCCGGTAGTAGCTATTTGGCTCACTTGTTGACTCATCACTTCAATGATGCCTTGTAAGCCTTCCATGCGGTTTCCAAGTTCTGATACCTGAAGTTCCACTGCCCCAATTCATTGCCAAAATTTAGATCGGGGTCCTTGCTCCATGGTCACATGCCAATCGACATCTGGATCTGCGTCGTGTCCAATTGCTGTCAACCATCTGTCTCTCACCTCCTGTAGTGGAGGTTTTGGACCCATCTCCATCTCTTCGAACTGCATCTTGGGTCATGCTCCAAAATGCTGCCATTCCATCCTGGGATGACTAACGCCCCCTCTGTTCCTGGAGCTGTATCATTTCTGTAGTTCTTCCTTTGCCTGGGGCTCTCTACTTGGCATGTCCCAGGTTTCTTCAGTTGGAAAGCCTGCCAATAATTCCATCATGGTATTGCTCACCATTGGTTGTTCTGACAGGGGGGACTGGGAAAGTCCTACTCCTGCTGGGAGGACACCTCCAGTCTCCATATCCGAGATGGGGGACTCTGAAAGTTTTACTCCTGTTAGGATGACACCTCCAGTCCCCAAATTTGATGAGGGGGACTAGGAAAGTCTTAATCCTGCTGGGAGGACACCTCCAGTCCCTGGGATGAGTTCTTATTTATTTATTTATTTATTTATTTATATTTCAATTTATATACCGCTCCATCTCCCCACAAGGGAACTCTGGGCGGTTCCTCTTCCTCTTTCCACTCATCCATAACAGCTAAGTCCAGATTCCTTGACAACCTTGGGCCACAGAATGTACTGCTGTCTCAGAAACAACAGTGTTGTCAGGGCAGATTGCCATTATTTGTCATTCAGTGCTTTCTGTGATGATGCCAGTGCCAGTATCTAACTTAAGAAATTCTCCAGACAAGTCATTAGACTGCTAAAGGAATTCATTTATTAGAATACAGCTACAAAGGACGGCTGCAAAGCTCTGAATACCAGTTTTGGCGTGAAGCATTCAAACTTAAAAACATCCCTCTGACTTCATCCCTTGTTAGTTTCAAAACAAATGTTTCCCCACTCCAGATCTTCCCCCTCCCAATTTGTTAATGAAAGTCCAGGTGTCTTATCAGTGTTCACAGTTAGTCTCAGTCAGTGAGGAATGCGAGGGAGGCGATTCTCTTCTGTGCAAAGTAGCAGCTATAAGGCAGGCTGACACGAGTCGGCTTCTATACGGAGTGACACATGTTGTCTCAAACACATGGCAGGAAAGAAAAGCGAACAACAGTCTTCAGCTGAATCCTGGTAAGACAGAGTGGCTGAGGGTTTGGGGCTCCTCTGTATCTGGGAATTTACCATATTTGGTTTGGGATGGGGTTGCCCTGCTCCAGACCAACCCCGTATGGAATCTGGGGGTCCTTGAAGAGCAGGTGGCAGTCATGGTCAGGAGGGCCTTTGCTCAACTTCATGTTGGGCTCCAGT
Source organism: Charina bottae (assembly GCA_023362775.1). NCBI lineage: Eukaryota > Metazoa > Chordata > Lepidosauria > Squamata > Charinaidae > Charina > Charina bottae. Next base: position 34,435,488 of record JALMGJ010000002.1, on the reverse strand, counting down.
TAAACCTCTTCCTGGATCAGGAAGCCCTCCGGTCAGTCACTCATTCCTAGTCATCTCCCATATAGACTATTGCAGTGCACTCTACATAGGGTGACCCTTGAAGAGTATCTGGAAGCTACAGCTGGTTCAAAATTCAGCCACACAAGCAGTCTTGTGTGCCCCAAGGATGGCACACATAGCAACACCTTTGCTATGGGAGCTGCATTGGGTGCCAGTTTGCTTCCGGGTCAAATTCAAGGTGTTGGTTATAACCTTTAAAGCCCTATATAGCATGGATCCAGGTTACCTGAGGGACCGTCCAACCCCCATTACACCAACCCATCCCACCCGGTCAGGCAGAGAAGGCATGTCTTGGACCCCATCCATGAAAGACTATGGATGTTTTATTTATTTTCAATTTTTTAATTGCTTCTTTGATTTCTTGAATTGTAATACTATTATTTGTAAATTCCTTGTCCTCTTCTGTTAATTTTTCTAGATTACAATTTTTAATATATTCGTCAATTTTGTTTATTGATGTTTGTTGTTCTTGATATAGATTTGCATAATATTAAAAAAAACACCCTTAATATCTTCATTATACATTAATTCCATATTTTTATCTTTGATTCAAGCCACAGACTTTGATTTTAGTAATAATTCTTTTTTCTTTCTCTTTTCTCAATTTATACATTAGCCATTTTCCTGGTTTATTTGCCTGTTCAAAATTTCTTTCTTTTATAAATTTTAATTTTTTGTCTAATTCTTCTGTTAATTCAATTTTAATCTGAAGCTGTAATAATTTTATTTGGTTTGTTATTTCTTCCTTTTCTTTTTTCTTTTTTGGTTCTTTTGCAATTCTAATTCCTTTTCTTTTATCTGTTTCATTAATGTTTCTATTTTTTTCTTTGATCTATTTTTTAAATAATTATTTATTGATATCAGATGACCTCTCATAAATGTTTTACTTGCCTCCCAAACAGTTTCTATTTTTACTTCATTGTTCATGTTCCAATTTAAGAACTCTTGTAGTTTTTTCCCTAGTTCATCTACATTTTTTTTTATCTTTTAGTATATTTTCATTCATTCTCCATCTATATATATTTTTTATTTATACTTAAGGACATTTGAACGGGGTTGTGATCCGAAATTGTTTTTGCAACTATTGATATATCTCTGATTTTATTTTCTAAATTTTTTGAGACCCAAATCATATCAATCCTAGAAAAGGAATTAAATCTATTAGAGTAATATGTATACTCTTTCTTGTTTCCATTTACATGTCTCCATACATCTATTAACATTAAATTCTTTGCCATAGCAAAGAATTCTTTTGGTAGTTTTCCTTGATTTTTATTGATATGATTTTCTGATTTTCTATCAATTTCTGGTTCCACTACTCCATTCAAATCCCCCATCAATATCCAATTATTAATCCTATTTTCTGAAGTCACATCTGATAAATCTTTAAAGAATTTTTTCTGATTGGTATTTGGAGCGTAAATTCCAATTAACATTATTTTCATATTTTGACTTTCTATTTCTACTAATATAAATCTTCCTTCCTGGTCTTTTGCCTTCACCTGGGTTTAGGTGAAGGTTTAATATACATTACAATCCCATTTTTCTTTTTTTCATTTGTTGTTATAAAAGATATTCCCAGTTTTTTGTTTTCTAAGTATTTTTCCTCTTTCTTTTTAATATGTGTCTCTTGAAGACAAATAATGTCTAAGTCTAGTTTTTTTAAAAAATTGAAATACTCTGTATCTTTTGACTGGGGAATTAAGGCCATTCACATTCCACGTTATATTATTTAATTTACTCATTTCCTATACTTTCCAATTTTGCCTATTTTTCCCACTTTATATTCTTTTAACCTTATTCCTGTTCTTTTGGTTGCTCTTTCTTATTTCCGAATTCTTTCTCTAATTTTTTGTAAAATTCTTTTGCATTAAATATGGAATTTAACCTGTATCTTTGTCCCTTGTACAACAAATTTAGTCCTTCAATATTTTCCCATCTAAAATTTATTTCATTCTTCTTCAATATGTCTGTTAGTGATTTATATTCTTTTCTTTTTTTAAGAATTTTCCCCGGAATCTCTTTAAATATGGTTACTGCTTCACCTTCCACTTCAATTTTTTTATTGTATGCAGCCTGGATTACCATATCTTTTTTTTTTTTTTTTTTTTTTGAGAATTCTATGAGTATATCCCTTGGTTTTTTATTGATTTTGGCATATTGTGAGTTTATATATATTTTTTTGATTTCTTCCTCTATTTTTTCCTCTTCCCACTCAACCAAGTCTGCAATCATTTGTATTAATATTCCTTTTATATTCTCCTCTTTATCCTCCGCCACCCCTCTTATTCTTATATAGTGCTCTTTTTCCTTCAATTCTAATAAGACTATACGTCCCTCTTCCTCTTCTCTTCTTTTTTCACAAATATCAGTCTGTTTCTTGACTTCTTGGATTTCAGTCTTAAGTTTTCTTTCTATTATGTCCAGTTTTGGGCCCAATTTTTTTCCAGACCATCTAATTTTTCTTCAAGTACCTTTTTAACAGTTTGAGTTATAGTCTCTGTTGTTTTTGTAGTAAATTCGTCAAATAACGCCTTGAGACCTTCTCCTTCTGATGTGTCTGATCCTTTTCTTAGTATTCTTTTTGTAGCCATAATTGTCTTATCCAATGTCAGAGAAAAGAAAACTTCTATTTTTTAGCTATTTTTATCTATATATTTCCACACCAAAAGCTATGGTCTATTATTTCTACAATATATTTAAGTCAATATTTTTCTTAAACAATCTATTCTGTACAATCTATTCTATACTTCTATAATATATATTTACCTAAAGCAAAGAGAAAAAAACAAAAAAATTTAGTTACATTATTTTTCTCTACTTATATATGTTCCTAATATTTCTAGTCAAACATTTAAAAGTACTGATACAATATACTCAAAATGGCCACTTTACTTAATTAATTAATTAGAACTCAGTTTTATAGGAAGCAAATGAGTCTTTACTGAGTCTTTTATTTGTCCTTCGTTAAGAAATTTCCACTTTTTTTTTTCTTTTAGTTATTGGCTATAGTGTATGGCTAGGATAGCAAACCCGTTAGATATATAATCCAACTTCACCCATTGAAATGCTTTCTTCTTTCTTGTCACTCGGTTTCACGAGCCTCCATATATATCCGGTAAGGACTCACATCAACACAAGACAAAACGAACACTTGCCCGACTCATTCCCCTCCGTGACAGCCGAAATTCTTTTCAGAAGAGTTCTCCTCCACTCTTCTGTGCGGTCTCGCTCCTCTCTCCTTCGGTGAGATCATCAGTTTCAGCGGAGCGCTTTCCCTTTCAGCGGAGCTTGTCTTTTCTGCATCTGTTCGCCATCGCAGCTCACCCGGAAGTCCGTATGTTATTTATTTCTAATAAAATATATTTCTATTTATATATATCCATAAAACTAAATCTAGCTTAAACATAATCTGTATTTCTACTATATTTGTACTATATTCTACATCTACATGCATGTTTAACTAATTAACAAGTTTTTATAAATTCCTGTTCCATTAATATAACCTTATAACAATATTCATTAATATTCTTAATAATATTGATTCTATTTTGAACTCAGTCTGCATTTATGTTTTATAATACATTTCACATTGAAGTATATATTTAAATCCCTATTTTCTTACATCCTTATACATCCAATTCTAATAAAATATCTTTCCATTTATATATCCCCATAAAAATAATTCTAATTTAAATTTAATCTGTGACATCAACATGCATATAGTATTCCCAACAATTATATTACTAGTTTAAACTTAATTTGCATTTATAAAGTAATCTATTTCCAGTTAAAATCCATGGTTCATTATAGCCTTGTATCCCTTCATATATCTTCTTTTGGGATCTTCTATTTCAAGTTATACCAAAGTTGTAATATATAATCTGTTTTGTTATCTGTCTCATGCTAACACTACATTTGTTCTGAACCTTTCTTTGTCTAGCACTAAGTAAATGAATTCTAAAATATTTGTCAGTTTCTAAATTCGAATCTCTTTCTCTTTCTCTCAGCTGTGACAAGGTATTTAAAATCTCTTTCTCCCTTTTCTCCCATTTCAGTGGCATCCCCTTTTCTTTCAATGTATATCACAACCTCTTCTGATTCAGATTCTGTCTTTTCTATCAGACCCTGCATGTTCTCAATATCAAACAACTTTTCATTGTTTCCCTAATTTCTTGAAATGCTTCTCTAATCTCCTGTTTAAAGTATTGAATCAACTCTCCTATTGAATTTGCCATCCCCCCCTTTGTTCTTTACTAACTCAATACTGTAAATATCCTTGACGTCTCTTCTATATCAAAAGACAAGAAACAAAAAACAAAGAAAAGGGGGGAACAGGTGGGGGAAGGATTGTAGACACAACAGAAAAATTTCCCAGAGGGAAAGTAAATGGCTGCTCCACTCAAATAAAAAATTACTAACAGAATCTAATAAGTTCCAAATATAAAAAAATATTAAAAAGGGGGTTATTGCCTAAATACGAAAGTTTCTTAAAAAGAAAAAGTATACAAAAATAGGAAAGAGAAAAGTATTTCAAACAGTTTATAAAGTGATATAAGAGTCGGTTTCTTGCACTTGTGTCTCTATTAAGAGACTTATGGTTCCCTGCAGAGCCGGCTGGCTTCTCTCAATGTCCTTGCCGCTTCCACCCCCTGCTCCTTCCGTGGTGGAAAACAGCCGAAAGAGCAGAGGGGAGCAGCTCCAACGGCTTGGTGAGGAATCTTCTGGCCCCCTCCTCTTCGGAGGGAGACTCTGGTGGTCTTTCACCTTCTGGAGACCACCACAAACATGAAATGTTAGGCGGGTTTTCAGCGCTCTGAAAAACTCAGACTTATTGTGCCGCCATTCCGACTGGAAGTGACACCGAAATCAGATTGACTACATCCTTTGCAGCCAAAAGTGGCGGACATCTATACAGTTGCTAAACACAAGACCTGGAGCTGACTGTAGTTCAGATCACGAACTTCTTATTGCACAATTTAGAATCAGACTAAAGTGTCAGGATTCCCATGGGAAAGTAGTTACAAATTGCTTTTCTTCACAGCTCTTATGTCTAACTGCCTTCTGGTATAGATTGTAGATTAGAGAGACACCTGCTAGGTGCAGCATTGCCACCTACTGGCAGGTAGCACTCTGCGCTCAGAATCTCCAGATATCCAAACAACCAATGAGAACTTGTTAAGCACCTGTTAAGAGAGCTATATATGTGTGTGTTGTAATAGTGTGCTCGACTCTATGTCTGGTAGCCGCTGCCAAGTACATTTCCTTTGCTCTCGACAAAAGACTTTGAAGTATAGCCATTGGCTTACTGTTTGCCAATTTTGTGCTCCTTGGGTCTTGTAAGTTGATGGAATTAAGAAAAGGGGAAGAGTTATTGGTCTTCTGTTCCTTTGTGTGCTGTTTACTATGCTGCTGTGTTCCAGATACGCTTTGCTGTTCAGCTGTCGTATGTATACTCCTGCTTATCTTCAGTAAAGATTTATAGCTTGTATATCACACAGCCGTTTTCAGCGTGATTCATCTACAGCTCTGCTCGTGTTGTTTTTGTTTTACCTTTGCCTCCTCCCACACGACAGGCTATGGGTGCCCAGTGATTTATGCTTTGCTGCACGTTCCTGGCTGTTTCCGTGCCTGTTTGATTTATGAAAGGGAGTTTGTTTTATTTAGAGGCTGTATTTCAGGGCGACTGTGGTTTTGAGCAGTCAGCATGGCTGTTCGAGGTCTTGCTAGTTTGCCATTCGAACGTCTAACTGGAAAGGACTATCGGACCTGGTGCCTCAAGATGAAATATTTCTTTTTAAAAGAGGGCTAGTGGCAGTATGTATTTAATGCACCCCCTGAGGAGCCCTCTAAAGAGGAAAAATTGTGTTTGGACCGTGCTTATGGCAACTTGATTTTAGGGCTTGAATCCTCTGAACTGATTCATATCCAACACTTAGAGACTGCCCATGAGTGTTGGGATACTCTTCGAGCTATTTATGCATGGCAAATCTCTGCTGCCATTGTTGGTCTTTCATGACAGCTTTACAGCCTGAAGCTACAACCGGGTGGGAATGTTATGACCCATCTCCACCAGATTAAGTCATTATTTGTTGAGTTAGCTGAACGTGATATGGAACTTCCTGAGCAGCAGAAAGCCTGCATAATTCTGTCACGTTTGGACAGCAGTTTTGATATGTTGGTCGAAGCTGAACAGATGCTGCGACCTCGTGGTCTTACCGTTGATTATCTCAAAAATCGGCTACAGGAGGTGCAACAAGCTCGTGACCTTCAGATTCTGCAGTGTAAGCAGTCTGTTCCTGAGATTTCCAGGCAGCGAGCTCCTGCAGGTGTGGAATCGGCTTGTGCTGTGCGTAGGTGTTTCCGGTGAAACTCTTCTCAACATCTCCTGAGAGACTATCCCCTGAAACATAATCCAGCAGATGGTGCCAGTGCGCAAAGGCCTGCTCGACGTCGGAGGGGTAAGCCAGCTGCACAACGCACTCAATTAGTCTCTGCTCTGCTAACTACTGGGCGTGAGTGATCTCCAGAGACTTGGCTGCTGGATTCAGCTTGCAGTCAGATAATTGTGAACAACGAGCAATTATTATTATTTTTTTTGGGTTTTTTTAAATTAATTTTTATTTCTTTTTATTATTAAAATAACTTTACATAATATTACATAACATAGCACAACACAACACAACACAACACAACATATAACATAACATAACATAACATAACATAACATAACATAACGTAACGTAACGTAACATAACATAACATAACATAACAAACATAACATAACATAACATAACATAACAGCATAGCATAGCATAGCATAGCATAGCATAGCATAGCATAGCATAGCATAGCATAGCATAATAGCATAGCATAGCATAGCATAGCATAGCATAGCATAGCATAGCACATACAAAGCAAATATAATTATAACTCTTGCTTCTCAACAAACTTTACCTCTTCATCCATCTTCACTTCCATCTTCCATCTTCCCACTTCTCCAACTCTCTTTTCTACCTCTACCTCCTCTTCAACCTCTAATCTTCTCTAACTCGACTTCCTTCCCCCTCCTGCTCTACTTTCTCCATCCCAAACTCACCTATCTACCATAAAGAAAAAGAAAAAAAGGAACCCAAAACGAATAATAAAAAGTGTGACTTCCTACTTTCCCATCCAAAAATTATTTACATAGTTATAAACCAATATTGCGACTTTCTTATTTACATAAAATTTCCAATTGAATCTTTTGTGTCTTTTCTATAAATTTGTAAAAAGGTCTCCAACAAGAATTAAACTCTTCCATATTTTTATCATTTAGTTGATCTGTCAATTTTGCCATCTGTGCTAAATCTTTTATAATCCATTCTTCCATGTTGGGTATGTAGTCTTCTTTCCAGTGTTTGGCATAAATAGTTCTTGCAGCGGTAATTAAATATAGTAGTAATTTTCCATGTTTCTTGTGCAGATCTGATCCAATAAATCCCAATAAATAAAATTCCGGTTCTTTTTTAATATCTTCTTGTAATATTTTACCTATAATTTCGTGTGTTTTGTCCCAGAAACTTTTTGTTTTTTGACAAGTCTACCACAAGTGGAAAAAAGTACCAACTTCCCTTTTACATTTCCAACATCTATTTGACATGGTGTTATTCATCTTTGACAATGTATTTGGAGTGATGTACCATCTATACATCATTTTAAAAAAAAAATTCTTTCATGTTATAATTAAGAGTAAATTTTAAATCTTTTAGCCACATTTTCTCCCATTTTTCAATTTGAATAATATGTCCCAAATTTTCTTCCCATTTAATTATACAGTTCTTTTTTGATAAATTAGACACTTTATTTTGTATTAAATTTTTGTACATTTTTGCTATCAGGTGTTCATCCTCCATCCATAATACATTGTCCCATTTTACCGAATTATTTTTAAAATTAAATTTTTTGGAATCAATCTTAAATTGTTCTTTTATTTGCAAACATGTATACCAATTACAAATGTGACCCTCCTTTTCTAAATCCTCTCTTGTCTTGATTTTATAATTTGTTCCTTTGAATATTAATAAATCTTTATATTTAAGCCATTTTTGAGAACTCACGTTTTCTTGTCTCGCAAAAGCCTCTTGAGGTGAGGTCCACAGTGGTAAATTTGGTAGTAATACATTTTTATATTTGTTCCAGACTGTTAAAATAGATTTCCTAATTGGATGTTTATTGATTGCGGGGTCTGCTTTACTTTTATCATACCAAAGGTACCCATGCCATCCAAATCTAAGGTCATAGCCTTCTAAATTTAGTAATTTTTTATTTTCCAATTTTATCCAATCTCTCAACCAAACAAGGACACATGATTCATAATATAATTTAAGATTTGGCAGTCCAAAACCTCCATTTTCTTTAATATCCTGTAAAAATTTATTTTTAATTCTCCTTTTTTTCCCCTGCCAAATAAATTTGGATAGATCTCTTTGCCAATTTTGAAATGTTTTTTCTGTAATATTTATTGGTATCGTTTGAAATAAAAATAAAATTCTTGGGAGAATGTTCATTTTGATTGTAGAAATGCTACCTAAAAAAGATATCTGGAGTTTTTCCCAATTTTGTAAGTCTTGTTTTATTTCATTCCAAATTTTTATATAATTATTTTGAAATAATTCTGAATTTTTTGAAGTAATTTCTATCCCTAAGTATTTTATTTTCTTAACATTTTTAAAGCCCATGGCTTGTTCCATAGAGTGTATATTATTTTGAGACAAATTTAAATTTATCATCTTTGTTTTTTGTTTATTTATTTTAAATCAGGCCAATTCTCCATAATCCTGTATTTTTTTTGCAATTAATCAATTGAGTTATTAGGATTTTGCATGGTAACAACAATGTCATCTGCAAAAGCCCTTACTTTATACCTTACTTGTTTTATTCTTACCCCTTCAATTTGATTATCATTTCTAATATTTTTGAGTAGAACCTCTAACACCAAAATGAACAAAAGTGGCGATATTGGACAACCCTGCCTAGTACCTTTTTCTATATAGCAATTTTGAGTTATATCATCATTTATCACTATTTTGGCTGTCTGGTTTGTATAAATTGCTTGAATTGCATTAATAAATTTTTCTCCATAGTCCATAATTTTTAACATTTTAAACATAAAGTCCCAATTTAAATTATCAAATGCTTTTTCGGCGTCTAGAAATAATAACAAATTTTGTTTTTCATTATGGTTTCGTGCATATTCAATTATATTTAAAATGGATCTAATGTTATCTTTTATATGTCTTTTTGGTAAAAAGCCGCATTGATCTAAGTTTATTGTTTCTTGTAATACTCCTTTCAATCTATCAGCCAAAATAGTGGTAAAAATTTTATAATCGTTGTTTAACAGGGAGATTGGTCTATAATTTTTACATAACGTCAAATCTTGATCTTCTTTGGGAATCAGAATGATATTTGCTTCTGACCAAGATTTTGGTATATTGTTTCCGGCTAATATAGAATTTAAAAGTATATTGAATGGAGTTATGAGTTGTTCTTCGAAATATTTATATTATATAGCCGAAAATCCATCTGGACCTGGGGTTTTGCATAGTTTTTTTTTTTCATGGCATCTATTATTTCTTGTTTAGTAATAGGCGTGTTCATATTATCCTTTTCTATTTGAGATATTTTTTTCAGGTTACTTTCTAGTAAATATGTTTCACTTTTGTCCGATACTATCTGTTGTTTTTGGTACAGTTTGGTATAGAAATCATAAAACGCTTTTTTTATACCTTCATTATCTTCATTAACTCCTCCCCATTTTCTCTTATTTTGTTAATGATTTTTTTATTCTCTTTTCTTAATTTAAAAGCAAGCCATTTTCCTGCTTTATTTGCATATTGAAAATGTCTTTGTTTTACATATCTCAAATTCTTCTCCATTTCCTCGTTTGTTAGAATCTCTAGTTGTTTTTGTAGTATTGTAATTTGATTTCTGATGTTTTTATCACTAGGATTGCTTTGAAGTTCAATTTCTTGCTTGACTTTCTATGTCTTTGGAACAAGAAGCTTGAGGTTCAATCCTAAAATTATCTTTTTTAACTTCTTTTTTGCCATTATTTCCTTTTGTTTGTATGTTATCTCTTTCATATTTTCTGAGAAAGTCTTTAGCTTTTTCTATTGAATTTAATGTATATCTTTGGTCCTTGTAAGTTACACTGACTCCTTCTAAAGTTTCCCATCTAAAAGGAATTTTGTTTCTCTTCAGAACCTCAGTCAGAAAAAAATAATCTTTTCTTTTTTTTTTAGAATTTTACTTGGTATCTCCTTAAAATTTTTTATATCTCTCCCTTCAATATTTATTTTTTTGTCATGTGCAGCTTGCATTATCAAATCTTTAAGTTTTTTCCTGATAAATTCAATCACCACATCTCTTGGTACCTTATAATCTCTGGCATATTTAGAGTTTACTCTATAGATGACTTCAATTTCCTATTCTAATTGCTCTACCTCCCATTCTATCAAATTTGCCAACATCTGTATTACCATATTTTTAATCTCTAGTTCTTTTCCCTCTATTACACCTCTTAATCTTATGCATTTTTCTTTTTGTTTATACTCTAATAGAGTGAGCTTATCTACCTCCTCCTCCTTTTGTTTTTCTATTTTTTGAACTCTCTCTTTCACACCCATGATTTCCGTTTGGAATTTTTGTTCCATTTTATCTAATTTCTTGTCCAGACTTCTTTCAAAACCTTGAATTTTTTCCTCTAAAAGAGCTGTAACATTTGATGTTATATTTTGAATCGCTTTCTTAGTAAAGTCTTCAAAGAGTAATTTCAGCCATTCTCCTCTTTCATCTCCTGAGTCTGAACCCCTCCTTTGGATTTTCCTAGTATTCATCTTTAAATATTTTCACTAAACAAGTTACAATATATTTTTGTCTTATTTCTCTATATTTCTCTATACAGTCTAATATATTTTCTGTACAATCTTATATATTAATTTTTGTTCTTACAATTTAACAGACTAACTTATATTTTAAATATGGCATTTATAATTAATTAATTAATTAATTAAAGAGTCCTTTCCCTCTTTAATCAATTTTAAGAAAATAGTCTCACCTGATGAATTTAAATTGTTTTTTGGATGGCAAGTACCATTTTTTTCCTTTCTAATTCAGTTCTTTTCTTCAAAATGAATGAAGAGAAAAGGGCAGCAAAACCTAATTGATTAGGTAGCAAACGTGGATTGAAGTATCCCAGGCTTCCCAGCTGCATTCACTACGAGTACAAGTACAAGGCAAAAGCGAAAGTGTAAAAGCCTCTTGTCCCTCCGCCGTCCAGAAGCCGCTGGATTTTCACTTTCAGGACTGTTCCTTTCTCTGCTTCCCTGCCGTAGTCCGCTTGTCTTTTTAGCTTCACGGCACCAGTTCGCCTTCCACGCTGCAGATATAGAAATTGACAAGCTATAGTTCCACTCATCCGCTCTCCATTTTCCTCCACCGGAAGTCAATGAGCAGTTATTGTTGACTAAATGCAAGCCTAGATTCCAGCAAGTAGCTCTAGCTGATGGTTCTATGGCGAAAGTATCAGCCCAGGGGGATGTGTGTCTACCTTGCTTGGGGCAAGTTGTTAAAGATGTTTTATGTGTTCCTACACTTGATTTTTTTCCCTCCTCAGCATTCCTGCCCTAGCTAAGTCTCGGTATAGTGTTGTATTTAAGGGCTCTTGATGTTCTATTGAGAAAGACGGAACAGAGTGTGCTAGAGGAAAACTGGTTAATCAATTGTATGAGATGATCCCCAAGGAGGAGGTGGTACCTGGAATTTGTGTACCCAATGTTCCCCCGCATCATGAATGCATCCATTATTTTCACAGAGTGCTGGGACATCCTGGGTGGGGGAGTTTGTCCCAACTGGCCAAAGTGTATCCTGAGCTAAAGCTCAAAAAGTGTGCTAAATTCCTGGATTGCGCTGTCTGTAAGCAATCCAAAGTCAAAACTGCCCCTGTCACTAGGAAAAGTGACAGAGTCTTTCCAACTGGTTCATGGAGACCTAGCTGACCCCTATTCCCCAAGTGAGGGTGGGGCTTGTTTCCTGTTCCTTCTGGTAGATGACCCTACCCGCTTCACTTTTTGCTACCTGTTTAAGTCTAAAGCGGAGGCTTTTGCCCATTTTAGAGATTTTGTGGCAATGGTGGAGAGGAAATATGGTTATCAGGTGGGTCAATTCCAGTTTGATCATGGAGGAGAGTTTCTAAGTCATGAATTTCAGAATTGGCTTTGTAGGAAAGAAATCTCCGACAGACTTGCCAATGTTGGAATTCCTGCAGAAAATGGTATTGCAGAGAGGAAAATTGGTGTTGTCAATACCATAAAAGACAGCCTGATGTTAGATGCTCAGGTACCACCCCATTTCTGGGACAAGGCTACATTAACTGCAGTATTTCTAACCAGCAGGCTCTGGAATTCAGCTGTAAAGGAAGTTCCTTACTTACTTCTGTACGGCAAGCATCCTTCACTGGAGCACCTGCATGTTTTTGGAACGTATGCATATGTCCAAATTCCCAGGTCTCAACGAAGGAAGAACCAGCCAAAGGCGCAACGCTTAAGGTTTGTTGGTTATTCATCAGAGTCCAAGGCCTATCATTTTTCATTAGGCCACGGCCAAGTGGTAATCTCCCAAAGTGCCAATTTTGAGCAGCCTGCTGGTTGGGAAAGGCTGCCTGCTAGTTCAGAAGTGCTGTTGCCGTCTAGTCCAAAACCTATTGTCCATACTCCAGCAGATGGACAGGTACCAGCCCAGGTTCCTTCTGTTTCCCAATCTCCTCATGTTTCAAAAGGGTCCCCTCAGGTGAAGGAAGAAAACATATCACCTCAGCAGGTTCAGGGCCAGGAGGGGGAATCAGATGGTGGAAAGGAAGAAACTGATGAGGAAAATACAGTTGTTATTCCTCGTAGGTCCTCTTGATCAACTAAGGGTGTCAAGCCTGACAGATCTGTAGTTCAGCAGGTGAGAGTGTGTCAAGTCACCTGTGAGCCTCAGTCTTTTCAAGAGGTACTGCTCTTGCCTTTGGAGGAACAAGAGAAATGGAACACAGCTATGGACAGTGAGTTTGAGGCTCTAGTTCATCAGAAAGTTTTTGAGGTAACTGACCTGCCTCCCTCCCAGAAGGCTGTAGGTTCCAGATGGGTGTTCAGAAAGAAGATTCTTCCTGATAACACTGTACAGTATAAAGCCAGGCTTGTTGCCCAGGGTTATTCCCAAGAGAGGCTTGTGAACTACAATCTCACCTATGCACCCACTGCTAGGCCCGAATCTCGATGTGTGGTACTATCTCTGGCTGCACAGCGGGGTCTAGTAGTCCATCATTTTGATGTTGACACAGCGTATTTAAATGCAGATCTTCCTAAAACAGTATACATGAGACAGGTGCCTGGCTACACATGTGAAAATACTCAGAAATTCTATAAACTACGCAAAGCACTCTATGGTTTAAAACAAGCCGGGAGATGTTGGCATCACTGCCTGGATTTGGCTCTAATGAAAATTGGATTCAAAAAGTCACTTGCTGATCCCTGTGTATACATCAAAGGTTCTGGGAGTGACTATACAGTACTCCTTACTTATGTGGATGATTTTTGTTTAGCTACTGGATCTTTACACCTTGTACAAGAATTTGCCAGGCAGCTGAGGCAGTATTTCCAGCTGAAAGATTTAGGCATGCTCAAGTATTACCTTGGTGTTGAAGTGTCCAGATCTAAGAGTGGGGATTTCTATCTGAGTCAGAAGAAAAAGATAGATCAATTGTTAGCACATCTTGAGATGTCAGATGCTAAACTGACAAAAACCCCAATGGTTCTTTACTTCCTACAAAGTGAAGTGTGTGAGGAAGTTTGTCCTCAACCTGATCTGTACCACTCTGCAGTAGGCAGTCTTCTTCACTTAGCACAATGGACACGTCCTGATTTAGCGTACCCTATAGGGGTACTAAGCTGCAAAGTGGCTAAGCCATCTATGCGAGACTGGCAAGGGTTAAAAAGGGTCATGGGCTATCTAAAGGGCACAGCAAACCTCTGTCTTAAAGTGTCAGCTACTGGACCTGAAGTACCTGTAATTTTTGTTGACAGCTCTTTTGCAGAGGAGGGGGACAGAAAATCTGTTAGTGGTTTTATCTGTCAATTTGCTGGTTCTGCAATTGCCTGGAGATCTAGAAAGCAAACGTCAGTAGCAATCTCAACAGCAGAGGTGGAATTTGCTGCCCTGTCCGAGATGGTTTCTGAATTACGTTGGTTTCACCAGCTGTTCACTGACCTGGCTATACAGGTACCATTGCCTTACACTGTTTTTGAAGACTCTCAAGCATGTATAGGCCTTGCTCTTACAGAAAACCTAAGAAATCGCACTAAATACATTGATGTTAAGTAGAAGAATGTTAGACATGCAATTCAAGAAACCTTCATCGATCTAGTGTATTGTGTATCTGAACAGAATCTTGCAGATGTCCTTACCAAGCCCTTGACCATCTTGAAACATGAGGCCATGATTACCAAACTTGGGCTTGAACAATCTGATACCTAGTATTGTACTAACTGTGTTTTTTGTTAAAAATGTAAGTTGTAATGCCCTGTTAAACATCGTTGCTAACATGTTCCGAAAGCAATTTAGGAGGGGTGTCAGGACTCCCATGGGAAAGTAGTTACAAATTGCTTGTCTTCACAGCTGTTATGTCTAACAGCCTTGAGTATATATTGTAGATTAGAGAGGCACCTGCTAGGTGCAGCACTGCCACCTACTGGCAGGTAGCACTCTGCGCTCAGAGTCTCCAGATATCCAACCAACCAATGGGAACTCGTTAAGCACATGTTATGAGATCTTCGGATCCTCCGATATATGTGTGTGTTGTAACAATTTGTGTGCTCGACTGTATGTCTGGTAGCCGCTGCCAAGTACTTTTCTTTTGCTCTCGACAGAAGTCTTTGTAGTGTAGCCATTGGCTTACTGCTTGCCAATTTTGTGCTCCTTGGGTCTTGTAAGTCGATGGAAGCAAAGACTGGGGGAAGAACATTTGATCTTCTGTTCTTTGTGTGCTGTTTACTGCGCTGCTTTGTTCAAGACACGCTTTGCTTCTCGCTGTCATATGTATACTGGATGAATCACACAGCCATTTTCAGTGTGATTCATCTACAACTCTGATCGTGTTGTTTTGTTTTTACCTTTGCCTCCTCCCAAACAACATGCAGATCCTTTCTGTTTTTGCCTATGAGAGTAGTGTCATCAGCATAATGCATGTTATTGATGTTTATTCCTCCAATTTTAAAACCACATTCATTTTCTTCCAATCCAGCTTCCCTTAATATATGTTCAGCATATAGGTTGAACAAATAATGGGAACTTCCAAATGGCCCTGTTGTGCTTCTGTGTGCTCAGCAGGTCAGAAAGGAAGCAAATTTCTGGCTTCACTGTCTTCCATCTGTGGTGCATTATCAGCCAGTGGGAAAAACATCCCCGAATCACAGCATAGCAGGAGAAATGGGGCAGGTCTGGTTGCATCACCATCTCACATATGGCTATGTAACTAGCTCTCCTCTCTAGGCTCCTCCTTGTGGCCTTTAGGCCTCCAGGAAATACAGATTTTTGGCTGGCCATGTCTTCCGTACAAGTCATGTCACAATGACCTGATTAGCTTCAAATTTCCAAATTCACCCACGGAGCCAAAAGAACATGCACTCTGCCCTGTCTTATGTCAACATTTGTGGGAATGGGCCTAGTTTTCATGGTGACTATAGACATACATGTTAGTGGTCTTCTCTTTTGCAGAAGACAGATTTTGTAGCAGGTGACCTCTGATGGTTGGTTAGTATATCTCCCTTACTGGATATACAGTAGTTATTCTGGGGTATCTGACCTGAGTGTAGGAAGGGGTCTCATCCCTGCCAAGAAAGGGTGGGAAGGAATTCCAGTGTTTTCAATAGAATATGTTTGGTGAATAAAAGGAAGTCAGACTTTCTGAACTGGTCCCTTGATGGAACAATCAAACTGGAATTATGCCCATGGTAAAGAAAAGTGTTTCTCTAGCTGACCATCTGCAGAAGAAGTGATATTAAGTCCACTATGAATCTGTCTCCCTTTACAATTATTGAAATCATGGTAATTTATTCTATTTCCAGCAGAGCCTATGGGATTCCCACCCACCCCCATTCCCAGTCATCCTTCAAACCATAATAAGGAATACTTAGAAACTCCCAATCAAGCAAACGTGATAAATATTTGGTATCTTTATAATATATATTTGGTATCAATAAGATATATAATATAAGATATATTTGGTATCATATAAAAGACTTCAAAATACCTTGATCTCCATGGAGACACATGGTGAGGTTCCTATAGGTAGGGACTGCGCAGGTCTGAAATATTATGCTGCTCCTTTAATGTGCCAGGCTTCATTTAATCTCCCTTGACAGAGTCAGTGTGGCTGTGCTCTTTGGCGAGAGAATTGTGCTTCTCCTTAGACAGCTCTGAGACCGAAGAGAAAGAACTGTAGCACATCTCCACCATGATCCATAAAATGTTGCTGATGCTTCTTCTTCTGGTGTCCCATTTTCCTTATATGATGTTGAGGACCAAATGTCCATTCAGTGTGTTAGAAGAGGAGTACATTTTTAATCACTACAAACCAGGAGATTTCCTGATTAGTGGAATCGTATCTACCAGTTTTATCGGACTTAAACAATACTCTTTCATCACGCCTCCAAACAAAATACTGCACAGGTAATTGATTTTATTCTTTCCATTGTCTTCTTTTCAGCAGAGAAAGAGTCCCATTTCCTGGCACCTGGGTGTTGTTGATCTTGGCACCTTTTTTCCTCCTCATTTGCTTTAAGGAAAAGTCTGCTTCTCCTCCATGCAATCATGCACTTTTTAAAGCTGTAGTTCGAGAGGTTTCTTTTTAATTGTTCCATGGAAGCTGACATTTACCCCTGTCAGCCTCAGTCAGCAATTTCACAAAAGGTTGCAACTTGGTTGGTTGCTTGGCTCTCCACAAAACGATCTGGGTGATACCAGGGAGAGTCACCAAACCCTCTTTCAGCTGAAGGCAAAGAAATGTGGCTCCTTCCCATCATGTCTGCTCATTCCCTGCAATCCTCTTTATGACCCCCTCTTTACTTTCTCAAAATAAGTTAAAAATAAAAAGTAAAATATTATTCTATTACAAAGGAATATTAGTATATAGCAGTAAATAGTATAATGTCAAATGACTAAATAAATAACTAAACATAACAACTAACAATACAACAGTGCAAATGTCTAAATGCAGGCTTCGTCACAGCTATCTTGCGAGATTCTGTTAATGTAGCCTTACAATAAAGTAGAATTAGTTCATCTAGTCGTGTTTCCTGTGTGGGTTACCTGGAAGGGCTGACAACTACCTTGCAAGTCTCTTTTTTTAAAAAAAAAAACTTTTTTTATTTTCAAGATATAATTAAGATACAAAAAAGACTATAGAATAGATAGAAAACAGAACTAAAGAAAAAAGAACAAACTAAAAATTTCAATAGAAAGAAAAGAAACGGAAAGCAACTTTCGACTTTCTCCTATACAGATATAGGTAAATTTACAAGTCTAATCTCTTACAATTAATTAACCCATCATAACATTATTCCTATTACAACAAACCATTCAATCTCTAAAACCCAAAATCAAAACCTCATTTTTAAATGAGGTTGCCAAATTAATATAAATGCAGAGACAGAACGCTCTCTTATTAAAGCTGTTAATTTAGCCATCTGAACCAAGTCCATTAATTTAACAATCCAGTCTTCAACCATAGGTATTTGTGGATCTTTCCAACATTGTGCATATAACATTCTTGCAGCCGTAATCATATATAACAGCAAAACTCCATATTGTTTCTCTAATTCCTTTTCCATCAATCCCAAAAGAAAAAGTTCTGGTTTTCTTTGTATAGTTACTTTAAGAATCTTTTGATTTGATCCCAGAAATTTTTAGCCTTCTCACAAGTTCACCAAAGATGATGAAAGTTTCCTTCAACCTGTGAACATTTCCAACAGACGTTAGTTACACCATTATACATTTTGGACAACTTATCAGGAGTTAAATACCAGAGATGCATCATCTTTTAGAAATTTTCTTTCAAGTTATAATTCAGTGTAAATTTCAAACCTTTCATCCACATATTCTCCCATTGGTCCAACGTGATTTTTGTTGTTTATTCGTTCAGTCGTTTCCGACTCTTCGTGACTTCATGGACCAGCCCACGCCAGAGCTTTCTGTCGGCCGTCACCATCCCCAGCTCCCCAATGGTTGAGTCCGTCGCCTCCAGAATACCATCCATCCATCTTGCCCTTGGTCGGCCCCTCTTCCTTTTGCCTTCCACTTTTCCTAGCATCAGCTTCTTCTCCAGGGTATCCTGTCTTCTCATTATGTGGCCAAAGTACTTCAGTTTTGCCTTTAATATCATTCCCTCAAGTGAGCAGTCTGGCTTGATTTCCTGGAGTATGGACTGGTTTGATCTTCTTGCAGTCCAAGGCACTCTCAGAATTTTCCTCCAACACCACAGTTCAAAAGCATCTATCTTCCTTCGCTCAGCCTTCCTTATGGTCCAGCTCTCGCACCCATAGGTTACTACAGGAAATACCATTGCTTTAACTATGCGGACCTTTGTTGTCAGTGTGATGTCTCTGCTCTTAACTATTTTATCAAGATTTGCCATTGCTCTCCTCCCAAGAAGTAGACGTCTTCTGATTTCCAAAATTCTTTGCCCATTTAATCATACACTCCTTGACATGTTCATCTTCCATATTCATCTGTAACAAAATCTTATACATCCTAGTAATAACATGATCATCATTTGTACAAAGATCCATTTCAAACTGAGTTGTTTCATTAACAAATTTATAATTCTTTTTGTCTAATTTAAAACATTCCACCAACTGTATATAGATGAACCAGTGACATGTAAATCCATCCAGTTCTAACATTTCCTTTGTTTTCATTTTTGGTTCACCCTCCTCAAACTTTAATAAATCTTTATATTTCAACCAATTCATTCCTCCCACATTTTCTCTTCTGACAATTGCTTCCTGAGGTGACAACCATAATGGTACATTTGGAGACAATCTTACCTTATATTTATTCCAGATTCTCAATATGGCATTCCTAAGAAAATGCTTTTTAAAATCCTTGTTAACTTTAACTTTATCATACCATAGATAGGCATGCCACCCGAATCTTAATTCATGTCCTTCAAGCTGTAGTAATTTCTTGTTCTCCAAGGTAATCCATTCCTTCATCCAAAGCAAACAGCAAGCATCAAAATATAGTTTTAAATTAGGCAAGCCCAAACCTCCTCATTCTTTGGCATCTTGTAACAATTTATATTTAATTCTTGGTTTCTTGCCTTGCCAAATAAATTTGGAAATATCTCTCTGCCATTCTTTAAATGGTATATCTGTTGACAAAATTGGTAGTCTGGAAAAGAAATAACATCCTAGGCAAAACATTCATCTTAATCACAGATATTCTTCCCAAAAGAGACAATTGCAATTTCCCTATCTTATCAAGTCTTTTTAACATCATTCCAAATTTTAACATAATTATTCTGAAATAACATACTATTTTTAGTTGACAGAATTACCCCCAGATATCTGACCTTTTTTTAAATCTGAAATCCCGTCTTACCCATCAGTAGGTCTTGGTTGGGCAGGGTCATGTTTTTAGTTAACATTTTAGTTTTTTGTTTATTTTCTTTAAGACCCGCCAATGACCCAAATTCTTTAAATTTCTTCATCAGATGTTCTGCAGTTTCCAGGGGATCCTGTAATATCAGGACTAAGTCGTCAGCAAAAGCTCTTAATTTAATTTCCTCTTGTTTAATTTTTAGTCCCTTTATTTGTTCATCACTTCTAATATCTCTATTCAAAACCTCCAGTACTAAAATAAATAACAAGGGTGATAGGGGGCATCCTTGTCTTGTTCCTTTTTGTATCTGACATGGTTCAGTTAATTCATCATTCACGATGATGTTTGCCTTTTGTGGTGTACAAATTGCTTTAATTCCTAGAATAAGAAGTTCTCCAAAGTCCATAATTTCCAAGACCTTAAACATAAAACTCCAGCTGAGATTATCAAAGGCTTTTTCTACACCTAAAAAAATAAGAGCCGCTTGGCATTCATTATGGTATTATAAATATTCTATAACATCCAAGACCACTCTTATATTGTCTTTTTGGTAAAAATCCGCATTGGTCATGATGAATAATTTATTGTAAAACTTTTTTCATTCTCTCTGCCAACACTGATGCAAATATTTTATAATCATTATTCCACAACGATATTGGTCTATAATTTTTAACCAAGCAAGGATCTTCTCCTTCCTTTGGTATTGAAGCAATATTAGCCTCTTTCCATGAGTCCGGCATTGAAGAACCTATCAAAATAGAGTTCATCAATGCTTTAAAAGGTAACAGAATCTGATCTTCAAAACATCTATAATATAGTGCAAATAAACCATCAGGTCCTGGTGCTTTTCCCAACTTTGTTTTCTTTATAACTTCAACAATTTCAAAAGTGGTTATAGGATCATTCAATGTTGATTTCTGTGGCTGCGTAAGTTTTGGTAAATTTTGTCTATTCAAATACTCATCTATCTTTTCCAGAGAAATTTCTTGTTTTTTATATAAATTAGAGAAAAAAACTATGAAATACTTTTTTAATCTTTACATTGTCCAAAAGTTCCACATCTCCACCCTGGATCTTTAATATCGTTTTCTTTTCTCTTTATTTCCTTAATTTATATGCTAGCCATCTCCCTGGTTTGTTCACAAGTTCAAAATGTCTCTGTTTAGAGTATTTCAACTTGGTTTCAGTTTCTTTCACAGTCAACATTGACACTTGTTGATGCAATAATCCAAGTTGATATAGAATATTGTTATCTGATGGTTTTTTCTGTAACTCTATTTCTTTCCATTTAATCTGGTCCAAGATCTTCTGTAACTTTTGTTGAGGATTTTTTTTAAGGATAGTGTTATGATAAATAAAATGTCCCCTCATAACAGCTTTACTGGTGTCCCAAACAATTTTCAAGTCTGTTTCTTTGTATAAATTAATTTCAAAAAAGTCTTTTAATTTCTTCTTACACTCATTCACAACCTCATCTTTTTGTGAAATGGATTCATTCAGTCTCCATCTAAATGTTCTACAAATTCATTTTATTGACATCTTAACAGGATTATGATCAGAAAAAGTCCTTGGTAAAATATCCACCTTAGAAATTTTATTCACCAAATCCTTCAAGACCCATATCATGTCAATTCTAGAAAAGGATTTATGTCTCTCTGAGTAAAATGTATATTCTTTTACCAAGCCATTTTTATATCTCCATGAATCCACCAAAGACAGATTATCCATCAAACCAAAAAAAGGTTCTGGTAATCTACCTTGTTTTATTTTGATTTGTTTCTCAGATGTTCTGTCAATTAATGGGGACGTAACTCCATTCCAGTTTTATTTATTATTTATTTATTAATCAAACTTCTATCACTGCCCATCTCCCTCCACCGGAGGGACTCTGGGCGGTTTCCAAAAAAATAATAGAAACAAAAAACATAAAATATACATAGAATATAAAAATACAAATTATAAAACAAGATTAAAATCCAAGAGGCAAGAGTGGTAAAAACGATCTAACTTAATCCAATATAGGAGAGGAGCTCTCTAAGGTATTAGCCATCCCCAAGAGTGACTATTCCTTCCTTGGTCCCAAGCAAGGCGGCAGAGCCAGGTTTTCAGGTTCTTCCGGAAGGTCAGGAGCGAAGGGGCTAATCTCACCTCCGGGGGCAAGTTGTACCACAGGGCGGGAGCTACTGCAGAGAAGGCACGCCTCCTGGACCCTGCCAGATGGAACTCTCTTATAGATGGGGTCCGTAGCATACCCTCTCTGCATGATGAGTCTGCTGTTGTGGAGATGGGCGGTCATAAATTTGAATAATAAATAAATAAAAAAGATCAGGTGGGATGGGTGGATATATTGGGGACGAGGCGGTCCCTCAGGTAACCTGGTCCCATGCCATGTAGGGCTTTAAAGGTGATAACCAACACCTTGAATTGGACCTGGGAGCAAACTGGTACCCAATGCAGCTGACGTAACAAAGTTGGTTACTTTTCAAAGTAGAAACTGTTGAAATGGGCAACAGTTGCCCATTAAACACCAACTTTGATATGAAAAAGCTGACAAATCACTCAAAAGTAGTGTAAAGAATTTAATCTTATCTTCATTTGGAGCATAAAATCCCACAATAATTGTTTTTATTCTGTACAGTTAAATTTCAACTGCTACATATCTACCATGCTCATCAGTTAGTAACAAACGTGGTTTCAAATATGATTTAATATATAATACAGGTCCATTAATCTTCTTTATATTTGCTGAAATAAAGTCTTGACCTAGATTCTTGTTTCTTAAAAATTTTATGACTTTTTTCTTTACATGTGTTTCTTGTAAGCATATCACATCACATTTCAATTTGTTCAAATAATGAAAAACTTTTTTTCTTTTTTGAAGAGCATTTGCCCCATTTATACTCCATGTAAGACAGTTTAAAGCCATCTTTATAATTCCAACTCACCACAGTCTTTTGATGTAGCAGCAGTCTCTTCTTCTTGAAGTGTATGTCCTCTATGTTGTAATTCAGGCATTTGCTGATCCAACTTAGCTCTGTATTTTGTCAAAAATTCCTTAGCCTTGAGGGTTGAAGTTAATCTAAACCTTTGTTGTTGAAAGGTAAAACTCACCCCTTCCAATTTCTCCCAACAAAAAGGAATCTTATTTTTTTCAGTACATCTGTCAAGAAAATATATTCTTTTCTCTTTCTCAGTATTCTCACAGGAATTTCTTTCAACACTGTTATATCCACATTTCCAATATTAAGTTTAGTATCAAAATGAGCTTGGAGAATCAAATCCGTTGTTTTTCTCCTACCAAACTGAACCAATACATCTCTGGGTTTATTATTAATATCTGCATAGCTTGAATTAATCCGAAAGACTTTTTCCATCTCCTCTGTCATTTTATCTTCCCCCCAGTCAATTGAAGCTGCCAAGGCCTGTGTAATTTGATCTTGAAGGTTTTCCTCTCTTTCTTCAGGGATCCCCCTAAGCCTTAAACAAAATTCCTTATCTCTCAATTCCAATAATGCCATTCTGTCCATCTTCTCTTCCTCTCTCTAATGCATCAACTCTATTGTCAACCGTTTTAATTCCTCCCTCAAATTTAGTTTCCATTTTTTCCAGTTTCTGATCAAACCTTTTCTCAAATTCAGCCAATCTTTCATCCTCTTGTTCTTTCATACCTTGGGAAGACTGAGCAATAGATTGGGTGGTTTCTAATGCGAACTCCTCAAATAACACTTTCATATAGTCCAATTCAGCAGGTCCCCCAGACCCACGTCTGGTTTGCTTTCTGGTAGTCATAATTCCTCCTTTCTTTATATAGAACAAAAAAAATTATATAAAAATTATACCGTTTCAATCTTTAAATATTTAAAAGTCCCAATAGTTTAAACTTTGGTATTACAGCCCCATCTAGTGTCCAAATATTGTAATTATAGGGAGGGGAAATCTATACTTAATAAATAGTAAAAATTATCCAATCACAAGCCTTGAGTTGAAACTTGAGCTTCTTAGTGTCAATATTTAAAACACAGGGTTTCCAAGGGCAATATTTTGGAACAGTATCCAATCACAGCTGAAAGAGCTAGCCACAACAAAACTTTCTCATACAGTCTAAAAATAGCTTCAGTCTCAAATCCAACCAAGTCTCTTAATTAAGTAAAATCTTTTCCATAACAATAAAAATAATAAAAATCAGAGAGCAATTTTATCCCCTTAAAAAAAGAGAAAAAAATTCTCAATACACCTTTTAGATTCTTTGCTTGACTTATAATCCTTAAAAATAGGTAAATCACAATTAAAAATAAATCCCAAAAAAATAATGATAAATCCACCAAGAGAAGATAGTATTTCTGTATCACAAATAGCCTCTTAAGATCCAATAGATAAAATACAAAAGTGAATTAAAAAGTGGGTTGGTCGGAAGGGTGTCCCTTTAAGGGCTTCATATGCGGTTTGGACAGGATGATTCTCCCGCTTCTCAGCTCTTCCACTCACTGTTCGATTGTCGAATCCATGACCCTCCAGCACGCTGCAGCTGTCCAGAAGACCTGGGAAGCGATTCCTGGCTTTCCTCCTTCCCGGAGAAAGCTTCGGGGCTCAGAATCTTGCCTGAGCCACTAATTACACACTGCACTGTCAATCTAGCCTCAGAGCTGGCTAGAAGTGCTTTTCCGCCATAATCCCCACCGGAACTCTCCGCTCACAAGTCTCAAAGTACAAATGGTTTTTGAAAGTTAATCTTACACAAATGCATCTGGTTGCTAAGATACCTGGTGCAGTTGTATCTGTTGGTGTATTATTCTAACAGGAGTAAGGTCCCAAATATTGAGCCATGGGAATTTGAAGTCACAAGGGTTCTCAGGGTAAGAGATTAAAGGAAAGAGTCACGAGGTATCAGGTACTGTATAATTAAAAGGTTAAATATTAACAGGTCAAGGATCTTCAGATTCTGGTAAATAGATAAAGTATATAAGAAGCTATTGTGTGCTCTCTATCCTGTCCTCTACCTCCCTCTGCCTTTCTGCTTTCTTCTTCTCTGATTTGTAAACACTTCCAGGGATCTGGAAAAGAACTGTAAAATGTTGTTTGTTTGAATATTTAATACAATAGCAACTGATTTACTACAATGCCTGCTGTCTGATCTCTAATGCTGCATGTTTCTGATACTCTGCACATGCAAGAAAATCTCACACAACCAACAGAATCCATTTGGATCCTTAATGTAATTGTATTAATTTTGCTGGAAGTGTATTCCTCGAAGTCATCATTAAGAGAAAATAGTGGTTTGGATCAGCTCTAGGGCTTCTACTGAGGATCACTTTGAGCCAGATATAAAACTATTTCTTCCTGCTATCTGTCTTGGGAAGAAGCTCCCACTGGTGTCAATGAAACTGTGATCTAAGGAGAACACTCAGAAAATTTTATGACCTAGAAAGGCCCTGGAAATAAATGATCAGGGATTCTGGTATTGTTTCATAGAGAAATGAATGTCTCATAATGTTTCCTGCATTCCACTTTAGTGAGATTGGGCTTCAGGTAAAGTCTTCCTCTTCTTGGCCTTTCATGAGATCAATCAGATTAGTTTGTATCTATTTAAGGTGATCCATTACATCAACATTCCAAAGAATTGAAAGTGTGGATTTCTACTATCTAGAGTACAGACATAATATAAGAATCCACTTGATTTTATGAAATGAAGATGAAAATCCAAACTGAAGATGAAGGCCTTTTAATATCTCTTATCTTGCAGTATGAAAGGTACGAACTTCTGCTATGTCCTGCCCTTCCTCTTTGCCATTCATGAGATCAACCAGAATCCAAGGCTCTTACCCAACATCTCCCTGGGCTACAACATCTATGAGAACTTTTTCAATGCAAGAATGACATACAAGGCCATGATGGACTTGCTGTCTACGGGGCAGGAGAATGTCCCAAACTACAATTGTGGAACACCAAAAAATCTCTTGGCCGTGCTTGAAGGAACTGATTCTGAGCTGTTTCATCATGTTACAACCTTGTTGGGCATCTACAAAATCCCACAGGTATGAATGGACATTGAAGATAATTCCATTTTCTAAAACTTCAGATAGTCCAGGAAGTGGAACTGGTAGATTTCACCAAATAAAATGAAGCAGATGATTGAGCTCAAAGTCCTGTTAAATAGTACTGTTTCCATAATATAGGAACATATTTTTTCTGTCTCTGGCATCAGTACCCAAATTATTTTTTAAAATTACACTGGCGTCATGGAGTTCCCCTAGTTCGCTACTGAACTGCTGAACTGGATTCAGACTAAAGGTCCAATTCCAGAACTGAGCTGAAGTGCTCCCATCCTACCCTCAACATGATATTTGCATTCCCTCCCCTGCCTCTTTTCTCTCTCTCTCTTCCAGTCACTCCACTCCACTCACACCTGACTTCCATCCAAGAGAGTGGATGACAAAAAATTATGGTCCCCCATATTCCAAACACATCCAAGGAAGCTCAAGGATTGCTAAGGAGGAAAAACAGGGGAAAGATTTCTTTAAGAGGGTCTGTCCCCACTTACACCTAAAGACAATGCAGATTCCACTGACATCTTTTTTCTAGAGTTCCCATTCAACATCCTCAATCCACAAGACACATTTTGCAGAACAGTATATTTGAAGTATTTTGCACTTCGTTCTCACACTGTCCAAGGTGTGTAAAATCTACTGTTACTCTCCTCCTGTGACCTTGGAGGGAATGCAGGTAGCTATCAATGATTGCGAAGACAGAAAATTGAGACACAGCATAGATCCAGGCTAGGTGTGAAGAAATTCTTTGTAGTGGGGAAAAGGCCTGAGGTTTAAGCACTGATTTTTCTCTCTAAAAGCAGGACAATACCCCAACTTTTCTATTTCATTGTAGATAAATTATGAGGTCATCAGCCACATTCCTGAGCAGAAACATTATTTTCCTTTTTTCTACCGGCTGAGTCCAAAACAAGAGCCTCCTCACTTGGCGGTAGTCAAACTGCTCCTGCATTTCCGATGGACGTGGATCTGCCTCGCTGCTCCGGACAATGAGAGTGGAGAAAAGTTCAGAAGAAACTTTGAGCTTGTGGCCATCAAGAAAGGGGTTTGTGTTGCCTTCTCAGAAAGCCTCCCAGTGCTAGATAAACAGATGAGAAAGGACTTCCTTTCATATTTTAGCAACAGCGAAGTAAAAATTATTGTTTGTCAGTTGGACTTTCAGGCCATGTCAATGTTAGCAGTGATAATACAAATAACTAAAAAAGCTAAAAAAGAGTTTGGGGAGAAAGTGTGGATTGCAACAACTTTGTCAGACTTATCTGTGAGATCGTTTTATCGAATACTTGATCTCCAGCATAAAGACCTTTTGTTATCTTTCTTAACTGTGGTAAACAAAAGGACACAAAATTATGATTTTGATACCTATTTCTCTACCAGTGAGAAGTTTGGGGAGACAGCATTTCAGTGTTCCTCTCCACACCCTATTTTATCTAAGAAAGTTAGGAAAAGATGCACAGAAACAGAGAACTGGGAAATCCCACCCCATGATGTGGTTGCAAGAATTATGTCTGAGGATGCCTCCAGTATTTCCACTTCAATCCAGGCTGTGGCCAGAGTCCTACATGCTGTCTATTCCTCCCACCTGACCCGGAGGAGAATCAGGGTTGGAGACCATCTCATACCGCAGGTGGTACAGCCATGGCATGTAAGATTTGTCTCTGAATTTCTGCTAATGATCCCCCTTAAACAACTTAGTATTTCTTAGAAATGGGCAGGGTTGGAAATGGGAGGGGATATTCTCCACAGCAATTGCCCACGTTTGAGTGTTTCTTCTCACCAAATGTGGAGGCTTGGGGAGAAAGGAGAGAGAGATTCTGTTGCTACATCTTTCAAACTGAACTGTTGTGCTGGTTTGGGAAGCTGGGAGAACAAGGAATGAAGAGGAAGGGTTCTTTCCCTATTGGCAGAATAAATCAGCACCAGGATGCTAAAGAAACCATCAAGTTTGTTGACCATCCCACATTGGCCTAATTTAGCTTCTAGACCAGGGAATTTTTTCTCGCTTCCTGTCCTGCCGTCTTAACGTGATGTGAAGTCTCTGCCCTTTCCAGTGTCTTAACGTGATGTGAAGTCTCTGCCCTTTCCAGTGTCTTCAGGGAACACCCAGGCCAGTTGTCTGTAGGTTGAGTCATGGCAACTGGATTTCTTTCTTTTTGGTTGAAATGTTTCGCTGCTTGACCAAGTAGCTTCTTCAGTGTGGGCAAAAGTTGGTGAGGGGGCCCCATATATGTCTTCCAGAGTGGCTGTATTACCTTACACCTGATTGGCTTGTTAATTGGGTAATTGAGGGGTAGATAGTCTTTGGGATGTCTTACTCCTAAAACCTTTATTCATCCCCAAGTGCATGTTAAATGTGCCCTTGCTGGTGAACTTGTGAAGTGGTCTTAATCTTCCTGGGGACTAATGAAAGAGCAGCATGATAAATGAGGGACAAGTTGTGCCTGAGGCCTCCGCCTCTATTGAGGGAAGGATTTTCCACTTTGGCATGAATGGATTCCTTAACCCCTCTCTCAAACCACCTATCTTCCCTGTCCAAAAGTGAACATTAGTGTCCTCAAATGAGTGTCCTTTATCTTTTAGATGCACAGCAGAGCAGCAGGAATGGGGCAGGTCTAGCTGCAGGACTATCTGTCATCTCTAGACTCCTTGTGTGGCCCTTCTTCTATACCGAGCTCTTAGCTGTATCCAAACAAACACCAAGATCAGAATAGAACAGTTCCTTAGGTTGTGTCTCCCCTTCCAAACTGGAGGTTTGAAGCCCTGCCCATTTTGCATGTGTTTTTACCTCCCCATCATTCCTCCCTTTTCATTAGAGGGACATGTAGATGTGGCCACCACTGTTGTGCAGCTCTGTTCGACCATGCCCCACAGCTGCTGTATCCAACTCTTTAGACAGACAACCACAGAATGGCAACAGCTGACCAGTGACCAACACAGAGGGAGCATGTCCACTTCAGCTGGAAATGGTCAATATCCCACCCCTGCTGGCCACAAAATTACCCTCCACATTCTGCAGCTCTCACTTCACCAGATACACAACTTTTAGGGTGCAGCTTAGGTTGACTGGAGGCTTTCTCATTCAAGAGCAGCAGATGAGATGAAGGCAACGTGGTGGGGGCAAAGCACAAAAAGGCTATTGCCATGGCTGGTTTCTGACATGGTTAGGTGCAAGGAAGGAAAAGCCCGGAAAAGCACTTTCACACACATTTCCAAATCCCAAGACTTCCTGTCCTTTTCAGGGGCTTTCTGTAACACTAGTCAACTTCACCTTCCTGCCAATGTACCAGGTTTGTCCCCCATATAAAGTACCATCAGATCCTAATCTTAAAACACAGAAGAAGGACATTTATGCAAAGCTGAAGCACTGAAAGGTGAAATGGTACAAATCATAAATGTCACCAAGATAGATGCTGAAGCCAAATTTGTCTTTCCTACAGCATCCAGATGTTTGGATGTTTCCTTCTAGAAAATGACACGGCCAAAAGCAGGAGGTGAGAGGTAACAACTACACAGTGGAGGGGAGGCAACAATATTGCATTCAGAGATGCACCAAAGGAGATAAAAGGCCAGAGATCTTTTGGTAGACAGAAAGGACATTGAGAGTAAATCCTTAACTTGGTTTCTCCCAAACATTGGAGAAAGAGGAAGCCCCATTTGGACTTAGCGATCAAATAAGAACGCATAAGGTACAGGGGTGATTCTCCTTGTCTTCCTAGCTTCATCCTTTTCTAAGAAACTTCCAGCTTTACAATCTTTCAGTGGATGAGGTTTATCTGGATGAAAATGGAGATCCTGCTGCTGACTTCATTATCATGGACTGGGCAGTATTTCCCAACAAGTCTTCTGCTGGGGTGAAAATTGGAAAGATAGAAAGGGAAGCCTCTTCAGAAGTCAAGCTCTCCATCGATCAGAGTGCCATCATATGGCCGACTTCACTTAACCAGGTAGTTGAGGATGCTTATTTGGGGGGTGGGGTGGTATCATTTACCTGATCTTCTATATTCATCTGAGTTTGCAGCTTAGCAGCCTTGCCACTATGATGGATGGTCTGTGCTGAGGGCACAAAGAAGGACACTATTATTTCTCTTGAACCTCTAAAGGTCTACTGCTGAATGTGAGAATGCCAAATGGGAAATGTAGGAAAGCATGTGGTTGGTCAGCTCAATGCATCTGGTAGCCTGCAAGGAAGGTAAGCAGGCTAGCAAAGCCCTTTGACATAGGAAGGGCCTATTGTAGGACATCTTACCTACGGCTTCCTTGGTGCTGGAGCCTACCTCTAGACTGAGCTGGTAGGAAGTGGAGATTCAAGAGAAACACATTAGAATGAGGCAGAGCCTCGAGGAAGTAATGGGAGGGGCTGTCCTACCAAGATTGAAGGAAGGAACCTTCTGCATTCCCTACTTTGGACTACTTTTCCCAACATTTTTACTAGTACCATTCGAGGTGATGCTGACAGGGCTTCAAGGTCAAAGGGAATGCTCACTTCCTGGAAGGACAGAAACTGTTGGCTAAAGTTGCCCAACCACAGGACACATCAGCCTTTCATGGACTTTGAGGGTATTCTGGGACAAAATCGTACTGATATAAGATTAGTCCAGGGAATTTTTCACCAAAAGAGTGTGAGGTTTAAAATGAATTACTGGGGAAAAAAATCTCAGACTTAGAAAAGACCTTCATAGTATATGCTTGGGTTTTAAGAACTGGATGTAACAGGAATTTAAACATTTTGCAGCTTCTCTTTCTGCTCATTGCAAATCCTGCCCCTACAAAGGAGCCAAGGATTCTAGGAAGAAAAATGCCAGCTCAGTGACTGGGTTCATCAAGACTTCCCTTGATTTTCCTTCTGTTTAGAAAATTCCTTTTTCAAGATGTACCAAAATTTGTCTCCCAGGATACACCAAGGTCACGAGAGAGGGAGCACCAGTTTGCTGCTATGACTGTTCTCCGTGTATGGAAGGAACAATCTCCACCGAGGAAGGTAGATGCCCAAGAGCAAAGAAGGAGCACCATTCAAGTCCAAAATTGGCCTGATCTTGCTTAGTCCCCAAGGCCAACCAAGCCTGTTAAATTCTGCCATCTGCTGAGGCATTTCAACTCTAATTAACTTACTGATTTATTTCTCACACAAAATGCCCCATAAGCCAGACCATTGTGTGAGACGTGTATATGGGTGTTCTGGAGGGTGGGAAACAGACCTTGGATTAGTAAAACAGGTTTTATTACAGAGAGGAGATTTATTTACAGGAAATGCATGATAGGGAGAGGCAAAGCTAGCTAACTGCTTCTTCACAGGAGGAGACACCAAGAGCAGGGACACCATGCAGGTAGAACATAGGCAGAAGGAAGTGACCTGCATTACCAATTTTTTAAGAAAGTGCAATCAGCTTGAAAAAGAGGGAATACAGAGGAAATCCTTACTGCTCTATGAATACCCATCTGTCCCCTTGGGTCAGTTTGTCATCAGCTGCTGAATGCCACTGAATTCACTAGCTAAAAAACCAACTGCTTGTTTTTCAGATGCAGCCCATTGTGAAAAGTGTCCCGATGACCAGCATTCCAATAAAAAGCGAGATCAATGTGTCCCCAAGATTATAATTTTCCTGTCTTATCAAGAAAGGTTGGGTCTCATCCTGACGCTCTTTGCACTTGGACTGTCCCTATCCACTGCCTTTGTTCTGGGAATCTTCATTAAATACCGAGAAACTCCCATAGTCAAAGCCAACAACCGGGACCTCACCTACATTCTACTGGTCTCCCTCCTGCTTTCCTTCTTTACTTCCCTGCTGTTCATTGGTGAACCCAAAAAAGTGACTTGCCTCCTTCGACAAAGCACTTTCAGTGTTGTTTTCTCTGTTGCTGTGTCTTCTTTGCTGGCCAAGACAGTCATGGTGGTGGCGGCATTTCTGGCCACAAAGCCAGGCAGCAGGATCAGGAAATCATTGGGGAAGAATCTGGCCAACTCCATTGTCTTGTCCTGCTCTGGGGTACAGGTGGGAATCTGCATGATATGGCTGGGAATCTTTCCCCCATTCCCAGATGCTGACCTACATTCCCAATCTGGACAAATCCTGCTGCAATGCAATGAAGGCTCAGTTACCATGTTCTACACTGCCCTTGGCTACATGGGCTTTCTGGCTGCCATCTGCTTCTTGGTGGCTTTCCTGGCCCGCAAGCTGCCAGGGACCTTCAACGAAGCCAAGTGGATCACCTTCAGCATGCTGGTTTTCTGCAGCGTTTGGGTCTCCTTTGTCCCCACCTACCTGAG
The DNA here is from genome assembly GCA_023362775.1 of Charina bottae. Classification (NCBI taxonomy): domain Eukaryota; kingdom Metazoa; phylum Chordata; class Lepidosauria; order Squamata; family Charinaidae; genus Charina; species Charina bottae. The sequence goes on along the minus strand of JALMGJ010000002.1, from coordinate 34,403,436 downwards.
CACCAAAGGGAAATACTTGGTGGCTGTGCAGATCTTCTCCATCCTGGCCTCCAGCCTGGGCTTACTGGGCTGCATCTTTATCCCCAAATGCTACATCATTATCCTGAGACCTGACATGAACACCAAGGAGCATCTCATGATGAAAAACAATGAGGGCTCTTGATTTTGATGCTTTTTGTTTTTTGTATAACTTAATAGTAATATAAAATAAGATAGCTTCGAAGTAAAGTCCATTTGATCAGTTCTACGAAGTCATTCTTTCTCCCATGTAGCTTTGTATTATGACTGAATACAATCTGCATTCAGCCCGAATCATAAGCAAAGAGGTGATGGTGAATTCATCCTTGAGGGAGGGAGTGTTCCCGTCTGCCTTTAAGGAGGTGCTGGTACGCTCCCTCCTCAAGAAACCGTCACTGGTTCCCTTTTTTTAAAAAAAGGTGTCTGAGAAAGTGGTAGCGTTGCAGCTCCAGAGGATCCTGGATGATGTATTGTCGAAGGCTTTCACGGCCAGAGTTCAATGGCTGTTGTGGGTCTTCCGGGCTGTGTGGTCTGTGGCCAGCATCTTCAGAGGGCAGGAGCACAGATAGAAGCAAAATCTCTGCGAGAGATTTTGCTTCTATCTGTGCTCCTGCCCTCTGAAGATGCTGGCAAAAGATGCTGGCGAAACGTTAGGAACCACAACTTCCAGAACACGGCCACACAGCCCGGAAGACCCACAACAGCCATTGATCCTGGATGAAACGGATTATCTGGATGCTTTTCATTCACCTTTCAGACCTGGATATGGGATAGAAATAGCATCAATGACACTTTTGGATGATCTCTGGCAGGAGCAGGAGTGAGATTGGGGCAATGCATCCATCCTTGCTCCTTGCTTTTCGTGACTTATCACCAGCTTTTATCAACCATGGTATACTTTTGTGTAGATTTAGGGAGTTGTGGGTGGGTGGCACAGTTTTGTGCTGGTTCACCTACTTCCTCCAGGGTTGGTCACAATCAGTTGATAGAGAGTGAGAGATCTGGCCAGTGGCCCCTCCTTTTTGGGTTGCCACAGGCTTCGGTACTCTTTCCGCTCCTTTTTGACATCTACATGAAACCACTGGGTGAGGTGATCAATCATCATGTGATGAGGTATCATCAATATGCAGATGATACCCAATTATGCATCTCCATCTCGGGTTATTTAAGTGACCCTCTTATTTCACATACAGAGGTGACTTTTACAGACAAAAACACGGCTGTGCCATGGGTTCTCCTGTGTCACCCATTGTGGCCAATTTATACATGGAAGAAGTGGAGAAGAAAGCACTCAACACATTCCAGGGAACGGTGCCCACCCACTGGTTTAGGTATGTGGATGACACCTGGGTCAAAATCAAGGCCCAGGAAGTACAGGCCTTCACGGACCATATAAACACTATAGATGCCAACATTAGCTTCACCAGAGAAGACACCAAGGACAACAGACTGGCATTCCTAGACTGTGAAGTCCTCATTGGGACCGGTGGCAAGCTAGAAATAGGGATCTACAGGAAACCCACACACACAGATCAATATCTGATGTTTGACTCCCACCATCCACTGCAACACAAACTAGGAGTCATCAGGACATTGTCACACAGAGCAGAAACCATCCCCACCTCCATGGATTCCAAAAAGAATGAAAAGCAGCACCTGAGAACAGCCCTGAAGGCCTGTGGATATCCAAATTGGGCCTTCACCAAATCTAAATCTACCAGACCTAAAACAGCAACAGATAGGGCTGAGACTCAGAGTAAACGAAAGAACCTGGTCATTCCCTACATGGCTGGCGTGTCTGAAAAGATAAAACGGATATTTGGCAAACACCACATACCTGTATATTTCAAACCCACCAACACACTGAGACAGAGGCTTGTACACCCCAAAGATCAAACTCCAAAACACAAGAAAAGCAATGTAGTTTATGCAATCCAGTGTAGTGAGGAGTGCTCTGAACTCTACATTGGAGAAACCAAACAACCTATGTACAGGAGGATGGCCCAACACAGGAGAAATAACACCACAGGACCAGAGTCAGCAGTTTATCTTCATTTAAAGGAAAAAGGACACTCATTTGAGGACATTGATGTTCACATTTTAGACAGAGAAGATAGGTGGTTTGAGAGAGGGGTCAAGGAATCCATTTATGCCAACTTGGAAAATCCTTCCTTGAATAGAGGTGGGGGCCTCAGGCATAAACTCTCCCCCATCTTCCTCCCCGTGTTGTCTTCTGTGCCTAGGAAGATTAAGACCATTTCAGAAGCTCAACAGCAGCATGGTGATCTTAACGACCCTCCTTTAGATGATAAAAGGACTTAAAAATTACATCTCAATATAACCATGACCTAGCCCCAGGTGTAAGGTCACACAGCTACCTAGGAACATATTTAGGATTCCCTTAACAACTTTGCTCAGACTGAAGAAGCTCCTTGGATAAGGAGTGAAACGTTTCCACTAAGAAAATAGAAATCCAGTTGACATGATTCAAGCTACAGACAATTCCACCTGGATGACTGAGAACCTTCATAGACTTCTTGTCTCTGGGTTTAGAGGGGGACGAGCGCCAGGTCAGAGAAGTGAAGAAAGTCTTGCTGATGCCGAGAAAAGAGCTGTAATGTTGGTCAGGAAGACAGTGAGGTCAAGAACACAGCAGGAGGCGGGGACAAGGAGCAGGAGGCCCAATGCAAGGAGGAAGGGGCTGGATGTCGAAGTTTCTTCTGGCTACTGAAAGCCGCCATGTTGCTGTTAGATCCCCTCCTCACTCAGCAAGCAGAGCTGGAGCTCCCATTTCTAGCTGATCCCGAGGTTCTGGCTTGGGCGTGGTGCGGGGCCTTCATGCGGCAGATGGGGAAGTTCTCCTAGCTCTTGGCACTTCTTCTGGTTAGAGAAGCTTCTCTGTTGGCAGAGGAGGGGCCTGGCAGTGCCGTGCCTGATGAGGGGAGGGCTGTGCAGGGCCGAGTAGGACCAGAGTCTCCCCTCTCTTGCAGCCTGCCCTTTGGGCCATGACATTGTAGCCACCTTGGATCTGGCAAAGGAGAAAAGGGGAGAGGGAAAGAAGAGAGGAAGGAAGTTTGAAACTATCCAGGTAGGCAGAAGACTACTCAGCAGAAGAAGTAAAAGCAGGAAGGTCAAGATCCTCAGCTCTTCTTCAAATCCTTGTTCAGTGCCACCCAATCTCAGGGGGCCATCACCCAGCACTATAGAGCCAATCCTTTCATATAGTCTACTGATATCAAGTAGTTTTCTTGGTTCACACTGATGATGTGACCTAGTTGGGTTATGAAATGTCTGCCAGCAAACAACCGAGCTCAGAGAGCACCAGGAACTCCACAGGAGTGGTTTTCCATTGCCTCCTCCTGCACAGTATACAATGACACCTCTCTGATTGTCACACAAGTGATCATCTCCCTCCAGTATCTTCTTACTGCTGCTGCCCAATGTAGGGGCCTATGAAGTTCCTTAAGTCTTTAGTAAGTAAGTACCATACTTACTTACTGAAGATTTAAGAATGTTAACAACTTATCTCCTTAACATACTATATGCCCCCTCCTTGTAGTTTATCTGACCCTAGTACAGTATCCCAATTACCCTTCTTCATAGATTGAAAAGTATAGGTGCCTTGTTTGCTTGAAGGAGAAGGGGCCCCACTGTAGCCGTGAGCCATAAAGAAGGGAGATAAGAAATGTTGCTTTTTGCTAACAGGAATGGAATGTGTTAATGAGGTGAGCCTTCGCAAAGAAAAGTCCCAGTAAAGAACAGGATGGCCCCAAGGTCTTCTGACTTTCTTGAAAGAAGATAAGCTAGAAAACAGGAGAAGAGGAGATTGAATGATCAAAGCACGGCCATTTCTGGAGATTGCTCTCTGATTTTGATAAAAGCATGTCCATTATCTCTTGCTTTTGTAAACATGCTTGCACATGGGAATGCCAAGGGGGGGAATGAGAAATGCAGAGGAGTTAACACAGGAAGGAGGAGGGGGAGGAAGGAGGAGATAATAAGACTTAGAGTGACTGCCTGTGAATGTTGCAACTGGATACTGGGCTGCTAATGTGTAAATCTCTTTGTTCTGTACCCTATATAAAGCCTTGTACATTTCCAAAGAGTTGTCGGCCTGCCTCTGCTAAGCCCAGGTTGCATATAGAGAGGTGGCCCACCCAGCTTCCTTGCTTGGCCAAATAAAGAGCTGATTTCTTATCTTGAAACCTCCGTCTGAGTCTCTGTTTGGTGTCTTGGGATCTCAGATCTTCCAGGAATTAGGGGTTGGCCATACAATACTTTTGCCCAGTTATTCAGCACCTGCACCATGTAGAGTTTGCTCTGCCACCATCTAGAGTGGTGTATCTCAACTATAGCAACTTTAAGATATGTGGACTTCAACTCCTTGAATTCCCCAGCCTGCCAGAATGAGAATATTTGAGCAGGGATCAGAGAGAGTTTGGTTCCTCGACTCTTCGTTCAATACTTAGTATAATGTAAGCTTTCTATCGTACTGTGTCATGGGTCTCCACAGGGTTTTTAAGGGTACAAAGAAAATGCTGCCAAAGGTCCACAGTTACAGGCAGGACATTTTCTTCTTCTTCTTGGATACCCCAGGGGGAGGAAAGTCACAACACAGACCCCGCACCACACCCCTGCTGATGGAAGCGGGTATTGTAACTTTAGTATCTCAAGAATACCTCAAGAACAAGTGTCTTGAGTAAAGGGAATAAAAAGTTCCCTGAGTTGTTGTTTGAGTGACTCTCAAATTAGAACTATGCCCATGAATCATGCAGAGATTTTTCCCTCATGCACACTGGTAAATGAAGTTATAGAGAGGCTCAGCTGGGATCCCCAAATCCCTGTCTAATTATCAAAATCACAGTGATTTCTTCTTCTTCCACCAAAGCCTAGGGCATTCCCCCCACCCATGGTCATTTTGAAACCAAGGTAGGGATACTTAGTGACCGTCATCAACAGAACTTGACAAATATTTAGTAACTCTTATACAAACTCTGAAAATCTGGTCCATAAGTCCTCAATGACTATGGAGAACATACAGTGAGATTCCTGTAGGCAGGACTGTGCAGGTCTGAAATTCAGTGCTTCCCCTTTAGTGTTCCAGGCCGCATTACATCTCCCTTTTATTAAGTCAGTGCGGCAGTGCTCTTTGGCAAGAGAATTGGGCTTCTCCCCAGAGAGATCTGAGACCAAAGACGGTGGCGCCTGTCTCAGAGAACCATAGCAGATCTCCACTATGATATGTGCAATTCTGCTGCTGCTGCTTCTCCTGGTGTCCCATTTTCCCTGTGGGACACTGAGGACCAAATGTCCCCTGAATATACAAAAAGAGGAAGAACACAGATTTAATTACTACAAGCCAAGAGACTTCCTGATTAGTGGAATCATATCTACATCTACCACTATATTTCAACCATACATTTTCTTTAAGCCTCCAAACAACATATTTCAAAGGTCATTTCTCATGTGTACTTAACCCTGGTGATCGATTTTGTCCTTTCCACTGTCTTCTTTTTAATAGGGATGGTTCCCTTTCCTGGTACTTGGTTCTACCACCTTTTTTCTTCTTCATTTGCATTAAGGAAAAGGCTTGAATTTGGCGGGGTGGTGGTGGTGGTGGTGGTCTTGGCTCTTCCCAAAGTAGCTTTCTGTGATGCCATGGAGAGTCACCAAATACCCAAGAAGTGAGATTCTTTCCCATTTTATTTTCCCATTCTCTTCAAAGTTCACCCTGATGAACTGCACTCGCTGTCTCTCATCAATTCATCCACATAATGCATGTTACATTTTCTTCCAATCCAGCTTCCCTTAATATATCTTCAGCATGTAAGTTGAACAAATAAGGGGAGAGCATACAGCCTTGTCTTACCTCTTTGTCAACCTGGATCCAGTCTGTTCTGTCCATACTCATAAGACTCATAAGACAGCAGTACAACTGATTAGTTATAAATGTCCTTAAAGGAAGACCTTCAGGAAATTTGATATGATTTTATGAATTCAGTATGAAAACCTATAATCAAGATGAAGATCAATTGAAATCTCTTATCTTGCAGTATCAAGAGTATGAGCTTCTGCCACGTCCTGCCCTTCTTCTTTGCCATTCATGAGATCAACCAGAGTCTAAGGCTCTTACCCAACATCTCCCTGGGCTACAACATCTATGAGAGCTTTTTCAATGCAAGAATAACATACGAGGTCATGATGGACTTGCTGTCGAGGGGGCAGAAGAATGTCCCAAATTACAGTTGTGGAAGACAAAAAAATCTGCTGGCTGTGCTTGAAGGGACTGATTCTGGCTCTTTAATTACGTTTCAACCATGCTGGGCATCTGCAAAATACCACAGGTATGAATGGATGTTGAAGTTAATTTCACTTCGCAAAGTCTCCTGATAGTCCAGAGCTTTCCAAAGTGTGTGTCGGGACACGTTAGTGCGTCAGCTGCAGTGTCTGGGTGTGTCACGGCTGCTGCTGCCTCCGAGCCCTGCCAGGATTCCACGCCGGTCCTAGGAGTCAGATAATAAATAAAACGAGTCAGGTGATGGAGTGTAAAGGACACCTGAAACAGTATATTTCTATCACGCATCCACATTTAAAGATACACAGGTTTCACAGAGTTCTCCTTTCTGGCAACTGAACTTCATCCATAGTTCACGTGAAGTTCTCTCAAACATCCTGCACATGAAATTTGCATCCACTTTGCCAACCCTTCTTCTGCCTCTTTTCCTGTCTTCCAGTCACTGCAGTCACATGACTTGGGAGACAAACACTTCTTTTCACCCTTATTCCAGCCAAATTGAAAGGAAGTCTTAAGAACTCTAATGGAAGAAAAAGTAGGGAAATATTACTTTAGGAGGGGTTTTCCCTCCTAGCACTTAAAGACAATGAAAACATACCCAGGTGACATCTTTTTTCTGCTGAGTTCACATAACATTCCATCATCCCCAATCCATGACTGAGACATGGGTAGCTGAGCTGGTATTATAATAGTATTTAGCCCTGTGTTCTTGCACTGTTCAAGTTGTGGAAAATCTGCCACATTTCCCCTCCCATGATCTTGGCAGGAAGTTGGTAAGTGATACAAGACAGAGAGACCACATTTCATGGCTGAAACTCAAGGACAGGTGGAAGGAATTTCTCTGCCATCAGGGAAAGGCCCTTAGATATAAGCACTTCTTCCTGTCCCTAAGAGGAAGAGAGTCAGCCATCTTTTCTCTCCCATCCTAGATCAACTATGGGGTCATCAGCCACATTCCTGAGCAGAAACATCTTTTTCCTTTTTTCTACCGGGTGAGTCCAAAACAAGAGCCTCCTCACTTGGCGATTGTCAAGCTGATCCTGCATTTCCAGTGGACGTGGATCGGCCACGCTGCTCCGGAGAATGAAAGTGGGGAAAAGTTCAGAGGAACCTTTGTTCCAGTAGCCATAAGGGATGGTGTCTGTGTGGCTTTCTCCGAAAGCTTCCCCATGCTTCTGGATGAAGGGGGGGGAAAGCACACCCTTCAATATTTTAGCAACGCTAAAGTCAAAGTTGTTGTTTGTCAGCTGGACTTTCAGGCCACATTAATACTAGCAGTAATAATACAAGAGATTGAAAAGAGTAAAATCCTGTTTGGGGAAAAAGTATGGATTGCCACAGCTTTGTCAGATATAAGTGTGAGATTTTTTTACCAACTGGTTAATCTCCAGCATAAACACCTTTTGTTATCCTTCTCAACTCAGGCAAAGAAAAGGACACAACATTATGATTTTAATTCGTACTTCTCTGCTAGTAAGCAGTTTGGGGAGACAGCATTTCAGTGTTCCTATTCAAGCCCCTTGCTGTCTAAGAAAGCTTGGAAGGTATGCCTAGAAAAAGAGACCTGGGAAATCCCACCACAGGATATAGTTGCAAGAATCCTGTCCGAGGATGGCTCCAGTATTTCCACAGCAGTCCGGGTTGTGGCTGGGGTTCTCAGTGCTGCCTCTTCCTCCCAACTGAGTCAGAGGAGGATGTGGTTTGCAGACCCTCAGACACCCCAGATGGTACAGACGTGGCAGGTAAGACTTCTCCTTCGAAGTTCCACTGATGGTTCCCTTTTAATTCCCAAATGTTATGTTAGAGATGAGCAGGGACGGACGGGTGGGGAGGGGAGATCCCAACAACAGGTGCCAGTTTCTAATATTTGTTCTGACCAGGTGTGGAGGCTTAGAGAGAAATAAAGAGAGAGATTCTGTTGCTGAATCTTCTAGACTGAACCAAGTGTGCTGCTTCTGGATGCTTGTGAGAATAGACAATGATGTCTCAAGAGAGACAGGAAGGATCTTTCCTCATTTTCCGAATAAATAGCAGCAGGATGCCAGAGTAACCATCATGTTCTCTCTTGAACTTCCAACATTGGCCTGATGTGGTTCTCACTTCCTCTCCTGCCATTGCAAGGAGCAGTCAAGTCTTTCTTCCTCTCAGCATCCTCAGGAAACAAGCAGGTCAGTTGACCTGCTTCTCACTACAACTTCCTGTCGTAGCCTGGCACTTTTTTCTTCTGCATTTGCAATCTCCCAAGATCCCTTTCCTGATCTTTCTCCTCCTTTGAAAATCAAATCTTAGAATTTGGATCCACATCGTTTCCCTTAAGCCTTTCACTTTCCACCACCACCTGTTGGTTACATAAAACTACTGTAGAAAGTAAACAGTTGCAGAAAGACCATAAAATAATATTTTGGTATGCTTCTATTGCCTCTGTTTTATTCACTTCCAAATGGCCCTGTTGTGCTTCTGTGTGCTCAGCAGGTCAGAAAGGAAGCAATTTTCTGGCTTCGCTGTCTTCCATCTGTGGTGCATTATCAGCCAGTGGGAAAAACATCCTCCAATCACAGCATTGCAGGAGAAATGGGGCAGGTCTGGTTGCATCACCATCTCACATGTGGCTGTGTAACTAGCTCTCCTCTCTAGGCTCCTCCTTGTGGCCCTTCTCCTGTACCCCACTGTCTCATCACATGATATCCTCCCTTCCAAAAAGGGTGATTGAAGCCCCGCCCCTTTTTAACATGCATGTCACGTGTCCCCCCTTCTCACTTCTCCTGCTTACACCACCTAGATTGGTGCATGTTTCCTTCCAGCAGATGACATGGACAAAGGGAGGGGGGCATCAACCCCACAGTAGAAGGGAAGCAGCAGGGGTGCCTTGGGACATCCACCAACGGAGATCGAAAAATTTAGCACCAGGCTGCTGATGACGATCCAAAGCCAAGATGGAGTTGATGTTCCAGGCGAGCAAAATTGGGATGCCCGTGTTTTTTGCAAACACCAACACCAGAGGTGGGGAAACAGCCATAGCAAGATGGTCAGATGACACAGCCTCTGATTGCTGGAGTCAAAGCATGTTTGTGACCTGAGATAAGCAATGTCATAAAACAGAGCAGCCCAAAATGATAAATGGAAAGGAGAGAGAGAGAGAGAGTAAATAATTGATGAGATTCTTCCTGCCACATTTGCAGACAGAGGCACTGAGCTGAAGTAGCCTAGTTTTGATTTAGGGCTCAGAGGAGAATATATACATTGCAGGTATGATTCTCCATGTCTTTTTAGCTGCATCCTTTTCTACAAAACTTCCAGCTTTACAATCTTTCTGTGGATGATGTTTATTTGGATGAGAATGGAATTCCTGTTGCTGACTTTGATATCATGGACTGGGCGGTATTGCCCAACAAGTCTGCTGCTAGGGTGAAAATTGGGAATATTGAAAAAGAAGAAGTCTCTTCAGATATCAAGTTCTCTATCAATGAGAGTGCAATCATATGGCCAACGTCCTTTAACCAGGTAACCAAGTCTACCTGTTTGTGGGTCATTATTTATCTATTCCTATGTATCCATCTGATTTTGTGGTTTACCAGTCTTGTCTGTGCTGGTAAAAGGACCAGTTGAAGGAGTCACTACTATTTCTCCTGGACCTCTCAAATGACCAACTGCTGACTGAGAGAATGCCAGTATTATTCTGAGGTAGGATGGAAATCATGTTGTTGGCTAGCCCAATGCTGCTTGTAGCCTGTAAGGAAGTTCAGCAGGCCCACAAAGTCCTTTGACACAGAAGAACTTATTTTAGGGCATCTTACTTAGTGCTTGCTCAGAACTAGAGTCTGCTTTGTGACTGGGCTGGTAGGAAATTGAGATCCAAGAGATACATCTTGGAAGAAGGCTGAGGCATGAGGATAGGTTATGGTAGATGGTGATCTAGCAGTTGCTAAGGTAGGAGCAAGCAACCTTCTGCTTCCCATACTTTGGACTACACTTCCCACCGTTTCTTACCATTGGCAATTCAAACTGAAACTGATGGGACCTGAAGTCCAAATCCATCTTGCCTCTCACTGGAAGAAAAAAACCCAGGAGGCTAATGATACCTGGACAGAGGAGCCATCAGCCTTTTCTGAACATTGAAGGGACTCTGGGACCATATCCTGCTGAAATGAAACTGCTCATAGGGGGGTTTCAGCAAAACATATGATGTAGAAAATTAGTCTCTGAATGAAATATTTTCATTTTATTTGGAAAGAGATCTTGAAAGTATCTTCTTGAGTTCATGAACCCATCTTGGCACTCACTTCCATTTTTAGAAGCAATTCATACAGTATGTTTCCCTGATTTTCCTTATGTTTAGGAGGCCCCTTTTTCTAGGTGTACTGAAAGTTGCCTCCCAGGATACACCAAGCTCATGAGAGAGGGAGCACCGGTTTGCTGCTACGACTGTTCTCCATGCATGGACGGAACAATCTCCACACAGGAAGGTAGGTGGCTCCAGGACAAAGAAGGAGCACCAGCCTCTTATTTTAGGGACAACTAGAGTAAGCAAGATTTAATCCCATATGCCGGTATGCTGCATCCAGACTCAGGAAACAGATTAAAGACACAGCAAGAATGGTTCAATGAAGGTCAGAATTTATTGTGGCGGATGTTTTCACAAATTGCTGAAACAATAAAAAGCGATCTTGAAAAAAGATGGTATTCAGAGCTTTCTGTGATGGTCCCAGTGCCAGGATCTTAACTTTAGAAATTCTCCAGACAATTCATCAGAATGCTAAAAAAATTCATTTATTAGAATACAGCTACAAAAGATGGCTGCAAAGCTCTGAATACCAGATTTGCCGCCAAGCATTCAACGTTAATAACATCTCTCTGACCTCATCCCCTTTATCGTCAAAACAAACATTTTCTCACTCTTGATCTTCCCCCTTCCCAATATGTTAAGGTTAATGAGAGTTCAGGTGTCTTATCAGTGTCCTTGGTCTTTCACAGTCAGTGGAGGAATGTGAGGGAGGAGAATGGTTCTTTTCAGTTTGCAAAGCAGCTGGCTACAAAGGAGGCTGACACGGTCGGCTTCTGTACTGCTAGACACGTGTTGGCTCAAATACATGGCAGGCAAGCAAAGTGAGTCTCACAAAAGTAGACAAATCATATCACAATAAATGTTGGAAATGCCATGACAAAGAAGGAACATTTTATCATCTGTGGTGGTTATGAACAAAAAACTCAAAAGCATTAGAATATAATACATCAAAATATTCAGAAAAATCCAAAACATAAAAACTGAACTGAAACCACAAGTATACTAGAGCCAGTTTGGTCTAGTGGTTAAGGTGCTGGGCTAGAAACCAGGAGACTGTGAGTTCCAGTCCTGCCTTAGGCATGAAAGCCGGCTGGGTGACCTTGGGCCAGTCCCTGTCTCTCAGCCCTAGGAAGGAGCCAATGGCAAACGAGGAGACCGAGAGTTCTAGTCCCATCTGAGGCATGAAAGCTGGCTGGGTGATCTTGGGCCAGTCATTCTCTCTCAGCCCAACTCACCTCACAGGGTTGTTGTTGTGGGGAAAATAGGAGGAGGAAGGAGTATTTGGTAAATTCGCTGCCTTGAGTTATTTATAAAAAAAATAATAATGGCAGGATAAAAATAAAATAAAAATAAAAATAAAATAAATAAAAATTCTTTTTAGGTATAATTGCAGAAAACAAAAATGCTAAACATCACACTATATTAAGATACATACTGATACCTGCAAGAACATATTAGGCACAGAAGTGAAAAAGACACATTTTGTCGTGATGTCAGATTCAGAGGCCAAATTGGAGAATATGCAGCAATGGAAATTGTATCTATGATACAAGTCTGACCAAGTTTGAGCAAGAATGACTCCGATACATACTACACATAACACAGCAGGGCAAATTTAGACCTTTGGAACAGGGTTTTTAGAAAGAAAGTTATGAGACTAATCAAAACTAATAGATGAAAGGATTCAAATAGATGCTACCCAGAATATTTAATGTTTAAAGTAAAACACAAACATATGATTTTCTGCTTTATTCATGCTTTGAAATTATTTCTTCCTGTATTATTCATTTGTCACTATCCAATGTAGAGCATTTTTTCCTTTGCATTTCATTATTCTAATAATAAAAATATTTTTTAAAAAAGAGAAAAAAACTAAGAAAATCTACATTGCTCTATCTACACCCTGCTTCTGGTCATTGGTCATGAAGTGCCCAATGCCACAGAATCGTTTCAACAGCAATTCTTTGTCTTTTATAGATGCAGACCACTGCAAAAAGTGTCCAGTTACCCAGCATTCCAACAAGAAGCGAGATCAGTGTGTCCCCAAAGTTATAACTTTCCTGTCCTAAAAAGAAGAGTTAGGTCTCATCCTGGCTCTCTTTGCACTTACTTTGACACTCACCACTGCCTTTGTTCTGGGAATCTTCATTTAATACCGAGAAACTCCCATAGTGAAAGCCAACAATCGGGATCTCACCTACATTCTCCTGGTCTCTCTCCTGCTTTCCTTCTTGACTTCCCGGCTGTTCATTGGTCAAGCCAACAAAGTGACTTGCCTCCTTCGACAAAGCACCTTCAGTGTTGTCTTCTCAGTTGCTGTGTCTTCTTTGCTGGCCAAGTCTATCATGGTGGTAGTGGCGTTTCTGGCCACAAAGCCAGGCAGCAGGATGAGGAAATGGTTAGGGAAAAGACTGGCCAGCTCAACTGTCGCGTCCTGCTCCAGTGTTCAGGTTGGCCTCTGCATCATGTGGCTGGGAATCTCTCCCCCATTCCCAGATTCTGACGTGCATTCCCAACCAGGACAGATCCTCCTGCAATGCAGTGAAGGCTCAGTCACCATGTTCTACACTGCCCTTGGCTACATGGGCTTTCTGGCTGCCATCTGCTTCTTGGTGGCTTTTCTGGCCCACAAGCTGCCAGGTGGATCACCTTCAGCATGCTGGTTTTCTACAGCGTTTGGGTCTCCTTTGTCCCCACCTACCTGAGCACCAAAGGGAAATACATGGTGGCTGTGCATATCTTCTCCATCCTGGCCTCCAGCCAGGGCTTACTGGGTTGTATCTTTATCCCCAAATGCTACATCATTATCCTGAGACCTAATGTGAACACCAAGGAGCACTTAAAGGTGAAAAACTATGAGGGGTCTTGATTTTGGTACTTAATTTTATCCAAATTATTAGTAGTATAAAATAAAATAGTTTGAAATTAAAGTCCTTTTCATGTGTTCTAAGAAATATTTCTGACCCTTGAGAGGCCCAAAATGCAGGAAGAGTATTTCTATCAGGCCAAACTGTTTAGTTCAGAAGAAAATCCAACTGGATCGACCGCACAAATGTTCTGAGTGTGGGAAATGTGTAGCTCACAGGCATGCCTTGTGGATCATCAGGGAATTCACACCAAAGAGAAGAAGGGTGAAAGCTGAGAATGTGAGAAATAGTTTGCTGACCATTCTACATGTCCAAACAAAAGTGACATCATTAAGTGTATGTTCCAGTGGGGGAAAATATGCTTACCTTCGGAATATCAGAAAATTCACACTGGGGAGAGACCCAACAAACACAGTTGGTGGGAAAGTGTCTTTCCCAACAGTCTCATATTAAGAGCCTTTAGGAAGGTCACGCTGCAGAGAAAGCCTACCTATGCGTAGAGTGGGCAAAATAATTTTTTTCTCTCCTGCATCGGAGAGACCACAGAGGGAGAGAGCCTTCCCAACTGCAGTTCAATTTTGATACCCATATCTTCTGAAGAATCACAAGTTCCACCTAGGAAGCAAACACAGCTCAGTTACCTATTAACAGGCCCACATGTGTGTGAGGTGCCCTGATGCTCTGTTTGTGGATGGGGTGGATGTCTACAGTTGCAATATTGCACACACAGGGTGGATGGAGGAAACCTGTGGCTCACTGTACTGTATATGAAGTATGCAATTTCCCTGTTCAGTCCTCCAAGCAGCATGCAGGACTAATTCTTCTCCCAAGGAATTGAGAGATAGCCTGGGGGAGGTATACATTTCCTATGGATTTCACTGTTCAGATCCTTCTTTCCTCCCCAACACCCCCAACTACATTTCCCCAGTTACAGATCTTTGGCTTACAGGACAGGGACCATTGAGGTGTAGCACAGCCTGTGGACATTGCCCAACCCAGATTTCAGCTCCTTGGCTTGAAGCAAATATAGAATCAGCCAGCTAGAGCCCCACAGGCCTTCCAGAGGTCTTCAGCTGAGCCCCTCTTTCCGAGGACATACCTGTCTATTGCTAAGCATGCAGACTTAGTTGAGCACCTCCACCATTCTTCTGGGTGGAGGTGCAATTAAACCAAAACTTTAATCACAATTCTATTAAGACCAGGAAGCTGTCCAGGATCTTGGAGAGAATTCAGTCCAATGCAGCATGCGATAGAGTGAAGCTGGCAAGTATTAAAAAAAGAAGAGAAAACAGCTAAGAATTGGCTGAACATTCACAATACTATAGCTGTTTGATGGCTTGTTTGTTTTTGCCGTTAATTTTCTCCTCAGCTGGTGACTAGAATCATTCTGAACAGCAGTTGAACAGCGACCACAATGTGGGCTGCACAGCAAAATGGAGCAAACAGCATTCTCTCTGCTGCTTCACAACATAATTTCCTCTGTGACTGTCAGCAGCTGTTCAGGCTGCTTTTGAACATGGGACTACCGATCTTCTGGACTGGTGCTAAGCCTGTGTCCAAAAGATTCTGAATACCTGTTGATATCAGGTGATAGATTAATTTAAGCTGGTTGCGGAGAAAGATTCTTCTTTAGTATCACACCCCCTATTGCCTGCATCTGAGGCAGACTGCACTCCTTGGCATGCCACTAATTTTCTGGATTTTATTTCAATCACTGAGCAGCATATACTAACATTACATTAACGTGCTGTCTAGGGGGCAGGAAAATATCCCAAACTACAATTGTGGAAGTCTAAAAAATCTCTTGGCAGTGCTTGAAGGAACTGATTCTGAGCTCTTTCATCATGTGTCAACCATGCTGGACATCTACAAAATCCCACAGGTATGAATGGTATGAATGAGCCACCATTGGCCCTGGTTCTAGGCTGGAGTCCAACACAGAGCAAATCTGAAGGACTTTATCTTTCTTTTTATACTTTTATTTTACAAAATAATGATACATTGAAAAAACAATATCTAACATAACATAACAAAACATTACATAAATGACAACATTTAAATTACATTTTGAAATTAAGTACAACCTCAACCCTCTTTCACCACCACTTTTCATTTCTCCTCTCATACTTAGACTTTCTTTCTCTCTTTTACCTTCTCAAACTCTTACTTTTGACATAACTAAAGTACTTCCTCTTATACAAACAAAACCAGTCTTAATCTCCTCTCCTTTAACCTTCTTATACCCTCTTCTCTCTACTCTCTTCTTCCACTCCTCTACCTACTTCTCTACTTCCTCATCCTTCCTGATCCCCCTTTACTCTCCCCTAATTTCACTTATTCTTTGTTCTACCAAAAAAAAAAAGGAGACAGCAACAAAAAACGACTAACAAACAGGACTTCCTACTTTCTCACCATCATTTCCTACAACTATTTAGAAATAATCTTTCATATTTAATTATTTATAATAACAATTATTATTTACATTAATTTCCCAAATGTATTTTTGAGTTTTTTCTATAAATTTATAGAAAGGGCTCCAACATAAATTAAATTCATCCATATTCTTATCATTTAGCAAATCTGTTAATTTAGCCATCAGTGCTAAGTCCATCGTTTTTATCAACCATTCATCAATTGTAGGTATAAAGTCCTCTTTCCAATACTTTGCAAAGATGGTTCTGGCCGCAGTTATTAAGTAGAATAATAATTTCCCATATTTCTTATGTATGTCTGGTTTTATAAATCCCAACAGGTACAGTTCTGGCTCTTTAATAATGTCTTCTTCCAGTATTTCACATAAAGCTTGATGAATTGTATTCCAAAACCTTTTGGTTTTCTGGCAAGTCCACCAAAGATGAAAAAAAGTGCCCACTTCTTTTTTACATTTCCAACATATATTGGATGTCATAATATTCATTTTTGACAATGTGTTAGGGGTTATATACCATCTATACATCATTTTGAAAAAGTTTTCTTTCATATTGTAATTCAAAGTAAACTTTAAATCTTTTAACCACATTTTTCCCAATTGTCAATTTGGATGCTATGGCCTAAATTTTCTTCCCATTTAATTATGCAGGGTTTTTTTAGGTAAATTTGTCGAATTAATTTGTATTAAAATTTTGTAAATTTTTGCAATTAAATGGTCATTTTCTTTCCACAACACATTGTCCCAATTTGCTGAATTTTCTTTAAACTTAAATTTTATATTATCCATCTTAAATTGTTCTTTAATCTGTAGATATGTAAACCAGTTACAATTAAACCCTTCTTTAAGTAAGTCTTCTCTTGTTTTTAGTTTGTAGTTTATACCCTCAAATACTAATAGATCTTTATATGTTAACCAATTACATATATTCAGGTTTCCATGCCACGCTAGTGCTTCCTGCGGCGAAGTCCACAGAGGCAAATTGGGTAAGAGTGTATTTTTATATTTATTCCAAATTTTTAAAATTGATTTTCTAATAGGGTGATAGTTAAATGCCATGTTTGCTTTAACCTTATTGTACCAAAGGTACCCGTGCCATCCAAATCTAAGATTGTGCCCTTCTATATTGAGTAATTTTCGATTATCTAATTTTAACCAATCTCTAAGCCAACTAAGAACACACGCATCATAATATAATTTTAAATTTGGTAGACCAAACCCCCCATTTTCTTTAATATCCTGTAAAAATTTGTAGTTTATTCTCAGTTTTTTCCCCTGCCAAATAAATTTAGCCAAATCTTGCTGCCAATTTTGAAAAGTTTTATCTGTTATTACAATTGGTATCGTTTGGAATAAAAAGATGACTCTTGGAAGAATATTCATTTTTATAGTAGACAGTCTACCCAAAAAGGATATCTGTAATTTCGTCCAAACTTGTAAATCTTGTTTTATTTTATTCCATAGTTTTGTATAATTATTTTTAAATAAATCCGCGTTATTTGATGTTATTTCCACGCCCAAATATCTTACTTTTTTTACATTTGCAAAACCCGTAGCCAATTCCATATTTTGTATATTATTTTGGTTCATATTTAAATTTATCATCTTTGTTTTTTGGTTATTTATTTTAAATCCTGCCAATTCACCAAAGTCTTGTATCTTTTTTTGCAAATGTTTGATTGAATTTTCCGGATTTTGTAAAGTGATTACCACATCATTGGCAAAGGCCCTTAATTTATAGTTTTCTTGTTTTATTTTTATCTCTTCAATTTGATTATCTTTTCTTATATTTTCTAAAAGAACTTCTAATACTAAGATAAATAGGAGTGGAGAGATTGGGCAACCTTGTCTAGTGCCCCTCCCTATAGTACAATTTTGGTTTGTGTCACCATTTACCACTATCTTGGCTGTCTGAATTGTATATATAGCTTGAATAGCATTAATAAAATTCTTACCATAATCCATACTTTTCAACGTTTTAATCATAAAGTCCCAATTTAAATTGTCAAATGCTTTTTCAGCATCTAAGAATAATAACAAGATTTGTTTTTCTTTATGTTCTTTTGCATATTCAAATATATTTATAATAGATCTGATATTATCTTTAATATGTCTTTTTGGAAGAAATCCAGATTGATCCGCATTAATCGTATCTTGTAAAACAATTTTTAATCTATTAGCCAAGATAGTGGTAAAAATTTTGTAATCAGTATTTAGCAGCGAGATTGGTCTAAAGTTTTTGCATAAAGTCAGGTCTTGGTCCGCCTTAGGAATCAAAATTATATTAGCATCTGTCCATGATTTGGGAACAGTGTTTCCAGTCATTATCAAATTTAAAAGGGTATTAAATGGTATTATGAGTTGCTCTTGGAATAACTTGTAATATATAGCAGTAAATCCATCTGGACCTGGAGTTTTGCCTGATTTTTGTTTTTGGATGGCAATTGCAATTTCTTGCATAGTAATGGGTTTGTTAATGGTTTCCTTTTTTATTTTAGATATTTTTTGCAATTTACTTTCTGTTAGATATAAATCCGCCCTATCCAAATCTATTTGTTGTTTTTGATATAAAGTTGTATAAAAATCATGAAATGCTTTCTTGATACTTTGATTGTCTATTAACTCTTCCCCCTTTTCTCTAATCTTATTTATAATTTCCCCCCTTCTTTTCTTAACTTAAAAGCTAGCCATTTACCAGCTTTATTTGCATGTTGAAAATATCTTTGCTTAACATACCTCAAGTTTTTTTTCATTTCCTCCGTTGATAATAATTCTAATTGTTTCTATAATATAGTAATTTGATTTTGGATCTCTTGGATTACTTTGAAGTTCATTCTCTTTTATCTTATGTCTATGAAGGTTCTCAGTCATCCAGGTGGAATTGTCTGTAGCTTGAATCATGTCAACTGGATTTCTATTTTCTCAGTGGAAACGTTTCACTCTTTTATCTTAATTTGTTCACATAATTTAGAAAAAATTTTGTTGTTGTTTTTTTTTGGTGTTTGCCTAGAGACATAAAGTGGCCCCTAATATATGCTTTACTTGCATCCCAAACTCATGTTATATTTATATTATAATTCATATTTAAATTGAAAAATTCTTTTAGTTTATTTTTGCTCTCTTCTAAATATTCCTTGTTTCTTAATATGGATTCATTGAGTCTCCATCTATATGTTTTTGATAAAAATTTTAAATCTAATTGAACTGTGTTGTGATCTGATAGTATTTTAGCCAAAATCTTCATATCATATTTTATAATTATTTATTGTATTGTATTATTGTTATTTTATATATTTTTAGATTCTATTTTAATTATTTATTGTGAACCGCCCAGAGTTCCCCATGTGGGGAGATGGGCGGTCATATAAATTAAATAAATAAATAAATAAAATAAATATCTTTAATCTTATTTGCTAAGTTTTTTGATATCCAAATCATATCAATTCTGGAGTGGGATTTAAATCTGCCAGAAAAAAAAGTGTAATCTTTGGCGTTGCCCATTTTATGTCTCCAAGCGTCAACCAATTCTAAGTTATTTGTAAGTTCGAAGAATTCTTGAGGTAGTTTGCCTTGGTTTGCTTTGATTTGTTTGTCAGATTTCCTATCCATATACACTTGAATGGGGCATATACACCCACTAATATAACCTTTAAATTTTAAATTTCTATTTCTATAATAAGAAATCTACCCTTGTCATCGGCTTGTATCAAATTTGGTTTTAAGTTTGGTTTAATGTAACAGACTATACCATTTTTCTTATTCTCACTTGTCAATACAAAATCTAAACCTAATTTTTTATTTAGTAACAATTTAGCATCTTTCCGTCTAATATGTGTTTCTTGCAAGCAAATTATATCGAGCTTATATTTATTAAGAGTATGAAAAATTTTATTCCTTTTTACTGGAGCATTTAAACCATTGACATTCCATGAGAGATATTTCACATTACTCATTTTCAGATTGGTTGCTAAGATCTTGGGAACTGACTGCTAGAGAATATTTTAAACTTTTCTGTTATCTCTTCTTTTTGCCCACTATTCCCTACTGAATGTTAATCACCTTTTTCCAATTTTCTGAGGAAATCTTATGCCTTTTCAATTGAATTGAATTTAAACCTTTGATCATTGTATAACACATTCACCCCTTCCAACATTTCCCATCTGTACATAATTTTTCTCCTTTTCAAAACCTCTGTTAAGAAGAGGTACTCTTTTCTTTTTTTCAGAATTGCAGCTGGAATTTCCTTAAAGATTTTTATTTCTTTACCTTCTATATTTATTTTCTTTTCAAACGCAGTCTGCAAGATCATGTCTCTTAACTTTTTTCTGCTAAATTCTATGACTAGATCTCTGGGTACATTATGGTCCCTGGCATATTTTGAATTAACTCTGTAAATGGATTCCATTTCTTCTTCCAATTGTTCTGATTCCCAATCTATCAATTCCGCCAGCAACTGAATAATTGTGTTTTTAATCTCTAATTCCATACCCTCCCTTAAACCTCTTATTCTTATACATTTCTCTTTTTGCTTCAGTTCTAGTAAGGTTAATTTGTCAGGCTCCTCTTCTATTTGTTTTTCTGTTTTTTTCACTCTTTCTTTCATTCCTTTAATTTCTGATTGGAATTTTTGCTCCATACTATCAAGTTTTTTGTCTAGACTCTTTTCAAATCCCTGAATTTTCTCTTCTAATAAGGTGGTTACATTAGAGGTAATACTCTGTATGGCTTTCTTTGTAAAATCCTCAAAAAGAGTTTTTAACAATTCCCCTTTATCCTCTCCTGAGTCTGACCCTCTCCTGAACGTTTTTTTTGGTACTCAATTTTTTAAAAGTTCCCCTTCATGGATCACTGCCTTGTCGTGGCGAAGGGGCTTGCGTAACTCAATGAAGTCAGGTCAAGAAGAACAGGTCATGACGGAGAGTTCTGACAAAACGTGGTCCAAAACTGGAGGAGGGAATGGCAAACCACTCCAGTATCCTTGCCAAGAAAACCCATGGACAGTATCAAAAGGCTAAAAGATATGACGCCGGAAGATGAGCCCCTCAGGTCGGAAGGTGTCCAAAATGCTACTGGGGAAGAGCGGAGGGCAATTCCAAGTAGCTCCAGAAAGAGTGAAACGGCTGGGCCAAAGCCAAAAGGACGCTCAGTTGTGGATGTGTCTGGAAGTGGAAGGAAAGTCCGATGCTGTAAAGAACAATATTGCATAGGAACCTGAAATGTAAGATCTATGAATCAAGGTAAGCTGGATGTGGTCAAACATGAGACGACAAGATTGAACATCGACATCTTGGGAATCAGCGAAATAAAATGGACAGGAATGGGCGAATTTAATTCAGGAGACCATTGTATATACTACTGTGGGCAAGAATCCCTTAGAAGAAATGGAGTAGCTCTCATAGTCAATAAAAGAGTGGGAAAGGCAGTACTGGGGTACAACCTCAAAAACGACAGAATGCTTTCAGTTTGAATCCAAGGCAAACCATTCAACATCACAGTGATCCAAGTCTATGCCCCAACGACTGATGCCGAAGAAGCTGAAGTTGACCGGTTCTATGAAGACCTACAACACCTTCTAGAACTAACACCAAAAAAAGATGTCCTTTTCATCATAGGGGACTGGAATGCTAAAGTAGGAAGTCAAAAAATAACCGGAATAACAGGCAAGTTCGGCCTCGGAGTACAAAATGAAGCAGGGCAAAGGCTAATAGAGTTTTGTCAAGAGAACACGCTGGTCATAGCAAACACTCTTTTCCAACAACACAAGAGACGACTCTACACATGGACATCACCAGATGGTCAATACCGAAATCAGATTGATTATATACTTTGCAGCCAAAGATGGAGAAGCTCTATACAATCAGCAAAAACAAGACCTGGAGCTGACTGTGGCTCAGATCATGAGCTTCTTATCGCAAAATTTAGGCTTAAATTGAAGAACGTAGAGAAAACCACTAGACCACTCAGGAATGACCTAAATCATATCCCTTATGAATATACAGTGGAGGTGAGGAATAGATTTAAAGGATTAGATCTGGTAGACAGAGTGCCTGAAGAACTATGGATGGAGGTTCGTAACATTGTACAGGAGGCAGCAACTAAAACCATCCCAAAGAAAAAGAAATGCAAGAAAGCAAAGTGGCTGACTGATGAGGCTTTACAAATAGCTGAGGAAAGAAGGGAAGCAAAAGTCAAGGGAGAAAGGGAAAGATATAAACAACTGAATGCAGAATTCCAGAGAATAGCAAGGAGAGATAAGAAGGCCTTCTTAAATGAACAATGCAAAGAAATCGAGGAAAACAATAGAATGGGGAAGACTAGAGATCTCTTCAAGAAAATCAGAGATATCAAGGGAACATTTTGTGCAAAGATGGGCATGATAAAGGACAAAAAAGGCAGGGACCTAACAGAAGCAGAAGAGATTAAGAAGAGGTGGCAAGAATACACAGAAGAACTATACAAGAACGATCTTAATATCCCTGATAAATACGATGGTGTGGTCACTGACCTTGAGCCGGACATCCTAGAGAATGAAGTCAAGTGGGCCTTAGGAAGCATTGCTGCACTCAATATGCCAACAAAATTGGAAAACACAACAGTGGCCACAGGATTGGAAAAGGTCAGTTTATGTTCCAATTCCAAAGAAAGGCAACGCCAAAGAATGTTCAAACTACCGTACAATTGCGGTCATTTCACATGCTAGCAAGGTTATGCTCAAAATCCTACAAGCTAGGCTTCAGCAGTATGTGAACCGAGAACTACCATATGTGCAAGCTGGGTTTCGAAGAGGCAGAGGAACTCGAGATCAGATTGCCAACATTCGCTGGATCATGGAAAAAGCAAGAGAGTTCCAGAAAAACATCTACTTCTGCTTCATTGACTACGCTAAAGCCTTTGATTGTGTGGATCACAACAAACTGTGGCAAAGTCTTAAAGAGATGGGAGTACCAGACCACCTTACCTGTCTCCTGAGAAACCTGTATGTGGGTCAAGAAGCAACAGTTAGAACCGGACATGGAAAAACCGACTGGTTCAAAATTGGGAAAGGCGTACGACAAGGCTGTATATTATCACCCTGCTTATTTAACTTATATGCAGAGTACATCATGAGAAATGCCGGGCTGGATGAATCACAAGCCGGAGTTAAGATTGCCGGGAGAAATATCAACAACCTCAGATATGCAGACGATACCACCCTAATGGCAGAAAGTGAAGAGGAACTAAAGAGCCTCTTGATGAGGGTGAAAGAGGAGAGTGCAAAAGCTGGCTTGAAACTCAACATTAAAAAAACCCAGATCATGGCATCTGGTCCCATCACTTCCTGGCAAATAGAAGGGGAAGAAATGGAAGCAGTGACAGATTTTATTTTCTTGGGCTCCAAGATCATCGCAGACGGTGACTGCAGCCATGAAATTAAAAGACGCTTGCTCCTTGGGAGGAAAGCTATGGCAAACCTAGACAGCATATTAAAAAGCAGAGACATCACCTTGTCAACAAAGGTCTGTATAGTTAAAGCTATGGTTTTCCCAGTAGTAATGTATGGCTATGAGAGTTGGACCATAAGGAAGGCTGAGCGCCAAAGAATTGATGCTTTCGAACTGGCACTGTTATCTGGCACTGTAATCTCAATCAGACTATCAATGTGGTTTTCTTGATAACATACAGGAGTGGCTTACCGTTGCCTTTTCCCATCCAGTATGAAATGAAACCAGCTCCATGACACGCTGGCAGTGACAATAGAATGAACTCAATGGGAAGGGAGGTTGGAGAGAATTAGTTGGGTTGCTAGACTGTTCAGTCAATAGCTTAGTATCATTGCCAGTTTCCATTGTACTGTGTGAATACAGTTCATGGGTTTATAATGGCTTTTAAGGGTATAAGTCAAAGCTGCTAAAGGTAAAAATAAATCTATTTTTCACGAGACATGCAGGAAGTTAATATTGCCAGGGCATGTTTCTGCAATAGTTAGACAATGATAGCAGAATGTCCTGGTGTAGGTGCAGAAATAACACGCCGAGGCTGGAAACCGAGTCTCTAGTGTTTATTTGCTACCAACTTACAGAATCCTGCTAAACTGAAATGTCTTGAAGAATCCCAGAGACATAGTCCAATCTAGGCCGGAGCTTTCCGGGGGCGTTTGGGGAATAAGGCCAAGCCTTCTTAACTGCACGCGCGCTTCCCCTCTCTGAGCAAGCTCCCCCTGCTGCTATCCAGTGTCTCCCTGACACCACCCCCCTCTTCAGAAAAACATTCCATAGAAACCCCCTCCCCCCCTGTGTCCTTGGCGTCAGCCAGAGTCCCAGGAACAGTTATCTCCTCCCCCTCTGATTCGTGAGAACTGGGCAGAGGAGGGAATTCATCCAGAGAAGAAATGTCAGGGGAGGAATCATCGCTGTCTGTGTGATAAGATAACATCTCAGGCGCAACTGGAGGCTTCTGAAAAACAGCTAGAGGGTTAGTAATGCCGACCCCCACCCCCCTTGGAAACTGCAACCCAGAGGTAGATGGGCGAGAATTCACCTCCTCCCCCCCTGCTGGCCCCGATGCCTGGTGCTGCGTAGCAGGCTGGCAACTTATGAACTCCTCTGGCTGGTCAGCTTCGTCGTCTTCAGGCCCGGGACGCAGGTCCGGTAGCTGATTAGGCCGTGGCTTATTGGGGAAACGCTGATAAAAATTATGTACCAGTAAGGGAGCATGCACGTCCCTGGCATTTTCCCAGGAGCGCTCCGTTTGAGAATACCCCTTCCAGTGTATTAAATACTGAATCCCCCGTCCCCTCTGCCTGAAATCCAAAATTTCCTGGACCTCATACTCATCTTCCCCTTCGACAAGGATTGGAGGTGGGGGGGGGGGTGTCCGCGAATGCAATGCGCTTTGAGGGGACTCTTTGACCAACAATGCCCTGTGAAACACTGGGTGGATCTTCATGGAGCCACGGGGTTTATCTGCTGTAACACTGTGAAAGGGCCGATGAACTTAGAGTCCAATTTCTTGCAAGGTCTGCTGGACGGCAAAAACTTAGTAGAGAGCCAGACCTTGTCTCCCACAGTAATCGGTGGCCCTTCCTGTCTGTGTGCATCCGCATTTCTTTTATAGGCTGCTTTTGCTATGTCAAGTTGCTCCTTTAACAGCTGATGGGCTGCCTGCCTTTCTGCAAGGAAATCAGTGGCTGCCGGGACGGCAGTTTTTTGGGAGGAGAGAGGTAACACTCGTGGATTAAAGCCATAGAGTGCTTGGAAATGGGACATCTTGGTTGAGGAATGCACTGAATTGTTGTAAGCAAATTCTGCCATGGGGAGCAGTTCTGGCCAATTGTCCTGGCGATAGTTAATGTAACATCTGAGATATTGCTGCAATAACTGGTTAATTTTTTCAGCTTCCCCATTCGAAGCTGGGTGGTTCACAGAGAATACGTGTATTTTGACCCCCAAAGTCTGAAAAAGCGCCCCCCAAAACCTAGAAGTAAATTGCAAACCCCAGTCCGAGATCAAGTGATTAATCATGCCTCTATGTCGGAAGACATTGTCCAAAAAGAGCTGCGCTGTTACTTGTGCTGTTGAAAGGCCCTTGCAGGGAATAAAATGTGCCATCTTGGTAAAACAGTCCACCACCACAAGAATGGAAGTAAAGTCTTGGACCGGTGGCAAGTCAGTGATAAAATCCATGGAGACAGTGTCCCAAGGCTGGGGGGGGGGGGGCGCGTGGGCAGGGGTTGCAAAAGCCCTGCCGGCTTTCCTGCAATGGTTTTGGCAGGTCTACACATGTGGCAAGAGGCCACGTAGGTTTTGATGTGTGCAGCCATCTTAGGCCACCAGTAATCTCTGAGAGTTCTGTGCAGCGTCTTGAACACCCCTCCATACCCTGCCATTGGGCTATCATGACATAGCTGTAGAACCTCTTCCCTCAGGGAAATGGGAACGTAAAGCCGTCTGCTATGCCAAAGAGTCCCTGCCTCTACTGTGAATGGGGACGATGTTCCTTGCTGGGGCCCCTGGAGGTCATCCAGCCTAGCCCTTGCATAGGGGTCTTGTTGCTGCTGAGCCTTGATTCTTGCAAGGAGATAGTCCGCTTGCCTGACGGCTGCTAAGATCTCTGCTTGGTCCCCTTCGGGAGACCTCTCAAAATTTTGAGGTTGTAAAATTGTAGCCTGAGTGGCCTGGTGGGAGTCTGCCATGTCCTGTGGTTGCCTGGATAAGGCGTCAGCCAGCTTATTCTGCTTGCCGGGTAGGTAAGAGATTACAAAATTGAAACGGGAAAAAAATTGACTCCATCTGACCTGGCGGGGGGTGAGAGATCTGGACTTTTGTAAAAGTTCTAAGTTCTTGTGGTCTGTGGAAACCTTGACTGGAAATTTTGCCCCCTCTAACCAATGTCTCCAATCTTGAAAGGCTGACTTGATAGCAAGTAATTCTTTATTAAAGATGTCATAATTTTTCTCTGCTGGTGACAGCGTGTGAGAGAAATTGGCACAAGGAAGTAAGTCCTCCCCCTTTGGGTCCGCCGTTTGGAGCAGAATGACGGCTATCGCCACGTTTGAGGTGTCAGTATGGACAAAGAATTGTTGCTGTGGGTCAGGATGTCTCAGGAGAGGTGGGGAGGCAAACAGCTGCTTAAACTCTTGGAAGGCAGCCTGTTGTTGTTGACCCCAGCAAAACCGTGTGCCTTTCTTTAAAAGCTGAGTAAGGGGTCGTGCCCTTTCTGAATATTTTTCAATAAATTTGTGAAAGTAATTCGCGTACCGAGAAATTGTTGGACCTCCTTGACATTATGGGGAGGTTTCCAAGAGAGAATTGCCTGGACCTTTGCGGGATCCATGGCTATGCCTTATGTGGAAATCCTGTAGCCCAGATAGTCCAATTGAGTTAAATCAAAGGCACACTTCTCTAGCTTGGCTAAAAGTTTGTTCTCCCTCAGTCTCTGCAGAACATTGCGTACATGAGTTATGTGAGACGTAGGGTCATCAGAAAATAGCAGAATGTCATCAAGGTAAATGACCACATACTTATCTAACAAATCTGAAAAAATGTGGTTCATAAATCTGGAAAATACAGCCCCACAATTACTTAGTCCGAAAGGCATGACCAAATATTCAAACTTACCATACCTGGTATCGAAGGCTGTGAGATATTCATGGCCCTCTTTCATCCTGATCAAATTGTAGGCATTTCTGAGGTCTAACTTGGTAAAAATGCATGCCTTTTGCAGTCGATTGAGCAAATCCGATATGAGTGGAAGGGGGTAGTGGTCCCTGACAGTAACTGCGTTGAGTGCGCTGTAGTCATGCACAGTGCGCATAGGAGCCCCTTTCCCACCAGCCTGTGCCGAAGTAGTGAAAGGGTCTGGCTTCTTTGGGACAAAGAAGGTAGGAGCAGATGCTGGAGATGTTGATGGGCGAATGAACCCCTTCTGGAGGTTAGTATCCAAGTACTCCTTCAGGGTAGCTAGCTCCTTTGGTGACATAGCATAATGCTTCTTCGCTGGAATCTTGGTGCCGGGCTTTAGGTCCACCGTGCAGTTGAAAGGTCTATGGGGTGGCATCGCTGTGGCCTCCTGTGCGCCGAAAATGTCTGCGTAGTCCCCATACTTGGCTGGTAGGTTAGCCCCCATTGCTTCCAAGATAGCTGCCGTCGCCGGGGAGCGGCTGGTCGCCTGCAATTTGTGGTGTAAGCAGTCCTGAGCGGGGAAGGAAACCGTCCCAGCCACCCAGTCCAAATATGGGTTATGAAGTTTTAACCACGGAGTGCCCAGGTTGATAGGAACCTACAATGAAGCTGTGACATAAAGCTGAACCCACTCAGTGTGATCTGTAACAGAGAGTTGAATCGGCTTCATGCATCGTGCAACCGGGACTGCCTTGAGGGGTTGTCTGTCAATGCTTTCAACCTGTATGAGGGTTGGCAATGTAATCGTTGGAATCTGAAACTTTTCCACTGCTTCAACGTCTATAAAATTTGTGGTTGCACCAGAGTCGATCATCAATTCTACAGGCAGCGGTTGCGTGGAATCTGTTGTCAGCGTGGCTTGAACAATATAAAAAGTTTGACTGAAGTCTTCAGAATGTTGTTGTTGTTCAGTCGTTTAGTCGTGTCCGACTCTTCGTGACCTCATGGACCATAGCACGCCAGGCCTTCCTGTCCTCCACTGTCACCCAGAGTTTACTCAAATTCATGTTCATTACATCGGTGATGCTATCTAACCATCTCATCCTCTGCTGTCCCCTTCTCCTTTTGCCTTCAGTCTTTCCCAGCATCAGGGTCTTTTCCAGGGAGTCCTCTCATCGCATTAGGTGGCCAAAGTATTTGAGCTTCAGCTTCAGTATCTGTCCTTCCAATGAGCAGTCAGGGTTGATTTCCTTTAGGATTGACTGATTTGACCTCCTTGCAGTCCAAGGGACTCTCAAGAGTCTTCTCCAGCACCACAGTTCAAAAGCATCAATTCTTCGGCGCTCAGCCTTCCTTATGGTCCAACTCTCACAGCCATACATTACTACTGGGAAAACCATAGCTTTAACTATACGGACCTTTGTCGGCAAGGTGATGTCTCTGCTTTTTAATATGCTGTCTAGGTTTGCCATAGCTTTCCTCCCAAGGAGCAAGCGTCTTTTAATTTCATGGCTGCAGTCACCATCTGTGGTGATCTTGGAGCCCAAGAAAATAAAATCTGTCACTGCTTCCATTTCTTCCCCTTCTATTTGCCAGGAAGAGATGGGACCAGATGCCATGATCTGGGTTTTTTTAATGTTGAGTTTCAAGCCAGCTTTTGCACTCTCCTCTTTCACCCTCATCAAGAGGCTCTTTAGTTCCTCTTCACTTTCTGCCATTAGGGTGGTATCGTCTGCATATCTGAGGTTGTTGATATTTCTCCCGGCAATCTTAACTCCGGCTTGTGATTCATCCAGCCCGGCATTTCTTATGATGTATTCTGCATATAAGTTAAATAAGCACGGTGATAATATACAGCCTTGTCGTACTCCTTTCCCAATTTTGAACCAGTCGGTTGTTCCATGTCCGGTTCTAACTGTTGCTTCTTGACCCGCATACAGGTTTCTCAGGAGACAGGTAAGGTGGTCTGGTACTCCCATCTCTTTAAGAATTTGCCACAGTTTGTTGTGATCCACACAATCAAAGGCTTTAGCGTAGTCAATGAAGCAGAAGTAGATGTTTTTCTGGAACTGAGCCCTTCTTAATTGTTGAATGGCCTCCCTGCGGGGCTTTGGCGAGGAGGGCCGTTGGAGTTTAACTGCTGGGAAGATGAGCCTTGAGTCGGTGTCTGCTCTGCCTCCTGGGTTGTAAATCTTACTGGAGCTGCTTGGCGTCTGGCCGTGCAAGCCCTTGCTACATGTCCCGGGCCCGCGCAGTAATAACAGAGCATTCTCCCTTCTTCTTTGCTGCTCGGCTTCAGAAACCAACCTTCGTGAGGCCTCAATCTGCATAGGTTCCTCTGCTCCCAGAGAAACAGACGTGGTGGGGAAGGTTGCAAAACCTGTAAACGCTGGCCGAGCTCCTGTCCTGCATCTCCCTGGCCGGAGCTGCCTTAATTCCTCCAGTCGAGCATCTATGACTACTGTCAATTGATAGAGGGCCTCCAATGTAGCCGGTGTGCCCTGCCACACTAACTCTGTAGTTATCTCTTCATCCAGTCCTTGTTTAAACTGATCTTTCAATGCAGCCTCAATCCAATCTAAGTCCCCTGCTAGCAGTTTGAAATCTGCAATGTAAGCTCCCACTCTCCTGTTTCCCTGTCTGAGCTTTCGGATCTCTCGGCTAGCAGTGACTTCTCTGATTGGGTCATCAAAATGGGCTCTGAAATGGGCCATAAAATTCTGGTAGTTGTCTAGAATTGGGTCATTGGCTTCTACCATAGGGATGGACCATCTGGCAGATGAGCCCTTCAGCAAACTCAATATGAAGGTGACTCTGGATCTTTCTGTTGGGAACTCAGCTGGTCGGCTGTCGAAAAACATGGTGCACTGGGCGATGAAAGTCCTGAGCAGCGCTCCAAATTTCAGTCCTCTAAATTTCTCTGGTAAACACCCTGGGGTTCGTAGAACGACTGGTGGGGGTGCTGCTGCTGGGACCGGCTGCTGAATGGCTTGGGCTGGCTGCTGGATCTGCTGCAGCTTTGCTGCTTGAAGGTTGTTGACTTGGTCGTCTACTTGGTGTTGGTGCTGCACGATCGCGGCGGCCAGCTGGGCTATGGCCTGCTGAAGCTCTTGCGCCTCCAAAGCCATTCTCTTGGATTTAGTCTTCCTCCCTCTTCCGATGGGAGTTGAGGTTTAGCAGGATTGATGTCCTGGTGTAGGTGCAGAAATAACATGCTGAGGCTGGAAACCGAGTCTCTAGTGTTTATTTGCTACCAACTTACAGAATCCTGCTAAACTGAAATGGCTTGAAGAATCCCAGAGACATAGTCCAATCTAGGCCGGAGCTTTCCGGGGGCGTTTGGGGAATAAGGTCAAGACTTCTGAACTGCGCGCAAGCTTCCCCTCTCTGAGCAAGCTCCCCCTGCTGCTATCCAGTGTCTCCCTGACACCGAAGGCCTTTAGGCCTCGAGGAAATACAGATTTTTGGCTGGTGATCTCTTCCATTCCAGTCATGTCACAATGGCCAGATTAGCTTCAAATTTCCAAATTCACCCAGGGAGCCAAAAGAACATGCACTCTTCCCTGTCTGTAGCTTGAATCATGTCAACTGGATTTCTATTTTCTTAGTGGAAACGTTTCGCTCCTTATCCAAGGAGCTTCTTCAGTCTGAGCAAAGTTGGTAAGGGAATCCTAAATATGTTCCTAGGTAGCTGTGTGACCTTACACCTGGGGCTAGGTCATGGTTATATTGAGATGTAATTTTTAAGTCCTTTTATAATCTAATGGAGGGTCGTTAAAATCACCATGCTGCTGTTGAGCTTCTGAAATGGTCTTAATCTTCCTAGGCACAGAAGACAACACGGGGAGGAAGATGGGGGAGAGTTTGTGCCTGAGGCCCCCACCTCTATTCAAGGAAGGATTTTCCAAGTTGGCATAAATGGATTCCTTGACCCCTCTCTCAAACCACCTAGGGGTCAAGGAATCCATTTATGCCAACTTGGAAAATCCTTCCTTGAATAGAGGTGGGTTTTCATGGTGACTATAGACATAAATTTCAGTGGTCTTCTCTTTTTGCAGAAGACAGATATTGTAGCAAGTGACCTCTGATAGTTGGTTAGTATATCTCCCTTACTGGATATACAGTACTTATTCGGGGTATCTGACCTGAGTGTAGGAAGGGGTCTCATCCCTGCCAGGAAAGGGTGGGAAGGAATTCCACTGTTTTCACTAGAATATGTTTGGTGAATAAAAGGAAGTCAGACTTTCTGAACTGGTCCCTTGATGGAACAATCAAACTGGAATTATGCCCATGGTAACAAAAAAGTGTTTCTCTAGCTGAGCATCTGCAGAAGAAGTGATATTAAGTCCACTGTGAATCCGTCGACCTTCACAATTATTGAAATCATGGTAATTTATTCTATTTCCAGCAGAGCCTATGGGATTCCCACCCACCCCCATTCCCAGTCATTCTTGAAACCATAATAAGGAATACTTAGAAACTTGGCATCTTCTCATATAAAAAACTTCAAAATATCTCTATCTCCATGGAGACACATGGTGAGGTTCTTATAGGTAGGGACTGTGCAGTTATGAAATTCAAGGCTGCCCCTTTAATGTGCCAGGCTTCATTTAATCTCCCTTGATAGAGTCAGTGTGGCTGTGCTCTTTGGCGAGAGAATTGTGCTTCTCCTTAGACAGCTCTGAGACCAAAGAGAGAGAACTGTAGCACATCTCCACCATGATCCATGAAATGTTGCTGATGCTTCTTCTCCTGGTGTCCCATTTTCCTTGTACGATGTTGATGACCAAATGTCCATTCAGTGCGTTAGAAGAGGAGTACATTTTTAATCACTACAAACCAGGAGATTTCCTGATTAGTGGAATCGTATCTACAAGATTTATTGAACTTAAACAATACTCTTTCATCACGCCTCCAAACAAAATACTGCACAGGTAATTGATTTTATTCTTTCCATTGTCTTCTTTTCAGCAGAGAAAGATTCCCATTTCCTGGCACCTGGGTGTTGTTGATCTTGTCACTCTTTTTCCTCCTCATTTCCTTTAAGGAAAAGTCTGCTTCTACTCCATGCAATCATGCACTTTTAAAAGCTGTAGTTCGAGAGGTTTCTTTTTAATTGTTCCATGGAAGCTGACATTTACCCCTGTCAGCCTCAGTCAGCAATTTCACAGAAGGTTGCAAGGTGGTTGGTCGCTTGGCTCTTCACAAAACGATCTGGGTGATGGCAAGGAGAGTCACCAAACACTCTTTCAGCTGAAGGCAAAGAAATGTGGCTCCTTCCCATCATCTGCTCATTCCCTGCAATGCTCTTTACGACCCCCTCTTTACTCTCTCAAAATAAATTAAAAATATAAGGTAAAGTATTATTCTATGACAAAGGAATATTAGTATAGAGCAGTAAATAGCATAATGTCAAATGACTAAATAAATAACTAAACATAACAACTAACAATACAACAGTGCAAATGTCTAAATGCAGGCTACGTTACAGCTATCTTGCGAGATTCTGTTAATGTAGCCTTACAATAAAGTAGAATTAGTTCACCTAGTCGTGTTTCCTGTCTGGTTTACCTGGAAGGGCTGACAACAATCTTGCGAGTCTCAAAGTACAAATCTCCCACCTTCCCTATTTATTGCTTGAGTCGTCAGGGTGGGTCTTCAAAGTTTCTTGTTTGGACTGTTACACTCTCGCAGACTCCCTTTCCTTTTATCTGATCATTCCCTAGGCAGCATCTCTTCCCTCTGTTCTCCAAGGTCACCCTCCCATTCCATCACAGCCAAGCTGGACCCTCATGTAGCCATGGGAACTTCTAGCTGTCTAAAATTGAGGGAAGGGGTTACTGTATACATTTGATTGCTGGTGATAGGGAGATTCTTCTTATTAAGGGCTGTCGAGTCAGTGTTTGACTCTTTTCGACCACACAGATTGACCTTCTCCAGGATGATCTGTCCTCTGCCTGGCCTTTTAGGTCTCTCAATAGTGAGGCTAGGAACCCTTTTTTTTAAAAAAAACTGGGGGCAATTCCTATAGTAGGTTTGTGATTCAGTGCATTGAGCAAATTCCAGAAAATTCAGTAACCAAGTTAGGTCTACTGTAGCAACCAGCCCAAATATGCCTGAAAGAGAACCACATGAGAACCTTTTGAATATAGAGCAATGCCAATACAAATTTATAAATTATTGCCAGAATATATCCTTTGGATATACACACAACCTGTAATCAAATAAAATCTAGATGAAATAGGGAATAAAAATGAGACATATTTAGTACAAATTTGTTTGTACATTTGGGGATAGTTTTTGAATGTTAATTTTACACAAATGCATCTGGTTGCCAAGATACCTGGTGCAGTTGTATCCATTTCGATCCTTAATGTAAATGTATTAATTTTGCTGCAAGCGTATTCCTCGAAGTCATCATTTAGAGAAAATAGTGGTTTGGACCAGCTCTAGGGCTTCTACTGAGGATCACTTTGAGCCGGGTGTAAAAGCATTCCTTCCTGCTATCTGTCTTGGGAAGAAGCTCCCACTGGTGTAAATGAAACTGTGATCTAAGGAGAACATCCAGAAAAACTTATGACCTAGAAAGGCCCTGGAAATAAATGGTCAGGTATTTGGTATCGTTTCATTGAGCAATGAATGACTGACAATATTTCCTGTGTTCCAACGTAGTGAGATTGGGCTTCAGGTAAAGTCCTCTTCTTCTTGGCCTTTCATGAGATCAATCAGATTATCTTGTATCTTTTTAAG
This sequence comes from Charina bottae, assembly GCA_023362775.1. Lineage (NCBI taxonomy): Eukaryota > Metazoa > Chordata > Lepidosauria > Squamata > Charinaidae > Charina > Charina bottae. Next base: position 34,369,697 of record JALMGJ010000002.1, on the reverse strand, counting down.
GTGATCCATTACATCAATATTCCACAGAATTGAAAGTGTGGATTTCTACTATCCAGAGTACAGCCATAAGATAAGAATCCACTTGATTTTATAAATGAAGATGAAAATCCAAACTGAAGATAAAGGCCTTTTAATATCTCTTATCTTGCAGTGTAGAATTGATGAACTTCTGGTATGTCCTACCCTTCCTCTTTGCCATTCATGAGATCAACCAGAATCCAAGGCTCTTACCCAACATCTCCCTGGGCTACAACATCTATGAGAACTTTTTCAATGCAAGAATGACATACGAGGCCATGATGGACTTGCTGTCAACAGGGCAAGAGAAAGTCCCAAACTACAATTGTGGAACACAAAAAAATCTCTTGGCCGTGCTTGAAGGAACTGATTCTGAGCTCTTTCATCATCTTACAACAATGCTGGGCATCTACAAAATCCCACAGGTATGAATGGAGATTGAAGTTAATTCCATTTTGTAAATCTCCAGATAGTCTAGGAAGTGGAACTGAAAGATTTCACCAAATAAAATGAATCAGATGATTGAGCTTAAAGGTCCTGTTAAATAGTTTCCATAATATAGGAACCTTTATTTTTCTGTCTCTGGCATCAGTACGCAAATATTTTTTTGAAAATTACACTGGCGTCATGGAGTTCCCCTATTTTGCACCTGAACTGCTAAACTGGATTCAGACTAAAGGTCCGTTTCCACATCTGAGCTGAAGTGCTCCCATCCTACCCTCGACATGATATTTGTGATCCCCTGGCAATCCCTCCCCTGCCTCTTTAACTCCTCTCTCTTCCAGTCACTCCACTCCACTCACACCTGACTTCCCTCCAAGAGAGTGGAAGACAAAAAAGTATGGTCCCCCATATTCCAACCACATCCAAGGAAGCCTCAAGGATTGTTATGGAGGAAAAAGAGGGGAAAGATTTATTTAAGAGGGTCTGTCCCCACTTACACGTAAAGATAATACACATCCCAGTGACATATTTATTTTTTTACAGAGTTTACATAATCTTTCAACATCCCCATTCCACAAGACACATTTAGCTGATCAGCATATTAATAGCATTTTGCACTTAGTTCTGGCACTGACCAAAGTGTGTAAAATCTACCATTCCTCTCCTCCTGTGACCTTGGAGGGAAAGTAGGTAGCCCTCAATGATTCATAAGACAGACAAGTGACACAAAGCACAGATCAAGGCTATGTGTGAAGAAATTCTCTGCAGTGGGGAAAAGGCCTCAGGTTTAAGGACTGATTTTTCTCTCTAAAAGCAGGACAAAACCCAACTTTACTGTTTTATTGCAGATCAATTATGGAGTCATCAGCCACATTCCTGAGCATAAACATCATTTTCCCTTTTTCTACCGGGTGAGTCCAAAACAAGAGCCTCCTCACTTGGCGGTTGTCAAGCTGCTCCTGCATTTCCGATGGACATGGATCGGCCTCGCTGCTCCGGACAATGAGAGTGGAGAAAAGTTCAGAAGAAACTTTGAGCTTGTGGCCATCAAGAAAGGGGTTTGTGTTGCCTTCTCAGAAAGCCTCCCTGTGCTAGATAAAGACAGAAGAAAGGACTTCCTTTCATATTTTAGCAACAGTGAAGTAAAAATTATTGTTTGTCAGTTGGACTTTCAGGCCACATTAATCTTAGCACTGATAATAGAAGAAATTAAAAAAGGTAAAAAAATGTTTGGGGAGAAAGTGTGGATTGCAACAACTTTGTCAGACTTAACTGTGAGTTTGTTTTATCGAATACTTGATCTCCAGCATAAAGATCTTTTGTTATCTTTCTTATCTCTGGCAAACAAAAGGACACAAAATTATGATTTTCATTCATATCGCTCTGCCAGGGAGAAATTTGTGGAGACAGCATTTCAGTGTTCCTCTCCACACCCTATTTTATCTAAGAAAGTTAGAAAAAGATGCACAGAAACAGAGAACTGGGAAATCCCTCCCCATTATGTGGTTGCAAGAATTCTGTCTGAGGATGCTTCCAGTATTTCCACTTCAATCCAGGCTGTGGCCAGAGTCCTACATGCTGTCTATTCCGCCCACCTGACCCGGAGGAGAATCAGGGTTGGAGACCATCTCATACCGCAGGTGGTACAGCCATGGCATGTAAGATTTGTCTCTGAATTTCTGCTAATGATCCCCCTTAAACAACTTAGTATTTGTTAGAAATGGGCAGGGTTGGAAATGGGAGGGGATATTCTCCACAGCAATTGCCCAAGTTTGAGTGTTCGTTCTCACCAAATTTGGAGGTTTGGAGAGAAAGAAGGAGAGAGAGATTCTGTTGCTACATCTTTCAAACTGAACTGCTGTGATGGTTTCGGAAGCTGGGAGAACAAGGAATGAAGAGGAAGGGTTCTTTCCCTATTGGCAGAATAAATCAGCCCCAGGATGCTAAAGAAACCATCACATTTCTTGACCATCCCACATTGGTCTAATTTAGCTTCTAGTCCAGGGCATTTTTTCTCACTTGCTGTCCTGCGGTCTTAAAGGGACGTGAAGTCTCTGCCCTCTTCAGTGTCTTCAGGGAACACCAAAGCCTTTTGACTTGCTTTAGACTGCACCTTCCTAATGATTGTGCAGCATTTTTTTCTTAACTATTGGTCCTTTTCACTTAGGACTTGATACCAAGACTTTTTCCTGGCTCTTTCTTCTGTTTTCAAAGTCAAATCTTAGAATTTGTAGCCCAATCTTTTCTCCCAACCCTTCGCATCGCCATCTGGTGGTTTCATAAAGTGATGACGCATCAAGTTGCAGAACCCAGAGAGACCAGAACATATTATACTCTCTTTACATTTGCTGCCTCCATTGCCTTTATTTTTGTGAACTTCGAAATGGTTTGTTGGGTTCCTGCATCCCCAGCATCTGAGAAAAGGAGTGATCAACCTCTCTGGTTTTGATGCCTTCCATTTTCAAGACATCCCCAGTCAATGTAAGGTACATCCTCCAGACATAGCACAGCAGCAGGAATGGAGCAGCTCTGGCTGCAGGACTATTTGTCATCTCTAGACTCCTCATGTGGCCCTTCTTCTACACCTAGGTCTTAGCTGTATCCAAACAAATAACAAGCTTAGAATAGAAGAGTTCCTTAGGATATGTCTCCTCTTCCAAACTGGATGTGTGAAACCCTGCCCATTTTCCATATGTTTCTACCTCCCAATCATTCCTCCCTTTTTGATATCATCAAGCCTCAAAGCATGGTTGCCCCTGCTAGGAGGGCATAGTCCATTCAACATTAGAGGGACATGTAGATGTGGCCACCACTGTTGTGCAGCTCTGTTGGACCATGCCCCACAGCTGCTGTGTCCCACTCCTTTGACAGAAAACCGCAGAATAGCAACTGCTGACCGGTGACCAATGCAGAGGGAGCATGTCCACATCAGCCTGAAATGGTCAATATCCCACCCCTGCTGGCCACATCAAGTACCCTCCACATTCTGCAGCTCTCAGTTCAACAAAAACACAACTTTTAGGGGTCCAGCTGAGGTTGACTGGAGGCTTTCTCAATCAAGAGCAGCAGATGAGATGAAGGCAACGTGGTGGGGGCAAAGCACAAAAAGGGTATTGCCATGGCTGGTTTCTGACATGGTTAGGTGCAAGGAAGGAAAAGCCCAGAAAAGCACTTTCACACACATTTCCAAATCCCAAGACTTCTTGTCCTTTTCAGGGGCTTTCTGTAACACTAGCAATTTCACCTTCCTTCCAATGTACCAGGTTTGTCCCCCATATACAGTACCATGAGATCCTAATCTTAAGACACAGAAGAAGGACATTCATGCAAAGCTGAAGCACTGAAAGGTGAAATGGTACAAATCAAAAATGTCACCAAGATAGATGCTGAAGCCAAATTTGTCTTTACTACAGCATCCAGATGGTTGGATGTTTCCTTCTAGAAAATGACATGGCCAAAAGCAGGAGGTGAGAGGTAACAACTACACAGTGGAGGGGAGGCAAGAATACTGCATTCAGAGATGCACCAAAGGAGATAAAAGGCCAGAGATCTTTTGACAGACAGAAAGGACATTGAGAGTAAATCCTTAATTAGGTTTCTCCCAAACATCAGAGAAAGAGGAAGCCCCATTTGGACTTAGCGATCAAATAAGAACGCGTAAAGTACAGGGGTGATTCTCCATGTCTTTCTAGCTTCATCCTTTTCTAAGAAACTTCCAGCTTTACAATCTTTCAGTGGATGAGGTATATTTGGATGAGAATGGAGATCCTGCTGCTGACTTTGATATCATGGACTGGGCTGTATTTCCCAACAAGTCTTCTGCTGCGGTGAAAATTGGGAATATAGAAAGAAAGGCCTTTTCGGAAGTCAAGCTCTCCATTGATCAAAATGCCATCATATGGCCGACTTCGTTTAAGCAGGTAGTTGAAGACGCTTGTTCAAGGGGTGGGGGTGGTATCATTTACCTGATCTTCTATATTCATCTGAGTTTGCAGCTTAGCAGCCTTGCCACTATGATGGATGGTCTGTGCTGAGGGCAAAAAGATGGACACTCTATTATTTCTCTTGAACCTCAAAAAGTCTACTGCTGAATCTGTAGCTTGAATCATGTCAACTGGATTTCTATTTTCTCAGTGGAAACGTTTCGCTCCTTATCCAAGAAGCTTCTTCAGTCTGAACAAAGTTAGTAAGGGGGTCAAGGAGTCCATTTATGCCAACTTGGAAGATCCTTCCTTGAATAGAGGTGGGGGCCTCAGGCACAATCTTTCCCCTATTTTCCTTCCTGCTTTGTCTTCTGTGCCTAGGAAGATTAAGACCATTTCACAAGCTCAACAGCAGCATGGTAATCTTAACGATCCTCCTTTGGATGATAAAGGGACTTAGAAATAAACATCTCAAATAACCATGACCTAGCCCCATGCTAGCAAGGTTATGCTCAAAATCCTACAACCTAGGCTTCAGCAGTATGTGAACCGAGAACTACCAGAAGTGCAAGCTGGGTTTCGAAGAGGCAGAGGAACTAGAGATCAGATTGCCAACATTCGCTGGATCATGGAAAAAGCAAGAGAGTTCCAGAAAAACATCTACTTCTGCTTCATTGACTACGCTAAAGCCTTTGATTGTGTGGATCACAACAAACTGTGGCAAATTCTTAAAGAGATGGGAGTACCAGACCACCTTACCTGTCTCCTGAGAAACCTGTATGCGGGTCAAGAAGCAACAGTTAGAACTGGACATGGAACAACCGACTGGTTCAAAATTGGGAAAGGAGTACGACAAGGCTGTATATTATCACCCTGCTTATTTAACTTATATGCAGAATACATCATGAGAAATGCCGGGCTGGATGAATCACAAGCCGGAGTTAAGATTGCCGGGAGAAATATCAACAACCTCAGATATGCAGACGATACCACCCTAATGGCAGAAAGTGAAGAGGAACTAAAGAGCTTCTTGATGAGGGTGAAAGAGGAGAGTGCAAAAGCTGGCTTGAAACTCAACATTAAAAAAACCCAGATCATGGCATCTGGTCCCATCACTTCCTGGCAAATAGAAGGGGAAGAAATGGAAGCAGTGACAGATTTTATTTTCTTGGGCTCCAAGATCACCGCAGACGGTGACTGCAGCCATGAAATTATAAGACGCTTGCTCCTTGGGAGGAAAGCTATGGCAAACCTAGACAGCATATTAAAAAGCAGAGACATCACCTTGCCGACAAAGGTCCGTATAGTTAAAGCTATGGTTTTCCCAGTAGTAATGTATGGCTGTGAGAGTTGGACCATAAGGAAGGCTGAGTGCCGAAGAATTGATGCTTTCGAACTGTGGTGCTGGAGAAGACTCTTGAGAGTCCCTTGGACTGCAAGTAGATCAAATCAGTCAATCCTAAAGGAAATCAACCCTGACTGCTCATTGGAAGGATAGATACTGAAGCTGAAGCTCAAATACTTTGGCCACCTAATGCGAAGAGAGAACACACTGGAAAAGACCCTGATGCTGGGAAAGACTGAAGGCAAAAGGAGAAGGGGACGGCAGAGGATGAGATGGTTAGATAGCATCACCGATGTAATGAACATGAATTTGAGTAAACTCCGGGAGACGGTGGAGGACAGGAAGGCCTGGCGTGCTATGGTCCATGAGGTCACGAAGAGTCGGACACGACTAAACGAATGAACAACAACAACAACAGCCCCAGGTGCAATGTCACACAGCCACCCTAGAAACATATTTAAGGATTCCCTTACTAACTTTGCTCAGACTGAAGAAGCTTCTTGGATAAGGAGCGAAACGTTTCCACTGAGAAAATAGGAAACCAGTTGACATGATTCAAACTACAGACTGTTCCACCTGGATAACTGAGAACCTTCATCGACATATCTACTGCTGAATGTGGGAATGCTAAATGGGAAATGTAGGAAAGCATGTGGTTGGTCAGCTCAATGCATCTGGAAGCCTGCAAGGAAGATAACCAGGCTAGACAAGCCCTTTGACATAGGAAGGGCCTATTGTAGGACATCTTACCTACGGCTTCCTTGGTGCTGGAGCCTACCTCTAGACTGAGCTGGTAGGAAGTGGAGATTCAAGAGAAACACATTAGAATAAGGCAGAGCCTTGAGGAAGTAATGGGAGAGGCTGTCCTACCAAGATTGAAGGAAGGAACCTTCTGCATTCCCTGCTTTGGACTACTTTTCCCAACAGTTTTTACTAGTACCATTCGAGGTGATGCTGACAGGGCTTCAAGGTCAAAGGGCATGCTCACTTCCTAGAAGGACAGAAACTGTTGGCTAAAGATGCCCAACCACAGGAGACATCAGCCTTTCATGGACTTTGAGGGTATTCTGGGACAAAATCATACTGTTATAAGATTAGTCCTGGGAATTTTTCACCAAAAGAGTGTGATGTTTAAAATGAGTTACTGGGAAAAAATTCTCAGACTTAGAAAAGACCTTCATATTATATGCTTGGGTTTTAAGAACTGGATGTAACAGGAATTTAAACATTTTGCAGCTTCTCTTTCTGCTCATTGCAAATCCTGCCCTTAGAAAGGAGCCAAGGATTCTAGGAAGAAAAATGCCAGCTCAGTGACTGGGTTCATCAAGACTTCCCTTGATTTTCCTTCTGTTTAGAAAATTCCTTTTTCAAGATGTACCGAAAGTTGTCTCCCAGGATACACCAAGGTCATGAGAGAGGGAGCACCAGTTTGCTGCTATGACTGTTCTCTGTGTATGGAAGGAACAATCTCCACCGAGGAAGGTAGATGCCCCAACAGCAAAGAAGGAGCACCATCCAAGTCCAAAGCAGGCCTGATCTTGCTTAGTCTCCAAAGCCAAGAAGCCTGTTAAATTCTGCCAACTTTTACTAACTTACTGATTTATTTCTCTCACAAAATGCCCCATAAGCCACACCACAATGTGGGATGTGTGTATGGGTGTTCTTGAGGGTGGGAACCTGACCTTGGATTAGTAGAACAGGTTTTATAAGAGAGAGGAGATTTATTTACAGGAAATGCATGATAGGGAGAGGCAAAGCTAGCTAACTGCTTCTTCACAGGAGGAGACACCAAGAGCAGGGACACCATGCAGGTAGAACATAGGCAGAAGGAAGTGACCTACATTACCAATTTTTTAAGAACATGCAATCAGCTTGAAAAAGAGGGAATACAGAGGAAATCCTTACTGCTCTATGTATACCCAGTTGTCCCCTTGGGTCAGTTTGTCATCAGCTGCTGAATGCCACTGAATTCACTAGCTAAAAAAACAACTGCTTATTTTTCAGATGCAGCCCATTGTGAAAAGTGTCCAGATGACCAGCATTCCAATAAAAAGCGAGATCAATGTGTCCCCAAGATTATAAGTATCCTGTCTTATCAAAAAAGGTTGGGTCTCATCCTGATGCTCTTAGCACTTGGGTTGTCCCTATCCACTGCCTTTGTCCTGGGAATCTTCATTAAATACCGAGAAACTCCCATAGTGAAGGCCAACAACCGGGACCTCACCTACATTCTACTGGTCTCCCTCCTGCTTTCTTTCTTGACTTCCCTGCTGTTCATTGGTGAACCCAAAAAAGTGACTTGCCTCCTTCGACAAAGCACTTTCAGTGTTGTTTTCTCTGTTGCTGTGTCTTCTTTGCTGGCCAAGACAGTCATGGTGGTGGCGGCATTTCTGGCCACAAAGCCAGGCAGCAGGATCAGGAAATCATTGGGGAAGAATCTGGCCAACTCCATTGTCTTGTCCTGCTCTGGGGTACAGGTGGGCATCTGCATCATATGGCTGGGAATCTCTCCCCCATTCCCAGATGCCGACCTACATTCCCAATTTGGACAAATCCTGCTACAATGCAATGAAGGCTCAGTTACCATGTTCTACACTGCCCTTGGCTACATGGGCTTTCTGGCTGCTATCTGCTTCTCGGTTGCTTTCCTGGCCCGCAAGCTGCCAGGGAGCTTCAACGAAGCCAAGTGGATCACCTTCAGCATGCTGGTTTTCTGCAGCGTTTGGGTCTCCTTTGTCCCCACCTACCTGAGCACCAAAGGGAAATACTTGGTGGCTGTGCAGATCTTCTCCATCCTGGCCTCCAGCCTGGGCTTACTGGGCTGCATCTTTATCCCCAAATGCTACATCATTATCGTGAGACCTGACATGAACACCAAGGAGCATCTCATGATGAAAAACAATGAGGGCTCTTGATTTTGATGCTTTTTGTTTTTTGTACAACTTAATAGTAATATAAAATAAGATAGCTTAGATGTAAAGTCCATTTTATGAGTTCTACAAAGTCATTCTTTCTCCCATGTAGCTTTGTATTATGACTGAATACAATCTGCATTCAGCCCGAATCATAAGCAAACAGGTGATGGTGAATTCATCCTTGAGGGAGGGAGTGTTCCCGTCTGCCTTTAAGCAGGTGGTTGTATGCTCCCTCCTCAAGAAACCGTCACTGGTTCCCTTTTTTAAAAAAAAGGTGGCTGAGAATATGGTAGCATTGCAGCTCCAGAGCATCCTGGATTAAACGGATTATCTGGACCCTTTTCATTCACCTTTCAGGCCTGGATATGGGATGGAAATAGCATCACATGACACTTTTGGATGATCTCTGGCAGGAGCAGGAGTGAGATCAGGGCAATGCATCCATCCTTGCTTTTCTTGACTTCTCAGCAGCTTTCATCGACCATGGTATCCTTTTGGGTCGACACAGAGAGTTGTGGGTGGGTGGCAGTTTTGTGCTGGTTAACCTACTTCCTCCAGGGCTGGTCCCAATCAGTTGATAGGGAGTGAGAGAACTTGCCCATGGCCCCTCCTTTGTGGGGTGCCACAGGCTTTGGTCCTTTTTCCGCTCCTTTTTAACATATACATGAAACCGCTGGGTGAGATGATCCATCACCATGAGATGAGGTATCATCAATATGCAGATGATACCCAATTATGCATCTCTATCCCGGGTTATTTAAGTGAGCCTCTTCAGTGCCTGGAGGCTGTAGGGGTCTAGATGGGTGTGATGATCCCAGTGCCAGTATCTAACTTAAGAAATTCTCCAGACAATTCATCAGACTGCTTAGAAAACTCATTTATTAGAATACAGCTAAAAAAAGGACGGCTGCAGAGCTCTGAATACCACTTTTGGCGTAAAGCATTCAAACTTAAAAACAACACTCTAATTTCATCCCTTGTTAGTTTCAAAACAACCGTTTTCCCACTCCAGATCTTCCTGTCTCCCAACTTAATGAAACTCCAGGTGTCTGATCAGTGTTCAGTTAGTCTTAGTCAGCTAGGAATGCGAGGGAGATGTTTCTCTTCTGTTCAAAGTAGCAGCTACAAAGCAGGTTGACACGAGTCAGCTTCTATATGGTGTGACACGTGTTGGCTCAAAGACATGGCAGGCAAGCAAAGTGAGCCTGACATTCCACCCCTCAAAAAAAAAGAAATGTCCCCTCAATTAGCAGGGGACCAGCAATCCTATAAATGAGAATAGAAACAATTATTTAGGTTCGTTAGGAAAATGGGAGTGGAAAGAACGAGTTAAATCAGGAGCTCGAACATGGTGACTGAAGACCCATTCGCTGTCACTTTTAGGAAAGTTTTTCCATTGGACCAGGTATTGGAGTTGGCTGTGATATTTGCAATATTCTAAAATGGCCTGAACTTCAAAGTGTTGTTCCCCATCAATGAGAATGGGATTGGGGGAGGCGGAGTAGGATGCCAGTGGGCAGACAGTTTAAAAGGTTTGAGAAGTCTTCAATGAAAAACGGGGAATGCTTCTCATATTCTTAGGTAAGTGCTGTTGAACAGTGACAGGATTAATAACTTTGGTAATAGGAAAAGGTCCAATGAATTTAGCTCTCAATTGTTTAGATGGTTGAGTGGATTTAAGATGTTTAGTAGACAAGTAAACCTGTTGGTCAACAGACAGGTCCCATTCATGTGCGCGTTTGCGGTCGGCAAAGTGTTTATAAGTGTCTTTAGCTTCTTGGAGGGTTTGAAGCATTACAGGCCAGTTTTTTTTAATGTGTTTGATCCATTCATCAGCCAAGAATGGTGGATCCAGTTGGTGAGGTAATTCAGGAATCAGGTCAAAGTTATGGCCATATACAATGTGAAAAGTGGCAAATCCAGTGCTTTGGTGAACATAATTGTTATAGGCAACTTCGGCAAAAGGAAGCAGGTCCACCCAGTTGTCCTGTTGGTAATTGATGTAACATCAGAGATATTGTTCGATAATGGCATTCAGACATTCAGTCGATTCGTCCATTTGCGGATGGAAGGAGGTGCTTAAAGCTTGCTCTGCCCCTATAAGTTTAAGGAATGCTTTCCAAAATTTGGATGTGAACTGTGGGCCATGATATGAGATGACCCTGGAAGACACACCATGTAATTTATAGATGTTTTGCACAAATAGTCTAGCCAGTTGGGGCGCAGTAGGTCATCCTGCACATGGGATAAAATGTTTGGTTGGAGTATAAATCAGTGACAACCCAAATAACTGTTTTCTTTTTACATTCAGGCAAGTCAACAATGAAGTCCATGGCAATTTATTCCCGTGGTCTGGTAGGGCTAGCCACATTTTGCAAAAGTCCAGTAGGTTTAACTATTTTGCGTTTGGACATAGCACAGACAGGGCATGTAGAGATGTACTCATGGACATCCTTTCGAAGGGATGGCCACCAGAATTGTCTACGTATGAGATGCAAAGTCTTTATAAAACCGAAATGGCCGGCCGGTTTGGAATCGTATGAACATTGCAAAATCTTTTTTTGCAAAGGCTCAGGAACATGAATCTGATTGCCATGCCACCAGATGCCGTTGCATTCAGTAAGGTCAGTTTTGTGTTGAGACAACCAGGCATCTTGGTGTTGAGAAAAAGAGAGCTCTTGTTGCAACACAGGAGCCATAGTGTTGGCGCTTCGAGTAATGGCCACCACTCTGGAGTTGACAAGATCCTCCCTAGACATGTTTTGCTGCAGCAAGGGAGGAGTGGTGAGAGGGGAGGTGGTGTTGGTGTTAGGAATGACAGGAACCAATCCAAGGGGAGGAATGACAGAGTTAAAAACAGCCTCCCATTGGCCATGGTGTGCCTTTCGATGGGGAAGAAGCTGATTTGATTCAGCCTCGCCAAATGCTACTTTTAAGTCGGAGTATTGCCGCGGAATCAGGTTTCCCTGCGGGCCTGGGCTGGGGGCCGAGGAGTCATCCACAGCGGCCAAACCTGGTAAACTCGGCAGGGGCAGAGTGACTGTCTCGGGGTCAGCCACAATAGGTAAAGTTTCCAAGGCTGGCAGGGGTTCAGGCTCCTGCCAACTACCATGTCTCCCATCAGGGGACTGCAAACTTCCCAAACCCCATTCCACTTTAGGCTTTCTGTCTTTCAAACAGGCGAGCACAAGAATTAAGGAATGAGTGGCTATAGGAGGCACTAGAAATCTCAAAGTCTCTTTATGAGTTCCAATTCTCATCTCCAGCATTTCGGTATAAAATTGCATGGGGCCCCCTTGCATCTCAGACCCATCAAGTTGAGTAACTGTCACTGGGTTTTTTAGTCTCCCAACCCTAGTCTTAATCCCATTACTACTGGAGGGTGCATTATGCAATGAGTGCAACCACTGTCTAAAAGCCCTACTAAGTCCACACTCCTGCCAGTTCATAAGGAAGTGATTTTATTTCCCATCAATAGACTGGGAGAAGGTCCACCATCGTATCTGGATGCCCGGTGCATTGAGTTATCGCTGCCTGCCCTCGGGCGCCATTTATGGCAGGCAGTTCCAGTTTCCTGGCAACTAGAATTCTTCATCTGCTGAGTTGTCATTGGCGTCGGACAAACTTCTCGGCATGGACTCAGCAGCTCCTCTGGTTTGCGCAAGCTCAGTGCCGATGTAGGCACCACTGGATGCTTTTGTAGTTTGCAACTTGGGTTTGCAGTTGAGGCTTTTACCTCGTTGAGCTGGTTGGGATAAAGGACATGCAGCAATGAGATGGCCTTCCTTGCCACAGCTGAAGCAAGCCCTGCTTTGAACATGCCACTCTTTCTCCCTTTCCCAAGTCCTGCACCTTTCTTTTCGTTCGGTACTCAAAGTAATAGTAGAAATGCGCTTCTAGGCTCCATGCATGCAGTGCTGTAGTTTTACTTGTGCACAGGCTTCATCCACTTCTCCAGCTAGGCATATCCAACCTCCCAAGGTCGTTGGTTTAGCCCGTGCCAGACACCATTCCAAAATATCAGGTTTTAAGCCGACTCAGAAATACTCTAATTTCAACAACTCCAGCCAATCAGTCATCTTTCCCACTAGCCTCTTAAATTCCGAGGCATACTCCAATACGGATCGGTTTTCTTGTCTAAGAGTTTGCAGACTGGTTCTGGCTCGCATCACAATGAGGGGATCTTCAAAGCAAGTTCAGAGAGCAAACATAAGTTCGTTGAAGTTCTCTATCTCTTCTGCTTCAGCATCATACAAATCCACCACCCAATCGTCCACTTCGTCTTCTAAGTGTGCTGTAATGTATCAGATTTTTGTGTGGTCATCTGGGAAATCTCTTCCCCATGCGTCCATTAATCCACGAACCTGATTCATGAACCATGCCAATTGCTTCAGATTGTCTCCGAGTTTCACTTTCCGTTCTCGTATACATACACTACCACCACTAGTTTGGTGTCCCAGCCCTGGTGAAAAAGGTGCAGACTGGGGTCTAACACTGGTGTTGCTATAGCGAGCTGAGACATTCTCTCCTCGTAGGTTTGTCGCAAACTGTTGGCCGTTGCCTCTGGTGAATTGCTGGCCAGTAGTGGCTATTTGGCTCACTTGTTGACTCATCACTTCAATGAAGCCTTGTAAGCCTTCCATGCGGTTTCCAAGCTCTGATACGTGATGTTCCACTGCCCCAATTCATTGCCAAAATTTATATCAGGGTCCTTGCTCCATGGTCACATGCCAATCGACATCTGGATCTGCGTTGTGTCCAATTGCTGTCAACCATCTGTCTCTCACCTCCTGTAGTGGAGTTTTTGGACCCATCTCCATCTCTTCGAACTGCATCTTGGGTCATGCTCCAAAATGCTGCCATTCCATCCTGGGATGACAAACGTCCCCTCTGTTCCTGGAGCTGTATCATTTCTGTAGTTCTTCCTTTGCCTGGGGCTCTCTACTTGGCATGTCCCAGGTTTCTTCAGTTGGAAAGCCTGCCAATAATTCCATCATGGTATTGCTCACCATTGGTTGTTCTGACAGGGGGGACTGGGAAAGTCCTACTCCTGCTGGGAGGACACCTCCAGTCCCTGGGATGAGTTCTTCCTCTTTCCACTCATCCATAACAGCTAAGTCCAGATTCCTTGACAACCTTGGGTCCACAGAAGGTACTGCTGTCTCAGAAACAACAGTGTTGTCAGGGCAGATTGCCATTATTTGTGATTCAGAGCTTTCTGTGATGATGCCAGTGCCAGTATCTAACTTAAGAAATTCTCCAGACAAGTCATCAGACTGCTAAAGGAATTCATTTATTAGAATACAGCTACAAAGGATGGCTGCAAAGCTCTGAATACCAGTTTTGGCATGAAGCATTTAAACTTAGAAACATCCCTCTGACTTCATCCCTTCTTAGTTTCAAAACAAATGTTTCCCCACTCCAGATCTTCCCCCCTCCCAACTTGTTAATGAAAGTCCAGGTGTCTTATCAGTGTTCACAGTTAGTCTCAGTCAGTGAGGAATGCGAGGGAGGCGATTCTCTTCTGTGCAAAGTAGCAGCTATAAGGCAGGCTGACACGAGTCGGCTTCTATACGGAGTGACACATGTTAACTCAAACACATGGCAGGAAAGCAAAGCGAACAACAGTCTTCAGCTGAATCCTGGTAAGACAGAGTGGCTGAGGGTTTGGGGCTCCTCTGTATCTGGGAATTTACCATATTTGGTTTGGGATGGGGTTGCCCTGCCCCAGACCAACCCCGTATGGAATCTGGAGGTCCTTGAAGAGCAGGTGGCAGTCATGGTCAGGAGGGCCTTTGCTCAAATTCATGTTGGGCTCCAGTTAAACCCCTTCCGTGATCAGGAAGCCCTCCGGTCAGTCACTCATGCCCTAGTCATCTCCCATATAGACTATTGCAGTGCACTCTACATAGGGTGACCCTTGAAGAGTATCTGGAAGCTACAGCTGGTTCAAAATTCAGCAACACAAGCAGTCTTGTGTGCCCCAAGGATGGCACACATAGCAACACCTTTGCTATGGGAGCTGCATTGGGTGCCAGTTTGCTTCCGGGTCCAATTCAAAGTGTTGGTAATAACCTTTAAATCCCTATATAGCATGGATCCAGGTTACCTGAGGGACCGTCCAACCCCCATTACACCAACCCATCCCACCTGGTCAGGCAGAGAAGGCATGTCTTGGACCCCATCCATGAAAGACTGTTGATTGGTGGGGCCCAGGAAGACAGCCTTCTCTGCCATGGCCCTTGCCCTATAGAACACTCTTCCCCCAGAGGTGAGGAAGGCCCCTACACTCCCAGCCTTCCGGAAAGGCGTGAAGACCTCTGTCAGAGCATGCAGCACTGGGGCAGCCAATGCTTCTCCAAGACATCAGGTATACGTTCTATGCAGCAAACAGACACTCAAGCAGAGATTAGATAAAATAGTCTATTTACTCTATATACATACGCAGTGCAAAATACAATCCAGTAACGTCCAACTCAGGTACAAATGAGATGAAGTAACGAGAAAGGAGTGAACACTAAAGCTTCACTACTTTTATGCAAATATTAACCAATCACGTTATAGGTCAAACAAATTATCTGCCACACCCAGCTAAACTATAGCACCAGTAATATGAGTCACATCATACGTTCTACGATGGCTGCTAATTGGATGACTTGCAGAAAATATCAACTCTCACCTATAAACCTCTAGTCTCTCCTGTATAATTAATCTATCTGTAAATTCTGGGTATTTTATAAACCCCAACAACCTGGCTCTGCCACCTCACTTGGGACATGAGGAGGGGTAATTAATCCTTGGGGTGGTTAGTGCCTTGAAGAGGCTCCCATGAATTAAATAAATTTAATGTAAGAACTTTTTAACATCTCTATCTTGGATTTTATATTTATATTTTTAAATAAGAATATTGTTTTTATTGTATTTTAATCTTTATTTATTCCAGTTTTATGGTAAACCACCCAGAGTTGATCTTTGAGTGTGATGGGTGGTGACGAAATTTGAAACATAAATAAATATGTAAACAAAAATCACTAATGTTAATGTATTTTCCGAAAGCAATTTAGAGAAAACATTATAGACCATCTCTGCTCGATCTCATTTTTAGGTTAGATGAAAATCTCAGCCTCCTCTTCAGAGGATAAGTTCAACGAGCCCTAGATGAGATGATGCGGCTAGTGGCCGACAGTGCTGGTGGTGAAAGACGAATCCAATGTTCTAAAGATCAACACACCATAGGAACCTGGGATGTAAGATCTATGAGCCAGGACAAATTGGATGTGGTTATTGGTGAGATGGCAAGATAGACATTTTAGGTGTCAGTGAACTGAAATGGACTGGAATGGGCCACTTCACATCAGATGACCACGACATCTACTACTGTGGACAAGAGGACCACAGAAGAAATGGAGTAGCCTTCATAATTAATAATAAAGTGGCTAAAGCAGTGCTTGGATACAATCCAAAAAACGATAGAATGATCTCAATTTGAATTCAGAGTAAGCCATTTAACATCACAGTGATCCACATATACGCCCCAACCACAGATGCTGAAGAAGCAGATCAGTTCTATGAGGATCTGCAGCACCTACTGGATAATATGCCAAAAAGAGATGTTATTTTCATTACAGGAGAGTGGAATAATAAGGTGGGTAGTCAAATGACACCTGGAATTACAGGTAAGCATGGTCTGGGAGAACAAAATGAAGCAGGACATAGGCAGATAGAATTTTGCCAAGACAACTCACTGTGCATAACAAACACTCTCTTCAAACAACCTAAAAGATTACTTTATACATGGACTTCACCAGACGGCCGACACCAAAATCAGATTATTTTTTTATAAATTTTATTAAATTTTAAAACACATATTAAAAGTTTGAAATAGAAAAGGAAATAGAAATACAAAGTAAATAAAGAAAAAAAGAAAAGAAAAAAGTGAAGTAAAGTAAAAAACAGGAAAGTATATAGAAAATAGATGACTTCCAATCTATATCTGGTCATTAAGTACATTATTCTGCTTTAAATGTTAGTCTTTCATACAATACACAAAAACATTTCTTTGTCTAATACATATTAATTTCTATCTTCCAATCTTCTGCTCTTCATATAAACTTCGCCCTTCTTGCAGTTCTCCAATAATCCATATGTGGTTTCCACTCCTTGAAGTGATAGTAATTTAGGTTTCTTTTCATTTAAACGTATCAATTTAATATTTTTAGTCAGTCTTTCCATTTTTGCATCTGTATTTATATCCTTGGTAAAGTCCAATTTTCTTGAATTATGCATAAAAAAAATCTTATTGCTATAACCGTATGTTATTTATTTCTAATAAAATATATTTCTATTTATATATCCCCATAAAAACCATTCTAATTTAAATTTAATCTGTGACATCAACATGCATATAGTATTCCCAACAATTATATTACCAATTTAAACTTAATTTGCATTTATAAAGTAATCTATTTCCAGTTAAAATCCATGGTTCATTATAGCTTTGTATCCCTTCATATATCTTCTTTTGGGATCTTCTATTTCAAGTTATACCAAAGTTGTAATATATAATCTGTTTTGTTATCTGTCTCATGCTAACACTACATTTGTTCTGAACCTTTCTTTGCCTAGCACTAAGTAAATCAATTCTAAAATATTTGTCAGTTTCTAAATTCGAATCTCTTTTTCTCTCAGCTATGACAAGGTATTTAAAATCTCTTTCTCCCTTTTCTCCCATTTCAGTGGCATCCCCTTTTCTTTGAATGTATATCACAACCTCTTCTGATTCAGATTCTGTCTTTTCTATCAGACCCTGCATGTTCTCAATATCAAACAAGAGACTTTTCATTGTTTCCCTAATTTCTTGAAATGCTTCTCTAATCTCCTGTTTAAAGTCTTGAATCAACTCTCCTATTGAATTTGCCATTTCCACCCCCTTTGTTCCTTACTAACTCAATACTGTAAATTTCCGTGACGTCTCTTCTATATCAAAAGACAAGAAACAAAAAACAAAGAAAAGGGGGAACAGGTGGAGGAAGGATTGTAGACACAACAGAAAAATTTCCCAGAGGGAAAGTAAACGGCTGCTCCACTCAAATAAAAAATTACCAACAGAATCTAATAAGTTCCAAATATAAAAAAAATATTAAAAAGAGGGTTATTGCCTAAATACGAAAGTTTCTTAAAAAAAAAAAGTATACAAAAATAGGAAAGAGAAAAGTATTTCAAACAGTTTATTTTCAATAAAAAATTCAGCCACTACAAAAAAGAAAAAAAACCAGATTCATTAATCATTAATCCAATGAAATATATTCAATAGAACTCAGTCACTGTATATAAAAAAATTTCCAAGTCACTAGTCATTAATCCAATAAGGGTTTTAAACAAAGTTTATACTTCCAAGTGGGAGGCGAATCACTATAGTAAAATAGAAGGGTGAAGACGTTTCTCTGTATTTCAAAAACAAAATCCATCTCAATCTTCCACCACAAATAGCACAGCAAAGAAAGCAAAGACTTTACCAACATTTTCAGCATTGTCCAGGGATAGACATTAGATAATAATAAGGCACTCTAGACTAAAAAGAAAAATAAAATAAATTGATATAAGAGTCGGTTTCTTGCACTTGTGTCTCTATTAAGAGACTTATGGTTCCCTGCAGAGCCAGCTGGCTTCTCTCGCCGTCCTTGCCGCTTCCACCCACCGTTCCTTCCGTGGTGGAAAACAGCCAAAAGAGCAGAGGGGAGCAGCTCCAACAGCTTGGTGAGGAATCTTCTGGCCCCCTCCCCTTCGGAGGGAGACTCCAGTGGTCTTTCACCTTCTGGAGACCACCACAAACAGGGAAATGTTAGGCGGGTTTTCAGCGCTCTGAAAAACTCCAACTTATTGTGCCGCCATTCCGACTGGAAGTGACACGAAATCAGATTGACGACATCCTTTGCAGCAAAAAGTGGCGGACATCTATACAGTTGGTAAACACAAGACCTGGAGCTGAATGTAGTTCAGATCATGAACTTCTTATTGCACAATTTAGAATCAGACTAAAGTGTCAGGATTCCCATGGGAAAGTAGTTACAAATTGGTTTTCTTCACAGCTGTTATGTCTAACTGCCTTCTGGTATAGATTGTAGATTAGAGAGACACCTGCTAGGTGCAGCACTGCCGCCTACTGGCAGGTTGCACTCTGCGCTTAGAATCTCCAGACATCCAAACAACCAATGAGAACTTGTTAAGCGCATGTTAAGAGAGCTATATATGTGTGTGTTGTAACAGTGTGCTCGACTGTATTTCTGGTAGTCGCTGCCAAGTACATTTCCTTTGCTCTTGACAAAAGACTTTGAAGTATAGCCATTGGCTTACTGTTTGCCAATTTTGTGCTCCTTGGGTCTTGTAAGTTGATGGAATTAAGAAAAGGTCTTAAGTTTTTGGTCTTCTGTTCCTTTGTGTGCTGTTTACTACACTGCTGTGTTCCAGATACGCTTTGCTGTTCAGCTGTCGTATGTATACTCCTGCTTATCTTCAGAAAAGATTTATAGCTTGTATATCACACAGCCGTTTTCAGCGTGATTCATCTACAGCTCTGCTTGTGTTGTTTTTGTTTTACCTTTGCCTCCTCCCACATGACAGGTTATGGGTGCCCAGTGATTTATGCTTTGCTGCACGTTCCTGGCTGTTTCCGTGCCTGTTTGATTTGTGAAAGGAAGTTTGTTTTATTTAGAGGCTGTATTTCAGGGCGACTGTGGTTTTGAGTGGTCAGCATGGCTGTTCGAGGTCTTGCTAGTTTGCCGTTCGAACATCTAACTGGAAAGAACTATCGGACCTGGTACCTCAAGATTAAATCTTTCTTTTTAAAAGAGGGCTAGTGGCAGTATGTATTAAATGCACCCCCTGAGGAGCCCTCTGAAGAGGAGCAATTATGTTTGGACCATGCTTATGGCAACTTGATTTTAGGGCTTGAATCTTCTGAACTGATTCATATCCGACACTTAGAGACTGCCCATGAGTGTTGGGATACTCTTCGAGCTATTTATGCATGGCAAATCTCTGCTGCCATTGTTGGTCTTTCATGACAGCTTTACAGCCTGAAGCTACAACCGGGTGGGAATGTTATGACCCATCTCCACCAGATTAAGTCATTATTTGTTGAGTTAGCTGAACGTGATATGGAACTTCCTGAGCAGCAGAAAGCCTGCATAATTCTGTCATATTTGGACAGCAATTTTGATATGTTGGTCGAAGCTGAACAGATACTGCGCCCTCGTGATCTTACCGTTGATTATCTCACAAATCGGCTACAGGAGGTGCAACAAGCTCGTGACCTTCAGATTCTGAAGTGTAAGCAGTCTGTTCCTGAGATTTCCAGGCAGCGAGCTCCTACAGGCGTAGAATCGGCTTGTGCTGTGCGTAGGTGTTTCCGGTGCAACTCTTCTCAACATCTCCTGAGAGACTGTCCCCTGAAACATCATCCAGCAGATGGTGCCAGTGCGCAAAGGCCTGCTCGACGTCAGAGGGGGAAGCCAGCTGCACAACGCACTCAATTAGTCTCTGCTCTGCTAACTACTGGGCATGAGTGATCTCCAGAGACTAGGCTGCTGGATTCAGCTTGCAGTCAGATAATTGTGAACATCGAGCTGTTATTATTATTTTTTTGGTATTTTTTACATTAATTTTTATTTCTTTTTAATATTAACATAACATAACATAACATAACATAACATAACATAACATAACATAACACAACATAACATAACATAACACAACATAACATAACATAACATACATAACATAACTTAACTTAACATGGCATAAAATAACATAAAACATAAAACATCATAAAACATAAAACATCATAAAACATAAAACATCATAAAACATAAAACATAAAACATAAAACATAAAACATAAAACATAAAACATAAAACATAAAACATAAAACATAAAACATAAAACATAAAACATAAAACATAAAACATAAAACATAAAACATAACATAACATAACATAAAACATAACATAACACATAACATAAAACATAACCTAACATTGGCGATCACTCGTAGCCAAGTAAGATTGTCTTCCAAAGGTAAAATTTTAACAGTGGATCTGTAAGTGGCTATAAAGGCCAATTCTGGATCCGAACAACCTCCCACAATGAGGGCATAGGTTTCCGGGTGGGAGACGGTCATGATGAGGGTTTGCCTGATGTGCCTTCCTTTTAGCTCTTTTCTCCCTTTCGCCCTGTACTCGTGTTTCTTCAAAGTCCATAGCACCATTAATAAAGGATGACCTCCAGTGGAAACGCTCATGAGTTAGGGCTTCCCAGTTCTCAATGCTGATATTACATTTTTTTTTAAACTAGCTTTGAGTGTATCTTTGAATCCCTTTTGCTGTCCACCAATATTCCGTTTTCCATTCTTAAGTTGGGAGTAAAGTAGCTGCTTTGGAAGACGATGGTCAGGCATTCGAACAACATGGCCGGTCCAGCAAATGGTATTAAAGCAATGGTATTCCCTGTAGTAACCTATGGCTGTGAGAGCTGGACCATAAGGAAGGCTGAGCGAAGGAAGATAGATGCTTTTGAACTGTGGTGTTGGAGGAAAATTCTGAGAGTGCCTTGGACTGCAAGAAGATCAAACCAGTCCATACTCCAGGAAATAAAGCCAGACTGCTCACTTGAGGGAATGATATTAAAGGCAAAACTGAAGTACTTTGGCCACATAATGAGAAGACAGGATACCCTGGAGAAGAAGCTGATGCTAGGGAAAGTTGAAGGCAAAAGGAAGAGGGGCCGACCAAGGGCAAGATGGATGGATATTCTGGAGGTGACAGACTCAACCGTGGGGGAGCTGGGGATGGTGACGGCCGACAGGAAGCTCTGGCGTGGGCTGGTCCATGAAGTCACGAAGAGTCGGAAGCGACTGAACGAATAAACAACAAACTCAGCGTAAGGGATTTGTACCATGGTTTATTGGTCCATAGATGGCCTTTATGGCATTAAAAAAGCCCCGTCCATCATGAGCATCTGCAAAATGTTGGGTTTCTTGGGCTTTTTTTATCCACCATATGTTCTTAAGTTCTCTATTTCTTCTTTGGACTTCTGCCTTTGCATTGGCGTAGATTTTTTTCTTAACGGCACAGTTAATATCTTTTTGCCATATCCGGAAGGCTTTCCTTTTCTTGTCAATAATATCTTCAATCTCACTATCGTTCTCATCAAATTAGTCCTGATGTCTCTTAGTTTGGTATCCAATAGTTTGTTCACAGGCTGAAATAATAGAAGTCTTCAATTTAATCCAGTGTTCCTCAACATTTTCAGGAAGTTCCATAGGCAGATGTTCCTTGAGAGTTGATTGAAAGCAAGCTCATTTAATAGAATCTTGAAGGGCCAATGTATTCATTTTACGCCTTGGTTTTCTTCCTTGGAGCCTACAATGAGGGACAATCTTTATGGCCATCGTGGATCGAATTAATCGATGGTCTGTCCAGCAGTCATCGGCTCTCGTCATGGCTCTGGTGAGAAGTACATCTTGGCGATCTCTAGCATGGACAATTACATAATCTAAAAGATGCCAGTGCTTCGACCGTGGGTGCTTCCATGATGTTTTAAATTTATTTTTCTGGCGAAAGAGTGTGTTAGTAATGACAAGGTTATGCTCTACACATTTAGTCAGAAGTAAGATTCCATTCGTGTTGCTGTTGTCAACTCCTTCTTTCCCAATGATCCCTGGCCACAAATCAAAGTCACGCCCAACTCTTGCATTGAAATCGCCCAGGAGGATAATTTTATTCTCCTTTGGTATCTCTGATAAGATGGTGTCCAGCTGGGTATAAAATTTTTCCTTGATATCCTCATCTGCATCTAGTGTTGGTGCGTAAGCACTTAGGATATTTGCCTGTTGGTTTTTGGC
Organism: Charina bottae; assembly: GCA_023362775.1. Classification (NCBI taxonomy): domain Eukaryota; kingdom Metazoa; phylum Chordata; class Lepidosauria; order Squamata; family Charinaidae; genus Charina; species Charina bottae. The sequence goes on along the minus strand of JALMGJ010000002.1, from coordinate 34,347,152 downwards.
GATTTTTATACGGAAAGTTGAGAGTCGTTCGTTAATCCCAGTGGGAACTTCTGACAAGAGCTTCACAAGGTCGTTTTTGATAGCAAAGCCTACCCCATGTATTCGTCGTTCTTGTTCAGGCAGTCCTTTCCAAAAGAAGGTATAACCTCCTTTTTCTTCCTTCAACTGTCCTTCTCCTGCTCTTTGAGTTTCTTGGAGTGCTGCTATATCAATATTAAAACATCTCAGCTCCCTTGCAATAATGGCAGTCCTACGTTCAGGTTGTTCACTATCCATATTGTCTTGCAGTGTCCGTATATTCCATGTTCCAAAATTCATCTGTTTTTTACGACCGCTAGATGGTGACCCCACTGGTCGCGGTAATCCAGTCAGGGAGAAAATGAGGCAGACTATGTTTAGGGCACCTTTTCTAGCCCCCTCCCCATATGGGGTGAGCAGAGTGGATCCTAAATAGGGCTGCTCAGTCATGGATACAGCTGCCGAACTACTCAACTGCCTCGATCCTTGAGTCAGGGTGACTGAATCCATATCCACCGCCCATGTGCTGGTCCATGACTAGGAGCTTCTGGATTTCACAGTCCTGCCCCCGTTGCCATTCGTCAATCGCCATGGGACTTTTGGTTGTTTTGGGTTTGGTGTGGTTGGAAGACGCCTGTGCGTGAATTTGTTTTATGTGTGGAGATCGGTGCACAACGATCAGCACACAACCTTCATAGAAAAAGGCTCTAATCCAATGGCATGGATACCATGACGATTGGTGACCTTTTGTCTGCTGCAGCCTTCATCCGCCTTCGCAGCCGTTGTAACAATACACTTTGTTATCTTCCGCCTGTTCTGCCGTATCCTATTCTAATATAATTAAATTCTAATATAGAATTTAAAAGTATATTGAATGGAGTTATGAGTTGTTCTTGGAAATATTTATAATAGATAGCCGAAAATCCATCTGGACCTGTGGTTTTGCCTAGTTTTTGTTTTTGCGTGGCATCTATTATTTCTTGTTTAGTAATAGGCGCATTCATATTATCTTTTTCTATTTGAGATATTTTTTTCAGGTTACTTTCTAGTAAATATGTTTCACTTTTGTCCGATACTATCTGTTGTTTTTGGTACAGTTTGGTATAGAAATCATAAAACACTTTTTTTATACCTTCATTATCTGTTAAATCCTCCCCATTTTCTCTTATTTTGTTAATGATTTTTTTTATTCTCTTTTCTTAATTTAAAAGCAAGCCATTTTCCTGCTTTATTTGCATATTGAAAATGTCTTTGTTTTACATATCTCAAATTCTTCTCCATTTCCTCGTTTGTTAGAATCTCTAGTTGTTTTTGTAGTATTGTAATTTGATTTCTGATGTTTTTATCACTAGGATTGCTTTGAAGTTCAATTTCTTGCTTGACTTTCTATGTCTTTGGAACTTCTTTTTTGCCATTATTTCCTTTTGTTTGTATGTTATCTCTTTCATATTTTCTGAGAAAGTCTTTAGCTTTGTCTATTGAATATAATGTATATCTTTGGTCCTTGTAAGTTACACTTACTCCTTCTAAAGTTTCCCATGTAAAAGGAATTTTGTTTCTCTTCAGAACCTCAGTCAGAAAAAAATAATCTTTTCTTTTTTTTAGAATTTTACTTGGTATCTCCTTAAAATTTTTTATATATCTCCCTTCAATATTTATTTTTTTGTCATATGCAGCTTGCATTATCAAATCTTTAAGTTTTTTCCTGCTAAATTCAATCACCACATCTCTTGGTACCTTATAATCTCTGGCATATTTAGAGTTTACTCTATAGATGACTTCAATTTCCTCTTCTAATTGCTCTACCTCCCATTCTATCAAATTTGCCAACATCTGTATTACCACATTTTTAATCTCTAGTTCTTTTCCCTCTATTACACCTCTTAATCTTATGCATTTTTCTTTTTGTTTATACTCTAATAGAGTGAGCTTATCTATCTCCTCCTCCTTTTGTTTTTCTATTTTTTTGAACTCTCTCTTTCACACCCATGATTTCTGTTTGGAATGTTTGTTCCACTTTATCTAATTTCTTGTCCAGACTTCTTTCAAAACCTTGAATTTTTTCCTCTAAAAGAGCTGTAACATTTGATGTTATATTTTGAATCGCTTTCTTAGTAAAGTCTTCAAAGAGTAATTTCAGCCATTCTCTTTCAATTCCTGAGTCTGAACCCCTTCTTTGGATTTTCCTACTAGTCATCTTTAAATATTTTCACTAAACAAGTTACAATATATTTTTGTCTTATTTCTCTATATTTCTCTATACAGTCTTATATATTTTCTGTACAATCTTATATATTAATTTTTGTTCTTACAACTTAACAGACTAACTTATATTTTAAATATGGCATTTATCATTAATTAATTAATTAAAGAGTCATTTCCCTCTTAAATCAAGTTTAAGATAATAGTCTCACCCGATGTCTTTAAATTGTTTTTTGGATGGCAAGTACCAATCATTTCCTTTCTAATTCAGTTCTTTTCTTCAAAATGAATGAAGAGAAAACGGCAGCAAAACCTAATTGATTAGGTAGCAAACGTGGATTGAAGTATCCCAGGCTTCCCGGCTGCTTTCACTACGAGACGAAGTACAAGGCAAAAGCGAAAGTGTAAAAGCCTCTTGTCCTGCCGCTGTCCAGAAGCCGCTGGATTTTCACTTTCAGGTCCGCTCCTTTCTCTGCTTCCCTGCCGTAGTCCGCTTGTCTTTTTAGCTTCACGGCACCAGTTCACATTCCACGCTGCAGATATAGAAATTGACGAGCTATAGTTCCACTCGTCGGCTCGCCATTTTCCTCCACCGTAAGTCAATGAGCAGTTATTGTTGACTAAATGCAAGCCTAGAATCCAGCAAGTAGCTCTAGCTGATGGTTCTATGGCAAAAGTATCAGCTCAGGGGGATGTGTGTATACCTTGCTTGGGGCAAGTTGTTAAATATGTTTTATGTGTTGCTACACTTGATTTTTCCCTCCTCAGCATTCCTGCCCTAGCTAAGTCTGGGTATAGTGTTGTATTTAAGGGCTCTGGATGTTCTATTGAGAAAGACAGAATGGAGTGTGCTAGAGGAAAACTGGTTAATCAATTGTATGAGATGCTCCCCAAGAAGGAGGTGGTAGCTGGAATTTGTGTACCCAATGTTCCCCCGCATCATGAATGCATCCATTATTTTCACAGAGTGCTGGGACATCCTGGGTGGGGGAGTTTGTCCCAACTGGCCAAAGTGTATCCTGAGCTAAAGCTCAAAAAGTGTGCTAAATTCCTGGATTGCGCTGTCTGTAAGCAATCTAAAATCAAAACTGCCCCTGTCGCTAGGAAAAGTGACAGAGTCTTTCTAACTGGTTCATGGAGACCTAGCTGGCCCCTATTCCCCAAGTGAGGGTGGGGCATGTTTCCTGTTCCTTCTGGTAGATGACCATACCCACTTCACTTTTTGCTACCTGTTTAAGTCTAAAGCAGAGGCTTTTGCCCGTTTTAGAGATTTTGTGGCATTGGTGGAGAGGAAATATGGTTATCAGGTGGGTCAATTCCAGTCTGATCGTGGAGGAGAGTTTCTAAGTCATGAATTTCAGAATTGGCTTTGTAGGAAAGGAATCTCCCACAGACTTGCCAATGTTGGAATTCCTGCAGAAAATGGTATTGCAGAGAGGAACATTGGTGTTGTCAATACCATAAAAGACAGCCTGATGTTAGATGCTCAGGTACCACCCCATTTCTGGGACGAGGCTACATTAACTGCAGTATTTCTAAACAACAGGCTCTGGAATTCAGCTGTAAAGGAAGTTCCTTACTTCCTTCTGTATGGCAAGCATCCTTCACTGGAGCACCTGCATGTTTTTGGAACGTATGCATATGTCCAAATTCCCAGGTCTCAACGAAGGAAGAACCAGCCAAAGGCGCAATGCTTAAGGTTTGTTGGTTATTCATCAGAGTCCAAGGCCTATCATTTTTCATTAGGCCACGGCCAAGTGGTAATCTCCCAAAGTGCCAATTTTGAGCAGCCTGCTGGTTGGGAAAGGCTGCATGCTAGTTCAGAAGTGCTGTTGCCGTCTAGTCCAAAACCTATTGTCCATACTCCAGCAGATGGACAGGTACCAGCCCAGGTTCCTTCTGTTTCCCAATCTCCTCATGTTTCGAAAGGGTCCCCTCAGGTGAAGGAAGAAAACATATCACCTCAGCAGGTTCAGGGCCAGGTGGCGGAATCAGATGGTGGAAAGGAAGAAACTGATGAGGAAAATACAGTTGTTATTCCTCGTAGGTCCTCTCGATCAACTAAGGGTGTCAAGCCTGACAGATTTGTAGTTCAGCAGGTGAGAGTGTGTCAAGTCACCTGTGAGCCTCAGTCTTTTCAAGAGGTACTGCTCTCGCCTTTGGAGGAACAAGAGAAATGGAACACAGCTATGGACAGTGAGTTTGAGGCTCTAGGTCATCAGAAAGTTTTGAGGTAACTGACCTGCCTCCCTCCCAGAAGGCAGTAGGTTCCAGATGGGTGTTCAGAAAGAAGATTCTTCCTGATAACACTGTACAGTATAAAGCCAGGCTTGTTGCCCAGGGTTATTCCCAAGAGAGGTTTGTGAACTACAATCTCACCTATGCACCCACTGCTAAGCCCGAATCTCTACATGTCATAGTATCTCTGGCTGCACAGCGGGGTCTAGTAGTCCATCATTTTGATGTTGACACAGCGTATTTAAATGCAGATCTTCCTGAAACAGTATACATGAGACAGGCGCCTGGCTACACATGTGAAAATACTCAGAAAGTCTATAAACTACGCAAAGCACTCTATGGTTTAGAACAAGCCGGGAGATGTTGGCATCAGTGCCTGGATTCGGCTCTAACGAAAATTGGATTCAAAAAGTCACTTGCTGATCCCTGTGTATACATCAAAGGTTCTGGGAGTGACTATACATTACTCCTTACTTATGTGGATGATTTTTGTTTAGCTACTGGATCTTTACACCTTGTACAAGAATTTGCCAGCCTGCTGAGGCAGTATTTCCAGCTGAAAGATTTAGGCATGCTCAAGTATTACCTAGGTGTTGAAGTGTCCAGATCTAAGAGTGGGGATTTCTATCTGAGTCAGAAGAAAAAGATAGATCAATTGTTAGCACATCTTGAGATGTCAGATGCTAAACTGACAAAAACCCCAATGGTTCTTTACTTCCTACAAAGTGAAGTGTGTGAGGAAGTTTGTCCTCAACCTGATCTGTACCACTCTGTAGTAGGCAGTCTTCTTCACTTAGCACAACGGACATGTCCTGATTTAGCATACCCTATAGGGGTACTAAGCTGCAAAGTGGCTAAGCCATCTATGCGAGACTGGCAAGGGTTAAAAAGGGTCATGCGCTATCTAAAAGGCACAGCAAACCTCTGTCTTAAAGTGTCATCTACTGGACCTGAAGTACCTGTAATTTTTGTTGACAGCTCTTTTGCAGAGGAGTGGGACAGAAAATCTGTTAGTGGTTTTATCTGTCAATTTGCTGGTTCTTCAATTGCCTGGAGATCTAGAAAGCAAACGTCAGTAGCGGTCTCAACAGCAGAGGCAGAATTTTCTGCCCTGTCCGAGACAGTTTCTAAGTTACTTTGGTTTCACCAGCTGTTCACTGACCTGGCTATACAGGTACCATTGCCTTACACTGTTTTTGAAAACTCTCAAGTATGTATAGGCCTTGCTCTTACAGAAAACCTAAGAAATCGCACTAAATACATTGATGTTAAATACAAGAATGTTAGACATGCAATTCAAGGAACCTTCATCGATCTAGTGTATTGTGTATCTGAACAGAATCTTGCAGATGTCCTTACCAAGCCCTTGACCATCCTGAAACATGAGGCCATGGTTACCAAACTTAGGCTTGAACAATCTGATACCTAGTATTGTACTAACTGTGTTTTTTGTTAAAAATGTAAGTTGTAATGCCCTGTTAAACCTCATTGCTACCATGTTCCAAAAGCAATTTAGGAGGGGTGTCAGGATTCCCATGGGAAAGTAGTTACAAATTGCTTGTCTTCACAGCTGTTATGTCTAACAGCCTTGAGTATAGATTGTAGATTAGAGAGACACCTGCTAGGTGCAGCACTGCCATCTACTGGCAGGTAGCACTCTGTGCTCAGAATCTCCAGATATCCAACCTACCAATGGGAACTCGTTAAGCGGATGTTATGAGAGCTTCGGATCCTCCGATATATGTGTGTGTTGTAAGAATTTGTGTGATCGACTGTATGTCTGGTAGCCGCTGCCAAGTACTTTTCTTTTGTTCTCGACAAAAGACTTTGAAGTGTAGCCATTGGCTTACTGCTTGCCGATTTTGTGCTCCTTGGGTCTTGTAAGTCAATGGAAGCAAAGACTGGGGGAAGAACATTTGATCTTCTGTTCTTTGTGTGCTGTTTACTGCGCTGCTTTGTTCAAGACCCGCTTTGCTGCTCGCTGTCGTATGTATACTCCTGCTTATCTTCAGTAAAGTTTTATATCTTTTATATCACACAGCCGTTTTCAGCGTGATTCATCTACAACTCTGCTCGTGTTGTTTTGTTTTTACCTTTGCCTCCTCCCAAACGACATGCAGATCCTTTCTGTTTTTGCCTATGAGAGTAGTGTCATCAGCATAATGCATGTTATTGATGTTTATTCCTCCAATTTTAAAACCACATTCATTTTCTTCCAATCCAGCATCCCTTTGTTCAGCATATAGGTTGAACAAATAAGGGGAGAGCATACAGCTTTGTCTTACCTCTTTGCCAACCTGGATCCAGTCTGTTCTGTCCATACCATAACTTCCTGACCTGCACATAGGTTTCTCATGAGGACAATGAGATGTTCTAAGATTCCCATTTTTCTGAGAACATTCCACAGCTTGACTTGTTTAACACAATCAAAAGCCTTTCTATAATCAGTGGTGCACATACTGACTTCTTTTTGGTATTCTTTGAGTTTCTCAATTATCCAGCATCTATCAGAAATAATGTCTCATGTTCCTCAGACTTTTCAAAAGCCACCTTGAACATCTGGCATCTCTTTTTCCATGTATGGCTCTAATCTGCATCAGATGTTCCTAAGCATTATTTTGTTAGTATGTGAAAATAAGGATACTGTGCAATAGTTTGCATACTTTGTTAAGTCTCATTTTTGAGGACGGGAGGGTATTGGAATGTAAATTGACCTATTCCACTCTGTTGGCCAAATCTGTTCTCCAGATTTGCTGGCATATCTTGGTTAGAACTTCAGTGGTTCTTCTGTTGCTTCCGACTTGGTAATGACTAGAGTGCTGATCTAACTTCATCTTCTAGTACTTGAGGTTCTTGTAAGTAGAGAATATCTTCTAAGGTATCAAGGATGTTGACATCTCTCTTGTACAATGGTTCAGTATACTCCTTGCATGTTTGTTTGACTTCTTCTGAATTGGTTACTATATGTCCACTGGCATCCTTTAGCATACCAATTCCAAGTTGAAACCTCCTTCTGCATTCAGAGATCTCTTGAATGTTTGTCCTTGTTTTACAATATCTGTTTCCATCTTCAATGAGTTTATTTATTCATTCATTCATTCATTCATTCATTCATTCATTCATTCATTCCATCTATATAGCTGCCCATCTCAACAAGTGAATCTGGGCAGTGAACTATCACAAAATAAATTAAAAACATATTTCCATCACACAGAAGCTGAGGAGAATCTTACCATCCATGGTTGTTAACACAACCAGGAGATAGGACCCTTCACAAACTCAGGGCCCCAGGCTGGGCATAGAACCAGGTCTTTAGGGCCTTACAAAAGGCCAGCAGGGTCAGGGACATCCTGATCTCTGGAAGGAGGATGTTCCATAACGCAGGCCCTATGACAGAAAAGGCAAGTCTCCTGGGCCCCACCTACCGGCATTCTCTGGCTGACGGGACCCGGAGCATCCCCATGCTTCCAGACTGGATTCGACCAGTAGAAACAACTTGGAAAAGACCAGTCCCATGCCATGAAGGGCTTTAGAGGTGGCAACCAGGACCTTGAATTGCACCCAGAAACATACTGGCAAGCAGTGCAGCTCACAGAGTAGTGGTGTTATGTGTGCCGAGTAACCAACACCATTTACTACCCATGCAGCTGCATTCTGCACCAGTTGAAGCTTCAGAATGCTCTTCAAGGGCAGCCCCATGAAGAGCACATTGCAGTAAACCAGACGGGAGGTCACAAAGGTCAGGAATGGGCACAACTGGCGCACAACCTGAAGGTGTGCAAAGGCTCTTGTAGCCATGGCTGCCACCTGCTTTTCTAGCAGGAGCTTTGAGTCCAAGAGGACCGGCAGATTACACACCAGGTCTGTCTGAGGCAGTGCCACCTCATCCAAGACCAAAGGTGGAAAACCCTTGGCACCAGAAGGTCCACACACCCAAAGCCATTCAGTCTTGCTTGGGTTGATCTGATGCCTGTGGTGCCCCATCAAGGCCCACACAGCCTCCAGGCACTGGGACAGGACATCCACATTTTATAGATGTTGTTGTAATACTACTTCTTGTCTCTTTTAACAGCTCTCTGAAACCCTTTTTTTAAGAGAGATTTTTGTTTTCTTAGCTAAAGAGTCATGACTAATAGTGCAACACAAGTTCTCCTATTTTTATTTATTAAGCCTCCCTTTCAACTCAATTTGAGTGATCAAAACAGCAAACGATAAATAACAAGCAAATACCTAAACCTTTGCCAGAATAATTCCATTTATTTATTATTTATTTATTTATTATTTCTCTCCAGCAAAGGAGATCGTTACCTTGTCGTGGTGCTGGAGCTTGAGCACCTCAATGAAACCATGAGCTAAACCGTGAAGGGACACCCAAGACGGGAAGGTCGTGGCAGAGAGGTCAGACTAAATACGATCCCTGGGGAAGGTAATGGCAACCTACCCCAGTATTCTTGCCATGAAAACTAAATGGATCAGTACAACCAAAGATATGTCGGTATACCATCGGAAGATGGGACTCCCAGGTCGGAAGATGGTCAAAATGCTACTGGGGAGGAACAGAGGATACGTTCAACTAGCCCCAGATGTGATGACGCAGCTAGCTCAAAGCCGAAAGGACGGCTAGCGGCCGACGGTGCTGGTGGTGAACGACGAATCCGATGTTCTAAAGATCAACACACCATAGGAACCTGGAATGTAAGATCTATGAGCCAGGGCAAATTGGATGTGGTTATTGGTGAGATGTCAAGATTAAATATAGACATTTTAGGTGTCAGTGAACTGAAATGGACTGGGATGGGCCACTTCACATCAGATGACCACCAGATCTACTACTGTGGACAAGAGGACCACAGAAGAAATGGAGTAGCCTTCATAATTAATAATAAAGTGGCTAAAGCAGTGCTTGGATACAATCCAAAAAATGATAGAATGATCTCAATTCGAATTCAGGGTAAGCCATTTAACATCACAGTGATCCAAATATACGCCCCAACCACAGATGCTGAAGAAGCAGAAGTAGATCAGTTCTATGAGGATCTGCAGCACCTACTAGATAATACACCAAAAAGAGATGTTATTTTCATTACAGGAGACTGGAATGCTAAGGTGGGTAGTCAGACGACACCTGGAATTACAGGCAAGCATGGTCTGGGAGAACAAAATGAAGCAGGACATAGGCTGATAGAATTTTGCCAAGACAATTCACTGTGCATAACAAACACTCTCTTCCAACAACCTAAAAGACGACTTTATACATGGACTTCACCAGATGGTCGACACCGAAATCAGATTGACTACATCCTTTGCAGCCAAAGGTGGTGGACATCTATACAGTCGGTAAAAACAAGACCTGGAGCTGACTGTAGTTCAGATCACGAACTTCTTATTGCAAAATTTAGAATCAGACTAAAGAGAATAGGGAAGACCCACAGATCAGTTAGATATGAGGTCACTAATATTCCTAAGGAATATGCAGTGGAGGTGAAGAATAGATTTAAGGGACTAGATTTAGTAGATAGGGTCCCAGAAGAACTATGGACAGAAGTTCGCAACATTGTTCAGGAGGCGGCAACAAAAAACATCCCAAAGAAAAAGAAAACCAAGAAGGTAAGATGGCTGTCTGCTGAAACACTGGAAGTAGCCCAAGAAAGAAGGAAAGCAAAAGGCAACAGTGATAGGGGGAGATATGCCCAATTAAATGCAAAATTCCAGAGGTTAGCCAGAAGAGATAAGGAATTATTTTTAAACAAGCAATGTGCGGACCTGGAAGAAGACAATAGAATAGGAAGGACAAGAGACCTCTTCCAGAAAATTAGAAACATCGGAGGTAAATTCCAGGCAAAAATGGGTATGATCAAAAACAAAGATGGTAAGGACCTAACAGAAGCAGAAGAGATCAAGAAAAGGTGGCAAGAATATACGGAAGATCTGTATAGGAAGGATAATAATATTGGAGATAGCTTTGACGGTGTGGTCAGTGAGTTAGAGCCAGACATCCTGAAGAGTGAGGTTGAATGGGCCTTAAGAAGCATTGCTAATAACAAGGCAGCAGGAGACGACGGTATCCCAGCTGAACTGTTTAAAATCTTGCAAGATGATGCTGTCAAGGTGATGCATGCCATATGCCAGAAAATTTGGAAAACACAAGAATGGCCATCAGATTGGAAAAAATCAACTTATATCCCCATACCAAAAAAGGGAAGCACTAAAGAATGTTCAAACTATCGAACAGTGGCACTTATTTCACATGCCAGTAAGGTAATGCTCAAGATCTTGCAAGGTAGACTCCAGCAATTCATGGAGCGAGAATTGCCAGATGTACAAGCTGGGTTTAGAAAAGGCAGAGGAACTAGAGACCAAATTGCCAATATCCGCTGGATAATGGAGAAGGCCAGGGAGTTTCAGAAAAACATCTATTTCTGTTTTATTGACTATTCTAAAGCCTTTGACTGTGTGGATCATAACAAATTGTGGCAAGTTCTTGGTGGTATGGGGATACCAAGTCATCTTGTCTGCCTCCTGAGGAATCTGTATAACGACCAAGTAGCAACGGTAAGAACAGAGCATGGAACAACGGACTGGTTTAAGATTGGGAAAGGAGTACGGCAGGGTTGTATACTCTCACCCTACCTATTCAACCTGTACACAGAACACATCATGCGACATGCTGGGCTTGAGGAATCCAAAGCTGGAGTTAAAATCGCTGGAAGAAACATTAACAATCTCAGATATGCAGATGATACCACTTTGATGGCTGAAAGCGAGGAGGAGTTGAGGAGCCTTATGACGAAGGTGAAAGAAGAAAGTGCAAAAGCTGGGTTGCAGTTAAACCTCAAAAAGACCAAGATTATGGCAACGAGCTTGATTGATGACTGGCAAATAGAGGGAGAAAAAGTGGAGGCAGTGACAGACTTTGTATTTCTAGGCGCAAAGATTACTGCAGACGCTGACTGCAGCCAGGAAATCAGAAGACGTCTACTTCTTGGTAGGAGAGCAATGGCAAATCTTGATAAAATAGTTAAGAGCAGAGACATCACACTGACAACAAAGGTCCGCATAGTTAAAGCAATGGTATTTCCTGTAGTAACCTATGGCTGCGAGAGCTGGACCATAAGGAAGGCTGAGCGAAGGAAGATAGATGCTTTTGAACTGTGGTGTTGGAGGAAAATTCTGAGAGTGCCTTGGACTGCAAGAAGATCAAACCAGTCCATACTCCAGGAAATAAATCCAGACTGCTCACTTGAGGGAATGATATTAAAGGCAAAACTGAAGTACTTTGGCCACATAATGAGAAGACAGGATACCCTGGAGAAGAAGCTGATGCTAGGAAAAGTGGAAGGCAAAAGGAAGAGGGGCCGACCAAGGGCAAGATGGATGGATGGTATTCTGGAGGTGACGGACTCAACCATTGGGGAGCTGAGGATGGTGACGGCGGACAGAGGGCTCTGGCGTGGACTGGTCCATGAAGTCACGAAGAGTCGGAAACGACTGAACGAATAACAACAACAACAAAAATTATTTCTAACTTATATCACCGCCCATCTCCCCCCCACAAGGGGACTCTGGGCGGTTTACAATAAAGTTTAAATTTAAGTATTCTTACTATTAGAAGTCAAAGAAAACCTATAAGAAATACTCAATAAAAAGGGAGTTATTTCATAGAAACTGTTTTTTCATTTGGAAATCACTGATTTTAGATTGTGGATTTCTGAACGTTTCAGAGTAGACTCATAAGAGTGCAGTACAACTGATTAGTTATAAATGTCCTTAAACGAAGAGCTTCAGGAAATCTGATATGATCTTATGAATTGAATATGAACACCTAAAATCAAGGTGAAGACCAAATGAAATCTCCTATCTTGCAGTATCAAGAGCAGTGCTTTCCAAACTGCCGCAGTTGGCGATACATTGGCGGCGCGGGGGGGGGGGGCCGCGGTGAGGGCGGCGTGCATGGCAGCGGCTGCAGCGGCGGCCTCCACTAAAACACAGAAGCGCTGATGGTGCACCACTTCATTTTGCAGAAGACAGATTTTGTAGCAGGTGACCTCTGATGGTTGGTTAGTATATCTCCCTTACTGGATATACAGTAGTTATTCTGGGGTATCTGACCTGAGTGTAGGAAGGGGTCTCATCCCTGCCAAGAAAGGGTGGGAAGGAATTCCAGTGTATTCACTAGAATATGCTTGGTGAATAAAAGGAAGTCAGACTTTCTGAACTGGTCCCTTGATGGAACAATCAAACTGGAATTATGCCCATGGTAAAAAAAGATGTGTTTCTCTAGCTGACCATCTGCTGAAGAAGTGATATTAAGTCCATTATGAATCTGTCTCCCTTTACAATTATGGAAATCATGGTAATTTATTCTATTTACAGCAGAGCCTATGGGATTCCCACCCACCTCCATTCCCAGTCATCCTTCAAACCATAATAAGGAATACTTAGAAGCTCCCAATCAAGCAAACGTGATAAATATTTGGTATCTTCTCATATAAAAAACTTAAAAATACCTCTATCTCCATGGAGTCACATGGTGAGGTTCTTATAGGCAGGGACTGTGCAGGTCTGAAATTCAAGGCTGCCCCTTTAATGTGCCAGGCTTCATTTAATCTCCCTTGACAGAGTCAGTGTGGCTGTGCTCTTTGGCGAGAGAATTGTGCTTCTCCTTAGACAGCTCTGAGACCGAAGAGAGAGAACTGTAGCACATCTCCACCATGATCCATGAAATGTTGCTGATGCTTCTTCTCCTGGTGTCCCATTTTCCTTATATGATGTTGAAGACCAAATGTCCATTCAGTGTGTTAGAAGAGGAGTACATTTTTAATTACTACAAACCAGGAGATTTCCTGATTAGTGGAATTGTATCTACAAGTTTTATTGGACGTAAGCAATACTCTTTTATCACGCCTCCAAACAAAATACTGCACAGGTAATTGATTTTATTCTTTCCATTGTCTTCTTTTCAGCAGAGAAAGATTCCCATTTCCTGGCACCTGGGTGTTGTTGATCTTGGCACCTTTTTTCCTCCTCATTTGCTTTAAGGAAAAGTCTGCTTCTCCTCCATGCAATCATGCACTTTTAAAAGCTGTAGTTGGAGAGGTTTCTTTTTAATTGTTCCATGGAAGCTGACATTTACCCCTGTCAGCCTCAGTCAGCAATTTCACAGAAGGTTGCAAGGTGGTTGGTTGCTTGGCTCTCCACAAAACGATCTGGGTGATGCCAGGGAGAGTCACCAAACCCTCTTTCAGCTGAAGGCAAAGAAATGTGGTTCCTTCCCATCATGTCTGCTCATTCCCTGCAATCCTCTTTATGACCCCCTCTTTACTTTCTCAAAATAAGTTAAAAATAAAAAGTAAAATATTATTCTATGACAAAGGAATATTAGTATATAGCAGTAAATAGCATCATGTCAAATGACTAAATAAATCCTTCAACCTGTGAACATTTCTAACAGACATTAGTTACACCATTATACATTTTGGACAACTTATCAGGAGTTAAATTTCAGAGATGAATCATCTTTTAGAAATTTTCTTTCAAGTTATAATTCAGTGTAAATTTCAAACCTTTCATCCACATATTCTCCCATTGGTCCAACATGATATTATATCCAAAATTCTTAGCCCATTTAATCATACACTCCTTGACATGTTCATCTTCCATATTCATCTGTAACAAAATCTTATACATCCTAGTAATAACATGATCATCATTTGTACAAAGATCCATTTCAAACTGAGTTGTTTCACTAACAAATTTATAATTCTTTTTGTCTAATTTAAAAAATTCCACCAACTGTATATAGGTGAACCAGTGACATGTAAATCCATCCATTTCTAACATTTCCTTTGTTTTCATTTTCGGTTCACCCTCCTCAAACTTTAATAAATCTTTATATTTCAACCAATTTATTCCTCCCACATTTTCTCTTCTGACAATTGCTTCCTGAGGTGACAACCTTAATGGTATATTTGGAGACAATCTTACCTTATATTTATTCCAGATTCTCAATATGGCATTCCTAAGAAAATGATTTTAAAAATCCTTGTTAACTTTAACTTTTTCATACCATAGATAGGCATGCCACCCGAATCTTAATTCATGTCCTTCAAGCTGTAGTAATTTCTTGTTCTCCACGTTAATCCAATCCTTCATCCAAAGCAAACAACAAGCATCAAAATATAGTTTTAAATTAGGCAAGCCCAAACCTCCTCATTCTTTGGCATCTTGTAACAATTACAATTGTTCAGGAGGCGGCAACAATAAACATCCCAAAGAAAAAGAAAACCAAGAAGGCAAGATGGCTGTCTGCTGAGACACTGGAAGTAGCCCAAGAAAGAAGGAAAGCAAAAGGCAACAGTGATAGGGGGAGATATGCCCAATTCAATGCAAAATTCCAGAGGTTAGGTAGAAGAGATAAGGAATTATTTTTAAACAAGCAATGTGCGGACCTGGAAGAAGACAATAGAATAGGAAGGACAAGAGACCTCTTCCAGAAAATTAGAAACATCGGAGGTAAATTCCTGGCAAAAATGGGTATGATCAAAAACAAAGATGGCAAGGACCTAACAGAAGCAGAAGAGATCAAGAAAAGGTGGCAAGAATATACGGAAGATCTGTATAGGAAGGATAATAATATTGGAGATAGCTTTGACGGTGTGGTCAGTGAGTTAGAGCCAGACATCCTGAAGAGTGAGGTTGAATGGGCCTTAAGAAGCATTGCTAATAACAAGGCAGCAGGAGACGACGGTATCCCAGCTGAACTGTTTAAAATCTTGCAAGATGATGCTGTCAAGGTGATGCATGCCATATGCCAGAAAATTTGGAAAACACAAGAATGGCCATCAGATTGGAAAAAATCAACTTATATCCCCATACCAAAAAAGGGAAGCACTAAAGAATGTTCAAACTATCGAACAGTGGCACTTATTTCACATGCCAGTAAGGTAATGCTCAAGATCTTGCAAGGTAGACTCCAGCAATTCATGGAGCGAGAATTGCCAGATGTACAAGCTGGGTTTAGAAAAGGCAGAGGAACTAGAGACCAAATTGCCAATATCCGCTGAATAATGGAGAAAGCCAGGGAGTTTCAGAAAAACATCTATTTTTGTTTTATTGACTATTCTAAAGCCTTTGACTGTGTGGATCATAACAAATTGTGGCAAGTTCTTGGTGGTATGGGGATACCAAGTCATCTTGTCTGCCTCCTGAGGAATCTGTATAACGACCAAGTAGCAACGGTAAGAACAGAGCACGGAACAACAGACTGGTTTAAGATTGGGAAAGGAGAACGGCAGGGCTGTATACTCTCACCCTACCTATTCAACCTGTATGCAGAACACATCATGCGACATGCTGGGTTTGAGGAATCCAAGGCTGGAGTTAAAATCGCTGGAAGAAACATTAACAATCTTAGATATGCAGATGATACCGCTTTGATGGCTGAAAGCGAGGAGGAGTTGAGGAGCCTTATGACGAAGGTGAAAGAAGAAAGTGCAAAAGCTGGGTTGCAGTTAAACCTCAAAAAAACCAAGATTATGGCAACGAGCTTGATTGATAACTGGCAAATAGAGGGAGAAAAAGTGGAGGCTGTGACAGACTTTGTATTTCTATGTGCAAAGGTTACTGCAGATGCTGATTGCAGCGAGGAAATCAGAAGACGTCTACTTCTTGGGAGGAGAGCAATGGGAAATCTTGATAAAATAGTTAAGAGCAGAGACATCACACTGACAACAAAGGTCCGCATAGTTAAAGCAATGGTATTCTCTGTAGTAACCTATGGCTGTGAGAGCTGGACCATAAGGAAGGCTGAGCAAAGGAAGATAGATGCTTTTGAACTGTGGTTTGGAGGAAAATTCTGAGAGTGCCTTGGACTGCAAGAAGATCAAAGCAGTCCATACTCCAGGAAATAAAGCCAGACTGCTCACTTGAGGGAATGATATTAAAGGCAAAACTGAAGTACTTTGGCCACATAATGAGAAGACAGGATACCCTGGAGAAGAAGCTTATGCTAGGGAAAGTGGAAGGCAAAAGGAAGAGGGGCGAACCAAGGGCAAGATGGATGGATGATATTCTGGAGGTGACAGACTCAACCGTGGGGGAGCTGGGGATGGTGACGGCCGACAGGAAGCTCTGGCGTGGTATGGTCCATGAAGTCACGAAGAGTCGGAAGTGACTGAACGAATAAACAACAAAGACAGTTTAAAGCCATCTTTATAATTCCAACTCACCACAGTCTTTTGATGTAGCAGCAGTCTCTTCTTCTTGAAGTCTATGTCCTCTATGTTGTAATTCAGGCATTTGTTGATCCAACTTAGCTCTGTATTTTGTCAAAAATTCCTTAGCCTAGAGGGTTGAAGTTAATCTAAACCTTTGTTGTTGAAAGGTAAAACTCACCCCTTCCAATTTCTCCCAACCAAAAGGAATTTTATTTTTTTAGTACATCTGTCAAGAAAATATATTCTTTTCTCTTTTTCAGTATTCTCACAGGAATTTCTTTCAACACTGTTATATCCACATTTCCAATATTAAGTTTAGTATCAAAATGAGCTTGGAGAATCAAATCCGTTGTTTTTCTCCTACCAAACTGAACCAATACATCTCTGGGTTTATTATTAATATCTGCATATCTTGAATTAATCCGAAAGGCTTTTTCCATCTCCTCTGTCATATTAACTTCCTCCCAATCAATTAAAACTGCCAAGGCCTGTGTAATTTTATCTTGAAGGTTTTCCTCTCTTTCTTCAGGGATCCCCCTAAGCCTTAAACAAAATTCCTTATCTCTCAATTCCAACAATGCCATTCTGTCCATCTTCTCTTCCTCTCTCTAATGCATCAACTCTATTGTCAACCTTTTTAATTCCTCCCTCAAATTTGGTTTCCATAGTTTCCAGATTGTGATCAAACCTTTTCTCAAAATCAGCCAATCTTTCATCCTCTTGTTCTTTCATATCTTGGAAAGACTGAGCAATAGATTGTGTGGTTTCTAATGCGAACTCCTCAAATAACACTTTCATATAGTCCAAATCAGCAGGTCCCCCAGACCCACGTCTGGTTTGCTTTCTGGTAGTCATAATTCCTCCTTTTTTTTATAGAACAAAAAGTTTTATATAAAAATTATAGGGTTTCAATCTTTCAATATTTAAAAGTCCCAATAGTTTAAACTTTGGTATTACATCTCCACCTAGTGTCCAAATATTGTAATTATAGGGAGGGGAAATCTATACTTAATAAATAGTAAAAATTATCCAATCACAAGCCTTGAGTTGAAACTTGAGCTTCTTAGTGTCAATATTTAAAACACAGGGTTTCCAAGGGCAATATTTTGGAACAGTATCCAATCACAGCTGAAAGAGCTAGCCACAACAAAACTTTCTCATACAGTTTAAAAATAGGTTCAGTCTCAAATCCAACCAAGTATCTTAATTAAGTAAAAACTTTTCCATAACAATAAAAATAATAAAAATCAGAGAGCAATTTTATCCCCTAAAAAAAAGAGAAAAAAAATCTCAATACACCTTTTAGATTCTTTGCTTGACTTATAATCCTTAAAAATAGGTAAATCACAATTAAAAATAAATCCCAAAAAATAATGTTAAATCCACCAAGAGAAGATCGTATTTCTGTATTGGAAATAGCCTCTTAAGATCCAATAGATAAAATACAAAAGTGAATTAAGATGTGGGGTGGTCGGAATGGTGTCCCTTTAAGGGCTTCATATGCGGTTTGGACAGGATGATTCTCCCGCTTCTCAGCTGTTCCACTCACCGTTCGATCGTCGATCGTTGATCGTCGAATCCATGACCCTCCAGCAAGCTGCAGCTGTCCAGAAGACCTGGGGAGCGATTCCTGGCTTTCCTCCTTCCCGGAGAAAGCTTCGGGGCTGAGAATCTTGCCTCACAGCTGGCTAGAAGTGCTTTTTCGCCATAATCCCCACCGGAAGTCTCCGCTCACAAGTCTCAAAGTACAAATGGTTTTTGAAAGTTAATCTTACACAAATGCATCTGGTTGCTAAGATACCTGGTGAAGTTGTATCTGTTGGTGTATTATTCTAACAGGAGTAAGGTCTCAAATATTGAGCCATGGGAAGTTGAAGTCACAAGGGTTCTCAGGGTAAGAGATTAAAGGAAGGAGTCACGAGGTATCAGGTAGTGTAAAATTAAAAGGTTAAATATTAACAGATCAAGCATCTCCTGATTCTGGTTAATAGATAAAGTATATAAGAAGCTATTGTGTACTCTCTATCCTGTCCTCTACCTGCCTCTGCCTTTCTGCTTTCTTCTTCTCTGATTTGTAAACACTTCCAGGGATCTGGAAAAGAACTCTAAAATGTTGTGTTTGTTTGAATATTTAATACAATAGAAACTGATTTACTACAATGCCTGCTGTCTGATCTCTAATGCTGCATGCTTATGATACTGTGCACATTCAAGAAAATCTCACACAACCAACAGGATCCATTTGGATCCTTAATGTAATTGTATTAATTTTGCTGGAAGTGTATTCCTCGAAGTCATCATTTAGAGAAAATAGTGGCTTGGATCAGCTCTAGGGCTTCTACTGAGGATCAGTTTGAGCCAGATATAAAACCATTTCTTCCTGCTATCTGTTTTGGGAAGAAGCTCCCACTGGTGTCAATGAAACTGTGATCTAAGGAGAACATTCAGAAAAATTTATGACCTAGAAAGGCCCTGGAAATAAATGGTCAGGGATTTGGTATTGTTTCATTGAGCAATGAATGTCTGATAATGTTTCCTGCATTCCACTTTAGAGAGATTGGGCTTCAGGTAAAGTCCTCCTCTTCTTGGCCCTTCATGAGATCAATCAGATTAGTTTGTATCTTTTTAAGGTGATCCATTACATCAGGGCTTTCCAAAGTGCCGCCGCTGGCGACACACCCAGCAGCGGCGGCGGCGGCGACACGCGCGCGCACGGCGACGGCGCGGGGGGGCATGCGGCTGCGCGGGGGGCGTGCGGCGGCGCGCGCGTGCATGGCAGCCGCCGTGCACGCGTGCGCCGCCACTTCCGGGTGGTGTGGCAACACACCACGCTGTGTGTGGCGACACACATTTGTGTCGCGACACACAGTTTGGAAAGCTCTGCATTACATCAACATTCCACAGAATTGAAAGTGTGGATTTCTACTATCTAGAGTACAGCCATAATATAAGAATCCACTTGATTTTATGAAATGAAGATGAAAATCCAAACTGAAGATGAAGGACTTTTAATATCTCTTATCTTGCAGTAAGGAAGGTATGCATTTCTGCTATGTCCTACCCTTCCTCTTTGCCATTCATGAGATCAACCAGAATCCAAGGCTCTTACCCAACATCACCCTGGGCTACAACGTCTATGAGAACTTTTTCAATGCAAGAATGACATACGAGGCCATGATGGACTTGCTGTCTACGGGGCAGGAGAAAGTCCCAAACTACAATTGTGGAACACCAAAAAATCTCTTGGCCGTGCTTGAAGGAACTGATTCTGAGCTCTTTCATCATGTTACAACCTTGTTGGGCATCTACAAAATCCCACAGGTATGAATGGACATTGAAGATAATTCCATTTTCTAAAATCTCCAGATAGTCCAGGAAGTGGAACTGGTAGATTTCGCCAAATAAAATGAAGCAGATGATTGAGCTTAAAGGTCCTATTACTAGTACTAGTACTGTTTCCATAATATAGGAACATATTTTTTCTGTCTCTGGCATCAATGCCCAAATTATTTTTGAAAATTACACTGGCGTCATGGAGTTCCCCTATTTTGCTCCTGAACTGCTGAACTGGATTCAGACTAAAGGCCCTTTTCCACATCTGAGCTGAAGTGCTCCCATCCTACCATTGACATAGTATTTGTGTTCCCCTGGCAATCCCTCACCTGCCTCTTTTCTCTCTCTCTTCCAGTCACTCCACTCCACTCACACCTGACTTCCCTCCAAGAGAGTGGAAGACAAAAAATGATGGTCCCCCGTATTCCAACCACATCCAAGGAAGCTCAAGGATTGCTAAGGAGGAAAAAGAGGGGAAAGATTTCTTTAAGAGGGTCTGTCCCCACTTACACCTAAAGACAATGCAGATTCCACTGACATCTTTTTTCTAGAGTTCCCATTCAACATCCCCAATCGACAAGACACATTTTGCAGAACAGCATATTTGAAGTATTTTGCACTTTGTTCTCACACTGTCCAAGGTGTGTAAAATCTTCTATTCCTCTCCTCCTGTGACCTTGGAGGGAATATGGGTAGCTATCAATCATTGGGAAGAAGACAGAGCATAGATCAAGGCTATGTGTGAAGAAATTCTCTGCTGTGGGGAAAAGGCCTTAGGTTTAAGCACTGATTTTTCTCTCTAAAAGCAGGACAATACCCCAACTTTTCTATTTCATTGTAGATCAATTATGAGGTCATCAGCCACATTCCTGAGCATAAACATCATTTTCCCTTTTTCTACCGGGTGAGTCCAAAACAAGAGCCTCCTCACTTGGCGGTAGTCAAACTGCTCCTGCATTTCCGATGGACGTGGATCGGCCTCGCTGCTCCGGACAATGAGAGTGGAGAAAAGTTCAGAAGAAACTTTGAGCTTGTGGCCATCAAGAAAGGAGTTTGTGTTGCCTTCTCAGAAAGCCTCCCAGTGCTAGATAAACAGATGAGAAAGGACTTCCTTTCATATTTTAGCAACAGCGAAGTAAAAATTATTGTTTGTCAGTTGGACTTTCAGGCCACATCAATGTTAGCAGTGATAATACAAATAACTCAAAAAGCTAAAAAAGTGATTGGGGAGAAAGTGTGGATTGCAACAACTTTGTCAGACTTATCTGTGAGATCGTTTTATCGAATACTTGATCTCCAGCATAAAGATCTTTTGTTATCTTTCTTAACTGTGGCAAAGAAAAGGACACAAAATTATGATTTTGATACCTATTTCTCTACCAGTGAGAAGTTTGGGGAGAGAGCATTTCAGTGTTCCTCTCCACACCCTATTTTATCTAAGAAAGTTTGTAAAAGATGCACAGAAACAGAGAACTGGGAAATCCCTCCCCATGATGTGGTTGCAAGAATTATGTCTGACGTTGCCTCCAGTATTTCCACTTCAATCCAGGCTGTGGCCAGAGTCCTCCATGCTGTCTATTCCTCCCACCTGACCCGGAGGAGAATCAGGGTTGGAGACCATCTCATACCGCAGGTGGTACAGCCATGGCACGTAAGATTTTTCTCTGAATTTCTGCTAATGATCCCCCTTAAACAACTTAGTATTTGCTACAAATGGGCAGGGTTGGAAATGGGAGGGGATATTCTCCACAGCAATTGCCCACGTTTGAGTGTTTCTTCTGACCAAATGTGGAGGCCTGGAGAGAAAGAAGGAGAGAGAGATTCTGTTGCTACGTCTTTCAAACTGAACAGCTGTGCTGGTTTTGGAAGCTGGGAGAACAAGGAATGAAGAGGAAGGGTTCTTTCCCGATTGGCAGAATAAATCAGCACCAGGATGCTAAAGAAACCATCAAGTTTCTTGACCATCCCACATTGGCCTAATTTAGCTTCTAGACCAGGGAATTTTTTTCTCGCTTGCTGTCCTGCCATCTTAATGGGAAGTGAAGTCTCTGCCCTTTCCAGTGTCTTCAGGGAACACCCAGGCCAGTTGTCTGTAGGTTGAGTCATGGCAACTGGATTTCTTTCTTTTTGGTTGAAACGTTTTGCTGCTTGTCCAAGTAGCTTCTTCAGTCTGCGCAAACGTTAGTGAGGGGACCCCATATATGTCTTCCAGGGTGGCTGTATTACCTTACACCTGATTGGCTTGTTAATTGGGCAATTGAGGTGTAGATAGTCTTTGGGATGTCTTACCCCTAAAACATTTATTCATCCCCAAGTGGATGTTAAATGTAGCCTTGCTGGTGAACTTGTGAAGTGGTCTTAATCTTCCTGGGGACTAATGAAAGATCAGCATGATAAATGGGGACAGGTTGTGCCTGAGGCCTCCGCCTCTATTGAGGGAAGGATTTTCCACTTTGGCATGAATGGATTCCTTAACCCCTCTCTCAAACCACATGTCTTCCCTGTCCAAAATGTGAACATTAGTGTCCACAAATGAGTGTCCTTTTCCTTTTAGATGCACAGCACAGCAGCAGGAATGGGGCAGGTCTAGCTGCAGGACTATCTGTCATCTCTAGACTCCTTGTGTGGCCCTTCTTCTATACCGAGCTCTTAGCTGTATCCAAACAAACACCAAGATCAGAATAGAAGAGTTCCTTAGGATGTGTCTCCCCTTCCAAACTGGAGATTTGAAGCGCTGCCCATTTTCCATGTGTCTCTGACTCCCCATCATTCCTCCCGTTTTGGTATCATCAACCTCCAAATTTAATTGACCCTGCTAGAATGGCATAGTACTTCAACATTAGAGGGACATGTAGATGTGGCCACCACTGTTGTGCAGCTCTGTTGGACCATGCCCCACAGCTGCTGTATCCAACTCTTTAGACAGACAACTGCAAGATGGCAACTGCTGACCAGCGACCAAGGCAGAGGGAGCATATCCCCTTCAGCCTGAAATGGTCAATATCCCACCCCTGCTGGCCACATCAATTACCCTCCACATTCTGCAGCTCTCACTCACCAGAAACACAACTTTTAGGGGTGCAGCTGAGGTTGACTGGAGGCTTTCTCATTCAAGAGCTGCAGATGAGATGAAGGCAACATGGTGGGGGCAAAGCACAAAAAGGGTATTGCCGTGGCTGGTTTCTGACATGGTTAGGTGCAAGGAAGGAAAAGCCCAGAAAAGCACTTTCACACACATTTCCAAATCCCAAGACTTCTTGTCCTTTTCAGGGGCTTTCTCTAACACTAGTCAACTTCACCTTCCTGCCAATGTACCAGGTTTGTCCCCCATATACTGTACCATGAGATCCTAATCTTAAGACACAGAAGAAGGACATTTATGCAAAGCTGAAGCATTGAAAGGTGAAATGGTACAAATCATAAATGTCACCAAGATAGATGCTGAAGCCAAATTTGTCTTTCCTACAGCATCCAGATGTTTGGATGTTTCCTTCTAGAAAATGACACGGCCAAAAGCAGGAGGTGAGAGGTAACAACTACACAGTGGAGGGGAGGCAAGAATATTGCATTCAGAGATTCACCAAAGGAGATAAAAGGCCAGAGATCTTTTGATAGACAGAAAGGACATTATGAGTAAATCCTTAACTAGGTTTCTCCCAAACATTGGAGAAAGAGGAAGCCCCATTTGGACTTAGCGATCAAATAAGAACGCATAAGGTACAGGGGTGATTCTCCATGTCTTCCTAGCTTCATCCTTTTCTAAGAAACTTCCAGCTTTACAATCTTTCAGTGGATGAGGTTTATTTGGATGAGAATGGAGATCCTGCTGCTGACTTTATTATCATGGACTGGGCACTATTTCCCAACAAGTCTTCTGCTGGGGTGAAAATTGGAAAGATAGAAAGGGAAGCCTCTTCAGAAGTCAAGCTCTCCATCGATCTGAGTGCCATCATATGGCCGACTTCATTTAAACAGGTAGCTGAGGATGCTTATTTGGGGAGTGGGGTGGTATCCTTTACCTGATGTTCTATATTCATCTGAGTTTGCAGCTTACCAGCCTTGCCACTATGATGGATGGTCTGTGCTGAGGGAAGGACACTCCAGTATTTCTCTTGAACCTCTAAAGGTCTACTGCTGAATGTGGGAATGCCAAATGGTTAACGTAGGAAAGCATGAGGTTGGTCAGCTCAATGCATCTGGTAGCCTGCAGGGAAGGTAAGCAGACTAGCCAAGCCCTTTGACATAGGAAGGGCCTATTGTAGGACATCTTATCTATGGCTTCCTTGGTGCTGGGGCCTACCACTAGACTGAGCTTGTAGGAAGTGGAGATTCAAGAGAAACACACTAGAATAAGGCAGAGCCTTGAGGAAGTAATGGGAGAGGCTGTCCTACCAAGATTGAAGGAAGGAACCTTCTGCATTCCCTGCTTTGGACTACTTTTCCCAACGGTTTTTACTAGTACCATTCGAGGTGATACTGACAGGGCTTCAAGGTCAAAGGGCATGCTCACTTCCTAGAAGGACAGAAACTGTTGGCTAAAGATGCCCAAGCAGAGGAGCCATCAGCCTTTCATGGGCTTTGAGGGTATTCTGGGACCAAATCATACTGATACAGTATAAGATTAGTCCTGGGAATTTTTCACCAAAAGAGTGTGAGGTTTAAAATGAGTTACTGGGAAAAAAAATCTCAGACTTAGAAAAGACCTTGATAGTATATGCTTGGGTTTTAAGAACTGGATGTAACAGGAATTTAAACATTTTGCAGCTTCTCTTTCTGCTCATTGCAAATCCCACTCTTAGAAAGTAGCCAAGGATTCTAGGAAGAAAAATGCCAGCTCAGTGACTGGGTTCATCAAGACTTTCCTTGATTTTCCTTCTGTTTAGAAAATTCCTTTTTCAAGATGTACCGAAAGTTGTCTCCCAGGATGCACCAAGGTCACGAGAGAGGGTGCACCAGTTTGCTGCTATGACTGTTCTCCGTGTATGGAAGGAACAATCTCCACCGAGGAAGGTAGATGCCCAAGAGCAAAGAAGGAGCACCATTCAAGTCCAAAATTGGCCTGATCTTGCTTAGTCCCAAGGCCTACCTAGCCTGTTAAATTCTGCCATCTTCTGAGGCACTTCAACTCTTATTAACTTACTGATTTATTTCTCTCACAAAATGCCCCATAAGCCAGACCATTGTGTGGGATGTGTGTATGGGTGTTCTGGAGGGTGGGAACCTGACCTTGGATTAGTAAAACAGGTTTTATAACAGAGATTTATTTACAGGAAATGCATGATAGGGAGAGGCAAACCTAGCTAACTGTTTCTTCACAGGAGGGGAGTCCAAGAGCAGGGACATCATGCAGGTAGAACATAGGCAGAAGGAAGTGACCTACATTACCAATTTTTTAATAAAGTGCAATCAGCTTGAAAAAGAGGGAATACAGAGGAAATCCTTACTGCTCTATGAATACCCAGCTGTCCCCTTGGGTCAGTTTGTCATCAGCTGCTGAATGCCACTGAATTCACTAGATAAAAAAACAACTGCTTATGTTTCAGATGCAGCCCATTGTGAAAAGTGTCCAGATGACCAGCATTCCAATAAAAAGCGAGATCAATGTGTCCCCAAGATTATAAGTTTCCTGTCTTATCAAGAAAGGTTGGGTCTCATCCTGACGCTCTTTGCACTTGGACTGTCGCTATCCACTGCCTTTGTTCTGGGAATCTTCATTAAATACCGAGAAACTCCCATAGTCAAAGCCAACAACCGGGACCTCACCTACATTCTACTGGTCTCCCTCCTGCTTTCTTTCTTGACTTCCCTGCTGTTCATTGGTCAACCCAAAAAAGTTACTTGCCTCCTTCGACAAAGCACTTTCAGTGTTGTTTTCTCTGTTGCTGTGTCTTCTTTGCTGGCCAAGACAGTCGTGGTGGTGGCGGCATTTCTGGCCACAAAGCCAGGCAGCAGGATCAGGAAATCATTGGGGAAGAATCTGGCCAACTCCATTGTCTTGTCCTGCTCTGGGGTACAGGTGGGCATCTGCATGATATGGCTGGGAATCTCTCCCCCATTCCCAGATGCCGACCTACATTCCCAATCTGGACAAATCCTGCTACAATGCAATGAAGGCTCAGTTACCATGTTCTACACTGCCCTTGGCTACATGGGCTTTCTGGCTGCTATCTGCTTCTCGGTTGCTTTCCTTGCCCGCAAGCTGCCAGGGAGCTTCAACGAAGCCAAGTGGATCACCTTCAGCATGCTGGTTTTCTGCAGCGTTTGGGTCTCCTTTGTCCCCACCTACCTGAGCACCAAAGGGAAATACATGGTGGCTGTGCAGATCTTCTCCATCCTGGCCTCCAGCCTGGGCTTACTGGGCTGCATCTTTATCCCCAAATGCTACATCATTATCCTGAGACCTGACATGAACACCAAGGAGCATCTCATGATGAAAAACAATGAGGGCTCTTGATTTTGATGCTTTTTGTTTTTTGTATAACTTAATAGTAATATAAAATAAGATAGCTTAGAAGTAAAGTCCATTTGATCAGTTCTACGAAGTCATTCTTTCTCCCATGTAGCTTTGTATTATGACTGAATACAATCTGCATTCAGCCCGAATCATAAGCAAACAGGTGATGGTGAATTCATCCTTGAGGGAGGGAGTGTTCCTGTCTGCCTTTAAGGAGGCAATGGTATGCTCCCTCCTCAACAAACCGTCACTGGTTCCCTTTTTTAAAAAAAAGGTGTCTGAGAAAGTGGTAGTGTTGCAGCTCCAGAGGATCCTGGATGAAACGGATTATCTGGACCCTTTTCATTCACATTTCAGGCCTGGATATGGGATGGAAATAGCATCAATGGGGTAGGGGAGGGGGGGTGGCAGTTATCATCAGAGAATCCTTGGTAGCTTTCAGGGGCCTTGCTCCACAAGTATCCGGATGTGAGACCCTGTTTTTCAAGTTGGGTGCCCATGAACAGTTGGGAGTGTTGCTATTGTACCAGCCTCCCTGCTGCATAGCAACCTCCTTGCCTGAGCTGCTGGAGGCCATCTCGGGGTTGGCGGTGGAGTTCCCCAGGCTCATGGTCCTGGGGGATTTTAACTTGCCGTCCTTGGGGCATGCCTCGGAAGTGGCTCGGGAGTTCATGGCTACCATGGCAGCCATGGGCCTGCCCAAATTATTCGGGATCCGACTCGAGACAGTGGACTCACACCAGATTTGGTTTTCTTGTCAGAGCAATGGCAAAGTGACCTGAGGGGAAAGTTAGAACTATCCCCGTTGTCATGGTCAGATCATGTCCTGGTATCCCTAGGATTCTCTTATGCCGCCCCACTCCGCAGGGAGGCTGGACCTATTCGATTGGTCCGCCCCCGGTGACTTATGGACCCATTGAGGTTTCAGAGGGAGCTGGGGGTAATCCCCGAGGATCTGCTGCATGGTCCAGCGGAGACACGGGCCGCAATCTGGAATAGGGAGGCGGCCGGTGCCTTGGACAGGATCGCGCCGATGTGACCTCTCAAGCCCCATTTGACCCGTCACTCCCCGTGGTTTATGGAGGAGTTGAGGGTCTTGAAGATGGTGAAGAGACGTCTAGAGCGCCGCTGGAGAAAGATGAAGACGGAATTTGACTGAACACAGTCTAGAGCCGCTATTAAGGCCTACCTTGTGGCGGTAAGAGCGGCGAAACGTGAATATTTCTCCGCTCTTATTGCATCCACAGAATGCCGCTCGGCGGCCCTGTTTAAGATTACTCGATCTCTCTTGGGTAGGGTGGTTTCGACCACCCACCTGCAGGGCCGTGCGGAGGAATTTTCTGAGCATCTGCAGGATAAAATCGCTCGGATTCAGTCTAAATTGGACTCCATGCATGGATTGCAGTCTGGGGAGATGCCGGGAGAGCGGTCTTACCCTATTATCTGGAAACAATTTGATCCTGTTGGACCTGAGGAAGTGGACAGGATCCTTCGAATTGTTAATCCCACCACATGCTATTTAGATCCCTGCCCTTCCTGGCTGGTGAAATCGGCCAGGGAGGTGACAGGTGGATGGGTCCGGGCCATGATTAATACATCCTTGTTGGAGGGGGTGGTCCCAACTGCCTTTAAGGAGGCGCTGGTGCACCCCCTCCTCAAGAAGGCATCCCTGGACCCTACCATCCTGGACAATTTTCGTCCAGTCTCCCAGCTCCCCTTTTTGGGAAAGGTGGTTGAGAAAGTGGTGGCGTTGCAACTTCAAAGGACCCTGGATGAAGCGGATTATCTAGACCCTTTTCAATCAGGTTTCAGGCCAGGATATGGGATGGAGACTGCATTGGTCGCGCTTACGGATTACGTCTGGCGGGAGTGGGATGGAGGTAGTGCATCCATCCTGGCTCTCTTGGATCTCTCAGCGGCTTTCAATACCATTGACCATGGTATCCTTTTGGGGCGGCTTAGGGAGTTGGGGGTGGGCAGCGTAGTTTTGCGCTGGTTCACCTCCTTCCTCCGGGGCCGCTCCCAGTCGGTGGTGATAGGGGAGGAGAGATCCAGCCAGCGGTTGCTCCCATGTGGGGTGCCGCAGGGTTCGGTTCTCTCTCCTCTCCTATTCAACATCTACATGAAACCGCTGGGTGAGGTCATCCGACACCATGGGATGAGATATCATCAGTATGCGGATGATACTCAATTGTATATCTCCATCCCTGGTGAAGTACTGTAAGTGATGCAGTGTCCACCCTATCCCAGTGCCTGGAGGCTGTGAGGGCCTGGATGGGGAACAACAGGCTTCAGTTGAACCCTGGTAAGACTGAGTGGCTGTGGATTGATGGCTCAGCGTCTTCTGGGAAATTATCATCTTTGGTTCTCGATGGGGTAGCACTTCCCCGTTCAGAACCGGTGCGTAATCTGGGGGTTCTTCTAGACTCACGACTCCTGCTCGAAGAGCAGGTGGCAGTCGTGGCTAGGAGGGCTTTTGCGCAACTTCGGTTGGTGCGCCAGTTACGCCCTTTCCTGGATCAGGATGCCCTCCGTACAGTCACTCATGCTCTCGTCATCTCCCATGTAGATTATTGCAATGCGCTCTACATGGGGCTACCCTTGAAGACTATCCGGAAGCTTCAGCTGGTGCAGAATGTGGCCGCGCGAGCAGTACTGGGTGCTTCAAGATCTGCACATGTAACACCGTTGCTCCGCGAACTGCATTGGGTGCCGGTTTGCTTCCGGGTACAATTCAAGGTGTTGGTTATCACCTTTAAAGCCCTACATGGCATGGGACCAGAATACCTGAGGGACCGTCTTATCCCCATGTTATCGACCCGCCCCACCCGGTCATCCAGAGAGGCCCTGCTACGTACCCCATCAATTAGAGAATGTCACCTGATGGGGTCTAGGAGGCCTTTTCTGTGACTGCGCCCACGTTATGGAACAGCTTACCCCCAGAGTTAAGACAGATCTCCTCCCTCCCGACCTTTAGGAAAGAGCTGAAGACCTGGTTCTGCCGCCTGGCATGGGATGGAGGAAGGGATAGTTCATCATGGAGATGGCTAATCCCTTGAGTTCACTGTCCTTCTTTAACGAATATCTCATACATCTGGATTCATAATTTATAATTATTTTATATGGTTTGTAGTTTTTATGTATAGTTTTTAACTATTTTATCCTGTAAACCGCCCAGAGTCCCATATTCCGGGAGATGGGCGGGGATAAATTTAAATAATAAATAAATAAATAAATAAATAAATAAAATCAATGACACTTTTGGATGATCTCTGGCAGGAGAAGGAGTGAGATCGGGGCAATGCATCCATCCTTGCTTTTCTTGACTTCTCAGCAGCTTTCATCGACCATGGTATCCTTTTGGGTCGACATAGGGAGTTGTGGGTGTGTGGCACAGTTTTGTGCTGGTTCAGCTACTTCCTCCAGGGCTGGTCCCAATCAGTTGATAGGGAGTGAGAGATCTGGCCCGTGGCCCCTCCTTTGTGGGGTGCCACAGGCTTTGGTACTCTTTCTGCTCCTTTTTAACATCTACATGAAACTGCTGGGTGAGATGATCCATCACCATGGCATGAGGTATCAACAATATGCAGATGATACCCAATTATGCATCTCTATCCCGGGTTATTTAAGTGACCCTCTTCAGTGCCTGGAGGCTGTAGGGGTCTAGATGGATGTGATGATCCCAGTGCCAGTATCTAACTTAAGAAATTCTCCAGACAAGTCATCAGACTGCTAATAGAATTCATTTATTAGAATACAGCTACAAAGGATGGCTGCAAAGCTCTGGATACCAGTTTTGGCATGAAGCATTCAAACTTAAAAACATTTTCCCACTCCAGATCTTTCCCCCTCTCAACTTGTTAATGAACGTCCAGGTGTCTTATCAGTGTTCACAGTTATTTATTTGTTTATTTATTTATGTTTCGATTTGTATTTGCCACTCCATCTCCCCACAAGGGAACTCTGGGCGGTTTACAAGAATCAACAGTTAAAATTTAACAAATAAAACAACATATATGTAATACTCTCTAATACAATAATAATTTAAATATAAAATCCAAGATGTGATGGGTCGATGTTTAAAAGGGCTCTATGGCACCAGCCATCCCCTAGAGGAACTGTTCCCCCCCCCCCCACGCAAGGCGGCAGAACCAGGTCTTTAAGTTCTTTCTGAAGGCCGGGAGCGATGGGGCCTGCCTCACCTCCGGGGGTAGCATATTCCAAAGGGTGGGCGCCACTATCGAGAAGGCTCGTTTTCTAGACTCCATCAGGTGAAATTCCCTTACCGACGGGATCCGCAGCATGCCCTCTCTAAATGACCGAGTGGGACGGTTCGACGTTATGGGGATGAGACGGTTCCTCAGGTAACCTGGTCCCATGCCATGTAGGGCTTTAAAGGTGATAAGTCTTAGTCTTAGTCAGCTAGGAATGCGAGGCAGGTGATTCTCTTCTGTGCAAAGTAGCAGCTACAAAGCAGGCTGACACTAGTCGGCTTCTATACGGAGTGACACGTGTTGGCTCAAAGACATGGCAGGCAAGCAAAGCGAACAACAGTCTTCAGCTGAATCCTGGTAAGACAGAGTGGCTGTGGGTTCGGGGCTCCTCTGTATCTGGGAATTTACCCTCTTTGGTTGTGGATGGGGTTGTGCTGCCCCAGACCGACCCTGTACGGAATCTGGGGGTCCTTGAAGAGCAGGTGGCAGTCATGGCCAGGAGGGCCTTTGCTCAACTTCACGTTGTGCTCCAGTTACACACCTTCCTGGATCAGGAAGCCCTCCGGTCAGTCACTCATGCCCTAGTCATCTCCCATATAGACTATTGCAGTGCACTCTACATAGGGCGATGCTTGAGGAGTATTTTGAAGCCACAGCTGGTTCAAAATTCAGCCACACAAGCAGTCTTGAGTGCACCAAGATCAGAACACATAACACCTTTGCTCCGTGAGCTGCATTGGGTGCCAGTTTGTTCCAGGTACAATTCAAGGTGTTGGTTATTACCTTTAAAGCCCTACATGGCAGGGCATGGGGCCAGGATACCTGATGTACTGTCTTATCCACATAACATCAACCCGCCCCACCCAGTCATGCAGAGAGGGCATGCTTCAGACCCCATCAATAAAAGCATTTCATCTGGCAGGGTCCAGGAGATGGGCCTTCTCTGCAGTAGCGCCTGCCCTTTGGAATATCTTGCCCCCACAGTTGAGGCGGGTTTCCTCACTTCTGGCCTTCTGGAAAAATCTGAAAACCTGGTTCTGCCACCTAGCTTGGGACAGGAAAGGTAACAGCTCCTCCTGGGGATGGCTAGTACCATAATGGCCTCCATATTCTTAAGATCAATTTGCCTAGATTGGATTTTATACTTATTTATTATATTATATTGTTTGGTGTAATTTTATATTGTATTTTAATTGTAGTTTTTATTGTAAGCAGCCCAGAGTCCCCCATTTGGGGGAGATGGGCAGTCATATAAAATAAATAGATAGATAGATAGATAGATAGATAGATAGATAGATAGATAGATACATACATACATACATACATACATACATACATACATACATACTCCTCACAGCAGCTCTGAAAGGGCTCCCACAAACCTTCCTTACTCACTTGGTACCATATCACCCAAATCAGGGTCACTGGGTAGCTATCCATGGAAAAGAAAAATAAGCAAGTTTCACCGCCCTGGTTACCACAAGGGAGTCCTTCATACAAGTGTCATCTGTGCTTGGTTAGACTCACTCTTTGTCTTCCTCCAGAGGCACTCTAGGCATTTCTTATGCTGTTTCATCTCCCACAGTTCCTCCAATCATCCCGGAGCCCTCCTGGTGCCAAGTGCATAGACAGCCTGCATGAGTGCGATCCAATCCAAGGCAACTGTGGCTTACACATTCTAAACAGTGATCTTGGTTGAACCAATCACCAGAGCTTCAGGAAGTATCCCAAGTTCCTTCTGAAACCCCAATGGATACATCAGGTCCCTGGGGCAGACTGACTGAACTGGTCATTCTTCCCCACAGTGAAGCACAGTCACAGAGAACTCCAAAGCCAGCGAGGACTGATAAGTCCATGATAAGGGACTGGCTGATGACAAAATATCCCCAACTCCAGATCACGTCACCACTGTCCTGAGTCAAAAATGAAATCTATCCTGTCATCACCACTGTGAGTCGGGCAGTCCATGACTGCCATGGTGGCCATGAACTCCTGAGCTGCCCCCAAATCCAAAGGCAGGCTGAAATCCACCAGGTCTAGAAGCCTGGCAAACTCCACCACCAAGCTAGCCACAGAGTCAACTAGCTCCAGCAGGGAAGCTACTGCGCAAGAGGGAGGCTGGTACACAAGCAGCAATCCCATTTGATCCTTATTGCCTATTTTTACAAACAGGATGTCCCATCTGGTTGCCTGCGGACCAGCACCTCTGCAAGGCACCAGAGTCTTCCTGCTGACAATGGCCACACCTTCACTTCACAAAGAGCCCCCACATTG
The DNA here is from genome assembly GCA_023362775.1 of Charina bottae. NCBI lineage: Eukaryota > Metazoa > Chordata > Lepidosauria > Squamata > Charinaidae > Charina > Charina bottae. The sequence goes on along the minus strand of JALMGJ010000002.1, from coordinate 34,314,204 downwards.
TTCCAGAGAGCAGCTCTCAAACCCAAACACCTCCAATCACCATCTTTCTCAACCCTCCTCCACATACTGGACCTACTAAAAACTTCTAATCACTGGAGTTCTGGTATAAACATCTGGCCCTGTGTCATGTTGGGGAGAAAAAAATCTCCAATCCTATCTTGTGATGCACCAGCAAGGCCCCATTGGGGGACAGACTTCTCAGTTGTAGGAAATGTCTTGCTTCATGTCCATATCTTCTGAAATAGCAGAAGTTATACACAGAAATCAAACAGCACTTGTGAAAAGACCCATGTACAGGAGAGGTGCTCTGACACTCTGTTGGGGTGGTGGGCAGTGGATATAAGAATTTACAGTATTGAACGTGGGTGGAGGAAACCTGTGGCTCGAAGGATATGAACAGGGTAACGTGCCGGTTTAGTTCTACAAGCAGCATTAATGTTTCTCCCCAGGAATTGAAGAACAGTCTTGGAGATGTATAGATCTCCTGATGATTTCACCAAGAGGATAGAATGAAATGCACAGCTCCTTAAATGTCCATCCCACCAAAGGCCACAGATCCTTGGCTGAACAGCCTAGAAAACACCAGCCAGCAACCAAGGTGGCCAAATCTGGAGCCAGGGACAGCGGCCAAGCACCAACGCCTGCCCAGGCAGTCTAAAAGGCAAGATGACGGTGGTGGGCATGTAATTAAAGTCCTGCTCTTTGGGCTCTGCAAGTGACCGCCATCTTGCCTTTTTGCCGGTTTTGACCCTCCTCCTCCCATGCGGAGGCTGCTGCTGCTACAGACAGGGGTACAGTAGCTGAGCCCTGAAATGTACCGGGGGGGTGCAATTGAGCTTCCTGGAAAAGAAAAAGGGGGAGAGGAGGAAAAGAACTATAGAGAAACTGGAGATACAGGCTCAGTGAGAGACCCAGAGAATAAGATACATAACAAATAATATTTAGGAATCGATGAGTCCATGGAAGCCCAGGAGGATAAGACTCTTCATAACCTCATACAAACCACCAAGGGTTTTCTATCCCAAACCCATAGAAAACTAATCAAATATGACAGACCAACATCCTCCAGGGCAGGGCAAAAAAGTCAAGATGGCCATCATCATTGGAACTGAGCCCTTTGTGGATATGCACTCAATCCACACACATCCCCACACAAATGGCTGGGGACCACCATCTTGACTTTTTCGATACCTGCTGGACTCCAGTGTAAAGAAGGTTTAGACACAGATGTCAGAGACATTAATTTTAGAAAATAAGAGGCTATCAACCTGTTTGCAAAGAAATGGTTCTTTTTCTGAAACAATTCCTGGAGTTCCCATTTCTAGGTGATCCCAAGGTTCTGGCTTGGGCATAGTGCGGGGCCTTCATGCGGCGGACGGGGAAGTTCTCCTAGCTCTTGGCACTTCTTCTGGTTAGAGAAGCTTCTCTGTTGGCAGAGAAGGGGCCTGGCAGTGCCGTGCCTGAGGAGGGGAGGGCTGTGCAGGGCCAAGTAGGACCAGAGTCTCCCCTCTCTTGCAGCCTGCCCTTTGGGCCATGACATTGTAGCCACCTTGGATCTGGCAAAGGAGAAAAGGGGAGAGGAAAGGAGTTGAGGAAGGAAGTTTGAAAACAGCCAGGTAGGCAGAAGACTACTCAGCAGAAGAGGTAAAAGGTCAGAGATCACCCGATCTCTGCCAAAAAGGCAAGCAGACAATGAGTTCATCAGGAGACTGGAAGATCGGCTCGCACTCATCCAACGATCAGGAATACACATCTGGCCGAGCGTTGCCTAGACAACCGACAGACTGACCGCATGGGCGCGCAGCAAAGGACACTGGGGGAAGGAAAGGTTTAAAGGTGCTTGTTGTTCCTGTTACCTGCATTCCAGTCTTTGTTCATGCTAGAGCTAACTCTGTATTCTATAATAAACTCTTCTGCTTCTAAGAACTCTGGTGCCTGGGAGTTACTTCAGCGCAGAGAGATTATAGTGATCAGAAGGAGCGCCTTACATAAAGACTGGAATCAATACACCAACCGGTTTTCCCGGGAGCAAACCCGAAAATTTTCGTAAGCTCCACGGTAGAGACCGGCGTCCACGCACCTCGACCAACGATCCGAAGAAATAAAAATTTTTCGGAAGGAGGAACCAGCAGCTGAGCGGCGGCGAAAGAGCGGCTTCCCCCCAAGCAGTTGAGCGGCGGAGGAAGAGCGGCTTTCCCCAAGCAGCTGAGCGGCGGCGGAAGAGCGGCAGCGCGCCAAACAGCTGAGAGGCGGCGATCCCTCAGCTGAGCGGCGGCGGAAGAGCGGCTTTCCCCCAAGCAGGTGAGCGGCGGAGGAAGAGCGGCTTTCCCCAAGCAGCTGAGTGGCGGCGGAAGAGCGGCAGCACGCCAAACAGCTGAGAGGCGGCGATCCCTCAGCTGAGCGGCGGCGGAAGAGCGGCTTTCCCCCAAGCAGGTGAGCGGCGGAGGAAGAGCGGCTTTCCCCAAGCAGCGGAGCGGCGGCGGAAGAGCGGCAGCGCGCCAAACAGCTGAGAGGCGGCTATCCCTCAGCTGAGTGGCGGCGGAAGAGCGGCTTTCTCCAAGCAGCGGAGCGGCGGTGGAAGAGCGGCAGCGCGCCAAACAGCTGAGAGGCGGCAATTCCAGCAGCGGCGGCAGCGGAGACCACCACGTGGTGGCAAAGCGGCGGCAGCGACCAGCGCTCCCAAGCAGCAAGCGGGCAGCAGAAACCACGCGGCGGCAGACGGCAGCGGAGACCATGGGGTGGCTGAAAGCATCTACTCTGAGAGGTACGAGAGGAAACCCCAACAAGCCCAATCGGGAGGACAGCACCCCAATCCTGAGAGGCCAAAGGGTGTCCAGGGCTATCACGTTGGAGGGAGCACATCCCACCACTCACCCATCCACCCACCCACGGAACTGTGAAAGCAGACTGGCCAATGGGAGTGGGTGAAGGGATGGAGGGATGCAGAGAGCAGAAAACTAAAAAGCGTGTTACCCAAACGCAACGAATTGGGACAGTTGAAGAAAAATTACCTCGCATGAACTACAGGGTGGAGGAATTAAATGAGAGACTTAATATGCTTATTACACTCCTGGAGGGGAGGGAGAGGCAGATACACAAGACATGTCCACCCCCTTTTGAAGAGAATAGGAATCTAACAGAGCCTGGGGAGGAAGACGAAGAAAAGGGTCTCAACACACAGGACCAACCGCGTACAACTCCACCCATACCACAACAGAGGTCGCTGGGCAGCAGGAAGGCACCGGTGGGGTTGCGAGAGCTGAAAATGAAGTTTGATGGAGACCCCAAAAAATTAGCATGCTTCATGACTCACGTAAAAGGGTTCATGGAAGAATTTGAAAACGATTTTTACACAGAGGAAACGAAGGTCAGATATGTTTCTTGCTTCTTGGAAGGGGAAGCGGCTAGCTGGCTCGTGAAATTGCATGATACCAAGGCAAGCGCACTTCACAATTTCAATAAGTTCATGCAGGCTCTGCGGACCCGATTCGAAGACACACTGGCTAAATTGTCGGCCAGAGTGCGCCTCCGAAACCTTGACCAGGGGAAAAGTACTGTTGCGGAATATGCCATGGAGTTCAAAAGTATCCTTAGTGAACTACCGCAATGGCCGGAAGAATTCCAAATTGAATACTTCCAGTACGGCCTGAGACAAGACTTATTAGAGCTCATGGTGGGGAGGGAAGAACCAAAAACATTAGAAGGCTGGATCCAACTGGCAGGCCGTATTGAGCAAAGCCAGAGACAACTGAGGACCATTAAAAAGTTCAAACATTTGAAGAGGAAACCTGAACCCACCACACAGCCCACCCGAACGGAAGTCAAGAAACCCCCAGAGAAGAAAAGTGAAAAGGAGGTGAGGGTCAAACGTAAAGACAACACGGCAGCCATGGCAAAATGGAGACACCCCACACACGCGGACGAAGACAGTGACAGCGAGGAATATAATTACGAATCCCAGATGGCGGGAAACGAGGAAAAGTCTGCGCTAAAGTGCGCAGCGGGGCAGGCCCTCACAAAAGGACGCAATGAGAAGATTTGCCGCAACCCCACAATGCACATTCAGGTATGCCTAAAAGCTGTGGGGGGGAGGAGGAAGTACTCTGGGTTGGCAATGCTAGACTCGGGCTGCTCAAGGAGTTTGATGCACCCGGACGTGGCTGACTACTTGGGACTGAGACTTTTTGAACTAAAAACGCCCATTACCTTCTGTCAGTTGGATGGTTCTGAGATGAAAGGGGGGCCAGTGGAGCAGTATACGGAGGAAGTACAAATGACTTTGGGAAACCACGTAGAAACTTTGAGGTTCATTGTGGCCCCCATTGCAACAAGACCCATTGTGTTAGGACTGAAATGGCTGAGAGCTAGAAATCCTAGGGTGGATTGGGTCTCTGGGGAAATTGACTTTGTGGACGGAACTTATGGGGGGACGCGCAAAGAAAGAGATGTGGATGACTGGGAAGTGGGGGCAGCTGGGATGGAATTTTGGAACGAGGATTGGGAACAAGGGGACGAAAGCAATCCACAGGCGATCCCGGAAAAATACCTCCCAGTTAGTGAAGTGTTTGGTAAGCAAGAATGCGACCAAGAGCCCCCCCATAGACAGTCAGATGCAACGGTAGACCTCATCCCTGGGGCACCGTTCCCGAAACCCAAGATGTATGCCATGACTCAGAAAGAACTAGCGGAACTCCGCAAGTTCATTGATAAAAATTTGGCACGTGGCTTCATTGAACCAGCCAATTCCCCGTTAGCGGCCCCAGTGTTATTTAGAAAAAAAAAAGATGGATCACTGCGGTTGTGCACAGACTACCGGGGGCTCAATGCAATTTCAGTCACTAACCAGTACCCCCTACCCTTACTGAAAGACATGTTAGCCCAACTATCGAAAGGGAAGGTCTTCATGAAGTTGGATGTAAGGGAAGCGTATTACCGGGTACGCATGAGGGAGGGGGATGAGTGGAAAACCGCATTCAATTGCCCACTAGGATCATTTCAATACCGGGTGCTCCCATTTGGGATTGCGGGCGGACCGGGAATCTTCATGAGATTCATAAACGAGGTATTGTATGAATTTTTGTACAAAGGGGTAATTGTATATTTAGATGATATCTTAATTTTCTCGGAAAACCTAGAAGAGCACATGGAACTGGTCAAAAAGGTACTAGAAAAGTTATTAGAAGCAAAATTGTTTGTCAAACTGGAAAAGTGTGAGTTTCACAAGGACAAACTAGACTTTCTGGGGTACCGCATCTCGAATGCGGGCATTGAAATGGACCCTGAGAAAGTCAAGGCGGTTTTAGGGTGGCAACCCCCCCGAACGCGCAGGCAGCTCCAAGCATTTCTGGGATTTGCTGGGTTCTACAGGCAGTTTATCCCAGATTTCGCGCAGATTGCGCTACCCCTAACCGACTTGCTGAAAACAAAAGGCAAGGGGAAAAACGCAAAAGCCCCACCGCCAAGCACAAAATTAGTGTGCACCCAAGAATGCCAAGAAGCTTTTGACAAGCTAAAGGCATTGTTCACGGAGGAGCCCATCCTCAAGCATCCTGAGCCTGACAAACCGTTCGTAATTCACATGGACGCGTCGCTCAATGCAGTTGGGGCCATTTTACTACAAGCAGATGACAGGGAGCAATTGAGACCATGTGCCTACATTTCTCGGAAATTTAACGAAACGGAGAAAAGATGGCATGTTTGGGAAAAAGGCATTCGCAGTAAAACACGCGTTAAGCACGTGGCGACACCTCTTGGAAGGGACAGCTGAGCCGTTTCAGGTGTGGACGGATCATAAAAATTTGGAAGCCCTCAAATCCCCGAGAAAATTGAACCCTAAGCATCTCAGATGGGCAGAGTTTCTGAGTAGGTTCAACTTCACGTTGAAATATTTCCCTGGGGGAAAAAACCTCCTGGTGGACACGCTTTCGCGCCTGCCGCAGCATGAAGGCAAGATGGAGGAGATCTTTGAGTCTATAATCCCTTCCCAACCAGGGGAGGAGCAGACGCAACTGGCACCAGTGGTCAGGGGAGAGGGGAATTTGGCTGTCACCCGTAGCAGTGCGAAACACAGGATGGACTGTGATTCATTCGCAGGAGACCTGCGAGCGGCAACAGTTACTGACACTTGGTGGGTGGAGCACAAACATACGCTAGAGGAGCGAGATGGCATGGGTTGGAAAGACAAGAAAGCATACGTCCCCGAATCCTTAAGACAAAGGGTTTTGAGTATGCACCACGACCACAAAATGGCAGGCCACTTCGGCTTCCTAAAAACACTACATTTAGTCAGGGGAAAGTTTTGGTGGCCATCGTTGCGCGCGGACGTGAAAGCTTATGTGCGAACATGCCCCACGTGCGCCACAGCAAAAAGGAAAATGGGCAAACCCACAGGAAAATTACAGGAGGTAGCTAGCCCAACACAGCCATGGAAGCAAATTGCCATGGATTTCATAGTGGACTTACCAGTGAGCAACAAATACACGGCCATCTGGGTAGTCACAGACCTCTTTTCCAAACAGGCACACTTCATTGCATGCAAAGGCATACCGAACGCCCAGAAGCTAGCGAGACTGTTCATCCAACACATCTACAGGGCCCACGGAACGCCGGAACGCATAATCAGCGATCGCGGCAGCACGTTCACATGCAAATTTTGGAGGGCATTTTTGAAGTTAATTGGATCAGAACAGGGGCTTAGTAGTGCGTTCCATCCGTGCACAGACGGAGCAAGTGAACGCCTTAACGCCACACTGGAACAGTACCTGAGATGCTACATAAACTACCAACAAACTGATTGGGCAGAACTCTTGCCGTTCGCAGAAGTCGCGTACAACAACGCGCTCCATCAAAGCACAGGGCTTTCACCATTCAAAGCGGCTACAGGGCAGGATTTTGTAACGATACCTGAATTGGCAATGACCCAGAGCACTGACTTAGAGCAACCTCTGAGAGCAGATGAATGGGTCGAAAGAATCACTAGCAACTGGCCAATAATGGTAAAGACGCTAGAAGAAGCCAAGGCTAATTACAAAAAACATGCAGACCGCAAACGGGAGAAAGAATGGGAATTGAGAGTTGGGGACAAGGTGTACTTATCCACCAAAAACTTACGGTCCACGCAACAGTCACGAAAACTAGCGGCCAAGTTCATAGGCCCATTTAAGATCCTTGCAGTAATTAACCCAGTAACGGCCAAACTGGAACTGCCAAAGGCTCTGAGAAAGATACACCCCGTGTTTCACATTAGTTTGTTGAAACAATACCAGGCTTCACATCAGTGGCACCCGGAACCAGAAGCACCCACACCAATTCTGGTGGAGGGAGAACCACATTTTGAGATAGACAGGATCTTGGACTCGAGATGGCACAGGGGGCAGCTGCAATACCTAGTCAAATGGACCCATCTCCCAATTGGCGACAGAGAGTGGGTCAACGCCAAACACACACGCGCCCCTAAATTGGTCAAGAAGTTCCATAAAGAGTACCCAGACAAACCCCAGTGAATGGAAATAGTCTGGTTTGTATATAGGGGGGGGGGATGAGTCTTGGGGCGGGAGCATGTCAGAGATCACCCGATCTCTGCCAAAAAGGCAAGCAGACAATGAGTTCATCAGGAGACTGGAAGATCGGCTCGCACTCATCCAACGATCGGGAATACACATCTGGCCGAGCGTTGCCTAGACAACTGACAGACTGACCGCATGGGCGCGCAGCAAAGGACACTGGGGGAAGGAAAGGTTTAAAGGTGCTTGTTGTTCCTGTTACCTGCATTCCAGTCTTTGTTCATGCTAGAGCTAACTCTGTATTCTATAATAAACTCTTCTGCTTCTAAGAACTCTGGTGCCTGGGAGTTACTTCAGCGCAGAGAGATTATAGCGATCAGAAGGAGCGCCTTACATAAAAGCAGGAAGGTCAAGATCCTCAGCTCTTCTTCAAATGCTTGTTCAGTGCCACCCAATCTGAGGGGGCCATCACCCAGCACTATAGAGCCAATCCTTTCATATAGTCTACTGATATACAGTAGTTTTCTTGGTTCGCACTGATGATGTGACCTAGTTGGGTTATGAAATGTCTGCCAGCAAACAACCGAGCTCAGAGAGCACCAGGAACTCCAAAGGAGTGGTTTTCCATTGCCTCCTCCTGCACAGTATACAATGACACCTCTCTGATTGTCACACAAGTGATCATCTCCCTCCAGTATCTTCTTACTGCTGCCAATGTAGGGGCCTGCTTGCTTTAGTTCCTTAAGTCTTTAGTAAGTAAGTACCATACTTACTTACTGAAGATTTAAGAATGTTAACAACTTATCTCCTTAACATACTATATGCCCCCCCCCCTTGTAGTTTACCTGACCCTAGTACAGTTTCCCAATTACCCTTCTTCATAGATTGAAAAGTATAGGTGCCTTGTTTGCTTGAAGGAGAAGGGGCCCCACTGTAGCCGTGAGCCATAAAGAAGGGAGATAAGAAATGTTGCTTTTTGCTAACAGGAATGGAATGTGTTAATGAGGTGAGCCTTCACAAAGAAAAGTCCCAGTAAAGAACAGGATGGCCCCAAGGTCATCTGACTTTCTTGAAAGAAGATAAGCTAGAAAACAGGAGAAGAGGAGATTGAATGATCAAAGCACGGCCATTTCTGGAGATTGCTCTCTGATTTTGATAAAAGCATGTCCATTATCTCTTGCTTTTGTAAACATGCTTGCACATGGGAATGCCAAGGGGGGGAATGAGAAATGCAGAGGAGTTAACACAGGAAGGAGGAGGGGGAGGAAGGAGGAGATAATAAGACTTAGAGTGACTGCCTGTGAATGTTGCAACTGGATACTGGGCTGCTAATGTGTAAATCTCTTTGTTCTGTACCCTATATAAAGCCTTGTACATTTCCAAAGAGTTGTCGGCCTGCCTCTGCTAAACCCAGGTTGCATATAGAGAGGTGGCCCACCCAGCTTCCTTGCTTGGCCAAATAAAGAGCTGATTTCTTATCTTCAAACCTCCGTCTGAGTCTCTGTTTGGTGTCTTGGGATCTCAGATCTTCCAGGAATTAGGGGTTGGCCATACAATACTTTTGCCCAGTTATTCAGCACCTGCACCATGTAGAGTTTGCTCTGCCACCATCTAGAGTGGTGTATCTCAACTATAGCAACTTTAAGATATATGGACTTCAACTCCTTGAATTCCCCAGCCTGCCAGAATGAGCATATTTGAGCAGGGATCAGAGAGAGTTTGGTTCCTCGACTCTTCGTTCAATACTTAGTATCATGTAAGCTTTCTATCGTACTGTGTCATGGGTCTCCACAGGGTTTTTAAGGGTACAAACAAAATGCTGCCAAAGGTCCACAGTTACAGGCAGGACATTTTCTTCTTCTTCTTGGATACCCCAGGGGGAGGAAAGTCACAACACAGACCCCGCCCCCCACCCCTGCTGATGGAAGCGGGTATTGTAACTTTAGTATCTCAAGAATACCTCAAGAACAAGTGTCTTGAGTAAAGGGAATAAAAAGTTCGCTGAGTTGTTGTTTGGGTGACTCTCAAATTAGAACTATGCCCATGAATCATGCAGAGATTTTTCCCTCATGCACACCAGTAAATGAAGTTATAGAGAGGCTCAGCTGGGATCGCCAAATCCCTGTCTAATTATCAAAATCACAGTGATTTCTTCTTCTTCCACCAAAGCCTAGGGGATTCCCCCCACCCATGGTCATTTTGAAACCAAGGTAGGGATACTTAGTGACCGTCATCAACAGAACTTGACAAATATTTAGTAACTCTTATACAAAGTCTGAAAATCTGGTCCATAAGTCCTCAGTGACTATGGAGAACATACAGTGAGATTCCTGTAGGCAGGACTGTGCAGGTCTGAAATTCAGTGCTTCCCCTTTAATGTGCCAGGCTGCATTTCATCTCCTTTTTAAAAAGTCAGTGTGGCTGTGCTCTTTGGCGAGAGAATTGGGCTTCTCCTCAGAGAGACCAAAGTCGGTGGTGCCTGTCTCAGAGAACAATAGCAGATCTCCACTATGATATGTGCAATTCTGCTGCTGCTGCTTCTCCTGGTGTCCCATTTTCCCTGTGGGACATTGAGGACCAAATGTCCCCTGAATATACAAAAAGAGGAAGAACACAGATTTAATTACTACAAGCCGAGAGACTTCCTGATTAGTGGAATCATATCTACATCTACCACTATATTTCAACCATACATTTTCTTTAAGCCTCCAAACAACAGATTTCAAAGGTCATTTCTCATGTGTACTTAACCCTGGTGATCGATTTTGTCCTTTCCACTGTCTTCTTTTTAATAGGGATGGTTCCCTTTCCTGGTACTTGGTTCTACCACCTTTTTTCTTCTTCATTTGCATTAAGGAAAAGGCTTGAATTTGGCGGGGTGGTGGTGGTGGTGGTGGTCTTGGCTCTTCCCAAAGTAGCTTTCTGTGATGCCATGGAGAGTCACCAAATACCCATTTAGCTGAAGGCAAGAAGTGAGATTCTTTCCCATTTTATTTTGCCATTCTCTTCAAAGTTCTCCCTGATGAACTGTACTTGCGCTCTCTCATCCATTCATCCACATAATGCATGTTACATTTTCTTCCAATCCAGCTTCCCTTAATATATCTTCAGCATGTAAGTTGAAAAAATAAGGGGAGAGCATACAGCCTTGTCTTACCTCTTTGTCAACCTGGATCCAGTCTGTTCTGTCCATACTCATAAGACTCATAAGACAGCAGTACAACTGATTAGTTATAAATGTCCTTAAAGGAAGACCTTCAGGAAATTTGATATGATTTTATAAATTCAGTATGAAAACCTACAATCAAGATGAAGATCAATTGAAATCTCTTATCTTGCAGTATCAAGAGTATGAGCTTCTGCCACGTCCTGCCCTTCTTCTTTGCCATTCATGAGATCAACCAGAGTCCAAGAATCTTACCCAACATCTCCCTGGGCTACAACATCTATGAGAGCTTTTTCAATGCAAGAATAACATACGAGGTCATGATGGACTTGCTGTCGAGGGGGCAGAAGAATGTCCCAAATTACAGTTGTGGAAGACAAAAAAATCTGCTGGCTGTGCTTGAAGGGACTGATTCTGACCTCTTTAATTCCGTTTCAACCATGCTGGGCATCTACAAAATACCACAGGTATGAATGGAAGTTGAAGTTAATTTCACTTCGCAAAGTCTCCCAATAGTCCAGAGCTTTCCAAACTGTGTGTCAGGACACGTTAGTGCGTCAGCTGCAGTGTCTGGGTGTGTCACGGCTGCTGCTGCCTCCGAGCCCTGCCAGGATTCCGTGCAGGATCTAGTGCCTGCCCTGTGCCTTCCTGCCTCCAAACCTGCCCTGCCAGGATTCCACACAGGTCCTAGTGCCTGCCTTGTGCCCTGCTGTAAGAGTGTGTCACGAAATAATGCATGTCTAAAAAGTGTGTCACCAACATGAAAAGTTTGGAAAGCTCTGCGATAGTCCAAAAGGAGTCAGATAATAAATAAAACGAGTCAGGTGATGGAGCATAAAGGACACCTGAAACAGTATATTTCTATCATGCATCCACATTTAAAGATACACAGGTTTCACAGAGTTCTCCTTTCTGGCAACTGAACTTCATCCATAGTTCACGTGAAGTTCTCTCAAACATCCTGCACATGAAATTTGCATCCTCTTTGCCAATCCTTCTTCTGCCTCTTTTCCCTGTCTTCCACTCACTGCAGTCACATGACTTGGGAGACAAACAAATCTTTTCACCCTTATTCCAACCAAATTGAAAGGAAGTCTCAAGGACTCCAATGGAAGAAAAAGTAGGGGAATATTACTTTAGGAGGGGTTTTCCCTACTAGCACTTAAAGACAATGAAAACGTACCCAGGTGACATCTTTTTTCTGCTGAGTTCACATAACATTCCATCATCCCCAATCCATGACTGAGACATGGGTAGCTGAGCTGGTATTATAATAGTATTTAGCCCTGTGTTCTTGCACTGTTCAAGTTGTGGAAAATCTGCCACATTTCCCCTCCCATGATCTTGGCAGGAAGTTGGTAAGTTGAGACAAGACAGAGAGACCGCATTTCATGGCTGAAACTCAAGGACAGGTGGAAGGAATTTCTCTGCCATCGGGGAAAGGCCCTTAGATATAAGCACTTCTTCCTGTCCCTAAGAGGAAGAGAGTCAGCCATCTTTTCTCTCCCATCCTAGATCAGCTATGGGGTCATCAGACACAGTCCTGAGCAGAAACATCTTTTTCCTTTTTTCTACCGGGTGAGTCCAAAACAAGAGCCTCCTCACTTGGCAATTGTCGAGCTGCTCCTGCATTTCCAGTGGACGTGGATCGGCCACGCTGCTCCGGAGAATGAAAGTGGGGAAAAGTTCAGAGGAACCTTTGTTCCAGTAGCCATAAGGGATGGTGTCTGTGTGGCTTTCTCTGAAAGCTTTCCCACGCTTCTGGATGAAGGGGGGGGAAAGCACACCCTTCAATATTTTAGCAATGCTAAAGTCAAAGTTGTTGTTTGTCAGCTGGACTTTCAGGCCACATTAATACTTGCAGCAATAATACAAAAGATTGAAAAGAGTAAAATCCTGTTTGGGGAAAAAGTATGGATTGCCACAGCTTTGTCAGATATAAGTGTGAGATTTTTTTACCAACTGGTTAATCTCCAGCATAAACACCTTTTGTTATCCTTCTTAACTCAGGCAAAGAAAAGGACACAACATTATGATTTTAATTCGTACTTCTCTGCTAGTGAGCAGTTTGGGGAGATAGCATTTCAGTGTTCCTATTCAAGCCCCTTGTTGTCTAAGAAAGCTTGGAAGGTATGCCTAGAAAAAGAGACCTGGGAAATCCCACCACAGGATATAGTTGCAAGAATCCTGTCCGAGGATGGCTCCAGTATTTCCACAGCAGTCCGGGTTGTGGCTGGGGTTCTCAGTGCTGCCTCTTCCTCCCAACTGAGTCAGAGGAGGATGTGGGTTGGAGACCCTCAGACGCCCCAGATGGTACAGCCATGGCAGGTAAGACTTCTCCTTCGACGTTCCACTGATGGTTCCCTTTTAATTCCCAAATGTTATGTTAGAGATGAGCAGGGATGGACGGGTGGGGAGGGGAGACCCCAACAACAGGTGCCAGTTTCTAATATTTGTTCTGACCAGGTGTGGAGGCTTAGAGAGAAAGAAAGAGAGAGATTCTGTTGCTGAATCTTCTAGACTGAACCAAGTGTGCTGCTTCTGGATGCTTGTGAGAATAGACAATGTGTCTCAAGAGAGATAGGAAGGCTCTTTCCTCATTTTCCGAATAAATAGCAGCAGGATGCCAGAGTAACCGTCATGTTCTCTCTTGAACTTCCAACATTGGCCTGATGTGGTTCTCACTTCCTCTCCTGCCATTGCAAGGAGCAGTCAAGTCTTTCTTCTTCTCAGCATCCTCGGGAAACAAGCAGGTCAGTTGACCTGCTTCTCACTACAACTTCCTGTCATAGCCTGGCACATTTTCTTCTGCATTTGCAATCTCCCAAGATCCCTTTCCTGATCTTTCTCCTCCTTTGAAAATCAAATCTTAGAATTTGGAGCCCCATCGTTTCTCCTAAGCCTTTCACTTTCCACCACCACCTGTTCGTTACATAAAACTACTGTAGAAAGTAAACAGTTGCAGAAAGACCATAAAATAATATTTTGGTATGCTTCTATTGCCTCTGTTTTATTCACTTCCAAATGGCCCTGTTGTGCTTCTGTGTGCTCAGCAGGTCAGAAAGGAAGCAATTTTCTGGCTTCGCTGTCTTCCATCTGTGGTGCATTATCAGCCAGTGGGAAAAACATCCTCCAATCACAGCATTGCAGGAGAAATGGGGCAGGTCTGGTTGCATCACCATCTCACATGTGGCTGTGTAACTAGCTCTCCTCTCTAGGCTCCTCCTTGTGGCCCTTCTCCTGTACCCCACTGTCTCATCACATGATATCCTCCCTTCCAAAGAGGGTGATTGAAGCCCTGCCCCTTTTTAACATGCATGTCACGTGTCCCCCCTTCTCACTTCTCCTGCTTACACCACCTAGATTACTGCATGTTTCCTTCCCGCAGTTGACATGGACAAAGGGAGGGGGGCAACAACCCCACAGTAGAAGGGAAGCAGTAGGGGTGCCTTGAGACATCCACCAATGGACATCGAACAATTTAGCACCAGGCTGCTGATGATGATCCACAACATGTTTGTGACCTGAGATAAGCAATGTCATAAAACACAGCAGCCCAAAATGATAAATGGAAAGGAGAGAGAGAGAAAATAATTGATGAGATTCTTCCTGCCACATTTGCAGACAGAGGCACTGAGCTGAAGTAGCCTAGTTTTGATTTAGGGCTCAAATGAGAATATATATAAATCGCAGGTGTGATTCTCCATGTCTTTTTAGCTCCATCGTTTTCTAAGAAACTTCCAGCTTTACAATCTTTCTGTGGATGATGTTTATTTGGATGAGAATGGAATTCCTGTTGCTGACTTTGATATCATGGACTGGGCGGTATTTCCCAACAAGTCTGCTGCTAGGGTGAAAATTGGGAATATTGAAAAAGAAGAAGTCTCTTCAGATATCAAGTTCTCTATCAATGAGAGTGCAATCATATGGCCAACGTCCTTTAACCAGGTAACCAAGTCTACCTGTTTGTGGGTCATTATTTATCTATTCCTATGTATCCATCTGATTTTGTGGTTTACCAGTCTTGTCTGTGCTGGTAAAAGGACCAGTTGAAGGAGTCACTACTATTTCTCCTGGACCTCTCAAATGACCAACTGCTGACTGAGAGAATGCCAGTATTATTCTGAGGTAGGATGGAAATCATGTTGTTGGCTAGCCCAATGCTGCTTGTAGCCTGTAAGGAAGTTCAGCAGGCCCACAAAGTCCTTTGACACAGAAGAACTTATTTTAGGGCATCTTACTTAGTGCTTGCTCAGAACTAGAGTCTGCTTTGTGACTGGGCTGGTAGGAAATTGAGATCCAAGAGATACATCTTGGAAGAAGGCTGAGGCATGAGGATAGGTTATGGTAGATGGTGATCTAGCAGTTGCTAAGGTAGGAGCAAGCAACCTTCTGCTTCCCATACTTTGGACTACACTTCCCACCGTTTCTTACCATTGGCAATTCAAACTGAAACTGATGGGACCTGAAGTCCAAATCCATCTTGCCTCTCACAGGAAGAAAAAAACCAAGGAGGCTAATGATACCTGGACAGAGGAGCCATCAGCCTTTCTGAACATTGAGGGGACTCTGGGACCATATCCTGCTGAAATGAAACTGCTCGTGGGGTTTTTTCACCAAAACATATGATGTAGAAAATTAGTCTCTGAATGAAATATTTTATTTGGAAAGAGATCTTGAAAGTATCTTCTTGAGTTCATGAACCCATCTTGGCACTCACTTCCATTTTTGGAAGCAATCCCCTCATTCATATGTTTCCCTAATTTTCTTTATGTTTAGAAGGCCCCTTTTTCTAGGTGTACTGAAAGTTGCCTCCCAGGATACACCAAGCTCATGAGGGAGGGAGCACCGGTTTGCTGCTACGACTGTTCTCCATGTATGGACAGAACAATCTCCACACAGGAAGGTAGGTGGCTCCAGGACAAAGAAGGAGCACCAGCCTTTTATTTTAGAGACAACTATAGCAAGCAAGATTTAATCCCATATGCCGGTATGCTGCATCCAGACTCAGGAAACAGATTAAAGACGCAGCAAGAATGGTTCAATGAAGGTAGGAATTTATCATGGCGGATGTTTTCACAAATGCCCAGTGCCACGGAATCATTGGTTCAACAGCAATTCTTTGTCTTTTCCAGATGCAGCCCATTGCAAAAAGTGTCCAGTTACCCAGCATTCCAACAAGAAGCGAGATCAGTGTGTCCCCAAAGTTATAACTTTCCTGTCCTACAAAGAAAAGTTAGGTCACAACCTGGCTCTCTTTGCACTTACTTTGTCTCTAGCCACTGCCTTAGTTCTAGGAATCTTCATTAAATACCGAGAAACTCCCATAGTCAAAGCCAACAACCGTGATCTCACCTACATTCTCCTGGTCTCCCTCCTGCTTTCCTTCTTGACTTCCCTGCTGTTCATTGGTCAACCCAAGAAACTGACCTGCCTTCTTCGACAAAGCACCTTCAGTGTTGTCTTCTCAGTTGCTGTGTCTTCTTTGCTGGACAAGACTATCATGGTGGTGGTGGCATTTCTGGCCACAAAGCCAGGCAGCAAGATGAGGAAATGGTTGGGGAAAAGACTTGCCAACTTCATTGTCTTGTCCTGCTCCACTGTTCAGGTGGGCCTCTGCATCATGTGGCTGGCAACCTCTCCCCCATTCCCAGATTCTGACATGCATTCCCAACCAGGACAGATCCTGCTGCAATGCAGTGAAGGCTCAGTCACCATGTTCTACACTGCCCCTGCCTACATGGGCTTTCTGGCTGCCATCTGCTTCTTGGTGGCTTTCCTGGCCCGCAAGCTGCCAGGGACCTTCAACGAAGCCAAGTGGATCACCTTCAGCATGCTGGTTTTCTGCAGTGTTTGGGTCTCCTTTGTCCCCACCTACCTGAGCACCAAAGGGAAATACAAGGTGGCTGTGCAGATCTTCTCCATCCTGGCCTCCAGACTGGGCTTACTGGGCTGCATCTTTATCCCCAAATGCTACATCATTATCCTGAGACCTGATGTGAACACCAAGGAGCACTTAAGGGTGAAAAACTATAAGGGGTCTTGATTTGGGTACTAAATTTTTATCCAAATTATTGGTAGTATAACATAAAATAGTTTGAAATTGGTCCTTTCCATGTGTTCTAAGAAATATTTCTGACCCTTGAGAGGCCCAGAATGCAGGAAGAGTATTTCTATCAGGCCAAACTGTTTAGTTCAGAAGAAAATCCAACTGGCTCGACCGCACAAATGTTCTGAGTATGGGAAATGTGTAGCTCACAGGCATGCTTTGTGGATCATCAGCGAATTCACACCAAAGAGAAGAAGGGTGAATGCTGAGAGTGTGAGAAATATTTTGCTGACCATTCTACCTTCGGATGTCCAGACAAAAGAGCCATCATTAAGTCTGTGTTCCAGTGGGGGGAAATGTTGTGCTCACCCCTTGCCTTCGGAATATCAGAAAATTCACACTGGAGAGAGACCCAACAAACACAGTTGGTGGGAAACTGTCTTTCCCAACAGTCTCATATTAAGAGCCTTTACGAAGGTCACACTGCAGAGAAAGCCTACCTATGCGTAGAGTGTGCAAAATAATTTTTTTTTTCTCCTGCATCGGAGAGACCACAGAGGGAGAGAGCCTTCCCAACTGCAGTTCAATTTTGATACCCATATCTTCTGAAGAATCACAAGTTCCACCTAGGAAGCAAACACAGCTCAGTTACCTATGAACAGGCCCACATGTGTGTGAGGTGCCCTGATGCTCTGTTTGTGGATGGGGTGGATGTCTACAGTTGCCATATTGCACACACAGGGTGGATGGAGGAAACCTGTGGCTCACTGTACTGTATATGAAGTATGAAATTTCCCTGTTCAGTCCTCCAAGCAGCATGCAGGACTAATTCTTCTCCCAAGGAATTGAGAGAGAGCCTGGGGGAGGTATACATTTCCTATGGATTTCACTGTTCAGATCCTTCTTTCCTCCCCAACACCCCCAACTACATTTCCCCAATTAAAGATCTTTGGCTTACAGGACAGGGACCCTTGAGGTGTAGCACAGCCTGTGGACATTGCCCAACCCAGATTTCAGCTCCTTGGCTTGAAGCAAATATAGAGTCAGCCAGCTGGAGCCCCACAGGCTTCCCAGAGGTCTTCAGCTGAGCTCCTCTTTCCGAGGACATACCTGTCTATTGCTAAGCATGCAGACTTAGTTGAGCACCTCCACCATTCTTCTGGGTGGAGGTGCAATTAAGCCAACAGTTTAATCACAATTCCATTAAGACCAGGAAGCTGTCCAGGATCTTGGAGAGAATTCAGTCCAATGCAGCATGCAGCAGAGTGAAGCTGGCAAGTATTAAAAAAGAATAGAAAACAGCTAAGAATTGGCTTAAAATTCACAATACTATAGCTGTTTGATGGCTTATTTGTTTTTGCCTTTAATTTTCTCCTCAGCTGGTGACTGGAATCATTCTGAACAGCAGTTGAACAGGGACCACAATGTGGGCTGCACAGCAAAATGGAGCAAATAGCATTCTCTCTGCTGCTTCACAACATAACTGTCTCTGTGACTGTCAGCAGCTGTTCAGGCTGCTTTTGAACATGGGACTACTGATCTTCTGGACTGATGCTAAGCCTGTGTCCAAATAATTCTGAATACCTGTTGATATCAGGTGATAGTCAGATTCCTTTAGGCTGGTTGCAGAGAAATATTCTTCCTCAGTAGCACAACAACATTGCCTGCATCTGAGGAAGACTGCACTCCTTGGCGTGCCACTAATTTTATGTATTTTATTTCAGTCACTGAGCAGCATAAACTAACATTACATTAACTTGCTGTCTAGGGGGCAGGAAAATATCCCAAACTACAATTGTGGGAATCTAAAAAATCTCTTGGCCATGCTTGAAGGAACTGATTCTGAGCACTTTCATCATGTGTCAACCATGCTGGGCATCTACTAAATCCCACAGGTATGAATGGTATGAATGAGTCGCCATTGGCCCTGCTTCTAGGCCGGAGTCCAACACAGAGCAAATCTGAGGGACTTTATCCATCACATACTCAGCATATTCCTCACAGTGTCCCTGTAGGTGAACCTCAGAACTACTCCCTCCAAGGAGGATCTGGGTGACCCGAAACAGGCCCCTGAATGGCCATCTGCAGACGCAATAAGGGTGGAGAAATAATTAGGTAGACTCTAAAAGCAGCTGTAGCCAGAGGCACTATAGGAGTCTCTTCACCCGTTTCATCTCCCCGAGCTCCTCTGTAAAGCAAGGGACTTCCAGGAGCCATGGGTGCGGAGAGGCCACGTAGGCACAAGCTGATCCAAAGCTGATCCACAAATGTATTAACACCCTCAAAACACTCTAGTAGATTAGTTAGACAGGACATTCCCTTAGTGAAGCCCTGTTGGGTATTTGGGTATTCTTGAGCAAGTCCTGTGTCTCCCAATGTTTGGTAATCTGATCCTTAATAGCAGTTTCCAATCTTCTTCCCCAAACAGATATTAACATGACAGGCCTATAATTTCCTAGATCTCCCTGTGAACCATTCTTAACATGAGAATTATGGAGGCCACCTTCTAATCCTCAACTACAGAGGCTGAGTGTAGAGACAGGTTGCATATTTTACTTAGAAGGTTGACAATCTCAGCTTTGTACCCAAATGTTGTCTTTGCTCTATTCTTCCTGACTATGAAGGCAATGCCCTTCCTTCTTTGTTTTTTCCTGTCCTGATCAGCAAAGGGTAGGATCTTCTGACTGAAATAATCCAATTCCAGTCCTATTCAATTTGCTGATCAGCAATTCATGGAGCGAGAATTGCCAGATGTACACGCTGGGTTTAGAAAAGGCAGAGGAACTACAGACCAAATTGCCAATAACTGCTGGATAATATAAATTGATAAAATAGTTAAGAGCAGAGACATCACACTGACAAAAAAGATCCGCATGGTTAAAGCAATGGTATTCCCTGTAGTAACCTATGGCTGCGAGAGCTGGACCATAAGGAAGGCTGAGCGAAGGAAGATAGATGCTTTTGAACTGTGGTGTTGGAGGAAAATTCTGAGAGTGCCTTGGACTGCAAGAAGATCAAATCAGTCCATACTCCAGGAAATAAAGCCAGACTGCTCATTTGAGGGAATGATATTAAAGGCAAAACTGAAGTACTTTGGCCACATAATGAGAAGACAGGATACCCTGGAGAAGAAGCTGATGCTAGGGAAAGTGGAAGGCAAAAGGAAGAGGCGCCGACCAAGGGCAAGATGGATGGATGGTATTCTGGAGGTGACGGACTCAACCATTGGGGAGCTGGGGATGGTGACGGCCGACAGAAAGCTCTGGCATGGGCTGGTCCATGAAGTCACGAAGAGTCGGAAACGACTGAACGAATAAACAAAAAAAAAAGCATGTTAATCTGTAGTCGATTCACTTCATCTTTCACTGTGTTGAGATTTCCCATATTCATATTTCATGTGTTCCATGTTTCCCCTGTAATTCTGTCTTTGCAACCTCACATTTTCTTTCCCGCATGTCACCATCAGCAACCAGATCTCTTGAAAGTTTAATCCAGCCATGCCATAAGCACTACTAGTATTCTGAAGGATCCTCAAGTCTTCCTCAATTGCATATTGACTGCCCTTCACCCTGAAGAGCCCGTTATCTGGCACTATAATCTCAATCAGACTATCCAAGTGGTTTTCTTGATAACATACAGGAGTGGCTTACCATTGCCTTTTCCCACCCAGTATGAAATGAAACCAGCTCCATGACACACTGGCAGTGACAATAAAATGAACTCAATGGGAAGGGAGGTTGGAGAGAATTAGTTGGGTTGCTAGACTGTTCAGTCAATAGCTTAGTATCATCGCCAGTTTCCATTGTACTGTGTGAATACAGTTCATATATTTATAATGGCTTTTAAGGATTTTAAGTCAAAGCTGCTAAAGGTTGATCATTAGAGGTTGGCCGTTCTTTTTTCTTTGTGGATGCCCCAAGAAGGTGGGAGGTCACCCCATAGAATTTTAGAGTTTGAGGGTGCAATTGAGATTCTGGACTCCAACAAAGATATATGCTCAGTGCAGATATCCAAATTAAAGCACATCCCAGACTAATAGTTGACTAGCATTTGATAAAATGCATCTAATGAAGGGAAGCCTACCCTTTCAAGATCGAAGATCAGAATCTATCTGCCTGTAACATAAATCTATCTTTCACGAGACACGGGGGAAGTTAATATTGCCAGGGCATGATTCTGCCATAGTTAGACAGTGGTAGCAGAAGGCCTTTAGGCCTCCAAGAAATACAGTAGAGATGGGCGGTGATAAATTTGATTAATAATTAATTAATTAATTAATTAATTAATTAATTAATACAGATTTTTGGCTGGCCATGTCTTCCATACCAGTCATGTCACAATGACCTGATTAGCTTCAAATTTCAAAATTCACCCACTGAGGCAAAAGAACATGCACTCTGCCCTGTCTTATGTCAACATTTGTGGGAATGGGCCTAGTTTTCATGGTGACTATAGACATAAATTTTAGTGGTCTTCTCTTTTGCAGAAGACAGATTTTGTAGCAGGTGACCTCTGATGGTTGGTTAGTATGTCTCCCTTACTGGATATACAGTAGTTATTCTGGGGTATCTGACCTGAGTGTAGGAAGGGGTCTCATCCCTGCCAAGAAAGGGTGGGAAGGAATTCCATTGTTTTCACTAGAATATGTTTGGTGAATAAAAGGAAGTCAGACTTTCTGAACTGGTCCCTTGATGGAACAATCAAATTGTAATTATGCCCATGGTAAAAAAAAGTGTTTCTCTAGCTGACTATCTGCAGAAGAAGTGATATTAAGTCCACTGTGAATCTGTCTCCATTTACAATTATTGAAATCATGGTAATTTATTCTATTTCCATCAGAGCCTATGGGATTCCCACCCACCCCCATTCCCAGTCATCCTTCAAACCATAATAAGGAATACTAGAAACTCCCAATCTAGCAAACGTGATAAATATTTGGTATCTTCTCATATAAAAAACTTCAAAATACCTCGATCTCCATGGAGACACATGGTGAGGTTCTTATAGGTAGGGACTGTGCAGGTATGAAATTCAAGGCTGCCCCTTTAATGTGCCAGGCTTCATTTAATCTCCCTTGATAGAGTCAGTGTGGCTGTGCTCTTTGGCGAGAGAATTGTGCTTCTCCTTAGACAGCTCTGAGACCAAAGAGAAAGAACTGTAGCACATCTCCACCATGATCCATGAAATGTTGCGGATGCTTCTTCTCCTGATGTCCCATTTTCCTTGTACGATGTTGATGACCAAATGTCCATTCAGTGCGTTAGAAGAGGAGTACATTTTTAATCACTACAAACCAGGAGATTTCCTGATTAGTGGAATCGTATCTACAAGTTTGATCTTACATAAACAATACTCTTTCATCACGCCTCCAAACAAAATACTTGACAGGTAATTGATTTTATTCTTTCCATTGTCTTCTTTTCAGCAGAGAAAGATTCCCATTTCCTGGCACCTGGGTCTTGTTGATCTTGTCACCTTTTTTCCTCCTCATTTGCTTTAAGGAAAAGTCTGCTTCTACTCCATGCAATCATGCACTTTTAAAAGCTGTAGTTGGAGAGGTTTCTTTTTAATTGTTCCATGGAAGCTGACATTTACCCCTGTCAGCCTCAGTCAGCAATTTCACAGAAGGTTGCACGGTGGTTGGTCGCTTGGCTCTCCACAAAACGATCTGGGTGATGCCAGGGAGAGTCACCAAACACTCTTTCAGCAGAAGGCAAAGAAATGTGGCTCCTTCCCATCATGTCTGCTCATTCCCTGCAATCCTCTTTACGACCCCCTCTTTACTCTCTCAAA
Source organism: Charina bottae (assembly GCA_023362775.1). Lineage (NCBI taxonomy): Eukaryota > Metazoa > Chordata > Lepidosauria > Squamata > Charinaidae > Charina > Charina bottae. Next base: position 34,291,694 of record JALMGJ010000002.1, on the reverse strand, counting down.
ATAAATTAAAAATAAAAAGTAAAATATTATTCTATGACAAAGGAATATTAGTATATAGCAGTAAATAGCATCATGTCAAATGACTAAATTAATAACTAAACATAACAACTAACAATACAACAGTGCAAATGTCTAAATGCAGGCTTTGTCAGAGCTATCTTGCGAGATTCTGTTAATGTAGCCTTACAATCAAGTAGAATTAGTTCATCTAGTGGTGTTTCCTGTCTGGGTTACCTGGAAGGGCTGACAACAATCTTGCGAGTCTCACAGTACAAATCTCCCGCCTTCCCTATTTATCGCTTGCGTGGTCAGGGTGGGTCTTTCCTAATTTTCTTCTTTGGACCGTTACACTCTTGCAGACTCCCTTTCCTTTTCTCCGATCGTTCCCTAGGCAGCATCTCTTCCCTCTTTCTCCAAGGTCACCCTCCCATTCCATCACAGCCAAGCTGGAGCTTCATGTAGCCATGGGAACTTCTAGCTGTCTAAAATTGAGGGAAGGGGTTACTGTATACTTTTGATTGCTGGTGATAGGGAGATTCTTCCTATTAAGGGCTGTCAAGTCAGTGTTTGACTCTTTTCGACCACACAGATTGACCTTCTCCAGGATAATCTGTCCCCTGCCTGGCTTTTTCGGTCTCTCAATAGGGAGGTTAGGAACCCAATTTAAAGAAAAAACTGGGGGGCAATTCTTTTAGTAGGTTTGTGATTCAGTGCATTGAGCAAATTCCAGAAAATTCAGTAACCAAGTTAGGTCTACTGTAGCAACCAGCCCAAATATGCATGAAAGAGGACCACATGAGAACCTTTTGAATATAGAGCAATGCCAATACAAATTTATAAATTATAGCCAGAATATATCCTTTGGATATACACACAACCTGTAATCAAATAAAATCTAGATGAAATAGGGAATAAAAAAGAGACATATTTAGTAGAAATTTGTTTGCACATTTGGGGATAGTTTTTGAACGTTAAGTTTACACAAATGCATCTGGTTGCTAAGATACCTGGTGCAGTTGTATCCATTTGGATCCTTGATGTAAATGTATTAATTTTGCTGGAAGTGTATTCCTCAAAGTCATCATTTAGAGAAAATAGTGGTTTGGATCAGCTCTAGGGCTTCTACTGAGGATCACTTTGAGCCGGATGTAAAAGCATTTCAACATCCAAAAAAATTAATGACCTAGAAAGGTCCTGGAAATAAATGGTCAGGGATTTGGTGCCCACTTGCTGGATCATCACTTTGTTGTGGTGAGTGGGCTTGTGTGTTCCCAATGAACCCTGTGAGCAAAGCCGTCAGGAGTCATGTACTCCTGGTAGGGTCACCCAGGCAGTAAGTTCCAGGGGGAGGAACCAGACAAAGAACGATCCAAGAAAGTCCTCAATGGCAGAACAGGAGGAAGATAACAAAGTGTATTGTTACAACGGCTGCAAAGGCGGATGAAGGCTGCAGCAGACAAAAGGTCACCAATCGTCATGGTATCCATGCCATTGGATTAGAGCCTTTTCTCTGAAGGTTGTATGCTGATCGTTGTGCACCAATCTCCACACATAAAACAAATTCACGCACAGGGGTCTTCCAACCACACCAAACCCAAACCAACCAAAAGTCCCATGGCGACTGACGAATGGCAATGGGGGCAGGACTGTGAAATCCGGAAGCTCCTAGTCATGGACCAGCACATGGGCGGTGGATACGGATTCAGTCACCCTGACTCAAGGATTGAGGCAGTTGAGTAGTTCGGCAGCTGTATCCACGACTGAGCAGCCCTATTTAGGATCCACTCTGCTCACCCCATATGGGGAGGGGGCTAGAAAAGGTGCCCTAAACATAGTCTGCCTTATTTTCTCCCTGACTGGATTACCACGACCAGTGGGGTCACCATCTAGCGGTCGTAAAAGACACATGAATTTTGGAACATGGAATATACGGACACTGCAAGACAATATGGAGAGTGAACGACCTGAATGTAGGACTGCCATTATTGCAAGGGAGCTGAGACATTTTAATATTGATATAGCAGCACTCCAAGAAACTCGAAGAGCAGGAGGACAGTTGAAGGAAGAAAAAGGAGGTTATACCTTCTTTTGGAAAGGACTGCCTGAACAAGAACGATGAATACATGGGGTAGGCTTTGCTATCAAAAACGACCTTGTGGAGCTCTTGTCAGAAGTTCCCACTGGGATTAACGAACGACTCTCAACTCTCCGAATAAAACTCACCAAAAACCAACAGGCAACTATCCTAAGTGCTTACGCACCAACACTAGATGCAGATGAGCATATCAAGGAAAATTTTTATACCCAGTTGGACACCATCTTATCAGAGATACCAAAGGAGTTGCATATATGAAAGCCATTGGAAATTGTATCCTTCAAAGGCCAGTTCTTCTTTTGATTTAGTTTTATATTGTCCTTCTTTTTTTAGAAAGTCTTTGTAAGTCAACCATTTATCTTTAACTCTTACTTCTGTTCTATAAAATGCTTCTTGTGTAGAAATCCATAAAGGTCTTTTATAACATAAAGTTAGTTTATTAATATTCCAAATTCTTAACAAAGATCTTCTGATGTAATGATTTTTAAAATCCACGTTAACTTTCACTTTGTCATACCACAAATAACCATGCCATCCATATCTTAATTCATGACCCTCCAAGTTCAGTAATTTTTCATTTTTCAAAACTATCCACTCTTTTATCCATACCAAACAGCAAGCCGCGTAATATAATTTCAGATCCGGTAAACCCAATCCGCCTCTTTCCTTTGAATCTTGCAGCACTTTATATTTTATTCTTGGTTTTTTCCCTTGCCAAATAAACTTAGAAATATCTCACTGCCATTGTTTGAAAGGTTCTTCTGATGCCAATATAGGTAATGTTTGAAAAAGATATAAAATTCTTGGCAAGATATTCATTTTAATTGCTGAAATTCTACCTAATAATGATAATTGTAATTTTTCCCACTGATCCAAATCTTTTTTAATATCTGTCCAAAACGGAATATAGTTATACTTAAATAACTTGACATTTTTAGCTGTTAAGTATACTCCCAAATATTTTACTTTTTCTTCCATTGAATATCCCGTTATTTCTTTCAATTTCTCTTGTTGATGACGATCCATGTTTTTAGTCAAAACTTTTGTTTTCTGTAAATTCACTTTAAACCCTGCTAACAATCCAAAGTCTTTTAATTTCTGTATCAATAATTCAATTCCATCTAGTGGATTCTCCAAAGTAAAGACTAAGTCATCAGCAAATGCTCTAAATTTATAAACTTCTTTTTTAACCTTAATACCATGAATACCTTCATCTTGTCTAACATCTCGCAATAAGACCTCTAATACCAATATAAATAAAAGTGGAGATAATGGACAACCTTGTCTTGTACCTTTTTGGATTTCACATGGTTTACTAAATTCTCCATTAACAATTATTTTTGCAAATTGGGGAGTATATATTGATCTAATCCATTTAATAAAATTTCCTCCAAAATTCATATTTTCTAACACTTTAAACATAAAAGTCCAATTTAAATTGTCAAAAGCTTTTTCAGCATCTATAAATATCAAGGCAGCTTGTTTTTCATAGTGTTGTTCCAAATATTCCAATATATCGAATATATTTCGGACATTGTCATGGATCTGTCTCTTAGGTAGAAATCCTGCTTGATCTTGATGTATGTTTTTAAGAATGTTTTTCATTCTTTCTGCCAATATAGTTGTAAAGATCTTATAATCATTGTTCAATAAAGATATTGGTCTATAATTCTTAGTTAAAGTCAAATCTTGTTGTTCTTTAGGGATCAATGTTATATGTGCTTCTTTCCTAGTCTCTGGCATTGTTCCTGTTTCCAAAATCGAATTCATAGTCATCTGTAAAGGTAAACATAATTCATCTTCAAAACATTTATAATAAGCTGCTGACAGGCCATCCAGTCCTGGCACTTTTCCACTGCTAATTTTCTTAAAAGCCTTTACCATTTCCTCTGTTGTTATAGGATTGTTAAGCATTAATCTTTGTTGGTCATCAAGAACAGTTAGTTTCTGTTTACTCAGGTATTCTTCAATATCTATCAAATTAACTTCTTGTTTTTTATATAGTCTTGAATAATAATCATAAAAAGCTTCTTGTATATCTATATTATTCACCATAACTTTCCCTTCATGTTTTATTTTGGAAATTAAATTTTTTTTGTCTTTGTTTCTGTAATTTATAAGCCAACCATCTACCTGGTTTATTAGCATGTTCAAAATATTTTTGCTTTGTAAATTTCATTTGAGTCTCTATCTCTTGTGTCAATATCATCGATATCTGTTTTTGTAAAAATTTAATTTGAGTAGGTAAAATATCATCCATTGGCTTATCTCTTAAACATATCTCTTTATTTTTTATTTCATCTAAAATCAGTTGGATTCTCTCTTGTTTCTTTCTCCTCATTTGAGCATTATATTGAATAAAGTAACCCCTCATATATGCTTTACTGGCATCCCATACAATCTGAGTATTGGTGCCTTTGAATTCAATTGGAAATATTCCCTTAATTTTTTTTGCATGCCTCAACTATATCATTTTTCTGAAATATTGACTCATTTAATCTCCATCTGAATACATTCCTTTTTCCTTTAGCAGTCAACATTACTGGATTATGATCTGAAAGAGTCTTAGGTAATATTTCAACTTTACTAATATCCATCATTAGGCTTTTAGATATCAAAATCATATCTATTCTAGAATGTGATTTAAATCTTTCTGAGTAGTAGGTACAGTATATTCTCTAGAAGTCCCATTCATAAGTCTCCATTTATCTTGTAAGTCCAACATCTCTTTTAAATCAAAAAATGTTTGTGGCAATTTTCCCTGTGTACTCTTCACTTCTTTTTGAGATTGTTTATCCATCTTAGGGTAGATTACTCCATTCCAATCACCCATAAAACACCAATTTTCATAGTTTTGGTCCAAAAGTTTGTCCATCAAATTTTTATAAAATACTCCTTTATCCATATTCGGTGCATAAAGTCCAACAACCAATGTTTTGGTTCCTTGTATGTTTATTTCAACTGCGACATAACGTCCTTCATCATCCTTTAATATCAATTTTGGATTTAACTTTGGTTGTATATACAAAACTACCCCCTTTGTTTTTTTATTTCCAGCTGAAATATATTCTTCTCCAAGTTGTTTTTGAATCAGGTATTTAGTGTCTTTTTTGCAAATATGAGTTTCTTGTAAGCAAACTATATCCAATTTCAGTTTTTTCAAAAAATGAAAGATCTTCCTTCTTTTCTGTGGCGTGTTGGCACCATTTATATTCCATGTCAGATATTTATAATCCATAATTGTATTGGTAGTTAAAGTCCCTTTTTCAAGTCCAGACCTGCAGCTCCAATCTCAGATAAGTCTTCTTTCTTCTTCTTGTCTTTAGATGTCTCTCCTCCCTCTTCTAAATCTTCAGTTGGCACACCCATTTCTGTCTTGTATTTTTCTAAAAATGCTTTTGCTTTTAAGATGGAAGTTATTCTGAACTTCTGCCCCTTGAACGTAAAAGATACACCTTCTAATTTCTCCCATCTAAATGCAATATTATGTTGTTTTAATTTGTCTGTAAGGAAGGAATAATCTCTTCTTTTCCTTAATATTCTCAAAGGTATTTCTTTTAATATAATTATTTCTTTCCCTTCTATGTTTAATCTATTATTATAATGTTTCTTCAAAACTTGTTCTTTTACCACTTTTCTCACAAAATATATTAATATATCTCTAGGTACTTTATTTTCTCTTGCATATCGTGAGTTCACTCTAAAGATTTTATCTATTTCCAAATCTAGATTTTGTTCTTTTATCTCTAGAAATTTAGCCAATTCAGTTATAATCCTTTCTCTTACATCTTCATTTACTTGCTCAGGAACTGCTCTCAATCTCAAAATATGTTCCTTCTCTCTCATTTCCGCTAATGCTGTGATGTCTAAATTGTGTTCAATTTCTTTGGTAACATATTCTGATATAATCTCTAATTTTTGCATCTGACCTTGTGTATCTTTAAGTTCTCCTGACAGAGAGCTCACCACTTCCATAACAGTTTGTATTTCTCTTTTAAACTACAGCTTTATTTCTTGGGTGATTTCTTTTTTCATATCTTCCATCTTTTGGTATATCTATTTTATCTAAGGATGCAATTTGTTCTTCCATCTGCTTATTTTGCTGGCCCAGATTAGTTGATGAATCTTCCACTTTCTTGTTTAATGCTGCAATTGCTTCAAGAATTTTTTTCGTTTCCAATAGCGAAGTTTCTGTTGTTGAAGCAGATGACGCAGATTCAGTAGATGCTCTTCCAGCCTCTTTTTCCTTATCTTTATCTCTCCTCTTCAATACCACAGACGCCATGGTGTAGACAGTTTTCCTGTAAGAGAGAGGAAAAAAAAGAGAGGAGAAGGGGGAAAAAAGGGGAAGGGGGAGAGAAAATAAAAAATACCAAAAAAAATAAAAAATAAAAAAGGCAATAGTTCCAGCCAAATAGGAACTAAAAAAAGAAAAAGAAAATTTTTCCCCTAAAAATAAAAACAATCCTTTAAAAATAATTGTCTTCAAAGTTCATTTATAATCCATTAGGTAGATAAGTCTATATAATCTCAAAAGTAAGAAGTAAAACAACAGATGGCAGCTTTTTTTTTCTGCCCTCACTATAGTCAAAACAGTCCTAAGTAAAGTAAACAGTTCCAAGGTTTCTCACACCCATTAGTACTCTTCAGTCCGGCCAAAACTTACTGAAGTAAAAAAAAATTATGATAGAGTTATTTTCAATATATAAAAAGAAAAGAGGAAGCAATAATAATCCAAATCACTTCTTCTCCCAAATTACCTATTAAAAAGTCCAGTTCTATATAATAAATCCAAACAGTATATAAAAAATTAAAACAAGGCTTCTAAAAGAAAAGAGAAAAGATAATATTTTTCTTTCCCAACAATCTTCACCAAGAAAAAATAGAAGCCAAAGTAATAATTATTTCATATAGAAACAAAGTGAAAATAAAATATTCCCAAAGTGAAAATATATATAATAACCAATATGTAGAAACTTTAAATCCAAATAAAAGTAAGAGTAATAGGCAAATCACTTTTCTTCATGGTAAAGTCAATTAACTTTTCCTTCCCACCTTTTGACAGTCTTTGACAGGAAAGTGAAAATCACTACTAGCAGTTATTTAACAAGTCCAGAGATAAACCTTAGTGCTTAATTAGGCAATTAACATTTAAAAGAAAACTAAAAGGTGCAACTAAAAGGTCGAGTAGGGAGCTACTTAACTTTTTCAGCTTCGCGGCTTCCAGAGAGCTTATTGACAATCCCAGCCACCTTTGCCGCTTCAATCTGCATTTTCCCGTGGTGGATACGGGAATCTGCAGAGAGCAGCAAATCCGGCAGCCCTTGTGGTAAATCTTCTGTTCCCCCTTTCTCCAAGGTGATTTTTCGGCGATTTTCTTCTTTGTTAATCGCCGCTATTTGGAAGCCGTGGAAACGAAGCTCGGAGCCTCATTTCTCTGCTCCGCTTAGCTCGAGACCCGGAAGTGAAAGACATTTAAATCAGACAAAAAGGACCTTGAATTTGAACAAAATAAATCAGAATTTGAGATACAATTATGTGAGACAGATGACAATTTAATTGCTAAAATGTATAAATGATTGTTAAAAGGTGAAATGGTAGAGGAACAAGTTAAAGATTGCATGATTAAGTGGGCAAAAAATATTGGTCATAATATTCAAATGCAACAATGGGAAGATATGTGGATTAAAGGATTAAAATTTACTTTGTGCTATAATTTGAAGGAAAATTTCTACAAGATGATGTACAGATGGTATATGACCCCACAAAAGTTAGCTAAAATGTATGGGAATGTTTCCAACTTATGTTGGAAATGTAAAAAAAAAAGAGGGGTCATTTTATCATATGTGGTGGACTTGTGAAATTGCTAAGAAGTTTTGGACTCAGATACATTCATTGATGCAAAATATTTTACAAATTCAAGTTCCATATAAACCAGAACTATTTTTATTGGGAGTAACAGAAGAACAAATAGGAAAGAAATTTACAAGAATCATGCAATATATGGTTACAGCAGCAAGACTTGTATATGCACAAAATTGGAAAAATCAGACTATACCTACGATACAGGATTGGATGTTAAAAGGAATGGAAATGGCAGAAAATGATAAATTGACATGTTTATTAAAAGAAAATAAAAATTATTATTTTCTTAAAGAGTGGAAACCATTAATGGACTATTTGCAAAATGCAAATAATGTGTTATTGCTCCAACCTTATTTGCTATCTTCATCGCTATGATTATACACCTTGTTGAAGAGAAGCTTCCTACTGGTGTAGAAATTATATATCGAACAGATGGAAAGCTTTTTAATCTTAGTAGGCTGAAAGGAAAAAATAAGGTAATTACAACTTCTGTTATAGAACTTCAATATGCTGATGATAACGTAATCTGTGCACACTCCTAGGAAGATCTTCAAACTATCTTAAACATCTTTGCAGAAGCATATGAAAAGTTCGGCCTCTTGATTAACATTAAAAAAACCAAAGTTCTTTACCAGCAAGTTCGAACCAATCCCTCCGCAGCGCCATCAATCCAGCTTAAAGGTGTGTCACTAGAAAATGTCGACCACTTTTCTTATCTCGGCAGCCATCTATCTACAAAAGCCGACATCGACGCTGAAATTCAGCATCGCCTGAGCTCTGCAAGTGTAGCTTTCTCCCGAATGAAGCGTAGAGTGTTTGAGGGTCGGGACATTCGCAGGGAGACCAAAATGCTTGTTTACAAAGCCATTGTACTACCAACCCTTCTGTACGCCTGTGAAACATGGACCCTCTACAAACGCCACCTCCAACTCCTTGAAAGATTCCATCAACGCTGCCTCCGAAAAATTTATCTTGTAAGTCCAACATCTCTTTTAAATCAAAAAATGTTTGTGGAAAACGAAATATTGGTGGACAGCAAAAGAGATTCAAAGATACTCTCAAAGCTAATTTTAAAAAATGTAATATCAGCACTGAGAACTGGGAAGCCCTAACTCATGAGCGTTTCAATTGGAGGTCAGCCTTTATTAATGGCGCTATGGACTTTGAAGAAGCACGAGTACAGGGCGAAAGGGGGAAAAGAGCTAAAAGGAAGGCATGTCAAGCAAACCCTCATCATGACCGTCTCCCACCCGGAAACCTATGCCCTCATTATGGTAGGTTGTGTGGATCCAGAATTGGCCTTTATAGCCACTTACGGATTCACTGTTAAAATTTTACATTTGGAAGACAATCTTACTCGGCAACGCGTGATCGCCAATGATTATTTAATTGAGCAATGAATGTCGGATAATATTTCCTGCATTCCACCTTAGTGAAATTGGGCTTCAGGTAAAGTCCTCCTCTTCTTGGCCCTTCATATGATCAATCAGATTAGTTTCTATCTTTTTAAGGTGATCCATTACATCAACATTCCACAGAATTGAAAGTGTGGATTTCTGCTATCTAGAGTACAGTCAGAATATAAGAATCCACTTGATTTTATAAATGAAGATGAAAATCCAAACTGAAGATGAAGGACTTTTAATATCTCTTTCTTGCAGTAAGGAAGGTATGCGTTTCTGCTATGTCCTGCCCTTCCTCTTTGCCATTCATGAGATCAACCAGAATCCAAGGCTCTTACCCAACATCTCCCTGGGCTACAACATCTATGAGAACTTTTTCAGTGCAAGAATGACATACGAGGCAATGATGGACTTGCTGTCTACGGGGCAGGAGAAAGTCCCAAACTACAATTGTGGAACACCAAAACATCTCTTGGCCGTACTTGAAGGAACTGATTCTGAGCTCTTTCATCATGTTACAACCATGTTGGGCATCTACAAAATACCACAGGTATGAATGGACATTGAAGTTAATTCCATTTCTTAAAATCTCCAGATAGTATAGGAAGTGGAACTGGTAGATTTCACCAAATAAAATGTATCAGATGATTGAGCTTATTGGTCCGGTTAAATAGTACTGTTTCCATAATATAGGGACCTTTATTTTTCTGCCTCTGGCATCAGTGCCCAAAATATTTTTGAAAATTACACTGGCATCATGGAGTTCCCCTCTTTTGCTCCTGAACTGCTGAACTGGATTCAGACTAAAGGCCCTTTTCCACATCTGAGCTGAAGTGCTTCCATCCTACCCTCGACATCATATTTGTGTTCCCCTGGCAATCCCTCCCCTGCCTCTTTTCTCTCTCTCTCTTCCAGTCAGTCCACTCCACTCACACCTGACTTCCCTCCAAAAAAGTGGAAGACAAAAAATTATGGTCCCCCATATTCCAACCACATCCAAGGAAGCCTCAAGGACTGTTATGGGGGAAAAAGAGGGGAAATATTTATTTTAGAGGGTCTGTCCCCACTTACACCTAAAGACAATACAGATTCCAGGGACATCTTTTTTCTACACAGTTTACATAGTGTTTCAACATCCCCATTCCACGAGACACATTTAGCTGAACAGCATATTAGTAGCATTTTGCACTTTGTTCTGGCACTGTCCAAAGTGTGTAAAATCTACCATTCCTCTCCTCCTTTGACCTTGGAGGGAAAGTAGGTAGCTCTCAATGATTGAGAAGACAGACAAGTGAGACACAGCACAGATCCAGGCTAGGTGTGAAGAAATTCTCTGCAGTGGGGAAAATGCCTGAGGTTTAAGCACTGATTTTTTTCTCTGAAATCAGGACAATAACCCAACTTTTCTATTTCATTTTAGATCAATTATGAGGTCATCAGCCACATTCCTGAGCATAAACATCATTTTCCCTTTTTCTACCGGATGAGTCCAAAACAAGAGCCTCCTCACTTGGGGATTGTCAAGCTGCTCCTGCATTTCCGATGGACGTGGATCGGCCTCGCTACTCCGGACAATGAAAGTGGAGAAAAGTTCAGAAGAAACTTTGAGCTTGTGGCCATCAAGAAAGGGGTTTGTGTTGCCTTCTCAGAAAGCCTCCCTGTGCTAGATCAGAAGATGACAAAGGACTTCCTTTCATATTTTAGCAACAATGAAGTAAAAATTATTGTTTGTCAGTTGGACTTTCAGGCCACATTAATTTTAGCACTGATAATACGAGAAACTAAAAAAGCTAAACAAATGTTTGGGGAGAAAGTATGGATTGCAACAACTTTGCCAGACATAATTGTGAGATATTTTAATACAGTGATTGATCTCCAGCATAAAGATCTTTTGCTATCTTTCTTAACTGTAGCAAACAAAAGGACACAAAATTATGATTTTAATACCTATTTCTCTGCCAGGAAGAAATTTGGGGAGACAGCATTTCAGTGTTCCTCTTCTCACCCTATTGTATCTAAGAAAGTTAGGAAAAAATGCACAGAAACAGGGAACTGGGAAATCCCACCCCATGATGTGGTTGCAAGAATTATGTCTGACGTTGCCTCCAGTATTTCCACTTCAATCCAAGCTGTGGCCAGAGTCCTCCATGCTGTCTATTCCTCCCACCTGAGTCAGAGGAGAATCAGGGTTGGAGACCATCTCATACCGCAGGTGGTACAGCCATGGCATGTAAGATTTGTCTCTGAATTTCTGCTAATGATCCCCCTTAAACAACTTAGTATTTGCTAGAAATGGGCAGGGTTGGAAATGGGAGGGGATATTCTCCACAGCAATTGCCCACTTTTGAGTGTTTCTTCTCACCAAATGTGGAGGCTTGGAGAGAAAAGAGAGAGAGATTCTGTTGCTACATCTTTCAAACTGAACAGTTGTGCTGGTTTGGGAAGCTGGGAGAACAAGGAATGAAGAGGAAGGGTTCTTTCCCTATTGGCAGAATAAATCAGCACCAGGATGCTAAAGAAACCATCAACTTTCTTGACCATCAAACATTGACCGGTTTTAGCTTCTAGACCAGGGAATTTTTTCTCGCTTCCTGTCCTGCCGTCTTAACAGGATGTGAAGTCTCTGCCCTTTCCAGTGTCTTCAGGGAACACCCAGGACAGTTGTCTGTAGGTTGAGTCATGGCAACTGGATTTCTCTCTTTTTGGTTGAAACGTTTTGCTGCTTGTCCAAGTAGCTTCTTCAGTCTGGGCAAAAGTTAGTGAGGGGACCCCATATATGTCTTCCAGGGTGGCTGTATTACCTTACACCTGATTTGCTTGTTAATTGGGCAATTGAGGTGTAGATAGTCTTTTGGATGTCTTACTCCTAAAACCTTTATTCATCCCCAAGTGGATGTTAAATGTGGCCTTGCTGGTGAACTTGTGAATTGGTCTTAATCTTCCTGGGGACTAATGAAAGAGCAGCATGATAAATGGGGGACAAGTTGTGCCTGAGGCCTCTGCCTCTATTGAGGGAAGGATTTTCCACTTTGGCATGAATGGATTCCTTAACCCCTCTCTCAAACCACCTATCTTCCCTGTCCAAAATGTGAACATTAATGTCATCAAATGAGTGTCCTTTTTCTTTTAGATGCACAGCAAAGCAGCAGGAATGGGGAAGGTCTAGCTGCAGGACTATCTGTCATCTCTAGACTCCTTGTGTGGCCCTTCTTCTATACCGAGCTCTTAGCTGTATACAAACAAACACCAAGATCAGAATAGAAGAGTTCCTTAGGATGTGTCTCCCCTTCCAAACTGGAGGATTGAAGCCCATTTTGCATGTGTTTCTACCTCCCAATCATTCCTCCCTTTTTGGTATCATCAACCTTCAAACTTAGTTGACCCTGCTAGAATGGCACAGTCCTTCAACATTAGAGGGACATGTAGATGTGGCCACCACTGTTGTGCAGCTCTGTTGGACCATGCCCCACAGCTGCTGTGTCCCACTCTTTAGACAGACAACCGCAGAATGGCAACTGCTGACCAGTGACCAGGGAGCATATCCACTTCAGCCTGAAATGGTCAATATCCCACCCCTGCTGGCCACATCAATTACCCTCCACATTCTGCAGCTCTCACTCACCAAATACACAACTTTTAGGGTGCAGCTTAGGTTGACTGGAGGCTTTCTCATTCAAGAGCTGCAGAAGAGATGAAGGCAACGTGGTGGGGGCAAAGCACAAAAAGGGTATTGCCATGGCTGGTTTCTGACATGGTTAGGTGCAAGGAAGGAAAAGCCCAGAAAAGCACTTTCACACATATTTCCAAATCCCAAGACTTCTTGTCCTTTTCAGGGGCTTTCTGTAACACTAGTCAACTTCACCTTCCTGACAATGTACCAGGTTTGTCCCCCATATACAGTACCATGAGATCCTAATCTTAAGACACAGAAGAAGGACATTTATGCAAAGCTGAAGCACTGAAAGGTGAAATGGTACAAATCATAAATGTCACCAAGATAGATGCTGAAGCCAAATTTGTCTTTCCTACAGCATCCAGATGGTTGCATGTTTCCTTCTAGAAAATGACACGGCCAAAAGCAGGAGGAGAGGGGCAATAACCATACAGTGGAGGCAAGAATATTGCATTCAGAGATGCACCAAAGGAGATAAAAGGCCCAAGACCTTTTGATAGACAGAAAGGACATTGAGAGTAAATCCTTAACTAGGTTTCTCCCAAACATTGGAGAAAGAGGAAGCCCCATTTGGACTTAGTGATCAAATAAGAACACATAAGGTACAGGGGTGATTCTCCATGTCTTTCTAGCTTCATCCTTTTCTAAGAAACTTCCAGCTTTACAATCTTTCAGTGGATGAGGTTTATTTGGATGAGAATGGAGATCCTGTTGCTGACTTTGATATCATGGACTGGGCAGTATTTCCCAACAAGTCTTCTGCTGCGGTGAAAATTGGAAAGATAGAAATGGAAGCCTCTTCAGAAGTCAAGCTCTCCATCGATCAGAATGCCATCATATGGCCGACTTCGTTTAAGGAGGTAGTTGAAGACGCTTGTTCAAGGGGTGGGGGGTGGTATCATTTACCTGATGTTCTATATTCATCTGAGTTTGCAGCTTAGCAGCCTTGCCACTATGATGGATGGTCTGTGCTGAGGGCACAAAAAAGGACACTCTATTATTTCTCTTGAACCTCAAAAAGTCTACTGCTGAATGTGGGAATGCCAAATGCGAAATGTAGGAAAGCATGTGGTTGGTCAGCTCAATGCATCTGGTAGCCTGCAGGGAAGGTAAGCAGGCTAGCAAAGCCCTTTGACATAGGAAGTGCCTGTTGAAGGACATCTTACCTACAGCTTCCTTGGTGCTGGAGCCTACCTCTAGACTGAGCTGGTAGGAAGTGGAGATTCAAGAGAAACACATTAGAATAAGGCAGAGCCTTGAGGAAGTAATGGGAGAGGCTGTCCTACCAAGATTGAAGGAAGGAAAGTTCTGCATTCCCTGCTTTGGATTACTTTTCCCAACATTTTTTACTACTACCATTCGAGGTGATGCTGACAGGGCTTCAAGGTCAAAGGGCATGCTCACTTCCTAGAAGGACAGAAACTGTTGGCTAAAGATGCCCAACCACAGGAGCCATCAGCCTTTCATGGACTTTGAGGGTATTCTGGGACAAAATCATACTGTTATAAGATTAGTCCTGGGAATTTTTCACCAAAAGAGTGTGATGTTTAAAATGAATTATGGGAAAAAATTCTCAGACTTAGAAAAGACCTTGATAGTATATGCTTGGGTTTTAAGCAGTGGATGTAACAGGAATTTAAACATTTTGCAGCTTCTCTTTCTGCTCATTGCAAATCCTGCCCTTAGAAAGGAGCCAAGGATTCTAGGAAGAAAAATGCCAGCTCAGTGACTGGGTTCATCAAGACTTCCCTTGATTTTCCTTCTGTTTAGAAAATTCCTTTTTCAAGATGTACTGAAAGTTGTCTCCCAGGATACACCAAGCTCATGAGAGAGGGAGCACCAGTTTGCTGCTATGACTGTTCTCCGTGTATGGAAGGAACAATTTCCACACAAGAAGGTAGATGCCCCAAAAGAAAAGAATGAGCACCGTTCAAGTCCAAAGCAGGCCTGATCTTGTCCCCAAGGGCCAAACAAGCCTGTTAAATTCTGCCAACTGTTACTAACTTGCTGATTTATTTCTCTCACAAAATGCCCCATAACATTGGCGATCACCCATAGCCGAGTAAGATTGTCTTCCAAAGGTAAAATTATAACGGTGGATCCGTAAGTGGCTATAAAGGCCAATTCTGGATCCGCACAACCTCCCACAATGAGGGCATAGGTTTCCGGGTGGGAGACGGTCATGATGAGGGTTTGCTTGACATGCCTTCCTTTTAGCTCTTTTCCCCCTTTCGCCCTGTACTCGTGCTTCTTCAAAGTCCATAGCGCCATTAATAAAGGATGACCTCCAATTGAAATGCTCATGAGTTAGGGCTTCCCAGTTCTCAATGCTGATATTACATTTTTTTAAATTAGCTTTGAGAGTATCTTTGAATCTCTTTTGCTGTCCACCAATATTCCGTTTTCCATTCTTAAGTTGGGAGTAAAGTAGCTGCTTTGGAAGATGATGGTCAGGCATTCGAACAACATGACCGGTCCAGCGAAGTTGATGTTGGATGATCATTGTTTCAATGCTGGTGTTTTTCGCTTCTTCTAATACGCTAACATTAGTCCGCCTATCTTCCCAAGGAATATGCAGAATTTTTCGGAGGCAGCGTTGATGGAATCTATCAAGAAGTTGGAGGTGGCGTTTGTAGAGGGTCCATGTTTCACAGGCGTACAGAAGGGTTGGAAGTACAATGGCTTTGTAAACAAGCATTTTGATCTCCCTGCGAATGTCCCGATCCTCAAACACTCTACGCTTCATTCGGGAGAAAGCTACACTCGCAGAGCTCAGGCGATGCTGAATTTCAGCGTCGATGTCGGCTTTTGTAGATAGATGGCTGCCGAGATAAGAAAAGTGATTGACATTTTCTGGTGACACACCTTTAAGCTGGATTGATGGCACTGCAGAGGGATTGGTTCGAACTTGCTGGTAAAGCACTTTGGTTTTTTTAATGTTAATCGAGAGGCTGAGCTTTTCATATTCTTCTGCAAAGATGTTTAGGATAGTTTGAAGATCTTCCTCGGAGTGTGCACAGACTACGTTATCATCAGCATATTGAAGTTCTATAACAGAAGTTGCAATTACCTTATTTTTTGCTTTCAGCCTACTAAGATTAAAAAGCTTTCCCTCTGTTCGATATATAATTTCTACACCAGTAGGAAGTTTCTCTTCAACAAGGTGTATAATCATAGCGATGAAGATAGCAAATAAGGTTGGAGCAATAACACATCCCTGTTTAATGCCGGATTCCACTTTAAATGGATCGCTTTGAGAGCCATTGTTATTCAGGATTGTTGCCATCATTTCGTCATGGAGTAACCGCAAGATGTTCACAAATTTATCAGGGCATCTGATTTTTAGGAGGATGGTCCAGAGAGCAGTACGATTTACAGTATCAAAAGCTTTAGTCAGATCAATAAATGCCATGTACAGAGGGCGGTTTTGCTCCTTGCATTTTTCTTGAAGCTGTCGTGCAGTGAAGATCATATCCACTGTTCCCCTGGAAGGGCGGAAGCCATTTTGCGTTTCAGGGAGGATTTCTTCTGATACAGATAGGAGACGGTTTGCAATGATCTTTGCCAGGATTTTGCCTGCTGTGGCTAGAAGGGAGATGCCTTGATAGTTTTCACAGTCTGTTTTATCACACTTTTTAAAGAGAGTGATAATTATGGCATCCCTAAAGTCTGCTGGTATCTCCTCCCTCATCCAGATTTTTTCGATGAGCTTATGAAGTTGTTGTGTAAGTTCAGGCCCACCTTCTGTAAAGACTTCAGCAGGAATCCCATCAGGTCCACTAGCTTTGTTATTTTTCATTAGTTTAGTGGCTTTACTGACTTCCTCCAAACTAGGGGGTAGTGTAAGCTGATCTCTTATTTGTTTTTGCGGGATTTGCAAGAAGACTTCATCAGCCACAGTAGAGTGACGATTAAGGAGATTGTAGTAATGCTCTTTCCAGCGCAGTGCAATAGACTCTTTGTCCTTTAGAAGTTTAGCACCATCTACTGAGCGTAAGGGATTTGTACCATGGTTTGTTGGTCCATAGATGGCCTTTATGGCATTAAAAAAGCCCCGTGCATCATGAGCATCTGCAAAATGTTGGGTTTCCTGGGCTTTTTTTATCCACCATATGTTCTTAAGTTCTCTAGTTCTTCTTTGGACTTCTGCCTTTGCACTGGCGTAGATTTTTTTCTTAACGGCACAGTTAATATCTTTTTGCCATATCTGGAAGGCTTTCCTTTTCTTGTCAATAATATGTTCAATCTCACTATCGTTCTCATCAAACCAGTCCTGATGTCTCTTAGTCTGGTATCCGATAGTTTGTTCACAGGCTGAAATAATAGAAGTCTTCAATTTAATCCAGTGTTCCTCAACATTTTCAGGAAGTTCCATAGGCAGATGTTCCTTGAGAGTTGACTGAAAGCAAGCTCATTTAGTAGAATCTTGAAAGGCCAGTGTATTCATTTTACGCCTTGGTTTTCTTCCTTGGAGCCTACGATGAGGGACAATCTTTATGGCCATCCTGGATCCAATTAATCGATGGTCTGTCCAGCAGTCATCGGCGCTCGTCGTGGTTCTGGTGAGAAATACATCACGGCGATTTCTAGCACAGACAATTACATAATCTAAAAGATGCCAGTGCTTCGACCGTGGGTGCTTCCATGATGCTTTAAATTTATTTTTCTGGAGAAAGAGTGTGTTAGTAATGACAAGGTTATGCTCTGCACATTTAGTCAGAAGTAAGATTCCATTCGTGTTGCTGTTGTCAACTCCTTCTTTCCCAATGATCCCTGGCCACAAATCAAAATCACGCCCAACTCTTGCATTGAAATCGCCCACGAGGATAATTTTATCCTCCTTTGGTATCTCTGATAAGATGGTGTCCAGCTGGGTATAAAATTTTTCCTTGATATCCTCATCTGCATCTAGTGTTGGTGCGTAAGCACTTAGGATAGTTGCCTGTTGGTTTTTGGCGATTTTTGTACGGAAAGTTGAGAGTCGTTCGTTAATCCCAGTGGGAACTTCTGACAAGAGCTTCACAAGGTCGTTTTTGATAGCAAAGCCTACCCTATGTATTCGTCGTTCTTGTTCAGGCAGTCCTTTCCAAAAGAAGGTATAACCTCCTTTTTCTTCCTTGAACTGTCCTTCTCCTGCTCTTCGAGTTTCTTGGAGTGCTGCTATATCAATATTAAAACGTCTCAGCTCCCTTGCAATAATGGCAGTCCTACGTTCAGGTCATTCACTATCCATATTGTCTTGCAGTGTCCATATATTCCATGTTCCAAAATTCATGTGTTTTTTACGACCGCTAGATGGTGACCCCACTGGTCGCAGTAATCCAGTCAGGGAGAAAATGAGGCAGACTATGTTTAGGGCACCTTTTCTAGCCCCCTCCCCATATGGGGTGAGCAGAGTGGATCCTAAATAGGGCTGCTCAGTCGTGGATACAGCTTCCGAACTACTCAACTGCCTCGATCCTTGAGTCAGGGAGACTGAATCCGTATCCACCGCCCATGTGCTGGTCCATGATTAGGAGCTTCCGGATTTCACAGTCCTGCCCCCGTTGCCATTCGTCAATCGCCATGGGACTTTTCGTTGTTTTGGGTTTGGTGTGGTTGGAAGATGCCTGTGCGTGAATTTGTTTTATGTGTGGAGATCGGTGCACAACGATCAGCACACAACCTTCACAGAAAAAGGCTCTAATCCAATGGCATGGATACCATGACGATTGGTGACCTTTTGTCTGCTGCAGCCTTCATCCGCCTTCACAGCCGTTGTAACAATACACCTTGTTATCTTCCGCCTGTTCTGCCATTGAGGACTTTCTTGGATCATTCTTTGTCTGGTTCCTCCCCCTGAAACTTACTGCCCTGGGTGACCCTGCCAGGAGTACATGACTCCCGACGGCTTCGCTCACAGGGTTCATTGGGAACACACAAGCCCACTCACCACAACAAGGTGATGATCCAGCGAGTGAGCGATCCAGCCCCATAATGCCCCATAAGCCGGACCATGGTGTGTGGGGGGGTGTATGGGTGTTCTTGAGGGTGGGAATCTGACCTTGGATTAGTAAAACAGGTTTTATAACAGAGATTTATTTACAGGAAATGCATGATAGGGAGAGGCAAAGCTAGCTAACTGCTACTTCACAGGAGGAGAGGCCAAGGGCAGGCACACCATGCAGGTACAACATAGGCAGAAGGAAGTGACCTACATTACCAATTTTTTAAGAAACTGCAATCAGCTTGAAACAGATGGAATACAGAGGAAATCCTTACTGCTCTATGTATACCCAGCTGTCCCCTTGGGTCAGTTTGTCATCAGCTGCTGAATGCCACTGAATTCACTAGCTAAGAAAACAACTGCTTGTTTTTCAGATGCAGTTCATTGTGAAAAGTGTCCAGATGACCAGCATTCCAATAAAAAGCGAGATCAATGTCTCCCCAAGATTATAAGTTTCCTGTCTTATCAAGAAAGGTTGGGTCTCATCCTGACGCTCTTTGCACTTGGCTTGTCCCTAACCACTGCCTTTGTTCTGGGAATCTTCATTAAATACCGAGAAACTCCCATAGTTAAAGCCAACAACCGTGATCTCACCTACATTCTCCTCATCTCCCTACTGCTCTCCTTCTTGACTTCCCTGCTGTTCATAGGGCACCCCAAAAAAGTGACTTGCCTCCTTCGACAAAGCACGTTCTGTGTTGTTTTCTCTGTTGCTGTGTCTTCCTTGCTCGCCAAGACTATCATGGTGGTGGCGGCATTTCTGGCCACAAAGCCAGGCAGCAGGATAAGGAAATGGCTGGGGAAGAATCTGGCCAACTCCATTGTCTTGTTCTGCTCTGGGGTTCAGGTGGGCATCTGCATCATATGGCTGGGAATAGCTCCCCCATTCCCAGATGCTGACCTACATTCCCAATCAGGACAGATCCTGCTGCAATGCAATGAAGGTTCCATTACCATGTTCTACACTGCCCTTGGTTACATGGGCTTTCTGGCTGCTATCTGCTTCTCGGTTGCTTTCCTGGCCCGCAAGCTGCCAGGGAGCTTCAACGAAGCCAAGTGGATCACCTTCAGCATGCTGGTTTTCTGCAGCGTTTGGGTCTCCTTTGTCCCCACCTACCTGAGCACCAAAGGGAAATACTTGGTGGCTGTGCAGACCTTCTCCATCCTAGCCTCCAGCCTGGGCTTACTTGGCTGCATCTTTATCCCCAAATGCTACATCATTATCCTGAGACCTGACATGAACACCAAGGAGCATCTCATGATGAAAAACAATGAGGGCTCTTGATTTTTGTGATTTTGTTTTTAGTATAACTTAGTGGTAATATAAAATAAGATAAATAATTTTTAATTTATTAAAGTAAAGTTATTTACTTGTAAATAACTTTACAAGTAAAGTCCATTTTATCAGTTCTACAAAGTCATTCTTTCTCCCATGTACCTTTGTATTATGACTGAATACAATCTGCATTCAGCCCAAATCATAAGCAAAGAGGTGATGGTGAATTCATCCTTGAGGGAGGGACTGTTCCCGTCTGCCTTTAAGGAGGCACTGGTATGCTCCCTCCTCAAGAAACCATCACTGGTTCCCTTTTTTTAAAAAAAAAGGTGGCTGAGAAAGTGGTAGCATTGCAGCTCCAGAGGATCCTGGATGAAACAAATTATCTGGACCCTTTTCATTCACCTTTCAGGCCTGGATATGGGATGGAAATAGCATCAATGACACATTTGGATGATCTCTGGCAGGAGCAGGAGTGAGATGGGGGCAATGCATCCATCCTTGCTTTTCTTATCATCAGCTTTCATCGACCATGGTATCCTTTTGGGTCGACATAGGGAGCTGTGGGTGGGTGGCACAGTTTTGTGCTGGTTAACCTACTTCCTCCAGGGCTGGTCCCAATCAGTTGATAGGGAGTGAGAGAGTGGCCCATGGCCCCTCCTTTGTGGGATGCCACAGGCTTTGGTACTCTTTCCGCTCCTTTTTAAGATCTACATGAAACCACTGGGTGAGATGATCCATTACCATGGGATGAGGAATCATCAATATGCAGATGATACACAATTATGCATCTCTATCCCGGGTTATTTAAGTGACCCTCTTCAGTGCCTGGAGGCTGTAGGTGTCTTGATTGGTGTGATGATCCCAGTGCCAGTATCTAACTTAAGAAATTCTCCAGACAAGTCATCAGACTTCTTAGAAAATTCATTTATTAGAATACAGCTAAAAAAAGGATGGCTGCAGAGCTCTGAATACCAGTTTTGGCGTAAAGCATTCAAACTTAAAAACAACACTCTGATTTCATCCCTTGTTAGTTTCAAAACAACCATTTTCCCACTCCAGATCTTCCCCTCTCCCAACTTGTTAATGAAACTCCAGGTGTCTGATCAGTGTTCACAGTTAGTCTTAGTCAGCTAGGAATGCGAGGGAGAAGTTTCTCTTCTTTGCAAAGTAGCAGCTACAAAGCAGGTTGACACGAGTCGGCTTCTATACGGCGTGACACATGTTGGCTCAAAGACATGGCAGGCAAGCAAAGCGAGACTGACATTCCACCCCTCAAAAAAAAAAAAATGTCCCCTCAATGAGCAGGGGACCAGCAATCCTATAAATGAGAATAATAATAAATATTTAGGTTAATTAGGAAAATGGGAGTGGAAAGAACGAGTTAAATCAGAAGCTCGAACATGGTGACTGAAGACCCATTCGCTGTCACTTTTAGGAAAGTTTTTCCATTGGACGAGGTATTGGAGTTGGGTGTGATATTTGCAAGAGTCTAAAATGGCCTGAATTTCAAAGTGTTTTTCCCCATCAATGAGAATTGGATTGGGGGAGGTGGAGTAGGATGCCAGTCGGCAGACAGTTTAAAAGGTTTGAGAAGTCTGCAATGGAAAACGGGGAATGCTTCTCATATTCTTAGGTAACTGCAGTTGAACAGTGACAGGATTAATAACTTTGGTAATAGGAAAAGGTCCAATGAATTTAGCACTCAATTGTTTAGATGGTTGAGTGGATTTAAGAGGTTTAGTAGAGAAGTAAACCTGTTGGCCAACAGACAATTCCCATTCATCTGCGTGTTTATGATCGGCAAAGTGTTTATAAGTGCTTTAGCTTCTTGGAGAGTTTGAAGCATTACAGGCCAGTTTTTCTGAATGTGTTTGATTCATTCATATACAATGTGAAAAGTGGCAAATCCAGTGCTTTGGTGAACATAATTGTTATAGGCAACTTCGGCAAAAGGAAGCAGGTCCACCCAGTTGTCCTGTTGGTAATTGATGTAACATCAGAGATATTGTTCGATAATGGCATTCACACATTCAGTCGATCCGTCCATTTGCGGAAGGAAGGCGGTGCTTAAAGCTTGCTCTGCCCCTATGAGTTTAAGGAATGCTTTCCAAAATTTGGATGTGAACTGTGGGCCATGATATGAGGTGACCCTGGAAGACACGCCATGTAATTTATAGATGTGTTGCACAAATAGTCTAGCCAGTTGGGGCGCAGTAGGTCATCCTGCACATGGGATAAAATGTTTGTTTGGAGTATAAATCAGTGACAACCCAAATAACTGTTTTCTTTTTACTTTCAGGCAAGTCAACAATGAAGTCCATGGCAATTTATTCCCATGATCTGGTAGGGCTAGCCACATTTTGCAAAAGTCCAGTAGGTTTACCTATTTTGCATTTGGACATAGCACAGACAGGGCATGTAGAGATGTACTCCTGGACATCCTTTTGAAGGGATGGCCACCAGAATTGTCAGCGTATGAGATGCAAAGTCTTTATAAAACCGAAATGGCCGGCCAGTTTGGAATCGTATGAACATTGCAAAATCTTTTTTTGCAAAGGCTCAGGAACATGAATCTGATTGCCATGCCACCAGATGCCGTTGCATTCAGTAAGGTCAGTTTTGTGTTGAGACAACCAGGCATCTTGGTGTTGAGAAACAGAGAGCTCTTGTTGCAACACAGGAGCCATGGTGTTGGCGCTTCGAGTAAAGGCCACCACTCCGGAGTTGACAAGCTCCTCCCTAGGCATGTTTTGCTGCAGCAAGGGAGGTGTGGTGAGAGGGGAGGTGGTGTTGGTGTTAGGAATGACAGGAACCAATCCAAGGGGAGGAATGACGGAGTTAAAAACAGCCTCCCATTGGCCATGGTGTGCAGGCTGGTAGGAAAGAGCATATGCGAGAAAGTTTTTCCCACCCTGTATATACTTCAAAGTGAAATTAAAGCAGGTTAAAATTGTGGCCAACGGATGTGTTTGGGATTCAGTTTTCTGGGGGCTTGGGGGGCTTGGAGATTTTTGTGATGTGTCCAAACCTCAAACGGATGAGGAGCTCCTTCCAAAAGGTGGCACCAAGTTACAAGTGTGTGACGGACAGCAAAAGCCTCTTTCTCCCAAACATGCCATCGTCATTCTGTGTCAGTGAACTTGCGGGAAATATATGCACATGGTTATAAAGCCCCCTTCTGGCCCCTTTGCAGCAAAATGCAACCAATTGCAACATCAGAAGCATCAACCTGGATGACAAGGGTCAGGGAAGGGTCGGGGTGTTTTAACATGGGCTCAGCAGTGAATAAAATCTTTAGGTGATCAAAAGCCTGTTGGCATTCTTCTGTCCAATTCAAAGCAGCGCCAGGTTGTTTAGCTTTCTTAGCATTTGCCTTTCCTTTCATTTTTAACAAGTCAATGAGAGGCAATGCAACTTGGGCAAAATTGGGGATGAATTGGTGGTAAAAATTTGCAAATCCCATAAAGGCATACCAGCACGCCATTATATAAAAGGTCATGTAACACTTCATTAATTAAGGACATAAAGAACCCCGGGGCTCCTTTTAAACTGAACGGCATAACAAGATACTCAAATGCCCCCAAAGGACAGTTAAAAGCAGTTTTCCATTCATCCCGCTCCCGTATGTGCACACGAAAATACGCCTCTCTTAAATACAGTTTGGTGATAATTTTCCCTGTAGACAAGTGGGCTAGCATGTCTTGCAGGAGGGTAAGCAGGTATTTGTTAGACATTGTAATGGCATTGAGTCCTCTATAATCAGTACATAAATGTAAAGATCCATCTTTTTTTCTGCGGAACAGTACCGGAGCCCCCAGGGGGGAATTGGCTGGTTGGATGAAACCTCACTCCAAATTTTTGTCAATAAACTCCCTCAAAGCCTCCGGGATCGAGTTCAAAAGCGCAGTCTGCCTTTCGATGGGGAGGAAGCTGATTTGATTCAGCCTCGCCAAATGCTACTTTTAAGTCGGAGTATTGCCGCGGGATAAGGTTTCCCTGATGGGTCGAGGAGTCATCCACAGCAGCCAAACCTGGTAAACTCGGCAGGGGCAGAGTGACTGTCTCGGGGTCAGCCACAATATGTAAAGTTTCCAAGGCTGGTGGGGGATCAGGCTCCTGCCAACTGCCATGTCTCCCATCAGGGAACTGCAAACTTCCCAAACCCCATTCCACTTTAGGCTTTCTGTCTTTCAACCAGGTGAGCCCAAGAATTAAGGAATGAGTGGCTATAGGAGCCACTAGAAATCTCAAAGTCTCTTTATGAGTCCCAATTCTCATCTCCAGCATTTCAGTATAAAATTGCATGGGCCCCCCTTGCATCTCAGACCCATCAAGTTGAGTAACTGTCACTGGGTTTTTTAGTCTCCCAACCCTAGTCTTAATCCCATTACTACTGGAGGGTGCATTATGCAATGAGTGCAACCACTGTCTAAAAGCCCTACTAAGTCCGCACTCCTGCCAGTTCATAAGGAAGTGATTTTATTTCCCACCAATAGACTGGGAGAAGGTCCACTCACCATCGTATCTGGATGCCCAGTGCATTGAGTTATCGCTGCCTGCCCTCGGGCACCATTTATGGCAGGCAGTTCCAGTTTCCCGGCAACTAGAATTCTTCATCTGCTGAGTTGTCGTTGGCGTCGGACAAACTTCTCGGCATGGACTCAGTGGCTCCTCTGGTTTGCGCAAGCTCAGTGCCGATGTAGGCACCACTGGATGCTTTTGTAGTTTGCAAATTGGGTTTGCAGTTGAGGCTTTTACCTCATTGAGCTGGTTGGGATAAAGGACATGCAGCAATGAGATGGCCTTCCTTGCCACATCTGAAGCAAGCCCTGCTTTGAACATGCCACTCTTTCTCCCTTTCCCAAGTTCTGCACCTTTCTTTTCATTCGCTACTCAAAATAATAGTAGAAATGCACTTCTAGGCTCCATGCATGCAGTGCTGTAGTTTTACTTGCGTACGGGCTTCTTCCACTTCTCCAGCTAGGCAAATCCAACCTCGCAAGGTCGTTGGTTTAGTCCGTGCCAGACACCATTCCAAAATATCAGGTTTTAAGCTGACTCAGAAATACTCTAATTTCAACAACTCCAGCCAATCAGTCATCTTTCCCACTAGCCTCTTAAATTCCGAGGCATACTCCAATACGGATCAGCTTTCTTGTCTAAGAGTTTGCAGACTGGTTCTGCTTGCATCGCAATGAGGGGATCTTCAAAGCGAGTTCAGAGAGCAAACATAAATTCGCTGAAGTCCTCTATCTCTGTTGCTTCAGCATCATACAAATCCACCACCCAATCGGCCACTTTGTCTTCTAAGTGTGCTGTAATGTATCGGATTTTTGTGTGGTCATCTGGGAAATCTATTCCCCATGCGTCCATGAATCCACTAACCTGATTCATGAACCATGCCAATTGCTTCAGATTGTCTCCGAGTTTCACTTTCCATTCTCATATACCTACACTCCCACCACTTGTTTGGTGTCCCAGCCCTGGTGAAAATGGTGCAGGCTGGGGTCTAATACTGGTGGTGCTATAGTGAGCTGAGACATTCTCTCCTCGTAGGTTTGTCGCAAACTGTTGGCCGGGGCCTCTGGCGAATTGTTGGCCGGTAGTGGCTATTTGGCTTCCTTGTTGACTCATCACTTCAATGATGCCTTGTAAGCCTTCCATGCGGTTTCCAAGCTCTGATACCTGACATTCCACTGCCCCAATTCATTGCCAAAATTTAGATCAGGGTCCTTGCTCCATGGTCACATGCCAATAGACATCTGGATCTGCGTCGCGTCCAATTGCTGTCAACCATCTGTCTCACACCTCCTGTAGTGGAGTTTTTGGACCCATCTCCATCTCTTCGAACTGGATCTTGGGTTATGCTCCAAAATGCTGCCATTCCATCCTGGGATGACTAACGTCCCCTCTGTTCCTGGAGCTGTATCATTTCTGTAGTTCTTCCTTTGCCTGGGGCTCTCTACTTGGCATGTCCCAGGTTTCTTCAGTTGGAAAGCCTGCCAATAATTCCATCATGGTATTGCTCACCATTGGTTGTTCTGACAGGGGGGACTGGGAAAGTCCTACTCCTGCTGGGAGGACACCTTCAGTCTCCATATCCGAGATGGGGGACTCTGAAAGTTTTACTCCTGTTAGGATGACACCTCCAGTCCCCATATCTGATGAGGGGGACTAGGAAAGTCTTACTCCTGATGGGAGGACACCTCCAGTCCCTGGGATGAGTTCTTCCTCTTTCCACTCATCCATAACAGCTAAGTCCAGATTCCTTGACAACCTTGGGTCCACAGAAGGTACTGCTGTCTCAGAAACAACAGTGTCGTCAGGGCTGATTGCCATTATTTGTCATTCAGTGCTTTCTGTGATGATGCCAGTGCCAGTATCTAACTTAAGAAATTCTCCAGACAAGTCATCAGACTGCTAAAGGAATTCATTTATTAGAATACAGCTACAAAGGACGGCTGCAAAGCTCTGAATACCAGTTTTGGCGTGAAGCATTCAAACTTAAAAACATCCCTCTGACTTCATCCCTTGTTAGTTTCAAAACAAATGTTTCCCCACTCCAGATATTCCCCCCTCCCAACTTGTTAATGAAAGTCCAGGTGTCTTATCAGTGTTCACAGTTAGTCTCAGTCAGTGAGGAATGCGAGGGAGGCGATTCTCTTCTGTGCAAAGTAGCAGCTATAAGGCAGGCTGACACGAGTCGGCTTCTATACGGAGTGACACATGTTGTCTCAAACACATGGCAGGAAAGCAAAGCGAACAACAGGCTTCAGCTGAATCCTGGTAAGACAGAGTGGCTGAGGGTTCGGGGCTCCTCTGTATCTGGGAATTTACCATATTTGGTTCGGGATGGGGTTGCCCTTTCCCAGACCAACCCCGTATGGAATCTGGGGGTCCTTGAAGAGCAGGTGGCAGTCATGGTCAGGAGGGCCTTTGCTCAAATTCATGTTGGGCTCCAGTTAAACCCCTTCCGTGATCAGGAAGCCCTCCGGTCAGTCACTCATGCCCTAGTCATCTCCCATATAGATTATAGCAGTGCACTCTACATAGGGTGACCCTTGAAGAGTATCTGGAAGCTACAGCTGGTTCAAAATTCAGCCACACAAGCAGTCTTGTGTGCCCCAAGGATGGCACACATAGTAACACCTTTGCTATGGGAGCTGCATTGTGTGCCAGTTTGCTTCCGGGTCCAATTCAAGGTGTTGGTAATAACCTTTAAAGCCCTATATAGCATGGATCCAGGTTACCTGAGGGACCGTCCAACCCCCATTACACCAACCCATCCCACCCGGTCAGGCAGAGAAGGCATGTCTTGGACCCCATCCATGAAAGACTGTTGATTGGTGGGACCCAGGAAGACAGCCTACTCTGCCATGGCCCTTGCCCTATGGAACACTCTTCCCCCAGAGGTGGGGAAGGCCCCTACACTCCCAGCCTTCCGGAAACCGGTGAAGACCTGTGTCAGAGCATGCAACGCTGGTGCGGCCAATGCTTCTCCAAGACATCTGGTATACGTTCTATGCAGTAAACAGACACTCAACCATAGATTAGATAAAATAGTCTATTTACTCTATATACATACGCAGTCCAAAATACAATCCAGTAACGTCCAACTCAGGTACAGATGAGAAGAAGTAACGAGAAAAATGAACACCAGAGCTTCACTACTTTTATGCAAATATTAACCAATCACGTTATAGGTCAAACAAATTATCTGCCACACCCAGCTAAACTATAGCACCAGTAATATGAGTCACATCATACGTTCTACGATGGCTGCTAATTGGATGACTTGCAGAAAATATCAACTCTCACCTATAAACCTCTAGTCTCTCCTGTATAATTAATCTATCTGTAAATTCTGGGTATTTTATAAACCCCAACAACCTGGCTCTGCCACCTCACTTGGGAAATGAGGAGGGGTAATTAATCCTTGGGGTGGTTAGTGCCTTGAAGAGGCTCCCATGAATTAAATAAATTTAATGTAAGAACTTTTTAACATCTCTATCTTGGATTTTATATTTATATTTTTATATAAGAATATTGTTTTTATTGTATTTTAATCTTTATTTATTCCAGTTTTATTGTAAACCGCCCAGAGTTGATCTTTGAGTGAGATGGGTGGTGACGAAATTTGAAACATAAATAAATAAATAAACAAAAATCACTAATGTTAATGTATTTTCCGAAAGCAATTTAGAGAAAACATTATAGACCAGCTCTGCTTGATCTCATTTTTAGATTAGATGAAAATCTCAGCCTCCTCTTCAGAGGATAAGTTCAACGAGCCCTAGATAAGATGATGCGGCTAGCTCAAATCTGAAAGGACGGCTAGTGGCCGACGGTGCTGGTGGTGAAAGACGTTCTAAAGATGTTCTAAAGATCAACACACCATAGGAACCTGGGATGTAACATCTATGAGCCAGGGCAAATTGGATGTGGTTATTGTTGAGATGGCAACATAGACATTTTCGGTGTCAGTGAACTGAAATGGACTGGAATGGGCCACTTCACATCAGATGACCACCACATCTACTACTGTGGACAAGAGGACCACAGAAGAAATGGAGTAGCCTTCATAATTAATAATAAAGTGGCTAAAGCAGTGCTTGGATACAATCCAAAAAACGATAGAATGATCTCAATTCGAATTCAGAGTAAGCCATTTAACATCACAGTGATTCACATATATGCCCCAACCACAGATGCTGAAGAAGCAGAAGTAGATCAGTTCTATGACGATCTACAGCACCTACTGGATAATACGCCAGAAAGAGATGTTATTTTCATTTCAGGAGAGTGGAATACTAAGGTGGGTAGTCAAATGACACCTGGAATTACAGGTAAGCATGGTCTGGGAGAACAAAATGAAGCAGGACATAGGCTGATAGAATTTTGCCAAGACAACTCACTGTGCATAACAAACACTCTCTTTAAACAACCTAAAGGTTGACTTTATACATGGACTTCACCAGATGGCCGACACCGAAATCAGATTTTTTTTCATAAATTTTATTAAATTTTAAAACACATATTAAAAGTTCGAAATAGAAAAGGAAATAGAAATACAAAGTAAATAAAGAAAAGAAGAAAAGAAAAAAGTAAAGTAAAGTAAAAAAACAAGAAAGTATATAGAAAATAGATGACTTCCAATCTATCTCTGGTCATTAAGTACATTATTCTGCTTTAAATGTAAGTCTTTCATACAATACACAAAAACATTTCTTTGTCTAATACATATTAATTTCTATCTTCCAATCTTCTGCTCTTCATATAAACTTCGGCCTTCTTGCAGTTCTCCAATAATCCATCTGTGGTTTCCACTCCTTGAAGTGATAACGATTCAAGTTTTCTTTTCATTTAAACATATCAATTTAACATTTTTAATCAATCTTTTAATAAGATATATTTCTATTTATATATATCCATAAAAATAATTCTAGTTTAAACATAATCTGTATTTCTACTATATTTGTACTATATTCTACATCTACATGCACGTTTAACTAATTAACAAGTTTTTATAAATTCCTGTTCCATTAATATAACCTTATAACAATATTCATTAATATTCTTAATAATATTGATTCTATTTTGAACTCAGTCTGCATTTATGTTTTATAATACATTTCACATTGAAGTATATATTTAAATCCCTATTTTCTTACATCCTTATACATCCAATTCTAATAAAATATCTTTCCATTTATATATCCCCATAAAAATAATTCTAATTTAAATTTAATCTGTGACATCAACATGCATATAGTATTCCCAACAATTATATCACTAGTTTAAACTTAATTTGCATTTATAAGGTAATCTATTTCCAGTTAAAATCCATGGTTCATTATAGCCTTGCATCCCTTCATATATCTTCTTTTGAGATCTTCTATTTCAAGTTATACCAAAGTTGTAATATATAATCTGTTTTGTTATCTGTCTCATGCTAACACTACATTTGTTCTGAACCTTTCTTTGTCTAGCACTAAGTAAATAAATTCTAAAATATTTGTCAGTTTCTAAATTCAAATCTCTTTCTCTTTCTCTCAGCTGTGACAAGGTATTTAAAATCTCCTTCTCCCTTTTCTCCCATTTCAGTGGCATCCCCTTTTCTTTGAATGTATATCACAACCTCTTCTGATTCAGATTCTGCCTTTTCTATCAGACCCTGCATGTTCTCAATACCAAACAAGAGACTTTTCATTGTTTCCCTAATTTCTTGTAATGCTTCTCTAATCTCCTGTTTAAAGTCTTAAATCAACTCTCCTATTGAATTTGCCATTCCCCCCCTTTGTTCCTTACTAACTCAATACTGTAAATTTCTGTGACGTCTCTTCTATATCAAAAGACAAGAAAAAAAAAACAAAGAAAAGGGGGGAACAGGTGGGGGAAAGATTGTAGACACAACAGAAAAATTTCCCAGAGGGAAAGTAAACGGCTGCTCCACTCAAATAAAAAATTAACAACAGAATCTAATAATGGCTGTTGTGGGTCTTCCGGGCTGTGTGGCCGTGTTCTGGAAGTTGTGGTTCCTAACGTTTCGCCAGCATCTGTGGCCAACATCTTAAAACTCAACCACACGGACAAACTGGTCAGCTTTGACGTGGTCTCCCTGTTTACCAAGGTGCCAGTAAGGGACACCCTGGCACTCATCAAGCAAATCTTCCCAGAAGACATTACAGCTTTATTTCAACACTGCCTAACAACTAGTTACTTTCAATGGGAGAATGAGTTCTACGAACATATGGATGGCGTTGCCATGGGAAGCCCCCTGAGCCCAGTCATAGCAAACTTTTACATGGAACACTTTGAAAAACAGGCTTTGGAATCGGCACCCATTACACCAACAGTCTGGTTCCGGTTCGTGGATGACACCTTCGCAATTTGGAGTCATACTGAAGAAGAACTGGAGAAATTTCTGGACCACCTAAACGGCATCCACCCCAATATACAATTCACCATGGAAAAAGAAACTGATGGCAAACTTCCATTTTTAGATACGCTGGTCATACGCAATCCGGACCGTTGAAGGCCGTGAAAGCCTTCGACAATACATAGAATCTAATAAGTTCCAAATATAAAAAATATATTAAAAAGGGGGTTATTGCCTAAATACGAAAGTTTCTTAGAAAGAAAAAAAAGAAAAAGTATACAAAAATAGGAAAGAGAAAAGTATTTCAAACAGTTTATATTCAATAAAAAATTCAGCCACTACAAAAAAGAAAAAAAAGACAGATTCATTCATCATTAATCCAATGAAATATATTCAATAGAACTCAGTCACTGTATATAAACAATTTTCCAAGTCACTAGTCATTAATCCAATAGGGATTTTAAACAAAGTTTATACTTCCAAGTGAGAGGCGAATCACTCTAGTAAAATAGAAGGGTGAAGACGTTTCTCTGTATTTCAAGAACAAAATCCATCTCAATCTTCCACCACAGATAGCACAGCAAAGAAAGCAAAGACTTTACCAACATTTTCAGCATTGTCCAGGGATAGACATTAGATAATAATAATAATAAGGCATGCTAGACTAAAAAGAAAAATAAAATAAAGTGATATAAGAGTCGGTTTCTTGCACTTGTGTCTCTATTAAGAGACTTATATTTCCCTGCAGAGCCGGCTGGCTTCTCTCAATGTCCTTGCCGCTTCCACCCCCTGCTCCTTCCGTGGTGGAAAACAGCCGAAAGAGCAGAGGGGAGCAGCCCCAATGGCTTGGTGAGGAATCTTCTGCCACCCTCCTCTTCGGAGGGAGACTCTGGTGGTCTTTCACCTTCTGGAGACCACCACAAACAGGGAAATGTTAGGTGGGTTTTCAGCGCTCTGAAAAATTCTGACTTATCGTGCCGCCATTCCGACCGGAAGTGACACCGAAATCAGATAGACTACATCCTTTGCAGCCAAAAGTGGAGGACATCTATACAGTCGGTGAACACAAGACCTGGAGCTGACTGTAGTTCAGATCACGAACTTCTTATTGCACAATTTAGAATCAGACTAAAATGTCAGGATTCCCATGGGAAAGTAGTTACAAATTGCTTTTCTTCACAGCTGTTATGTCTAACTGCCTTCTGGTATAGATTGTAGATTAGAGAGACACCTGCTAGGTGCAGCACTTCCACTTACTGGCAGGTAGCGCTCTGCGCTCAGAATCTCCAGATATCCAAACAACCAATGAGAATTGGTTAAGTGCATGTTAAGAGAGCTATATATATGTGTGTGTTGTAATAGTGTGCTCGACTGTATGTCTGGTAGTCGCTGCCAAGTACATTTCCTTTGCTCTCGACAAAAGACTTTGAAGTATAGCCATTGGCTTACTGTTTGCCAATTTTGTGCTCCTTGGGTCTTGTAAGTTGATGGAATTAAGAAAAGGTCTTAAGTTTTTGGTCTTCTGTTCCTTTGTGTGCTGTTTACTATGCTACTTTGTTCCAGATACGCTTTGCTGTTCAGCTGTCGTATGTATACTCCTGCTTATCTTCAGTAAAGATTTATAGCTTGTATATCACACAGCCGTTTTCAGCGTAATTCATCTACAGCTCTGCTCGTGTTGTTTTTGTTTTACCTTTGCCTCCTCCCACACGACAGGTTATGGGTGCCCAGTGATTTATGCTTTGCTGCACGTTCCTGGCTGTTTCCGTGCCTGTTTGATTTATGAAAGGGAGTTTGTTTTATTTAGAGGCTGTATTTCAGGGCGACTGTGGTTTTGAGCGGTCAGCATGGCTGTTCGAGGTCTCGCTAGTTTGCCGTTCGAATGTCTAACTGGAAAGAACTATCGGACCTGGTGCCTCAAGATTAATTGTGGGGGGAGATGGGCGGTGATATAAGTTGGAAATAAATAAATAAATAAATCTTTCTTTTTAAAAGAGGGCTAGTGGTAGTATGTATTAAATGCACCCCCTGAGGAGCCCTCTGAAGAGGAGCAATTGTGTTTGGACCGCGCTTATGGCAACTTGATTTTAGGGCTTGAATCCTCTGAACTGATTCATATCCAACACTTAGAGACTGCCCATGAGTGTTGGGATACTCTTTGAGCTATTTATGCTCAGCAAATCTCTGCTGCCATTGTTGGTCTTTCACCACAGCTTTACAGCCTGAAGCTACAACCAGGTGGGAATGTTATGACCCATCTCCACCGGATTAAGACATTATTTGTTGAGTTAGCTGAACGTGATATGGAACTTCCTGAGCAGCAGAAAGCCTGCATAATTCTGTCACGTTTGGACAGCAGTATTGATATGTTGGTCGAAGCTGCACAGATGCTGCACCCTCGTGATCTTACCGTTGATTATCTCACAAATCGGCTACAGGAGGTGCAACAAGCTCGTGACCTTCAGATTCTACAGTGTAAGCACTCTGTTCCTGAGATTTCCAGGCAGCGAGCTCTTTCAGGCGTGGAATCGGCTTGTGCTGTGCGTAGGTGTTTCCGGTGCAACTCTTCTCAACATCTCCTGAGAGACTGTCCCCTGAAATATCATCCAGCAGATGGTGCCAGTGCGCAAAGGCCTGCTCGACATCGGAGGGGGAAGCCAGCTGCACAAAGCACTCAATTAGTCTCTGCTCTGCTAACTACTGGGCATGAGTGATCTCCAGAGACTAGGCTGCTGGATTCAGCTTGCAGTCAGATAATTGTGAACAACGAGCAGTTATTATTATTATATATATTATATAAAACATAACATAACAGCATAGCATAGCATAGCATAGCATAGCATAGCATAGCATAGCATAGCATAGCATAGCATAGCATAGCATAGCATAACAGCATAGCATAGCATAGCATAGCATAGCATAGCATAGCATCGCATCGCATCGCATCGCATCGCATCGCATCGCATCGCATAACACATACAAAGCAGATATAATTATAACTCTTGCTCCTCAACAAAGTTTACCTCTTCATCCATCTTCACTTCCATCTTCCCACTTCTCCAACTCTCTTTTCTACCTCTACCTCCTCTTCAACCTCTAATCTTCTCTAACTCGACTTCCTTCCCCCTCCTGCTCTACTTTCTCCATCCCAAACTCACCTATGTACCAAAAAGAAAAAGAAAAAAAAGGAACCCAAAACGAATAATAAAAAGTGTGACTTCCTACTTTCCCATCCAAAGATTATTTACATATTTATAAACCAATATTGCGACTTTCTTATTTACATTAAATTTCCAATTGAATCTTTTGTGTCTTTTCTATAAATTTGTAAAAAGGTCTCCAACAAGAATTAAACTCTTCCGTGTTTTTATCATTTAGTTGATCTGTCAATTTTGCCATCTGTGCTAAATCTTTTATAATCCATTCTTCCATGTTGGGTATGTAGTCTTCTTTCCAGTGTTTGGCAAAAATAGTTCTTGCAGCGGTAATTAAATATAGTAGTAATTTTCCATGTTTCTTGTGTAGATCTGATCCAATAAATCCCAATAAATAAAATTCTGGTTCTTTTTTAATATCTTCTTGTAATATTTTACCTATAATTTCGTGTATTTTGTCCCAGAAACTTTTTGTTTTTTGACAAGTCTACCACAAGTGGAAAAAAGTACCAACTTCCCTTTTACATTTCCAACATCTATTTGACATGGTGTTATTCATCTTCGACAATGTATTTGGAGTGATGTACCATCTATACATCATTTAAAAAAAAATTCTTTCATGTTATATTTAAGAGTAAATTTTAAATCTTTTAGCCACATTTTCTCCCATTTTTCAATTTGAATAATATGTCCCAAATTTTCTTCCCATTAAATTATACAGTTCTTTTTTGATAAATTAGACATTTTATTTTGAATTAAATTTTTGTACATTTTTGCTATCAGATGTTCATCCTCCATCCATAATACATTGTCCCATTTTACCGAATGATTTTTAAAATTAATTTTTTTGGAATCAATCTAAAATTGTTCTTTTATTTGTAAACATGTATACCAATTACAAATGTGACCCTCCTTTTCTAAATCCTCTCTTGTCTTGATTTTATAATTTGTTCCTTCGAATATTAATAAATCTTTATATTTAAGCTATTTTTGTGAACTCACGTTTTCTTGTCTCGCAAAAGCCTCTTGAGGTGAGGTCCACAGTGGTAAATTTGGTAGTAATAAATTTTTATATTTGTTCCAGACTGTTAAAATAGTTTTCCTAATTGGATGTTTATTGATTGCAGGGTCTGCTTTACTTTTATCATACCAAAGGTACCCATGCCATCCAAATCTAAGGTCATGGCCTTCTAAATTTACTAATTTTTTATTTTCCAATTTTATCCAATCTCTCAACCAAACAAGGACACATGATTCATAATATAATTTAAGATTTGGCAGTCCAAAACCTCCATTTTCTTTAATATCCTGTAAAAAATTATTTTTATTTCTCGGTTTTTTCCCCTGCCAAATAAATTTGGATAGATCTCTTTGCCAATTTCTGTAATTATTGGTATCGTTTGAAATAAAAATAAAAGTCTTGGGAGAATGTTCATTTTGATTGTAGAAATTCTACCTAAAAAAGATATCTGGAGTTTTCCCCAATTTTGTAAGTATTGTTTTATTTCATTCCAAATTTTTATATAATTATTTTGAAATAATTCTGAATTTTTTGAAGTAATTTCTATCCCTAAGTATTTTATTTTCTTAACATTTTTAAAGCCCATGGCTTGTTCCATAGTGTGTATATTATTTTGAGACAAATTTAAATTTATCATCTTTGTTTTTTGTTTGTTTATTTTAAATCAGGCCAATTCTCCATAATCCTGTATTTTTTTTTGCAAGTAATCAATTGAGTTATTCGGATTTTGCATTGTAACAACAATGTCATCTGCAAAAGCCCTTACTTTATACCTTTCTTGTTTTATTCTTACCCCTTCAATTTGATCATCATTTCTAATATTTTTGAGTAGAACCTCTAACACCAAAATGAACAAAAGTGGCGATATTGGACATCCCTGCCTAGTACCTTTTTCTATATAGCAATTTTGAGTTATATCATCATTTATCACTATTTTGGCTGTCTGGTTTGTATAAATTGCTTGAATTGCATTAATAAATTTTTCTCCACGGTCCATAATTTTTAACGTTTTAAACATAAACTCCCAATTTAAATTATCAAATGCTTTTTTGGCATCTAGAAATAATAACAAATTTTGTTTTTCATTATGGTTTCGTGCATATTCAATTATATTTAAAATGGATCTAATGTTTTATATGTCTTTTTGGTAAAAAGCCACATTGATCTAATTTTATTGTTTCTTCTAATACTCCTTTCAATCTATCAGCCAAAATAGTGGTAAAAATTTTATAATCGTTGTTTAACAGAGAGATTGGTCTATAATTTTTACATAACGTCAAATCTTGATCTTCTTTGGGAATCAGAATGATATTTGCTTCTGACCAAGATTTTGGTATATTGTTTCCGGCTAATATAGAATTTAAAAGTATATTGAATGGAGTTATGAGTTGTTCTTGGAAATATTTATAATATATAGCCAAAAATCCATCTGGACCTGGGGTTTTGCCTACTTTTTGTTTTTGGATGGCATCTATTATTTCTTGTTTAGTAATAGGTGCGTTCATATTATCCTTTTCTATTTGAGATATTTTTTTCAGGTTACTTTCTAGTAAATATGTTTCACTTTTGTCCTATACTATCTGTTGTTTTTGGTACAGTTTGGTATAGAAATCATAAAACGCTTTTTTTATACCTTCATTATCTGTTAACTCCTCCCCATTTTCTCTTATTTTGTTAATGATTTTTTTTATTCTCTTTTCTTAATTTAAAAGCAAGCCATTTTCCTGCTTTATTTGCATATTGAAAATGTCTTTGTTTTACATATCTCAAATTCTTCTCCATTTCCTCGTTTGTTAGAATCTCCAGTTGTTTTTGTAGTATTGTAATCTGATTTCTGATGTTTTTAATTAATTTAATTATTTCTAACATATCACCACCCATCTCCCCCCACAAGGGAACTCTGGGTGGTTACCACTTTTTTTATCACTAGGGTTGCTTTGAAGTTCAATTTCTTGCTTGACTTTCTATGTCTTTGGAACTAGAAGCTTGAGGTTCAATCCTAAAATTATCTTTTTTAACTTCTTTTTTGCCATTATTTCCTTTTGTTTGTATGTTATCTCTTTCATATTTTCTGAGAAAGTCTTTAGCTTTTTGTATTGAATTTAATGTATATCTTTGGTCCTTGTAAGTTACACTTACTCTTTCTAAAGTTTCCCATCTAAAAGGAATTTTGTTTCTCTTCAGAACCTCAGTCAGAAAAAAATAATCTTTTCTTTTTTTTTAGAATTTTACTTGGTATCTCCTTAAAAATTTTTATATATCTCCCTTCAATATTTATTTTTTTGTCATATGCAGCTTGCATTATCAAATCTTTAAGTTTTTTCCTGCTAAATTCAATCACCACATCTCTTGGTACCTTATAATCTCTGGCATATTTAGAGTTTACTCTATAGATGACTTCAATTTCCTCTTCTAATTGCTCTACCTCCCATTCTATCAAATTTGCCAACATCTGTATTACCATATTTTTAATCTCTAGTTCTTTTCCCTCTATTACACCTCTTAATCTTATGCATTTTTCTTTTTGTTTATACTCTAATAGAGTGAGCTTATCTACCTCCTCCTTTTGTTTTTCTATTTTTTGAACTCTCTCTTTCACACCCATGATTTCCGTTTGGAATTTTTGTTCCATTTTATCTAATTTCTTGTCCAGACTTCTTTCAAAAACTTGAATTTTTTCGTCTAAAAGAGCTGTAACATTTGATGTTATATTTTGAATCGCTTTCTTAGTAAAGTCTTCAAAGAGTAATTTCAGCCATTCTCCTCTTTCATCTCCTGAGTCTGAACCCCTCCTTTGGATTTTCCTAGTATTCATCTTTAAATATTTTCACTAAACAAGTTACAATATATTTTTTTCTTATTTCTCTATATTTCTCTATACAGTCTTATATATTTCTGTACAATCTTATATATTAATTTTTGTTCTTACAACTTAACAGACTAACTTATATTTTAAATATGGCATTTATCATTAATTAATTAATTAAAGAGTCCTTTCCCTCTTAAATCAATTTTAAGAAAATAGTCTCACCCGATGTCTTTAAATTGTTTTTTGGATGGCAAGTACCAATTTTTTCCTTTCTAATTCAGTTCTTTTCTTCAAAATGAATGAAGAGAAAATGGCAGCAAAACCTAACTGATTAGGTAGCAAATGTGGATTGAAGTATCCCAGGCTTCCCGGCTGTTTTCACTACGAGACGAAGTACAAGGCAAAAGCGAAAGTGTAAAAGCCTCTTGTCCCACCGCCGTCCAGAAGCCGCTGGATTTTCACTTTCAGGTCCGCTCCTTTCTCTGCTTCCCTGCCATAGTCTGCTTGTCTTTTTAGCTTCACAGCACCAGTTCACATTCCACGCTGCAGATATAGAAATTGACGAGCTATAGTTCCCTTCGTCCGCTCGCCATTTTCCTCCACCGGAAGTCAATGAGCAGTTATTGTTGCAGTGGCTACCCTTTCTCAGTGCCTGGAGGCTGTGGGGGTCTGGGTGGGGAACAACAGGCTTCGACTGAACCCTGGAAAGACGGAGTGGCTGTAGATTGATGGCTCCTGTGGATCCAGGAAGTTATCATCCTTAGTTCTGGATGGGGTTGCACTACCCCATTCAGACCAAGTGTGGAATCTGGGGGTTCTTCTGGACTCACGGCTCCTGCTCAAAGAGCAGGTGGCAGCCGTGGCCAGAAGGGCTTTTGCACAGCTTCGTGTTGTGCGCCAGTTACTACCTTTCCTGGATCAGGATGCCCTCCGTACAGTCACTCATGCCCTGGTCATCTCCCATATAGACTATTGCAATGCACTCTACATGGGGCTACCCTTGAAGAGTATCTGGAAGCTTCAACTGGTACAGAATGCGGCTGCTCGT
The DNA here is from genome assembly GCA_023362775.1 of Charina bottae. Taxonomy (NCBI): domain Eukaryota; kingdom Metazoa; phylum Chordata; class Lepidosauria; order Squamata; family Charinaidae; genus Charina; species Charina bottae. The sequence goes on along the minus strand of JALMGJ010000002.1, from coordinate 34,252,481 downwards.
GCAGTTATTGGTGCGCCAAGATCAGCACATGTGACACCTCTGCTGCGATGGCTGCACTGGGTACCTGTGTGCTTCCGGGTCCAATTCAAGGTGTTGGTTATCACCTTTAAAGCCCTACATGGCATGGAACCAGGTTACCTGAGGGACCGTCTCATCCCCATAACGTCGAACCGACCCACTCGGTCATTTAGAGAGGGCATGCTGCGGATCCCGTCAGTAAGGGACTTTCACCTGACGGGGTCTAGAAAGCGGGCCTTCTCGATAGTAGCGCCCACCCTTTGGAATATGCTGCCCCCAGAGGTGAGGCAGGCCCCATCGCTCCCGGCCTTCAGAAAGAACTTAAAGACCTGGTTCTGCCGCCTTGCGTGGGAGGGGGGGGACAGCTCCTCTTGTGGATGGCTGGTGCCATAGAGCCCTTTTAAACATCGACCCATCAAATCTTGGATTTTGTATTTAAATTTTGTTGTAATGGAGAGTATTTATATATGCTGTTTTAATTGTTGAATTTTAACTGTCGATTTTTTGTAAACCGCCCAGAGTTCCCTTGCGGGGAGATGGAGCGGTAAATACAAGTCGAATTATAAATAAATAAATAAATAAATAAAATTGTTGACTAAATGCAAGCCTAGAATCCAGCAAGTAGCTCTAGCTGATGGTTCTATGGCAAAAGTATCAGCTCAGGGGGATGTGTGTATACCTTGCTTGGGGCAAGTCGTTAAAGATGTTTTATGTGTTCCTACACTTGATTTTTCCCTCCTCAGCATTCCTGCCCTAGCTAAGTCTGGGTATAGTGTTCTATTTAAGGGCTCTGGATGTTCTATTGAGAAAGACGGAACGGAGTGTGCTAGAGGAAAACTGGTTAATCAATTGTATGAGATGATCCCCAAGAAGGAGGTGGTAGCTGGAATTTGTGTACCCAATGTTCCCCCGCATCATGAATGCATCCATTATTTTCACAGAGTGCTGGGACATCCTGGGTGGGGGAGTTTGTCCCAACTGGCCAAAGTGTATACTGAGCTAAAGCTCAAAAAGTGTGCTAAATTCCTGGATTGCGCTGTCTGTAAGCAATCTAAAATCAAAACTGCCCCTGTCGCTAGGAAAAGTGACAGAGTCTTTCTAACTGGTTCATGGAGACCTAGCTGGCCCCTATTCCCCAAGTGAGGGTGGGGCATGTTTCCTGTTCCTTCTGGTAGATGACCATACCCGCTTCACTTTTTGCTACCTGTTTAAGTCTAAAGCAGAGGCTTTTGCCCATTTTAGAGATTTTGAGGCAATGGTGGAGAGGAAATATGGTTATCAGGTGGGTCAATTCCAGTTTGATCGTGGAGGAGAGTTTCTAAGTCATGAATTTCAGAATTGGCTTTGTAGGAAAGGAATCTCCCACAGACTTGCCAATGTTGGAATTCCTGCAGAAAATGGTATTGCAGAGAGGAAAATTGGTGTTGTCAATACCATAAAAGACAGCCTGATGTTAGATGCTCAGGTACCACCCCATTTCTGGGACGAGGCTACATTAACTGCAGTATTTCTAAGCAACAGGCTCTGGAATTCAGCTGTAAAGGAAGTTCCTTACTTCCTTCTGTACGGCAAGTGTCCTTCACTGGAGCACCTGCATGTTTTTGGAACGTATGCATATGTCCAAATTCCCAGGTCTCAACGAAGGAAGAACCAGCCAAAGGCGCAACACTTAAGGTTTGTTGGTTATTCATCAGAGTCCAAGGCCTATCATTTCTCATTAGGCCACAGCCAAGTGGTAATCTCCCAAAGTGCCAATTTTGAGCAGCCTGCTGGTTGGGAAAGGCTGCATGCTAGTTCAGAAGTGCTGTTGCCGTCTAGTCCAAAACCTATTGTCCATACTCCAGCAGATGGACAGGTACCAGCCCAGGTTCCTTCTGTTTCCCAATCTCCTCATGTTTCAAAAGGGTCCCCTCAGGTAAAGGAAGAAAACATATCACCTCAGCAGGTTCAGGGCCAGGAGGGGGAATCAGATGGTGGAAAGGAAGAAACTGATGAGGAAAATACAGTTGTTATTCCTCGTAGGTCCTCTCGATCAACTAAGGGTGTCAAGCCTGACAGATTTGTAGTTCAGCAGGTGAGAGTGTGTCAAGTCACCTGTGAGCCTCAGTCTTTTCAAGAGGTACTGCTCTTGCCTTTGGAGGAACAAGAGAAATGGAACACAGCTATGGAGAGTGAGTTTGAGGCTCTAGGTCATCAGAAAGTTTTGAGGTAACTGACCTGCCTCCCTCCCAGAAGGCTGTAGGTTCCAGATGGGTGTTCAGAAAGAAGATTCTTCCTGATAACACTGTACAGTATAAAGCCAGGCTTGTTGCCCTGGGTTATTCCCAAGAGAGGTTTGTGAACTACAATCTCACCTATGCACCCACTGCTAAGCCCGAATCTCTACATGTGGTAGTATCTCTTGCTGCACAGCGGGGTCTAGTAGTCCATCATTTTGATTTTGACACAGCTTATTTAAATGCAGATCTTCCTGAAACAGTATACATGAGACAGGCGCCTGGCTACACATGTGAAAATTCTCAGAAAGTCTATAAACTACGCAAAGCACTCTATGGTTTAAAACAAGCCGGGAGATGTTGGCATCAGTGCCTGGATTTGGCTCAAACGAAAATGGGATTCAAAAAGTCACTTGCTGTTCCCTGTGTATACATCAAAGGTTCTGGGAGTGACTATACAGTACTCCTTACTTATGTGGATGATTTTTGTTGAGCTACTGGATCTTTACACCTTGTACAAGAATTTGCCAGCCAGCTGAGGAAGTATTTCCAGCTGAAAGATTTAGGCATGCTCAAGTATTACCTTGGTGTTGAAGTGTCAAGATCTAAGAGTGGGGATTTCTATCTGAGTCAGAAGAAAAAGATAGATCAATTGTTAGCACATCTTGAGATGTCAGATGCTAAACTGACAAAAACCCCAATGGTTCTTTACTTCCTACAAAGTGAAGTGTGTGAGGAAGTTTGTCCTCAACCTGATCTGTACCACTCTGCAGTAGGCAGTCTACTTCACTTAGCGCAATGGACACCTCCTGATTTAGCATACCCTATAGGGGTACTAAGCCGCAAAGTGGCTAAGCCATCTATGTGAGACTGGCAAGGGTTGAAAAGGGTCATGGGTTATCTAAAAGGCACAGCAAACCTCTGTCTTAAAGTGTCAGCTACTGGACCTGTTGTTGTTTATTCTTTCAGTCTCCTCCGACTCTTCGTGACTTCATGGACCAGCCCACGCCAGAGCTTCCTGTCGGCCGTCACCATCCCCAGCTCCCCCATGGTTGAGTCTGTCACCTCCAGAATATCATCCATCCATCTTGCCCTTGGTCAGCCCCTCTTCCTTTTGCCTTCCACTTTCCCTACCATCAGCTTCTTCTCCAGGGTATCCTGTCTTCTCATTATGTGGCCAAAGTACTTCAGTTTTGCCTTTAATATCATTCCCTCAAGTGAGCAGTCTGGATATATTTCCTGGAGTATGGACTGGTTTGATCTTCTTGCAGTCCAAGGCACTCTCAGAATTTTCCTCCAACACCACAGTTCAAAAGCATCTATCTTCCTTCGCTCAGCCTTCCTTATGGTCCAGCTCTCACAGCCATAGGTTACTACAGGGAATACCATTGCTTTAACTATGCGGACCTTTGTTGTCAGTGTGATGTCTCTGCTCTTAACTATTTTATCAAGATTTGCCATTGCTATCCTCCCAAGAAGTAGACATCTTCTGATTTCCTGGCTGCAGTCAGCGTCTGCAGTAATCTTTGCACCTAGAAATACAAAGTCTGTCACTGACTCCACTTTTTCTCCCTCTACTGTTTTTGCCAGTTATCAATCAAGCTGGTTGCCATAATCTTGGTTTTTTTGAGGTTTAACTGCAACCCAGATTTTGCGCTTTCTTCTTTCACCTTCCTCATAAGGCTCCTCAACTCCTCCTCGCTTTCAGCCATCAAAGTGGTATCATCTGCATATCTAAGATTGTTAATGTTTCTTCCAGCGATTTTAACTCCAGCCTTGGATTCCTCAAGCCCAGCACATCGCATGATGTGTTCTGCGTACAGGTTGAATAGGTAGGGTGAGACAGCCCTGCCATACTCCTTTCCCAATCTTAAACCAGTCCGTTGTTCCGTGCTCTGTTCTTACCGTTGCTACTTGGTCGTTATACAGATTCCTCAGGAGGCAGACAAGATGACTTGGTATCCCCATACCACCAAGAACTTGCCACAATTTGTTATGATCCACATAGTCAAAGGCTTTAGAATAGTCAATAAAACAAAAATAGATGTTTTTTCTGAAACTCCCTGGTTTTCTCCATTATCCAGCAGATATTGGCAATTTGGTCTCTAGTTCCTCTGCCTTTTCTAAACCAAGCTTGTACATCTGGCAATTCTCGCTCCATGAATTGCTGGAGTCTACCTTGTAAGATCTTGAGCATTACCTTACTGGCATGTGAAATAAATGCCACTGTTCAATAGTTTGAACATTTTTTAGTGCTTCCCTTTTTTGGTATGGGGATATAAGTTGATTTTTTCCAATCTGATGGCCATTCTTGTGTTTTCCAAATTTGCTGGCATATGGCATGCATCACCTTGACAGCATCATCTTGCAAGATTTTAAACAGTTCAGATGGGATACCGTCGTCTCCTGCTGCCTTGTTATTAGCAATGGACCTGAAGTACCTGTAATTTTTGTTGACAGCTCTTTTGCAGAGGAGGGGGACAGAAAATCTGTTAGTGGTTTTATTTGTCAATTTGCTGGTTCTGCAATTGCCTGGAGATCTAGAAAGCAAACGTCAGTAGCGATCTCAACAGCTGAGGCAGAATTTTCTGCCCTGTCCGAGACGGTGTCTGAATTACATTGGTTTCACCAGCTGTTCACTGACCTGGCTATACAGGTACCATTGCCTTACATTGTCTTTGAAGACTCTCAAGCATGTATAGGCCTAAATACTAAATACTGTTTAGTGATGTTAAAATACTGTTTAATGATGTTAAGTACAAGAATGTTGGACATGCACTTCAAGAAACCTTCATCGATCTAGTGTATTGTGTATCTGAAGAGAATCTTGCAGATGTCCTTACCAAGCCCTTGACCATCTTGAAACATGAGGCCATGATTACCAAACTTGGGCTTGAACAATCTGATACCTAGTATTGTACTAACTGAGTTTTTTGTTAAAAATGTAAGTTGTAATGCCCTGTTAAACCTCGTTGCTACCATGTTCCGAAAGCAATTTAGGAGGGGTATCAGGATTCCCATGGGAAAGTAGGTACAAATTGCTTGTCTTCACAAGCAATTTCACACACAGATCAATATCTGATGTTTGACTCCCACCATCCACTGCAGCACAAACTAGGAGTCATCAGGACATCAGACTCAGGTTAAACGGAAGAACCTGGTCATTCCTTACATGGCTGGCGTGTCTGAAAAGATAAAACGGATATTTGGCAAACACCACATACCTGTATATTTCAAACCCACCAACACACTGAGACAGAGGCTTGTACATCCCAAAGATCAAACTCCAAAACACAAGGAAAGCAACGTAGTGTATGCAATCCAGTGCAGTGAGGAGTGCTCTGAACTCTACATTGGAGAAACCAAACAACCTTTGTACAGGAGGATGGCCCAACACAGGAGAAGTAACACCACAGGACCAGAGTCAGCAGTTTATCTTCATCTAAAGGAAAAAGGACACTCATTTGAGGACATTAATGTTCACGTTTTAGACAGAGAAGATAGGTGGTTTGAGAGAGGGGTCAAGGAATCCATTTATGCCAACTTGGAAAATCCTTCCTTGAATAGAGGTGGGGGCCTCAGGCACAATCTTTCCCCTATTTTCCTTCCTGCTTTGTCTTCTGTGCCTAGGAAGATTAAGACCATTTTGCAAGCTCAACAGCAGCATGGTAATCTTAACAATCCTCCTTTAGATGATAAAGGGTCTTAGAAATAACATCTCAAAATAACCATGACCTAGCCCCAGGTGCAAGGTCACACAGCCACGTAGAAACATATTTAAGGATTCCCTTACTAACTTTACTCAGACTGAAGAAGCTTCTTGGATAAGGAGCGAAATGTTTCTACTGAGAAAATAGAAATCCAGTTGACATGATTCAAGCCACAGACTTGTCTTCACAGCTGTTATGTCTAACAGCCTTGAGTATAGATTGTAGATTAGAGAGACACCTGCTAGGTGCAGCACTGCCACCTACTGGCAGGTAGCACTCTGCACTTAGAATCTCCAAATATCCAACCAACCAATGGGAACTCGTTAAGCACATGTTATGAGAGCTTCGGATCCTCCGATATATGTGTGTGTTGTAACAATTTGTGTGCTCGACTGTATGTCTGGTAGCCGCTGCCAAGTACTTTTCTTTTGCTTTCGACAAAAGACTTTGAAGTGTAGCCATTGGCTTACTGCTTGCCAAATTTGTGCTCCTTGGGTCTTGTAAGTTGATGGAAGCAAAGACTGGGGGAAGAACATTTGATCTTCTGTTCTTTGGGTGCTGTTTACTGCGCTGCTTTGTTCAAGACACGCTTTGCTGCTCGCTGTCGTATGTATACTCCTGCTTATCTTCAGTAAAGTTTTATATCTTTTATATCACATAGCCATTTTCAGTGTGATTCATCTACAACTCTGATCGTGTTGTTTTGTTTTTACCTTTGCCTCCTCCCAAACGACATGCAGATCCTTTCTGTTTTTGCCTATGAGAGTAGTGTCATCAGCATAATGCATGTTATTGATGTTTATTCGCCAATTTTAAAACCACATTCATTTTCTTCGAATCCAGCTTCCCTTAATATATGTTCAGCATATAGGTTGAACAAATAAGGGGAGAGCATACAGCCTTGTCTTACCTCTTTGCCAACATGGATCCAGTCTGTTCTGTCCATACTATGGCTTCCTGACCTGCACATAGGTTTCTCATGAGGACAATGAGATGTTCTAGGATTCCCATTTTTCTGAGAACATTGCACAGCTTGATTTCATTGACACAATCGAAAGCCTTTTTATAATCAATGGACCACATACTGACTTCTTTTTGGTATTCTTTGAGTTTCTCAATTATCCAGCATCTATCAGAATAAATGTCTTATGTTCCTCAGCCTTTTCCAAAGCCACCATGAACATCTGGCATCTCTTTTTCCATGTAGGGCTCTAATCTGCATCAGATGTTCCTAAGCATTATTTTGTTAGTATGTGAAAATAAGGATATTGTGCAATAGTTTGCATACTTTTTTAAGTCTCATTTTTGGGGAGAGGAGGGTATTGGAATGTAAATTGACCTATTCCACTCTGTTGGCCACTGTGTCCTTCTCCAGATTTGCTGGCATATCTTGGTTAGAACTTCAGTGGTTCTTCTGTTGCTTCCGACTTGGTAATGACTAGAGTGCTGATCTAACTTCATCTTCTAGTACTTGAGTTCTTGTAAGTAGATAATATCTTCTAAGGTATCAAGGATGTTGACATCCCTCCTCTACAATGTGTCATTATACTCCTTACATGTTTGTTTGACCTCTTCTGAATTGGTTACTATCTGTCCACTGGCATCCTTTAGCATACCAATTCCAAATTGAAACCTCCTTCTGCGTTCAGAGATCTCTTGAAAAATTGTCCTTGTTTTCCAATATCTGTTTCCATCCTCAATGAGTTTATTCATTCATTCATTCATTCATTCGTTCATTCGTTCATTCATTCCATCTGTATAGCTGCCTATCTCAACAAGTGAATCTGGGCAGTGAACAATCACAAAATAAATTAAAAACAAATTTCCATCACACAGCAGCTGAGGAGAATCTAACCATCCATGGTTGTTAACACAACCAGGAGATAGGACCCTTCACACACTCAGGGCTCCAGGCTGGGCATAGAACCAGGTCTTTAGGGCCTTACAAAAGGCCAGCAGGGTCAGGGACATCCTGATCTCTGGAAGGAGGATGTTCCATAAGGCAGGCGCTATGACAGAAAAGGCAAGTCTCTTGGGCCCCACCAACCAGCATTCTCTGGCTGACGGGACCCGGAGAATCCCCATGCTTCCAGACTGGATTCGACCGGTAGAAACAACTTGGAAAAGACCAGTCCCAAGCCATGAAGGGCTTTAGAGGTGTCAACCAGGACCTTGAATTGCACCCAGAAACATACTGGCAAGCAGTGCAGCTCACGGAGTAGTGGTGTTATGTGTGCCAAGTAACCAACACCATTTACTACCCATGCAGCTGCATTCTGCACCAGTTGAAGCTTCTGAATGCTCTTCCAGGGCAGCCCCATGAAGAGCACATTGCAGTAAACCAGACGGGAGGTCACAAGGGCCAGGAATGGGCGCAACTGGCACACAACCGGAAGGTATGCAAAGGCTTTTGTAGCCATGGCTGCCACCTGCTTTACTAGCAGGAGCTTTGAGTCCAAGAGGACCTGCAAATTACACACCAAGTCTGTCTGAGGCAGAGCCACCTCATCCAAGACCAAAGGTGGAAAACCCTTGGCACCAGAAGGTCCACACACCCAAAGCCATTCAGTCTTGCTTGGGTTGAGTTGATGCCTGTTGTGCCCCATCCAGGCCCACAGCCTCCAGGCACTGGGACAGGACATCCACATTTTATAGATGTTGTTGTAATATTACTTCTTGTCTCTTTTAATAGCTGTCTGAAACTCTTTTTTTAAGTGAGATTTTTGTCTTTCTTAGTTAAAAAGACATGACTAATAGTGCAACACAAGTTCTAGTATTTTTATTTATTAAGCCTCCCTTTCAACTCAATTTGAGTGATCAAAACAGCAAACAATAAATAACAAGCAAATACCTAAACCTTTGCCAGAATAATTCCATTTAAGTATTCTTACCATTAGAAATCAAAGAAAACCTATAAGAAATACTCAATAAAAAGGGAGTTATTTCATAGAAACTGTTTTTTCATTTGGAAATCACTGATTTCACTGATCACTGACGGCGGCGTGCACGGCAGCGGCAGCAGCAGCAGCGGCAGCCTCCACTAAAACACGGAAGCACTGATGGTGCACCACTGCCATCGTCGCTGTCACTGCCGCCGTGCACACCGCCGCCGTGCACGCCCCCGCCGCCGCTTCTGGGTTGTGTTGCAACACACTAAACTATGTGTTGTAACACACTAAAATGTCATGACACACAGTTTGGAAAGCTATGATCAAGAGTATGATCTTCTGGCACGTCCTGCCCTTCTACTTTGCCATTCATGAGATCAACCAGAGTCCAAGGATCTTACCCAACATCTCCCTGGGCTACAACATCTATGAGAACTTTTTCAATGCAAGAATAACATACGAGGCCATGGTGGACTTGCTGTCGAGGGGGTAGGAGAATCTCCCAAATTACAGTTGTGGAAGATGAAAAAATCTGCTTTCACTTTCCACCACCACCTGTTGGTTACATAAAGCTATTGTAGAAGGTGAAAACATGCAGAGCCCCGAAAGACCATAAAATAATATTCTGGTATGAAATGTGCTACTTCTATTGCCTCTGTTTTATTCACTTCCAAATGGCCCTGTTGTGCTTCTGTGTGCTCAGCAGGTCAGAAAGGAAGCAAATTTCAGGCTTCACTGTCTTCCATCTGTGGTGCATTATCAGCCAGTAGGAAAAACATCCTCCAATCACAGCATAGCAGGAGAAATGGGGCAGGTCTGGTTGCATCACCATCTCACATATGGCTATGTAACTAGCTCTCCTCTCTAGGCTCCTCCTTGTGGCCTTTAGGCCTCCAGGAAATACAGATTTTTGGCTGGCCATGTCTTCCATACAAGTCATGTCACAATGACCTGATTAGCTTCAAATTTCCAAATTCACCCACGGAGCCAAAAGAACATGTACTCTTCCCTGTCTTATGTCAACATTTCTGGGAATGGGCCTAGTTTTCATGGTGACTATAGACATAAATTTTAGTAGTCTTCTCTTTTGCAGAAGACAGATTTTGTAGCAGGTGACCTCTGATGGTTGGTTAGTATATCTCCCTTACTGGATATACAGTAGTTATTCTGGGGTATCTGACCTGAATGTAGGAAGGGGTCTCATCCCTGCCAAGAAAGGGTGGGAAGGAATTCCACTGTTTTCACTAGAATATGTTTGGTGAATAAAAGGAAGTCAGGCTTTCTGAACTGGTCCCTTGATGGAACAATCAAACTGGAATTATGCCCATGGTAAAAAAAAAAGTGTTTCTCTAGCTGACCATCTGCAGAAGAAGTGATATTAAGTCCACTGTGAATCTGTCTCCCTTTACAATTATTGAAATCATGGTAATTTATTCTATTTCCAGCAGAGCCTATGGGATTCCCACCCACCCCCATTCCCAGTCATCCTTCAAACCATAATAAGGAATACTTAGAAACTCCCAATCTAGCAAACGTGATAAATATTTGGTATCTTCTCATATAGAAAACTTCAAAATACCTCTATCTGCATGGAGACACATGGTGAGTTTCTTATAGGCAGGGACTGTGCAGGTCTGAAATTTAATGCTGCCCCTTTAATGTGCCAGGCTTCGTTTAATCTCCCTTGATAGAGTCAGTGTGGCTGTGCTCTTTGACGAGAGAATTGTGCTTCTCCTTAGACAGCTCTGAGAGCAAAGAGAAAGAACTGTAGCACATCTCCACCATGATCCATGAAATGTTGCTGATGCTGCTTCTCCTGATGTCCCATTTTCCTCATATGATGTTGATGACCAAATGTCCATTCAGTGTGTTAGAAGAGGAGTACATTTTTAATCACTACAAACCAGGAGATTTCCTGATTAGTGGAATCGTATCTACCAGTTTTATCGGACTTAAACAATACTCTTTCATCACGCCTCCAAACAAAATACTGCACAGGTAATTGATTTTATTCTTTCCATTGTCTTCTTTTCAGCAGAGAAAGATTCCCATTTCCTGGCACCTGGGTCTTGTTGATCTTGTCACCTTTTTTCCTCCTCATTTGCTTTAAGGAAAAGTCTGCTTCTCCTCCATGCAAACATGCACGTTTTAAAGCTGTAGTTGGAGAGGTTTCTTTTTAATTGTTCCATGGAAGCTGACATTTACCCCTGTCAGCCTCAGTCAGCAATTTCACAGAAGGTTGCAAGGTGGTTGGTCGCTTGGCTCTCCACAAAACGATCTGGGTGATGCCAGGGAGAGTCACCAAACACTCTTTCAGCTGAAGGCAAAGAAATGTGGTTCCTTCCCATCATGTCTGCTCATTCCCTGCAATCCTCTTTACGACCCCCTCTTTACTCTCTCAAAATAAGTTAAAAATAAAAAGTAAAATATTATTCTATGACAAAGGAAAATTAGTATATAGCAGTAAATAGCATAATGTCAAATGACTAAATAAATAACTAAAAATAACAACTAACTATACAACAGTGCAAATGTCTAAATGCAGGCTTCGTCACAGCTATCTTGCGAGATTCTGTTAATGTAGCCTTACAATAAAGTAGAATTAGTTCATCTAGTCGTGTTTCCTGTCTGGGTTACCTGGAAGGGCTGACAACTATCTTGCAAGCCTCTTTTTTTAAAAAAAAACTTTTTTTATTTTCAAGATATAATTAAGATACAAAAAAGACTATAGAATAGATAGAAAACAGAACTAAAGAAAAAAGAACAAACTATAAAAATTTCAAGAGAAAGGAAAGAAACGGAAACCGGCTTCCGACTTTCTCCGATACAGATATAGGTAAATTTACAAGTCTAATCTCTTACAATTAATTAACCCATCATAACATTATTTCTATTACAACAAACCATTCAATCTCTAAAACCCAAAATCAAAACCTCATTTTTTTCTATTACAAGCAAATACTCTAAATGTGGTTGCCAAGTGAATATAAATGCAGAGACAGAACGCTCTCTTATTAAAGCTGTTAATTTAGCCATCTGAACCAAGTCCATTAATTTAACAATCCAGTCTTCAACCATAGGTATTTGTGGATCTTTCCATCATTGTGCGTAGAACAATCTTGCAGCCGTAATCATATATAACAGCAAAACTCCATATTGTTTCTCTAATTCCTTTTCCATCAATCCCAAAAGAAAAAGTTCTGGTTTTCTTTGTATAGTTACTTTAAGAATCTTTTGGATAATAATACATATTTGATCCCAGAAAATTTAGGCTTCTCACAAGTTCACCAAAGTTGATGAAAGGTTCCTTCAACCTGTGAACATTTCCAACAGACACCAGGTGCAAGGTCACACAGCCACCTTAGAAACATATTTAAGGATTCCCTTACTAACTTTGCTCAGACTGAAGAAGCTCCTTGGATAAGGAGCGAAACGTTTCCACTGAGAAAATAGAAATCCAGTTGACATGATTCAAGCTACAGACAATCCAACTCCAGATGACAACCCTGGATGTCTGAGAACCTTCATAGACCTATCAAAATAGAGTTCATCAATGCTTTAAATATCAGGACTAAGTCATCAGCAAAAGCTCTTAATTTAATTTCCTCTTGTTTAATTTTTAGTCCCTTTATTTGTTCATCACTTCTAATATCTCTATTCAAAACTTCCAGTACTAAAATAAATAACAAGGGTGATAGGGGGCATCCTTGTCTTGTTCCTTTTTGTATCTGACATGGTTCAGTTAATTAATCAATCACAATGATGTTTGCCTTTTGTGGTGTACAAATTGCTTTAATTCCTGGAATAAGAAGTTCTCCAAAGTCCATAATTTCCAAGACCTTAAACAGAAAACTCCAGTTGAGATTATCAAAGGCTTTTTCTGCACCTAAAAAAATAAGAGCCGCTTGGCATTCATTGTGATATTGTAAATATTCTATAACATCCAAGACCACTCATATATTGTCTTTTAACTGACTTTTTGGTAAAAATCCGCATTGGTCATGATGAATAATTTCTTGTAAAACTTTTTTCATTCTCTCTGCCAACACTGATGCAAATATTTTATAATCATTATTCCACAACGATATTGGTCTATAATTTTTAACCAAGCAAGGATCTTCTCCTTCCTTTGGTATTGAAGCAATATTAGCCTCTTTCCATGAGTCCGGCATTGAAGAACCTATCAAAATAGAGTTCATCAATGCTTTAAAAGGTAACAGAATCTGATCTTCAAAACATCTATAATATAGTGCAAATAAACCGTCAAGTCCTGGTGCTTTTCCCAACTTTGTTTTCTTTATAACTTCAACAATTTCAAAAGTGGTTATAGGATCATTCAATGTTGATTTCTGTGGCTGCGTAAGTTTTGGTAAATTTTGTCTATTCAAATACTCATCTATCTTTTCCAGAGAAATTTCTTGTTTTTTATATAAATTAGAGAAAAAACTATGAAATACTTTTTTAATCTTTACGTTGTCCAAAAGTTCCACATCTCCACCCTGGATCTTTAATATCGTTTTCTTTTCTCTTTCTTTCCTTAATTTATATTCTAGCCATCTCCCTGGTTTGTTCACAAGTTCAAAAGGTCTCTGTTTAGAGTATTTCAACTTGGTTTCAGTTTCTTTCACAGTCAACATTGACACTTGTTGATGTAATAATCCAAGTTGATATAGAATATTGTTATCTGATGGTTTTTTCTGTAACTCTATTTCTTTCAATTTTATCTGGTCCAAGATCTTCTGTAACTTTCGTTGAGTTTTTTTTTTTTAAGGATAGAGTTATGACAAATAAAATGTCCCCTCATAATAGCTTTACTGGTGTCCCAAACAATTTTCAAGTCTGTTTCTTTGTCTAAATTAATTTCAAAAAAGTATTTTAGTTTCTTCTTACACTCATTCACAACCTCATCTTTTTGCGAAATGGATTCATTCAGTCTCCATCTAAATGTTCTACAAATTCATTTTATTGACATCTTAACAGGATTATGATCAGAAAAAGTCCTTGGTAAAATGTCCACCTTAGAAATTTTATTCACCAAATCCTTCGAGACCCATATCATGTCAATTCTAGAAAAGGATTTATGTCTCTCTGAGTAAAATGTATATTCTTTTGCCAAGCCATTTTTATATCTCCATGAATCCACCAAAGACAAATTATCGATCAAATCAAAAAAGGTTTTGGTAATCTACCTTGTTTTATTTTAATTTGTTTCTCAGATGTTCTGTCAATTAATGGGGAAGTAACTCCATTCCAGTTCCCATTAAACACCAACTTTGATATGAAAAAGCTGACAAATCACTCAAAAGTTGTGTAAAGAATTTAATCTTATCTTCATTTGCAGCATAAAATCCCACAATAATTGTTTTTATTCCATACAGTTAAATTTCAACTGCTACATATCTACCATGCTCATCAGTTATTTATTTATTATTTATTTATTTATTTAAATTATATAACCGCCCATCTCCCCCAACGGGAGTTAGTAACAAACGTGGTTTCAAATATGATTTAATATATAATACAGGTCCATTAATCTTCTTTGTATTTGCTGAAATAAAGTCTTGACCTAGATTCTTGTTTATTAAATATTTTATGTCTTTTTTCTTTACATGTGTTTCTTGTAAGCATATCACATCACATTTCAATTTGTTCAAATAATGAAAAACTTTTTTTCTTTTTTGAGGAGCATTTGCCCCATTTATATTCCATGTAAGACAGTTTAAAGCCATCTTTATAATTCCAACTCACCACAGTCTTTTGATGTAGCAGCAGTCTCTTCTTCTTGAAGTCTATGTCCTCTATGTTGTAATTCAGGCATTTGCTGATCCAACTTAGCTCTGTATTTTGTCAAAAATTCCTAAGCTTTGAGGGTTGAAGTTAATCTAAACCTTTGTTGTTGAAAGGTAAAACTCACCCCTTCCAATTTCTCACAACAAAACGGAATCTTATTTTTTTCAGTACATCTGTCAAGAAAATATATAGACTACTGTAATGAGCTCTACATGGAGCTACCCTTGAAGAGTATCCAGAAGCTTCAGCTGGTCCAGAATGCAGCTGCACGGGCTATTGCTGGTGCCCCTAGATCGGCACATATAACACCATTCTTACATGAGCTGCATTGGGTACCAGTTTGCTTCTGGGTCCAATTCAAGGTGTTGGTTATCACCTTTAAAGCCCTACATGGCATGGGGCCAGGTTACCTGAGGGACCGCCTTGTCCCCAATATATCCACCCGTCCCACCCGATCATGCAGAGAGGGCATGCTATGGACCCCATCTATAAGACAGTTCCATCTGGCGGGGTCCAGGAGGCGTGCATTCTCTGCAGTAGCTCCCGCCCTGTGGAACAACTTGCCCCTGGAGGTGAGATTAGCCCCTTCGCTCGTGACCTTCCGGAAGAACCTGAAAACCTGGCTCTGCCACCTTGCTTGGGACCAAGGAAGGAATAGTCACTCTTGGGGATGGCTAATACCTTAGAGAGCTCCTCTCCTTCATTGGATTAAGTTAGATCGTTTTACCACTCTTGCCTCTTGGATTTTAATCTTGTTTTATAATTTGTATTTTTATATTATATGTAAATTTTATGTTTTTTGTTTCTATTATTTTGTTGTAAACCGCCCAGAGTCCCTCCGGTGGAGGGAGATGGGCGGTGATAGCAGTTTGATTAATAAATAAATAAATAAATATTCTTTTCTCTTTCTCAGTATTCTCACAGGAATTTCTTTCAACACTGTTATATCCACATTTCCAATATAAGTTTAGTATCAAAATGAGCTTGGAGAATCAAATCCGTTGTTTTTCTCCTACCAAACTGAACCAATACGTCTCTGGGTTTATTATTAATATCTGCATATCTTGAATTAATTCGAAAGACTTTTTCCATCTCCTCCGTCATTTTAACTTCCTCCCAATCAATTAAAGCTGCCAAGGCCTGTGTACTTTTATCTTGAAGGTTTTCCTCTCTTTCTTCAGGGATCCCCCTAAGCCTTAAACAAAATTCCTTATCTCTCAATTCCAATAATGCCATTCTGTCCATTTTCTCTTCCTCTCTCTAATGCATCAACTCTATTGTCAACCTTTTTAATTTCTCCCTCAAATTTAGTTTCCATTTTTTCCAGTTTCTGATCAAATCTTTTCTCAAATTCAGCAAATCTTTTATCCACTTGTTCTTTCATATCTTGGAAAGACTGAGCAATAGATTGGGTGGTTTTTATGTGAACTCCTCAAATAACACTTTCATACAGTCCAAATCAGCAGGTCCCCCAGACCCACGTCTGGTTTGCTTTCTGGTAGTCATAATTCCTCCTTTTTTATATAGAACAAAAAAATTTATATAAAAATTATACGGTTTCAATCTTTCAATATTTAAATGTCCCAATAGTATAAACTTTGGTATTACAGTCCCATCTAATGTCCAAATATTGTAATTATAGGGAGGGGAAATCTATACTTAATAAATAGTAAAAATTATCCAATCACAAGCCTTGAGTTGAAACTTGAGCTTCTTAGTGTCAATATTTAAAACACAGGGTTTCCAAGGGCAATAATTTGGAACAGTATCCAATCACAGCTTAAAGAGCTAGCCACAACAAAACTTTCTCATACAGTTTAAAAATAGGTTCAGTCTCAAATCCAACCAAGTCTCTTAATTAAGTAAAATCTTTTCCATAACAATAAAAATAATAAAAATCAGAGAGCAATTTTATCCCCTTAAAAAAAGAGAAAAAAATTCTCAATACACCTTTTAGATTCTTTGCTTGACTTATAATCCTTAAAAATAGGTAAATCACAATTAAAAATAAATTCCAAAAAATAATAAAAAATCCACCAAGAGAAGATCGTATTTCTGTATTGGAAATAGCCTCATAAGATCCAATAGAAAAATACAAAAGTGAATTAAGAAGTGGGGTGGTCGGAATGGTGTCCCTTTAAGGGCTTCATATGCGGTTTGGACAGGATGATTCTCCCACTTCTTAGCTGTTCCACTCACCGTTCGATCGTTGATCGTCGAATCCATGACCCTCCGGCAACCTGCAGCTGTCCAGAAGACCTGGGGAGCAATTCCTGGCTTTCCTCCTTCCCGGAGAAAGCTTCTGGGCTCAGAATCTTGCCTCAGAGCTGGCTAGAAGTTTTGTATTTTATAAAATTTGTGATCAGAGTTATGGAAAAACCAAGAGATAAGTTTGTAGCAAAACATTGTTTTATTTAAAAACAAAAACATAGGAACAAACCTTGAATCTTCTTCTTTAGCCAAAGCATGGCATGGTTGATTAGCATATCCATTTACATTTAGATAGCAGAGAGCAGAATGCAGAGTAGTTAGCAGAGGACAAAAGGCATTTACATTTTTAAACCTTAACTTGATCAGCATCTGAGTTGACAGGATCCAGCATGTGACCAAAACACCTAGGCAACAGATTCCCAATATGGGCAAAGCTCAAACAGCTAATTCTGATTGGTTAGAACTCTCAGACTGGCCGGCACCTGGGCAAATTAACAATCCTGAGTGGGGGTGAACATGTGCTGAGCCCAAACAGGAAAAAAGTTTTTGAGGCCTGGCTTTTTAAAAAACTCAGCCACATATTCTACAGACATAAAAAATATATACAACACTCCCCTTTTTTATGACTAGAAAGAATATGGAAACAAACCCAGCTTGGTAATTAACTCACAGTGCCTACTGGCAACTAGAGGCTTTGTTAAGATATCAGCCAACATTAATTTAGTATCACAGTATTTCAAAACAACCTTTTTCTTGGCTAGAAAATCTTTAACAAGATGAAAACGCACATCAATGTGCTTTGTGCGATTTCTGGAACTTTCAGATAAAGCCAAATGGATACAGGCTTGGTTGTCTTCATGAATTGTTACAGGCTGGCTTAAAATGACTCCAATGTCTTGCAACAATTGAGTAAACCAAATTACTTCATTGCACAGTTGTGCTAAAGCATAAAATTCGGCTTCAGCTGTGCTAATGGCTACTACAGTCTGCTTTCTGGAAAACCATGCAATAGTGGAATTTGCAAATTGAATTACACTTCCAGAAGTAGACTTCCTATCACTGAGATCTCCAGCCCAATCTGAATCACACCAGCATTTTAACTTTTCTTCTGTGTCTGTAGCAGACAACCTTAAGCAAAAATCTTTGGTGCCTTGCAAATAACGAAACAGCCTTTTTAACCCAGACTTTGCAGCAGATGTGGGATTTTCCACAAACCTGCTCAAAATGGACACACTGTTAGAAATGTCCGGACGGCTATTGTTTGCAATGTAAAGAAGACTGCCAATGGCTGATCTGAAACTATCTCCTTCAGATGACTCACCATCCCCCTTCTCCCCCTCCTCTTTTAGAAACTCAGGAAGCATGGGGGAGGAGACAGACTTGCAGTCCTGCATTTTAAAATCCTCCAGCAGCTTCTTAATTTTACTGCTCTGGCTTATGAGAAAACTGCCATCTTTTTCCCTCTGAATTTCTAATCCTAAGTAATTGTTGACTGCTCCAAGACATTTCAATGTGAAATTGTTTTTCATACAAACCTCAAAAGCATGCTTCTGTTCATCAGATGAAGTGAGCAGCAACAAATCATCCACATACAAGCACAAGTACATTACACCTTGCTTACCATTTTTTACATACACACAAGGATCAGCAATTCCCTTCTGAAACCCAAATTTTTGCAAAATATTATCCATTTTAATATTCCAACAACGCGCGGCCTGTTTCAATCCATAGATGGATTTCTGCAACTCACACACAAGATGTTTTTCTTTTTCATAACCAGGAGGTTGTTGCATAAACAATTTTTCCTCCAAGTCACCATACAGAAAAGCAGTTTGAATATCATAGTGATAAACAGACAGTTTCTTCATGGCAGCAAACTTTAAAAGCAACCTGATAGATTCAGCTTTTGTCACTGGAGCAAAAGTTTTGTCATAATCCACATTTTTTCTTTGAGCAAAACCTTTTGCTACCAACCTAGCTTTGTACTTCTGAATTTTGCCATCAGAATCTTTTTTCAGTTTGAACACCCATCTACAACCTAGAACCTTCTGATTAGGGGGCAAACTTACTAGTTTCCACGTTTTATTTTCCTTTAAGGAATCCAACTCTTGTTGCATGGCTTCATGCCAACACTTAGCTATTTCAGCTGGCATTTCTTTAATTTCTTCCAGAGACTCAGGCTCTGAGTGAATGTGAAAAGCCTTCACAACATCTACTTGATAACGATCAGGAGGAACTCCCTTATTAATCCTTTCAGACCTGCGAGGTAGGACAGGACTTACACTCTGTTTCCCACCATTGTCCTCAGAAACCTCTGACTTTCCAGACAAGTCAGCTTCCTGATCATTGACTTCACTAGGTGATTCCTGCAAATCACCATCAGCAAGACTTTGCTGTTCCCCCATGGATAAATCAACTGAAGAACTAGAGTTTATTTTATCCCAATTCTGCTCAGCAAAAGAAGCACTTTTACTAATTATCAGTTGATTATCTAGTATGAACCTGTAGCTCCTCTGACTTTGTTCATACCCTACAAAGATTGCTTTCTTTGTTCTGGAAGCCCCCTTGCGCCTCAGCTGTTTGGGAATGTGGACCCAAGCTGTGCTTCCAAACACTCTGAGGTGGCTTACTTTAGGCTTGACACCATAGAACAAACGAAAAGGGACATCCTGAATTGCACTGCTAAACAGCCTGTTCTGCACATAACACGCTGTAGTAACAGCTTCTCCCCAATACCTAAAAGGCAAACTAGCATCCTTCAGCAAACACATCATTGTTTCCTGCAGTGTTCTGCCTTTTCTCTCTGCAACAGAATTCTGTTCTGGAGTGTAAGGGTTAGCCAAAATGTGTTCTATCCCTTTTTCTAACAAAAAGCTTTTAAACTTTGAGGATAGATACTCTCCACCTCGATCTGATTGCAAAGCAGACACTGGCCTTGGGAATTTTCCATTCGCCCAAGCCACAAAAGCCTTAAATTTGCCAAAGACATCATCTTTGTGTTTCAGCAAATAAATGAATGTGTACCTGGAAAAATCATCTATGAAGGTCAAAATGTACCTTGCTCCCCCAAGACTAGGAGAAAAGGGGCCTATAACATCAGAATGAATGATCTCTAGAGGCCTAGAGGTGGACCTATCAGAAAACTTTTTCACAGGAGCCCTTGTGGTTTTATTCTCCTTGCAAACTGCACAATCCAGATACTTATCACAAGGTTTCAATTTTAAATCAGCAGAATAACTAGGCATTTGAGAAACGTACTTAAAATTAGCATGAGCAAATCTCCTATGTAATAAATGGATGCACTGATCATGTATGGGCTTATTTTCAAAAACAGCCTTAGCTTTAGCAATTTGCTGCTTTTCAGCCTTCTGCACAATGTACAGAGAATCTTTCTGCAAACACTTTGCAACTATTTTGCCAGCCTTTCTAATTTCACAACCCTCTTTCTTAAAAGTTATAACATAACCTGAGGCTACTAGCTGCCCCACAGACAAGAGATTGCTTTGAAAATTAGGCACAAACAAAACATTTTGAACAGTTTCCCCCAAACATGGAAGATTGATCTCACCTTCACCCACGATCTTGGATACAGATCCATCTGCTAAGGAAACTTTTTGTTTGTTAGTTTTAGACAAAGACAGAAAGGAATCTTTATTGTGACAAATGTGAGAATTGGCCCCACTGTCAAGAACCCACAAATCTTTATTATCAGAGTTCTCAACAACTGTTGCATGAAGAATCTTCTTTCTAGAAGTCTCTTCTTTCTTGCGAGAAGTCTTCTTCTTTTGAACACAGTCTTTTTGCAGATGAGCAGGGGATCCACAGGTAAAGCATCGCCTGGTGGATAATGCAGAAGCTTGGAATTCAGAGCTCTTCCGCTCCCTCTGCTGGCCACGAGAAGACTTTATTATAGAAATGGAGGCAGCTTTATCTTGTCTTTTCTCCCACTCAGCAAGCAGCCGGGTAGACACGACCGATGGAGATAGATCAGCTTCTGGGATTCCCTCCATGGAGCAAATTAAAGTGTCCCAGGACTCATTCAACGAAAAAAGCATAATGTAGGCTTTCATCAGGGGGGTAAATTCCATCCCACGTTCCTGAAGTTCCACAAAATAATTCTGAAGCTTGTGGAGATGATCAGGCAAATTTCCATTCTCAGGCAAGTGAGCCTTGTACAGTTTTTTTGTTAAAATAACCTTGCTGCCTGGACTAGTTTTCACATATAAATCACACAAATAGTCCCATAAGTCTTTCGAAGTTTCTTTGCCTCTCACATGAATAAGCTGATCATCCTGAACAGCCAAAATAATGGAGGCTTTGCATTTCTCATCTTTCCTCAACCAGGCTTGATCTGGATTCTGAGGAATTTGTTCAGAAATTGCAGACCATAAATTTTCTCTCCTCAAGAAACTTTCCATTTTCAAAGACCAGTTCAAATAATTAGAATTAGAAAGCCTTTCCAGGAGCATACCTTGAAAATTAGAAGCTGTAGCAGCAGCCATGGCTCCTTCTCTCCCCTGTTGTAGTAATCCAAAAAACACCACGAGGCTTGCAAACACGAGGCAAAACTCCGCCTCCGATGGAAACTTCCTGTAACTGCCGGCAAGTTTCAAAAAAACAAAGAAGCCTCTCCAAATGCAGACTAAAACAGTTCAGCTCTTCTCTTTTTATTTCCATAAGTTTTGTCTCTGATCGCAGAAGCAATTGCTGGGCACAGAACCTTTTGTATTTTATAAAATTTGTGATCAGAGTTATGGAAAAACCAAGAGATAAGTTTGTAGCAAAACATTGTTTTATTTAAAAACAAAAACATAGGAACAAACCTTGAATCTTCTTCTTTAGCCAAAGCATGGCATGGTTGATTAGCATATCCATTTACATTTAGAGAGCAGAGAGCAGAATGCAGAGTAGTTAGCAGAGGACAAAAGGCATTTACATTTTTAAACCTTAACTTGATCAGCATCTGAGTTGACAGGATCCAGCATGTGACCAAAACACCTAGGCAACAGATTCCCAATATGGGCAAAGCTCAAACAGCTAATTCTGATTGGTTAGAACTCTCAGACTGGCCGGCACCTGGGCAAATTAACAATCCTGAGTGGGGGTGAACATGTGCTGAGCCCAAACAGGAAAAAAGTTTTTGAGGCCTGGCTTTTTAAAAAACTCAGCCACATATTCTACAGACATAAAAAATATATACAACAAGAAGTGCTTTTCTGCCATAATCCCCACCGGAAGTCTCCGCTCACAAGTCTCAAAGTACAAATGGTTTTTGAAAGTTAATCTTACACAAATGCATCTGGTTGCTAAGATACCTGGTGCAGTTCTATCTGTTGGTGTATTATTCTAACAGGAGTAAGGTCTCAAATATTGAGCCATGGGAAGTTGAAGTCACAAGGGTTCTCAGGGTAAGAGATTAAAGGAAAGAGTCACGAGGTATCAGGTACTGTATAATTAAACGGTTAAATATTAACAGGTCAAGCATCTTGTGATACTGGTTAATAGATAAAATATATAAGAAGCTATTGTGTGCTCTCTATCCTGTCCTCTACCTGCCTCTGCCTGTCTGCTTTCTTCTTCTCTGATTTGTAAACACTTCCAGAGATCTGGAAAAGAACTGTAAAATGTTATGTTTGTTTGAATATTTAATACAATTGCAACTGATTTACTACAATGCCTGCTGTCTGATTTCTAATGCTGCATGCTTCTGATACTCTGCACATGCAAGAAAATCTCACACAACCAAGAGGATCCATTTGGATCCTTAATGTAATTGTATTAATTTTGCTGGAAGTGTATTCCTCGAAGTCATCATTTAGAGAAAATAGTGGCTTGGATCAGCTCTAGGGCTTCTACTGAGGATCACTTTGAGCCAGATATAAAACCATTTCTTCCTGCTATCTGTTTTGGGAAGAAGCTCCCACTGGTGTCAATGAAACTGTGATCTAAGGAGAACATCCAGAAAATTTTATGACCTAGAAAGGTCCTGGAAATAAATGGTCAGGGATTTGGTATTGTTTCATTGAGCAATGAATCTGATAATATTTCCTGCATTCCACTTTAGTGAGATTGGGCTTCAGGTAAAGTCCTCCTCTTCTTGGCCTTTCATGAGATCAATCAGATTAGTTTGTATCTTTTTAAGGTGATCCATTACATCAACATTCCACAGAATTGAAAGTGTGGATTTCTACTATCTAGAGTACAGCCATAATATAAGAATCCACTTGATTTTATAAAATGAAGATGAAAATCCAAACTGAAGATGAAGGCCTTTTAATATCTCTTACCTTGCAGTAAGGAAGGTATGCGTTTCTGCTATGTCCTGCCCTTCCTCTTTGCCATTCATGAGATCAACCAGAATCCAAGGCTCTTACCCAACATCTCCCTGGGCTACAACATCTATGAGAACTTTTTCAATGCCAGAATGACATATGAGGCCATGATGGACTTGGTGTCTACGGGGCAGGAGAAAGTCCCAAACTACAATTGTGGAACACCAAAACATCTCTTGGCCGTGCTTGAAGGAACTGATTCTGAGCTCTTTCATCATGTTACAACCATGTTGGGCATCTACAAAATCCCACAGGTATGAATGGACATTGAAGATAATTCCATTTTGTAAAATCTCCAGATAGTCCAGGAAGTGGAACTCGTAGATTTCACCAAATAAAATGAAGCACATAATTGAACTTAAAGGTCCTGATAAATAGTACTGTTTCCATGATATAGGAACATATTATTTCTGTCTCTGGCATCAGTGCCCAAAATATTTTTGAAAATTACACTGGAGTCATGGAATTCCCCTATTTTGCTCCTGAACTGCTGAACTGGATTCAGACTAAAGGTCCGTTTCCACATCTGAGCTGAAGTGCTCCCATCCTACCCTCGACATGATATTTGCGTTCCCCTGGCAATCCCTCCCCTGCCTCTTTTCTCTCTCTCTCTTCCAGTCACTCCACTCCACTCACACCTGACTTCCCTCCAAGAGAGTGGAAGACAAAAAATTATGGTCCCCCATATTCCAACCACATCCAAGGAAGCTCGAGGATTGCTAAGGAGGTAAAAGGGGAAAGATTTCTTTAAGAGGGTCTGTCCCCACTTACACCTAAAGACAATGCAGATTCCACTGACATCTTTTTTCTAGAGTTCCCATTCAACATCCCCAATCGACAAGACACATTTTGCAGAAGAGCATATTTGAAGTATTTTGCACTTTGTTCTCACACTGTCCAAGGTGTGTAAAATCTACTATTCCTCTCCTCCTGTGACCTTGGAGGGAATGTGGGTAGCTATCAATGATTGGGAAGAAAGACAAGTGAGACACAGCATAGATCAAGGCTAGGTGTGAAGAAATTCTCTGTAGTGGGGAAAAGGCCTTAGGTTTAAGCACTGATTTTTCTCTCTAAAAGCTGGACAATACCCCAACTTTTCTATTTCATTGTAGATCAGTTATGAGGTCATCAGCCACATTCCTGAGCATAAACATCATTTTCCCTTTTTCTACCGGGTGAGTTCAAAACAAGAGCCTCCTCACTTGGCAATTGTCGAGCTGCTCCTGCATTTCCGATGGACGTGGATCGGCCTCGCTGCTCCGGACAATGAAAGTGGAGAAAAGTTCAGAAGAAACTTTGAGCTTGTGGCCATCAAGAACGGGGTTTGTGTTGCCTTCTCAGAAAGCCTCCCAGTGCTAGATAAAGACAAAAGAAAGGACTTCCTTTCATATTTTAGCAACAGTGAAGTAAAAATTATTGTTTGTCAGTTGGACTTTCAGGCCATATTAATTTTAGCACTGATAATACGAGAAACTAAAAGAGCTAAAAAAGAGTTTGGGGAGAAAGTGTGGATTGCAACAACTTTGTCAGACTTATCTGTGAGATCATTTTATCGAATACTTGATCTCCAGCATAAAGATCTTTTGTTATCTTTCTTAACTGTGACAAACAAAAGGACACAAAATTATGATTTTGATACCTATTTCTCTACCAGTGAGAAGTTTGGGGAGACAGCATTTCAGTGTTCCACTCCACACCCTATTTTATCTAAGAAAGTTAGGAAAAGATGCACAGAAACAGAGAACTGGGAAATCCCACCCCATGATGTGGTTGCAAGAATTATGTCTGACGTTGCCTCCAGTATTTCCACTTCAATCCAGGCTGTGGCCAGAGTCCTCCATGCTGTCTATTCCTCCCACCTGAGTCAGAGGAGAATCAGGGTTGGAGACCATCTCATACCGCAGGTGGTACAGCCATGGCATGTAAGACTTTTCTCTCAATTTCTGCTAATGATCCCCCTTAAACAACTTAGTATTTGTTAGAAATGGGCAGGGTTGGAAATGGGAGGGGATATTCTCCACAGCAATTGCCCATGTTTGAGTGTTTCTTCTCACCAAATGTGGAGGCTTGGAGAGAAAAGAGAGAGAGATTCTGTTGCTACATCTTTCAAACTGAACAGTTGTGCTGGTTTGGGAAGCTGGGAGAACAAGGAATGAAGAGGAAGGGTTCTTTCCCTATTGGCAGAATAAATCAGCACCAGGATGCTAAAGAAACCATCAACTTTCTTGACCATCCCACATTGGCCTAATTTAGCTTCTAGACCAGGGAATTTTTTCTCGCTTCCTGTCCTGCCGTCTTAACGTGATGTGAAGTCTCTGCCCTTTCCAGTGTCTTAACGTGATGTGAAGTCTCTGCCCTTTCCAGTGTCTTCAGGGAACACCCAGGCCAGTTGTCTGTAGGTTGAGTCATGGCAACT
Organism: Charina bottae; assembly: GCA_023362775.1. NCBI lineage: Eukaryota > Metazoa > Chordata > Lepidosauria > Squamata > Charinaidae > Charina > Charina bottae. The sequence goes on along the minus strand of JALMGJ010000002.1, from coordinate 34,226,900 downwards.
GGATTTCTTTCTTTTTGGTTGAAAGGTTTTGCTGCTTGTCCAAGTAGCTTCTTCAGTCTGGGCAAACGTTAGTGAGGGGACCCCATATATGTCTTCCAGGGTGGCTGTATTACCTTACACCTGATTGGCTTGTTAATTGGGCAATTGAGGGGTAGATAGTCTTTGGGATGTCTTACCCCTAAAACATTAATTCATCCCCAAGTGGATCCTTAAATGTGGCCTTGCTGGTGAACTTGTGAATTGGTCTTAATCTTCCTGGGGACTAATGAAAGAGCAGCATGATAAATGGGGGACAAGTTGTGCCTGAGGCCTCTGCCTCTATTGAGGGAAGGATTTTCCACTTTGGAATGAATGGATTCCTTAACCCCTCTCTAAAAGCACCTGTCTTCCCTGTCCAAAATGTGAACATTAATGTCCTCAAATGAGTGTCCTTTTTCTTTTAGATGCACAGCACAGCAGCAGGAATGGGGCAGGTCTAGCTGCAGGACTCTCTGTCATCTCTAGACTCCTTGTGTGGCCCTTCTTCTATACCGAGCTCTTAGCTGTATCCAAACAAACACCAAGATCAGAATAGAAGAGTTCCTTAGGATGTGTCTCCTCTTCCAAACTGGAGGATTGAAGCCCTGCCCATTTTGCATGTGTCTCTACCTCCCCATCATTCCTCCCTTTTATGTATCATCAACCTTCGAATTTAGTTGACCCTGTTGGAATGGCATAGTCCTTCAACATTAGAGGGACATGTAGATGTGGCCACCACTGTTGTGCAGCTTTGTTGGACCATGCCTCACAGCTGCTGGGCCCCAATCTTTAGACAGACAACTGCAAAATGGCAACTGCTGACCAGCGACCAAGGCAGAGGGAGCATATCCCCTTCAGCCTGAAATGGTCAATATCCCACCCCTGCTGGCCACATCAATTACCCTCCACATTCTGCAGCTCTCACTCACCAGATACTCAACTTTTAGGGGTGCAGCTGAGGTTGACTGGAGGCTTTCTCATTCAAGAGCTGCAGATGAGATGAAGGCAAGGAAGGAAAAGCCCAGAAAAGCACTTTCACACACATTTCCAAATCCCAAGATTTCTTGTCCTTTTCAGGGGCTTTCTGTAACACTAGTCAACTTCACCTACCTACCAATGTACCAGGTTTGTCCCCGATATACAGTACCATGAGATCAAAATCTTAAAACACAGAAGAAGGACATTTATGCAAAGGTGAAGCACTGAAAGGTGAAATGGTACAATTCATAAATGTCACCAAGATAGATGCTGAAGCCAAATTTGTCTTTTTTACAGCATCCAGATGGTTGGATGTTTCCTTCTAGAAAATGACATGGCCAAAAGCAGGAGGAGAGGGGCAATAACGACACAGTGGAGGGGAGGCAAGAATATTGCATTCAGAGATTCACCAAAGGAGATAAAAGGCCAGAGATCTTTTGATAGACAGAAAGGACATTATGAGTAAATCCTTAACTAGGTTTCTCCCAAACATTGGAGAAAGAGGAAGCCCCATTTGGACTTAGCGATCAAATAAGAACGCATAAGGTACAGGGGTGATTCTCCATGTCTTCCTAGCTTCATCCTTTTCTAAGAAACTTCCAGCTTTACAATCTTTCAGTGGATGAGGTTTATTTGGATGAGAATGGAGATCCTGCTGCTGACTTTATTATCATGGACTGGGCACTATTTCCCAACAAGTCTTCTGCTGGGGTGAAAATTGGAAAGATAGAAAGGGAAGCCTCTTCAGAAGTCAAGCTCTCCATCGATCAGAGTGCCATCATATGGCCGACTTCATTTAACCAGGTAGCTGAGGATGCTTCTTTGGGGGGTGGGGTGGTATCATTTACCTGATCTTCTATATTCATCTGAGTTTGCAGCTTACCAGCATTGCCACTATGATGGATGGTCTGTGCTGAGGGCACAAAAAAGGACACTCTATTATTTCTCTTGAACCTCAAAAGGTCTACTGCTGAATGTGGGAATGCCAAATGGGAAATGTAGGAAAGCATGTGTTTGGTCAACTCAATGCATCTGGTAGCCTTCAGGGAAGGTAAGCAGGCTAGCCAAGCCCTTTGACATAGGAAGGGCCTATTGTAGGACATCTTACCTACGGCTTCCTTGATGCTGGAGCCTACCTCTAGACTGAGCTGGTAGGAAGTGGAGATTCAAGAGAAACACATTAGAATAAGGCAGAGCCTTGAGGAAGTAATGGGAGAGGCTATCCTACCAAGATTGAAGGAAGGAACCTTCTGCATTCCCTGCTTTGGACTACTTTTCCCAACGGTTTTTACTAGTACCATTCGAGGTGATGCTGACAGGGCTTCAAGGTCAAAGGGCATGCTCACTTCCTGGAAGGACAGAAGCTGTTGGCTAAAGATGCCCAACCACAGGAGCCATCAGCCTTTCATGGACTTTGAGGGTATTCTGGGACCAAATCATACTGATATAAGATTAGTCCTGGGAATTTTTCACCAAAAGAGTGTGAGGTTTAAAATGAGTTACTGGGAAAAAAATCTCAGACTTAGAAAAGACCTTGATAGTATATGCTTGGGTTTTTTGAAGTGGATGTACAGGTAACAGGAATTTAAACATTTTGCAGCTTCTCTTTCTGCTCATTGCAAATCCTGCTCTTAGAAAGGAGCCAAGGATTCTAGGAAGAAAAATGCCAGCTCAGTGACTCGGTTCATCAAGACTTCCCTTGATTTTCCTTCTGTTTAGAAAATTCCTTTTTCAAGATGTACCGAAAGTTGTCTCCCAGGATACACCAAGGTCGCGAGAGAGGGAGCACCAGTTTGCTGCTATGACTGTTCTCCGTGTATGGAAGGAACAATCTCCACCGAGGAAGGTAGATGCCCAAGAGCAAAGAAGGAGCACCATTCAAGTCCAAAATTGGCCTGATTTTGCTTAGTCCCCAAGGCCAACCAAGCCTGTTAAATTCTGCCATCTGCTGAGGCATTTCAACTCTTATTAACTTACTGATTTATTTCTCTCACAAAATACCCCATAAGCCAGACCATTGTGTGGGATGTGTATATGGGTTTTCTGGAGGGTGGGAACCTGACCTTGGATTAGTAAAACAGGTTTTATAACAGAGAGGAGATTTATTTACAGGAAATGCATGATAGGGAGAGGCAAAGCTAGCTGACTGCTTCTTCACAGGAGGAGAGACCAAGAGCAGGGACACCATGCAGGTCATTCATTCATTGGCGATCACTCGTAGCCAAGTAAGATTGTCTTCCAAAGGTAAAATTTTAATGGTGGATCCGTATGTGGCTATAAAGGCCAATTCTGGATCCGCACAACCGCCCACAATGAGGGCATATGTTTCCGGGTGGGAGACGGTCATGATGAAGATTTGACTGGCGTGCCTTCCTTTTAGCTCTTTTCTCCTTTTCGCCCTGTACTCGTGCTTCTTCAAAGTCCATAGCGCCATTAATAAAGGATGACCTCCAATTGAAACGCTCATGAGTTAGGGCTTCCCAGTTCTCAATGCTGATATTACATTTTTTAAAATTAGCTTTGAGAGTATCTTTGAATCTCTTTTGCTGTCCACCAATATTCCGTTTTCCATTCTTAAGTTGGGAGTAAAGTAGCTGGTTTGGAAGACGATGGTCAGGCATTCATGACCGGTCCAGCGAAGTTGATGTTGGATGATCATTGTTTCAATGCTGGTGGTTTTCGCTTCTTCTAATACGCTAACATTCGTCCGCCTATCTTCCCAAGTAATTTGCAGAATTTTTCGGAGGCAGCGTTGATGGAATCTTTCAAGAAGTTGGAGGTGGCGTTTGTAGAGGGTCCATGTTTCACAGGTGTACAGAAGGGTTGGTAGTACAATGGCTTTGTAAACAAGCATTTTGGTCTCCCTGCGAATGTCCCGATCCTCAAACACTCTATGCTTCATTCGGGAGAAAGCTACACTCGCAGAGCTCAGGCGATGCTGAATTTCAGCGTCGATGTCGGCTTTTGTAGATAGATGGCTGCCGAGATAAGAAAAGTGATCGACATTTTCTAGTGACACACCTTTAAGATGGATTGATGGTGCTTCAGAGGGATTGGTTCGAACTTGCTGGTAAAGCACTTTGGTTTTTTTAATGTTAATCGAGAGGCTGAGCTTTTCATATGCTTCTGCAAAGATGTTTAGGATAGTTTGAAGATCTTCGCCATGGGACTTTTGGTTGTTTTGGGTTTGGTGTGGTTGGAAGACGCCTGTGCGTGAATTTGTTTTATGTGTGGAGATTGGTGCACAACGATCAGCACACAACCTTCACAGAAAAAGGCTCTAATCCAATGGCATGGATACCATGACGATTGGTGACCTTTTGTCTGCTGCAGCCTTCATCCGCCTTCGCAGCCGTTGTAACAATACACCTTGTTATCTTCCGCCTGTTCTGCCGTTGACTTTCTTGGATCATTCTTTGTCTGGTTCCTCCCCCTGGAACTTACCGCCATGGGTGACCCTGCCAGGAGTACATGACTCCCGACGGCTTCGCTCACAGGGTTCATTGGGAACACACAAGCCCACTCACCACAACAAGGTGACGATCGAGCGAGTGAGACCATGCAGGTAGAACATAGGCAGAAGGAAGAGACCTACATCACCAATTATTTAAGAAAGTGTAATCAGCTTGAAAAAGAGGGAATACAGAGGAAATCCTTACTGCTCTATGAATACCCAGCTGTCCCCTTGGGTCAGTTTGTCATTAGCTGCTGAATGCCACTGAATTCACTAGAAAAAAAAACAACTGCTTATGTTTCAGATGCAGCCCATTGTGAAAAGTGTCCAGATGACCAGCATTCCAATAAAAAGCGAGATCAATGTGTCCCCAAGATTATAAGTTTCCTGTCTTATCAAGAAAGGTTGGGTCTCATCCTGACGCTCTTTGCAATTGGACTGTCCCTATCCACTGCCTTTTTTCTGGGAATCTTCATTAAATACCGAGAAACTCCCATAGTCAAAGCCAACAACCGGGACCTCACCTACATTCTACTGGTCTCCCTCCTGATTTCTTTCTTGACTTCCATGCTGTTCATTGGTCAACCCAAAAAAGTGACTTGCCTCCTTCGACAAAGCACTTTCAGTGTTGTTTTCTCTGTTGCTGTGTCTTCTTTACTGGCCAAGACAGTCATGGTGGTGGCGGCATTTTTGGCCACAAAGCCAGGCAGCAGGATCAGGAAATCATTGGGGAAGAATCTGGCCAACTCCATTGTCTTGTCCTGCTCTGGGGTACAGGTGGGCATCTGCATGATGTGGCTGGGAATCTCTCCCCCATTCCCAGATGCCGACCTACATTCCCAATCTGGACAAATCCTGCTACAATGCAATGAAGGCTCAGTTACCATGTTCTACACTGCCCTTGGCTACATGGGCTTTCTGGCTGCCATCTGCTTCTCGGTTGCTTTCCTGGCCCGCAAGCTGCCAGGGAGCTTCAACGAAGCCAAGTGGATCACCTTCAGCATGCTGGTTTTCTGCAGCGTTTGGGTCTCCTTTGTCCCTACCTATGTCAGCACCAAAGGGAAATACTTGGTGGCTGTGCAGATCTTCTCCATCCTAGCCTCCAGCCTGGGCTTACTGGGTTGCATCTTTATCCCCAAATGCTACATCATTATCCTGAGACCTGACATGAACACCAAGGAGCATCTCATGATAAAAAACAATGAGGGCTCTTGATTTTGATGCTTTTTGTTTTTTGTATAACTTAATAGTAATATAAAATAAGATAGCTTAGAAGTCCATTTTATGAGTTCTACAAAGTCATTCTTTCTCCCATGTAGCTTTGTATTGTGACTGAATACAATCTGCATTCAGCCCGAATCATAAGCAAACAGGTGATGGTGAATTCATCCTTGAGGGAGGGAGTGTTCCCGTCTGCCTTTAAGGAGGTGCTGGTACGCTCCCTCCTCAAGAAACCGTCACTGGTTCCCTTTTTTTAAATAAAGGTGGCTGAGAAAGTGGTAGCGTTGCAGCTCCAGAGGATCCTGGATGAAACGGATTATCTGGACCCTTTTCATTTACCTTTCAGACCTGGATATGGGATGGAATAGCATCAATGACACTTTTGGATGATCTCTGGCAGGAGCAGGAGTGAGATGCGGGCAATGCATCCATCCTTGCTTTCTTGACTTCTCACCAGCTTTCATCAACCATGGTATACTTTTGTGTCGATTTAGGGAGTTGTGGGTGGGTGGTACAGTTTTGTGCTGGTTCACCTACTTCCTCCAGGGTTGGTCACAATCAGTTGATAGGGAGTGAGAGATCTGGCCCATGGCCCCTCCTTTGTGGGGTGCCACAGGCTTCGGTACTCTTTCCGGTCCTTTTTAACATCTACATGAAACCACTGGGTGAGATGATCCATCATCATGTGATGAGGTATCATCAATATGCAGATGATACCCAATTATGCATCTCCATCCCGGGTTATTTAAGTGACCCTCTTCAGTGCCTGGAGGCTATAGTGGTCTGGATGGGTGTGATGATGCCAGTGCCAGTATCTAACTTAGGAAATTCTCCAGACAAGTCATCACACTGCTAAAAGAATTCATTTATTAGAATACAGCTACAAAGGACGGCTGCAAAGCTCTGAATACCAGTTTTGGCATGAAGCATTCAAACTTAAAAACATTTTCCCACTCCAGATCTTCCCCCCCTCCCAACTTGTTAATGAAAGTCCAGGTGTCTTATCAGTGTTCACACTTAGTCTTAGTCAGCTAGGAATGCGAGGGAGATGTTTCTCTTCTGTGCAAAGTAGCAGCTACAAAGCAGGCTGACACGAGTCGGCTTCTATATGGAGTGACACGTGTTTGCTCAAAGACATGGCAGGCAAGCAAAGCGAACAACAGTCTTCAGCTGAATCCTGGTAAGACAGAGTGGCTGTGGGTTCGGGGCTCCTCTGTATCTGGGAATTTACCATCTTTGGTTCTGGATGGGGGTGTACTGCCCCAGACCGACCCTGTACGGGGGGTCCTTGAAGAGCAGGTGGCAGTCATGGCCAGGAGGGCCTTTGCTCAACTTCACATTGTGCTCCAGTTACACACCTTCCTGGATCAGGAAGCCCTCCGGTCAGTCACTCATGCCCTAGTCATCTCCCATATAGACTATTGCAGTGCACTCTACATAGGGTGACGCTTGAGGAGTATTTTGAAGCCACAGCTGGTTCAAAATTCAGCCACACAAGCAGTCTTGAGTGCACCAAGATCAGCACACATACCACCTTTGCTCCGTGAGCTGCATTGGGTGCCGGTTTGTTCCATGTACATTTCAAGGTGTTGGTTATTACCTTTAAAGCCCTACATGGCATGGGGCCAGGATACCTGATGTACTGTCTTATCCACATAACATCAACCCGCCCCAACCAGTCATGCAGAGAGGGCATGCTTCAGACCCCATCAATAAAAGAATTTCATCTGGCGGGGTCCAGGAGATGGGCCTTCTCTGCAGTAGCACCCACCCTTTGCAATATCTTGCCCGCACAGTTGAGGCGGTTTTCCTCACTTCCGGCCTTCTGGAAAAATCTGAAAACCTGGTTCTGCCACCTAGCTTGGGACAGGAAAGGTAACAGTTCCTCCTGGGGATGGCTAGTACCATAATGGCCTCCCTATTTTTTAGATCAATTCTCCTAGATTGGATTTTATACTTATTTATTATATTATATTGTTTGGTATAATTTTATATTGTATTTTAATTGTAGATTTTATTGTAAGCCGCCCAGAGTCCCCCATTTGGGGGAGATGGGCAGTCATATAAATTAAATAAATAAATAAATAAATAAATAAATAAATAAATAAATACTCCTCACAGCGGCTCTGAAAGGGCTCCCACAAACCTTCCTTACACACTTGGTACCATATCACCCAAATCAGGGTCACTGGGTAGCTATCTATGGAAAAGAAAAATAAGCAAGTTTCACCGCCCTGGTTACCACAAGGGAGTCCTTCATACAAGTGTCATCTGTGCTTGGTTAGGCTCACTCTTTGTCTTCCTCCAGAGGCACTCCAGGCATTTCTTATGCTGTTTCATCTCCCACAGTTCCTCCAAACATCCGGGGGCCCTCCTGGTGCCAAGTGCATAGACAGCTTGCATGAGTGCGATCCAATCCAAGGCAACTGTGGCTTACTCATTCTAAGCAGTGACTAAGATCTTGGTTGAACCAATCACCAGAGCTTCAGGAAGTATCCCAAGTTCCTTCTGAAACCCCAATGGATACATCAGGTCCCTGGGGCAGACTGACTGAACAGGTCATTCTTCCCCACAGTGAGGCATAGTCACAGAGAACTCCAAAGCCAGCGAGGACTGATATGTCCATGACAAGGGACTGGCTGATGACAAAATATCCCCATCTCCAGATCACGTCACCACTGTCCTGAGTCAAAAATGAAATCTAACCTGTCATCACCACTGTGAGTCGGGCCATCAATAATGTGGGCCAGGTCCATGACTGCCATGGTGGCCATGAACTCCTGAGCTGCCCCCAAATCCAAAGGCAGGCTGAAATCCAGCAGGACTAGAAGCCTGGCAAACTCCACCACCAAGCTAGCCACAGAGTCAACTAGCTCCAGCAGGGAAGCTACTGCGCAAGAGGGAGGCTGGTACACAAGCAGCAATCCCACTTGATCCTTATTGCCTATTTTTACAAACAGGATGTCCCATCTGGTTGCCTGTGGAGCAGCACCTCTGCAAGGAACCAGAGTCTTCCAGTTGACAATGGCCACACCTTCACTTCACAAAGAGCCCTCACATTGTTCCAGAGACCAGCTCTCAAACCCAAACACCTCCAATCACCATCTTTCTCAACCCTCCTCCGCATACTGGACCTACTAAAAACTTCTAATCACTGGAGTTCTGGTATAAACATCTGGCCCTATGTCATGTTGGGGAGAAAAAAATCTCCAATCCTATCTTGTGATGCACCAGCAAGGCCCCATTGGGGGAGAGACTTCTCAGTTTTGGGAAATGTCTTGCTTCATGTCCATATCTTCTGAAATAGCAGAAGTTATACAGAGAAATCAAACAGCACTTGTAAAAAGACCCATGTACAGGAGAGGTGCTCTGACACTCTGTTGGGGTGGTGGGCAGTGGATATAAGAATTTACAGTATTGAACGTGGGTGGAGGAAACCTGTGGCTCGAAGGATATGAACAGGGTAACGTGCCGGTTTAGTTCTACAAGCAGCATTAATATTTCTCCCCAGGAATTGAGGAACAGTCTTGGAGATGTATAGATCTCCTGATGATTTCACCAAGAGGATAGAATGAAATGCACAGCTCCTTAGATGTCCATCCCACCAAAGGCCTCTGATCCCTGGCTGAAAAGCCTAGAAAACACCAGCCAGCAACCAAGGCGGCCAAATCTGGAGGAACTTAGCTTCTCCTCGCTCCACAGCAGGGAAAGCGGCCAAGCACCAACGCCTGCCCAGACAGTCTAAAAGGCAAGATGACGGTGGTGGGCATGTAATTAAAGTCCTGCTCTTTGGGCTCTGCATGTGACCGCCATCTTGCCTTTTTGCCGATTTTGACCCTCCTCCTCCCATGCGGAGGCTGCTGCTGCTACAGACAGGGGTAGCTGAGCCCTGAAATGTACTGGGGGGGGGCAATTGAGCTTCCATGAAAAGGAAAAGGGGGAGAGGAGGAAGAGAACTATAGAGAAACTGGAGATACAAGCTCAGTGAGAGACCCACAGAATAAGATACATAACAAATAATATTTAGGAATCGATGAGTCCATTGAAGCCCAGGAGGAAGAAAGAAGAGAAAACTTCACTCCTTGTCTCTGGTGGTTCCCATTGTCTAAAAAGAATGGTCCCAATGATCCACCTCCCGCCATTCTTGCCTCTCATCTCAGTCATCGCTTCTTGTCTCTGGGTTTAGAGGGGGATGAGCGCCAGGTCAGAGAAGTGAAGAAAGTCTTTCTGATGCCGAGAAAAGAGCTGTAATGTTGGTCAGGAAGACAGTGAGGTCAAGAACACAGCAGGAGGCGGGGACAAGGACCAGGAGGCCCAATGCAAAGAGGAAGGGGCTGTATGTCGAAGTTTCTTCTGGCTACTGAAAGCCGCCATGGTGCTGTTAGATCCCCTCCTCACTCAGCAGGCAGAGCTGGAGCTCCCATTTCTAGTTGATCCCGAGGTTCTGGCTTGGGCGTGGTGCGGGGCCTTCATGCAGCAGACGGGGAAGTTCTTCCAGCTCTTGGCACTTGTTCTGGTTAGGGAAGCTTCTCTGTTGGCAGAGGAGGGGCCTGGCAGTGCCGTGCCTGAGGAGGGGAGGGCTGTGCAGGGCCAAGTAGGACCAGAGTCTCCCCTCTCTTGCAGCCTGCCTTTTGGGCCATGACATTGTAGCCACCTTGGATCTGGCAAAGGAGAAAAGGGGAGAGGGAAAGAAGAGAGGAAGGAAGTTTGAAACTATCCAGGTAGGTAGAAGACTACTCAGCAGAAGAGGTAAAAGCAGGAAGGTCAAGATCCTCAGCATTTCTTCAAATGCTTGTTCAGTGCCACCCAATCTAAGGGGGCCATCACCCAGCACTATAGAGCCAATCCTTTCATTTAGTCTACTGATATACAGTAGTTTTCTTGGTTCACACTGATGATGTGACCTAGTTGGGTTATGAAATGTCTGCCAGCAAACAACCGAGCTCAGAGAGCACCAGGAACTCCACAGGAGTGGTTTTCCATTGCCTCCTCCTGCACAGTATACAATGACGCCTCTCTGATTGTCACACAAGTGATCATTTCCGTCCAGTATCTTCTTACTGCTGCTGCCCAATGTAGGGGCCTGCTTGCTTTAGTTCCTTAAGTCTTTAGTAAGTAAGTACCATACTTACTTACTGAAGATTTAAGAATGTTAACAACTTATCTCCTTAACATACTATATGCCCCCCCTTGTAGTTTACCTGACCCTAGTACAGTTTCCCGATTACTCTTCTTCATAGATTGAAAAGTATAGGTGCCTTGTTTGCTTGAAGGAGAAGGGGCCCCACTGTAGCCATGAGCCATAAAGAAGGGAGATAAGAAATGTTGCTTTTTGCTAACAGGAATGGAATGTGTGAATGAGGTGAGCCTTCGCAAAGAAAAGTCCCAGTAAAGAACAGGATGGCCCCAAGGTCGTCTGACTTTCTTGAAAGAAGATAAGCTAGAAAACAGGAGAAGAGGAGATTGAATGATCAAAGCACGGCCATTTCTGGAGATTGCTCTCTGCTTTTGATAAAAGCATGTCCATTATCTCTTGCTTTTGTAAACAGGCTTGCACATGGGAATGCCAAGGGGGGGAAATGAGAAATGCAGAGGAGTTAACACAGGAAGGAGGAGGGGGAGGAAGGAGGAGATAATAAGACTTAGAGTGACTGCCTGTGAATGTTGCAACTGGATACTGGGCTGCTAATGTGTAAATCTCTTTGTTCTGTACCCTATATAAAGCCTTGTAAATTTCCAAAGAGTTGTCGGCCTGCCTCTGGTAAGCCCAGGTTGCGTATAGAGAGGTGCCCCACCCAGCTTCCTTGCTTGGCCAAATTAAGAGCTGATTTCTTATCTTGAAACCTCCGTCTGAGTCTCTGTTTGGTGTCTTGGGATCTCAGATCTCCCAGGAATTAGGGGTTGGCCATACATTTTCCTGGCATGCAATGTGGGGCTCGAGGGCCTCGTTCCTTCGGGTCGACCCACCCGGGGTCCCCCACTGTCGAATCCCATTGTGATTTGAGGACCTTCGGCCAGGTGGACAGATGAAACCGGCCCTCACCGAGATGATGTCAATAGCGCTCCCGAGCCCTTTGTTCGGTGACTTCACCCGGGGAGGGTTGGCAGGCTCCGCTTTTCCACTGAACCCAAACGCTCCAAGGAGGTTTCAACACCACCACCCTTCAATTGGCTTCAGTACCGGGACCACAGGAACGGTGTAAGTATAGGTTTTGGTTTTAGGTTTTGGTTTCAGGTTTTGGTTTGGTCCCTCCATGGGAGGAGGGGAGTGTTGCGTGACTGTGTGTGAATGAAATGTGGCAGAGGACCACTAGGGCCCTCGGACACACAAAGCGAGTGGGGAGGTCTATCCGCGTTTCCATAGCCCCGTGAGGGGAACGGCCAGAGAAAACCAAAGTGGCTGTGGAGACTGAGTGTTGAAGGAATTTTGGTTATTTGTTATTAGGAATTTTGGTTATTTGGGATTTGGGATTCCCTACACGAGAGGAGGAAAGCTTGTGCCCCGAACCTACGGAAAGGTCCGAGAAACCTCTCAGGAAATAATAGGTAACCATCCTAGTTTACCAATGGTAAATGAGGGGGAAGGTAATAGGTCCCGGTCTGGCACCCCCTTGGGTTGCGTGTTGACCCATTGGGATGCCTTAAAAACCCCAAGTGGCAGTAAAAAAATCTCTTTTAAGAAGAAAGAGTTTCTGTGTTTTGTCAATGTTAAGGCATCGGTGTGTTTTCTGTTTGTGAGCATTTGTCCGTCTGGATTTGTGTGTGCATGTAAGGTTGAGAAACTGTTTTGAGTTGTGAAGAGAAAGTTTTAAAATTGTGCAAGTCTGTCCCTTTTGAAAACTGAATCCCTTTGTGGTGATAAAGGAATGGTTGGGGATTAAATGCAGGTTTTGGCCATGCCTGAATCCCTCATTCATTTTAGTGTTTTGTATACTGTGTTTTCTATGGTTTGAGTGCATATTGCAAGAAAGTTGAAAGGTTTTTTTGTAAATTTTTGCCATTTTCCACAAAATCTCCACTATGATATGTGAAATTCTGCTGCTGCTTCTTCTCCTGGTGTCCCATTTTCCCTGTGGGACATTGAGGACGAAATGTCCCCTGAATATACAAAAAGAAGAAGAACACAGACTTAATTACTACAAGCCAGGAGACTTACTGATTAGTGGAATCATATCTACATCTACCACTATATTTCAACCGTACATTTTCTTTATGCCTCCAAGGAACAGATTTCAAAGTTAATTTCTCATGTGTACTTAACCCTGGTGATTGATTTTATCCTCTCCACTGTCTTCTTTTTAATAGGGATGATTCCCTTTCCTGGTACTTGGTTTCTACCACTTTTTTTCCACTTCGTTTGCTTTAAGGAAAAGGCTTAAATTTGGTGGGGGTGGGGGTGTTGGTCTTGGCTCTTCACAAAATAGCTTTCTGTGATGCCCAGGAGAGTCACTAAATACCCATTTAGCTGAAGGCAAGAAGTGAGATTCTTTCCCATTTTATTTTGCCATTCTCTTCAAAGTTCTCCCTGATGAACTGCACTCTCTCTCTCTCTTATCCATTCATCCACATAATGCAGGTTACATTTTCTTCCAATCCAGCTTCCCTTAATATATCTTCAGCATACAGGTTGAACAAATAAGGGGAGAGCATACAGCCTTGTCTTACCTCTTTGTCAACCTGGATCCGGTCTGTTCTGTCCATACTCATAAGACTCATAAGACAGCAGTACAACTGATTAGTTATAAATGTCCTTAAAGGAAGAGCTTCAGGAAACCTGATGTGATTTTATGAACTGAAGATGAAAAGCTAAAATCAAGATGAAGACCAATTGAAATCTCTTATCTTGCAGTATCAAGAGTATGAGCTTCTGCCACGTCCTGCCCTTCTTTGCCATTCATGAGATCAACCAGAGTCTAAGGCTCTTACCCAACATCTCCCTGGGCTACAATATCTATGAGAGCTTTTTCAACGCAAGAATAACATACAAGGCCATGATGGACTTGCTGTCGAGGGGGCAGGAGAATGTCCCAAATTACAGTTGTGGAAGAAGAAAAAATCTGCTGGCTGTGCTTGAAGGGACTGATTCTGGCTCTTTAATTACGTTTCAACCATGCTGGGTATCTACAAAATCCCACAGGTATGAATGGATGTTGAAGTTAATTTCACTTTGCAAAGTCTCCCAATAGTCCAAAAGGGGTCAGATAATAAATAAAACGAGTCAGGTGATGGAGCGTAAAGGACACCCGAAACAGTATATTTCTATCACGCATCCACATTTAAAGATACACAGGTTTCACAGAGTTCTCCTTGCTGGCAACTGAACTATCCGTCATCCATAGTTCACGTGAAGTGCTCTCAACCATCCTGCACATGAAATTTGCATCCACTTTGCCAATCCTTCTTCTGCCTCTTTTCCCTGTCTTCCAGTCACTGCAGTCACATGACTTGGGAGACAAACACATCTTTTCACCCTTATTCCAACCAAATTGAAAGGAAGTCTCAAGGACTCTAATGGAAGGAAAAGTGGGGAAATATTACTTTAGGAGGGGTTTTCCCTACTAGCACTTAAAGACAATGAAAACATACCCAGGTGACATCTTTTTTCTGCTGAATTCACCTAATATTCCTTCATCCCCTATCTATGACTGAGACATGGGTAGCTGAGCTGGTATTATAATAGTATTTAGCCCTGTGTTCTTGCACTGTTCAAGATGTGGATAATATGCCACATTTCCCCTTCTGTGATCTTGGCAGGAAGTTGGTAAGTGATAGAAGACAGAGAGACCACATTTCATGGCTGAAACTCAAGGACAGGTGGAAGGAATTTCTCTGCCATGGGAGAAAGGCTCTTAGATGGAAGGACTTATTTTTTGTCTCTAAAAGCAAAACAATCAACCATCTTTTCGATTTCATCTTAGATCAACTACGGGGTCATCAACCACATTCCTCAGCAGAAACATCATTTTCCTTTTTTCTACCGGGTGAGTCCAAAACAAGAGCCTCCTCACTTGGCGATTGTCAAGCTGCTCCTGCATTTCCGGTGGACATGGATCGGCCTTGCTGTTACGGAGAATGAAAGTGGGGAAACGTTCAGAGGAACCTTTGTACCCATAGCCATAAGGGAAGGTGTCTGTGTGGCTTTCTCCGAAAGCTTCCCCATGCTTCTGGATGAAGGGAGGGGAAAGCACAGCCTTCAATATTTTTATATTTTATATACAAGAAAGTAAAAGTTATTGTTTGTCAACTGGAGTTTCAGGCTTCCTTACTGCTAGCAGCAACAATAGTAGCAGCTGAAAAGAGTAAAATCCCGTTTGGGGAAAAAGTATGGATTGCCACAGCTTTGTCAGATATAAGTGTGAGATTTTTTTACCAACTGGTTAATCTCCAGCATAAACACCTTTTGTTATCCTTCTCAACTCAGGCAAAGAAAAGGACACAACATTATGATTTTAATTCGTACTTCTCTGCTAGTGGGCAGTTTGGGGAGACAGCATTTCAGTGTTCCCATTCAAGCCCCTTGCTGTCTAAGAAAGCTTGGAAGGTATGCCTAGAAAAAGAGACCTGGGAAATCCCACCACAGGATATAGTTGCAAGAATCCTGTCCGAGGATGGCTCCAGTATTTCCACAGCAGTCCGGGTTGTGGCTGGGGTTCTCAGTGCTGCCTCTTCCTCCCAACTGAGGATGTGGGTTGCAGACCATCAGACGCCCCAGATGGTACAGCCGTGGCAGGTAAGACTTCTCCTTCGAAGTTCCACTGATGGTTCCCTTTTAATTCCCAAATGTTATGTTAGAGATGAGCAGGGACGGACGGGTGGGGAGGGGAGATCCCAACAACAGGTGCCAGTTTCTAATATTTGTTCTGACCAGGTGTGGAGGCTTAGAGAGAAATAAAGAGAGAGATTCTGTTGCTGAATCTTCTAGACTGAACCAGGTGTGCTGGTTCTGGATGCTTGAGACAACGTGTCTCAAGAGAGACAGGAAGGATCTTTCCTCATTTTCTGAATAAATAAGCAGCAGGATGCCACAGTAACCGTCATGTTCTCTCTTGAACTTCCAACATTGGCCTGACGTAGTTCTCACTTTCTCTCCTGCCATTGCAAGGAGCGGTCAAGTCTTTCTTCCTCTCAGCATCTTCAGGAAACAAGCAGGTCAGTTGACCTGCTTCTCACTACAGCTTCCTGTCATAGCCTGGCACTTTTTTCTTCTGCATTTGCAATCTCCCAAGATCCCTTTCCTGATCTTTCTCCTCCTTTGAAAATCAAATCTTAGAATTTGGAGCCCCATCGTTTCTCCTAAGCCTTTCACTTTCCACCACCACCTGTTGGTTACTTGAAGCTACTGTAGAAGGTAAACAGTTGCAGAGCCCCGAAAGACCATAGAATAATATTCTGGTATGAAATGTGCTGCTTCTATTGCCTCTGTTTTATTCACTTCCATATGGCCCTGTTGTGCTTCTGTGTGCTCAGCAGGTCAGAAAGGAAGCAATTTTCAGGCTTCGCTGTCTTCCATCTGTGGTGCATTATCAGCCAGTGCGAAAAACATCCTCCAATCACAGCATTGCAGGAGAAATGGGGCAGGTCTGGTTGCATCACAATCTCACATCTGGCTGTGTAACTAGCTCTCCTCTCTAGGCTGCTCCTCATGGCCCTTCTCCTGCACCCCACTGTCTCATCACATGATATCCTCCCTTCCAAAGAGGGTGATTGAAGCCCCGCCCCTTTTTAACATGCATGTCATGTGTCCCCCCTTCTCACTTCTCCTGATTACACCACCTAGATTGGAGCATGTTTCCTTCCAGCAGTTGACATGGACAAAGGGAGGGGGGCAACAACCCCACAGTAGAAGGGAAGCAGCAGGGGTGCCTTGGGACATCCACCAATGGAGATCGAACAATTTAGCACCAGGCTGCTGATGATGATCCACAACATGTTTGTGACCTGAGATAAGCAATGTCATAAAACACAGCAGCCCAAAATGATAAATGGAAAGGAGAGAGAGAGAAAATAATTGATGAGATTCTTCCTGCCACATTTGCAGACAGAGGCACTGAGCTGAAGTAGCCTAGTTTTGATTTAGGGCTCAGAGGAAAATATATGAATTGCAGGTGTGATTCTCCATGTCTTTTTAGCTCCATCCTTTTCTAAGAAACTTCCAACTTTACAATATTTCTGTGGATGATGTTTATTTGGATGAGAATGAAATTCCTGTTGCTGACTTTGATATCACGGACTGGGCGGTATTTCCCAACAAGTCTGCTGCTAGGGTGAAAATTGGGAATATTGAAAAAGGAGAAGTCTCTTCAGATATCAAGTTCTCTATCAATGAGAGTGCAATCATATGGCCAACATCCTTTAACCAGGTAACCAAATCTGCCTGTTTGTGGGTTTTATTATTTATCTATTCCTATGTATCCATCAGATTTTGTAGTTTACCAGTCTTGTCTGCGCTGGTAAAAGGACCAGTTGAAGGAGACACTACTATTTTTCCTGGACCTCTCAAACGACCAACTGCTGACTGTGAGAATGCCAGTATTATTCTGGGGTAGGATGGAAATCATTTTGTTGGCTAGCCCAATGCTGCCTGTAAGGAAGTTCAGCAGGCCCACGAAGTCCTTTGACATGGAAAGACTTACTGTAGGGCATCTTACTCAGTGCTTGCTCAGAACTAGAGTCTGCTTTGTGACTGGGCTGGTAGGAAATTGAGATTCAAGAGATACATCCTGGAAGAAGGCAGAGGCATGAGGATAGGTTATGGTAGATGGTGATCTAGCCATTGCTAAGGTAGGAGCAAGCAACCTTCTGCTTCCCATACTTTGGACTACAGTTCCCACCGTTTCTTACCATTGGCAATTCAAACTGAAACTGATGGGACCTGATGTCCAAATCCATGTTGCCTAGGGTGACCATAAGTCCCGTTTTGAACGGGACAGCCCCGTTTTTTAAACATTTTTTAACCGTACCGTCTTTTTGATATAAATTTCAATTTTGTCCCGTTTTTGGAGGCAGCCCGGAAGAGGTGGGCTCTATGCTTTTCTTATGCCATCCTTAACTGTCTTTTCTCCCTTCCCCTCATGAGGCGCAAATGGATCAGCCCGCTTGGCTATAAAAGTGTTGTGCAGCACATGCTTTCCTTCCATAGAGGGGAGCGTTTGAGAGCGGAGCGCGTGGGAATGAAATTTGTGCACTTACTTTTCTGGGAGGGAGCATGTTCAAGACGGGGTGAATGAGCAAGATAAGCAGAAAAGCACCTTAGTCATTGTAAAATAATAAGGAACAAGAGAAGAGCTCCACTTTCTCTTCCCCTTCCCTCTTTTTTCAGAGGAGCTAGCGCTGTGAAAACAGGGAGGCAAATCACGACCCCGTCAATAAAAGAATTCCATCTAGCGGGGTCCAGGAGGCATGCCTTCTCTGCAATAGTGCCTGCCCTGTGGAACATCTTGCACCCGGAGGTGAGGCAGGCACCCTCCCTCTTGGCTTTTTGGAAGTCTTTAAAAACCTGGTTCTGCTGCCTGGCTTAGGACAAAGGAAGTGATAGTTCCTCCTGGGGGTGGTTAGCTTAATAATAACTTCCTTTTATGATCGTACCATCCTATGGATTTTTATACTTCTATTTATTATGATACTGTATTTAAATGATTATTGTTTTTTTAATTTTAATTTTAATATTTATTGTAAACCACCCAGAGTCTCCTGCGGTAGAGATGGGCGGTGATAAATTTGATTAATAAATAAATAAAGAATTACTCCGATACATACTACACATAACACAGCAGGGCAAATTTAGACCTTTGGAACAGGGTTTTCAGAAAGAAAGTTATGAGACTAATAAAAACTAATACATGAAAGGATTCAAATAGATGCTACCCAGAATATTTAATGTTTAAAGTAAAACACAAACATAATGATTTTCTGCTTTATTCATCCTTTGAAATTATTTTTTCCTGTATTATTCATTTGTCACTATCCAATGTATAGCATTTTTTTCCTTTGCATTTCATTATTCTAATAATAAAAATATTTTTTTTAAATGAGAAAAAAACTAAGAAAATCTACATTGCTCTATCTACACCCTGCTTCTGGTCATTGGTCATGAAGTGCCCAATGCCATGGAATCATTGGTTCGACAGCAATTCTTTGTCTTTTATAGATGCAGCCCACTGCAAAAAGTCTCCAGTTACCCAGCATTCCAACAAGAAGCGAGATCAGTGTGTCCCCAAAGTTATAACTTTCCTGTCCTACAAAGAAGAGTTAGGTCTCATCCTGGCCCTCTTTGCACTTACCTTGTCTCTAGCCACTGCCTTTGTTCTGGGAATCTTCATTAAATACCGAGAAACTCCCATAGTCAAAGCCAACAATCGGGATCTCACCTACATTCTCCTGGTCTCCCTCCTGCTTTCCTTCTTGACTTCCCTGCTGTTCATTGGTCAACCCAAGAAACTGACCTGCCTTCTTCGACATAGCACCTTCAGTGTTGTCTTCTCAGTTGCTGTGTCTTCTTTGCTGGCCAAGACTATCATGGTGGTAGTGCCGTTTCTGGCCACAAAGCCAGGCAGCAGGATGAGGAAATGGCTGGGAAAGAGTCTGGCCAACTCCATTGTCTTGTCCTGCTCCAGTGTTCAGGTGGGCCTCTGCATCATGTGGCTCGGAACCTCTCCCCCATTCCCAGATTCTGACATGCATTCCCAACCAGGACAGATCCTCCTGCAATGCAGTGATGGCTCAGTCACCATGTTCTACACTGCCCTTGGCTACATGGGCTTTCTGGCTGCCATCTGCTTCTTGGTGGCTTTTCTGGCCTGCAAGCTGCCAGGGACCTTCAACGAAGCCAAATGGATCACCTTCAGCATGCTGGTTTTCTGCAGCGTTTGAGTCTCCTTTGTCCCCACCTACCTGAGCACCAAAGGGAAATTCATGGTGACTGTGCAGATCTTCTCCATCCTGGCCTCCAGCCTTGGCTTACTGGGTTGCATCTTTATCCCCAAATGCTACATCATTATCCTGAGACCAGATCTGAACACCAAGGAGCACTTGACGGTGAAAAACTATGAGGGGTCTTGATTTTGGTACTTAATTTTTATCCAAATTATTGAAGGGTATTTCTATCAGGCCAAACTGTTTAGTTCAGAAGAAAATCAACTGGATCGACCGCACAAATGTTCTGAGTGTGGGAAATGTGTAGCTCACAGGCATGCCTTTTGGATCATCAGGGAATTCACACCAAAGAGAAGAAGGGTGAATGCCGAGTGTGAGAAATATTTTGCTGACCATTCTACATTGGGATGTCCAGACAAAAGGGACATCATTAAGTGTTTGTTCCATTGGGGGGAAATGTTGTGCTTACCACTTGCCTTCGGAATATCAGAAAATTCACACTGGAGAGAGACCCAACAAACACAATTGGTGGGAAAGTGTCTTTCCCAACAGTCTCATATTAAGAGCCTTTAGGAAGGTCACACTGCAGAGAAAGCCTACCTATGCGTAGAGTGTGCAAAATGATTTTCATACCCATATCTTCTGAAGAATCACAACTTCCACCTAGGAAGCAAACACACCTCATTTATCTATGAACAGGCCCACATGTGTGTGAGGTGCCCTGATGCTCTGTTTGTGGATGGGGTGGATGTCTACAGTTGCCATATTGCACACACAGGGTGGATGGAGGAAACCTGTGGCTCACTGTACTGTATATGAAGTATGAAATTTCCCTGTTCAGTCCTCCAAGCAGCATGCAGGACTAATTCTTCTCCCAAGGAATTGAGAGATAGCCTGGGGGAGGTATACATTTCCTATGGATTTCACTGTTCCTTGGCTTGAAGTAAATATAGAGTCAGCCAGCTGGAGCCCCACAGGCTTCCCAGAGGTCTTCAGCTGAGCCCCTCTTTCCGAGGACATACCTGTCTATTGCTAAGCATGCAGACTTAGTTGAGCACCTCCACCATTCTTCTGGGTGGAGGTGCAATTAAACCAACAGTTTAATCACAATTCCATTAAGACCAGGAAGCTGTCCAGGATCTTGGAGAGAATTCAGTCCAATGCAGCATGCAGCAGAGTGAAGCTGGCAAGTATTAAAAAAGAAGAGAAAAGAGCTAAGAATTGGCTGAAAATTCACAATACTATAGCTGTTTGTTGGCTTATTTGTTTTTGCCTTTAATTTTCTCCTCAGCTGGTGACTGGAATCATTCTGAACAGCAGTTGAACAGTGACCACAATGTGCGCTGCACAGCAAAATGGAGCAAATAGCATTCTCTCTGCTGCTTCACAACATAATTTTCTCTGTGACTATCAGCAGCTGTTCAGGCTGCTTTTGAACATGGGACTACTGATCTTCTGGACTGGTGCTAAGCCTGTGTCCAAATGATTCTGAATACCTGTTGATATCAGGTGATAGTCAGATTCTTTTAGGCTGGCTGCAGAGAAAGATTCTTCCTCAGTAGCACAACAACATTGCCTGCATCTGAGGCAGACTGCACTCCTTGGCGTGCCACTAATTTTATGGATTTTATTTCAGTCACTGTGCAGCATAAATTAACATTACATTAACGTGCTGTCTAGGGGGCAGGAAAATATCCCAAACAACAATTGTGGATGTCTAAAAAATCTCTTGGCCGTGCTTGAAGGAACTCATTCTGAGCTCTTTCATCATGTGTCACCCATGCTGGGCATCTACAAAATCCCACAGGTATGAATGGTATGAATGAGTCGCCATTGGCCCTGCTTCTAGGCCGGAGTCCAACACAGAGAAATCCAAGGGACTTTATCCATCAGATACTCAGCATATTCCTCTCAGTGACCCTGTAGGTGAACCTCAGAACTACTTCCTCCAAGGAGGATCTTGGTCACCCGAAACAGGCCCCTGAATGGCCATCTGCAGACGCAATAAGGGTGGAGAAATAATTAGGTAGACTCTAAAAGCAGCTGTAGCCAGAGGCACTATAGGAGTATCTTCACCCGTTTAATCTCCCCGAGCTCCTCTGTAAAGCAAGGGAGTTCCAGGAGCCATGGGTGTGGAGAGGCCATGTAGGCACAAGCTGATCCAAAGCTGATCCACAAATGTATTAACACTCTCAAAACATTCTAGTAGATTAGTTAGACAGGACATTCCTTTAGTGAAGCCCTGTTGGGTATTTTTGAGCAAGTCCTGTGTCTCCCAATGTTTGGTAATCTGATGCTTAATAGCAGTTTCCAATCTTCTTCACCGAACAGATATTAAACTGACAGGCCTATAATTTCCTAGATCTCCCTGTGAACCATTCTTAACATGAGAGTTATGGAGGCCACCTTCTAATCCTCAGATACAGAGGCTGTGTGTAGAGACAGGTTGCATATTTTAGTTAGAAGTCGACAATCTCAGCTTTGTACCCAAATGTTGTCTTTGCTCTATTCTTCCTGACTATGAAGGTAATGCCCTTCCTTCTTTGTTTTTTCCTGTCCTGATCAGCAAACAGTAGGATCTTCTGACTGAAGGAATCCAATTCCTGTCCATTTCAATATGTTGATCTCTAGAATGTTACTCTGTAGCCGATTCATTTCATCTTTCACTGTGTTGAGATTTCCCATATTCCTATTTCACATATTCCATCTTTCCCCTCTAATTCTGTCTTTGCAACCTTACATTTTCTTTCCCACATGTCAACATCAGCAACCAGATCTCTTGAAAGTTTAATCCAGCCATGCCATAAGCACTACTAGTATTCTGAAGGATCCTCAGGTCTTCCTCAATTGCATATTGACTGCCCTTCACCCTGAAAAGCCCATTGTCTGGCACTATAGTCTCAATCAGACTACCCATGTGGTTTTCATGATAAAACACAGGAGTGGCTTACCATTGCCTTTTCCCATCCAGTATGAAATGAAACCAGCTCCATGAGACACTGGCAGTGACAATAGAATGAAATCAATGGAAGGAAGGTTGGAGAGAATTAGTTGGGTTGCTAGACTGTTCAGTCAATAGCTTAGTATCATCGCCAGTTTCCATTGTACTGTGTGAATACATTTCATGGGTTTATAATGGCTTTTAAGGGTATAAGTCAAAGCTGCTAAAGGTTGACCATTAGAGGTGGGCCATTTTTTTTGTGGATGCCCCAAGAAGGTGGGAGGTCACCTCATAGAATTTTAGAGTTTGAGGGTGCAATTGAGATTCTGGACTCCAACATATATATATATATATATATATATATATATATATATATATATATATATACACACACACACACACACACACACATACATACATACATACATACATTTATTTAATTAATTAATTAATTAATTAATTAATTAATTTATATAACCGCCCATCTCCCCCAACGGGGAACTCTGGGCGGTTTACAATAATAAAATTAAATAAAAGCATAAAATATAAAATATAAAAACCAACAATTTATACAATTACTATAATTTAAAATAAAATCCAAGTGGGAGATAGTATTAATAAAAGAAGGGCATTATAAAATTACGGGATTAACCATCCCCATGAGGAACTATTGTTTCCTCCCTCCCATGCCAGGCGGCAGAACCAGGTCTTCAATTCTTTTCTAAAGGTCGGGAGGGAGGGGATCTGTCTCAACTCTGGGGGCAAGATGTTCCATAGTGTGGGTGCTGCTACAGAGAAGGCCCGCCTCCTAGCCCCCATCAGATGACATTCTTTAATTGATGGGGCTCGTAGCAGGCCCTCTCTGAACGATCGGGTGGGGCGGGTCGATAATATGGGGATAAGACGGTCCCTCAGGTATTCTGGTCCCATGCCATGTAGGGCTTTAAAGGTGATAACCAACACCTTGAATTGTACCCGGAAGCAGACCGGCACCCAATGCAGCTCGCGGAGCAAAGGTGTTATATGTGCGGATCTTGGCGCACCTAAAATCGCCCGCGCAGCTGCATTCTGCACCAGCTGTAGCTTCCGGATAGTCTTCAAGGGTAGCCCCATGTAGAGCGCATTGCAATAATCTACAAGGGAGATGACAAGAGCGTGAGTGACTGTTCGGAGGGCATCGCGATCCAGGAATGGGCGCAACTGGCGCACAAGCCGAAGCTGTGCAAAAGCCCTTCTAGCCACGACTGCCACCTGCTCTTCGAGCAGGAGTCGTGAGTCTAGAAGGACCCCCAGGTTGCGCACCGGTTCCGAATGGGGCAGTGCTACCCCATCGAGAACCAAAGATGATAATTTCCTAGAAGACGCTAAGCCATCAATCCACAGCCACTCGGTCTTGCCAGGGTTCAACTGAAGCCTGTTGTTCCCCATCCAGGCCCTCACAGCCCCCAGGCACTGGGACAGGGTGGTCACTGCATCACTTACTTCACCTGGGATGGAGATATACAGTTGAGTATCATCTGCATACTGATGATACCTCATCCCATGGTGTCGGATGACCTCGCCCAGGTCCATATATATATATATATATATATATATATATATATATATGGATATATATATATATATATATATATGGTCGCCCATATATATATATGCGCTCAGTGCAGATATCCAATTTAAAGCACATCCCAGACCAATAGTTGCCGAGCATTTGATAATATGCATCTAATGAAGGGAAGCCTACCCTTTCAAGATCCAAGATCAGAATCTATCTGCCTGTAACATAAATCTATTTTTCATGAGACACGGGGGAAGTTAATATTGCCAGGGCATGATTATGCCATAGTTAGACAATGGTAGCAGAAGGCCTTTAGGCCTCCGGGAAATACAGATTTTTGGCTGGCCATGTCTTCCATACCAGTCATGTCACAATGGCCTGATTAGCTTCAAATTTCCAAATTCACCCACGGAGCCAAAAGAACATGCGCTCAGCCCTGTCTTATGTCAACATTTGTGGGAATGGGCCTAGTTTTCATGGTGACTATAAACATAAATTTTAGTGGTCTTCTCTTTTGCAGAAGGCAGATATTGTAGCAGGTGACCTCTGATGGTTGGTTAGTATGTCTCCTTTACTGGATATACAGTACTTATTCTGGGGTATCTGACCTGAGTGTAGGAAGGGGTCTCATCCCTGCCAGGAAAGGGTGGGAAGGAATTGTTTCTCTAGCTGACCATCTGCAGAAGAAGTGATATTAAGTCCACTGTGAATCCGTCTCCCTTTACAATTATTGAAATCATGGTAATTTATTCTATTTCCAGCAGAGCCTATGGGATTCCCACCCACCCCCATTCCAGGTCATCCTTCAAACCATAATAAGGAATACATAGAAACTCCCGACCAAGCAAACGTGATAAATATTTGGTATCTTCTCATATAAAAAACTTCAAAATACCTCTATCTCCATGGAGACACATGGTGAGGTTCTTATAGGTAGGGACTGTGCAGGTCTGAAATTCAAGGCTGCCCCTTTAATGTGCCAGGCTTCATTTAATCTCCCTTGGTAGAGTCAGTGTCGCTGTGCTCTTTGGCAAGAGAATTGGGCTTCTCCTTAGACAGCTCTGAGACCAAAGAGAGAGAACTGTAGCACATCTACACCATGATCCATGAAATGTTGCTGATGCTTCTTCTCCTGATGTCCCATTTTCCTCATATGATGTTGATGACCAAATGTCCATTCAGTGAGTTAGAAGAGGAGTACATTTTTAATCACTACAAACCAGGAGATTTCCTGATCAGTGGAATCGTATCTACAAATTTTATGGAATGTAAACAATACTCTTTCATCACACCTCCAAACAAAATACTGCACAGGTAATTGATTTTATTCTTTCCATTGCCTTCTTTTCAGCAGAGAAAGATTCCCATTTCCTGGCACCTGGGTGTTGTTGATCTTGTCACCTTTTTTCCTCCTCATTTGCTTTAAGGAAAAGTCTGCTTCTACTCCATGCAATCATGCACTTTTTAAAGCTGTAGTTGGAGAGGTTTCTTTTTAATTGTTCCATGGAAGCTGACATTTACCCCTGTCAGCCTCAGTCGGCAATTTCACAGAAGGTTGCAAGGTGGTTGGTCGCTTGGCTCTCCACAAAACGATCTGCGTGATGTTAGGGAGAGTCACCAAACACTCTTTCAGCTGAAGGCAAAGAAATGTGGTTCCTTCCCGTCATGTCTGCTCATTCCCTGCAATGCTCTTTACCATCCCCTCTTTACTCTCTCAAAATAAGTTAAAAATAAAAGGAAAAATATTATTCTATCACAAAGGAATATTAGTATACAGCAGTAAATAGTATAATGTCAAATGACTAAATAAATAACTAAACATAACAACTAACAATACAACAGTGCAAATGTCTAAATGCAGGCTTCGTCACAGCTATCTTGCGAGATTCTGTTAATGTAGCCTTACAATCAAGTAGAATTAGTTCACCTAGTCGTGTTTTCTATCTGGTTTACCTGGAAGGGCTGACAAAAATCTTGCAAGTCTCAAAGTACAAATCTCCCGCCTTCCCTATTTATCGCTTGAGTGGTCAGGGTGGGTCTTCAAAGTTTCTCCTTTGGACCTTTACACTCTCGCAGACTCCCTTTCCTTTTATCCGATCGTTTGCTATGAAGCATCTCTTCCCTCTGTTCTCCAAGGTCACCCTCCCATTCCATCACAGCCACGCTGGAGCTTCATGTAGCCATGGGAACTTCTAGCTGTCTAAAATTGAGGGAAGGAGTTACTGTATACATTTGATTGCTGGTGATAGGGAGATTATTCTTATTAAGGGCTGTCAAGTCAGTGTTAGACTCTTTTCGACTGCACAGATTGACCTTCTCCAGGATGATCTGTCCTCTGCCTGGCCTTTTAGGTCAGGGAGATTAGGAACCCTATTTAAAGAAAAAAACTGGGAGCAATTCCTTTGGTAGGTTTGTGATTCAGTGCATTGAGCAAATTCCAGAAAATTCAGTAACCAAGTTAAGTCTACTGTAGCAACCAGCCCAAATATGCATGAAAGAGGACCACATGAGAACCTTTTGAATATAGAGCAATGCCAATACAAATTTATAAATTATTGCCAGAATATATCCTTTGGATATACACACAACCTGTAATCAAATAAAATCTAGATGAAATAGGGAATAAAAAAGAGACATATTTAGTACAAATTTGTTTGTACATTTGGGGATAGTTTTTGAATGTTAATTTTACACAAATGCATCTGGTTGCTAAGATACCTGGTGCAGTTGTATCCATTTGGATGCTTAATGTAAATGTATTAATTTTGCTTCAAGCGTATTCCTCGAAGTCATCATTTAGAGAAAATAGTGGTTTGAATCAGCTCTAGGGCTTCTACTGAGGATCACTTTGAGCCGGATGTAAAAGCATTTCTTCCTGCTATCTGTCTTGGGAAGAAGCTCCCATTGGTGTAAATGAAACTGTGATCTAAGGAGAACATCCAGAAAAACTTATGACCTAGAAAGGCCCTGGAAATAAATGGTCAGGTATTTGGTATCGTTTAATTGAGCAATGAATGACTGATAATATTTCCTGTGTTCCAACATAGTGAGATTGGGCTTCAGGTAAAGTCCTCCTCTTCTTGGCCTTTCATGAGATCAATCAGATTATCTTGTATCTTTTTAAGGTGATCCATTACATCAACATTCCACAGAATTGAAAGTGTGGATTTCTACTATCTAGGGTACAGTCAGAATATAAGAATCCACTTGATTTTATAAATGAAGATGAAAATCCAAACTGAAGATGAAGGACTTTTAATATCTCTTATCTTGCAGTGTAGAACGTATTAACTTCTGGTATGTCCTACCCTTCCTCTTTGCCATTCATGAGATCAACCAGAATCCAAGGCTCTTACCCAACATCTCCCTGGGCTACAATGTCTATGAGAACTTTTTCAATGCAAGAATGACATACGAGGCCATGATGGACTTGCTGTCTACTGGGCAGGAGAAAGTCCCAAACTACAATTGTGGAACACAAAAAAATCTCTTGGCCGTGCTTGAAGGAACTGATTCTGAGCTCTTTCATCATGTTACAACCATGCTGGGCATCTACAAAATCCCACAGGTATGAATGGACATTGAAGTTAATTCCATTTTGTAAAATCTCCAGATAGTCTAGGAAGTGGAACTGAAAGATTTCACCAAATAAAATGAATCAGATGATTGAGCCTAAAGGTCCTGTTAAATGGTTTCCATAATATGTTGTTGTTGTTCAGTCGTTTAGTCGTGTCCGACTCTTCGTGACCTCATGGACCATAGCACGCCAGGCCTTCCTGTCCTCCACTGTCTCTCGGAGTTTACTCAAATTCATGTTCATTACATCGGTGATGCTATCTAACCATCTCATCCTCTGCCGTCCCCTTCTCCTTTTGCCTTCAGTCTTTCCCAGCATCAGGGTCTTCTCCAGTGAGTCCTCTCTTCGCATTAGGTGGCCAAAGTATTTGAGCTTCAGCTTCACTATCTGTCCTTCCAATGAGCAGTCAGGGTTGATTTCCTTTAGGATTGACTGATTTGACCTCCTTGCAGTCCAAGGGACTCTCAAGAGTCTTCTCCAGCACCACAGTTCGAAAGCATCAATTCTTCGGCGCTCAGCCTTCCTTATGGTCCAGCTTTCACAGCCATACATTACTACTGGAAAAACCATAGCTTTAACTATATGGACCTTTGTCGGCAAGGTGATGTCTCTGCTTTTTAATATGCTGTCTAGGTTTGCCATAGCTTTCCTCCCAAGGAGCAAGCGTCTTTTAATTTCATGGCTGCAGTCACCATCTGCGGTGATCTTGGAGCCCAAGAAAATAAAATCTGTCACTGCTTCCATTTCTTCCCCTTCTATTTGCCAGGAAGTGATGGGGCCAGATGCCATGATCTGGGTTTTTTTAATGTTGAGTTTCAAGCCAGCTTTTGCACTCTCCTCTTTCACCCTCATCAAGAGGCTCTTTAGTTCCTCTTCACTTTCTGCCATTAGGGTGGTATCGTCTGCATATCTGAGGTTGTTGATATTTCTCCCGGCAATCTTAACTCCGGCTTGTGATTCATCCAGCCCGGCATTTCTCATGATGTACTCTGCCTATAAGTTAAATAAGCAGGGTGATAATATACAGCCTTGTCGTACTCCTTTCCCAATTTTGAACCAGTCGGTTGTTCCATGTCCGGTTCTAACTGTTGCTTCTTGACCCGCATACAGGTTTCTCAGGAGACAGGTAAGGTGGTCTGGTACTCCCATCTCTTTAAGACTTTGCCACAGTTTGTTGTGGTCCACACAATCAAAGGCTTTAGCGTAGTCAATGAAGCAGAAGTAGATGTTTTTCTGGAACTCTCTTGCTTTTTCCATGATCCAGCGAATGTTGGCAATCTGATCTCTAGTTCCTCTGCCTCTTCGAAACCCAGATTGCACTTCTGGTAGTTCTCGGTTCACATACTGCTGAAGCCTAGCTTGTAGGATTTTGAGCATAACCTTGCTAGCATGTGAAATGAGCACAATTGTATGGTAGTTTGAACATTCTTTGGCATTGCCTTTCTTTGGAATTGGAATGTAAACTGACCTTTTCCAATCCTGTGGCCACTGTTGAGTTTTCCAAATTTGTTGGCATATTGAGTGCAGCACTTTAACAGCATCATCTTTTAGGATTTTAAATAGCTCAGCTGGGATACTGTCTTCTCCGCTAGCTTTATTGTTAGTAATGCTTCCTAAGGCCCACTTGACTTCACTCTCTAGGATGTCCAGCTCAAGGTCAGTGACCACACCATCGTATTTATCAGGGATATTAAGATCTTTCTTGTATAGTTCTTCTGTGTATTCTTGCCACCTCTTCTTAATCTCTTCTGCTTCTGTTAGGTCCCTGCCTTTTTTGTCCTTTATCATGCCCATCTTTCCACAAAACGTTCCCTTGATATCTCTGATTTTCTTGAAGAGAACTCTAGTCTTCCCCATTCTATTGTTTTCCTCGATTTCTTTGCATTGTTCATTTAAGGCCTTCTTATCTCTTCTTGCTATTCTCTGGAATTCTGCATTCAGTTGTTTATATCTTTCCCTTTCTCCCTTTACTTTTGCTTCCCTTCTTTCCTCAGCTATTTGTAAAGCCTCATCAGTCAGCCACTTTGCTTTCTTGCATTTCTTTTTCTTTGGGATGGTTTTAGTTGCTGCCTCCTGTACAATGTTACGAACCTCCATCCATAGTTCTTCAGGCACTCTGTCTACCAGGTCTAATCCTTTAAATCTATTCCTCACCTCCACTGTATATTCATAAGGGATATGATTTAGGTCATACCTGACTGGTCTAGTGGTTTTCTCTACGTTCTTCAATTTAAGCCTAAATTTTGCTATAAGAAGGTCATGATCTGAGCCACAGTCAGCTCCAGGTCTTGTTTTTGCTGATTGTATAGAGCTTCTCCATCTTTGGCTGCAAAGTATATAATCAATCTGATTTCGGTATTGACCATCTGGTGATGTCCATGTGTAGAGTCGTCTCTTGTGTTGTTGGAAAAGAGTGTTTGCTATGACCAGCGTGTTCTCTTGACAAAACTCTATTAGCCTTTGCCCTGCTTCATTTTGTACTCTGAGGCCGAACTTGCCTGTTATTCCGGTTATTTTTTGACTTCCTACTTTAGCATTCCAGTCCCCTATGATGAAAAGGACATCTTTTTTTGGTGTTAGTTCTAGAAGGTGTTGTAGGTCTTCATAGAACCGGTCAACTTCAGCTTCTTCGGCATCAGTCGTTGGGGCATAGACTTGGATCACTGTGATGTTGAATGGTTTGCCTTGGATTCGAACTGAAAGCATTCTGTCGTTTTTGAGGTTGTACCCCAGTACTGCCTTTCCCACTCTTTTATTGACTATGAGAGCTACTCCATTTCTTCTAAGGGATTCTTGCCCACAGTAGTATATATAATGGTCTCCTGAATTAAATTCGCCCATTCCTGTCCATTTTAGTTCGCTGATTCCCAAGATGTCGATGTTCAATCTTGTCATCTCATGTTTGACCACATCCAGCTTACCTTGATTCATAGATCTTACATTCCAGGTTCCTATGCAATATTGTTCTTTACAGCATCGGACTTTCCTTCCACTTCCAGACACATCCACAACTGAGCGTCCTTTCGGCTTTGGCCCAGCCGCTTCACTCTTTCTGGAGCTACTCGGAATTGCCCTCCGCTCTTCCCCAGTAGCATTTTGGACACCTTCCGACCTGAGGGGCTCATCTTCCGGCGTCATATCTTTTAGCCTTTTGATACTGTCCATGGGTTTTCTTGGCAAGGATACTGGAGTGGTTTGCCATTCCCTCCTCCAGTTTTGGACCACGTTTTGTCAGAACTCTCCATCATGACCTGTTCTTCTTGACCTGACTTCATTGAGTTACGCAAGCCCCTTCGCCACGACAAGGCAGTGATCCATGAAGGGGTTCCATAATATAGGCACCTTTATTTTTCTGTCTCTGGCATCAGTACCCAAATTATTTTTTAAAATTACACTGGCGTCATGGAGTTCCCTTAGTTTGCTACTGAACTGCTGAACTGGATTCAGACTAAAGGCCCATTTCCACATCTGAGCTGAAGTGCTCCCATCCTACCCTCAACATGATATTTGTGTTCCCCTGGCAATCCCTCCCCTGCCTCTTTTCTCTCTCTCTCTTCCAGTCACTCCACTCCACTCACACCTGACTTCCCTCCAAGAGAACGGAAGACAAGAAAGTATGGTCCCCCATATTCCAACCACATCCAAGGAAGCTTCAAGGATTGTTATGGAGGAAAAGAGGGGAAATATATCTTTAAGAGGGTCTGTCCCCACTTAGACCTAAAGAGAATACACATCCCAGTGACATCATTTTTTTTTACAGAGTTTACATAATCTTTCAACCTCCCCATTCCACAAGACACATTTAGCTGATCAGCATATTAGTTGCATTTTGCACTTAGTTCTGGCACTGTCCAAAGTGTGTAAAATCTACCATTCCTCTCCTCCTGTGACCTTGGAGGAGAAGTAGGTAGCTCTCAATGATTGAGAAGACAGACAAGTGACACAAGGCACAGATCAAGGCTAGGTGTGAAGAAATTCTCTGCAGTGGGGAAAAGGCCTCAGGTTTAACAACTGATTTTTATCTCTAAAAGCAGGACAAAACCCAACTTTACTATTTTATTGTAGATCAGTTATGGGGTCATCAGCCACATTCCTGAGCAGAAACATCATTTTCCCTTTTTCTACCGGGTGAGTCCAAAACAAGAGCCTCCTCACTTGGTGATTGTCAAGCTCCTCCTGCATTTCCAATGGACGTGGATCGGCCTCGCTACTCCGGACAATGAGAGTGGAGAAAAGTTCAGAAGAAACTTTGAGCTTGTGTCCATCAAGAAAGGGGTTTGTGTTGCCTTCTCAGAAAGCCTCCCAGCGCTAGATAAAGACAAAAGAAAGGACCTCCTTTTATATTTTAGCAACAGTGAAGTAAAAATTTTTGTTTGTCAGTTGGACTTTCAGGCCACATTAATCTTAGCACTGATAATACAAGAAATTAAAAAAGGTAAAAAAATGTTTGGGGAGAAAGTGTGGATTGCAACAACTTTGTCAGACTTATCTGTGAGATTGTTTTATCAAATACTTGATCTCCAGCATAAAGACCTTTTGTTATCTTTCTTAACTGTGGCAAACAAAAGGACACAAAATTATTATTTTCATTCATATCGCTCTGCCAGGGAGAAATTTGCGGAGACAACATTTCAGTGTTCCTCTTCTCACCCTATTTTATCTAAGAAAGTTAGAAAAAGATGCACAGAAACAGAGAACTGGGAAATCCCACCCCATGATGTGGTTGCAAGAATTCTGTCTGAGGATGCCTCCAGTATTTCCACTTCAATCCAGGCTGTGGCCAGAGTCCTCCATGCTGTCTATTCCTCCCATCTGACCCGGAGGAGAATCAGGGTTGGAGACCGTCTCATACCCCAGATGGTACAGCCATGGCACGTAAGATTTTTCTCTGAATTTCTGTTAATGATCCCCCTTAATTCTTAGCGTTTGTTAGAAATGGGCAGGGTTGGAAATGTGGGAGGGGCATATTCCCCACAGCAATTGCCCAAGTTTGAGTGTTTGTTCTCACCAAATGTGGAGGCTTGGAGAGAAAGAAGGAGAGAGAGATTCTGTTGCTACATCTTTCAAACTGAACTGCTGTGCTGGTTTGGGAAGCTGGGAGAACAAGGAATGAAGAGGAAGGGTTCTTTCCCTATTGGCAGAATGAATCAGCACCAGGATGCTAAAGAAACCATCATATTTCTTGACCATCCCACATTGGTCTAATTTAGCTTCTAGTCCAGGGCATTTTTTCTCACTTGCTGTCCTGCGGTCTTAAAGGGACGTGAAGTCTCTGCCCTCTTCAGTGTCTGGAGGGAACACCAAAGCTTTTTGACTTGCTTTAGACTGCAGTTTCCTAATGATTGTGCAGCATTTTTTCTTATCTATTGGTGCTTTCACTTAGGACTTGATACCAAGACCTTTTCCTGGCTCTTACTTCTGTTTTCAAAGTCAAATCTTAGAATTTGTAGCCCAACCTTTTCTCCCAACCCTTCGCATCGCCATCTGGTGGTTTCATAAAGTGATGACGCATCAAGTTGCAGAACCCAGAGAGACCAGAACATATTATACTCTCATTACATTTGCTGCCTCCATTGCCTTTATTTTTGTGAACTTCCAAATGGTTTGTTGGGTTCCTGCATCCCCAGCATCTGAGAAAGGGAACAATCAATCTCTCTGGTTTTGCTACCTTCCATTTTCAAGACATCCCCAGTCAATGGAAGGTACATCCTCCAGACATAGCACAGCAGCAGGAATGGAGCAGCTCTGGCTGCAGGACTATTTGTCATCTCTAGACTCCTCATGTGGCCTTTCTTCTACACCCAGGTCTTAGCTGTATCCAAACAAATAACAAGGTCAGAATAGAAGAGTTCCTTAGGATATGTCTCCTCTTCCAAACTGGATGTGTGAAGCCCTGCCCATTTTCCATATGTTTCTACCTCCCAATCATTCCTCCCTTTTTGATATCATCAAGCCTCATGGTTGCCCCTGCTAGGAGGGCATAGTCCATTCAACATTAGAGGGACATGTAGATTTGGCCACCACTGTTGTGCAGCTGTGTTGGACTATGCCCCACAGCTGCTGTGTCCCACTCCTTAGAAAGACAACCGCAGAATGGCAACTGCTGACCGGTGACCAATGCAGAGGGAGCATGTCCACTTCAGCCTGAAATGGTCAATATCCCAACCCTGCTGGCCACATCAATTACCCTCCACATTCTGCAGCTCTCACTTCACCAAAAACACAACTTTTAGGGGTCCAGCTGAGGTTGACTGGAGGCTTTCTCAGTCAAGAGCTGCAGATGAGATGAAGGGAACGTGGTGGGGGCAAAGCACAAAAAGGGTATTGTCATGGCTGGTTTCTGACATGCTTAGGTGCAAGGAAGGAAAAGCCCAGAAAAGCACTTTCACACACATTTCCAAATCCCAAGACTTCCTGTCCTTTTCAGGGGCTTTCTGTAACACTAGTCAACTTCACCTTCCTGCCAATGTACCAGGTTTGTCCCCCATATAAAGTACCATGAGATCCTAATCTTAAGACACAGAAGAAGGACATTCATGCAAAGCTGAAGCACTGAAAGGTGAAATGGTACAAATCAAAAATGTCACCAAGATAGATGCTGAAGCCAAATTTGTCTTTCCTACAGCATCCAGATGGTTGGATGTTTCCTTCTAGAAAATGACACAGCCAAAAGCAGGAGGAGAGGGGCAATAACCACACAGTGGAGGCAAGAATATTGAATTCAGAGATGCACCAAAGGAGATAAAAGGCCAGAGACCTTTTTATAGACAGAAAGGACATTGAGAGTAAATCCTTA
Organism: Charina bottae; assembly: GCA_023362775.1. Taxonomy (NCBI): domain Eukaryota; kingdom Metazoa; phylum Chordata; class Lepidosauria; order Squamata; family Charinaidae; genus Charina; species Charina bottae. Next base: position 34,192,485 of record JALMGJ010000002.1, on the reverse strand, counting down.
ACTAGGTTTCTCCCAAACATTGGAGAAAGAGGAAGCCCCATTTGGACTTAGCGATAAAATAAGAATGCATAAGGTACAGGGGTGATTCTCCATGTCTTTCTAGCTTCATCCTTTTCTAAGAAACTTCCAGCTTTACAATCTTTCAGTGGATGAGGTTTATTTGGATGAGAATGGAGATCCTGCTGCTGACTTTGATATCATGGACTGGGCGGTATTTCCCAACAAGTCTTCTGCTCCGGTGAAAATTGGGAATATAGAAAGAAAGGCCATTTCAGAAGTCAAGCTCTCCATTGATCAAAATGCCATCATATGGCCGACTTCGTTTAAGCAGGTAGTTGAAGATGCTGGTTCAAGTGGTGGGGGGTGTGATGGATGGTCTGTGCTGAGGGCACAAAGAAGGACACCCTATTATTTCTCTTGAACCTCAAAAGATCTACTGCTGAATGTGGGAATGCCAAATGGGAAATGTAGGAAAGCATGTGGTTGGTCAGCTCAATGAATCTGGTAGCCTGCAAGGAAGGTAAGCAGGCTAGCAAAGCCCTTTGACATAGGAAGGGCCTACTGTAGGACATCTTACCTACGGCTTCCTTGGTGCTGGAGCCTACCTCTAGACTGAGCTGATAGAAAGCGGAGATTCAAGAGAAACACATTAGAATAAGGCAGAGCCTTGAGGAAGTAATGGGAGAGGCTGTCCTACCAAGATTGAAGGAAGGAACCTTCTGCATTCCCTGCTTTGGACTACTTTTCCCAACGGTTTTTACTAGTACCATTCAAGGTGATGCTGACAGGGCTTCAAGGTCAAAGGGCATGCTCACTTCCTGGAAGGACAGAAACTGATGGCTAAAGATGCCCAACCACAGGAGCCATCAGCCTTTCATGGACTTTGAGGGTATTCTGGGACCAAATCATACTGATATAAGATTAGTCCTGGGAATTTTTCACCAAAAGAGTGTGAGGTTTAAAATGAGTTACTGGGAAAAAAATATCAGACTTAGAAAAGACCTTGATAGTATATGCTTGGGTTTTAAGAACTGGATGTAACAGGAATTTAAACATTTTGCAGCTTCTCTTTCTGCTCATTGCAAATCCTGCTCTCAGAAAGGAGCCAAGGATTCTAGGAAGAAAAATGCCAGCTCACTGACGGGATTCATTAAGACTTCCCTGGATTTCCTTCTGTTTAGAAAATTCCTTTTTCAAGATGTACTGAAAGTTGTCTCCCAGGATACACCAAGGTCATGAGAGAGGGAGCACCAGTTTGCTGCTATGACTGTTCTCTGTGTATGGAAGGAACAATCTCCACACAAGAAGGTAGATGCCCCAAAAGAAAAGAAGTAGCACCGTTCAAGTCCAAAGCAGGCCTGATCTTACTTAGTCCCCAAGGAATACCAAGCCTGTTAAATTCTGCCAACTTTTACTAACTTACTGATTTATTTCTCTCACAAAATGCCCCATAAGCCAGAGCACTATTTGGGACATTTGGACGGGTGTTCTTCAGTGTGGGATCCTGACCTTGGATTAGTAAAACAGGTTTTATAACAGAGAGGAGATTTACTGTATTTACAGGAAATGCATGTTAGGGAGAGGCAAAGCTAGCTAACTGCTTCTTCACAGGAGGAGACACCAAGAGCAGGGACACCATGCAGGTAGAACATAGGCAGAAGGAAGTGACCTACATTACCAATTTTTTAAGAATGTGCGATCAGCTTGAAAAAGAGGGAATACAGAGGAAATCCTTACTGCTCTATGAATACCCAGCTGTACCCTTGGGTCAGTTTGTCATCAGCTGCTGAATGCCACTGAATTCACTAGATAAAAAAACAACTGCTTGTTTTTCAGATGCAGCCCATTGTGAAAAGTGTCCAGATGACCAGCATTCCAATAAAAAGCAAGATCAATGTGTCCCCAAGATTATAAGTTTCCTGTCTTATCAAGAAAGATTGGGTCTCATCCTGATGCTCTTTGCACTTGGGCTGTCCCTATCCACTGCCTTTGTTCTGGGAATCTTCATTAAATACCGAGAAAGTCCCATAGTCAAAGCCAACAACCGGGACATCACCTATATTCTACTGGTCTCCCTCCTGCTTTCTTTCTTGACTTCCCTGCTGTTCATAGGTCACCCCAAGAAAGTGACTTGCCTCCTTCGACAAAGCACTTTCAGTGTTGTTTTCTCTGTTGCCGTGTCTTCTTTGCTGGCTAAGACTGTCATGGTGGTGGCGGCATTTCTGGCCACAAAGCCAGGCAGCAGGATCAGTAAATTATTGGGGAAGAATCTGGCCAACTCCATTGTCTTGTCCTGCTCTGCGGTCCAGGTGGGCATATGCATCATATGGATGGGAATCTCTCCCCCATTCCCAGATCCCGACCTACATTCCCAATCTGGACAAATCCTGCTACAATGCAATGAAGGCTCAGTCACCATGTTCTACACTGCCCTTGGCTACATGGGCTTTCTGGCTGCCATCTGCTTCTTGGTGGCTTTCCTGGCCCGCAAGCTGCCAGGGAGCTTCAATGAAGCCAAGTGGATCACCTTCAGCATGCTGGTTTTCTGCAGCGTTTGAGTCTCCTTTGTCCCCACCTACCTGAGCACCAAAGGGAAATACTTGGTGGCTGTGCAGATCTTCTCCATCCTGGCCTCCAGCCTGGGCTTACTGGGCTGCATCTTTATCCCCAAATGCTACATCATTATCCTGAGACCTGACATGAACACCAAGGAGCATCTCATGATGAAAAACAATGAGGGCTCTTGATTTTGGTGCTTTTTGTTTTTTTTATAACTTAGTGGTAATATATAATAAGATAGCTTAGAAGTAAAGTCCTGTCAGAGTACACAACGCTGGGGATGCCCATGTTCCTTCTAGACCTCAGAGGAATACGTTCTATTGAGTAAGCAGACACTCACAAGAGATTAGATAAAATAGTCTATTTACTCTATATACATACACATTCAATACACAGTCCAATAAGATAGTAACGAGAAGAGTGAACACCAGAGCTCCTCTACTTTTATACAAATATTGACCAATCACGTTATAGGTCAAACACATTATCTGCCACACCCAGCTTAAACTATAGCAGCTGTAATATAAGTCACATCATACTTTCAACAATGGCTGCTAATTCAATGACTTGCAGAAAGTATTGTTGTTGTTCAGTCGTTTAGTCATGTCCGACTCTTCATCACCTCATGGACCATAGCACGCCAGGCCTTCCTGTCCTCCACTGTCTCTCGGAGTTTACTCAAATTCATGTTCATTACATCGGTGATGCTATCTAACCATCTCATCCTCTGCCGTCCCCTTCTCCATTTGCCTTCAGTCTTTCCCAGCATCAGGGTCTTTTCCAGTGAGTCCTCTCTTCGCATTAGGTGGCCAAAGTATTTGAGCTTCACCTTCAGCATCTGTCCTTCCAATGAGCAGTCAGGGTTGATTTCCTTTAGGATTGACTGATTTGACCTCCTTGCAGTCCAAGGGACTCTCAAGAGTCTTCTCCAGCACCACAGTTCGAAAGCATCAATTCTTCGACGCTCAGCCTTCCTTATGGTCCAACTCTCACAGCCATACATTACTACTGGAAAAACCATAGCTTTAACTATAAAGACCTTTGTCGGCACGGTGATGTCTCTGCTTTTTAATATGCTGTCTAGGTTTGCCATAGCTTTCCTCCCAAGGAGCAAGCGTCTTTTAATTTCATGGCTGCAGTCACCGTCTGCGGTGATCTTGGAGCCCAAGAAAATAAAATCTGTCACTGCTTCCATTTCTTCCCGTTCTATTTGCCAGGAAGTGATGGGGCCAGATGCCATGATCTGGGTTTTTTTAATGTTGAGTTTCAAGCCAGCTTTTGCACTCTCCTCTTTCACCCTCATCAAGAGGCTCTTTAGTTCCTCTTCACTTTCTGCCATTAGGGTGGTATCGTCTGCATATCTGAGGTTGTTGATATTTCTCCCGGCAATCTTAACTCCGGCTTGTGATTCATCCAGCCCGGCATTTCTCATGATGTACTCTGCATATAAGTTAAATAAGCAGGGTGATAATATACAGCCTTGTCGTACTCCTTTCCCAATTTTGAACCAATCGGTCGTTCCATGTCCGGTTCTAACTGTTGCTTCTTGACCCATATACAGGTTTCTCAGGAGACAGGTAAGGTGGTCTGGTACTCCCATCTCTTTAAGACTTTGCCACAGTTTGTTGTGATCCACACAATCAAAGGCTTTAGCGTAGTCAATGAAGCAGAAGTAGATGTTTTTCTGGAACTCTCTTGCTTTTTCCATGATCCAGCGAATGTTGGCAATCTGATCTCTAGTTCCTCTGCCTCTTCGAAACCCAGATTGCACTTCTGGTAGTTCTCGGTTCACATACTGCTGAAGCCTAGCTTGTAGGATTTTGAGCATAACCTTGCTAGCATGTGAAATGAGCACAATTGTATGGTAGTTTGAACATTCTTTGGCATTGCCTTTCTTTGGAATTGGAATGTAAACTGACCTTTTCCAATCCTGTGGCCACTGTTGAGTTTTCCAAATTTGTTGGCATATTGAGTGCAGCACTTTAACAGCATCATCTTTTAGGATTTTAAATAGCTCAGCTGGGATACTGTCTTCTCCGCTAGCTTTATTGTTAGTAATGCTTCCTAAGGCCCACTTGACTTCACTCTCTAGGATGTCCAGCTCAAGGTCAGTGACCACACCATCGTATTTATCAGGGATATTAAGATCTTTCTTGTATAGTTCTTCTGTGTATTCTTGCCACCTCTTCTTAATCTCTTCTGCTTCTGTTAGGTCCCTGCCTTTTTTGTCCTTTATCATGCCCATCTTTCCACAAAACTTTCCCTTGATATCTCTGATTTTCTTGAAGAGATCTCTAGTCTTCCCCATTCTATTGTTTTCCTCGATTTCTTTGCATTGTTCATTTAAGAAGGCCTTCTTATCTCTCCTTGCTATTCTCTGGAATTCTGCATTCAGTTGTTTATATCTTTCCCTTTCTCCCTTGACTTTTGCTTCCCTTCTTTCCTCAGCTATTTGTAAAGCCTCATCAGTCAGCAACTTTGCTTTCTTGCATTTCTTTTTCTTTGGGATGGTTTTAGTTGCTGCCTCCTGTACAATGTTATGAACCTCCATCCATAGTTCTTCAGGCACTCTGTCTACCAGGTCTAATCCTTTAAATCTATTCCTCACCTCCACTGTATATTCATAAGGGATATGATTTAGGTCATACCTGAGTGGTCTAGTGGTTTTCTCTACGTTCTTCAATTTAAGCCTAAATTTTGCGATAAGAAGCTCATGATCTGAGCCACAGTCAGCTCCAGGTCTTGTTTTTGCTGATTGTATAGAGCTTCTCCATCTTTGGCTGCAAAGTATATAATCAATCTGATTTCGGTATTGACCATCTGGTGATGTCCATGTGTAGAGTCGTCTCTTGTGTTGTTGGAACAGAGTGTTTGCTATGACCAGCGTGTTCTCTTGACAAAACTCTATTAGCCTTTGCCCTGCTTCATTTTGTACTCCGAGGCCGAACTTGCCTGTTATTCCGGTTATTTTTTGACTTCCTACTTTAGCATTCCAGTCCCCTATGATGTAAAGGACATCTTTTTTTGGTGTTAGTTCTAGAAGGTGTTGTAGGTCTTCATAGAACCGGTCAACTTCAGCTTCTTCGGCATCAGTGGTTGGGGCATAGACTTGGATTACTGTGATGTTGAATGGTTTGCCTTGGATTCGAACTGAAAGCATTCTGTCATTTTTGAGGTTGTACCCCAGTACTGCCTTTCCCACTCTTTTATTGACTATGAGAGCTACTCCATTTCTTTTAAGGGATTCTTGCCCACAGTAGTATATATAATGGTCTCCTGAATTAAATTCACCCATTCCTGTCCATTTTAGTTCGCTGATTCCCAAGATGTTGATGTTCAATCTTGTCATCTCATGTTTGACCACATCCAGCTTACCTTGATTCATAGATCTTACATTCCAGGTTCCTATGCAATATTGTTCTTTACAGCATCGGACTTTCCTTCCACTTCCAGACACATCCACAACTGAGCGTACTTTCGGATTTGGCCCAGCTGCTTCACTCTTTCTGGAGCTACTCGGAATTGCCCTCCGCTCTTCCCCAGTAGCATTTTGGACACCTTCCGACCTGAGGGGCTCATCTTCCGGCGTCATATCTTTTAGCCTTTTGATACTGTCCATGGGTTTTCTTGGCAAGGATACTGGAGTGGTTTGCCATTCCCTCCTCCAGTTTTGGACCACGTTTTGTCAGAACTCTCCATCATGACCAGTTCTTCTTGACCTGACTTCATTGAGTTACGCAAGCCCCTTCGCCACGACAAGGCAGTGATCCAGAAAGTATTACCTCTCACCTAATTCACCTCACCTGTCTAATTAATGTACCTTTAAATTCTGGGTATTATACAAACCCCAACACCCCTCCAATTTACAATAGACATTTTAATTACACAATATAGAAGAAATACACATTTTAGATACACACATCCTATGTCTCTCTATACATAGAGGCTTGGTCATTATATCTGCTACGTTATTTTCAGATGGACAATACTTCAATTCAATCAGAGATTCTTTCACAGCATTTCTAACATTTTGATACTTAATATCCACATGTTTGCTTCTCCCTCTGATTTTATCATTCTTTGACAACTGTATACACGCTTCACTGTTTTCATATACAATTATAGGTTCCACAATTGTTACATTAACATCCCTTAACAATTGCCTATACCATATGAGTTCTGAACGTAGGTCAGATAGTGCAGCGTACTCTGCCTCTGCAGTAGATACGGCGACAGAACTCTGTTTCCGAGACCTCCACCCCACCAAGGTGTCACCAAACATAATTATCAATCCTGATATTGATTTCCTATCATGCATATCATTGCCCCAATCACTATCTACATAGCACTTAATTTCCAATGGTTTACATGGTTTAATTAATAAACATTTATTAATTGTACCTTTGAGATATCTAAACAAACGTTTAATACCTATCCAATGCCTCTGGGTAGGTTGTACAATGTACCTACTCAGTACATTCACTGCATTCCCAATGTCAGGACACGACCATTGTGCTAGGTATAACAAACTTCCTATGATAGATTGATAGCGTTCTTGATTACATGATGTTTGGTCTTCGTCTCCAGCCTCTGCCTTAAGAAAATCAGTTGTCATTGAGGTAGGAACCCTCCTTGCAATGTTCCATATCGTTGTCTCTCAGCAGCTGTTCAATTTTCTTTCACTGCTCTAGAACGTAACCCCATCAACCTTCTGAATACCTACACCTAGGTAATTCCTAATCTCTCCCAGATCTTTAAAATCAAACAGTTGCTTGAGTTGTTCAGTAAATTCATTTACCGTCTTTTGATCCTTTGCTATAAAACATAATCATCTACAAAGATCAATAGCAACACCTGTTCATCATTACATTGCTTAATATATAGACATGTGTCAGCCTTAATACACTTAAAACCCATTGTTAGCAATACTGCATCTAAACGCAAGTTCCAGCAATGCGCTGATTGTCTGAGTCCGTACAAAGCCTTCTGCAATTTGTACACTCTCCGTGCCTTGTTAGATTCGTAGCCAGGAGCTTCTGCCATATAAATTTCCTCCTTTAATTCAGCATGCAGATATGCTGTGGTGATATCATAATGTCGGAGTTTCTGTAAAAAACAACTCAAATGGTTTTCTCCACTGTTTTGATTTCTTTCTTTCTCTGCTCTGAGCGTGTTCCCATAACAAAAAGCACTGATAAGGCAGGTGTGCCAAATCATGTGACGCTATGTTATGGCTGGTTCTCAGTCATTCCGTGAGAACCTCTCCCAGAGGAGAGACAATGTGCAACATTGCCATCTCATGGCAATTTATAGTAAGTACAACTTGTAATGCATTGTTAGCCTAAAATCTCGTGTGACCCTCATACATCCAATCAGAATGCTGAAACAAGTGTATATCTCAGCTGTGAACTATGGGTCTATGCTTCTTGACTTCTGTCTTTGGTCCTGTTGCCATGTTCCTTTGTATAATCTGTTCCTGAACTGTAACTATGCCTGGCTTTTGTATAGGCCATGGCGTTCTTCACATCTGCTAATGGAACTCTGCTTATGGTTTGTTATTTTTCTTTTTTGCAATAATGTACTATATCTGCATTTATTGCCTCATGCTACAATTAAACATTGTTAGCCCTAAACTCTGTTTGTTTACTCTGCGCCTGGAACCCCATAAGCCAGCTTACCCCACACATAATGGTTAACAATACAATTCCCAGCTGCTGCCAGCGCTAAAGCAAATCTCAATGTCTCACCTCTTAGCGTTGGTGCAAATACTTCATCATACCTCTGATGCTTCACCTGGGAAAACCCTTGTGCCACAAGCCTAGCTTTGTATTGTATATCACCATTAACTAAGGTCTTTTTCTTATAAAGCAACCTACAACCTACTGCTCTCTGTCCCTCAGGCAGCCTGGTAGATTTAAAAACCTTATGGGCATTTATGGCATTCATTTCTACATCCATTGCAGCTTTCCACTTGTTCTGCTCCCATGGTGGCAACTCCATTACTTCTGAATAGCTACGTGGTTCATAATTTACATAACACAGTTTAACATCACCTGGTTTGTAACGCTGCAGAGGTATGCCCTTATTTCCTCTTTCAGATCTGCGTAATATAGTGGGCTCCTGTTTCATTGGCACACTAGGAGTTAATATTTCTTCTTCCTTAATCACCTCTCTGGCAGCTTGCCTCTGCGAGAGTTCAGTCTGTCCTTGATTGGGAATAAAAACCTCACTTCCTCCGTGCAATTGCTGCCAATTACTATGCCCTCTAAAACTTCCTGATCTTGATATAACAATTCATTTATGGCCATCCATAAAACTATATCCCTTGGTTCCTGGCTCATACCCCACAAAAATCATTTTCTGTGCCTTAGCCTGCCCCTTCCTACGTACTGCTTTATGCACGTGTACCCTGGCTGAGCAACCAAAAACTTTTAAATGAGATAATGATAGCTTCTTGCCATACAAAATGAAATACGGTGTTTGATTCACTGAGACACTACACAACCTGTTAATTAAATAATTAGCAGTCAGTATAGCTTCTCCCCAGTACCCACTAGATAACCCTGAGTCAGCTAACAGTGAATCCTTAACTGTTTGTAATGCTATGTTCCTTCGTTCAGCCACACCATTCTCTGCTGAACTATGCGGATTGGTTCTTCTGTGTGCAATGCCCCTCCTACTGAGCCATTGCTCAAAAATGTTAGCCATAAATTCAGTACCTTGGTCAGTCTGCAAACTACACACCTTTGTGTTGTACCTACATTCTACAAACTGCACCCAATTCCTGAACTTCTCAAATGTCTGGCTCTTAGCTTTCAACAGATAACAGAAACCAAAACATGTATAAAGTAAAGGTAAAGGTTCCCCCCGCACATTTGTGCAGTCGTGTCCGACTCTAGGGGCCTGTGCTTATCTACATTTGTTAGCCGAAGAGCCAGCGTTGTCCAAAGATGCTTCCACGGTCATGTGGCCGCATGACACACGCGGAATGCTGTTACCTACCCACCAAAGTGGTACCTATTTATCTACTTGCATTTGCATGCTTTCGAATTGCTAGGTTGGCAAGAGCTGGAGCTTGTGCAGGAAATCACTCCACATGCAGGGCTAGGGATTTGAACCTCCGAAGTTGCGATCTTCCGATCAACAAGCCTGGCGTCTTACCCGCCCACGTGTATAATCACCCACAATTACAAACACATACTTCACACCACCTAATGTGGCTGGCAATGGGCCGATTAGGTCAGCATGAACAAGCTCAAAACATTTATGCGACTTTCTATCACTATGTTTGCTTACAGTATAAACCTTTGACTTTGACATCTTACATGCCATGCAATCCAGATAAGCTTGGCACGGTTTCAAATCCATTCCAGTACTGGCATCTGACATCTTTTCAACCACTTTGAAACTTGGATGCCCTAGCCTTCTGTGCCACAAATGTTCACATGAATTATGACATGGTTTGTTGATAAATGCTCCATGGGCTACATCATCTGTCTTGGGTTCCAATTCATATAAATTGTTCTGTAATACACCCTTTCCACAGACATGATTATTCTTTGTATTATCGAAGGCTTTCACGGCTGGAGTTCGATGGTTGTTGTGGGTCTTCCGGGCTGTGCGGCGGTGTTCTGGAAGGAACCACAACTTCCAGAACACGGCCACACAGCCCGGAAGACCCACAACAGCCATGATTATTCTTCATAATAATACATTCACCCCCAACAAACCTTACTTCATATCCCTTCTTATCTAATTGAGAAACACTCAGGATATTATATTCCAGGTCTGGTACACATAAAATATTTAAATTAACATTTAAACAAGGTACAAATACAGACCCCTGTCCAGTTACAGATGCACAGTTACCATTAGCCAAGCTAACATGATCCCGTTCAGCTTGCTTGAAACCTGTAAACATCTCCTGGTCGTTGGCAACATGTTCGCTGGCTCCACTGTCCAAAAGCCATGTTTGCTTTAAATTCTTTCCAGCAGATTTGATAACAGAGAGCTGTGATCTGCTCCGTTGCTGAGCAGCTTTCGGCTTGACCTTCGCCTTACATTTATCACAATAGGTGACCATATGTCCCGTTTTGAATGGGACAGCCCCGTTTTTTAAACATTTTTGAACCGTCCCGTCTTTTTGATATAAATCTCAATTTTGTCCCGGTTTTGGAGGCAGCCCGGAAGAGGTGGGCTCTATGCTTTTCTTATGCCATCCTTAACTGTCTTTTCTCCCTTCCCCTCATGAGGCGCAAATGGATCAGCCCGCTTGGCTATAAAAGCGTTGTGCAGCACATGCTTTCCTTCCATAGAGGGGAGTGTTTGAGAGCGGAGCGTGTGGGAACGAAATTAGTGCACTTACTTTTCTGAGGGGCGGCGTGTTCACGAGGGGGTGAATGAGCAAGATAGGCAGAAAAGCACCTTAGTCATTGTAAAATAATAAGGAACAAGAGAAGAGCTCCACTTTCTCTTCCCCTTCCCTCTTTTTTCAGAGGAGCTAGCGCTGTGAAAAGCAGGGAGGCAAGTCACGAAGAGTCGGAAGGGACTGAACGAATAAATAGGCTGACCATATTTCCTTGAGACAAAAATGGGACATTGGGATGGCAAAACGGGACGGGGTTAAACTTATGTAATAAAAATGGGCAGAAATTCCATTGTCCCCTTCTGGCCGCCATTTTGACTTTTTTGACCACACCCTGCAGGCACCCCTGAACATGGATGTGCCCTTGGAGTCGCCAGGAGCTAGGTTTGACCAGAGAGTGCTGTGTCTCCTAGCCTTTGAAGAATCATTCCATGCTGGGTGACTGGGACTTCGCTTTCTCCAAGGCTGCATCTCTCCAGACCAGCGTTTCTCAATCTTGGCAACTCTAAGATGGGTGGACTTCAACTCCCAGAATTCCCCAGCCAGCATGGGAATTCCCCAGCCAACAAGGACGGGAAAGCTGGGCGCTCCGCGCGCCCGGCTTTCCCGTCCTTCGGCTGAGCCAATGCCGGTGGGGGGGCAGTGCATATGCGCTCTACAACACCCCCTCCCTCTTTCGCTCACACACGCCAGGGTTCCCTCGCTGTCCCCTGCCCGCATCACAAGTTCCCTACAAGAATGGGAACAGGGTCTATTTAAGAATAGGATTTTTTTTATTATTTTTTTTTAAAGGGTGGAGCACACCACCGATGGGACTGCATACCCTTTCCTGAAAAGTGACCATGTGTCCCAAACTCCAACACACTCGTAGCTGCTGAGCGAGAAGGGGGAGAAGGAGAGATAGGAGGGAGGGGTGGGGAGGAGAGATTGAGGGAGGAAAACAATGGATGCGACGGTTCCAAGGGACCCTACTTACTGATCTCCAGCACAATAAAGACGACATTTGCATTTTTAAGTCCCAGCTTTATGTCTTATATGATTAAGAGGTATGTTTCATTTGCCATGCTCATGCTGCTTGCTCAGGAGGAAGACACCACGTTGCAGGGGCAGATTGAGCAAAATAAACCATCCCTTCCCAGAGGAGCGCTAGGTACAAAAGGGCGGCCGGCCTGGGATGGGGGGGGTGAGTTTGACCAGCTCTTCAAAAAAAGCAGTGACGTGTACAGCCCAGGGCGGGGGGGGGCACTTTTTTAAGAGAGAAGAAGGCACGCACAGCAACCCCCCTTTCCTGTAACTCAAACTGGTTGCTCTCCCAGTCCGGGAGAAAACCTGATCGTAGACAAAAAGAATGCTGGACTGGTTTTTCCCTTCCACCAACAGGGGTGGAAGTCCCAGCTGAAGCCGGCCAAACGCCTTGCCTGTATAATCACAACGCCCAGGGTTCCAACCCCAACCCAGCTCTAGATTTGCTGCGACCCCGTCAATAAAAGAATTCCATCTAGCGAGGTCCAGGAGGCATGCCTTCTCTGCAATAGCGCCCGCCCTGTGGAACATCTTGCCCCCAGAGGTGAGGCAGGCACCCTCCCTCTTGGCTTTTTGGAAGTCTTTAAAAACCTGGTTCTGCCGCCTGGCTTGGGACAAAGGAAGTGATAGTTCCTCCTGGGGGTGGTTAGCTTAATAATAACTGCCTTTTATGATCGTACCATCCTATGGATTTTTATACTTCTATTTATTATGATACTGTATTTTAATTATTATTGGTTTTTTAATTTTAATTTTAATATTTATTGTAAACCGCCCAGAGTCTCCTGTGGTAGAGATGGGCAGGGATAAATTTGATTAATAAATAAATTGTCAGAGGGAGCGCGCGGAGATGGAGCGGCCTTCCTCTCTCCTAGGCACCAGTGATCCACGTACTATGCAGTAAATAGACTCCAAACAGAAGTTATATCAAATATCCTATTTACTTTATATACATACGTATTTACAGATCACTTCCACAAGTAACAAATGATACACCATCAACGATACAGCTTTCACGAGGTAAAATGGGAATAATGGGAAATGAGAATGTCTCTGCATATATAGTGAAACTGACCAATCACATTATAGGTCATTCTCGTTATTCACCACACTCAACCTAACTCTAAGCACCTGTTGTTATGAGTCACACATGACACATCATTCCTACAGCAATGGCTGCTAATTGGGTGACTGTGCAGAATATTTCACCTTTTACCTAGAAATCAAGCCTCTCTGTATACTTTATATCTAGAAGTAAATTCCTGGGTTTATCAAACCCCAACATAAATAAAGAATGACTCCGATACATACTACACATAACACAGCAGGGCAAATTTAGACCTTTGGAACAGGGTTTTTAGAAAGAAAGTTATGAGACTAATAAAAACTAATACATGAAAGGATTCAAATAGATGCTACCCAGAATATTTAATGTTTAAAGTAAAACACAAACATAATGATTTTCTGCTTTATTCATCCTTTGAAATTATTTCTTCCTGTATTATTCATTTGTCACTATCCAATGTATAGCATTTTTTTCCTTTGCATTTCATTATTCTAATAATAAAAATATTTTTTTTTAAATGAGAAAAAAACTAAGAAAATCTACATTGCTCTATCTACACCCTGCTTCTGGTCATTGGTCATGAAGTGCCCAATGCCACGGAATCATTGGTTCAACAGCAATTCTTTGTCTTTTATAGATGCAGCCCACTGCAAAAAGTGTCCAGTTACCCAGCATTCCAACAAGAAGTGAGATCAGTGTGTCTCCAAAGTTATAACTTTTTCTGTCCTACAAAGAAGAGTTAGGTCTCATCCTGGCGCTCTTTGCACTTACTTTGTCTCTAGCCACTGCCTTTGTTCTGGGAATCTTCATTAAATACCGAGAAACTCCCATAGTGAAAGCCAACAATCGGGATCTCACCTACATTCTCCTGGTCTCCCTCCAGCTTTCTTTCTTGACTTCCCTGCTCTTCATTGGTCAACCCAAGAAACTGACCTTTCTTCTTCGACAAAGCACCTTCAGTGTTGTCTTCTCAGTTGCTGTGTCTTCTTTGCTGGCTAAGACTATCATGGTGGTTGTGGCGTTTCTGGCCACAAAGCCAGGCAGCAGGATGAGGAAATGGTTGGGGAAAAGACTGGCCAACTCCATTGTCTTGTCCTGCTCCAGTGTTCAGGTGGGCCTCTGCACCATGTGGCTGGGAACCTCTCCTCCATTCCCAGGTTCTGACATGCATTCCCAACCAGGACAGATCCTCCTGCAATGCAGTGAAGGCTCAGTCACCTTGTTCTACACTGCCCTTGGCTACATGGGCTTTCTGGCTGCCATCTGCTTCTTGGTGGCTTTTCTGGCCCGCAAGCTGCCAGGGACCTTCAACGAAGCCAAGTGGATCACCTTCAGCATGCTGGTTTTCTGCAGCATTTGGGTCTCCTTTGTCCCCACCTACCTGAGCACCAAAGGGAAATACATGGTGACTGTGCAGATCTTCTCCATCCTGGCCTCCAGCCTTGGCTTACTGGGTTGCATCTTTATCCCCAAATGCTACATCATTATCTTGAGACCAGATCTGAACACCAAGGAGCACTTGAGGGTGAAAAATTATGAGCGGTCTTCATTTTGGTACTTTTCTATCCAAATTATTGAAGGGTATTTCTATCAGGCCAAACTGTTTAGTTCAGAAGAAAATCAACTGGATCGACCGCACAAATGTTCTGAGTGTGGGAAATGTGTAGCTCACAGGCATGCCTTTTGGATCATCAGGGAATTCACACCAAAGAGAAGAAGGGTGAATGCCGAGTGTGAGAAATATTTTGCTGACCATTCTACATTGGGATGTCCAGACAAAAGAGACATCATTAAGTGTATGTTCCAGTGGGGGGAAATGTTGTGCTTACCACTTGCCTTCGGAATATCAGAAAATTCACACTGGAGAGACACCCAACAAACACAATTGGTGGGAAAGTGTCTTTCCCAACAGTCTCATATTAAGAGCCTTTAGGAAGGTCACACTGCAGAGAAAGCCTACCTATGCGTAGAGTGTGCAAAATGATTTTCATACCCATATCTTCTGAAGAATCACAACTTCCACCTAGGAAGCAAACACACCTCATTTATCTATGAACAGGCCCACATGTGTGTGAGGTGCCCTGATGCTCTGTTTGTGGATGGGGTGGATGTCTACAGTTGCCATATTGCACACACAGGGTGGATGGAGGAAACCTGTGGCTCACTGTACTGTATATGAAGCATGAAATTTCCCTGTTCAGTCCTCCAAGCAGCATGCAGGACTAATTCTTCTCCCAAGGAATTGAGAGATAGCCTGGGGGAGGTATACATTTCCTATGGATTTCACTGTTCCTTGGCTTGAAGTAAATATAGAGTCAGCCAGCTGGAGCCCCACAGGCTTCCCAGAGGTCTTCAGCTGAGCCCCTCTTTCCGAGGACATACCTGTCTATTGCTAAGCATGCAGACTTAGTTGAGCACCTCCACCATTCTTCTGGGTGGAGGTGCAATTAAACCAAAACTCTAATCACAATTCTATTAAGACCAGGAAGCTGTCCAGGATCTTGGAGAGAATTCAGTCCAATGCAGCATGCAGCAGAGTGAAGCTGGCAAGTATTAAAAAAGAAGAGAAAAGAGCTACGAATTGGCTGAAAATTCAAAATACTATAGCTGTTTGATGGCTTACAGTATTTGTTTATGCCTTTAATTTTCTCCTCAGCTGGTGACTGGAATCATTCTGAACAGCAGTTGAACAGCGACCACAATGTGGGCTGCACAGCAAAATGGAGCAAACAGCATTCTCTCTGCAGCTTCACAACATAATTTCCTCTGTGACTGTCAGCAGTTGTTCAGGCTGCTTTTGAACATGGGACTACTGATCTTCTGGACTGGTGCTAAGGTAAAGGTTCCCCCCGCACAGTTGTGCAGTCGTGTCCGACTCTAGGGGCCGGTGCTCATCTCCGTTTGTTAGCCAAAGAGCCAGCGTTGTCCGAAGACGCTTCCATGGTCATGTGGCCACATGACACACACAGAACGCTGTTACCTACCCACTGAAGTGGTACCTATTAATCTACTTGCATTTGCATGCTTTCGAATTGCTAGGTTGGCAAGAGCTGGAGCTAGTGCGGGAGCTCACTCCGCACGCAGGGCTAGGGATTCGAACCTCCGAACTTGCGATCTTCCGATAGACAAGCCTAGCGTCTTACCCGCTGAGCCCCCACGCCCCTCCTAGGACTGGTGCTAAGCCTGTGTCCAAATGATTCTGAATACCTGTTGATATCAGGTGATAGTCAGATTCCTTTAGGCTGGTTGCAGAGAAAGATTCTTCCTCAGTAGCACAACAATATTGCCTGCATCTGAGGAAGACTGCACTCCTTGGCGTGCCACTAATTTTACGTATTTTATTTCAGTCACTGAGCAGCATAAACTAACATTACATTAACTTGCTGTCTAGGGGGCAGGAAAATATCCCAAACTACAATTGTGGAAGCCACGTAGGCACAAGCCGATCCAAAGCTGATCCACAAATGTATTAACACCCTCAAAACACTCTAGTAGATTAGTTAGACAGGACATTCCTTTAGTGAAGCCCTGTTGGGTATTTGGGTATTCTTGAGCAAGTCCTGTGTCTCCCAATGTTTGGTAATCTGATCCTTAATAGCAGTTTCCAATCTTCTTCCCCGAACAGATATTAACATGACAGGCCTATAATTTCCTAGATCTCCCTGTGAACCATTCTTAACATGAGAGTTATGGAGGCCACCTTCTAATCCTCAGATACAGAGGCTGAGTGTAGAGACAGGTTGCATATTTTAGTTAGAAGGTCTATAATCTCAGCTTTGTACCCAAATGTTGTCTTTGCTCTATTCTTCCTGACTATGAAGGCAATGCCCTTCCTTCTTTGTTTTTTCCTGTCCTGATCAGCAAACAGTAGGATCTTCTGACTGAAGGAATCCAATTCCAGTCTTATTCAATTTGCTGGTCTCTAGCATGTCAATCTGTAGTCGATTCACTTCATCCTTCACAGTGCTGGGATTTCCCATATTCATATTTCATGTATTCCATGTTTCCCCTGTAATTCTGTCTTTGCAACCTCACCTTTTCTTTCCCGCATGTCAACATCAGCAACCAGATGTCTTGAAAGTTTAATCCAGCCATGCCATAAGCACTACTAGTATTCTGAAGGATCCTCAGGTCTTCCTCAATTGCATATTGACTGCCCTTCACCCTGAAGGGCCCGTGATCTGGCACTATAATCTCAATCAGACTATCCATGTGGTTTTCTTGATAACATAAAGGAGTGGCTTACCATTGCCTTTTCCCATCCAGTATGAAATGAAACCAGCTCCATGAGACACTGGCAGTGACAATAGAATGAACTCCATGGGAAAGGAGGTTGGAGAGAATTAGTTGGGTTGCTAGACTGTTCAGTCAATAGCTTAGTATCATTGCCAGTTTCCATTGTACTGTGTGAATACAGTTCATGGGTTTATAATGGCTTTTAAGGGTATAAGTCAAAGCTGCTAAAGGTTGACCATTAGAGGTGGGCCATTCTTTTTTTTCTTTTTTTTTTGTGGATGCCCCAAGAAGGTGGGAGGTCACCCCATAGAATTTTAGAGTTTGAGGGTGCAATTGAGATTCTGGACTCCAACATATATATATATATATATATGCTCAGTGCAGATATCCAATTTAAAGCACATCCCAGACCAATAGTTGCCTAGCATTTGATAAAATGCATCTAATCAAAGGAAGCCTACCCTTTCAAGATCGAAGATCAGAATCTATCTGCCTGTAACATAAATCTATTTTTCACAAAACACGGGGGAATTTAATATTGCCAGGGCATGATTCTGCCATAGTTAGACAACGGTAGCAGGACCTTTAGGCCTCCAGGAAATACAGATTTTTGGCTGGCCATGTCTTCCATACCAGTCATGTCACAATGACCTGATTAGCTTCAAATTTCCAAGTTCACCCACGGAGCCAAAAGAACATGCACTCTGCCCTGTCTTATGTCAACATTTGTGGGAATGGGCCTAGTTTTCATGGTGACTATAGACATACATGTTAGTGATCTTCTCTTTTTGCAGAATACAGATTTTGTAGCAGGTGACCTCTGATGGTTGGTTAGTATATCTCCCTTACTGGATATACAGTAGTTATTCTGGGGTATCTGACCTGAGTGTAGGAAGGGGTCTCATCCCTGCCAAGAAAGGGTGGGAAGGAATTCCAGTGTTTTCACTAGCATATGTTTGGGGAATAAAAGGAAATCAGACTTTCTGAACTGGTCCCTTGATGGAACAATCAAACTGGAATTATGCCCATGGTTAAAAAAAAAAGTGTTTCTCTAGCTGACCATCTGCAGAAGAAGTGATATTAAGTCCACTGTGAATCCATCTCCCTTTACAATTATTGAAATCATGGTAATTTATTCTATTTCCATCAGAGCCTATGGGATTCCCACCCACCCCCATTCCCAGTCATCCTTCAAACCATAATAAGGAATACTTAGAAACTCCCAACCAAGCAAACGTGATAAATATTTGGTATCTTCTCATATAAAAAACTTCAAAATACATCTCCATGGAGACACATGGTGAGGTTCCTATGGACTGTGCAGGTGTGAAATTCAAGGCTGCCCCTTTAATGTGCCAGGCTTCATTTAATCTCCCTTGATAGAGTCAGTGTGGCTGTGCTCTTTGGCGAGAGAATTGTGCTTCTCCTTAGACAGCTCTGAGACCGAAGAGAAAGAACTGTAGCACATCTCCACCATGATCCATGAAATGTTGCTGATGCTTCTTCTCCTGGTGTCCCATTTTCCTTATATGATGTTGATGACCAAATGTCCATTCAGTGCGTTAGAAGAGGAGTACATTTTTAATCACTACAAACCAGGAGATTTCCTGATTAGTGGAATCATATCGACAAGATTTATGGGACTTAAACAATACTTTTTCATCACACCTCCAAACAAAATACTGCACAGGTAATTGATTTTATTCTTTCCATTGCCTTCTTTTCAGCAGAGAAAGATTCCCATTTCCTGGCACCTGGATGTTGTTGATCTTGTCACCTTTTTTCCTCCTCATTTGCTTTAAGGAAAAGTCTGCTTCTCCTCCATGCAATCATGCACTTTTAAAAGCTGTAGTTTGAGAAGTTTCTTTTTAATTGTTCCATGGAAGCTGACATTTACCCCTGTCAGCCTCAGTCAGCAATTTCACAGAAGGTTGCACGGTGGTTGGTCGCTTGGCTCTCCACAAAACGATCTGGGTGATGCCAGGGAGAGTCACCAAACACTCTTTCAGCAGAAGGCAAAGAAATGTGGCTCCTTCCCATCATGTCTGCTCATTCCCTGCAATCCTCTTTACGACCCCCTCTTTACTCTCTCAAAATAAATTAAAAATAAAAAGTAAAATATTATTCTATGACAAAGGAATATTAGTATATAGCAGTAAATAGCACAATGTCAAATGACTAAATAAATAACTAAACATAACAACTAACAATACAACAGTGCAAATGTCTAAATGCAGGCTTCGTCACAGCTATCTTGCGAGATTCTGTTAATGTAGCCTTACAATCAAGTAGAATTAGTTCATCTAGTCGTGTTTCCTGTCTGGGTTACCTGGAAGGGCTGACAACAATCTTGCAAGTGTCAGTACAAATCTCCCACCTTCCCTATTTATTGCTTGAGTGGTCAGGGTGGGTCTTTCCTAAGTTTCTTCTTTGGACCGTTACACTCTCGCAGAGTCCCTTTCCTTTTATACGATCATTTCCTAGGCAGCATCTCTTCCCTCTGTTCTCCAAGGTCACCCTCCCATTCCATCACAGCCAAGCTGGAGCTTCATGTAGCCATGGGAACTTCTAGCTGTCTAAAATTGAGGGAAGGACCCATATGAAGATCAGAAGATTGGAATACAGAAATTAGAATGTACTAGAGTAGACAAAGAAAAGTTCCTGTGTATTGTATGAAAGACTAACATTTAAAGCAGAATATTGTACTTAATGACCAAAGATAGATTGGAGGTCACCTATTTCTTATATTTTTTTTGTTTCTTATTTTTCTTTATCTCACTTTTCCTTTTCTTTTTCTTTTCTTTTCTTTTTACTTTGTATTTCTATTTCTTTTTCTAACTTTTAATATGTATTTTAAAATTTAATAAAAATTTATGAAAAAAAATAAAATTGAGGGAAGGAGTTACAGTATACATTTGATTGCTGGTGATAGGGAGATTCTTCTTATTAAGGGCTGTCAAGTCAGTGTTTGACTCTTTTCGACCACACAGATTGACCTTCTCCAGGATGATCTGTCCTCTGCCTGGCCTTTTAGGTCTCTCAATAGGGAGGCTAGGAACCCTATTTAAAGAAAAAACTGGGGGCAATACCTTTGGTAGGTTTGTGATTCAGTGCATTGAGCAAATTCCAGAATTTCCATGAGAACCTTTTGAATATAGAGCAATGTCAATTCAAATTTATAAATTATTGCCAGAATATATCCTTTGGATAGTAGAAATTTGTTTGTACATTTGGGGATGGTTTTTGAACGTTAAGTTTACACAAATGCAACTGGTTGCTAAGATACCTGGTGGAGTTGTATCCATTTGGATCCTTGATGTAAATGTATTAATTTTGCTGGAAGTGTATTCCTCAAAGTCATCATTTAGAGAAAATAGTGGTTTGGATCATCTCTAGGGCTTCTACTGAGGATCACTTTGAGCCGGATGTAAAAGCATTTCAACATCCAGAAAAATTTATGACCTAGAAAGGTCCTGGAAATAAATGGTCAGGGATTTGGTATTATTTAATTGAGCAATGAATGTCTGATAATGTTTCCTGCATTCCACCTTAGTGAAATTGGGCTTCAGGTAAAGTCCTCCTCTTCTTGGCCTTTCATGAGATCAATCAGATTAGTTTGTATCTTTTTAAGGTGATCCACTACATCAACATTCCACAGAATTGAAAGTGTGGATTTCTGCTATCTAGGGTACAGTCATAATATAAGAATCCACTTGATTTTATAAATGAAGATGAAAATCCAAACTGAAGATGAAGGCCTTTTAATATCTCTTATCTTGCAGTGTAGAAGGTATGCGTTTCTGCTATGTCCTGCCCTTCCTCTTTGCCATTCATGAGATCAACCAGAATCCAAGGCTCTTACCCAACATCTCCCTGGGCTACAATGTCTATGAGAACTTTTTCAATGCAAGAATGACATACGAGGCCATGATGGACTTGCTGTCTATGGGGCAGGAGAAAGTCCCAAACTACAATTGTGGAACACCAAAAAATCTCTTGGCTGTGCTTGAAGGAACTGATTCTGAGCTCTTTCATCATGTTACAACCATGTTGGGCATCTACAAAATCCCACAGGTATGAATGGACATTGAAGTTAATTCTTTTTTTTCTCCAAATTTCATTAGAGTTTTAAATATAAATAGTTAAAAGAGTGAAAATGAAAAAGAAATAGAAATACAAATCAAAGAAAGAAGTAAATGTGTATAGAAAAGTAAAGAAAAAAAGAAAGAAGATAAGACATAAATAGTCAACTTCCAATTTATCTCTGGTCTTAGTAATTCAAAAAAAAAGATTTCTTACATGCTAGTTCTATATATAACATACAAAAACATTTCCTGTCTAATATATCAATCCATATATATTTTAATCTTCAAAACCCCAAATAAGCTTTGCTCCACCTGCATGTTGCAAATAATCCATTAATGGTTTCCATTCTTTAAGATAGTAACAATTTGAGTTTTCTTTTAATAAGCATGTCAATTTGTCATTTTCTGCCATATCCATCAATTTTAACATCCAATCTTGTATCCTAGGTACAATCTGATTTTTCCAATTTTGCGCATATACAAGTCGTGCTGCAGTAACCATATATTGCATAATTCTTACAAATTGTTTTCCCATTTGTTCTTCCCATATTCCTAATAAAAATAATTCCAGTTTAAATGGGATTCGAATTTGTAAAATATTTTGCATTAGTGAATGTATCTGAGTCCAAAACTTCTTTGCAATTTCACAAGTCCACCACATATGATAAAAAGACCCCTCTTTTTTTTTACATTTCCAACACAAGTTGGAAACATTCCCATACATTTTTGCAAGTTTTTGTGGAGTCATATACCATCTATACATCATCTTATAAAAGTTTTCCTTCAAGTTATAACACAAAGTAAATTTTAACCCTTTGTTCCACATATCTTCCCATTGCTGCATTTGTATATTATGTCCAATATTTTTTGCCCATTTTATCATACAATCTTTGACTTGTTCCTCTACCATTTCTCCTTTTAACAATAATTTATACATTTTTGCAATTAAATGATCATCTGTCTCACATAGTTGTCTCTCGAATTCCGATTTAGTTTGTTCAAATTCAAATTTTTTTTTATCTAATTTAATTTTTTCTACAAGTTGCATATATGAAAGCCATTGGAATGTATATCCTTCTAGGGCAAGTTCTTCTTTTGTTTTAGTTATATATTGTCCTTGTTCTTTCTTTAAAAAGTCTTTGTAAGTCAGCCATTTATCTTTATTTCTTATTTCTGTTCTGTAAAATGCTTCTTGTGTGGAAATCCATAAAGGTCTTTTGTAACATAAAGTTTGTTTATATTTATTCCAAATTTTTAACAATGATCTTCTAATATAATGGTTTTTAAACTCCACATTAACTTTTACTTTATCGTACCACATATATCCATGCCATCCATATCTTAATTCATGACCCTCCAAATTCAATAATTTTTCATCTTTCAAAGTTATCCATTCTTTAATCCATACCAAGCAACAGGCAGCATAATATAGCTTCAAATCCGGTAAACCTAGTCCATCTCTTTCTTTTGAGTCTTGTAAGACTTTATATTTTATTCTTGGTTTCTTTCCTTGCCAAATAAATTTAGAAATATCCCGTTGCCATTGTTTAAAAGGTTCTTCTGATGCTAATATAGGTAGTGTCTGAAAAAGATATAAAATTTGTGGCAAAATATTCATTTTAATTACTGAAATTCTACCTAACAATGATAATTGTAGTTTTTTCCATTGGTCCAAGTCTTTTTTAATATCTGTCCAAAGTGAAATATAATTATTCTTAAACAACTTAACATTTTAGATGTCAAATATACTCCCAAATATTTTACTTTTTCTTCCATTGAATATCCCGTTATTTCTTTCAATTTTTCTTGTTGATGGTAATCCATGTTTTTAGTCAAGATTTTAGTTTTCTGTAAATTCACTTTGAACCCTGCTAACGACCCAAAGTCTTTTAATTTCTGAATCAATAATTCAATTCCATCTAGTGGATTCTCCAAAGTGATGACTAAGTCGTCAGCAAAGGCTCTTAGTTTGTACACTTCTTTTTTGACTCTAATACGATGAATATCATCATCTTGTCTAATGTCTCTAAGTAACACCTCTAGTACCAATATAAACAAAAGTGGAGATAATGGACAACCTTGTCTTGTACCTTTTTGAATTTCACATGGTTTACTAAATTCTCCATTAACAATTATTTTTGCAAATTGGGGAGTATATATTGATTTAATCCACTTAGTAAAATTTCCTCCAAAATTCATATTTTCCAATACCTTAAACATGAATGACCAATTTAAATTGTCAAAAGCTTTTTCAGCATCTATAAATATCAAAGCCGCTTGCTTTTCATAATGTTGTTCCAAATATTACAATACATCTAATATATTTCGGACATTGTCTCGGATTTGTCTCTTAGGTAAAAAACCAGCTTGGTCTTGATGAATAAAGACCTTAAGAATATTTTTCATTCTTTCTGCCAATATGGTTGTAAATATCTTATAATCATTATTCAATAAAGATATTGGTCTATAATTCTTAGTTAAAGTCAAATCTTGTTGTTCTTTAGGAATCAGTGTTATATGTGCTTCTTTCCAAGTCTCTGGCATATTTCCTGTTTCCAAAATCGAATTCATAGTATTCTGTAAGGGTAAACATAGTTCATCCTTGAAGCATTTATAATAAGCTGCTGACAATCCATCAGGTCCAGGTGCTTTCCCACTGCTGATTTTCTTAAAGGCCATTTCCATTTCTTCTGTTGTTATCGGATTATTTAGTATTACTCTTTGTTGGTCGTTAAGAACAGTTAGCTTATGTTTACACAAATATTCATCAATATCAGCTAGATTGACATCTTGTTTTTTATATAGTTTTGAATAGTAATCATGAAAGGCTTCTTGTACGTCTATATTATTCACCAAAATTTTTCCTTCATGTTGTATATTGACGATTGAATTCTTTTGTCTTTGTTTCCTCAATTTATAAGCTAACCATCTCCCTGGTTTATTTGCGTGTTCAAAATATTTTTGCCTTGTAAATTTCATTTGCGTTTCTATTTCTTGTGTCAATATCATTGATATACAAAAGGAATCCAAAAGATTCATAAAAATTATATAAAGTAACTTATATAATCCAAAGAATATTCAAACACTTATAAGAAAAAGCAAAAAGCAAAAAGATTACTTTCATAATAAAAATCCCAAACAGGTAAAGGAAAGAATATCAAATCATTAATTCATTTATCCATAAAAACTTGAAATCCAGGCAAATTAGTCCCAAAAGAAAAATACTTATAATTGCAATAAGAATGAAAGCAAACCAAAAATAGGAATATTAAGAATAAAAAGAGAAAGTCACTCAGTCCATTTCAGGCAGAGTCAATTAGCTTTCAAGTCCCACCGTTTAAACACTCCTTTGACAAGAAAAAAAAATAAAACACCAGCATTTATAAATCACAGTCCAGAGGTAAATCTTAGAGATTAATAGGCAAGTAGTATTTAAAAAAGTAAAAATATGTGTCTAAAGGGTCGGGTGCCGTGCTACTTATCTTATTCAGATTCGCGGTTTCCACAGAGCTACAGCTGTCAGTTCCAGCCGTCTTTCACCGCTTCTATCTCCCTCTCCCCGCGGTGGATTTACGGGGGTCGGGAGAGAGCGGCGATCCGACGACCCTTTTGTGATTAATCTTCTGCTCTCCCTCTCTTCGAGGGAGATTTTTCAGTGATTTTTTTTTTGCATTAAATCGCTGAAAACGGACAAACCGCAGAGCTTTCGGCTCAATGCACCGGTCATCTCGACACCCGGAAGTCGAATGACATTGAAGTTAATTCCATTCTGTAAAATCTCCAGATAGTCTAGGAAGTGGAACTGGTAGATTTCACCAAATAAAATGAATCAGATGATTGAGCTTAAAGGTCCGGTTAAATAGTACCGTTTCCATAATATAGGAACCTTTATTTTTCTGTCTCTGGCATCAGTGCCTAAAATATTTTTGAAAATTACACTAGCATCATGGAGTTCCCCTAGTTTGCTACTGAACTGCTGAACTGGATTCTGACTAATGGCCTTTCTCCACATCTGAGCTGAAGTGCTCCCATCCTACCCTCGACATGATATTTGTGTTCCCCTGGCAATCCCTCCCCTGCCTCTTCTCTCTCTCTCTCTCTTCCAGTCACTCCACTCCACTCACACCTGACTTCCCTCTAAGAGAGTGGAAGACAAAAAAGTATGGCCCCCCATATCCCAACCACATCCAAGTAAGCTCAAGGATTGTTATGGAGGAAAAAGAGGGGAAAGATTTCTTTAAGAGGGTCTGTCCCCATTGACACCTAAAGACAATACAGATTCCAGGGACATCTTATTTCTACACAGTTTACATAGTGTTTCAACATCCCCATTCCACAAGACACATTTAGCTGAACAGCATATTAGTAGCATTTTGCACTTTGTTCTGGCACTGTCCAAAGTGTGTAAAATCTACCATTCCTCTCCTCCTTTGACCTTGGAGGGAATGTAAGTAGCTATCAATGATTGGGAAGACAGACAAGTGAGACACAGCACAGATCAAGGCTAGGTGTGAAGAAATTCTGTGCAGTGGGGAAAATGCCTGAGGTTTAAGCACTGATTTTTTTCTCCGAAATCAGGACAATAACCCAACTTTTCTATTTCATTGTAGATCAATTATGAGGTCATCAGCCACATTCCTGAGCATAAACATCATTTTCCCTTTTTCTACCGGGTGAGTCCAAAACAAGAGCCTCCTCACTTGGCAATTGTCAAGCTGCTCCTGCGTTTCCGATGGACGTGGATCGGCCTCGCTGCTCCGGACAATGAAAGTGGAGAAAAGTTCAGAAGAAACTTTGAGCTTGTGGCCATCAAGAAAGGGGTTTGTGTTGCCTTCTCAGAAAGCCTCCCAGCACTAGATAATTTGGAAGAAAAGGATGTCCTTTCCTATTTTAGCAACAGTGAAGTAAAAATTACTGTTTGTCAGTTGGACGTTCAGGCCACATCACTGTTAGGAGTGATAATACGTGAAACTGAAAAAGCTAAAAAAGTGATTGGGGAGAAAGTGTGGATTGCCACAACTTTGCCAGACAGAAGTGTCAGATATTTTTATGCAATGATTGATCTCCAGCATAAAGATCTTTTGTTATCTTTCTTAAGTGTGCCAAACAAAAGGACACAAAATTATGATTTTAATACCGATTTCCCTGCCGGGGAGAAATTTGGGGAGACAGCATTTCAGTGTTCCTCTTCTCACCCTATTGTATCTAAGAAAGTTAGGAAAAAATTCACAGAAACAGAGAACTGGGAAATCCCACCCCATGATGTGGTTGCAACAATTCTGTCTGAGGATGCCTCCAGTATTTCCACTTCAATCCAGGCTGTGGCCAGAGTCCTACATGCTGTTTATTCCTCCCACCTGACCCGGAGGAGAATCAGGGTTGGAGACCATCTCATACCCCAGACGGTACAGCCATGGCACGTAAGATTTTTCTCTGAATTTCTGCTAATTATCCCCCTTAAACAACTTAGTATTTGTTATAAATGGGCAGGGTTGGAAATGGGAGGGGATATTCTCCACACCAATTGCCTACGTTTGAGTGTTTCTTATCACCAAATGTGGAGGCTTGGAGAGAAAGAAGGATAGATAGATTCTGTTGCTACACCTTTCAAACTTAACAGTTGTGCTGGTTTGGGAAACTGGGAGAACAAGGAATGAAGAGGTAGGGTTCTTTCCCTATTGGCAGAATAAATCAGCACCAGGATGCTAAAGAAACCATCAACTTTCTTGACCATCCAACATTTGCCGGATTTAGCTTCTAGACCAGGGAATTTTTTCTCACTTCCTGTCCTGCCACTTTAACGGGATGTGAAGTCTCTGCCCTTTCCAGTGTCTTCAGGGAACACCCAGGCCAGTTGTCTGTAGGTTGAGTCATGGCAACTGGATTTCTTTCTTTTTGGTTGAAACGTTTCACTGCTTGTCCAAGTAGCTTCTTCAGTCTGGGCAAAAGTTCGTGAGGAGACCCCATATATGTCTTCCAGGGTGGCTGTATTACCTTACACCTGATTGGCTTGTTAACTGGGCAATTGAAGTGTAGAAAGTCTTTGGGATGTCTTACTCCTAAAACCTTTATTCATCCCCAAGTGGATCGTTAAATGTGGCCTTGCTGGTGAACTTTTGAAGTGGTCTTAATCTTCCTGGGGACTAATGAAAGAGCAGCATGATAAATGGGGGACAAGTTGTGCCCGAGGCCTCCGCCTCTATTGAGGGAAGGATTTTCCACTTTGTCATGAATGGATTCCTTAACCCCTCTCTAAAAGCACCTATCTTCCCTGTCCAAAATGTGAACATTAATGTCCTCAAATGAGTGTCCTTTTTCTTTTAGATGCACAGCACAGCAGCAGGAATGGGGCAGGTCTAGCTGCAGGACTATCTGTCATCTCTAGACTCCTTGTGTGGCCCTTCTTCTATACCGAGCTCTTAGCTGTATCCAAACAAACACCAAGATCAGAATAGAAGAGTTCCTTAGGATGTGTCTCCCCTTCCAAACTGGAGGTTTGAAGCCCTGCCCATTTTCCATGTGTCTCTACCTCCCCATCATTCCTCCCTTTTTGGTATCACCAACCTTCAAACTTAGTTGACCCTGCTAGAACGGCATAGTCCTTCAACATTAGAGGGACATGTAAATGTGGTCACCACTGTTGTGCAGCTGTGTTGGACTATGCCCCACAGCTGCTGTATCCAACTGTTTAGACAGACAACTGCAGAATGGCAACTGATGACCAGCGACCAACACAGAGGGAGCATGTCCACTTCAGCTGGAAATGGTCAATATCCCACCCCTGCTGGCCACATAATTACCCTCCACATTCTGCAGCTCTCACTCACCAGAAACACAACTTTTAGGGGTGCAGCTGAGGTTGACTAGAGGCTTTCTCATTCAAGAGCTGCAGATGAGATGAAGGGAACGTGGTGGGGGCAAAGCACAAAAAGGGTATTGTCATGGCTGGTTTCTGACATGCTTAGGTGCAAGGAAGGAAAAGCCCAGAAAAGCACTTTCACACACATTTCCAAATCCCAAGACTTCTTGTCCTTTTCAGGGGCTTTCTCTAACACTAGTCAACTTCACCTTCCTGCCAATGTACCAGGTTTGTCCCCCATATACAGTACCATGAGATCCTAATCTTAAGACACAGAAGAAGGACATTCATGCAAAGCTGAAGCACTGAAAGGTGAAATGGTACAAATCAAAAATGTCACCAAGATAGATGCTGAAGCCAAATTTGTCTTTCCTACAGCATCCAGATGGTTGGATGTTTCCTTCTAGAAAATGACACAGCCAAAAGCAGGAGGAGAGGGGCAATAACCACACAGTGGAGGCAAGAATATTGCATTCCGAGATGCACCAAAGGAGATAAAAGGCCAGAGATCTTTTGATAGACAGAAAGGACATTGAGAGTAAATCCTTAACTAGGTTTCTCCCAAACATTGGAGAAAGAGGAAGCCCCATTTGGAATTAGCGATCAAATAAGAACACATAAGGTACAGGGGTGATTCTCCATGTCTTTCTAGCTTCATCCTTTTCTAAGAAACTTCCAGCTTTACAATCTTTCAGTGGATGAGGTTTATTTGGATGAGAATGGAGATCCTGCTACTGACTTTGATATCATGGAGTGGGCGGTATTTCCCAACAAGTCTTCTGCTCCGGTGAAAATTGGAAAGATAGAAAGGGAAGCCTCTTCAGAAGTCAAGCTCTCCATCGATCAGAGTGCCATCATATGGCCGACTTCATTTAAACAGGTAGCTGAGGATGCTTATTTGGGGGGTGGGGTGGTATCATTTACCTGATCTTCTATATTCATCTGAGTTTGCAGCTTACCAGCATTGCCACTATGATGGATGGTCTGTGCTGAGGGCACAAAGAAGGACACTCTATTATTTCTCTTGAACGTCAAAAGATCTACTGCAGAATGTGGGAGTTCCAAATGGGAAATTTGGAAAGCATGTGGTTGGTCAGCTCAATGAATCTGGTAGCCTGCAAGGAAGGTAAGCAGGCTAGCAAAGCCCTTTGACATAGGAAGGGCCTATTGTAGGACATCTTACCTATGGCTTCCTTGGTGCTGGAGCCTACCTCTAGACTGAGCTGATAGGAAGCGGAGATTCAAGAGAAACACATTAGAATAAGGCAGAGCCTCGAGGAAGTAATGGGAGAGGCTGTCCTACCAAGATTGAAGGAAGGAACCTTCTGCAGTCCCAGCTTTAGACTACTTTTCCCAACAGTTTTTACTAGTACCATTCGAGGTGATGCTGACAGGGCTTCAAGGTCAAAGGGCATGCTCACTTCCTGGAAGGACAGAAACTGTTGGCTAAAGATGCCCAACCACAGGAGCCATCAGCCTTTCATGGACTTTGAGGGTATTCTGGGACCAAATCATACTGATATAAGATTAAAGTAAAGGTAAAGGTTCCCCCCACACAGTTGTGCAGTCGTGTCCGACTCTAGGGGCCGGTGCTCATCAGCGTTGCCCGAAGACGCTTCCGCGGTCATGTGGCCGGCATGACGCGCGCGGAACGCTGTTACCTTCCCACCGAAGTGGTACCTATTCATCTACTTGCATGCTTTCGGATTGCTAGGTTGGCAAGAGCTGGGGCGAGTGCGGGAGCTCACTCCGTCATGCGGGGCTAGGGATTCGAACCTCCAAACTTTCGATCTTCCGATCGACAAGCCTGGCGTCTTACCCGCTGAGCCACCACACCCCTTGATATAAGATTAGTCCTGGGAATTTTTCACCAAAAGAGTGTGAGGTTTAAAATGAGTTACTGGGAAAAAAATATCAGACTTAGAAAAGACCTTGATAGTATATGCTTGGGTTTTAAGAACTGGATGTAACAGGAATTTAAACATTTTGCAGCTTCTCTTTCTGCTCATTGCAAATCCTGCTCTTAGAAAGGAGACAAGGATTCTAGGAAGATAATGCCAGCTCAGTGACGGGGTTCATTAAGACTTCCCTGGATTTTCTTTCTGTTTAGAAAATTCCTTTTTCAAGATGTACCAAAAGTTGTCTCCCAGGATACACCAAGATCACGAGAGATGGGGCACCAGTTTGCTGCTATGACTGTTCTCCGTGTATGGAAGGAACAATCTCCAGGGAGGAAGGTAGATTCCCCAAGAGCAAAGAATGAGCACCATCCAATTCCAAAACAGGCCTGATCTTGCTTAGTCCCCAAGGCCAAGCAAGCCTGTTTATGCCAACGGTTACTAACTGACTGATTTATTTCTCTCACAAAATGCCCCATAAGCCAGACCATTGTGTGTGTGGGGGGGGGGGTATGGGTGTTCTTGAAAGTGGGAACCTGACCTTAGATTGTTAAAACAGGTTTTATAAATGAGAGATGTATTTAAAGGAAATGCATGATAGGGAGAGGCAATGCTAGCTAACTGCTTCTTCGCAGGAGGAGAGGCCAAGAGCAGGCACAACATGTAGGCATTCCTTGGAACATAGGCAGAAGGAAGTGACCTACATCACCAATTTTTTAAGAAAGTGCGATCAGCTTGAAAAAGAGGGAATACAGAGGAAATCCTTACTGCTCAATGTATACCCAGCTGTCCCCTTGGGTCAGTTTGTCATCAGCTGCTGAATGAAACTGAATTCACTAGCTAAAAAACCAACTGCTTGTTTTTCAGATGCAGCCCATTGTGAAAAGTGTCCCGATGACCAGCATTCCAATAAAAAGCGAGATCAATGTGTCCCCAAGATTATAAGTTTCCTGTCTTATCAAGAAATGTTGGGTCTCATCCTGACACTCTTAGCACTTGGGTTGTCCCTATCCACTGCCCTTGTTCTGGGAATCTTCATTAAATACCGAGAAACTCCCATAGTCAAGGCCAACAACCGGAACCTCACCTACATTCTACTGGTCTCCCTCCTGCTTTCTTTCTTGACTTCCCTGCTGTTCATAGGTCAACCCAAAAAAGTGACTTGCCTCCTTCGACAAAGCACCTTCAGTGTTGTTTTCTCTGTTGCTGTGTCTTCTTTGCTGGCCAAGACTGTCATGGTGGTGGTGGCATTTCTGGCCACAAAGCCAGGCAGCAGGATGAGGAAATGGTTGGGGAAAAGACTGGCCAACTCCATTGTCTTGTCCTGCTCTGGGGTACAGGTTGGCCTCTGCATCATGTGGCTGGGAACCTCTCCCCCATTCCCAGATTCTGACATGCATTCCCAACCAGGACAGATCCTCCTGCAATGCAGTGAAGGCTCAGTCACCATGTTCTACACTGCCCTTGGCTACATGGGCTTTCTGGCTGCCATCTGCTTCTTGGTGGCTTTCCTGGCCCGCAAGCTGCCAGGGAGCTTCAACGAAGCCAAGTGGATCACCTTCAGCATGCTGGTTTTCTGCAGCGTTTGGGTCTCCTTTGTCCCCACCTACCTGAGCACCAAAGGGAAATACATGGTGGCTGTGCAGATCTTCTCCAGCCTGGCCTCCAGCCTTGGCTTACTGGGCTGCATCTTTATCCCCAAATGCTACATCATTATCCTGAGACCTGACATGAACACCAAGGAGCATCTCATTATGAAAAACAATGAGGGCTCTTGATTTTGGTGCTTTTTCTTTTTTGTATAACATAGTGGTAATATGAAATAAGATAGCTTAGTAGTAAAGTCCATTTTATCAGTTCTACAAAGTCATTCTTTCTCCCATGTAGCTTTGTATTATGACTGAATACAATCTGCATTCAGCCCGAATCATAAGCAAACAGGTGATGGTGAATTCATCCTTGAGGGAGGGAGTGTTCCCATCTGGCTTTAAGGAGGTGCTGGTATGCTCCCTCCTCAAGAAACCGTCACTGGTTCCCTTTTTTTAAAAAAAGGTGGCTGAGAAACTGGTAGTGTTGCAGCTCCAGAGGATCCTGGATTATCTGGACCCTTTTCATTCACCTTTCAGGCCTGGATATGGGACAGAAACAGCATCGATGACACTTTTGGATAATCTCTGGTGGGAGCGGGATGAGGGCTGTGCATCCATCCTTGCTTTTCTTGACTTCTCAGCAGCTTTCATCAACCATGGTATCCTTTTGGGTCGACTTAGGGAGTTTGGGGTGGGTGGCACAGTTTTGTGCTGGTTCACCTACTTCCTCCAGGGCTGGTTCCAATCAGTTGATAGGGAGTGAGAGATCTGGCCCACGGCCCCTCCTTTGTTAGGTGCCACACTCTTCTGTACTCTTTCCACTCCTTTTTAACATCTACATGAAACCAGTGGGTGAGATGAGATGAGTTGAGATAATCCATCACCATGGGATGAGGTATCATCAATATGCAGGTTATACCCAATTATGCATCTCCATCCTGGGTTATTTAAGTGACCCTCTTCAGTGCCTGGAGGCTGTAGGGGTCTAGATGGGTGTGATGATCCCAGTGCCAGTATCTAACTTAAGAAATTCTCTAGACAAGTCATCAGACTGGTAAAAAAATTCATTTATTAGAATGCAGCTAATAAACGACGGCTGCAAAGCTCTGAATACCAGTTTTGGCATAAAGCATTCAAACTTAAAAACAACCCTCTGATTTCATCCCTTGTTAGTTTCAAAACAACCGTTATAAGTTAGCATAGCTTCACATTCTCGTAGTGTTATACAAATTCTAGTATTACTTATGCCCTTTTATAGCTATTTGCCCTAGTTATTTATAGTATATAGATTATTCATTCATTCATTCAAAACAACCTTATTTCCAATCCAGATCTTCCCCCCTCCCAATTTGTTAATGAAAGTCCAGGTGTCTGATCAGTGTTCACAGTTAGTCTTAGTCAGCAAGGAACGCGAGGGAGGTGATTCTCTTCTGTGCAAAGTAGCAGCTACAAAGCAGGCTGACACGAGTCGGCTTCTATACGGCATGACACGTGTTGGCTCAAAGACATGGCAGGCAAGCAAAGAGAGCCTGTCATTCCACCCCTCAAAAAAAAATGTCCCTTCAGTGAGCAGGAGACCAGCAATCCTGTTAATGAGAATAGAAACAATTATTTAGATTTATCAGGAAAACGGGAGTGGAAAGAGTGAGTTAAATCAGGAGCTTGACTGAAGACCCATTCGCTGTCACTTTTAGGAAAGTTTTTCCATTGGACGAGGTATTGGAGTTGGCTCTGATATTTGCGAGAATCTAAAATGGCCTAAACTTCAAAGTGTTGTTCCCCATCAATGAGAATGGGATTGGGGGAGGCAGAGTAGGGTGCCAGTGGGCAGATGGTTTAAAAGGTTTCAGAAGATTGTAATGAAAAACAGGGGGGATGCTTCTCATATTCTTAGGTAACTGCAGTTGAACAGTGACAGGATTAATAACTTTGGTAATAGGAAAAGGTCCAATGAATTTAGCACTCAATTTTTTAGATGTTTGAGTGGATTTAACTAGTTGACTCCTAGTTTTAGGTGGAGGCCAAGCCAAGACATCCTGTACCTTCGTCGGATCCATTTCTATGTCTTTATGGGATTTGCTAATTTTTACCACCAATTCATCCCCAATTTTGCCCAAGTTGCATTGCCTCTCACTGACTTGTTAAAAACGAAAGAAAAGACAAATGCTAAGAGAGCTAAACAACCTGTACCTTCGTCGGATCCGTTTCTATGCCCTTATGGGAAATTCTGTACCCCAGATAATCCAATTTGTCTTTATGGAATTCACATTTAGAGAGCTTAGCCTATACCTGAGCTTTTATTAATCTCTGTAGGATCTCTTGGACCAATTTTACATGGTTGGCCATGTTTTCTGTGTAGATCAAAATATCAAGGTACACCAGCATGCCTTTATATAAAAGGTCATGTAACGCTTCATTAATTAAGGCCATAAAGAACCCCGGGGCTCCTTTTAAGCCAAACAGCATAACGAGATACTCAAATGCCCCCAAAGGACAGTTAAAGCAATTTTCCATTCATCCCCCTCCTGTATGTGCACACAAAAATACGCCTCTCTTAAATCCAGTTTGGTGAAAATTTTCCCTGTAGACAAGTGGGCTAGCATGTCTTGCAAGAGGGTAAGTGGGTATTTGTTAGACGTGGTAATGGCATTGAGTCCTCTATATTCGGTACATAAGCGTAAAGACCCATCTTTTTTCGTGCGGAACAATACCGGAGCCCCCAGAGGTGAATTGGCTGGTCAGATGAAACCTCACTCCAAATTTTTGTCAATAAACTCCCTCAAAGCCTCTCACTCTTTTAAGGTCATGGAGTAGATTTTTGGTTTGGGAAGAGCGGCTCCGGGGTCAAGTTCAATAGCACAGTCTGCCTTTCGATGGGGAGGAAGCTGATTTGATTCCGCCTCGCCAAACGCTACTTTTAATTCGGAGTATTGCCGCAGGATCAGGTTTCCTGGCGGGCCTGGGCTGGGCGCCAAGGAGTCATCCACAGCATGTATTGCCAAGTGTCCAAGCCTTGATCAGATGCTCAGGCAATTGGTTCTTTTAGATCCAGCCCAATAAGCATGCCAGTGGATAAAGAAACTTTAGCTTTATTATAAACTTAAGCAAACAAAGTTAAACAGAAACACAGTTTAAACAGATTACACAAAGCATAACAAGCATAGCATACAGAAAGAAATACATACCAAAGCAAAGTAATACCTAATCTCCTATAGGCTGCCAGGAGCCCCCTAATAAGGACAGTGGAGATACCCCAAGGTGGCAATTTTCACAACACCCAGCGCTCAGGCCTGTGTGGACTCCCAAACTCCAAGACAATCCTAAGGTTTTTATCAAAACCTGGCTCCCAACCCCGTGACCAAGCCCAGACTTACCTTGACTGGGATTCCTTCTGGGGCCTGGCACCTGTCCGTGACATCATTCCCAGAGCCTGGGAAGCCATCAGATAAGCCAGTGCCTAAGCATAAACAATTTCTTATCACATACCCCCATCCCAAGCCGCTAGAGGGGTGGCTGGAGGAGTGAACTTATGCTTAAACTTAACAAGCTGGGGGTTTTCTCTCTCCCCACTTCCAACAAAGATATGTTCTGGAGGGCTGTTGGAGGAGTGGGTATATTCTTCTTCTCTTCCCCCTCCCATGCCAAACAGCAATAAAAACAAGCCAGTTAAACATCAGCATAACTCAAAATAAACTCTAATCTCCTAGATGTGGGGAAGGAAAATCAAAACATGCCACCTAACTCCTCGAGATACAAAGGTCTTCCACAGGTTGCTACTACATTCCACCCCTTGGCATATTTGAATTTCTCCTCCACACCTTCACATTCTATAAATTCCATGTGTCCAGGTAATAACCTGTACATTTGTATATAAGTGCTTAACTTTAATATACAGAATACATAGCAATATTAGCAAGAATAAAAATGGCTGTTAGAAAAATATGCATACTAAAAACCCATGCAATGGTTAAATATGGCCTTAGCTTAGTCTAAGGTATACAATCCACCTCTAATATATACAAAAAATGAGCCATATTGCCTTCTGCTTCCATCAGGTTTGGTTAGGTGGACTAAATAATGTGGTGTTTGCATAAACAGGATTTCTATATGGCAATCTTTTAGCTTTAGCTAGTGTTTTATGCATGTATGTATGCTTGCCCACTACATAGCTGAGTACAACAAAACATATGCACATACATAATAAAAGTGAACATGCAATAATTATACAAAGAAACATGAAAACTTTTTTCCATCTTCTATCCTGAAAACATTTTATTAAGCTCCTCCAGCAACTTCTGGGTATACAATGGCATTGCTCTGCTTTCTTGAACTGTGGATGCAGGATGAACAAACAGCATTCCTGCTTGGCACATGTTCCTCTTTGAGCAGCCGTTGTTAGCACATCGAGGTTCCCGATTTACTGCTGGTGGGTATCAGCTGTAGTGTTCAAGGACTCTAAAAAGAAATCTAAGAATTCACATAGTTTAATCATAACCTGTTTCACTTTAACAAAGGGTATTAAAGATAACCCATAATCCCAGTTTCCAAAAACACTGCTTTTTCCATCTATCCTTTCTGCCATAAAAATCCTTATATAAAATCATAAAAACTTACTGTTGGTTAATTAAGATAAAGAAACATACTTTTCCTTTAACTTTTTTCCTCAAAAGGTCTAATTGATAATAATCATAGCCCAATAAAAACTCTATATGCAATAGAAACCCACCATGCAAATGTATTGGTAAAGCAGGACAAATCCAACAATTATAATGACCACTTATTGAGGCATACTTATGCTAGAGGTCTTTGTTACCCCAATGATCTGCAAAAGCCACTGCAACCCAAGACATACTGCAGGCTCAAAAAGATGCTCATCTAGGAAATAAAAAACAGTTAAAAACAATAACAGATTTATAGCTAGCACTTTCACCTTTGCCAGCTTGCTGTACCACACTTTTTTCTTGTGGATATAACTCCACCCTAACCCTTTAAGGTATTATCTTTTGGCATTTATATATTTTCATAGTTGTTCCAGAATTAGCTGGGCAATTCGATTCTCTTTTTCAATAGGCACACTGCTGTCCCCCCATTACACAGGGCAGCCTGAAGTTCTCCTCTGTAATCTAGGTCTATTACACTCTGCTTAATACCTGGATTCCCTTTACAGCCAAACTAGACCTAGGGGCAATCCGGCTATCAACTTTTTGGTGCAGCTATGACCACAGATCTAGAAGTATAGAGATCTGGCCCAATTGCTTTTTGAGTGTCCCTAATAGGCATTAATACATTAAAGCCAAAGTAGGCTTCAAAGGATCTTCAAATCATTTGCAAAGTGGGAGGGGAAAAATCCCCTAATGCAGTTACTTAGTTCACCAACTACCTCACCGTCTGGAGAAGGGGAAAATTTTGTACCTTAGGAAGGAAGATCAATGCTTTTGAACTATGGTGTTGGAGGAAAATTCTGAGAGTGCCTTGGACTGCAAGAAGATCAAACCAGTCCATACTCCAGGAAATCAAGCCAGACTGCTCACTTGAGGGAATGATATTAAAGGCAAAACTGAAGTACTTTGGCCACATAATGAGAAGACAGGATACCCTGGAGAAGATGCTGATGCTAGGGAAAGTATGAGAGGATGAGCAGTCAAACAACACAATAGACCCTAATCAAGGAACTATTAACTCAGTCAATCAACCAAGCAGCAAACAACAACCCAATCAAGGAGAGTACAACACCCCCACCAACACAGGCAGGACAAGCCAGGGTATATAAACAGAGAGCAAGTACCACTCCCTTTTCGCACTAAAGATGTTGCCTAGCCTGGCAATGAAACGTCTGCAAGAAAACAACAAGGCTCAGAGAGCACCAAGGACTCCACATCACCTTGGTTGCCCTCATGTGAACCTTCTCTAGCTCCACTGTATACTTTTTAAGGTGTGGCAACCAGAACTGCACACAGTATTCCAGATGCGATTGAACCATTGATTTATATACAGTAAGGGCATTATGATATGGACGTCTGTATTTGTTGGGGTTTATAAAATACCCAGAATTTAGAAGTAGATTAATTATACAGGAGAGGCTAGAGGTATATAGGTGAGAGTTGATATTTTCTGCAAGTCATCCAATTAGCAGCCATTGTAGAAGGTATGATGTGACTCATATTACAGGTGCTATAGTTTAGTTGGGTGTGGCAGATAATTTGTTTGACCTATAACGTGATTGGTTAATATTTGTATAAAAGTAGTGAAGCTTTAGTGTTCACTCTCTTCTCGTTACTTCATCTCATCTGTATCTGTGTTGGACGTTACTGGACTGTATTTTGGACTGCGTATGTATATAGAGTAAATAGACTATTTTATCTAATCTCTGCTTGAGTGTCTGTTTACTGCATAGAACGTATTACTCTGAAGTCGTGGAGAAGCACTGGCCACCCCAGCGTTGCGTGCTCTGACACTATTCACGTTACTGTTTCTTATCACCACTAACATGCTGTGGCCTTTTTTACAGTGGATGCATACTGTGTTGACACCTTCATTGAACTGTGTAGTACCACTCCAAGACCTTTTTCTGCAGTGGTCACTACTAGCTCTGCTTCCATTAATTGAGTCCACTGTCATGGAGATGGGCAGTGATAAATTCGAATAATAAATAAATAAATAAATAAATAAATAAATAAATAAATTTTGTATGAGTGGTTGGGATTTTGGGCACCAATGTGCATCACTTGACTCTTGCTCATGTTGAATGACACCTGCCATCTTGATGCCCACTCCCTAATGTGCAGAGATCCTTTGGAGTTCTTTGCTTGGAGTACCTTATTATTTTTACTACTCTGAACATTTAGTGTCATGAGCAAACCTGGCTATTCCACTAGTCATGCCCGATTCCCAATCATTTATATTTTTATTTTTTATTTATTTATTTCCAACTTATATCACCGCCCATCTCCCCCCACAAGGGGACTCTGGACGGTTTACAGTCAAGTTAGTAATTAAAAACATATAAAATACTTTATACAATTTAAATATTAAAAATATATATACAGTAGATGCCAAAAAAGCACCAGTCCTAGGACAGAACCCTGGGGGATCCCTCGATTGTGAGAAATGTCCATTTGTTTTCTCTTCTTAAGCCAGTTGCTTCTCCACAGGAGGACCTGCCCTTTCATGCCATGGCTCATAAGCTGACTCAGAAGTCTTGATGAGGGAGTTTATCAAAGGCTTTTTGAAAATCTAAGGCAGTAATGACTACTGGCTTGCCCTTAGCCACATATTTATTAACAAAATAATTTTTTTGTATCTAAAAAACTAGTGGGCAAGAGCCTACTAGTTCTTGAGCAAAGATTCTCGAAATGTTTGATAATTTGAAATATACGTTTATATTATTTATATTTGGTGGTGACTAAATTTGAAAAATAAATAATTAAATTTGATCTTTCATAGCAGTTCTCAACAATCTTCCCTGGAACCAATATTAAGCTGACAAGCCCATAATTTCCTAGATCTCCCTGAGAGCCTTTTTTAAACATTGGAGTTATGGTGGCCAACTTTCAATCCTCAACAAAAGAGGCCGAGTATGGAGACAGGTTCCATCTTTAGTTAGACAACCTCCTTAGGACCCTTATTCTCCATAACAGGAAAGGAGCTGCCACCTTGTGAGGGGACTCTCTGCCTCTCCTGCCTGTTTCTGGAGAACCTCCTTGGCCTCAAGGGATCAAACTCCTTCCTTGAGCTCCATGGTCTCTGTCCATCGGTCAGATAGCCTTCTCCTCTTCTGAACTGCCCAGAGCCATTGGGAGCTGGGAGGGTAATTAATAAATAAACACAAAAAGTAATGCATGTAACACTCAGTGCAGTATCTCCCCTCTAATGATGAAAAGCCATGAGGGCTCCTGATTTTGGTGCTTTATTTTTTGTAACAGTCATTGGAAATGGGACTGCTGTCTCCGAAATCTCATCAGTCTTCGTGACAGCTCGTCAGTTTTCGTGACAGCACAGCTGCCCTTCAAGGCCAAATTTGAACTGTTTTTTCTCCTTTTACTCACCAATTAAGAGAAAGTATTATTAAGGAGCTCTGCCCAATATAATTTTTAGAGGAGATGAAAATCTGTTCCCAATTATGATGAGGGTTGGGTGTGAAGTTGTTTTGTTACTTTTCATTTCATATTGTTGGTTGAGCCTCTCAAGCTGGACAATTATAAACTTTGACTTAGTTATTTGCTCATGGAAATATTTTTTCATTCCCTTCCCCTCTTTTCTGCAGATGATCTAGACTCTTCTGACTGTTAATGTGAAAAATATTGTGTGCTGATATGAAGGAACAAATCCCAAATACATGGCGTTTTGAATTAAGCAGAAAATTTGGAGGAATTGTCTTTTCCATAAGGAGAGAAAAGGGACCAGCTCATTTCCAGCAGGAAGCTGTGATACGCTCTTTTTGTATCAATAAGGAAGTTTTGGCCCACTCATCTTGTATTTGACTAAAGTTGTCCAGGACTGTAGGGAGGCCTCGACCAACCACGAGGGACATGGATCTAACACAGAGGTATCCACTTCTTTGGAAGTAACCAGACTGAACTTAGTCCAGATCACTGAACAAGACCTACCCACAGTCATCTTCAAAGGACCTGTACGGCCAGAGTCTTACTCTGAATGGATTTTGACAGATGCTTTGCATACTCCTCACAGCAGCTCTGCAAGGGCACCCACAAACCCTCCTTACGCACATGGGAATATATCACCCAAATAAGGGTCACTGGGTAGCTATCCATAGATGCAATATGGGATGAAAAATAAGCATGTTTCACCGCCCTGGTTACCACAAGAGGGTCATCTGTGCTTGGTTAGACTCACTCTTTGTCTTCCTCCAGAGGCACTCTAGGCATTTCTTATGCTGTTTCATCTCCCACAGTTCCTCCAAATATCCGGGGGCCCTCCTGGTGCCAAGTGCATAGACAGCCTGCATGAGTGCGATCCAATCCAAGGCAACTGTGGCTTACTCATTCTAAGCAGTGACTAAGATCTTGTCTGGTGAACCAATCACCAGAGCTTCAGGAAGTATCCCAAGTTCCTTCTGAAACCCCACTGGATACATCAGGTCCCTGGGGCAGACTGACTGAACAGGTCACTCTTCCCCTCAGTGAGGCATAGTCACAGAGAACTCCAAAGCCAGCCAGGACTGATATGTCCATGACAAGGGACTGACTGATGACAAAATTCCCCCAACTCCAGATCACGTATCCACTGTCCTGAGACAAAAATGAAATCTATCCTGTCATTACCACTGTGAGTCGGGCCATCAATAATGTGGGCCAGGTCCATAATTGCCATGGTGGCCATGAACTCCTGAGCTGCCCCCAAATCCAAAGGCAGGCTGAAATCCACCAGGTCTAGAAGCCTGGCAAACTCCACCACCAAGCTAGCCACAGAGTCAACTAGCTCCAGCAGGGAAGCTACTCCGCAAGAGGGAGGCTGGTACACAAGCAGCAATCCCATTTGATCCTTATTGCCTATTTTTACAAACAGGATGTCCCATCTGGTTGCCTGCAGAGCAGCACCTCTGCAAGGCACCAGAGTCTTCCAGTTGACAATGGCCACACCTTCACTTCACAAAGAGCCCCCACATTGTTCCAGAGACCAGCTTTCAAACCCAAACACCTCCAATCACCATCTTTCTCAACCCTCCTCCGCATACTGGACCTACCGTATTTTCCGGCGTATAAGACGACTTTTTAACCCAGGAAAA
This sequence comes from Charina bottae, assembly GCA_023362775.1. NCBI lineage: Eukaryota > Metazoa > Chordata > Lepidosauria > Squamata > Charinaidae > Charina > Charina bottae. The sequence goes on along the minus strand of JALMGJ010000002.1, from coordinate 34,151,060 downwards.
TCTTCTCAAAAGTCGGGGGTCGTCTTATACGCCGGGTGTCGTCTTATACGCCAGAAAATATGGTACTCGCAGCCGCTCGCTGGAACGCAGCCCCCAGGGAAGAGCAGGAGGACGAGCGCGGGGCGGCGTACTGCATTGGGTCCCGTCGCTCCACAGAGAAACGCGGGGAGGGGGGAGCGAGCTCCGTTCCCTCGGAGCAGCCTTGGGAAGGGAGGGGGCAAAACGCAGTGGCTCCACGACGGGCTCCAAAGTCGCCCACAACACTCAACGGGCGCCTCGCTTCACCTCACCAGCGACACTAAAAGCAGCGGCAGCAAGAGCAGCGGTCAAAATTCCCTTTTGAAGAAGTGTTGTCTTGCTTCCTCACTAATAACAGTCTGGAAGATGGTGATGACCTTCCTTTTAAATGCCACTGATTAAAGTCTAATCATAATTAATTTTTTATCAGTTGCCATTTTAAACAATGACATTTTTATCACTGCACTTATATTTCTCTGGTGCTGTTTTGGATATGTTTGTGTGTTGCATTTTAAAATACAAAATATTTTTACTTGTATTTATTCTGAGCCTGCTAGAAATCTCAATGTTTCAATCAATCAATCAATCAATCAATCAATCAATCAATTGTTGGGTCATAATACCTTTATTAGGGCTAACCAAAAAGGCACCTAAGAATGCTGCTTGATTGGCCCTTATAAAATATTACCCAGCTCTAGGTTTGGGGCAGGGAATATTACAGAATGACTCCTCATTTGTTATCTCAAGTCAAAAAATATTTCACTTTCTTTTATGGAGCAGACAAAGGTACAGCTAAAGTGTTAACGGTTTTAATTTTTTTTCCTTATCCAACTCCCATATCTTTTTTATTTTAATGGAAGTTTGTTATATGCCATGAGATCACCTTCCTGTCAAGATGACCTTTTTTCCTGCACCAGTAATTGTCCAAGTAAGTGTGTGTGTGTGTGTGTGTGTGTGTGTGTGTGTGTGTATGCATATGTGCAATTGGTGAATAGTATGAAGCCTAAAACATAGGTCAGAGGAATGACAGGGCCCACTGCCTGTTTTATAATTCTAATGTCTGTTTGCTCAGTGCATTAAGGAGATTAATAAATGAAAGGGATAGGAGCCAGCAAGACACTGGAGAGGACCTTCCGAGGCTGGAGCATTAATGTAATTTCATGATCAGAACAATGCAGCAATACCACTACTTTCCTCTCTTTCCTTTCACTGTACTGTTTCGTATTCACACTGCCAGTCCTAGCATTGGGACGGGACCCAATGCAGTACGCTGCCCCGCGCTCGTCCTCCTGCTCTTCCCTGGGGGCTGCGTTCCGGCGAGCGGCTGCACTTGGCCAGGAGAGGTCTTATACGGCGAGTATATCCCAAACTCTATATTTTAACTGGAAAAGTTGGGGGTCGTCTTATACGCCCAGTCGTCTTATACGCCGGAAAATACGGTACTAAAAACTTCTAATCACTGGAGTTCTGATATAAACATCTGGCCCTATGTCATGTTGGGGAGAAAAAAATCTCCAATCCTATCTTGTGATGCACCAGCAAGGCCCCATTGGGGGAGAGACTTCTCAGTTGTAGGAAATGTTTTGCATATCTTCTGAAATAGCAGAAGTTATACACAGAAATCAAACAGCACTTCGTTATTTGTGAAAAGACACACGTACAGGAGAGGTGCTCTGACACTCTGTTGGGGTGCTGGGCAGTGGATATAAGAATTTACAGTACTGAACGTGGGTGGAGGAAACCTGTGGCTCGAAGGATATGAACAGGGTAACGTGCCGGTTTAGTCCTACAAGCAGCATTAATGCTTGAAGTTGGTAAGGAAATTCGAGAAGACAGCAAGAAAGGTGGCAGACTATAGAAACCACCTACGTTTTAACCTCAGATGCAGACAACAGAGACTCATCCCGACAAGCCTACGCCTGCAATCTACAGTTAAGGGTCACAGAGCAGATCAGATCCTGCAGCAGGAACAAAGACATCTTCTAAATGAAAGAATAAGGCAAGTCCACTTCACCATTGATGCCCTGCAATACAATTTTGAAAACCTTCACCAGGAACTCACAGCCACCCTTCCTGACCCAATCCTGGATAGAGTTATTCAGCTTGGCAATAAAGTACAGCTGGCCCAGCATCACAAGACAAAGGAGAGGCAAACTAAGAAATTTGACATTCTTCTTTCTCGCAGCAAGCAGAAACAAGGAACTGGAGAAACCGCTGGGAGGAACAACAACAACAGGACCACAGAGGACAAAAAGAACATGTGGGTGAAAAATCTCTCAGACAGAGAACTTACCCAACCAGAGAGAGATGTCCTAGCCAAAGGTCTTAATTTTGCCATCACTCCCAAGCAAGTTCCGGTTGTGGAGCTCATTACAGCCACAGAATCTGCCATCCACAACAACCACCTACCTTTTGAAGAAGCAGAACAACTCCGGCTTAAAATATCTGCAGCTCTGTCCAGTGCTCAACCTCCTCCCCCCAACCTTACCGTCCAAGAGAGGAGAGCCCTGACAGCCCTCAGCAAAGATGAAACCATCACCATTTTACCTGCTGACAAAGGAAGATGTACAGTGGTTCTAAACACTGCAGACTACCACAATAAAATTACCTCACTTTTGGAGGATCACCATACATATGAAAAACTGAAAAGAGACCCCACCAACAATTACAAGAAAAAGGCAATAGACAGTTTGAAACAATTGGAACATGATGGCTCCATCGATAGGATTACCTACCACCGTCTGTATCCTGGAGAAGCCATCCCCTGCATCTACGGACTTCCTAAGATCCACAAGGAAGGAACACCCCTCCGACCCATAGTCAGCAGCATCAATTCGGTAACATACAACATTGCCAAACACCTCTCTACCATACTAGCACCTCTAGTTGGACACTCTGAACACCACATCCATAATTCGGAAGAATTTGTTTCCAAAGCAAAGATCCTGAAACTGGATACAGATGAAACTATGGTCTCCTTCGATGTGTCCTCCCTTTTCACCAGCATCCCCACCACTCATGCTCTATCCGCTGTCAGGAAGAGACTAGAAGAGGACAGCACCCTGGAAAGGAGAAGCCATCTCAACCCAAACCAGATCTGCCATCTTCTGGACCTGTGTCTTAACACCACTTATTTCACATACAGAGGTGACTTTTACAGACAAAAACACGGCTGTGCCATGGGTTCTCCTGTGTCACCCATTGTGGCCAATTTATACATGGAAGAAGTGGAGAAGAAAGCACTCAACACATTCCAGGGAACGGTGCCCACCCACTGGTTTAGGTATGTGGATGACACCTGGGTCAAAATCAAGGCCCAGGAAGTACAGGCCTTCACGGACCATATAAACACTATAGATGCCAACATTAGCTTCACCAGAGAAGACACCAAGGACAACAGACTGGCATTCCTAGACTGTGAAGTCCTCATTGGGACCGGTGGCAAGCTAGAAATAGGGATCTACAGGAAACCCACACACACAGATCAATACCTGATGTTTGACTCCCACCATCCACTGCAGCACAAACTAGGAGTCATCAGGACATTGTCACACAGAGCAGAAACCATCCCCACCTCCATGGATTCCAAAAAGAATGAAAAGCAGCATCTGAGAACAGCTCTGCAGGCCTGTGGATATCCAAATTGGGCCTTCACCAAATCTAAGTCTACCAGACCTAAAACAGCGACAGATAGGGCTGAGACTCAGAGTAAACGGAAGAACCTGGTCATTCCTTACATGGCTGGCGTGTCTGAAAAGATAAAACGGATATTTGGCAAACACCACATACCTGTATATTTCAAACCCACCAACACACTGAGACAGAGGCTTGTACACCCCAAAGATCAAACTCCAAAACACAAGGAAAGCAATGTAGTGTATGCAATCCAGTGCAGTGAGGAGTGCTCTGAACTCTACATTGGAGAAACCAAACAACCTTTGTACAGGAGGATGGCCCAACACAGGAGAAGTAACACCACAGGACCAGAGTCAGCAGTTTATCTTCACCTAAAGGAAAAAGGACACTCATTTGAGGACATTAATGTTCACATTTTAGACAGAGAAGATAGGTGGTTTGAGAGAGGGGTCAAGGAATCCATTCATGCCAACTTGGAAAATCCTTCCTTGAATAGAGGTGGGGGCCTCAGGCATAACCTTTCCCCTATCTTCCTTCCTGCTTTGTCTTCTGTGCCTAGGAAGATTAAGACCATTTCACAAGCTCAACAGCAGCAGGGTAATCTTAACGATCCTCCTTTAGATGATAAAGGGACTTAGAAACAAACATCTCAAAAATAACCATGACCTAGCCCCAGGTGCAAGGTCACACAGCCAGCCTAGAAACATATTTAAGGATTCCCTTACTAACTTTACTCAGACTGAAGAAGCTCCTTGGATAAGGAGTGAAACGTTTCCACTAAGAAAATAGAAATCCAGTTGACATGATTCAAGCCACAGACTGTTCCACCTGGATGACTGAGAACCTTCATAGACAAGCAGCATTAATGCTTCTCCCCAGGAATTGAACAGTCTTAGAGATGTATAGATCTCCTGATGATTTCACCAAGAGGATAGAATGAAATGCACAGCTCCTTAGATGTCCATCCCACCAAAGGCCACCGATCCCTGGCTGAAAAGCCTAGAAAACACCAGCCAGCAACCAAGGCGGCCAAATCTGGAGGAACTTAGCTTCTCCTCGCTCCACACCAGGGAAATCAGCCAAGCACCAACGCCTGCCCAGGCAGTCTAAAAGGCAAGATGACGGTGGTGGGCATGTAATTAAAAGTCCTGCTCTTTGGGCTCTGCATGTGACCGCCATCTTGCCTTTTCGCCGGTTTTGACCCTCCTCCTCCCATGCGGAGGCTGCTGCTGCTACAGACAGGGAAGACAGGGAAGATAAGTGGTTTGAAAGAGGGGTCAAGGAATCCATTTATGCCAACTTGGAAAATCCTTCTTTGAATAGAGGTGGGGGCCTCAGGCACAATCTTTTCCCCTATTTTCCTTCCTGCTTTGTCTTCTGTGCCTCTTACAACAGCAAGGTAATGTTAACGATCCTCCTTTGGATGATAAAGGGACTTAGAAATTAACATCTCAAATAACCATGACCTAGCCCCAGGTGCAAGGTCCCATTGCCACCCTAGAAACATATTTAAGGATTCCCTTACTAACTTTGCTCAGACTGAAGAAGCTTCTTGGATAAGGAGCAAAACGTTTCCACAATCCAGTTGACATGATTCAAGCTACAGACAACCTCATACAAACCACCAAGGGTTTTCTATCCCAAACCCATAGAAAACTAATCAAATATGACAGACCAACATCCTCCAGGGCAGGGCAAAAAAGTCAAGATGGCCATCATCATCGGAACTCAGCCCTTTGTGGATATGCACTGAATCCACACACATCCCCACACAAATGGCTGGGGACCACCATCTTGACTTTTTCGATACCTGCTGGACTCCAGTGTAAAGAAGGTTTAGACACAGACGTCAGAGACATTAATTTTAGAAAATAAGAGGCTATCAACCTGTTTGCAAAGAAATGGTTCTTTTTCTGAAACAATTCCTCTGCTGGAACAAAGAAGAGAAAACTTCACTCCTTGTTGCTGGTGGTTCCCATTGTCTAAAAAGAACGGTCCCATTGATCCACCTCCCGCCATTCTTGCCTCTCATCTCAGTCATCTCTTCTTGTCTCTGGGATTAGAGTGGGACGAGCGCCAGGTCAGAGAAATGAAGAAAGTCTTGCTGATGCCAAGAAAAGAGCTGTAATGTTGGTCAAGAAGACAGTGAGGTCAAGAACACAGCAGGAGGTGGGGACAAGGAGCAGGAGGCCCAATGCAAGGAGGAAGGGGCTGGATGTCAACGTTTCTTCTGGCTACTGAAAGCTGCCATGGTGCTTTTAGATTCCCTCCTCACTCAGCAGACAGAGCTGGAGTTCCCATTTCTAGGTGATCCCGAGGTTCTGGCTTGGGCATAGTGCGGGGCCTTCATGCGGCTGACGGGGAAGTTCTCCCAGCGCTTGGCACTTCTTCTGGTTAGAGAAGCTTCTCTGTTGGCAGAGGAGGGGCCTGGCAGTGCCTGGGGAGGGGAGGGCTGTGCAGGGCCGAGTAGGACCAGAGTCTCCCCTCTCTTGCAGCCTGCCCTTTGGGCCATGACATTGTAGCCACCTTGGATCTGGCAAAGGAGAAAAGGGGAGAGGGAAAGAAGAGAGCAAGGAAGTTTGAAACTATCCAGGTAGGCAGAAGACTACTGAGCAGAAGAGCTAAAAGCAAGAAGGTCAAGATCCTCAGCTCTTCTTCAAATGCTTGTTCAGTTCCACCCAGTCTGAGGGGCCCATCACCCAGCACTATAGAGCCAATCCTTTCATATAGTCTACTGATGTAGTTTTCTTGGTTTGCACTGATGATGTGACCTAGTTGGGTTATGAAATGTCTGCCAGAAAACAACCGAGCTCAGAGAGCACCAGGAACTCCACAGGAGTGGTTTTCCATAGCCTCCTCCTGCACAGTATACAATGACGCCTCTCTGATTGTCACACAAGTGATCATCTCCCTCCAGTATCTTCTTACTGCTGCTGCCCAATATATACTGCTGCCCAATATATACTGCTGCTGCCCAATATGCTGCCTGTTTGCTTTTGTTCCTTAAGTCTTTAGTAAGTAAGTGTGGGAGGAGGAAGAAAGCTGTGGGGGGAGGAGGAAGAAAGTCCTCCCATACTTACTTACTGAAGACTTAATGATGTTAACTGTAGGAATGCTGATATGGTAGTACCAGAACTCCACACAGCTTCTTATTAGTATATAGCAGAGTAGAAGCGTTCCCATAAACTTGCACAAGGCTTAATCAGTTCAAACACAAAATAAACACACTTCACACGTTAAATGTAGAGTTACATAAAAAAGAGTTTACAAGTTTATTCTAACTCACAGTTCCTTAGTAGAAACAGTCGATGAGTGTGAGCAAGTGGTTCTGACCAAACCCACATGCTTCTAATGTGGGCCTGCTGTTTGGAAGTATGAGAAACACGTGGCAGTAGCCATGGCTGCCACCCTCCTTGGTGGAGATTCAAGCAGAGAGAGAGTAAGAGAAGGGAACAGGAAACAGGAAACCGGGATTCAGCCCCTCCCACACACAGCAAGTGAGATTAGGTTACAGCAGAGGCTGTCTGTGTGTGAGACTTGCTTGGTTGAAAATCCGATCTCTAACATTAACAACTTATCTCCTCATCATACTTTTGCCCAGTTATCCAGCACCTGCACCATGTGGAATTTGTTCTGCCACCGTCTAGAGTAGTGTTTCTCAATCTTAAGCAACTTTAAGATATGTGGACTTCAACTCCCAGAATTCCCCAGCCTGTCAGAATGAGCAGGGATCAGAGTGAGTTTGGTTCCTGGACTCTTCGTTCAATACTGAGTATCATATAAGGTTTCCGTCGTACTGTGTCATGGGTCTCTACAGGGTTTTTAAGGGAATAAAGAAAATTCTGCCAAAGGCCCACAGTTACAGGCAGGACATTTTCTTCTTCTTCTTGGATACCCCAGGGGGAGGAAAGCACACCACAGACCCCGCCCCACCCCCTACTGATGGAAGAGGGTATTGTAATTTTAGTATCTCAAGAATATCTCAAGAATAAGTGTCTTGAGTGCCTGTGGGGATCATGGCCGACTGAACAGCCTTGTCCACAAGCTCTGTGTGGACAGAACTGACAACACGTTTTTTGGGGGCGGGCTCAGGCTTTTACCTGAAGCCCAGAGCTTTTTCATGAGCAAAGAAAAAGCTTGGAATCATCCCATTTTGTCCTCCAAAACGTCTTGCAGCCTGAAAATCGCAACAGCAAAGACCTGGTAAGAGACGACAGGAGGCTGGGAAGCCACCATGTCCAGCCCGCGTTTGTAGCCTTAATGGACATTAGGTTGACCCCCCCCCCCACTTCTAAACCACCCAATTTATATTTTTAAGTTTTCTTACCCTAAGAGAGTGTAAAAGCTGGCTTGAAACTCAACATTAAAAAAACTCAGATCATGGCATCTGGTCCCATCACTTCCTGGCAAATAGAAGGGGAAGAAATGGAAGCAGTGACAGATTTTATTTTCTTGGGCTCCAAGATCACCTCAGACGGTGACTGCAGCCATGAAATTAAAAGACGCTTGCTCCTTGGGAGGAAAGCTATGGCAAACCTAGACAGCATATTAAAAAGCAGAGACATCACCTTGCCGACAAAGGTCCGTATAGTTAAAGCTATGGTTTTCCCGGTAGTAATGTATGGCTGTGAGAGTTGGACCATAAGGAAGGCTGAGCACCAAATAATTGATGCTTTCGAGCTGTGGTGCTGGAGAAGACTCTTGAGAGTCCCTTGGACTGCAAGGAGGTCAAATCAGTCAATCCTAAAGGAAATCAACCCTGACTGCTCATTGGAAGGACAGATAGTGAAGCTGAAGCTCAAATACTTTGGCCACCTAATGCGAAGAGAGGACTCACTGGAAAAGACCCTGATGCTGGGAAAGACTGAAGGCAAAAGGAGAAGGGGATGGCAGAGGATGAGATGGTTAGATAGCATCACCGATGTAATGAACATGAATTTGAGTAAACTCCGGGAGACAGTGGAGGACAGAAAGGCCTGGTGTGCTATGGTCCATGAGGTCACAAAGAGTCGGACACGACTAAACGACTGAACAACAACAAACCCTAAGAGAGGCTTTCTACAACAAGAAAAAGCTGATTCTCTTGGTCCTTATCATTATTTCTGGATTAACTTTAAAAAACCTTTTGTTTGGTCTTTGGCTTATTTCCTGTTCAATTTTAAGGTGGACTGAGAATAATTAATCATCTCCTCGTTACTATTTTTGTATTTAACTTGAAGGACTTAACTTTTTCCTACACTTTGCTGTTTTGATTTTCCATTTTTCTGTTCACTTTTTGTAGTTGCTGGTTAGTGTGTGTGTGTGTGTGTGTGTGTGTGGATGTGGATGTGGATGTGGATGTGGATGTATGTATTTTATTTTATTTATTTATTATTTCAATTTATTCCCCGCCCATCTCCCATGCAAGGGACTCTGGGCGGGTTTCAATAATTAAAATTTAAAAACTATACAAAATAAAAGAGATCTAAAAAATATATCCAATATAAAATAAATAAAATAAATAAAATCCAAGATGGATTAGGGACCGTAGCATAGATCGTATTGCTACGGGGCCAGCCAACCCCAGGAGGCACTACCGCCTCTGTCGTCCCAGGCCCGGCGGCAGAGCCAGTTCTTAAGGGCCTTCCGAAAGGCCAGGAGTGAAGGGGCCAGTCTCACCTCCGGGGGCAAGATATTCCATAAGGCGGGTATGTACTGTATGTATGTGTATGTATGTGTATGTATGTGTATGTATGTGTGTGTGTGTGTGTGTGTGTGTATGTGTGTGTGTGTGTATATATACACACACACACACATGAAAAATGCTTTAGGCACAAGATGGAGACAAGTAAATACTCTGGTATATTTTGATGTAGGATAAGAAATTAAGAATATGCATTTGGACTGATATTAAGGCTTATATGATTAGATTTTTCTTTAATTATTTAAAGTTTGCTTGATTTTTTTTACAGAAATTAAGAATATGTATTAGGATGGACATTAAGGCTTGTATGATTTCATTTTTTTAATGGTTTATTTTTTAAAGATTTATAAGGTATAAGAATAAGTGTTTGGTTTTAGGTTTAATAGGGTTAAGACTGCTATAGTATTAAGTATAAAAGTAAATAATTCAAATGTTTTTATAATTTGATTTTTATTATAGTGGCCAGAAATATATAGAATAGTGATAGGACGGAAATATTTAATAAACAGGTTCCTTTGGGGGAGGGAGGGAAGTTGATTTAGAGGTTTATATATTTGTTTATTCCTCTTTATATATAAGGGGAAAGAGCAATTGTTTTAAGTGATTTTTATTATGTGTTTATGGAATGATTTATAGAAATAATGTGATTTGCGTTAAAGTTAGAGTAAGGGATTAATTATGGAAATTGCTGAATATTCTTGTTGTTGAAAGTTGGAAGTCATCTTGTAATCTCTTCAAAAAATCTTTTTTCATTTTCTATTTTTTCACTTTTTTTTCTTTTTTTTTTGTAGTTTTTTTGTTTTTTTTGTAGTTTTTATCTTTGTTTTAAACTTAATAAAATTCTTATTTAAAAAAAAAAGAAAAAGAGTAAGTGTCTTGAGTAAAGGGAATAAAAAGTTCTGTGAGATGTTGTTTGCGTGACTCTCAAATTGGAACTATGCCCATGAATCATGCAGAGTTTTTTCCCTCATGCACACCAGTAAATGAAGTTATAGAGAGGCTCAGCTGGGATCCCCAAATCCCTGTCTAATTATCAAAATCACAGTGATTTCTTCTTCTTCCACCCCTGGTCATTTTGAAACCAAGGTAGGGATACTCAGTGACTGTCATCAAAAGAACTTGACAAATATTTAGTAACTCTTATAAAAAGTCTGAAAATCTGGTCCATAAGTCCTCAGTGACTATGGAGAACATACAGTGAGATTCCTGTAGGCAGGACTGTGCAGGTCTGAAATTCAATGCTCCCCCTTTAATGTGCCAGGCTGCATTTCATCTCCCTTTTAAAAAGTCAATGTGGCTGTGCTCTTTGGCGAGAGAATTGGGCTTCTCCTCAGAGAGATCTGAGACCAAAGACGGTGGTGCCTGTCTCAGAGAACAATAGCAGATCTCCACTATGATATGTGCAGTTCTGCTGCTGCTGCTTCTCCTGGTGTCCCATTTTCCCTGTGGGACATTGAGGACCAAATGTCCCCTGAATATACAAAAAGAGGAAGAATACATATTTAATTACTACAAGCCGGGAGACTTCCTGATTAGTGGAATCATATCTACATCTAGCACTATATTTCAACCATACGTTTTCTTTGAGCCTCCAAACAACAGATTTCAAAGGTAATTTCTCATGTGTACTTAACCCTGGTGATTTTATCCTTTCCACTGTCTTCTCTTTAATAGGGATGGTTCCCTTTCCTGGTACTTGGTTCTACCACCTTTTTTCTTCTTCATTTGCTTTAAGGAAAAGGCTTGAATTTGGCGGGGTGGTGGTGGTGGTGGTGGTCTTGGCTCTTCCCAAAATAATTCTCAGTGATGCCAGGGAGAGTCACCAAATACCCATTTAGCTGAAGGCAAGAAGTGAGATTCTTTACCATTTTATTTTCCCTTTCTCTTCAATGTTCTCCCTGATGCACTGCGCTCTCTCTCTCTCTCTCTCTCTCTCTCTCCCTCTCCCTCTCCCTCTCCCTCCCCCTCTCCCTCTCCCTCTCCCTCTCCCTCCCTCCCTCCCATCCATCAATCTCTATCATCATTTCCCTCCTGGGCAAGTGGCCACAGTCCTCACCCATTGGCTTTCAGCTTTCTTTCGCAAGATGGTTTGTGGGCAACTTAGGCTCTCAAAAGGAGTTGAGGCTGGCATTTTGCTTTGCATGGCAGGAACACCATCTTCCTGCTTATTTTTTGTTTAAATTAATCAGATCCTTTAAAAAAATAAAGAAGCCAAGGACCATGGCAGGAACCATGGCAGGTGGCCCTGTGTGTAGTAGATCTAAAGACTGTGAAAGCACCATCTGATTTGGAAGGGAATTCAACTTAGTAGAGGCCGTTTCAGCTGCTCCAAAGGAAAATCCATTTCTGGTGAGTGGTTGTTATTATTATATGCCTTGACATTGTTGTTGTTCAGTCGTTTAGTCGTGTCCAACTCTTCGTGACCTCATGGACCATAGCACGCCAGGCCTTCCTGTCCTCCACTGTCTCCCGGAGTTTACTCAAATTCATGTTCGTTACATCGGTGATGCTATCTAACCATCTCATCCTCTGCCGTCCCCTTCTCCTTTTGCCCTCAGTCTTTCCCAGCATCAGGGTCTTTTCCAGTGAGTCCTCTCTTTGCATTAGGTGGCCAAAGTATTTGAGCTTCAGCTTCAGTATCTGTCCTTCCAATGAGCAGTCAGGGTTGATTTCCTTTAGGATTGACTGGTTTGACCTCCTTGCAGTCCAAGGGACTCTCAAGAGTCTTCTCCAGCACAACAGTTCGAAAGCATCAATTCTTCGGCGCTCAGCCTTCCTTATGCTCCAACTCTCACAGCCATACATTACTACTGGAAAAACCATAGCTTTAACTATACGGGCCTTTGTCGGCAAGGTGATGTCTCTGCTTTTTAATATCCAATATGCAGACTACCAAGTGCTAGTCTGTGGCATATTTCTGGTTATTTTACTGCTTGTTCCTTTACTGTCAACAGTTGATCCTAAAAGGCAGAAGGTATTCACCACTTTGAAATGTTCATTGTCAATTCTAAGGCTGGTTGTTGTGCCTTTTGTCATTAGTTTGGTTGTTGTGTCTGTTGTCATTAATTGGGTCTTCTATATATTTAATTTTAGTCCCCTTTTTTCACTGTGCTTTTAACATTTTATTATTACAGCTTGCAGATCCTTTCCATTTTTGCCTATGAGAGTAGTGTCATCAGCATAATGCATGTTATTGATGTTTATTCTTCCAATTTTAAAACCACATTCATTTTCTTCCAATCCAGCTTCCCTTAATATATGTTCAGCATATAGGTTGAACAAATAAGGGGAGAGCATACAGCCTTGTCTCACCTCTTTGCCAACCTGGATCTAGTCTGTTCTGTCCATACTATGGCTTCCTGACCTGCACATAGGTTTCTCATGAGGACAATGAGATGTTCTAGGATTCCCATTTTTCTGAGAACATTCCACAGCTTGATTTCATTGACACAATCGAAAGCCTTTCTATAATCAATGGAGCACATACTGACTTCTTTTTGGTATTCTTTGAGTTTCTCAATTATCCAGCATCTCTCAGGAATAATGTCTCATGTTCCTCAGCCTTTTCTAAAGTCACCTTGAACATCTGGCATCTCTTTTTCCATGTAGGGCTCTAATCTGCATTGGAAGTTCCTAAGCATTATTTTGTTAATATGTGAAAATAAGGATATTGTGCAAAAGTTTCAATACTTTGTTAAATCTCATTTTTGGGGAGAGGAGGGTATTAGAATGTAAATTGACCTCTTCTACTCTGTTGCCCACTGTGTTCTTCTCCAGATTTGCTGGCATATCTTGGTTAGAACTTTAGTGGTTCTTCTTCTGTTGCTTCCGACTTGGTAATGACCAGAGTGCTGATCTAACTTCATCTTCTAGTACAAGGCTTTCCAAAGTTTTCCCGCGGCATTTCCCGCCGTTGGTGTGTCGCCACGGGAAAACCCGGAAGTGCTGCCGTTGCGGCAGCGCACAAAAACCCGGAAGCACTGATGATGACACATTAAAGTGTCGCGACACACAGTTTGGAAAGCTGTGTTCTAAGGTATCGAGGATGTTGACATCTCTCCTGTACAATGTTTCAGTATACTCATTCCATGTTCATTTGACCTCTTCTGAATTGGTTAGTATCTGTCCACTGGCATCCTTTAGCATACCAATTCCAAGTTGGAAACTCCTTCTGAGTTCAGAGATCTCTTGAAATATTGTCCTTTTTCAATATCTGTTTCCATCTTCAATGAGTTTATTCATTCATTCATTCCATTTGTATGATTTGGTATGATTTTATGAATTGGACATGAAAACTTAAAATCAAGAAGAAGACCAATTGAAATCTCTTATCTTGCAGTATGAAGAGTATGAGCTTCTGCCACGTCCTGCCCTTCTTCTTTGCCATTCATGAGATCAACCAGAATCCAAGGCTCTTACCTAACATCACCCTGGGCTACAACATCTATGAGAACTTTTTCAATGCAAGAATAACATACGAGGCCATGATGGACTTGCTGTCGAGGGGGCAGGAGAATGTCCCAAATTACAGTTGTGGAAGACGAAAAAATCTGCTGGCTGTGCTTGAAGGGACTGATTCTGAGTTCTTTAATTACGTTTCAACCATGCTGGGCATCTACAAAATCCCACAGGTATGATTGGATGTTAATTTCACTTTGCAAAGTCTCCCGATAGTCCAAAAGGGGTCAGATAATAAATAAAACGAGTCAGGTGATGGAGCGTAAAGGACACCTGAAACAGTATATTTCTATCACGCATCCACATTTAAAGATACACAGGTTTCACAGAGTTCTCCTTGCTGGCAACTGAACTAGCCTTCATCCATAGTTCTTTTCACCCTTATTCCAACCAAATCCAAAGGAAGCCTCAAGGACTGTAATGGAAGAAAAAGTGGGGAAATATTACTTTAGGAGGGGTTTTCCCTACTAGCACTTAAAGACAATGAAAACATACCCAGGTGACATCTTTTTTCTGCTGAGTTCACATAACATTCCATCATCCCCAATCCATGACTGAGACATGGGTAGCTAAGCTGGTATTATAATAGTATTTATCCCTGTGTTCTTGCACTGTTCAAGTTGTAGAAAATCTGCCACATTTCCCCTCCCATGATCTTGGCAGGAAGTTGGTAAGTGATACAAGACAGAGAGACCACATTTCATGGCTGAAACTCAAGGACAGATGGAAGGAAGTTCTCTGCCATGGGGGAAAGGCCCTTAGATATAAGCACTCCTTCCTGTCCCTAAGAGGAAGAGAGTCAGCCGAGGACTTCCAGTGTACAGAAATGGCGAGTGGACATGTGGAGAACAGCTCGTCTTAATTTTGTAATTAACGAAGAAAGTTGCCAATTTTTCGGAGCGTTTTTGGAGTGCAAAGGATCGGCTGGGTAGCCAAAATAAGGGCGAACCCAATAGAAACAAAAAGTCCTGCAGCTTCTTGGTGCCACGGAGGGAAAGCAGGTGGACACTTTCGTTTTCTCAGCCAGAAGAACTACAGCAGCGAAAGGAAGCCATGAAGTCGGGTGAGCGACTACCTTCGTTATTTCCTGTTTGGGAGAGCTGCCGTTTCCGTTACACTTTCACAATACTTAAAAGTGTGAACTAAACTATTTGCAAGTAACAAAAACTTTCTTATCAAGAAACATTGAGTTAAAGGTCCAAAGAAAGTGGCTGAGACGCTGAATTGTTGAATTGCCGTTAAAGTAAGTGAAAGTAAGTGAAAGTGACTATTATTAATTAATTATTTAAAATCGCCATTTTGACTGTGTTTGAGAAAAGAAATTAAACTAAACTTATTGCTACTTAACTGGTGATAATTAATTCAATTTGAAAAATGGCTTCAAAGAAAATGACAAGAAGTTCAGACTTATCTGAAGACAAAGGAGAATGGCTAAAGCTACTATTTGAAGACTTTACAAAAAAAGCCATTCAAAGCATTACAACAAATGTAACTTCAGTATTGGAAGAAAAAATACAAGGTTTTGAAAGATCATTACACAAAAAATTAGATAGCATGGAACAAAGATTTCAAACGGAAATAAAAGGAATGAAAGAAAAAATCAAAACAATGGAAAAACATAAAGATGAGGAAATGGATAAAATATCTTTACTGGAATTAAAACAAAAAGAAAATTGCTTGAGAATAAGAAGTCTAAAGGAAGGAAAAGAGACTGAAATTAAAAACACAATTACCCAAGCTTTGGCTGATTTGATAGACTGGGAAAAAGAACAACTAGAAGAAGAAATAGAAGTAATGTATCGAGTCAACACAAGATATGCAAAAGAACATAACATAGCAAGAGATATGGTGATTGAGTTTAGCAGAAAAAAATTAAGAGACCTGATTTTACAAACAGGATTTGACAAGAAAATAAATGTAGAAGGGAGAGACATTCAAATGTTCAAAGAGATTCCTGCTGCTATACTGAAAAAAAGAAAAGAATATTATTTTTTGACTGATGTCCTGAAAAGGAAAAAAATTACTTATAGATGGGAAACCTTGGAAGGGGTAAATGTGTTATATAAAGAACAAAGGTTTAAATTAAATTCACTGGAAAAAGCAAAAGATTTTCTTAGAAAGATAGAAAAAGATACTAATCCTATACCAAGAAATAGTCCCCCAAAAGAAAAATTATCAGAAAAATTTAAAATCTTTGCACAAGTAGTGGATGCTCAAGAACTAGACAGCCAATCAGACAATGAATAAAATGAAATGTTTGTCATGGAATATAAATGGATTGAACTCTCCAATAAAAAGAAATAGAACTTTTCACATTCTTTACAAATACAATTTGGATATAATATGTTTACAAGAAACACATTTTAGAGGCAAAGATAGCAAACTGTTAAGTAATAAAAAACTAGGACTAGAATTCACAACAAAAAATGAAAACAAAAAGAATGGGATTGTATGCTATATTAAACCAAATTTAAAACCACAATTAATAAAAGTAGATGATAAGGGAAGATTTATTGTAATTGAAATTGAAATTCAAAACACCAAAGTTATATTAGTAGGTGTCTATGCCCCAAACGATAATCAGAATAATTTTTTTAAAATATTGATGAACTGTTTAACAGAATTGTCAAATAAGAATTGGATAATTATGGGTGATTGGAATGGTGTTATTAATCCAGCTCTAGATAGGAAATCTGATAATTATATAAAAGCATATCAAGGAAAACTACCTCAGATTTTTTTTGAAATGATGAACAATTTAGAAATGATGGATACCTGGAGATATAAAATGGGCAATGCCAAGGACTTTACTTTCTTTTCAAATAGATTTCACTCTCTTTCCAGAATAGATATGATTTGGACGTCAAAAAATTTACTAAATAAAGTTGAAGATGTCAAAATATTAGCAAAAACAATATCAGATCACAACGCAATACAATTAAATTTAAAAACATCCGCAAAACAATATAGATGGAGACTTAATGAATCCATTCTAAAAAATAAAGTATATCTGGAAGAGAGCAAAATTAAATTAATAGAATTTTTTAAATTAAATATGAAAGAAAACACAAATATAAATACTATATGGGACGCAAGTAAAGCCTATATGAGAGGGCATTTTATATCTTTAGGCAAATATTATAAAAAAATGAAACTACAAAAATTTTCGAAATTATGTGAACAAATTAAAATAAAAGAAATTGAGTTGCAAAGTAAACCAGGAGATAAAGATATAAAAAACCAAATTATTATGTTACAAAAGCAAATAGAAATATTGACAACCGAAGAAATAGAAAAAAATCTGAGGTATATTAAACAGAGAAACTTTCAATACGCTAATAAAGCGGGTAAATGGTTAGCATTTAAGTTAAGAAAAGAAGAAGGAAAAAAAAATATAAATAAAATTAAAGATAAAGGGCTGGAATTAAATGATAATACCAGTATCAAAAAAGTATTTCATCAATTTTATACAATATTATACCAAAAACAGCAATTAGATATAGAAAAGGCAGACAGATATTTAACGGAAAGCAATCTACAAACAATATCCAAATCACAGCAAGATAGGTTAAATCAGGGCTTTCCAAAGTGCTGCCGCTGGCGACACACCAGCGCCAGCGGCGGCGCGTGCGCATGCGCGCACGGCGATGGCGCGGGGGGGGGCGTGCAGTGGCACGCGCGCACGGCAACGGCGCGGGGGGGGCGTGCGGCGGTGCGCGCGCACGGCAGCGGCGCGGGGGGGGCGTGCGGCGGCGCGCACGCACGGCGACGGCGCGGGGGGGCGTGCGGCGGCGCGCACGCACGGCGGCGGCGCGGGGGGGGCGTGCAGCGGCGTGCGCGTGCATGGCGGCTGCCGTGCACGCGTGCACCGCCGCTTCCGGGTGGTGTGGCGACACACCACGCTGTGTGTGGCGTGTCACACACTTTTGTGTCGCGACACACAGTTTGGAAAGCTCTGGGTTAAATGAACCCATAACTATTCAAGAGATCTCAAGTGCTATTCAAAGACAGAAATCAGGTAAAACTCCAGGTCCAGATGGATTTACCGCAATGTATTACAAAGTATTTCAAGATCAATTATTAAAACCATTTAATTTATTACTAAATTCAATATTAACAGGAAACATAATACCGGAAACCTGGACAAATGCCAACATAATATTAATTCCCAAGCCAGATCAAGACCACACCTTATGTAAAAATTTTAGGCCAATTTCATTATTAAATACAGACTATAAAATTTTTACCAGGATTTTGGCAAATAGATTAAAAGAGATTCTACAAGACACAATAAATACGGATCAACCTGGTTTTTTACCAAAAAGACATATCAAGGATAATATTAGAACTATTATAAATTTGATTGAATACGCAAAAGTCCATACAGAAAAACAAATTCTACTGTTATTTTTAGATGCCGAAAAAGCTTTTGACAACCTAAATTGGGATTTTATGATAAAGATTTTGGAAAGATTGGAATATGGGGAAAAATTTATAAAAGCCATCCAAGCCATATATACACGGCAAATTGCCAAAATAGTGGTAAATGGAGAGACTACCCAGGACTGCCAAATAAGTCGAGGTACTAGACAAGGCTGTCCAATCTCACCACTCCTTTTTATCTTGGTATTAGAAGTGTTATTAGAAAATATTAGAAAAGATAATTTAATAGAAGGGATAAAAATAAAACAGGAAAATTATAAATTAAGAGCATTCGCAGACGATATGGTTATAACTTTACAAAACCCAGAAATTTCGATTAAACATTTATTAAAAAAAATTCAAGATTTTGGTGAATTGGCAGGGCTTAAAATAAATAAACACAAAACTAAGATGATAAATTTGAATATGGATCCAAGAACCATTCACAATATGGAACAGACTACGGGATTTGTAAATGTTAAAAAACTAAGATATCTGGGAGTGGATATAACATCTAACAATTCAGATCTATTTAAAAATAATTATACAAAATTATGGACTAATATAAAAAATGATTTAAAACTTTGGAAAAATTTACATCTGTCATTCCTGGGTAGAATCTCAACAATAAAAATGAATATATTACCAAAAATTATTTTTCTATTCCGAACTATACCAATCGTGATAACGCAAAAGACTTTTCAAAACTGGCAACAAGAATTGGCGAAATTTATTTGGCAAGGCAAAAAGCCAAGAATAAAATTTAAATTTTTACAAGACATTAAAGAAAATGGTGGTCTTGATCTTCCTAACTTAAAATTATATTATGAGGCATGTATTCTTTGGTGGCTTCGAGATTGGATAAGATTGGAAGACAAAAAATTACTAAATTTAGAAGGACATGATCTAAATTCTTAGTGGAAACGTTTCACTCCTTATCCAAGGAGCTTCTTCAGTCTGAGTAAAGTTAGTAAGGGAATCCTTAAATATGTTTCTAGGCTGGCTGTGTGACCTTGCACCTGGGGCTAGGTCATGGTTATTTTTGAGATGTTTGTTTCTAAGTCCCTTTATCATCTAAAGGAGGATCGTTAAGATTACCCTGCTGCTGTTGAGCTTGTGAAATGGTCTTAATCTTCCTAGGCACAGAAGACAAAGCAGGAAGGAAGATAGGGGAAAGGTTATGCCTGAGGCCCCCACCTCTATTCAAGGAAGGATTTTCCAAGTTGGCATGAATGGATTCCTTGACCCCTCTCTCAAACCACCTATCTTCTCTGTCTAAAATGTGAACATTAATGTCCTCAAATGAGTGTCCTTTTTCCTTTAGATGAAGATAAACTGCTGACTCTGGTCCTGATTAAGATTAAGACCATTTCACAAGCTCAACAGCAGCAGGGTAATCTTAACGATCCTCCTTTAGATGATAAAGGGACTTAGAAACAAACATCTCAAAAATAACCATGACCTAGCCCCAGGTGCAAGGTCACACAGCCAGCCTAGAAACATATTTAAGGATTCCCTTACTAACTTTACTCAGACTGAAGAAGCTCCTTGGATAAGGAGTGAAACGTTTCCACTAAGAAAATAGAAATCCAGTTGACATGATTCAAGCCACAGACTGTTCCACCTGGATGACTGAGAACCTTCATAGACATATTGCCATACATTTTGGGGATGAAACCCTGAAGTTGGTAAGGAAATTCGAGAAGACAGCAAGAAAGGTGGCAGACTATAGAAACCACCTACGTTTTAACCTCAGATGCAGACAACAGAGACTCATCCCGACAAGCCTACGCCTGCAATCTACAGTTAAGGGTCACAGAGCGGATCAGATCCTGCAGCAGGCACAAAGACATCTTCTAAATGAAAGAATAAGGCAAGTCCACTTCACCATTGATGCCCTGCAATACAATTTTGAAAACCTTCACCAGGAACTCACAGCCACCCTTCCTGACCCAATCCTGGATAGAGTTATTCAGCTTGGCAATAAAGTACAGCTGGCCCAGCATCACAAGACAAAGGAGAGGCAAACTAAGAAATTTGACATTCTTCTTTCTCGCAGCAAGCAGAAACAAGGAACTGGAGAAACCGCTGGGAGGAACAACAACAACAGGACCACAGAGGACAAAAAGAACATGTGGGTGAAAAATCTCTCAGACAGAGAACTTACCCAACCAGAGAGAGATGTCCTAGCCAAAGGTCTTAATTTTGCCATCACTCCCAAGCAAGTTCCGGTTGTGGAGCTCATTACAGCCACAGAATCTGCCATCCACAACAACCACCTACCTTTTGAAGAAGCAGAACAACTCCGGCTTAAAATATCTGCAGCTCTGTCCAGTGCTCAACCTCCTCCCCCCAACCTTACCGTCCAAGAGAGGAGAGCCCTGACAGCCCTCAGCAAAGATGAAACCATCACCATTTTACCTGCTGACAAAGGAAGATGTACAGTGGTTCTAAACACTGCAGACTACCACAATAAAATTACCTCACTTTTGGAGGATCACCATACATATGAAAAACTGAAAAGAGACCCCACCAACAATTACAAGAAAAAGGCAATAGACAGTTTGAAACAATTGGAACATGATGGCTCAATCGATAGGATTACCTACCACCGTCTGTATCCTGGAGAAGCCATCCCCTGCATCTACGGACTTCCTAAGATCCACAAGGAAGGAACACCCCTCCGACCCATAGTCAGCAGCATCAATTCGGTAACATACAACATTGCCAAACACCTCTCTACCATACTAGCACCTCTAGTTGGACACTCTGAACACCACATCCATAATTCGGAAGAATTTGTTTCCAAAGCAAAGATCCTGAAACTGGATACAGATGAAACTATGGTCTCCTTTGATGTGTCCTCCCTTTTCACCAGCATCCCCACCACTCATGCTCTATCCGCTGTCAGGAAGAGACTAGAAGAGGACAGCACCCTGGAAAGGAGAAGCCATCTCAACCCAAACCAGATCTGCCATCTTCTGGACCTGTGTCTTAACACCACTTATTTCACATACAGAGGTGACTTTTACAGACAAAAACACGGCTGTGCCATGGGTTCTCCTGTGTCACCCATTGTGGCCAATTTATACATGGAAGAAGTAGAGAAGAAAGCACTCAACACATTCCAGGGAACGGTGCCCACCCACTGGTTTAGGTATGTGGATGACACCTGGGTCAAAATCAAGGCCCAGGAAGTACAGGCCTTCACGGACCATATAAACACTATAGATGCCAACATTAGCTTCACCAGAGAAGACACCAAGGACAACAGACTGGCATTCCTAGACTGTGAAGTCCTCATTGGGACCGGTGGCAAGCTAGAAATAGGGATCTACAGGAAACCCACACACACAGATCAATACCTGATGTTTGACTCCCACCATCCACTGCAGCACAAACTAGGAGTCATCAGGACATTGTCACACAGAGCAGAAACCATCCCCACCTCCATGGATTCCAAAAAGAATGAAAAGCAGCATCTGAGAACAGCTCTGCAGGCCTGTGGATATCCAAATTGGGCCTTCACCAAATCTAAGTCTACCAGACCGAAAACAGCGACAGATAGGGCTGAGACTCAGAATAAACGGAAGAACCTGGTCATTCCTTACATGGCTGGCGTGTCTGAAAAGATCAAACGGATATTTGGCAAACACCACATACCTGTATATTTCAAACCCACCAACACACTGAGACAGAGGCTTGTACACCCCAAAGATCAAACTCCAAAACACAAGGAAAGCAATGTAGTGTATGCAATCCAGTGCAGTGAGGAGTGCTCTGAACTCTACATTGGAGAAACCAAACAACCTTTGTACAGGAGGATGGCCCAACACAGGAGAAGTAACACCACAGGACCAGAGTCAGCAGTTTATCTTCATCTAAAGGAAAAAGGACACTCATTTGAGGACATTAATGTTCACATTTTAGACAGAGAAGATAGGTGGTTTGAGAGAGGGGTCAAGGAATCCATTCATGCCAACTTGGAAAATCCTTCCTTGAATAGAGGTGGGGGCCTCAGGCATAACCTTTCCCCTATCTTCCTTCCTGCTTTGTCTTCTGTGCCTAGGAAGATTAAGACCATTTCACAAGCTCAACAGCAGCAGGGTAATCTTAACGATCCTCCTTTAGATGATAAAGGGACTTAGAAACAAACATCTCAAAAATAACCATGACCTAGCTCCAGGTGCAAGGTCACACAGCCAGCCTAGAAACATATTTAAGGATTCCCTTACTAACTTTACTCAGACTGAAGAAGCTCCTTGGATAAGGAGTGAAACGTTTCCACTAAGAAAATAGAAATCCAGTTGACATGATTCAAGCCACAGACTGTTCCACCTGGATGACTGAGAACCTTCATAGAGACATGATCTAAAATTTGGCTGGCATGGATACCTATGGTATAACAAAATTAAAGCAAATATAGCATTCAATCACCATCCCATTAGAAAATCAATTCTAAAAATTTGGAACAAATATAAAAATACAATTTTACCAAATATACCTCTTTGGATATCACCACACGAGGCCTTTACATGGCATGGAAACTTAAATATAGGAAATTGGATTACCTATAAAAATCTATTAACTTTTGAAGGATCAAATTATAATTTAAAATCAAGAGAAAATTTATTAAATGAGGGAATAAACTGCAATTGGTTCTCTTATGCTCAAATTAAAGAACAGTTTAGAGTGGATAGTAAAAATTTTAAATTTAAAGAAAGTGTAAAAAATTGGGACATCGTCCTATGGAAAGACAAAGATCATTTGATTTCAAAAATATATAAGATATTAATTTCAAATAATTTGGCAAATACACAAAAAAAGAAATGCATGAGTAATTGGGAAAAAAATTTAGGTCACAAGATACAATTTGAAATATGGGAAGATATGTGGTTAAAAGATTTAAAATTTACATTAAACTATAACATGAAAGAAAATTTCTACAAAATGATGTACAGGTGGTATATAACGCCAAATACTCTGTCAAAGATTAATAATAGACTATCAAACAAATGTTGGAAATGTAAAAAAGAAACGGGCACATTTTTTCATGCATGGTGGTATTGTAAAGAAACAAAAAAATATTGGATAAAAATACATCAAATAATATGTGAAATATTGGATGAAGATTTAACAATTATACCAGACATGTATTTATTAGGATTTTTAAAACCGGAAATACACAAAAAATATGGGAAATTATTATTTTATTTAATAATAGCGGCTAGAATTATATTTGCCAAACATTGGAAAGAGGATGGTATACCTACAATTGAGGAATAGTTATTAAAAACAATGGATCTAATCCAGATGGCAAAATTAACAGATTTATTAAATGATAAAAATCAAGAAGAATTTAAGTTATGTTGGGACCCATTTTATAGATATATAGAAAAAACACAAAAAATACAAATAGTAAATTTAATGTAAATAAGATATTGTATTATATATAAATTGTATAAAGAGTAAATAAAAAGTAACCATATATAGAATATATTATAGAAATGTAGTATAGATATTTTTGATGAGAAAGTAGGAAGTCCATTTTAGTTTGTCTTTGTTGCTTTTTGTTATGTGCTGTTTAAATGTTGTGTGAGTACAGCTAAAATATAAGAAAGAATGAAAGAAAGAAAGAAAGAAAGAAAGAAAGAAGAAAGAAAGAAAGAAAGAAAGAAAGAAAGAAAGAAAGAAAGAAAGAAAGAAGAAAGAAAGAAAGAAAGAAAGAAAGAAAGAAAGAAAGAAAGAAAGAAAGAAAGAAAGAAAGAAAGAAAAGAGGAAGGTGGGTTTACAGAAAGAGGAGAAGGTTGGAGTAAGTATAAAAAGGGAAAGAAGAGATCTTAGAAGGTACAAGTATGTTGAGAGGAGTAGGAGAAAAAGGATCAAAGATTGTAGGTTAAAAATAACAGAATGTTTTGGATGTGTTGAAGAAGATGGAGGCATAGAAGGTAGAAAAGATACTGATTGATATATATTATATGTTATATGTTATATGTTGTATAATATATATATGGTATTGTATTATTGTTGATTTATGTGTATAAATAAAATATTTAAAAAATTAAAAAAAAAAAAGGAAGAGAGTCAGCCATCTTTTCTCTCCCATCCTAGATCAGCTATGGGGTCATCAGCCACATTCCTGAGCAGAAACATCATTTTCCCTTTTTCTACCGGGTGAGTCCAAAACAAGAGCCTCCTCACTTGGTGATTGTCAAGCTGCTCCTGCATTTCCGATGGACGTGGATCGGCCTCGCTGCTCCGGACAATGAGAGTGGAGAAAAGTTCAGAAGAAACTTTGTACCAGTAGCCATAAGGAAAGGTGTCTGTGTTGCTTTCTCAGAAAGCTTCCCCATGCTTCTGGATGAAGGGGGGGGAAAGCACACCCTTCAATATTTTAGCAACGCTAAAGTCAAAGTTGTTGTTTGTCAGCTGGACTTTCAGGCCACATTAATACTAGCAGTAATAATACAAGAGATTGAAAAGAGTAAAATCCCGTTTGGGGAAAAAGTATGGATTGCCACAGCTTTGTCAGATATAAGTGTGAGATTTTTTTACCAACTGGTTAATCTCCAGCATAAACACCTTTTGTTATCCTTCTCAACTCAGGCAAAGAAAAGGACACAACATTATGATTTTAATTCGTACTTCTCTGCTATTGAGCAGTTTGGGGAGACAGCATTTCAGTGTTCCTATTCAAGCCCCTTGCTGTCTAAGAAAGCTTGGAAGGTATGCCTAGAAAAAGAGACCTGGGAAATCCCACCACAGGATATAGTTGCAAGAATCCTGTCCGAGGATGGCTCCAGTATTTCCACAGCAGTCCGGGTTGTGGCTGGGGTTCTCAGTGCTGCCTCTTCCTCCCAACTGAGTCGGAGGAGGATGTGGGTTGCAGACCATCAGACGCCCCAGATGGTACAGCCGTGGCAGGTAAGACTTCTCCTTCGAAGTTCCACTGATGGTTCCCTTTTAATTCCCAAATGTTATGTTAGAGATGAGCAGGGATGGACGGGTGGGGAGGGGAGATCCCAACAACAGATGCCAGCTTCTAATATTTGTTCTGACCAGGTGTGGAGGCTTAGAGAGAAATAAAGAGAGAGATTCTGTTGCTGAATCTTCTAGACTGAACCAGGTGTGCTGGTTCTGGATGCTTGTGAGAATAGACAATGATGTCTCAAGAGAGACAGGAAGGCTCTTTCCTCATTTTCCGAATAAATAAGCAGCAGGATGCCACAGTAACGATCA
Organism: Charina bottae; assembly: GCA_023362775.1. NCBI lineage: Eukaryota > Metazoa > Chordata > Lepidosauria > Squamata > Charinaidae > Charina > Charina bottae. Next base: position 34,125,604 of record JALMGJ010000002.1, on the reverse strand, counting down.
TGTTCTCTCTTGAACTTCCAACATTGGTCTGACGTAGTTCTCACTTTCTCTCCTGCCATTGCAAGGAGCAGTCAAGCCTTTCTTCCTCTCAGCATCTTCAGGAAACAAACAGGTCAGTTAACCTGCTTCTCACTACAGCTTCCTGGTCATAGCCTGGCACTTTTTTCTTCTGCATTTGGAATCTCCCAAGATCCCTTTCCTGATCTTTCTCCTCCTTTGAAAATCAAATCTTAGAATTTGGAGCCCCATCGTTTCTCCTAAGCCTTTCACTTTCCACCACCACCTGTTGGTTACTTGAAGCTACTGTAGAAGGTAAAAAGTTGCAGAGCTCCCAAAGACCATAAAATAATATTCTGGTATGAAATGTGCTGCTTCTATTGCCTCTGTTTTATTCACTTCCAAATAGCTCTGTTGTGCTTCTGTGTGCTCAGCAGGTCAGAAAGGAAGCAATTTTCTGGCTTCGCTGTCTTCCATCTGTGGTGCATTATCAGCCAGTGGGAAAAACATCCTCAATCACAGCATAGCAGGAGAAATGGGGCAGGTCTGGTTGCATCACCATCTCACATCTGGCTGTGCAACTAGCTCTCCTCTCTAGGCTCCTCCTTGTGGCCCTTCTCCTGTACCCCACTGTCTCATCACATGATATCCTCCCTTCCAAAGAGGGTGATTGAAGCCCCGCCCCTTTTTAACATGCATTTCACGTGTCCCCCCTTCTCACTTCTCCTGCTTACACCACCTAGATAGGTGCATGTTTCCTTCCAGCAGATGACATGGACAAAGGGAGGGGGCAACAACCCCACAGTAGAAGGGAAGCAGCAGGGGTGCCTTAGGACATCCACCAATGGACATCGAACAATTTAGCACCAGGGTGCTGATCAAGACCCAAAGCCAAGATGGAGTTGATGTTCCAGGCAAGCAAAATTGGGACGCCGGTGTTTATGCAAACACCAACACCAGAGGTGGGGAAACAGCCATAGCAAGTTGGTCAAATGACACAGCCTCTGATTGCTGGAGCCAAAACATGTTTGTGACCTGAGATAAGCAATGTCATAAAACAGAGCAGCCCAAAATGATAAATGGAAAGGAGAGAGAGAGAGAGAGAGAGAGAGAGAGAGAGAGCGAGCGCAAATAATTGACGAGATTCTTCCTGCCACATTTGCAGACAGAGGCACTGAGCTGAAGTAGCCTAGTTTTGATTTAGGGCTCAAATGAGAATATATACATTGCAGGTGTGATTCTCCGTGTCTTTTTAGCTCCATCCTTTTCTAAGAAACTTCCAGCTTTACAATCTTTCTGTGGATGAGGTTTATTTGGATGAGAATGGAATTCCTGTTGCTGACTTTGATATCATCGACTGGGCGGTATTTCCCAACAAGTCTGCTGCTAGGGTGAAAATTGGGAATATTGAAAAAGAAGAAGTCTCTTCAGATATCAAGTTCTCTATCAATGAGAATGCAATCATATGGCCAACGTCCTTTAACCAGGTAACCAAGTCTGCCTGTTTGTGGGTTTTATTATTTATCTATTCCTATGTATCCATCTGATTTTGTGGTTTACCAGTCTTGTCTGTGCTGGTAAAAGGACCGGTTGAAGGAGACACTACTATTTCTCCTGGACCTCTCAAATGACCAACTGCTGACCGTGAGAATGCCAGTATTATTCTGGGGTAGGATGGAAATCATGTTGGCTAGCCCAATGCTGCTTGTAGCCTGTCAGGAAGTTAAGCAGGCCCACAAAGTCCTTTGACACGGAAGGACTTACTGTAGGGCATCTTACTCAGTGCTTGCTCAGAACTAGAGTCTGCTTTGTGGGCTGGTAGGAAATTGATATCCAAGAGATACATGTTGGAAGAAGGCAGAGATATGAGGATATGTTGTGGTAGATCAGAGCTTTCCAAACTGTGTGTCGGGACACGTTAATGTGTCGGCTGCAGCGTCTGGGTGTGTTGCAGCTGCTGCTGCCTCTGAGCCCTGCCAGGATTCTGCGCATGTCCTAGTGCCTGCCTTGTGCCTTGCTGCCTCCAAAGCTGCTGTGATTCCACGCAGGTCCTAGTGCCTGCCTTGTGCCCTGCTGTAAGAGTGTGTCGCGAAATGATGCCCTGCTGTAAGAGTGTTTCACGAAGTGATGCATGTCTAATAAGTGTGTCACCAACATGAAAAGTTTGGAAAGCTCTGGTAGATGGTGTTCTAGCAGTTGCTAAGGTAGAAGCAAGCAACCTTCTGCTTCCCATGCTTTGGACTACACTTCCAACCGTTTCTTACCATTGGCAATTCAAACTGAAACTGATGGGATCTGAAGTCCAAATCCATCTTGCCTCTCACTGGAAGAAAAAAACCCAGGGGGCTAATGATACCTGGACAGAGGAGCCATCAGCCTTTTCTGAACATTGAGGGGACTCTGGGACCATATCCTGCTGAAATGAAACTGCTTGTGGGGGTTTTTCACCAAAACATACAGTATGATGTTGAAAATTAGTCTCTGAACGAAATATTTTCATTTTATTTGGAAAGTGATCTTGAAAGTATCTTCTTGAGTTCATGAACCCATCTTGGCACTCACTTCCATTTTTGGAAGCAATCCCCTCACTCATATGTTTCCCTGATTTTCTTTATGTTTAGAAGGCCCCTTTTTCTAGATGTACTGAAAGTTGCCTCCCAGGATACACCAAGCTCATGAGAGAGCGAGCACCGGTTTGCTGCTACGACTGTTCTCCATGTATGGATGGAACAATCTCCACACAGGAAGGTAGGTGGCTCCAGGACAAAGAAGGAGCACCAGCCTTTTATTTTAGGGACAACTAGAGAAAGCAAGTCTGTAGCTTGAATCATGTCAACTGGATTTCTATTTTCTCAGTGGAAACGTTTCGCTCCTTATCCAAACGTTTCCACTGAGAAAATAGAAATCCAGTTGACATGATTCAAGCTACAGACAATTCCACCTGGATGACTGAGAACCTTCATAGACATAGAGAAAGCAAGATTTAATCCCATATGCCGGTATGCTGCATCCAGACTCAGGAAACAGATTAAAGACAGCAAGAATTGCTGGGGGCATGGTGGCTCAGCAGGTAAGACACCAGGCTTGTCGATCGGAAGATCGCAAGTTCGGAGGTTCGAATCCCTAGCCCTGCGTGATGGAGTGAGCTCCCGCACTAGCCCCAGCTCTTGCCAACCTAGCAATTCGAAAGCATGCAAATGCAAGTAGATGAATAGGTACCACTTCGGTGGGTAGGTAACAGCATTCCGCGCGCATCATGCCGGCCACATGACCATGGAAGCATCTTCGGACGACGCTGGCTCTTCGGCTAACAAACGGAGATGAGCACCAGCCCCTAGAGTCAGACATGACTGCACAAATGTGCGGGGGGAACCTTTACCTTTACATAAGAATTGTGTGAAAACATCCACCAAAATAAATTCACAGCAATTTGTGAAAACATCTGCCACAATAAATTCCTACCTTCATTGATCATGGCAGATGTTTTCACAAATTGCTGAAACAATAAAAAGCGATCTTGAAAAAGATGGAGGAACCTTAAGAAAGATGACAGAATTTGAAACACTTATACAAAGCCAAAGTCAGCTGTTAGGAGGTATATATAAATTCCTTTTGAAATAGGACACGGAGATGGAACAAATAAACAATTGTATGATAAAATGGATGCAAAACTTCAAAGAAATAATCACAGTACAAAAATGAGAAAAAATCAGAAAATTTACTCCAAATTATAATTTAAGGGGAAATTGGTATAAAATATTTTAGAGATGGTAGATAACTACATCAACAATTGGCAAAATAGACAAATCATATAACAATAAATGTTGGAAATGCCACAACAAGGAAGGAACATTTTATCATCTGTGGTGGTTATGCAAAAAGCTCAAAAGCATTGGAATAAAATACATCAAAATATTCAGAAAAATCCTAAACATAAAAATTGAATTGAAACCACAAATATTCTTTTTAGGTATAATTCCAGAAAACAAAAACGCAAAACACCACACTATACTAAGATATATACTGACACCTGCAAGAACAAATTTTGCACAGAATTGGAAAAGACACATTTTGTCGTGATGTCAGATTGGGAGGCCAAATTGGAGAATATGCAGCAATGGAAATTGACAGTGTCTACAGTATCTATGATAGAAGTCTGACCATGTTTAAGCAAGGATGGCTCCCATACTTACTATACATACTTACTACATACTGACTTACCATACTTACTACATACTTACTTACCATACTTACTACATACTTACTTACCATACTTACTACAGCAGGGCAAATTTAGACCTTTGGAACATGGTTTTTAGAAAGAAAGTTATGAGACTTGTGGAAACTAATAGATGAAAGGATTCAAATAGATGCTACCAAGAATCTTTAATGTTTAAAGTAAAACACACACATACACACACAAACACAGGTTCAGCTCAGAAGGGAAAGGGAGAATGCATTGCTAGAGCATTTTTTCATAATGATTTTCTGCTTTATTCATGCTAAGTAATTCTTTCTGTGTTATTCAATTGTCACTATCCAATGTAGACCATTTTTTTCCTTTGCATTTCATTATTCTAATAATAAAAATATTTTTTTTAAAAAAGGAAAAAAAACAAAGAAAATCTTCATTGCTCTATCTACAACATGCTTCTGGTCAGTTGGTCATGAAGTGCCCAATGCCACAGAATCATTGGTTCAACAGAAATTCTTTGTGTTTTCCAGATGCAGCCCATTGCAAAAAGTGTCCAGTTACCAAGCATTCCAACAAGAAGCGAGATTGGTGTGCCCCCAAAGTTATAACTTTCCTGTCCTACAAAGAAAAGTTAGGTCTCATCCTAGCTATCTTTGCCTTTTTATTATCTCTAACCACTGCCTTAGTTCTAGGAATCTTCATTAAATACCGGGAAACTCCCATAGTCAAAGCCAACAACCGGGACCTCACCTATATTCTACTAGTCTCCCTCCTGCTTTCTTTCTTGACTTCCCTGCTGTTCATAGGTCACCCCAAGAAAGTGACTTGCCTCCTTCGACAAAGCACCTTCAGTATTGTTTTCTCTGTTGCTGTGTCTTCCTTGCTCAGTAAGACTGTCATGGTGGTTGTGGCATTTCTGGCCACAAAGCCAGGCAGCAGGATGAGGAAATGGCTGGGGAAGAGTCTGGCCAACTCCATTGTGTTGTCCTGCTCCAGTGTTCAGGTGGGCCTCTGCATCATGTGGCTGGGAACCTCTCCCCCATTCCCAGATTCTGACATGCATTCCCAACCAGGACAGATCTTGCTGCAGTGCAGTGAAGGCTCAGTCACCATGTTCTACACTGCCCTTGGCTACATGGGCTTTCTGGCTGCCATCTGCTTCTTGGTGGCTTTCCTGGCCCGCAAGCTGCCAGGGAGCTTCAACGAAGCCAAGTTGATCACCTTCAGCATGTTGGTTTTCTGCAGCGTTTGGGTCTCCTTTGTCCCTACCTACCTGAGCACCAAAGGGAAATACATGGTGGCTGTGCAGATCTTCTCCATCCTGGCCTCCAGCCTGGGCTTACTGGGCTGCATCTTTGTACCCAAGTGCTACATCATTATCCTGAGACCTGACATGAACACCAAGGAGCATCTGATGGTGAGAAACAATGAGGACTCTTGATTTTGGCACTTATTTTTTATTCAAATTATTGCCAAGATAAAATAAGATAGCTTGGAAGTAAAGTCTTTGTCATGTGTTCTTTTTTTTAAAAAAAACATTTTATTGAAGAGTTTAACAATACTAAAAGATAATACAAACTGAAATCAGAAAGAGAAAAGAAAGTAGAAAGAAAAGAAATACAAACTGCAAAAAGGAAAAGGAAAAAGAGAAAGAAAGGAAAAAATAAATTGAAAAAAATATTTAAAGATATTTTTATTATCTGCAAACAGTCCATGAAGAGTTTCCAGAATTTTATTGTAGTATTTCTTATTTTAATCCTCACCAAACAAGTCAACTTTATATTCCTTTCTTTTGCTTCTGACAATCTTGATCTTTAATTCATCAAGTTGCTGTTTTAGGACTGAATCTCCATTCAAACTTACTTTCTCCTATTTCAAAGATTTCTTCAAGACTTTAGAAACTGTCTTTTGTAAGTCCAATGATATGTCTTTGCCCAGGTCATTTTTCAACTCTTGGCTTATCATTTGTATTTCCACTTTGGCTGTCACCTCTGTTTTAGAATGCACGATTTCTTTATTTTCCAATATGTCTACATCAGCTGGAATTTGTTTCACCTCATCCTGTTGGTCTATAAGTTCTTCCACATTCTTCTCCTTCCTAGCTTTTGTTTCTTCTTTAGAATCATCTTCAAAAAATGAATTAGCGGGTACAGTAATTATTGCTGTTAGTTCATCTATACATTTCTCCCCAATTCTTCAAAAATCCTTTGAAATGTTTCAAGTGTCATACCTTTATCTGTCATTTCATAAATTTCACTGCTCCTCTTTTGATTCCAACATAAAACACAGGCTTCTCTCTTTTTTTTTCCCTGCCTGGAAATTTAGTCCCCTCTAATGTCCAATTTCTATAATCACAAAGTCTCAAAATTCTTTGTTTCTTTATTTCCAAATTTCAACCAATCATCTCTTTCCTAAAAGACTAAACAATTTATGTTCCCATGAAGATATTGTTTTGTTTATTTAGTTGTTTCAAAACTCTTAGCAAAAGTTCTAATATTCCAAATTCTTCTGGTCCCTTAATTCATTTAAAACTTTCTTAAATTAAATTCTTATTTAGCTTCTTGCCATTTATTTTATATTCTTTACATTCTTTAAGCTGTTAGTTAATTTTTCTTCTACTTTGGGATGAAGTTTTACTCACCAGGTAGTTTTTCAACCTTGTTGCTTGGAAGACCTCTTTTAGCTTTAAAATAATTATAAATCCAAAAGTGTTTAGAAAGTGAGGTTGACAAACCCAGTGTCCTTAAAAGTCTTGATCAAAATTGAAGAATGTATCAAAATACAGATTTTGTGGACAGCAGCTGAAGAGTACACATCTGGCATACTTAAAGCCTTTTTTTCTCAGAAGTAAAGCTGTAAGCCAGTCCTGAAATTAGACTGCGCAATCCTTGGAAGGATGTGAAAGGTTTTGTCAGTGATGAACTCAAGGTGCATTTTAAATAAGAATTAGTTCAGATGAATAATACAATATTATAAGTATCTATAAAGCAGATAAAGCAGATATGGTAGGGTATGGCAGTCTGCTGGCTACATTCAGCCTCCTCTGAAGCTCATGTATGGCTCTAGCGTCATCATCACCTGTGGAATACGGCAGTGTCCCTGTGAAGCGGCTGCTTTCACACTTGCAGTTTTGATTTCTTATTGTTTCATATTATATACTTTTGAAGGAAACTTTATTAATGCTACTACTACTACTCCCAGCAACTCTGGGCCTGACTATTATTTGGGAGGCCCAACTTCTAACCTTGAGCCTAATATACAGTGGGGCAAAAAAGTATTTAGTCAGCCACCAATTGTGCAAGTTCTCCCACTTAAAAAAATGAGAGAGGCCTGTAATTGACATCATAGGTAGACCTCAACTATGAGAGACAAAATGAGAAAACAAATCCAGACAATCACATTGTCTGATTTGGAAAGAATTTATTTGCAAATTATGGTGGAAAATAAGTATTTGGTCACCTACAAACAAGCAAGATTTCTGGCTCTCACAGACCTGTAACTTCTTCTTTAAGAGGCTCCTCTGTCCTCCACTCATTACCTGTATGAATGGCACCTGTTTGAACTTGTTATCAGTATAAAAGACGCCTGTCCACAACCTCAAACAGTCACACTCCAAACTCCACTATGGTGAAGACCAAAGAGCTGTTGAAGGACACCAGAAACAAAATTGTAGACCTGCACCAGGCTGGGAAGACTGAATCTGCAATAGGCAAGCAGCTTGGTGTGAAGAAATCAACTGTGGGAGCAATAATTAGAAAATGGAAGACATACAAGACCACTGATAATCTCCCTCAATCTGGGGCTCCACGCAAGATCTCACCCCGTGGGGTCAAAATGATCACAAGAACGGTGAGCAAAAATCCAAGAACCACACGGGGGGACCTAATGAATGACCTGCAGAGAGCTGGGACCAACGTAACAAAGGCTACCATCAGTAACACACTACGCTGCCAGGGACTCAGATCCTGCAGTGCCAGACGTGTCCCCCTGCTTAAGCCAGTACATGTCCGGGCCCGTCTGAAGTTTGCTAGAGAGCATTTGGATGATCCAGAAGAGGATTGGGAGAATGTCATATGGTCAGATGAAACCAAAGTAGAACTGTTTGGTAGAAACACAACTCGTTGTGTTTGGAGGAGAGAGAATTCTGAGTTGCATCCAAAGAACACCATACCTACTGTGAAGCATGGGGGTGGCAACATCATGCTTTGGGGCTGTTTCTCTGCAGAGGGACCAGGACGACTGTTCCATGTACAGGAAAGAATGAATGGGGCCATGTATCGTGAGATTTTGAGTGCAAACCTCCTTCCATCAGCAAGGGCATTGAAGATGAAACGTGGCTGGGTCTTTCAGCATGACAATGATCCCAAACACACCACCCGGGCAACGAAGGAGTGGCTTCGTAAGAAGCATTTCAAGGTCCTGGAGTGGCCTAGCCAGTCTCCAGATCTCAACCCCATAGAAAACATTTGGAGGGAGTTGAAAGTCCGTGTTGCCCAGCGACAGCCCCAAAACATCACTGCTCTAGAGGAGATCTGCATGGAGGAATGGGCCAACATACCAGCAACAGTGTGTGCCAACCTTGTGAAGACTTACAGAAAACGTTTGACCTCTGTCATTGCCAACAAAGGATATATAACAAAGTATTGAGATGAACTTTTGATATTGACCAAATACTTATTTTCCACCATAATTTGCAAATAAATTCTTTCCGAATCAGACAATGTGATTGTCCGGATTTGTTTTCTCATTTTGTCTCTCATAGTTGAGGTCTACCTATGATGTCAATTACAGGCCTCTCTCATCTTTTTAAGTGGGAGAACTTGCACAATTGGTGGCTGACTAAATACTTTTTTGCCCCACTGTATATATATATATATATATATATATATATATATATATATATATTATAAATATCAATAATAAACTATATATATATATATATATATATATATATATATATATATAGTTTATTATTGATATTTATTGTTTTAATTGATTTTTTTATATATATATATATATATATATAGCTTATTATTGATATTTATTGTTTTAATTGATTTTAAACCTTGCTGTGAACCGCCCAGGGTCCCTCCTTGTGGGGGAGATGGGCGGGATATAAATGTAATAAATAAATAAATAAATAAATAAATAAATAAATAAATAAATTCCTTTTATAGCATCAGCTATTTCTTTATTACTGACCTCAGAAGACCCCACAGAGCCCAAATGTTGTCCTCATCCTGGGCAAGGTTGGTTGGTTGGTTGGTTGGTTGGTTGGTTGGTTGCTTGCTTGCTTGCTTGCTTGCTTGCTTGCTTGCTTGCTTACTTACTTACTTACTTACAGGACTTATATGGCCACCTATCTCAAATAATGACTCTAGGTGGCCCACAACAATCCATAAAACATAGTTAAAAACAAAACTACCCTTTCCCCCAGGCACCAGACCAAACATCCTCACAGCTCAACCCATCCTAGCCCAATGCTTGAGGGAAGAGCCAGGTCTTCACAGCCCTCTGGGAGGCAAAAAGGGTAGAGGTCCCTCGGATCTCAAGTGGGAGGCTGTTCCTAACAGCTGGGGTGGCCCCCAAGAAGGCATGCCTACTGAAGATCATTCAGTGGCCTGTTAGAACCAGTGAATGGAGCAGAGCTTAACATTGTGTAAACTCGGCAGAAAAAGGAATATTGTTTAAAAACACAGCCTGTGAGCATGTTAGAGAGATTCAGGTTCTTATTCTTAAACTTTTAGCCTACCCAAGCATAAAGAAACACACGCTTAGACATTGCAGGTACAGAAAGTAAGTACAAAAGAGTTCTTACATTTATTCGATCCAGGTACAGCCATTTCAGCAGAAAATTGGTTTCAGTTCTTCTTTCTGTTCCCTAAACTGAATACCATTGGCCCTGTTTGCTGCCAGAGGCTGCGTGGAGAAAGGGGGGGAAATCTCCTAGGCCCATCCATGTGGCCAAGAAGGAGGGAGTGCAGCTTGCATGCTGCTTCTCTGTCGGTGGAAGGAGCAGAGAGAGAGAAGAGGAAGTGGGAGGAGCAACAAGCAGCTTCCTCTAGAAGCACAGTTTGCCTCCTAGAACAATCACCCATATGCTAATGAGGCATGCTTGATTTGCTGAATTCCAACACCCCTTCTCAAATCAAAGTCATGCATCATGCCTAAACAAGATTTAACTCACTACGTAGGCCTTGGTAGACACCCTTCGCAAGTGGTTTTGTAAGGATGTCTGCAATCATGCTATCTGAGGGACAATACTCCAAATGTAGTAGTCCTGTCTCCTGTGCCTCTCTAATTATGTGGTAGTCAACATCCATGTGTTTGGTCCACCCTCCCACCTTCTGTGACAGAGTCTTATACAACTTTGGTTGTCCTCAAAGACTCTTATTGGAGCAGGAACACTGACCCCCAGATCCTCAAGTAAATACTTGAGCCATTGCACCTCTGTGCATGTCTCAGCTGCTGAGACATACTCCGCTTCAGTTGTTGAGTGTGCCAAAATAGCCTGCTTGTGACTAGCCCAGCTCACAGCCCCTCCTCCAAAGAAAAACACATTCCCACTAGTGGATTTGCGATCAGTTAAATCCTCTGCCCAATCTGCATCGGTGTACCCCACTAGTTCAGGAGAATCAGTTGCTGGCAGCTTAAGCTTCAGGTCTGCAGTCCCCTTCATGTATCTTGCCACCCACTTAACGCCTGTCCAGTCCCTCTGGGTGGGTGCGCTGGTCTTTCTGCAGTGCATCCCCACTGCAGTTGAAATATCTGGCCTCATTGTGGTTAACAGATATAACAGCTTTGCAATGGCCTCTCTGTAGCCATTGTTCTGAGGCAACAGTTCACTACTGTCCTTGACTTTGTGAAAGTCTGTTTCCATTGGAGTTGGAACTGTGTTTGCATTTTCCAGCCCCAGACTCTCCAATAATTCTAAAATCTTTTGCCTCTGACTGAGGAGAAAACTTCCATCCTCTTCTCTGTCAATTTGTATTCCTAAGTAGTAGCTTGCCTTTCCAAGACGTTTCACCTCTACTTCTGTGTTCAAATTGGACACAATTTCATCAATGTCCCTCTGATCCTCATAACAGAGAATCAAATCATCCACAAATGTCAGAATGAACACGTCTCTGCCATTCTTGTGTCGTGCGTAGAGGCAGTGATCAGCTTTGCCCTGAGTAAAACCTTGCTTTATTAGCATCTGGTTTAGTTTCACATTCCAGGCCCTTGCTGCTTGTTTAAGCCCATAGATCCCCTTCTGAAGCCTGTACACTAAATGCCAGTTCTTTGGATCAGTGAAGCCTTCAGGTTGTTGCATGTAAGGTCCTTAAAGACCCAATACAAGGCTCTTTTAAAAGAAAAGAATCAGATGGCATTGAAGGAATCATGGCAGAAATTAATCCAAGCAGTTAAGATGAAAGATACATCTCTCTTCTGGCACATCACTAGAGGACTGGGAAAATCACTCCCACCCCCATTGAATCAAGTACCATCACACGCATGGGAGGAATATTTTAGAGAGTTGTACATGGACCCTACCTGTGATAAGAAAGAGTACCAGATCAATTTAGGCAATATCCCTCACTGGCTACCAGTTACAACACAAGAGGTATCCCGGTTAATCGAATCTCTTAAGGCTAATAAGGCTCCTGGCGCTGATTGTGTCTTACCTGAAATAATTAAAAGGAACTCTAGTTGGTGGGCACCTATACTAGCATCTCTTTTTACATATATAGATCAGACAGGATATATGCCAAAGGATTGGGGAATGGCAATCATTGTTCCAATCTATAAAAAGGACAATAAAAATGATCCATGTAACTATAGGCCTATCAGTTTATTAAGTGTAGTTAGCAAGTTATATGCTAAACCAGAGCTTTCCAAACTGTGTGTCGCGACACAAAAGTGTGTCGCCACACACAGCGTGGTGTGTCGCCACACCACCCGGAAGCGGCGGCGCGCGCGTGCACGGCGGCCGCCGTGCACGCACGCACCGCCGCACACCCCCTGTGCCGCCGCACACCCCCTGTGCCGCCGCACACCCCCTGTGCCGCCGCACACCCCCCGTGCCGCCGCACACCCCCCGTGCCACCGCACGCCCCCCCGCGCCGCCGCCATGCGCGCGCGCCGCCACACACACCCCCGCGCCGCCGCACGCCCCCCCGTGCCATCGCCGTGCGCGCGCGTGTCGCCGCCGACGCCAGGTGTGTCGCCAGCGGCGGCACTTTGGAAAGCCCTGTGCTAAACACTTAAACATTAAATTACAAGACTGAATTCTGTCTGAGGACATAATCAGAGATGAACAGGCCGGATTCAGAGAGGGGAGATCAACAATTGATCACATCTTGGTGCTTCATCACCTTGTATTAAAATATACATATAAAAAGAAATCTTCCCTCTTTGTGGCCTTTCTTGATTTAAAACAGGCCTTTGATTCAATACCCAGAAATGCTCTGTGGGAAAAATTGAAAAATACAAACATTGATAGACGCCTTCTCTATCTTATACAGAAGTTATATTCTAACACTACTCTAAAAGTGAGATGTAACCCCCTAGGGACATTATCTGGTTTAGTAAGTGTGCAGAAAGGAGTACGTCAGGGATGTATTCTTGCTCCCTCTCTTTTCAATTTATATATTAACTCCTTGATAGATCTGTAGCTTGAATCATGTCAACTGGATTTCTATTTTCTTAGTGGAAACGTTTCACTCCTTATCCAAGGAGCTTCTTCAGTCTGAGTAAAGTTAGTAAGGGAATCCTTAAATATGTTTCTAGGCTGGCTGTGTGACCTTGCACCTGGAGCTAGGTCATGGTTATTTTTGAGATGTTTGTTTCTAAGTCCCTTTATCATCTAAAGGAGGATCGTTAAGATTACCCTGCTGCTGTTGAGCTTGCGAATTGGTCTTAATCTTCCTAGGCACAGAAGACAAAGCAGGAAGGAAGATAGGGGAAAGGTTATGCCTGAGGCCCCCACCTCTATTCAAGGAAGGATTTTCCAAGTTGGCATGAATGGATTCCTTGACCCCTCTCTCAAACCACCTATCTTCTCTGTCTAAAATGTGAACATTAATGTCCTCAAATGAGTGTCCTTTTTCCTTTAGATGAAGATAAACTGCTGACTCTGGTCCTGTGGTGTTACTTCTCCTGTGTTGGGCCATCCTCCTGTACAACGGTTGTTTGGTTTCTCCAATGTAGAGTTCAGAGCACTCCTCACTGCACTGGATTGCATACACTACATTGCTTTCCTTGTGTTTTGGAGTTTGATCTTTGGGGTGTACAAGCCTCTGTCTCAGTGTGTTGGTGGGTTTGAAATATACAGGTATGTGGTGTTTGCCAAATATCCGTTTTATCTTTTCAGACACGCCAGCCATGTAAGGAATGACCAGGTTCTTCCGTTTACTCTGAGTCTCAGCCCTATCTGTCGCTGTTTTAGGTCTGGTAGACTTAGATTTAGTGAAGGCCCAATTTGGATATCCACAGGCCTTCAGAGCTGTTCTCAGGTGCTGCTTTTCATTCTTTTTCGAATCCATGGAGGTGGGGATGGTTTCTGCTCTGTGTGATAATGTCCTGATGACTCCTAGTTTGTGCTGCAGTGGATGGTGGGAGTCAAACATCAGGTATTGATCTGTGTGTGTGGGTTTCCTGTAGATCCCTATTTCTAGCTTGCCACCGGTCCCAATGAGGACTTCACAGTCTAGGAATGCCAGTCTGTTGTCCTTGGTGTCTTCTCTGGTGAAGCTAATGTTGGCATCTATAGTGTTTATATGGTCCGTGAAGGCCTGTACTTCCTGGGCCTTGATTTTGACCCATGTGTCATCCACATACCTAAACCAGAGGGTGGGCACCGTTCCCTGGAAAGTGTTGAGTGCATATGCGGTATAGAGGAGGTTGAAAATATCGCTCATGTTTTATTACACTGTAAATATTATACTCCAGCAAAGGAGATCGTTACCTTGTCGTGGTGCTGGAGCTTGAGCACCTCAATGAAACCATGAGCTAAACCGTGAAGGGACACCCAAGACGGGAAGGTCGTGGCAGAGAGGTCAGACTAAATACGATCCCTGGGGAAGGTAATGGCAACCCACCCCAGTATTCTTGCCATGAAAACTAAATGGATCAGTACAACCAAAGATATGTCGGTATACCATCGGAAGATGGGACTCCCAGGTCGGAAGATGGTCAAAATGCTACTGGGGAGGAACAGAGGATAAGTTCAACTAGCCCCAGATGTGATGACGCAGCTAGCTCAAAGCCGAAAGGACGGCTAGCGGCCGACGGTGCTGGTGGTGAACGACGAATCCGATGTTCTAAAGATCAACACACCATAGGAACCTGGAATGTAAGATCTATGAGCCAGGGCAAATTGGATGTGGTTATTGGTGAGATGGCAAGATTAAATATAGACATTTTAGGTGTCAGTGAACTGAAATGGACTGGGATGGGCCACTTCACATCAGATGACCACCAGATCTACTACTGTGGACAAGAGGACCACAGAAGAAATGGAGTAGCCTTCATAATTAATAATAAAGTGGCTAAAGCAGTGCTTGGATACAATCCAAAAAACGATAGAATGATCTCAATTCGAATTCAGGGTAAGCCATTTAACATCACAGTGATCCAAATATACGCCCCAACCACAGATGCTGAAGAAGCAGAAGTAGATCAGTTCTATGAAGATCTGCAGCACCTACTAGATAATACACCAAAAAGAGATGTTATTTTCATTACAGGAGACTGGAATGCTAAGGTGGGTAGTCAGACGACACCTGGAATTACAGGCAAGCATGGTCTGGGAGAACAAAATGAAGCAGGACATAGGCTGATAGAATTTTGCCAAGACAACTCACTGTGCATAACAAACACTCTCTTCCAACAACCTAAAAGACGACTTTATACATGGACTTCACCAGATGGTCGACACCGAAATCAGATTGACTACATCCTTTGCTGCCAAAGGTGGCGGACATCTATACAGTCAGTAAAAACAAGACCTGGAGCTGACTGTAGTTCAGATCACGAACTTCTTATTGCAAAATTTAGAATCAGACTAAAGAGAATAGGGAAGACCCACAGATCAGTTAGATATGAGCTCACTAATATTCCTAAGGAATATGCAGTGGAGGTGAAGAATAGATTTCAGGGACTAGATTTAGTAGATAGGGTCCCGGAAGAACTATGGACAGAAGTTCGCAACATTGTTCAGGAGGCGGCAACAAAAAACGTCCCAAAGAAAAAGAAAACCAAGAAGGCAAGATGGCTGTCTGCTGAGACACTGGAAGTAGCCCAAGAAAGAAGGAAAGCAAAAGGCAACAGTGATAGGGGGAGATATGCCCAATTAAATGCAAAATTCCAGAGGTTAGCCAGAAGAAATAAGGAATTATTTTTAAACAAGCAATGTGCGGAAGTGGAAGAAGACAATAGAATAGGAAGGACAAGAGACCTCTTCCAGAAAATTAGAAACATCGGAGGTAAATTCCAGGCAAAAATGGGTATGATCAAAAACAAAGATGGTAAGGACCTAACAGAAGCAGAAGAGATCAAGAAAAGGTGGCAAGAATATACGGAAGATCTGTATAGGAAGGATAATAATATTGGAGATAGCTTTGACGGTGTGGTCAGTGAGTTAGAGCCAGACATCCTGAAGAGTGAGGTTGAATGGGCCTTAAGAAGCATTGCTAATAACAAGGCAGCAGGAGACGATGGTATCCCAGCTGAACTGTTTAAAATCTTGCAAGATGATGCTGTCAAGGTGATGCATGCCATATGCCAGCAAATTTGGAAAACACAAGAATGGCCATCAGATTGGAAAAAATCAACTTATATCCCCATACCAAAAAAGGGAAGCACTAGAGAATGTTCAAACTATCGAACAGTGGCACTTATTTCACATGCCAGTAATGTAATGCTCAAGATCTTGCAAGGTAGACTCCAGCAATTCATGGAGCGAGAATTGCCAGATGTACAAGCTGGGTTTAGAAAAGGCAGAGGAACTAGAGACCAAATTGCCAATATCCGCTGGATAATGGAGAAAGCCAGGGAATTTCAGAAAAACATCTATTTCTGTTTTATTGACTATTCTAAAGCCTTTGACTGTGTGGATCATAACAAATTGTGGCAAGTTCTTGGTGGTATGGGGATACCAAGTCATCTTGTCTGCCTCCTGAGGAATCTGTATAACGACCAAATAGCAACGATAAGAACAGAGCACGGAACAACGGATTGGTTTAAGATTGGGAAAGGAGTACGGCAGGGTTGTATACTCTCACCCTACCTATTCAACCTGTACGCAGAACACATCATGCGACATGCTGGGCTTGAGGAATCCAAGGCTGGAGTTAAAATCGCTGGAAGAAACATTAACAATCTCAGATATGCAGATGATACCACTTTGATGGCTGAAAGCGAGGAGGAATTGAGGAGCCTTATGACGAAGGTGAAAGAAGAAAGTGCAAAAGCTGGGTTGCAGTTAAACCTCAAAAAAACCAAGATTATGGCAACCAGCTTGATTGATGACTGGCAAATAGAGGGAGAAAAAGTGGAGGCAGTGACAGACTTTGTATTTCTAGGTGCAAAGATTACTGCAGACGCTGACTGCAGCCAGGAAATCAGAAGACGTCTACTTCTTGGGAGGAGAGCAATGGCAAATCTTGATAAAATAGTTAAGAGCAGAGACATCACACTGACAACAAAGGTCCGCATAGTTAAAGCAATGGTATTCCCTGTAGTAACCTATGGCTGCGAGAGCTGGACCATAAGGAAGGCTGAGCGAAGGAAGATAGATGCTTTTGAACTGTGGTGTTGGAGGAAAATTCTGAGAGTGCCTTGGACTGCAAGAAGATCAAACCAGTCCATACTCCAGGAAATAAAGCCAGACTGCTCACTTGAGGGAATGATATTAAAGGCAAAACTGAAGTACTTTGGCCACATAATGAGAAGACAGGATACCCTGGAGAAGAAGCTGATGCTAGGGAAAGTGGAAGGCAAAAGGAAGAGGGGCCGACCAAGGGCAAGATGGATGGATGGTATTCTGGAGGTGACGGACTCAACCATTGGGGAGCTGGGGATGGTGATGGCCGACAGAAAGCTCTGGTGTGGACTGGTCCATGAAGTCACGAAGAGTCGGAAACGACTGAACGAATAAACAACAACAAAATATTATAGGGATATTAGATCAAAATACATCTATCCTCTAATAGAAAGATTTCCAGGGAGACCAGACAGTTTCTATGAGAACCATCTTTTACAAGACACAAATCCAAGTATTACCCGCCTAGTAGCTAAATTTTGTGCTGCCGCAATAACGATGAGACAAAACCAGATAAAGAAATAGGGATTTTTATTTGCGCTTATATTTTTACTAATATTCTGTTCAATTATTTTAATAATCTTTGTGGATACTCATTTTACAATATTTTATAATATAGTATTAATTGAATGTTCATTTAATTATTAATTAAATTAAAATATTATAGTATAGGATTTTATACGTTATAGTATAATTGTCCTAACATATTGCTTTTTATATATAGACGTATTTATAAGATCCAGTCGCCTGTATCCGTAATTTTTATTAAGTGTATGTTGCTGGTCATTGACCAAATAAATAAATGCTGTTGTTGCGTGTACAACTCTTCCTGAATTTCACCATGCAAGAACACTGTTTTAATGGCCATATGTTCCACTTGCATGTTTCTGCTTGCAGCTAGACTTAAAAGAAGTTGAATGGTTGTGTGGGTCACAACTGGTGCAAAAGTCTCGTCATAATCTTCCCCATACTTTTGTGAATAGCCCTTGGCTACCAGTCTAGCTTTGTATCTTTGGACCTCTCCCTTCTCATTCTGTTTGGCCTTAAAGACCCATTTGCAACCAATGGCCTTTTTGCCAACAGGTAACTTTGTGAGTGTCCAAGTGTTGTTGTGTTGCACAGCCTCAAATTCTTCTTGAGCTGCTTTCCTCCACTTACTTGCTTCAGCTGGTGGCAGCTGCTGCAGTTCCTTCCATGATGCAGGCTCTTTTGGCAACGCCACTCCTACGGGGTAGGACAGTCGCTTGGCTGGAACTCCCTTGCTGGGTCGCGATGGGTGCCTCAGGTCCAGAACAGGGCTCAGGTCTGGATGATGTTGCATCTCTGCCCCTTCTTGTTCCTCATAGTCTGACTCAGGCAGAGTCTCCAGCTCAATGTCCTCTCTCTGGGCTTGCCTGCTCGCTGCACCTGGAAATACTGGGTGAGGTACTTTGAACAAGTCATCATCACCTCCCCCTTCTGTAGAGCTATTGGTTAGAGGTTTTCAATTTGGCTCTGTTTCATGAAAATGTCCCGCTCTGCAAGTTTGGATTGAGCCAGTCTTGGGACCTGAAACTCTTTCTCTCTTGCTTCCCAGTGGGCACCCCAACAAGATTCCTTCGTTCAGGAATCTAATTTGATTTTCTCTGTTGGAACATGTGTGTAAGTAGCTGTCATTGCTAGATGTCTGCTACCCCCAACAGATGTTTGGATTGGCCCACACAGCTCAGTGTATTGGCTCCAGGGGCTGTTTAAAGCGCCTGGTGCTTCGTTTTGGAATTGCAGGCCTTGTGTAATTTCCCTATGTATAGGTTCTGTACCTTACCACAGCCTTACCACAGCCCTTGGCTTCCAAATTGCTTTCCAATCCATTTTTCTTCGTTGGAAGAATTACATTTTAATTTCTTTGTCCCAGTCATCTATGCCAGAGGATGGCACTGTCATCCTCCTTTTCTCGGTGACTGGCCACGCATGCCATGTCTGGCCTTTCACAATTGAGAAAAATTAAACATTTATTTAGAAATCCTGTTAGAAAGACACCTTTTCAATCCATTATTTCACACTGGTTACCTTTAAATAGAATGGTATGGCCTTTCTTCATAAGTGCGTGTGCACTTATCAAATTCAAGCTTACATCTGAAACATACAAAACATTATTAGCAATTAAATCCTTCTGGGTGGTGCCATTTCCAGACCTTAGGAGAGCACGGCCCTCTCCTTCCACAGAGATTGTGGTTCCATCTGCTAGTCCAATTCCTTCCTTTGAACTTGGGTTCAAATCAATGAAGAGAGATGGGTCATTCATCATGTGCACAGTAAAGCCGCTGTCTATTATGAAAGATGAGCAGTTTTTATTTATGGCTGAAAATGCAAGAAGACTCACATCTGGAGCTTTCTCTCTGTTGGTTTTCTGATCTGCCTTCCTGGCCCAACAGTTTTTCTTTAAGTGACCATTCTTGCCACAAAAATGGCACTTGATGGGCCTCTTTGTTATTGAAAGGCTCCTCTGCTGCAGACTGCCATCTTTGCCCTGAGGTGCTTTTGAAAAATAGCCTGCCTCACTGTGGGTCTGCTTGGCATTTCTGTAGGAGGCCTGCCTGCTATACTCAGACTTTAATTCTTGAATTAAATCTGAAAGGGGTTGTCTTGATCCTCTATAACTAGCAGCGAAACTAGTAAAATTTTGAGGCAGTGATCCCAACAAAAATCCAACTTGGATCCTGTTATCCAAAATTACATCATTACAAGCAAGCTTGTGCAACAATGACTAAACTTTACAAATATGCTCATCTATGTCTCCATTTGGCTGGAATTTTAAATTGGATAACTCTCTCACCAGATTAACAACTTGGGAATCTCTTCCTTCCCCATAGATTTTAAACAATTCTTCCATCATTCCTCTTGCAGTATCTCTGTGCTGGATTTGTACCAGTATTTGTGCACTTAGGGAATTCATGATCAAGCCTTGGAGCTTAAGATCATTGGCCATCCAGTCTGCATATGCTGCTGAATCTGGACTAGGAGGATCTTCATTCAAAATATTATGCAGATTAAAAATCCTTGCCTGCCTTTCCACCCATATCTTCCAGGGATAAAACTCTCTGGGTTTTAGTTTAAAAATCACCAGATTGTGAGGCAGGAGTACACTGGCCATCTTGTCTAAGCAAAAAGGATTTAAAAATCACTTCAAAAAGAAAAAAATTCTTCCCTTTATGCTTAAGGCGATTTCCTTGTGTAAGAAACCTCTTCAGTAGCTAGACTGAGTATTCTATCAAAAACAACAATGCCCATGCAAAACAAGCAAAAAAGAAAATTTCTGCTCAAAAATAAAACAAGGCAAAAAGGAAAAATTCCTGCTGTTTAAAAACAAAACCTCTTTCTACAAAATCCTGGGCCCATAACCCTTTGAAGATTATTCAGTGGCCTGATAGAACCAGTGAATGGAGCAGAGCTTAACGTTGTACAAACTCGTGGGCAGAAAAAGGAATATTGTTTAAAAACTATAAAAATATAGTTTCATTTATTCAAACAACAGGAACATATTTACAGTCTTTGTTTTCACCTCAGAGAGGTCTTACAGCAGAAAACTTATATTTGAATAGTTTGAGAGATAAGCATAGCCAGCCAGCTTAAAAGCAAAAGATCTCTTTTCTATACAAACTAACTTGATAACAAGTAATCAGTTGCCATAGTAATCAATGTAACATGTGACTGCCCCAGCTCAGCCTAGCTGAAGCAATTATCCCTTATAAGGTAACAAAACATTTGAGGAACTTGAGTACTAGCAGACTTAGTGGAGCCTGTCAGGTAAAAGAAAAAAAACAGCTTGTGCCTTTTAAAATAAGGCTTGTCTGAATCTTGTGACCCAGATTCTTTTTAGATCACAAAATAAAAAATACAACACTGCTCCCCACACATGGCAGGAAATCCAGGGCTGCTTTTTAAAATTGCTTTTGATGTTTAATATCACTTATAAAGCTGAATGGAAAAGCCCTCACCCATTTCTAAATTCTGGTGCATGTGTCTGCACACGTATGTACATGTGGGTGTGAAGAATATCGGACTTTAACATTCTCATTTAAAACCTTGCAAGATGGAATCTTCTGTAACTAAATTTGACACACATTCAAAATGGGCAAACTTCTCAAATTTCCATACTTTCAACTAGGAAACTGTGAGCATCTTAAACCAAGCCAAATTCAAAAATGCTAGAGAATTCCTGGAAGCTTGGCACTCAGACAAAGCAGCCATCAACAGACACATAGAGATAAACAACATTTACATACCATTCATAAGAGACAATAGAAAAGCCAGAAGACCAGAACACCTCCTTGCCAGCAATCAACAACCAGATAGGTGGACTTCCGGTCGGAATGGCAGCGCGATAAGTCGGAACTTTTCAGAGTGCTGAAAACCCGGCTAACTTTTCCCTGTTTGCGGTGGTCCCCAGAAGGTGAAAGACCACTGGTGTCTCTCCCCGGAGAGGGGGGGGCAGAAGATTACTCATCAAGCCGTTAAAACTGCTCCCCTTTGTTCTTTCGGCTGTTTTCCACCACGGAAAGAGTGGGGGGTGGAAGCGGAGAAAACGGCGAGAGAAGCCAGCCGGCTCTGCAGGGAACCGTAAGTCTCCTAATAGAGACGCGAGTGCAAGAAACCGACTCTTAGATCACCTTATTTTATTTTTCTTTTTAGTTTATATTGTCTTATTACTATCTAAAGTCTATCCTTGGAAAATGCTGAAATTGTTGACAATTTTTTTGCTTTCTTTGCTGTGATATTTGTGGTGGAAGATTGAGATGGATTTTGCATTTGAAATACAGTGAAACGTCTTCATGTTTCTATTTTACTAGAGTGGTTTGCCTCCCACTTGGAAGTATACACTCTCTTCAAAACCTTTATTGGATTAATGACTAGTGATTTGGAAATTTTTTATATACAATGGCTGAGTTTTTATGGAACATATCTTTTTGGATTAATTATTAGTGAACCTGTTTCCTTTTCTTTTTTCTATAGTGGCTGAATTTTTTTTATAGAATACAAACTGTTTGAAATACTTCTCTCTTTCCTATTTTTGCATATTGGGTTTTTTTTCTTCTAACAGCTTTTTGTATTTGGGCAACAACCCCTTTTTTATATCTGGAACCTATTAGATCTTGTTGGTAATTTTCCATTTGAGTGGAACAGCTGTTTACCTTCCCTCTGGGAAATTCCTCTGTTGTGTCTACAGAGCCTACTGTGTGTGCTGGAGTGTGGAGAAGACGTTACGGAAACTTACAATATTGAGTCAGTAGAAGGAACAAAGGGAGGGGGGAATGGCAAATACAATAGGAGAGTTGATTCAGAACTTTAAACAGGAGATTAGAGAAGCATTTCAAGAAATTAAGGAAACACTGAAAAGTCTCTTGTTTGATATGCAGGGTCAGATACAAAGATAGAATTTAAATCAGAAGAGGTTGTGACATACTTTCAATGAAAAAGGGATGCCACTGAAATAGAGGAGAAAAGGGAGAAAGAGATTTTAAATTCCTTGTTACAGCTGAGAGAAAGAGAAAGAGATTCGAATTTAGAAACTGATAAATATTTTAGAATTGATCTACCTAGTGCCAGACAAAGAAAGGTCCAGAATAAATGTAGTGTCAGACAAAGAAAAGTCCAGAAAAATACTTTGACATTTTACATGAGACAGATAACAAAACAGATTACATATTACAACTTTGGTATAACTTGAACAGAAGATCTCAAAAGAAGATATGAAGGGATATAAGGCTATAATGAAACCATGGATTCTAACAGGAAATAGATTACTTTATAAATGCAAATTAAGTTTAAACTAGTAATATAATTGCTGGGAATATTAAATATTAAAAAATTGGTATGAGAAAATGTATTGAAGGTATGTATAAAAATTTGATATTTTAAGTGAAGGATACAAGGTTCTAAAATTAGAGATATAAATACACGTTGATGTTACAAATCAAATTTAAATTAGAATTATTTTTATGGGGATATATAAATGGAAAAATATTTTATTAGAATTGGATGTATAAGGATGTAAAGAAAATAGGGATTTAAATATATACTTCAATGTGAAATGTATTATAAAACATAAATGCAGACTGAGTTCAAATTAGAATCAATATTATTACTATTGTTATATAGTATAAATATAGTTCAAATATAGATTATGTTTACACTAGAATTATTTCTATGGATATATATAAATAGAAATATATTTTATTAGAAATAAAATAAGACCTTTTTATGTATAATTCAAGAAAATTGGACTTTACCAAGGATATAAATATAGATGCAAAAATGGAAAGACTGATCAAAAAATGTCAAATTGATACATTTAAATGAAAAGAAAACTTAAATTGTTATTACTTCAAGGAGCGGAAACCACAGATGGACTATTGGAGAACTGCAAGAAGGGCGAAGCTTATATGAAGATCAGAAGATTGGAACATAAAAAACAAGCAGGAACCCACTACTCCATTTGGATTCTGGCCCTGGTGGCCCTGGGATCCCAGTTTGGCCTGGAGGACCTTGTGGGCCTGTGCTTCCTTTTGGTCCCATGTCACCTTGATCACCACGAAGTCCTGGTGGTCCGAGCAAGCCTTCCAGCCCTTGCTGACCTAATGAACCTTCTTCCCCTTTATTTCCTGGAGGACCAGGAAAGCCAATTGGCCCTCTTAATCCTACAAATCCTGGTGGTCCTCGTGGGCCTAATACTCCAGGAGGCCCTGGAATCTTAGGACATGATGAGTAATCAACTCTTCCAGCTTCTCCTGGATCACCTCTGTGACCTTTATGGCCCACAGGACCAGTCAGAAGCAGAACCCTTTTGCCCTGAGGGAATGCCAAGATTATGGACTGGATATAGCCTGCTTTATTTTGAAGGGCAGGAGAAAGCCCATAATCAAGACCTTGGTCTCGCTGGATCCTGTCTTCCTGTGTTTAGCACTATGCCTTTTACCTATTGCAATGTCAATCAAGTCTGCTACTACACAAGTCGAAATGATAAATCTTATTGGCTCTCAAGTGCAGCTCCTTTGCCCATGATGCCCCTCTCAGATGAAGAAATACAGCCCTATATTAGTAGATGTGCTGTATGTGAAGCTCCTGCCCAAGCCATTGCAGTTCATAGTCAAGATCAATCCATTCCTTCTTGTCCACCAAACTGGAGAAGTCTTTGGATAGGTTATTCATTTTTAATGCATACTGGATCTGGTGACCAGGGAGGGGGGCAGTCCCTCATGTCAACTGGAAGTTGCCTGGAGGACTTCCGATCAGCACCCTTTATTGAGTGCCAAGGTCAACAAGGGACTTGTCACTTTTTTATTAATGAATACAGTTTCTGGCTAGCTACCGTGAACAATGAGTCTCAGTTTTTATCATCCCCTGTCTCAGGGACTATCAAAGATGAACAAGAACAACGCCGAAATATCGGCAGATGTCAGGTTTGCATGAAATATGCCTAGTGTATACTGGAACACTTCTTGAACAGAAATAAACCAGCTTTTCTCATCTTGGTGCCCTGTGTCAGTATTACATTTACATACTGGCTAGGAATTATGGGAGTTGTATAGGGCACACTTAGATGGCACCCAGGAAGGAAAGAACTGGCATAAATCAACTGCAATAGATGAGAAGAACACCAGCTCCGTTGTAGTTCAATTGCTTTTACTCATTCATATAATTTTATTTAGGGTTGGAGATCCAAGTGACATCATCGTTGACTTATAACTGTTTTCTTTACTACTTCCATCAGATTTGTTTTTCCAGATCGAGAGAGAGAGGAAAAGACAGAAAACCTTGTACTAGAAATTCCACTTCACCAGAAAATACCACTTGACTTTTTTTTTCTACAGCTGTGAAAAAGCAGAGGAAAAAATGTATATTTTGTCTTTTCATACATGAGATACATCTACAGTATGTATCTACAGTATTCCAGATTTTTATATATACCAGTGATAAATTAGTTGCCTTGTTTAAGCACAAACAGATTTAGCAGATTTTCTACTTTTAAGGAACATCAGAAATGTAATAGCCTTTAAGTCTTTATCTTAGAAACCCACTATTAGTGTCTGGCTTGGACAAAGCAAAACCAAAGGTTTTCTGAGCAAAAGTTTGTTGAGTTTGTTTAGAAGCAAGAATTTGTTGCTCCCACCCTTTTCATTTTCATAATTTAAAAAAATGGAGATAGAGGTTGCTTTGTAGATAGCTTTAATAATGCAGAAGTTTACTTACATATTGATAACAAAATGTCATATGATGATAGCTTAATTCAAGTGTAATTTTCAATAGTCATTGAATTAATTCTGTAAAATATTTTAGTTTTAGTTCTAACCATGCTAAGTAAAACTAGCAGTCAATCAAGCCTTACTGCAAACTATTATACAGTAGATCATAGCTTTCCAAACTGTGTGTCGTGACAAGGTCCGGAAGTGCTGATGGCGCATCGCCGCTGCCCCTGCAGTGGCGCACGCGGCAGAGGCGCGCCATCAGCGCTTCCAGGATTTAGCACAAAACACGAGGCCGCGCCACCACCGCCATTGGTGTGTCACCAGCGGCGGTACTTTGGAAAGCACTGCAGTAGATAGTAATATCCTGTCAGTTTCGGGACTACTGGCATCTTAAAAGCTGGACCTCTCCTGAAAAGTGACATTTTCATTTTGGAAGCCATGCAGTTGTATGCCAAAAAATTTAAGCACTCCTGGTCAAATTGTATTCGGGGTACAGTTGTAATCGAGGTTGTTCGGCCCCCATTGCAGATCAGGTTTGTTGTCGGGATTTGCGGACTTTCGGCTGTTTGCGGCGGGCGAATCGGGCAGGAGCAGTTGGAATGGCTCGGCACGATGGGTGCTTCGGGTGGTGTCCCCGGATTCAGCTGAAGATGCGGCTTGTGACTTCTCCAGTCTCAAATTATTCAACCCTCTCAATAGAAACTGTCACAACAGCACACATACAGCATGCAAAACATGCCATGAAGGGTGAATGGTTTTGAGACTGGAGAAGCCATTATAAGTTGCATTTTCGGTTGGGTTTAGGGACGCCACTTGGGGCGTTCGTTGTGTTGAGCTATTTCGGTTGCTTTTGTTTGGTTTGTTCGTTGCAGGCAGCTGGGGGTCTGTGGATTTTGATGGTGGGCCTGGTTTGCAGTGGGGGTTGAGTGGTTTCGATTGCAACTGTATCTTGAATGAAGACCACTGACTTCAGATAATATATGTTTAAAATAAATATACATATAATACAGAATGTACTTAATCGTATTAGGTTCTGGATTCATAATAAATCTAGTTTTTCTTAAATCCATTAAATATCATTAATTGTCAACAGTAAGCTATTTAAGTCATAGTACTTTCACATGACCAGGTCTTTCCTTAATCATAACATTATTCAGTCTATAAACAGAACATTGCAATAAGTGTGTTTTTTTATCTTGAGAATAGATATTTTCCCAACAGTCACTTTGGGTGAGGGTGGAAGGCAGGGAGGAATATATTCCTGAATCTCATTTTACTAAATGTTAGCAATATAAGGATATCAAAGACACTTATATCTCACAAGAAATTTTAAAAACCCCTACATATTATTTTGTTTTCATGCAAAATGAAGTGAGCATGGATGTTTGTGCATTTTCTGCTACTCATATTTTGACAATTTATTTTAGCCCTACACACCAATATGCTGGGCTGTCATGAGAAATATGCTGTTCCACTCCAAGCCTGGCTGGCAGCTCAACAAGTCAGAGTTTTTCAGAGTGCTGAAGACCTGGCTGACTTTTCCTTGTTTGCGGGGGTCTACAGAAATTGTAGGACCACTGAAGCTTCTCCCTGAAGAGGGGGGGACCAGAAGATTGCTCACAGGGCCGTTGGAATTGCCCCCTCATTTTTCTTTGTAGTTTCCACCACAGAGAGAACGGGGGGTGAATGCAGTGAAACGGCTGGAGGAGTATCAAGCTCTACAAGGAACGTAAGTCTCTTGAGAGACACAAGAGCGTGCAGTCGGCTTTTAGATCACTTTGTTTTACTTTTTTTTAGATTAGAACGTTTTTATCATCTAAGGTTTATCTTTGGACTTTGCTTAAAATGTTGGCCAATTTTGTGCTTTCTTTGCTATAACGGATCTTGGTGGAAGTATGATAGATCTTATATTTGCAACATAGTGAAACGTTTGTATTTTTTTTTAACTTTTCTTTTATAACAGAGAGGACTCTGTCTCAGATGGGAGTATAAGAGTTTTATATGAATACTTTTTGAATATATTTTGTTGGATTAATTATTGGTGAATTGGTTTATTTTTTTTTTTGCTTTTTCATATTGGTTGGAAATTTTTTCTTCCCCCTTTTTTCTTACAAACTGTTGATGTTATAGATTATAATATAAGTTGATGTTATAGATTATATGAAAATTAGAAATTTTTTCTTATGGAGATACAGAAATGAGAAGTATATCACTAAGATGGGATGTTGAGTTGGAATTAGAATTAATGCTATTATAGGATGACTTATTTTATAATTACTATTATGAATATTATTGAGAATTGTTGTTAGGTTATGCATTAGTGGAATAGGTAGCTATAAAAATTTGTTAATTAGGTAAATATGTAGGAAGATGTAGAATATGGTATAATTGTAGCTTAAATATAAATTATGTTTAAAGTAGTGTTATTTCTAGGGATATATATGAACAGAATATACTTCATTTTATTAGAATTAAAATAAGGCCTTTCCCTGTTATATATATATGATTTAAGACTAATTGGACTTTATTAAGGATATAAATATAGATGAAAAAATGGAAAGAGTGAACAAAAAATATTAAATTGATGCAGCCAAGAATACTTAAACTGACATTATTTCAAAGGGTGGAAACCACAGATGGACTATTGGAGAATTGCAAGAAAGGAGAAATTTATATGAAGACTAGAAGATTGGATTATAGAAATTGAAGTGTATATGACAAAGAAAAGTGCCTGTGTATTGTATGAAAGACTAACATTTAAAGCAAATTATTGTACTTAAAGACCAAAGATAGATTGGAGGCCATCTATTCTTTATATTTCTTTTCTTTATTATTATTTTCTGACTACACTTTTCTTTCACCTTTTTCTTACTTTGTATTTTCATTTTTATTTCTTGTTCTAACTTTTAATATGTATTTCAAAATTCAATAAAAATTATATATAAAAAAGAAGATTGGAACATAGAAATTAAAATGTATTAGACAAAGAAATGTTCTTGTGTATTGTACGAAAGACTAACATTTAAAGCAGAATATTGTACTTAATGACCAGAGACAGATTGGAAGTCATCTATTTTTCATATTCTCTTTTGTTTATTATTTTACTTCACTTTTTCTTTTTCTTTTTCTTCTTTCTTTATTTTGTATTTCTATTTCTTTTTCTATTTTGGACTTTTAATATGTATTTTAAAATTTAATAAAACTTATGGGGGAAAAAAAACAACAACCAGATAGGCAAAGATTAACAGCAAGATTTGCAGACAAGCAATCAAACAACACAATAGACCCTAATCAAGGAACTTTTAACTCAGTCAATCAACCAAGCAGCAAAAAACAACCCAATCAAGGTACTACCAAGGAGAGTACAACACCCCCACCAACACAGGCAGGACAAGCCAGGGTATATAAACAGAGAGCAAGTACCACTCCCTTTTCGCACTGAAGATGTTGCCTAGCCTGGCAATGAAACGTCTGCAAGAAAACAACAAGGCTCAGAGAGCACCAAGGACTCCACACTTCTCAAATTTGTCAATATCCTAATTTTATTTTAATCCTTGCTTGTTTCCTACCTAGGAATGTCATAAACTTCTTAATGAGTACAACTTACTCCATATAAAGTCCAATAATAGTTCTTTTATTCTTGTGTTATTCGGACAGAAAGCAAAGCAAGTATTTAATTACAATTAAGGTAAAGGTAAAGGTTCCCCCCGCACATTTGTGCAGTCATGTCCGACTCTAGGGGCCGGTGCTCATCTCCATTTGTTAGCCGAAGAGCCAGCGTTGTCCGAAGACACTTCCGCGGTCATGTGGCTGGCATGACGCACGCGGAACACTGTTACCTTCCCAC
Organism: Charina bottae; assembly: GCA_023362775.1. Taxonomy (NCBI): domain Eukaryota; kingdom Metazoa; phylum Chordata; class Lepidosauria; order Squamata; family Charinaidae; genus Charina; species Charina bottae. The sequence goes on along the minus strand of JALMGJ010000002.1, from coordinate 34,096,535 downwards.
CGAAGTGGTACCTATTCATCTACTTGCATTTGCATGCTTTCGAATTGCTAGGTTGGCAAGAGCTGGAGCTAGTGTGGGAGCTCACTCCGTCACGCAGGGCTAGGGATTCGAACCTCCGAACTTGCGATCTTCCAATCAACAAGCCTGGCGTCTTACCCGATGAGCCACCACGCCCCTATTAACTAATTTAATTACAATTAGTTAATAATAAATGGATAAAATTACAAGATGTTCTAAAGCTTATTACAGTAATATATATATTAGGTTAACCATCAACTTTTCCTGTCCACAATTGCCCACAATTGATCTCAATTGCCCACAACTGCCAGACAAGGCATCAACTTTTCCTGTCCACAATTGCCCACAATTGATCTCAATTGCCCACAACTGCCAGACAAGGCATCAACTTAATATCAGTAGACAATCAGGTTAACTCTGCCCAACTAGGCTACCCAAGTTGCTGTCAAGATTCACCTCACCAGGCTTCCTTAATAGTATCTCATCAATACTTACATCCACTCCTAACAGTTGGCCAGATGTGTTAGAGTGGGCTGGGAGTCAGACATTTGGGGCGTCCCCCACTCCCTGTGGAGAGTCTCGCACCTCAAGGGTCTCAGTTGCAGGTCATCCTTCTTTTATACCTATGTTAAATCCAAATTCACATCACAGTCAGTGTCAGAACTGTATACGTCACAGCCAGCTGAGCATTTGTTCTGACCTGGTTCTGACCTTGTTGTTTTGCATAGACCTGGCATCCCCTGTTCAGTACGTTCTCCCTTGTTCTGTACCTCCTTGCACCCACTATCTGTTCCAACTATTATCTGTTGTTGATAACACACACACTCCCATACATTCCTCATTCCATGCATACCAGCAACGTGAACACCCCAGTGGGTTCATGAACAGGACAAGAATGGCTCATTACCTGGTTCTATCAAAACTATGATTTTATATATATTGTATAAACTTATTACTATAATCAATATATAATTTCATTACAGGAAGAAGTCCCATTGGGTACGTTTGCCAGTTCTGCATGCTTGTGTCCTTTGAACACACTTTAAATATATATATATTTTTCTCTCCTTGCATCCCTAACAATGTTTATAACTGGGAGATAGACAGAAATGTAAAAGAAACATAGTACGCAACCCCTTCCTCCAAATCAAGAAAAGTAGTACAGTACTGTGTCACTACAATGCATTTAATCTCTGAATATTCCCCCTTCCACTTCTCAATAATTCAGATTAAGGCTGAGAAATGAGAAAGTGTTTGAGTCTGACTCCTATTTGCTAAAGAGATTTGATTAAACTCTCCAAAGTTTTATTTAGAAGCATTCTGCCTATGAATTGAAAAGATGCAGAACCTGCATAGCTTATTCCTGTTTGTCATGTTGAGAGCTTTTGGAATGAAAGAATGTAAAGAATTCACCACAGGATTTAAAGCAGCCTTTCTCAACCTTTTGACCCTGGAGGAACCCTTGAAATATTTTTCAGGCCTCGGGGAACCCCTGCACATTCAGGCTCAAGTATAGGCCAGAAGGTACAAAATTACTATATTCATTTCATGGGTAGGCCTGTATATATGCATTAACAGTGTTCTTCAACTAAAAATAAAGAATGAAACTTACCTCTTTAGTGTGATGTTGCCCAAATTTGAAATAATTTGAAATATTTTTTTAAATAAATCATGTTCTCCCAGGGAACCCCTAGTGACCTCTTGTGGAACCCTAGGGGTCCACGGAACCCTGGTTGAGAAACCCTGCTATGGAATTGCCACCTTGATATTATACACTGGCTTATCCAGGTTACTGTCATATAAAACTGTGGCCAGGTTCTTTCCTTCACCAGAGATGAAGCTCAGAATAACATCATCACAAATGATCTTCGGGATCATGCTCATCTGGAGGCATTGGAGCTCCTCCATGAATTTGGTCTTGGCAAGAGAAAAACAAGCATGGATTTCTTTGTTCTGAACTCCAAGAAGCTTTAGATCATTCTGCACACGCTGGAGATTTTCTGCATAGAACGTCTCCTCCATTAGGCCTTCTCCACACTGCAGGTAAATATCCCGTACTGGCAAGAGTTTTGAGAACTGGGTTTGTCCACTAGCATTCAAAACAGCAACTTGGCAATAAACTGCTATAGATAGCCAATAAGTCAGTGACAAGATATTCCCATCACACTGATCTTGAGTGTCCTTACCATTTTGTAAAGAGCTTGGTGTTTGGAGCAATTTTTTCAGGAGTCTAAACACGTAATGCTTCTGCTTCCTGGTTAATGAATTCCTTGAGGTGGCTTGATTTTTTATGGAACAAGACATGCTTTTTTTTACCACAAGCTGCCAAAGATGGTGGGAAGATTCCAAGGTACCTTTAGAGGCTGAATCCCGGGAAGCCAAAATCTGGGGGAGAGAAATTGGATGGAACAAAACTATTGCATTGGGTTATCTATCCCAGTGGTTTAGGATTGTGGGAAGTTTTGCGGTGGTTCACTCATTGGTGTCTGCAGGAGAAAATGACAAAACAAGTTCACAATGCAAAGCATGTGACTTACATTCCTGGGTCAAACACCAGGATGCAAGTAGGAAAGGTAGGGGGTTGCATCATGACATTTTGATGTACATGTTGTCATTTTTGTCTAATTGTGGTTTTTATCAGATGAGAAATGAGATGAGGAACTGTGGTTATTGTGAGTGAACCACATTTGGGTGGGGAATCTCAATTTTTTGTTGAGATTTTGTCCATTGCTTTGGTTTCAAAGAACTAGACTACAGCCACCCATAAAAACAAAGAAGAACCGTGTTCTCTTGGAGACTCCTAAGTTTGGGGTTTGATCCCCCTGCTGTGAACCCTGGATCCTGTGGGGAGTACAGTTCAGCCTACCTAATGACTGTATAGAATTGAAAAGGCATTGAAATGATGTTCTCCCTTGAAGCTGCTTCATGAAGCAACAGAGCCCTCTTGTTTCTAAGAATGGTGCCCTTGCTTCTATGCCTCATCTGCTTCAGAGAGGAAAGCTGAGAGGAAGCTTCTTCCCCAGTGCTGGCCAGAGAGCTTCCAAACTGAGCACAGTGGCAAATGCTGAGGGTGTGCCTCAGAGGTGACTAGCTTGAAGGGCTCTGAATTAAACACACATCCAAAGCCTCCCAAGCTCGGAGACATCCACAAATTCTACAGCATGTGTGGAGAACACCCAACCTGGAGCCCTGGGCATGTGCCAAAGGTCTTCCAGGTGGGGCAGCTCTGGAGCACAGTATAGGCAATCCCATGCCCAACCAGCCTGGAGGAGTTGCTGGAGGAGAAGGTTGAGGAAGCCATCTCTAGCAGCACTGGCCCACAGCAGTTCATGGAGATTCAATCTGTTTTGTTGAGGATGTTCTGATGGCTTCTCCTTTCCAGCCAGCCTGGGAGACAATACATGTTGAACTGTCCTTCTGATGAGATACAACTCCACCTTGTAGACTGAAGGACCACATTTAAACTGGGCTGAACTGAATGTGCCCTTGGTGAGATGAAAGAACCAGGATGATGCTCCAAAGCTTCCAAATTCCAAACATTGCTAGGAGTGAACTGTCTGTCAGTTTTTCAGTCACTGTAGTGAGAAACAAATGGCTATGTAGTAAAGATTATAATCGATAAACCTGGATCACCACCTTGTAATGTAGTTATATTAGTTGGTTCACCATGCTAAGCATGGCAACTTGGCATCATCCTGTAAACACTGCTAGGCCTTAAAATAGCATGACTTTCTCCACAGCAGCAACATGTCCTTGAATTATCCTAATTTGTTTCCCATCAGCTGAGGACAAAAACTTAATGCAAGGGTCTTTTGGGGTGGGCATTTGTTTTCCCACCAGTAGGTTCAGCAAGGGGAAGAGGGAGCTGGGGGTGGTGACGGCCGACAGGAAGCTCTGGCGTGGGCTGGTCCATGAAGTCACGAAGAGTCGGAAGCGACTGAACGAATAAACAACAACAAATTATGAATGGTATGTAAATGTTGTTTACCTCTATGTGTCTGTTGATGGCTGCTTTGTCTGAGTGCCAAGCTTCCAGGAATTCTCTAGCATTTTTGGATTTGGCTTGGTTTAAGATGCTCAGTTTCCCAGTTGAAAGTATGGTTGAGTCTGTCAATGTGTTGTGAAATTAAGGAGTTTTCATCGTGTCTTCTGACTGCTAGTTGGTGTTCGTGGATGCGCTCTGCTAGTCTTCTGCCAGTCTGTCCTACATAGTGGCTGTTACAGTCCTTACACTGTATGTTGTAGATAACTCCTGTTTTTTCTTCTTGGGCTACTGGGTCTTTTGGGTTACTTAAGATGTTCTGAAGGGTTTTGGTTGGTTTGTGTGCTACGGTGATGCCATGTGGTTGTAACAGTCTATTAGTAGTTTCTGAGATGTTTCTGATGTATGGCAGAGTAATCCTTTTCATAGCTTCTGTTGGTTTTGCTGTGGTGGGTTGAGTGGTCAGGCACTTTTTGATAAAGTTGCGTGGGTATCCATTTTGCTGGAAGATGCTATATAAGTGGTCTGTTTCCTTTTTCTGGTGTTCTGGGTTGCTGCAGTGTGTTTGTGCTCATCTGAATAGTGTTCTTACACAGCTCCTCTTGTGGGAGGTTGGGTTATTGCTTTGGTAGTGGAGCACTTGGTTAGCGTGGGTAGATTTCTGGTACACTTGTGTTTCTAGAATGCCATCATTTCCTCTACTAATGAGGATGTCCAATAAGGGTAGTGTGTTGTTGTTTTCTTCTTCCTTAGTGAATTTTATTCCTTTGAAGATGTTGTTGATGGTTTCCTGTGTTTCCTCCAGTTGTTCCTTTTTTATTATGATGAAGGTGTCATCTACATACCAGATCCATACTTTGGGTTGTATGCATGGGAGTACTATCCTTTCTAGACGTTGCATTACAATCTGTGCTATGAGTCCTAAGAGTGGTGATCCCATAGGTGTTCCTTTGATTTGTTGGTATATTTGTCCATCAAACTGAAAGTAGGTGGTGAGGCAGTGGTTGATGAGGTCCATGATTCTGGGTATTTTGATAAGTTTTGTATGGATAGTTTTGTATTCACAATCCTAGTGGAACTTAGCCATTAGTGTGGCAATACAGCTGACAGCCTGATGCCTTTTCCTGGCCATCTTTGCCCTTTTCTATGGTTTGCAGGTATTTGAGATATTTCAGGCTGCATAACTCATGACCTGGGGACATGCCAATGACATGGAAGTGAAGTAAAATTGGTGTTGTGAGTGTAAGAGCTTAAGTGAACCATAGAATTATGGAGTTGGAAGGGATCACAAGGGTCATCTAATCCAACCCTCTGCAATGTGGGTGAATACCAATTAAAGCACCCACAAGAGTTGGCTGTCCAGTCTCTTTTTAGGAACCCCCAGATATGGAAAACCCATAATCTCTACAAGAAAACTGTTCCATCTGTGGATGAGGTGACAACCAATGTTTCCCAGGCTAGAGAGGACCATTACATAAATAGGTCTAAGCTGCCCAAGACTAGCAAGTAAACCAATAAATATCCATTAACCTGGAAAGACGAGAAAAAAGCCAGGAATATATATTCTGGAGCACTGGTCTCTATAAAGACTATGACTTCTTTGCCCTGCAGAGGGCAGAGCACTCTTGTCTGTAATTATGGATCTAATCAGTGGGCTAGTCAGTGTGGTCACGGCTCACCAATGATCTGACTTAGAAATTATAGAAAACTGTATAAACGTAAAGGGGAAGCCACATTAAGTAGCATACCTGTCGTCCAGTGCTCAACCAAGGCTAATCATAATGTTCTGAAGCAATAATAATGATATTGCTATTATATGCTGTGTTTCTCTTTGAAATAAACCTACATTGACTGAGGTTAGGCTTAGTGTTTAGGATAGATAAGGAAAGGTATAACCACAGAGAGAGAGAAGGTGCCTGGATGTATGCTATGCATGCAAGAAGAAGGCTGGTAGCTGTGGTCATTGGGGACATGCCAGAGAAAGAAAAAGAAACAGACCAATGTGAACTTCCTTCTTCTAAAAAGGCAGAGAAAAAGACAGGAGTGGATATTTGGGAGGAATACTGAAGCATCCAGAAATTTGAAGAAGTGTGCAAAAGTTGTGCTAAGTCTGTAAACAAGCCTGAGAAACCACTGAAAAGTCTAAAACACAAGGAGAATCTCACTGTATCGGACATGTGAGGTGGAACCAATGAGAAAGCAAACTTAGAAAGATCCAAGAAGACATCATGGTCTATGATCAAGTCACTTCAAAGTCCTTTTTTTCACAGGAAAAACAAGCACATAACAAGGCATAATGCCCTTGGATGCACAGGGAGTTTTGCAGAGAGCTAAGAGTTAAAATGGACACACCTCTGTAAGTGACTCAGTCAGGGAAGGGGAAAAGGAATGTGTACAGAACAATTCATGTGATATTCATTTCACTTCTAGTCAGGAGGCTTTGAGGATCAAGCTTACCAGAAAACCCATTTATTATATTTGTATTTGTGTTCATCTGTTCAGATACTTGGTTTATTTTTAACTCAAATTGAATTTCTAAAGTTCCATTTCATGTTCAAGTTAAAACAGTTTTAATATGCATATAAGGTATGGAAGAGAGACTGTTTTTTCCCCACAAGGTAAGTCAAAAGCATTCTATTAGAGTTAGTTAAAAGTGCATCCTTACAATAAATACACTTGATGGAGAAAGTTTGTTTGTATGTATGAATGTATTTATATGGTTGCCCATCTCGCATAAGTGACTTGCATGCTTGTTCGTTGCATGTAGGCTGGTTCAGATTGTTTTAACATCTAGATATAGATATTTATTTATCTGTTGTTTTATTTGGCCAATTATATTTGCTGCCTGGAACTGAGAAACAGAAAGAAAAAGAATGCAATTTCTGACAGGAAACAGATGTCCTTTTCTTTATGGTGTTCTATAAATATGATTGTATCAGAGAAATATACTTCCCATTTGGCAAGCATTTCAGCAGGAGGCTTTATCTCTCTCTTTCCCCCAAACGTTCTATGAAATACATCACTTTTTGTTTTTCCTTTTGCAGAAAAAGGAAAAACCTATATTTTCATATACTTTCCACAGAATAATTCTGGCCTTTTCTATTCCAGTTCTGGAAGGAGAGTGAATCAAGGCTCTATCAATTCAGGTACGTGACCACAGCTTGGTTTTGTGGCAAAGCCCAAAGTTCTTGTCTTCATTAGAACTTCAATGGACTTAAACCAGCCCCCACTTGACTATGGAACAACACAGTTGTGTCCTGTTGCCAATTATCCTCCTTGATTCCATGACTTGCCCTTATCTTATCCCAAGTCCTTAAGTGAGGCAGCCTTAAGTCATCTTGATTCTATTGGTCTATTGCAGGGGTGGGCAACGTCAGGCCCGCGGGCCGTATAAGGCCCGCAGGGCTCCTACCCGCAAACCCCACCCCTTCCACACGATTGGCTCCCACCCACAAACCCCACCCCCCAGTGCTTGTGATTGGCTCCCGCCCGAAAACTCCGGCCCCCGGAAATCCCAGAAACCCTGTCCCCCACCCCCCCGGTTATAAATATCCAAATGGCCCTTGGCAGAAAAAAGGTTCCCCACCCCTGGTCTATTGGTATAAAACAAGTATTTTCCCCGTTAAGTTATAGCCATCCCACCACAACTCCAAGGCATTAAAATCAGTCACCTACTTCTTGGATGAGTCCATTGACCTGTTATAGGACCATGGGTGTGTTTGGGGTGTGTTGGTTGGTGGAGGCAGGTTCCCTCCCTCCCCCTTCCTAACCACAAAGATGCCATACCAATGAAACATGCCTTGTGACATCATACGGCAGGCTCTGCCCTTCTGTACTTAGATTGCAACATGGCATGAAAGTACATCAAGGGTGGGGTTTGCATAACAATGTTGCAGTGCACATTTCATCACATGTCCCCCTTGCCCCCCCCCCCCCCCCGAATGCCGAGGGTCACTAGCCACCCTCCATTTCTCTTCTAACATTTGCCTTTTGCATTAGGGCTCTGTTTCCGAGTTCTTTCCATAACAGTCATACCCAATTTTGATAGCGACTTCTCTTCAGGCCTTCAGCAAAGTAGAAAAGGGATAGGCAAACCTCCACTCCTTTATTTGAGAAGAAAAGGGGGGATATTTTTGCTTTTCCATTTTAACAATACTCTGAAATGGAGCTTGACCTTACTTAGAATACACCAGCCCCATTGTGCAATATTGCAGAGTCCAGAAAATAATGATGGATGCTGAACTGGGTTTTTGTTGCTTATTTACCACTTTCCCTATTTTTATCTCTGAACAATTGGTTTCCTGGTATTTCTTTGAGTGCTCTTTATAGGGTTAATTTTGCTTCATAGCTGAATTACAAGGAGGTCTCGAGACAGTGTTACAATCGGCTTCTGGATTGCAGGGACAAATTTCATTCGAAAGTTGTACCCAACAATACCAGTATTTCATTTTTTATTTTATTTTCTCTTCTTCTTACCAAAAAAAAAGTTTCAAAAGTTTCAGTTGACAACAATTAAAAGGTCCCCATTCTGGCTAATTTTGTTTACCATAATATTCCAAAAATCTCAGCCAGTTTCTGTTTAGGAAAAAAAAAAGTTTGTTTCTTACTCATTCCAAGTTGAACCGAGAGCTTTCCAGCATCCCAAGCCTGTAGGAATTTTTCTTTAAGTAAGCTTGTCATAGGATCCTGAGAGGGAACAGTCCAGCTCTCATAGAGCCAGGTTACTTGCAGGATCACCTGTCTCCAATAGTTTCTGCTTTGGCACAGTGGGCATGCTCCAGCTTCCTTCTATTAAACAGTGTCATCTAGTGGGATCCAAGAGGCGTCCCTTCTCTGTTTTAGTGCCTGTCCTATGGAACAGCCTCCCCACCTGAGATTTAGATGGCCCAGAACCTATTAGCCTTCTGGAAGGACTTGAGGACCTGACTTTTCCCTCAAGATGTTAGCTGAGCCTGCTTTATGACATGTTGTGGGATAGTTTTCCCTGCAGACTTGCTCATGTTGTACTGTGCTGTATTGTGTTTATTTTATTTTGCTCTGTTTTATGTTTTATGTATTGTTAGCTGCCCAGAGTGACTAGGTTGAGAGGAGCAGCCTTATAAATTCTTTAAATAAATAAACTTCAAATCCGCATTCACCCAAACCATTCCATAATTAAAGCTGCTTTATTTTGTCTTAAAATCAGGAGGGGTCCAGCACCAACTTTTCCAACTAAAACGTTTTATTAAAAGACCTCAACTTTCGTAAGCTGCTGCTCCCTTCATCAGATGCATCATTTTATCTTATGCTATCTCTAAATCAGTGTTTCTCAACCTTGGCAACTTTCAGATGGGTGGACTTCAACTCCTAGAATTCCCCAGCCAGCAGGGCTGGCTGGGGAATTCTAGGAGTTGAAGTCCACCCATCTGAAAGTTGCCAAGGTTGAGAAACACCGCTCTAAATCAACAAAACATGCAATACATATACTTTCTCACATTCACAATGACTTCCTGGAAAATTAAAATCTGGCTGATGCACCCACTGCTGGCATAAAACTGCACTTTGTGCTTCCTGTACCTTTTTGGTAAGAAATCTGTTCAATGCTTTCGCACAGTGTTTCTCAACCTCAGCAACATTAAGAGGTGTGGACTTCAACTCCCAGAATTCCCCCGCCAGCATCGACAGAGGTCCACACCTCTTAAAATTGTTGAGGTTGAGAAATGCTGCCTTAGACTAACAACAACACCTCCCCTCCCCAGCCCCCCCAATGATGGGGAATATCCAGCATGAGCCACTCCATTAGTAGTAGTAGTTGTTGTTATTTTGCCCTGAATTTAGTAAAACAGGACAAAAAGAAGGGGAAAAATTGCTGAAGAAAACAAACAAACGAAAGAGTAAAAGCAATATACGGATATATTTTAATCTGACAGAGGGTGGGTCTAGAAGACCTTCAAGGTCCCTTCCCTCCCTATGATTCTATGAACATGTGGTGGGGTGAGTTGCCATGATGGACTCATGGTCTTAAGATCAATTTAAGTTACTTTTCCCCTGTGGAAAAAAATCAAATTCAGTGTCCTATGGACGCTGAGATGCTTCATGCCTAATATAAATTAGTTTAGTTTAGTTTAGTTTAGTTTAGTTTAGTTTAGTTTAGTTTAGTTTAGTTTAGTTTAGTTTAGTTTAGATACATTACATTACATTACATTACATTACATTACATAATTAAATTAAATTAAATTAAACTTGCCTTATAGTTGTAAACATATAAAAAGGCAGAAGCATTGAATAATGGAGGAGAAGGTTGTTGGGCATTGATGGCGTTGTCTTTGTGTGATGTGGACTAGCAATAACAAGGGGGAGGAATTTGCAGTGGGAGGCTCATCAGGAGCAGCAGGACCCGAGAGGGTCATCTGCTAAATGAACTGGCTGGTGGAACAGACTGCAATTTTTGGAGAACAGACCAGAGATCAGCAAGGACTTTGGAAAAAGTGCTGGAATCTCAGAAGCCCAGAAAAGTTATTTTCCCTTCATTCAGAATCTTTTATCAGCCCTGCATCTTTCACCAATTCACTGTTTCACTGAATCTTCCAACATAAGCCATAAATCCATAATGTGGTGGGTTGATTGCAGTCCTTTGCCATCTGTATGTATGAATAGAGATGCTTAAACCATGTGTTCAGAACCACTATGTTTCTGAACCAATCCTCACCAGTCACAATTACCATTCATTCTAGGGTCTCCCAATCACGTTTTCGGTAGTCTCTTATCTTGTGCCCACCAATTGACTCATGCTAACAAAATATTTTTCTCTCCTATTTCATGTTAATTCAGGATGTCACAAAATTTTCCCCCAAAGTCATCTCCAGTTTTTCCATCATCGTGTTTCACTGAAAGGTAACGTGCAATTAACCTATGGATTTCTACTTCAACCATCTAGATGTCACCACAACCTAGACACCAATGCATACTTTCTGACATATGTCTCAGTCTTTTCATATATGACTAAACTTTCACTTCCATGCGCCTATTAATGAACTCCAATCCACAAGATCAGGCCACCTTTAAGATCTATTACATCCTCCCCCCCCCCACTTTTCAGGGTGGGGGGTCCTTTCAAGTCAGTCTTGATTCCTGGGGATTGCCTGAAGTAGTGCCTGCAGTTCTTAATACAGGTAGTTATTCAAAACTTTAATGTTCAATACTTTTACTATTAGTTTCACTGTTTCAACTCATGATCATGAGTTGTCTGGGAAAAGGTAAGTGATTCCTATGAGGAGGGAGGGAGATTCAGGTTTAAGCTTCCATTTGTCCTCAATATTTGTTGGGTTACTTTGTACCAGTCGCTCTGTTCTAGCCCAACCTTTGTCTCAGAGTTGTGACTATGGAGTAAAATACTAGAAAACCTAATATAAACTTTCTAGAATACTCAGAGCAAGAGGGGATATATAAGTACAGCAAATAAAATACGTATTTCATTCATTCAACCAAGTAAGCATCTAAATAAACTGGTGTATTTTTTAAAAAAAAATCAATAAAATACTGTTTTCTTCCTTTTTTAAAAAGATTTCTAGATAAACAGCATGTTAAATGTTCATCCTGAACTGTGAGAATTAATCTACAATCAGTATGAAGGATTATCCTTCGAAGCCTAAGGCCTTAAATCTCAGACAAAAGAGACTATAAATATTGTGATGGGGATTAATAAATAATCCCCTCCCAAAAAAACAAGCTTTGGATAAGAGTGTGTTGTTGAATCTTACTACAAATAGTTTGGAGCTAACTCGGGTTGCAAAGACAATGGCCCACATTTATTCTTTGTTATCTTCCACTTTCAGCCAGAAAATGTTACTGTCACAGAGACATCCCCTGAATATTGACAGCCTAAAGCAGGTGAAGAACAAATGGGAGAATTTGGGATTGGATGAGGGAATGGGAAAGTGTTTCCAAGTAGTAATGGAGAACTTTCCAAAAGAGCCTCCGTGGGTGATGAAAAATGCTCAGATGTTCCTCAAGGGGGATGATGGGAAAATGCTCTCTTTTGCTTCAGGAAAAAAAGAATGGAAAATCAATGTTTCTGCTGGAGACTACCAGTACCATGTGAAAGCTCCATCAAAATCTGCGTATTTGGTCAGATCGCTTTCAGCAGCAACCACTTAGCATTAGACATTTAGAAAAGGTGGTAAAAGACTTGGAGACGTGGGGGCCACTGACTCCAGCTGAGAAGAGCTGCTTCATGATGGTCCTCCAGAAGTTCTCCAAGAAACCCTTTCACATTCAAAGTAATGCTGAGATAAAATTCATTTTTGACATGGATGGAGAAAATGTGGAATTTTTATTCATATCAGGGAATGGAGATTGCAAAATGAAAGTTACTTATTCCAATGGGCAACCTCAGTACCATGAATTAAATATAAATTCAGACAACAATCTAGAGGATTTATCATGCTCCATGCAGGCACTGGATGTTGAAAACCTAAGGGAACTTCAAAATGAATTAGCCCAAAGGGATTTGCTGACCGACAACCTAAAATTATGTTTTAATCAACTTGTGGATAAATTGCCTGAATATTCTAACTTATTTGGGGAGAATCTCCAAATTAATTTCACCTGCAATAAGCGAGGCCTATTCAGGAGACCATTATATATACTACTGTGGGCAAGAATCCCTTAGAAGAAATGGAGTAGCTCTCATAGTCAATAAAAGAGTGGGAAAGGCAGTACTGGGGTACAACCTCAAAAACGACAGAATGCTTTCAGTTCGAATCCAAGGCAAACCATTCAACATCACAGTGATCCAAGTCTATGCCCCAACCACTGATGCCAAAGAAGCTGAAGTTGACTGGTTCTATGAAGACCTACAACACCTTCTAGAACTAACACCAAAAAAAGATGTCCTTTTCATCATAGGGGACTGGAATGCTAAGGTAGGAAGTCAAAAAATAACCGGAATAACAGGCAAGTTCGGCCTCGGAGTACAAAATGAAGCAGGGCAAAGGCTAATAGAGTTTTGTCAAGAGAACACGCTGGTCATAGCAAACACTCTTTTCCAACAACACAAGAGACGACTCTACACATGGACATCACCAGATGGTCAATACCGAAATCAGATTGATTATATACTTTGCAGCCAAAGATGGAGAAGCTCTATACAATCAGCAAAAACAAGACCTGGAGCTGACTGTGGCTCAGATCATGAGCTTCTTATTGCAAAATTTAGGCTTAAATTGAAGAATGTAGAGAAAACCACTAGACCAATCAGGTATGACCTAAATCATATCCCTTATGAATATACAGTGGAAGTGAGGAATAGATTTAAAGGATTAGATCTGGTAGACAGAGTGCCTGAAGAACTATGGATGGAGGTTCGTAACATTGTACAGGAGGCAGCAACTAAAACCATCCCAAAGAAAAAGAAATGCAAGAAAGCAAAGTGGCTGACTGATGAGGCTTTACAAATAGCTGAGGAAAGAAGGGAAGCAAAAGGCAAGGGAGAAAGGGAAAGATATAAACAACTGAATGCAGAATTCCAGAGAATAGCAAGGAGAGATAAGAAGGCCTTCTTAAATGAACAATGCAAAGAAATCGAGGAAAACAATAGAATGGGGAAGACTAGAGATCTCTTCAAGAAAATCGGAGATATCAAGGGAACGTTTTGTGCAAAGATGGGCATGATAAAGGACAAAAAAGGCAGGGACCTAACAGAAGCAGAAGAGATTAAGAAGAGGTGGCAAGAATACACAGAAGAACTATACAAGAAAGATCTTAATATCCCTGATAAATACGATGGTGTGGTCACTGACCTTGAGCCGGACATCCTAGAGAGTGAAGTCAAGTGGGCCTTAGGAAGCATTACTAACAACAAAGCTAGCGGAGAAGACAGTATCCCAGCTGAGCTATTTAAAATCCTAAAAGATGATGCTGTTAAAGTGCTGCACTCAATATGCCAACAAATTTGGAAAACTCAACAGTGGCCACAGGATTGGAAAAGGTCAGTTTACATTCCAATTCCAAAGAAAGGCAACGCCAAAGAATGTTCAAACTACCGTACAATTGCGCTCATTTCACATGCCAGCAAGGTTATGCTCAAAATCCTACAAGCTAGGCTTCAGCAGCATGTGAACCGAGAACTACCAGAAGTGCAAGCTGGGTTTCGAAGAGGCAGAGGAACTAGAGATCAGATTGCCAACATTCGCTGGATCGTGGAAAAAGCAAGAGAGTTCACTCCAGGCTTGGCTGCCAGCTCGACCAGTCAGATTTCTCAGAGAAGCTGAGAACTGACTGAATTTCCCTTGCTTGCAGTGGATTGCAGAAGTTGTGGTCCACTGAAGTTTTTTTTCCCCTGGAGAGGGGGAGACCAGAAGATTACTCGTGGGGCCATTGGGATTGCCTACCCTTGTTTTTTCTGTAGTTTTCCACCGCGGAAAGAACAGGGTAAGTGCAAGGCAATGGCCGAGATATATCAGGCTCTCGCAGGGGAAACAAGTCTCTTTGAAGAGACACAAGAGCGTCCAGCCGCTTTTAGATCACTTTAGGAATGTTTTTTTTAGATTAAAATATTTTTGAAATCTAAGATCTATCTTTTGGACTTTGTTGAAAATGTTGGCTAACTTTGTGCTTTCTTTGCTATAACTGATTCTGGTGGAAGTTTGATGGACTCTATATTTGCAACATAATGAAACGTCTGCATTTTTTTTTTACTTCTCTTTTGTATTAGAGGGATTTAAGAGACTCTGTTTGTAATTCTTCGCTTGATAAACTAAATGACTATTCATTTTTTGAGAAACTCTTTGTTTGGATTAAGCAGCTTGCAGCTTGAAGAACGAAAGCTCGCAGTTTGAAGAATAAAAACACAGGGTAACGTGTTTTTTTCCTTGTCTTCTTTTTCTACATCCTCCCTGGTTGGATTTTGCTTCATTTGGAATATATTTTTTATTTCTCCTTCTATAAACTGTTTAAAATATTATTCTCTCCTGTATTTTGGATTATTGGAACTTTCTTTTTTCTTTTGACTTTAAAAAAAAAAACGACGTTCTGCTTAATAGATTCTGCTGGTAGTATTCCATGGACAGATTACATGACTATTGTTTTGACTAGAAGGGTTGTTGTTTTAATTTGAAGGACACAGGAAAGATGGCTTTCCAACTTGTACCTGAGGAGTTCAGAAGAGAGATTACTGAGGCTCTTTCAAATATTCAAAGGTCGTTGGAATTACTGTTCGTAACTCTGCAAAACAGAGAGAAAGAACAGAGAACAGAAACGGAGACAGAAAGGAAAAATGTTTTTCAAGTGGAGGAGAAACAGAAGGAGGAAATTTTGAGTATATTAGTTCAGAAGAAAATTCTGAAGGCTTTACACTACAATCTTGGTATAGATATGTTGTGGCAGTGGAGACAGAGTGAAAATATGGGTGCACAGTTGGATGGATGTTGTGAAATATGTGGAAAGGGAGAGAAGGTTGCTCTGATATTCTATATGAGATATAGAAAAGAGCAGGCTGTATATTGCGAATCTGCCACAGTGTATTGTGATTTTGGCATAACCTAAACAGAAGATATGAGAAACTGTATGGATATAAAGGCTAATGAAAATACGGACTTGAATTGTTATGAGAAATTGTATGGATATATAAAAAGTGATATTCTAAATGTAAGATGCTAAATACAAACACAAGTTGATATTATAGAATATTGTTTTCCTTAGAGATATATTTATGAGAAGATAATGATATGATGGAATTAGAATGATGGTTACTACAGGATGATATATATCAATATGTATTGTATGAATATTATAAGAATTGATATATTAGCTATTAGGTTAAGTGATATGATAGATTATGCACTTAGTTTAAATGGACACTACTACAAGGAATGGAAATTACAGATGGATAATTGAGATTCAAGAATTCCTTTTTTATGGAGATATATATATATATTAGAATTAAATTATAGAAATATATATGTATGAACACTATAAGAATTGCTAAATTATGTATTAAGTTACATAACATGTTAGGTTATGAGTCATAATATGAATAGAATATATTGTAGTTTATTAGAAGTAAATAAGGCTTTTATTTGTTATACTAATTGGTCTTTATTGAAGATATAAATATGTAGTAATGAACATTCAACATTTAACTACTACTTCAAGGAGTGGAAGCCAAAGATGGATTATTGGGAGACAGTAAGATGAAGGTTAGAAGATTGGATTAAAGAAATCAAAAGGCATATGACAAAGAAAAGTTCCTGTATACTGTATGAAGGACTAACATTTAAAATCAATTGTTGTACTTTAAGTTCAAAGATAGATTGGAGGACATCTATTTTCTATATTTTCTTTGCTTATTATTTCTTGACTTCACTTTTTCTTTATCTTTTTCTTATTTTGTATTTCTGTTTCTATTTCTTTTTTCTACTTTAACTTTTATTATGTATTGTAAAACTTAATAAAATTTAATAAAAAAAAAAGAAAAAGCAAGAGAGTTCCAGAAAAACATCTACTTCTGCTTCATTGACTACGCTAAAGCCTTTGATTGTGTGGATCACAACAAACTGTGGCAAATTCTTAAAGAGATGGGAGTACCAGACCACCTTACCTGTCTCCTGAGAAACCTGTATGTGGGTCAAGAAGCAACAGTTAGAACCGGACATGGAACAACCGACTGGTTCAAAATTGGGAAAGGAGTACGACAAGGCTGTATATTATCACCCTGCTTATTTAACTTATATGCAGAGTACATCATGAGAAATGCCGGGCTGGATGAATCACAAGCCGGAGTTAAGATTGCCAGGAAAAATATCAACAACCTCAGATATGCAGACGATACCACCCTAATGGCAGAAAGTGAAGAGGAACTAAAGAGCCTCTTGATGAGGGTGAAAGAGGAGAGTGCAAAAGCTGGCTTGAAACTCAACATTAAAAAAACCCAGATCATGGCATCTGGTCCCATCACTTCCTGGCAAATAGAAGGGGAAGAAATGGAAGCAGTGACAGATTTTATTTTCTTGGGCTCCAAGATCACCGCAGACGGTGACTGCAGCCATGAAATTAAAAGACGCTTGCTCCTTGGAAGGAAAGCTATGGCAAACCTAGACAGCATATTAAAAAGCAGAGACATCACCTTGCCGACAAAGGTCCGTATAGTTAAAGCTATGGTTTTTCCAGTAGCAATGTATGGCTGTGAGAGTTGGACCATAAGGAAGGCTGAGCGCCGAAGAATTGATGCTTTCGAGCTGTGGTGCTGGAGAAGACTCTTGAGAGTCCCTTGGACTGCAAGGAGGTCAAACCAGTCAATCCTAAAGGAAATCAACCCTAACTGCTCATTGGAAGGACAGATGCTGAAGCTGAAGCTCAAATACTTTGGCCACCTAATGAGAAGAGAGGACTCACTGGAAAAGACCCTGATGCTGGGAAAGACTGAGGGCAAAAGGAGAAGGGGACGGCAGAGGATGAGATGGTTAGATAGCATCACCGATGTAATGAACATGAATTTGAGTAAACTCCGAGAGACAGTGGAGGACAGGAAGGCCTGGCGTGCTATGGTCCATGAGGTCACGAAGAGTCGGACACGACTGAACGACTGAACAACAACAAAATTTCTAATATCCCAGTCTAAAGAATGGGAGATCACCGTACAGAGTCATGATGGAAAAGTGGATTTTAACATCAAATTGCATACTTGCAAGCTGTTTTTGAAGCAGAACAAGGACAAAAAACACACGCTCACTGTTGAAAAACTGGAGGAAATACGGACAGAACTCCGAAGTCTGCGGGAAAGGCCTACGTCTATCCTTCACATGCTCAACGAGGCACTAAATATATTTTCTGAACAAATGTCATGTGTGCAAAAGAATGCCCACCTTGTCATTGAGCATGACCAAGGAGAGATGGCTTTCATCTCTGGCAAAGGGGAGAACAAAATCGACATCTTCTACGTTGAAGAGGCCATCCGTCATCGGGTCACATATAACTGGCCAATGTGGTTATTACATAAATTCCCTGGGGTGGCTAAGGAAATTGTCATCTTAGTAATACGTCTATTGCCAGGTGTTTTCAATTTGTTTCTTTAAGGAATTACTGGGGAAAAAGTAGATTCACTTTAACCCAGTGAGGGTTAAATAAATTTTATTGAACAGTGATTGCTGCAGGGACATCATTATTGCCACGATGACTAGCATATTTTAAGACTGCATTAGAAACTTTTTGAGGTCTGAAAGAGAAAGCTCACTCAGTTGGTCCTTCGGTAGAGGGTTAGAAGTGGATGCCTAGGTACTTGAAGACCCTGACCTGATCAATTGGTCTTTGGTTAATTTTCCATTTAACACGGAACCTAGGGCACATTCTGGAGGAAACTAAAACCTTAGTTTTGCAGTAATTTATTTCAAGAAATTTCCCTTTATGCATATTCATCTTACTAATTTTCATCTAATTGATAAGTGAGTGTGTGTGTGTGTGTGCGCGCGCGTGCCTTCGAGTCAGTCTTGACTCCTGGCGACTGCCTGGACAAGCCCCTGCAGTTTTCTTGGCAAGATTTCAGAAGTGGTTTGCCCTTGCCTCCTTCCTAGGGCTGAGAGAGAGTGACTGGCTCAAGGTCACCCAGCTGGCTTTGTGCCTAAGACGTGACTAGAACTCTCAGTCTCCTGGTTCTAGTCTCATGCCTTAACCCAGGGTTTCTCAACCAGGGTTCCGTAGCGCACTAGGGTTCCGCAAGAGGTCACTAGGGGTTCCCTGGGAGATCACGATTTATTAAAAAAATATTTCAAATTCGGGCAACTTCACATTAAAGAAGTAAGTTTCATTCTTTATTTTCAGTTTAAAAACACTGTTAATGCATATATTCAGGCCTACACATGAAATGAATATAATAATTTTGCAACTTCTGGCCTATATTTGAGCCTGAATGTGCAGGGGTTCCCCCAGGCCTGAAAAATATTTCAAGGGTTCCTCCAAGGTCAAAAGGTTGAGAAAGGCTGCCTTAACCACTACACCAGACTGGCTCTTGATAATGAGTAGCTAAGCACATTCATCCACACATTGTTTATCCACAGAGTTCCTTGTAACTGTGATCTGTATAGATATTTTTCCTTTTCCTTCCGATAAGGACCACATTGGATCAACTTGAGATCAAGGTGTTCATGTGTAGTGACTATGCGGAAGACCATTGTATTCGAGTTTAAGACTTTTAGTTTCCGCTTCATATTAAGTTTAGAGTTCATTCTGAGCTATGTGTAACATGCTTGTTTTTCACTCTTGCTTGAAAAGGGGGGGGGATCTTCACATAATTGTGGGAAGACCTCAAGATTGTTTAGGGTAGCACTGGCTTATCTGTATAGTTCCGATATTCCAGGGTTTTGCTAGCTCACATGATGAGCAGGTGCACCATCTAGTCAAGGTGAGGTCCTGCAGTCTCAGCACCATGGGGCACAGGTTTTAGTGCCAGACTTTGATTAAAAAAAACCTTAAGATTGCCCCTTGAGCTTTGACCTTGGGCACAGACCTAGCACTGGGTGCTGTGAAAATTGGCTTGGGGTCTCTCCACTGTCGTTTACTGGGGCTCCCAACGGCTGAAGGGAGACTGGTGATCATCTGGCTTGGTATGCTTTCTTGCGTTTGTTTAATCTGCCTGCCACAGTTCAACAATAAAGCTTAAACTCTCCTTACTTACTGGTGTGATCTCTGTCTCTGGATCTAAAAGAACCAATTGTCTGGGCACCTGATCACTGCCTGGACACTTGGCAAAACAACATGCTAATTCATACGGTTTCTAGAGCCTTAATATATCTTTATCTCTGGAGGAAGGTCTGAAAGATGCTACTGGAGGACATCCCAGCAGCGTTATCCAGGATTTTTAGGGTTTTGTTTTCTCATTTTTAGAAATTTATACTCATGTTGTGAATGTTTTAAAATTTTGATTGTATATTATGATCGTTTTGATGTTGATGGTTGTTATAATGGCCATGGATCTGTGTTGATTTTGCAATATACAAATGGAATAGATTAAAAAACCTTGTTTGCCAGCACTAGCGTAACAACAACAATCTTGGAGTTGTAATTTATCACAAAATGATTCTAACATGTGACATAGTTTCACTAACTAACAATAAAAACAGTACCTACTATTATCTCATCTAATTTTAGGTCATCCATATTTTTAAAAAGCTCTCTCTCCATACTGTTGATAAAGAATACTGTCACAACTAAATTACAAAAAGAAAGGAGAACTTTAAGTCATGGCAGTATTTTTATTTATCATTGCTTGACAGAATAGCAGACATCTTCTAAAAATCCTTCTCTTGTTTCAAATATTCTTCATTCTTTTGCCTAATACCTAGTTCCAAATCTGGCAAAGCATTTTCTCTTCATTTATATAAAGTTAGAGACCATGGTGACTTAAATCCATCCATACAAGTCTTTTTGGCATGATGTGAAAATGCCACTGCCCCCCCCACCTCATTTTTTTTCTACTTCCCAGTCTAGTCTAAAGGCCTGGTCCCATCCTAATATTAACCAAGACCATCTCTACTAAACTTACTAAATCAGCAGATATAGCCACCTGCTAAGAAACTTCATTATGAGTTGCTATGAAGAAACTAAAACCAGGACAATTAAATACATAATACGCCTACAATATACGTAGAAGCCCAACGGAGGCGCAGATGCCTCAAATCTGAAACACTACTTTGAAACTTCTGCACTGTTACTTCATAAAAAGGTAAAGGTTCCCCCTGCACATTTGTGCAGTCGTGCCCGACTCTAGGGGCCGGTGCTCATCTCCGTTTCTTAGCCGAAGAGCCAGCATTGTCCGAAGACGCTTCCACAGTCATGTTGCCGCATGACGCACACGGAACGGTTACCTACCCACCGAAGTGGTACCTATTCATCTACTTGCATTTGCATGCTGTCAAATTACTAGGTTGGCAAGAGCTGGAGCTAGTGCGGGAGCTCACTCCGCACGCAGGGCTAGGGATTCGAACCTCCGAACTTCCGATCGACAAGCCTGGCGTCTTACCCGCTGAGCCACCACGCCCCTTAAGTTACTTAATACTGAAGAATTATTAAATTTTGTTCAGTAGGTAGAAACTGATATCAACTATTACAAATTCATGTTTAAAATTTAATATAAAAGTTTGGAAAAGTTGAAAACTATTTATTGGACCTGACATTTTTTATCTTCTCCCATTCCATGAACATTCATGTTGTCAATGCACAGATAAATATGATCAGCACAAGGAATGAGATGAAAGACTGTACAGAATTAGAATTTTGATTACCAATAGCAACCCAATCTCTAAAAGGTAAAGGTAAAGGTTTCCCCTGCAGTCGTGTCCGACTCTAGGGGGCAGTGCTCATCTGTTTCTTAGCCGAAGAGCCAGCGCTGTCCAAAGACGCTTCCACGGTCATGTGACCAGCATGATGCACGCGGAATGCTGTTACCATCCCACGGAAGTGGTACCTATTTATCCACTTGCATTTGCATGCTTTCGAATTGCTAGGTTGGCAAGAGCTGGGGTGAATGCAGGAGCTCACTCCGTCACACGGCGCTTGGGTCTCGAACTGCCGACCTTCCAATAAACAAGCCTGGAGTCTTAACCACTGAGCCCTTGTGCCCAATCTCTACAAAACACATTTTGCTGAAAAACTAGTCATAAACTCCACTCTGGTTCCTACTGAGACAAGTTCTTAACCTTGTAAGATCTCCTCAGTGAAGGACACCTGCAGTATCTGAAGATTAGCTTAGACCTCCGCAATTTAAGATCAGGCATCAACATTAGGCAAAACTCTTACATTAAAGGCAACAGGCTCTCTAGACAGAAAACCTTTCAATTGTACAGTATGCAAAATCAATGAGCAGCTTGGATTACTACTCATTTAATTCCTTTCAATCATCCTGTGAATAGTCAATTAAAATAATTCATAGATAGTATTACACCGGTTTAAAAGCCAATTAATTACATACTAACCTTGTTTTGATTGGAGGGGTTGTAATAAAATTGGTATGTTATCCTCTCTGGTGGCAATGGTCATTTAGTTACACCTTTTATGACACCACTTTTGAGGAAACAGGAAGAATGACTGCTTTTTATTTCTAATACTCTTCACCATCCTCAGCCTATTCTGTGCTGGTTATCATGATAAAACCTCTATAGTTCGGTCAGAACTCTTCCTTGGTGAGCTTTCTCCAGCCTTCTACATGTTGTTGTGTTTTCCAGAGCATTAGTTTTTCTGCAACCACAGTGGCTTCTTCTGCTATCTTCCTCGGTTTTGTCCTTGGAACTATTTGTGGTTGCCCCGTTTGCTGTTCCTGTTTAGGAACTCCTGTCCACCTGGAGCTTTTTTTCCTGGTGGCTGTTTCTGCACAGAACTGTTGGAGTCCCCTTCATACTTTCCTTATATCAGTCTCTTGCTAAGTCCCCACCTATCATCCCACCGTATATTATTCCTGAGGATTTATTTTCTGCTACCCCATCACCACCACCACACACGGTTCCACAACTGGGAACACCTTATGAATGGCAGGAGGTATTTAGTTGCCATTCCTACCTCCTCATTTTTTATCTGGAGTACTAGAGGAGCAGTTAACCACTATTTAATCCAAGGATACCCTCTGTGATAACCATAACCTAAGCAAAAGTCTTGGCTGAATGACACACTAAGCCTAATCATACTATAGTTTAAGGATGTCGTGAGGATCTGACCAGAAAGATTCATTCCACAATGAGATGGTCCAGTAAGCCTCCTCTGTTATCACCCCTCTGGAGGGCTGCTTTCCCCCACCCTCAACATCTGGTCTTTTTACTCATTTAAACAACTTTTCCTTGAATAGCCCTTTTTCATGTACATTAAGAGGAGTATTCTTACTGAACATCACCATCATTTTGCTCCTAAAAAATACAATTGAGGAAAAGTCATATTGGATATACTTTTAAACTTAATGACATATATTCACATAAATTTCAATTAGGTTTCACCATAATATCCAAAGATGAAGGGCAAATCACACTGTCAAGAAACTTGGCAACTTCTGATTTATATGACTTCCCCCTAAATGAGTTCTTTAATATCAAATAAAGTTTCAGTTGATACTGAACCTCTTTCCACATTCCACGGCATCTCCCTTACGTTGCTTTCTTTATGAGCAATTAGGCCACTACAGTTACTGAAAGTCTTTCTACTTTCCATAAATGAATGTGCCTTCTCTCTCACATGGATCCATTTATGAGAATTGAGTGATCTGCTCAACCTGAAGCTTTTTCCACACTCCAGGCATGTGTATAGTTTCTCCCCGGTGTGGATGCTTTTATGGGAAGTAAGGGATCTGCTCTGCTTGAAGCTCTTACCACATTCCATGCATTTATAAGGTTTTTCTCCTGTGTGGGTCCTTCTATGGGAAGTAAGGCCACTGCAGGTACTGAAGCACTTTCCACATTCGATACATTTATATGGTTTCTCCCCTGTATGAGTCCTTTTATGGGAAGTAAGGTCACTGTTCCACCTGAAGTTCTTCCCACACTCCATGAACTTATATGGTTTCTCCCCTGTGTGGATCCTTTTATGGAATGTAAGGGAACTGCAGTCGCTAAAACATTTGCCACACTCCATGCATTTATATGGCTTCTCCCCTGTATGGATCCTCTTATGGGATGAAAGGGAACTCCAGCAACTGAACTGTTTACTACACTCCAAACATTTGTATGGTTTTTCCCCCGTGTGGGTCCTTTTATGGCCAGCGAAGATACTGCTGTCACTGAAGCTCTTTTCGCACACTGTGCATTGATATGGTTTCTCTCCTGTGTGGATCCTCTTATGGGAAGTAAGTTCACTGCACCTACTGAAGCTCTTTTCACATTCCATGCATTGATACGGTTTCTCCCCGGTGTGGATCCTTTTGTGAATAGTAAGGTCACTGCTCCACCTAAATCTCTTCCCACACTCCAGGCATTTGTACGGTTTTTCCCCGGTGTGGATCCTTTTATGAGATGTAAGGGAGCTGCATCCACTAAAACACTTGCCGCACTCCAGGCATTTATATGGTTTCTCCCTGGTGTGCATCCTTTTATAGGACGTAAGGGAGCTGCATCTGCTGAAGCTCTTCCCACACTCCAGGCATTTGTACGGTTTCTCCCCGGTGTGGATCCTTCTATGAGATGTGAGGGAACTACAACCACTGAAGCTCTTCCCACACTCCAGGCATTTATATGGTTTCTCCCTTGTGGGGATCCTTTCACGTGGTGTTATGGTTCTGCTCTTGCTGCAGCTTTCCCCACATTCCAAGCAACTATATGGTTTCTCTCTTACAAAGACTCTCTGATGTAAGTTAAGAGGGAACGTCAAATTGCAACTTTGCCCATCCTTGCTCTGTCTGTCCACCTTCTCTTTAGGATGTGTTCAGAGATGTTTATATAAATCTGATGTATCCTTGAATATTTTCCCGAAATATTCTCCCCATCTATTTCCTTCATGAACTTGTTGAGTCAGCAACTCTTGGAATCCTGCACATGGAGAAGTAGAGAATGTCTTTATCCTTTTGTCTGAGTGGTTTCTCTCATGCCTTCTTGGTCCTCCTTGATTTTCAATCATCTCTTCTCCCATTTCATGCTTGAATATCTGGGATGGCACCATATCTGCCTTTTTGTAATTCTTATTCTCTTGGCCATCTCCTGTGTTGGAGACAAAGACAGAAAAGAGGGGGGGGAATTAGAAGTTTAAGACACAAAATGAATGCATCATTAGAGGGAAAATATATTAGCTGAATCTCTTATTTACATTTAAAAGCCTAAAAAACTTATAATAGTTTCAGTCAACTCTAAATTATGTACAACAGCCAAGGCAACACCAATAAACTACAATATACAATAAAGCACATACAATAAATAGCTACAATTAAACATTACAATTGATCATAGAGAAATACTTGCATCATTCCTGGTCTTGGAGCTCCATAAACCCAAGTCCCAAAGGCCTTCCAGAAATTTTTGCAAACTTCCAGAATGCCATGAGAATGGGAGGGGGAAAGCTGTTCCAGAGAAAGGATGCCCCCACAAAGAATCCCTGCTTTTGGGGCCCTTCCAATCACTCTTTTGATAGGTGAGGACCTTCAGCAACATTAGGTTGGGTAGGCAGAATCTATATCGGATAGGTGGTCTTAAAGAAAGCCAGGACTGAGCCATAAAGGACTTTATAGGTGATAACCACCACCTTGAATTGTACTTGCAAATATATTATTTGCCAGGGCAGCTTCTGCAGTAGCGGTGTTGTATGGCAGTAAGAAGACTGTCCAGTAAGCCCATGGGTCACTGCACTTTGCCACAACCAAAGTTTCTGGATGATCTTCAAGAGCAGCCCCATGTAAAGTGAATTACAGTAATCCATACGGAAAAAGCTCCAGCAAAGGACATTGTTACCTTGTTGTGGTGCTGGACCTTGAGCACCTCAATGACCCCATGAGCTAAACCGTGAAGGGACACCCAAGACGGGAAGGTCATGGCAGAGAGGTCAGACTAAATACGATCCCTGGGGAAGGTAATGGCAACCCACCCCAGTATTCTTGCCATGAAAACTAAATGGATCAGTACAACCAGAGATATGTCAGTATACCGGAAGACGGGACTCCCAGGTCGGAAGATGGTCAAAATGCTACAGGTAGGAACAGAGGATAAGTTCAACTAGCCCCAGATGTGATGACGCAGCTAGCTCAAAGCCGAAAGGACGGCTAGCGGCTGACGATGCTGGTGGTGAACGACAAATCTGATGTTCTAAAGATCAACACACCATAGGAACCTGGAATGTAAGTTATATGAGCCAGGGCAAATTGGATGTGGTTATTGGTGAGATGTCAAGATTAAATATAGACATTTTGGGTGTCAGTGAACTGAAATGGACTGGAATGGGCCACTTCACATCAGATGACCACCAGATCTACTACTGTGGACAAGAGGACCACAGAAGAAATGGAGTAGCCTTCATAATTAATAATAAAGTGGCTAAAGCAGTGCTTGGATACAATCCAAAAAACAATAGAATGATCTCAATTCGAATTCAGGGTAAGCCATTTAACATCACAGTGATCCAAATATACACCCCAACCACAGATGCTGAAGAAGCAGAAATAGATCAGTTCTATGAGGATCTGCAGCACCTACTGGATAATATGCCAAAAATGTCAGAGTTCTCATGTGAGAGCAAATTGTTTTCTTTACTTTGTAAACTCTGTAGCATTATTTCCCACAACATCTTCACTGATAAGCAGGTGCAGCCGGCACCACGTGATGTTATGTCTCAGTCTAAAACTATCCCATGGGAACAAGTGCCCTAGCGGTTTCACGGGGGGGGGGGGGGGGGGGGGGGGGGGGGACAGTATGCTTGCTTAGATGCAACACTGCCACCTCATGGCAGTCTGTACTATGTGCAATGCTTAACGCTTTAGGCTTCATGAATCTGAAAAGGCTTTGTGACCTCCTGACCCTAAGGTTCCTCCAATCAGAAAGCTGGAACAAGTGTATATCTCAGCTGTGAACTATGGGTCTATGCTTCTTGACTTCTGTCCAGTCTTTTAGCCATGTTCGTGTGTGTGTTCTGCTTCTCCTGACTGGGAAGTGCGTAGCTATGCATGGCTATATGTGTAGGCCATGGCATGAGCCCCTCCATGTCTGTCAATGGAAACAATACACAATACTCTGCTTGTAAGTTTGTTTTTTCCTTTTTTGCAATATTATAACTGTATATACATTTATTGCTTTTATTACAAGTAAACATTTTAGCCATAAAAGCTGCACTCTATCTGTTTACTCTGCGCCTTAACCCTATAAGCCAGCATTATATCACAGGTTATGGTTGCCCAGTGAGGAAGTTACGCTTTTGCTGCATTTTACCTGGCTGTAACAGGGAGTTTGTTTTTAGAGGCTGATTTCAGAGTAAACATGTTTTTCTTTGAGTGGTCAGCATGGCTGCTACGGGACTGACTAGTCTGCCATTTGAGCGCTTAGATGGCACAAACTATCGGACCTGGTGTGTGAAGATTAAATCATTCTTTTTAAAAGAAGGCTTGTGGCGATATGTGGAAAACCCACCTCCAGCAGGTCCCGTTTCTGAGGAAGTGCAATTGCGTTAAATTAGTGCTTCCTCCTTTTCTTGCTTGCGTTTTTGTAATGGGACCATATCTGTCTGATGGTAATTTTTATTCTGAGGGCCGTCAACTGATGGAAAGAAAAAAAAGAAGGTATACCATTGAACAATTAGGGCACAAACTGTGAATGTAGACCATTAGCTTCATCTCTTATTTCTCCAACACTTTCTTTTCTCTATATTTTGCTGAATTCCAATTTATTTTGCATTGTGACACTGTCGCAAGGACAATCAGGTTGTGTTTTTGCCGTACTATTTCCTACATTTCATGTTTTTCTTCCTCTAACCAAACAAGGTCATTTTCCCTAAGACTGAACAAGGAGTACCTATGGGAAACAGAATTGTATGAAGGAGAATGGAAAGAGACTGAGATCATAGTATAAGGGGAAGCTTAGATCTGGTGAATGTTTGCCTTCCCAGTTTATTTATTTACTTATTCGGCTTATAAGCCTAATCATGAAGTAATTCAAGCAGACTTTTTGGAAGGCACTTTATGCATGGGCACATGAGGCATAAATACATCATTGGCATCTTCATCAATTGAAATGGAAAGCTGAGCCTGCTGAATGCACCTGGAGGCATACCTCTACAGGACAATGTGCAGGTGGACGCCTCTGTAGAAGCGAGGAGTCTCTCCCACAGGAGAGAAAGAGGCATGTCCACATAGCTTAAAGTGGCCAATAGGGATCAGAAGGAAGCAAGAGTCAGAAATCACATTATCTGCATAACATTATCTCCATGGCCAACATTTTGCTGGCAAAAAAGAGGCGACTTGTCTTTAAAACTGGAATAGCTTTCAGCTGCCTCAGTGGGCTGAAGCCGAGACAAAGGCCACATCAGCAGAACATTGCACAGAAAAACAGTTTCTGGAGAATGTTTCTGGCACAGTTCTGGGAAGATGAGTAAGAACCCTTAATCTCTTCATGCGAAGATTACA
Organism: Charina bottae; assembly: GCA_023362775.1. Taxonomy (NCBI): domain Eukaryota; kingdom Metazoa; phylum Chordata; class Lepidosauria; order Squamata; family Charinaidae; genus Charina; species Charina bottae. The sequence continues at coordinate 34,068,495 of JALMGJ010000002.1, read as the reverse complement.
AAAATTGAAACAATTCAATCCCCCTCTAGAAATGGCCACATCTGAGCAAAGGTAAAGGTAAAGGTTCCCACCGCACATTTGTGCAGTCATGTCCGACTCAAGGGGCCGGTGCTCATCTCCGTTTGTTAGCCGAAGAGCCAGCGTTGTCCGAAGACGCTTCCACGGCCATGTGGCCGGCATGACACACACGGAACGCTGTTACCGACCCACCAAAGTTCATTAATTAGTTAAGCTATTAATCTACTTTCATTTGCATGCTTTTGAATTGCCAGGTTGGCAAGAGCTGGGGCTAGTGATGGAGTCACTCCATCATGCGGGGCTAAAGGTTCAAACCTCCGAACTTGCGATCTTCCGATCGACAAGCCTGGCATCTTACCTGCTGAGCCACCACGCCCCTACATCTGAGCAGTTATTCGCAAATCTCTTATTTTCTTCAGAACCCGGGAAAAGTTTCTTCCCACCAGGAAAACATCCAGCTTGGAATTTTATGGAAGAAACAGCAGCAGCCTATCTCTTATTCAAACTAGTTCTTTAACAATTGGAAGCCAGGAAAGGCATTCTTACCCAGAGAAGCCACATTCCTAGAATTCTCCAGCATGACTTCTTCATGCAGAGCTTTTTGGTCAGAATCCAGGACAACCCACTCCTCTTCGGTAAAACACACAGCCACATCCTTGAAGGACACAGGACCCTGAAGGAGGACAAATATTTTTCCTATTAGCAGACATGGCACGAGGAGAGTTTAAAGTTCTCTCCCGTAACTCAAATCAGAAAAACCGGCAGAGCTCACAGCCTCTTCTTGGAGTGATACTTAAGATGAAACCTGTGAATGACCTTCAATGGAATCCGATAATAATATCTTTCCAAGGAGTTTGGCTAACATTGTTCAGCACTGCCATCCATCCATCCATCCATCCATCCATCCATCCATCCATCCCACTGAGGCTTTCCAGAACAAGATTTCTGAGAGGAAAGAGGCTCTATGGGGCACCTGTTAGACATTCTAGCCCATCATCTGTGGTGTTCCTCAAGAATCATTGCCATCCCCATTGAAAAGCTAGGCAAAACTGCTGACAGATCAGCCAGGGAATGGCATGGGAGCTGGACGATGTCCAAAACATGTGCAACCCAACCATTTGCCATTATAGGAAAGGAGAAATCCGTGTCCGACCAGCTGGGACCAGATCTGTAGTTTCTGCTTCAGCATGAAGAGGAGATGCTTCCACAAGATCCAGCAATGTTGTTCTGCTCTCTATGAGTGAGTCAAAGGTGGTGGAAGAAGATGTATTAAAAATATGATCAATAAATTCTGCAGAGACACTATATACAAATCCCATTCTTGCCCACCAGCTCAAGGTTTAGGAGTAAAAGAATTGGTGAATACATCTGTCCAGAGAGTTGGGAACTTCACTGCATGCATAATGAACTACCCCCCCTCTTACCTGGCGACGTGGCCTGAGCTTGATCCTCTGCAGAGGCCACCTCCAACAGCAGCACCTGGGAGGACTTAGAGAGAGGCACCCTTGGTTTGGGCCTTTCAGCGACCACATCCATCAAGGGCACCTGCATCAGGAACGACTGCCAGGAACAAAGAACAAGGGGAGTTTGGGACGCCCAAAGGAGTAGATTCTTGCCCAGGGCCCCAACATTTGGACCTGCCTCCCGCCCACCCACCACTGGACTGGAAGGAGGACTGGCTTCCCTCCTGCTTCTCCTGGGACATTATCCAGAAAGGACAACGGGGTTGCCTAAAGAGGATGCGAACCCCCTTCCTTCTATTGTTAGCTCCGGAAACGGCTCAAAGAGGGGCGTTTAAGGACGCCAAAGTACAGTCCCTCAGGCCATACTCCACTTGGAGTGCCAGGACGAAATGGGCTCCCACCTGCAGCTCTCCCTGCTTCTCGTCCTCGGCCTGGCTCAGGAGGAAGCCTTCGACCAGGGCCACCGCTTGGGAACTGGTTTCTGCTCCACACTCCCTCACCCAGCTTCCCAGCTCCAGGGTCAGGATGGCCAGGAGTTGCTCCAGGATCACCAGGTCCAGGATCTCAGCCTTGCTGTGCTTCTCTGGCTTCAACCACTGACAACAAAGGTGGTGGAGCTGGCTGCAAACCTCTCGGGGCCCCAAGGTCTCCTGGTAGCGGACGTTCCTGAAGTGCTGCCGTGGCGAATCCCAAGGGATGCTCCCTTCCTTTGGCATGTTCTGTCCCGCTCTTCTCCAACGCTCCCCACAGCTCTTAACCCAAGCAGCGGGAGAGCCTTTTCCTGCTACGTTCTGCAAGTCCATTTTCCTTCTCGACTCAAAGGGACCTCCAAAACCACTTTAATTCATAGGCCCATCACTGCATGAATTGGACTTGCATCAAAGTAAAGCACCCATCTTTGATTAGAAGTTCTCTAAGAGACGCAGACTCTTCACGCACCCACAATATGCTTCCAATCTGAAGCAAAAAAGAAACGGCAAAACCAGCTGCGTTTTAGCGGGCAGCACCTGAATCAAACCCACAAGAGTTAAGTTTTACAGACCATCCTAAAGTCGTTCGGGGAGGCTTTTCGCTGGTCGTGCTGGCGGCCAGGCTGAAGCCTCCATGCAGAGTGGGGCCAAAATAACCTGTCCATTCATAGTCATGCGGAGCGTGCTCTCCCCTCTATTTGCTCGCAATGGGGCTTTGCAAGGGAAAAGTGTGCCCTTCTTCCCCGCAACCACCAGAGCTCTCCCCATTTTTCTAATTCTAATTCCATTTAAATACCCACATTTACTAAATGTTGGGATTTTCTTGCCGGACAGCCAACTCGACGGTCACTTTGGCTTCTTTTAAGAGCAAAGGCACACCGGACTTCATTCCTGGGACCACTTCTCAGCGCTTCCCCTTCTTCGAAGGGTTAAAATAAGAGAGTACTTCTTCCCAGAGAGGAGAAATTCCAGCGGGAAATCATCGCTTCCCGTCCCCGCCTCTAGAACTCCCGTTACGCAAACACGTCGTCTCCGTGTGGCAGCCAATGCTGGCCGGCGTGGGACGCATGCTCATTTCCATTTGGAAGCTAGACAGATGCCAGGCGCTGCAAGATTCTCAGTAGGGAGCCGTCTGCTGGATTTTGCAGGCGGATCCTGGAGATTCTTCTCAGAGCGGGAGCGGGGGGTTCTGGGGAAATACGCGCATTAGTGCACATGCAGTCATTGGGTCTCCAACTGCGTTGTGCGAACAGCATTTTACAGTGCTGATAGATTTACCTGTTAGCATTAAGTACTTGTTGGACCCAAAGTTGGTCCCGTGTCCAAGCACGTTTAACTTAGTACGAAGAACCCAAAATAAATTCACACCAAGACGAGAAATAGGATAACCCTTTTAATTGAGCTCAAGTAATAGGGGGCAACCTCCTCTGAAAAGGAGAGCCCCGAACAAAAGGAGACATCCACATTTATACATTTCTGATCTTTAACACATACATCACACAGGATATACAGTAAGGTCTTTTAAGATTTAACAATAGTGTAAAGGTCAAGATTCTACAGATATCACAATTTAATTTACAGATGTCACAAGTTTATTATGGATATCCCGGAATTTACATAAGAGGAGGGGAGAGGTCTGGTGTTAGGTGGTTATCTCACAGGGATTTGTGAAACAGACAAAGGTGGATGTAATCAAGATTTCCTTCGTGTGAAGAGATAAACAGTGGTGGATGCAATCGAGACTTCCTTCTTGTGAAGAGATTAACTATTTGTCCCTAATTAAGATTTTCCATGGCATCCACAGTTCATACATTCTGCTGAACACACACACATTTCATGAGGAGGGGGGTTTAATAGAGTCCAACTCAACAATCCCCCCCTTTGACTCGCAGCGCCCCTTTCCGCTGACGAGTCACTTATCCCCTCCAATTCTCCTGTGGTTTGATAGAGCACTTTAGTCCTGGCTTTGTTGGGGAAGCAGGTTTTACATACTGAAATACACATCGGCATACACTGAAGGGCTATACAGGTTGTTACAATTAGAGCGATTAAGACAGCAACTGCGCTGACCAAGGTCTTTAACCAGTTAAAATTAGGCAACCAGGAGGTGAGCATTTCAAAGGGATTCCATCCCTGTCTGGCCAGTTCTCTTGCTTGTTGCTGTAACTTTGCTACCTCTCGTCGATGCTGCGAAACGATGTCATAATAATCAGGAATCTCATCGCTGGTGTTAGCGATCCAGGTGCAGCATTGGTAGTCTAAGGTCTGCTCACAAAGTCCTGTTACAGCAGCGGTCAGAGATTTGATTTTCATCTCATTCCTGAGAACAGCCTGGCGTATTGCCCTTATTTCTTCATTGAGTAACCCTATCTCTAGTTGACTTTCATTTACAATGGAATCCATAATCTCAGAGTAATTATTGAGCCTATTCATCATCTCAATCCCCCATCCTGTGCTTGAGGGGAACCAGGACCAAGTTTTGTCGCCAGTGGAGAATAGCTCCCTTCTCTGACGTATTGCCAAAGGGTAGCGAGGGTGTCCTTCCCCTACTAAATGATGTTTCTTTCCTTCTATAACTTGCAATACTGGTATGATGCGTGCCACATAACACCATCCAACCCTATCCACAGGAAACCATTGGAAACATTTACTACCACAACAGTAAAACAAATTCCTTCCAGCATAGGGCAACACTCCTGTCTTACCATCTTTACCTTGTAGTCCATCCATGATGGCCCACAGCCACTTAATTGTATCATCAAACTGAGGAGACAGATGGCGCGGTATACCATCTGTAAAAAATAAACTAAACAAGTCACACTTCCCTCCCTGTTCGATATTCAACGGTTCTCCAGCATCTCCAAACACATGAAAAAAAGCTTTCGCTGTTTTATTTTTTTCTCCCTGCCAGGTCAAATTATGTTTGGAAGCTGCACAGGAGGAGGCATCCTGAACTCTTTGCCCCTGAATACACCAATCAGGACTCCAAAGGGTTCCCACTATTTCTACTGGTTGGGTTTTGTTAACCTTTTGACGTCCATGGGACAATCTGAAATAATGAAGGGGGGCGGTCAAATTGATTATCTCAGAAACATTAAGGGGGACTGCCATCATGGGTATATTCTGTGTTTCCTCATGCAATTTGGAACATACCCAGCATGATGGAACTCCAGAGCTTCGAGCATAGTGATATTTTAACCGAAGCAGATTGTTTTTAAATGGAGGACTTTGCTCCTGCTCCATGTGGAGAGTTCCTGTAACAGATTTCCGAGCGAATTCCATGCCCACCGCCCAAAGGCAACAAATTGTCAACATCCACTTCATGATTCGGTTATATAAAATCTAGTTCCCCCAACACAACTGAGAATATGAACACCTAAGTTAAGGTGGCTATGAGGGTCATAGGGAAAAGCGGATCGGTCATCAGGGCACTCAGGGGCACACAACAACTCAGTTTCAGTTCTCTGTAAGGATGATCGCGATCCCTGCCTTCCCCAGAAATTGACATTAACAGAACGTCTGATCTGCCATGGAATGCTTTCATGGTAGATTTGAGGCTCAGCCCGCCAGGGGCGCCGATCTGAAACACAATGAGCTTGCGGTGTGGGCGATCCTCCCATGTGCTCACCACCGTTTTTGTATTGCTTGAAGGTTAATCTCTGGTGGTGATACAGGAGTCACTTCAGTGTGGCTGACGGGTGAAAAAGTTCTTGGTTTGAGCAAGATGGCACCCACTGTCACCTTTGTGATGGGTCGGGGATCTCGAGGTAATCTGTGAGAAATTACTTGCAGTTTAGGCGTCGGTTCTCCTCCCATTCGCAAATTGTCCTTTCCTAATGGTCAGTTTCAGAGGGTCCTCTGGATCAGGTTCCGCTTCCCACTGTGGTTCGGGTGCCGCAGCCGATTTCAAATGGGTGTGATGAATCCACTTGGGGTATCCGTCCACCTTCACAGCCGTGTGAGTGGTTAATAGCACTTGGCATGGACCCTTCCACTTGGGTTGGAGAGGGTCAGACAGGACCCACCGCTTCACATACACCCAATCACCAGGCTGGTACTTGTGCACAGGATGGTCCAGTCCTGCAGGAACAGATAGCTGAACAAATTTAGCAAGAGCCCTAAAATTTTTCATCAACTGTATGGTATACTGCTTTGTTGCTTCCACCCCTATTTGCGATGGATCTCCCTTTGTCCTTGTGCAGAAATATGGGCGCCCGTACATAAGTTCAAAGGGAGACAATCCAAGTCGTCTGTTGGGCAGGACCCGCATTCGCAAAAGTGCAATGGGGAGGGCTTGTGGCCATTTCAATTTCGCTTCCTGAGCCAATTTCGCAACAGCCCTTTTCAATAAGCCGTTAGCCTTCTCTGCCCGTCCCCCCGACGAAGGGTGGTACGGGGTGTGAAATTTCCAGTGGATTCCCAAAGCCCCTGACACTTCTTGGACCACCTTTGAAACAAAATGGGATCCCTGATCGCTCCCAATCCCCCCCACCGGTAACCCAAATCGGGGAATGATCTCTTGTAGCAAGGCTTTTACAACTTCTCTGGCTTTATTGCTTCTGGTGGGGAAGGCTTCAATCCACCCCGAAAAGGTGTCTACCAAGACCAACAAGTATCGGAGCCCCTGGGTCCGAGGTAGCTCAGTGAAATCAATTTCCCAAAAGCTCCCAGGAAACAATCCCTTTTCTAGCCTCCCCAACTCTGGCTTGTTCGGGCCCCGTCTAGGGTTGTTTGTCTGACAGATCACACAGGTTTTTACCACCTCCTCGGCCCTTTTATAGATCCCTGGGCAGATGTAAGATGAGGTCAAGACATCAATGAGGGCTTTTGGTCCAAAATGTGAGGTGGTGTGTAAGGTTTTTAAAATCGGGAATACTTCATGGCGTGGCAAAATGGGCTTCCCTTCTAGATACCACCACTGTCCTTTTAAAACCCCACCCTGCCTTTTCTACCTACTTCCTTCCTCTTCTGTGTATTGGGGTTTTTCGAGGCTTATGTCTTTACTAGGCAGGAGGGACAAGATCCTTTGTGCCCGGTCTATTGGCAATGAAGCTGCTTGCTTTGCCGCCCTATCTGCCATTGCATTTCCCTGAGTATGGGCATCTTTCCCTTTCCCATGGCCCTTTATGTGGACCACAGCTATTTTTCTTGGCAGGTTAACGGAGTCCAGCAAAGCCTTAATTTCAGATCCATATTTAATTGGCTCCCCCCTAGCATCTAAGAGTCCTCGCTCTTTCCAAATTGACCCAAAGGCTTGGACTACATTAAAAGCATACTTGCTGTCAGTAAATATGGTGGCCCTTTTCCCTTTAGCCATCTCCAGTGCCCGTCTCAGAGCAATCAGCTCTGCTTTTTGAGCCGAGGTGCCCACAGGCAAGGGTTCGGCTTCTATCACTTCCTTCAGAGTCACCACTGCATAACCAGCTTTTCGTTTCCCATCAGAGACAAAGCTACTGCCATCGGTGTAAAACTGCACCTCTGAGGCTGGCAGGGGCTGATCTTTTAAGTCTGGTCTACTGGCATAGACCTCTTCAATCACTTGCACACAGTCATGGGAGCTTTCAACTCCTGTTTGAGGCATGAGGGTAGCTGGGTTGAATCGGTCTGACCGTATTAGGGTAACTTTAGTTGGGTCAAGTAATGCCGCCTGATATTTAGCCATCCTTCCTGCAGTCAACCACAGCCCCCCCTTTGTTTCCAACAGATCTTTTATCATGTGTGGGGTCTCTATCGTGATTGCTGCCCCGAAAGTGACTTTTTCTGCTTCTTTTAATAGGAGCGCTGCTGCTGCAGCCGCCCGTAGGCAGGCAGGCCAACCTTGTGCCACCCCATCCACTTGTTTGGAGAAGTATGCCACCGGTCTTTCCCAATTTCCCAGTTTTTGAGACAGAACCCCGTTTGCCACCCCCTTTGTCTCCGACACAAAAAGAGTAAAGGGTTTCGTCAGATCTGGCAGACCAAGAGCGGGGGCTGTTGACAAAGCCCGCTTCATTTCCTGGAAGGCTTGTTGGTGAGACGTTTCCCAGTTTAAAGGCTCACTGTCTTTCCCTTTCAAACTCTCATAGAGGGGTTTAGCCAGGACCCCAAAATTGGGAATCCAGATGCGGCAGAACCCAGCCGTTCCCAGGAACCCCCTCAATTCTTTTCTAGTTTTAGGAGGGGCCAAGTTTTGTATGGCCCCTATGCGCTCGGGAGTCAAACTTCGTGTCCCATCCTCAAGGTAGTATCCTAAATACTTTACTTTTCTCTGGACTATCTGTGCACACATTTCATGAGGAGGGGGGTTTAATAGAGTCCAACTCAACATACTTAATGAAAACGGTGCTGTTTTTTGATGGTTCCCTCTTCCTGACTCCACTCCCTCCTCCCCGTGGAGCCCCTTGAAGGTCTGCAATTTAGCCAATTATTCCTACTTCTTTTTAGGCTATGGAAGACCACTTTGGGGCCGCAGAATTTTGAGTGATTTTTTTTTTTGCTGATCTTTCTTCATACAGCTGTCTTCATAATTTGTTTTAATGCTTAATTTGTATTATTGTTACCCAAGTTGAGTTTTTTAATTAAAAGAAAATTGTGGAATGGAAATTTCTGTGGCCAGTAAAATTAAGTTTTTGTTTAAATTCAGGGTATGTAAACCTTGTAAAAACCGTTAAAAGAAAGTGAAGTTTGCAAACTTTGTAACCAAATAAGTGTGTTGTGATAGGCTGTTACCCACCTCACCAGATTAGCTGATGAAGGATTGGGAGGAGAATGTAGGGTATATTAACCACGCCCTTGGCTTCTGTAAGGGTGTGTCTCTCTTGCGAGGGAACACCACGCTTTGCAAACCGTTTCTATTATTGAATTACATAAACTCTGTTTCTTTTTACCGAACTCTGTGTGTGAAACTTTCTTAAATTTCCAGCCGACAGTTTGGGGGCTCGTCCGGGATCCATCTCGACGGGGCAGACCAATAAGTGGACCCTCTGGGTGCACCCCACTCCCTTTGTGAGTGGAGGGGATCCCTTCTGGGCTGCTACGCGAGCTCTGGAAGCCCGTAAAATTGGCTAAACGCGGAAAGTAGGTTTAAGAAACAGATTCCTAGGTAAGGTGTTGTGAGAAAGTGCTGAAGAAGCCCCTCGAGAACCGGGCAACCCTGTGCACAGGCCTTGGTGAGTATCCAGTAGTGACTTCGGTCATTACGGTATCGGGTCCCCAAGGCGGTTGATTGGGCGGGCAGGCTAGTGTGATTGGAAGACCTCTGAGAGTGTGTTGAGACGTCCTTTTGAGGGACCTTAGTAGAAGGTCTGCAGGACGAAGTGAGTGCGGACTCCCAACCTGCGGTTCCATACCCTCGCGAGAGGATTGGCCAGGGACGGAGGGCTGAACGACGGAGAGTGGTGTGTGAAGGTCTCAGTAGGAACACCCTTTCAATCGGGTAAGCACTAGTGGGGAAACTGCCGAAGGACCCAAGAGTTGGTCCATGATGGGAAATAAAGGATCCAAAGTAAATAAAACTGTAAGAAAGGTCATAAAAGGAGACAAATTAAGAATAAACCCTGCAGGTCCATTAGGGAAAATATTAGAAAAATGGGGAAGTCCTCCATATAATAGATTAGTTATTGAGAAGAGTTTGGAGAAGGAGACTCTGGTGAAACTTTGTTGTTTCACCTGGTGGGAAGATGAAAAGGTGACCTGGCCAAGGGATGGCAGTAATGACTACTTTGAGTGCCATAACTTGTTCAGATACGTAACATCTAAAGTTCACAAAGAAGTTCCCAATGAGGAAGACTATGCCCTTTTGTGGGTTCCTGATTTGTGGAACTTTCCAGATAATATCATGGTAGCCCAAACAATAGATCCAGAGCCAGAAGAGGAGGAGGATTCTCTAAAGGACGTTCCTCCGCCATATGTGCCCCCTGGAAGGGACAGAATGCGGACACCATCAGTGGCTTCCGCCCCCGTCGACCCCGATGTTTGCTTAACACCAGAAACTAAAGTTATCATCCAGAAGAGTCATCGGGCCAGGGAGGAATTAGATAAGATAGTGAATGAACTTAAGAAAAGGTTGCCGCCTGAGGAATTGGAAACCCCCGTTGAAAACTTATACCCACTGCGCGAAATGCCTAATGGCGTCGATGCAAATGGAGCCAATCGCATTGCATTGGTAGAAGACCCTTTAAAGGCATCAGAATTGAGAGCCTTTAGGAAAGAGATGAAAAACTTCACTGAAGATCCGATAGCTGTTGCTGAACAAATTGATTTGTTGCTAGGACCAAAAATCTATACTTGGGATGAACTTCAAACCATTTTAGCTACTTTATTTAGCTCTGAGGAAAGGAAATTGATAAGGGCAGCGGCCATAAAGCATTGGGATGACAATCACCCTAATCCCGGGGCGGGAAACAGGGGTGTAGATATAATCCCAGAGAATAGACCAAACTGGGATAATAATGATGCCGCGGCCCGACAGAGAATGAGAGAGATGAGGGATACATTGGTGGCAGGGATGAAGAAAGCAATACCTCTTGCCCATAACATAGGGAAGGCAATGAATCTGAGTCAGGAAAAGGATGAACCTCCTTCGGTCTTCTTAGATCGTATGAAACAGAGCTTCCGGAAATATGGGGGAATTGATCCCGATAACCCCATCAACCAGCAAAGTTTAAAGGTTCACTTTATTACTAAAGCGTGGCCTGATATATCAAAGAAATTGCAGAAATTGAATTGGGCAGAAATGAATTTGGATGATTTATTGAGGGAAGCTCAAAAGGTCTTTGTAAACCGAGAGGATGATAAATTAAAACGAAAGCAATGTATGATGGCTGCTAGTATAAAGGAAACCAACCAGATGATGATACAAACTGTGGAAAAAGCTATTGAAAGGATTCCAGAAGTAGCCAGCCGCATGGCGGAACGCGGTAGAGGAAGAGGGAGGATGAGAGGAAAAGGAGGCAAGGGATCTTCCTACCCTTCAGCTGGACGCGGACGGGGGATGGGAATTAGACGAACCTGCTTCCACTGTGGTAAAGAAGGGCATTTTATGCGAGAGTGTCCAGTAATTGACAAAGTCGAACAAATTAATCACATGTTAGAGGAGGATGAGGAACAATACTAGGAAGGTCAGGGGTTCCCTCGAGGAATGGCTCACCATGAACCCTTGATAAATTTAAAGGTGGGCCAGGAAGAAATGGTCTTCTTAGTAGACACGGGGGCTTCGCGAACCTCTGTGTGTACTTTGAATGCTGAATTAAAAATCTCAAAAAGAAAAGGACCCCGTGTGAGCGGGGTAAAGGGGGAATCCTTTGAGGTAAGACAATTAGAACCAATTTCGATTGAACAAGGCCAAAGGAAAATACAGAATGTGGTAATGTTGTATATACCTGAGGCTGGCATTAACATACTAGGTCGAGACCTATTGAGCCGCCTCCAATTAACTATAGATTTCAAGACAGATAAGATTTTTAAATTGACAAAGGAAATGGAGAGTCAAGTAAACCCCAAGGTTTGGGCTAAGGAGGGGAATAGAGGAAGATTAAAAATTAAACCCCTGGAAGTAAAACTGAAAGAAGGGTCTGAAATAGTGTGCTTAAAACAATACCCTATTTCTATGGAGGGAAGAGAAGGACTCCAACCAGTAATTGATCAGTTATTTAAGGATGGACTATTGGAAACTACTATGTCCCCTTATAATACCCCAATTTTACCTGTAAAGAAGCCAGATGGTTCATATCGAATGGTACAGGACTTAAGGGGCGTAAATCAAATAGTGGAGACCAGGCACCCTGTAGTTCCAAATCCCTATACCATACTGGGGAGGATCCCTATGGAACACAGGTGGTTCAGCGTGATAGACCTGAAGGATGCCTTCTGGTCTTGCCCACTGGCTGAGGAATCCCGACCTCTGTTCGCCTTTGAGTGGGAAAACCCCTTTACGGGAAGGAAGCAACAATACCAATGGACTATCCTGCCGCAAGGTTTCACTGAGTCACCAAATTTGTTTGGGCAGGCATTGGAAAGATTACTGGAAGAATTTGTGCCTTCTCCGGGAACACAATTGATTCAGTATGTAGATGATCTATTAATATCAGGGGAAAAGAAAGATAAGGTTGAAAAACAAACTGTGGAATTTTTAAACTTTCTGGAATCCAGGGGTCTAAGGGTCAGTAAAAACAAATTGCAGTGTGTAGAAAGAGAGGTAAGATATCTGGGACATTTGATCAGCCAAGGGAGTAGAAAAATAGACCCTGAACGAATAGAAGGAATTGTTAAACAACCAAGACCTAAGACCCAAAGAGATTTAAGAAAATTTCTTGGACTAGTGGGATATTGTAGATTATGGCTTGAAGACTATGCAAAGTTTGCGCGACCCCTCTATGGAGAATTGGTACGTGGCAAACCAGGAAGGATTCAGTGGAATTCCGAGTTGGACAAGATCTATCAACACCTTAAACATGCCCTGACCAAGGCTCCAGTATTAGGGTTGCCTAACCAAAAGAAACCCTTTCACCTATATGTAACCGTGGAAAATGGAATAGGTCTGGGAGTTTTAGCCCAAAAGTGGTGTGGTCAAAAGAAACCAGTGGCTTATTTGTCCGAAGTGTTGGATGTGGTTACCCAAGGATGGCCTAGCTGCCTCCAAGCAATAGCTGCTGTAGCGAACCTGGTCCAGAAAAGTAGAAAATTAACAAGGGGAGGTTGTCTGATTGTTAGTAGTCCTCACCAAATAAAAGTAATTTTGAAGCAAAAGGCTGGGCGATGGCTCACCGATGCACGGGTTTTGAAATACGAAAGTATTCTATTGGATAATAAGGACTTGGTGATTACGACTGACAACGCCTTAAATCCAGCCCAATTTATGCAAAGGGGAGATAGTCAAGAGGGAGAAACTCCCGAGCATTGGTGTTCAGAGATAATAGAATTGGAAACTAGGATTAGGCCTGATTTGGAGGAGATCCCGTTGGAAAAAGGGGAAAGGCTGTATATAGATGGTTCTGCGAAGGTGATGGAAGGAAAAAGAGCAAATGGATATGCTATAATACAGGAAGGTACTTGGATGTTGGTAGAAAATGGAAAATTGCCAGACCATTGGTCGGCCCAAGCAGCTGAATTGTATGCTCTTTTACGAGCCCTTCAGTTAAGTAAAGGAAAGACAGTGACCATTTACACTGACTCTAGGTATGCCTTTGGGGTGGTACATACATTTGGGAAAATTTGGAAGGAAAGAGGTTATGTAACAAGTCAAGGAAAGGAGATTGCCTATTTAACCTTGATTGAACAGATTTTGGAAGCTTTAACCCTCCCCGAAAAGGTGGCTGTAGTACATATTAGAGCCCATCAGAAGGGTGAGGAGAAAGAGAAGAAAGGAAACCGGCTGGCAGATGAGGAAGCTCAGTTAGCAGGATTATCTGCCCATCTAGTCCAAATAAGAATACTAATTCCCCAGGTAACTGAGGAAGAAGAGATCCCAGTGTTCACTGAAAAAGAACAGGAAAAATTAAAGGGACTAGGAGCAACTAAGAATGAGAAAGGAAGATGGTTTTTGCCTGATGGGAGACAGGTGCTAAACCAGGCAATAATGAGAAGGATTATGGAACGACTGCATGAGGGAAGTCATTGGGGAACCCAAGCCCTCATTGATGCTGTATTAAAGCAGTTTGCAGGACTTAAGATTTACACTACTGCCCAACAGATCACATCCAAGTGTATTGTTTGCCAAAGAGTGAACCAAAGCCATGTAAGAAAGCAACAAAGGGGAGGAAGACCATTAGCACTATATCCATTTCAAAATGTGCAAATAGATTTCACTGAAATGCCCCAGGTAGGACGGTTTAGGTATTTGTTGGTAATAGTTGACCACCTGACTGGATGGGTAGAAGCCTATCCGTGCATAGATGAAACAGCTAGAACCGTGACTAGGTTGCTTTTGGAACACCTAATTCCGAGGTATGGTATAATTCAGCAAATTGATTCAGATCAAGGGAAACATTTTGTGGGGAAGATAGTTCAAGGAATAGTGAAAGCCTTAGGCATTGACTGGACACTACATAGTCCGTGGCATCCTCCATCTTCTGGGAAAGTGGAAAGAATGAATGGGAGAATTAAAACGACTTTGACTAAATTGTATTTGGAAACTGGATTGAATTGGATTAAGGCTCTGCCAATTGCTCTGTTTAGAATAAGGAGTCAACCTAGAAAGGATATAGGGCTCTCACCATACGAGATGCTGTTCGGAATGCCTCTGAAAGGAACGGATCTCCAGGTGGGGACTTTGCCCACCAGTGATAAGGGATTGATAAAATATTTGCAAGCACTGTCCCAGTCTTTTGACTTTTTCAGATCCAGTGGCTTATTGACTCAAACTCCCGAGCTAAGCTTCAAAGTCCATTCGTATAAAGTAGGAGATTGGGTGTGGATCAAACGGTGGAGAGACGAAAAACTCCAGCCCAGGTGGGAAGGTCCCTTCCAAATCCTGCTGATTTCCAATACAGCGGTGCGAACGGCGGAGAGGGGCTGGACCCACTACACCCGACTAAAGCCAAGCACGGAGCCAAAACAGTGGACTAGCGAGATTACGGGACCGTGTAAATTAAAAATAAAAATAAATAAATAAATGAATCGGGGAAGGGATAAAAGAAGGTTGTGGAACATAATATGGCTAGGAGTGAGAATAATTCTGGTGATAAGAGGAGCAATGGCTGAGGAGCAGAACAAAAATTGCACACAATGCATAACTCAGGTATCAGTAGGGAAAAAGACCACCAAAACACTGGTTTATTCTACTACGCAACCTAGCAAATGTAGACCTGAACTTGAACCCTGTATCTTTAATGGAACTCAGTATAGTGTTTGCAAGGAAGGAGAGAAATATAAATGTTATGGGCCAGGAGCAATCCAGTTTTGGCAAGTAGATCTATATGCAGGATTACCAAAGTATCCTTATGGCCAAGGGAACCAACCATATCCCCCTGTAAAAATTTGTACTAACATAACCTATGATCTCCAAAGTCCAGTAATTAAGCTAGAATTTGATAGCTGTAAAGTTTTTGAAAACTTTGTAGGAACATTAATAAAATGGGATTGTGGAACATGGAAAGAGACCTATAAATCTAATCATAAATATTTGTGTAAAACAAAGGTTATTCATGGCGATGGAGGGGGAACTGCACCAGATTACGTTTTAAGTAAGGATGGACTAACCTGGTTGCATCCCCCTTGTGTGTCATGGTGGTGGGTGTGTGATTACACTGGAGGAGGTTATACAGGATGCCCAGGCATTACACAATTTAGAAAAGAAAAAGGTAACAATGTTAGTTTGGAATGGAAACCAGATACCAAAAAGACAAACCACACATTTTATTTTGGATTTGGGATAGATGGGGCGGGACAAGACCCTAAAACTTATATAACTATAGAACAAAGACTGATCTCTCCCCACATGACTAAACGTATTGAGTGGTCGGTATATGACACTATTCAAAGCCTAGAGCAAAATGCCAAGCCCATAGTATCACAAAAGGCTAGAAATTTGTTCTTAGAGTTTGCTGGAGAAGTAGCACAAAATATTGGGATAAAGAATTGTTTTGTGTGTGGAGGAACCAATATGGGGGAACAGTGGCCTTGGGAAGCATTAGAGGCCGAACCAGAACAATTTAATAATATGAGCAAACATGGAAATATAACCGCTAGAACAAATGTCCAAGAAATAACCTGGACTTTGACCACTAATATAATTGGAAACCACTGTTATTATCAAAATGGAACCCACCCAGTAGGCACTTTGATGTGTATGGGGCAGTGGGAAAATGGGCAGTGGAACAGTTCAACCAACCTAACACAACCAGAAAAGCTAAATGAAACTCTTATATCATATGTAAATTCCAGCACAAGTAACTGGACAGCACCTGAGGGAATGTATTGGATATGTGGTAATATGGCTTATGAATACCTCCCAGCTGGGTGGAGTGGGTCATGTATACTAGGATGGATTAAACCCTCTTTCTTTTTACTTCCCCTTAGAGTTAAACAGACCCTAGGAATACAGGTGTATGATAATTGGCAAAGAAGTAAGAGATCAATAGATAATGGAATTGGAGGGATTTCGACAGGACAATGGAAAAATAATGAGTGGCCCCCAGAACGAATTATTGCCTATTACGATCCTGCTACTTGGGCAGAAGATGGATCCTGGGGTTATAGGACACCAATATATTTACTCAACAGACTTATAAGGTTACAGGCAGTAATGGAAATAGCAGGGAGAAGGATAGATACTGCCCTAAACGTAATAGCTAAGGCACAGGACAAGCTTAGAACCGCTGTATATCAGAATAGGTTAGCATTGGATTATCTGTTAGCTAGAGAAGGAGGTGTGTGCGGAAAGTTCAATTTGACCAATTGCTGCTTACAAATAGATGAAACAGGAGGGGTGGTGGCCGATCTTACTGCCGACTTGAGAAAAGTAATACATACCCCGGTACAAACGTGGACAGGATTATTAGATAAGGATGGGATTTTGGGGGGAATCTTTTCAAATTGGAAACAAGCATTGTTTATAGGTTGTATAATTGTGATTGGGCTAATGATATTACCCTGTTTAATTCCCCTTATTAGAAATATGATTCAAAGTTCCATAGAGGGGATAATGTCTAATCATCAATCAATTAAAGCAATGATGATAATGACAGAAATAAACTCCCAGTTAGACCAAATGGAGAAAGGAAAAGCTAATAAAACAAAATCTTAAAGGATTGGGTAAATAAATTACCAAAAGAAGAAATGGGGAAACTGTGGAATGGAAATTTCTGTGGCCAGTAAAATTAAGTTTTTGTTTAAATTCAGGGTATGTAAACCTTGTAAAAACCGTTAAAAGAAAGTGAAGTTTGCAAACTTTGTAACCAAATAAGTGTGTTGTGATAGGCTGTTACCCACCTCACCAGATTAGCTGATGAAGGATTGGGAGGAGAATGTAGGGTATATTAACCACGCCCTTGGCTTCTGTAAGGGTGTGTCTCTCTTGCGAGGGAACACCACGCTTTGCAAACCGTTTCTATTATTGAATTACATAAACTCTGTTTCTTTTTACCGAACTCTGTGTGTGAAACTTTCTTAAATTTCCAGCCGACAAAATGAAAAGCTAGAATCTGAATTTTAAATAAGCAAGTGTGGGAAGAAATTAAGATCTCTCCCCACCTGCCATGTTGTTTCCTCCCAGAACACTGTCTTCCTGCCATTGCTTTCCTTCCTTGAGCAAGGTAAAAGGTTAAAGATTACAAAATAGAATGGGTTTGATGCAAAAGGAGCTACCAGAGATTAAAATGTGACAGGAAACCCAACTGTTTAGACAAAAGATTCCCTTCAGGTTTAATGAGAGACCTTGTAAAACGAAAAGGTCTCAGGGAAACATTCTTCCCCAGCCAAACAGATCTCCATAATCAAAAAACAAAAGATCCCTTCCAAGGTGAACATTCCAAGCTAGTCCAGCTTGGAACTGAGACTATCTGAGGACAGGAAACACAAACAGCAGGGAACCTGACCACAGAGCGCCTCCTCTCTCAACCCCAGTAAACTGCTCTTTCCTAGAATTCCTAGAGAGCGCCCCCTGCCAAGAAACCAACTAAGTGCGCCTTCTCAAAAGTCCCTAGAGGGCGGGAACACTTTTGCATAACAACAGACAAGTTTTCCTATATAAAGAGTTTGTGGGGAAAATGTGAGTGTGGCCACCTCCAACCAGCAGACTCTGTACATGCTCTTGGAAAATAAAATTATCTCTGTTCAAGCAATCGCCTAAACAATGCGTTACCTCAAGGGTCCCCAAACTCTTCAGTTCATCGATCCCTTCATGATATTTCAGATTGTTCATTGACCCCCAAATATTTATTATATGAAAATAATTTAATATATACTACTTTAGGAGTACTATTAATAATAAACAACAACAACATCAACCCCTTGGACAGTCACATTGTTATTCCAGAAAGCTCGGGACCTTTTACCTCGTGTGAGGACCGAATAAACTCGGCTGACCATATTTCCTTGAGGCAAAAATGTCGCCGGATAAAGTGGGTGCGGGTGCACGCGTGGGGGGGACAGGCATGCGTGCGTGCGGGGGTGGTGTCCGGGCGTGAGGTGTGCAGTGGGGGTGCAGGCGTGCGTGGGGTGGGGGCGTGCACACGGACGCGTGCGCTTTGCCGGGAAACATTCAAAAATGGGACCAAATTGAGATTATTACTATAATGACGGGACGCTCCAGAAATGGTGAAATAACGGGAAAGTCCTGTTCAAACCGGAAAGTTCAAACGGAAAAGTCCTGTTCAGGGGCATGGTGGCTCAGCGGGTAAGATGCCAGGCTTGTTGATCGGAAGATCGCAAGTTCGGAGGTTCGAATCCTTAGCCCCGCGTGATGGAGTGACTCCCGCACTAGCCCCAGCTCTTGCCAACCTGGCAATTCGAAAGCATGCAAATGCAAGTAGTTTAATAGGTACCACTTCGGTGGGTAGGTAACAGCGTTCCGCGCGCGCCATGCCAGCCACATGACCATGGAAGCGTCTTCGGACAACGCTGGCTCTTCGGCTAACAAACGGAGATGAGCACCGGCCCCTAGAGTCGGACACGACTGCACAAATGTGCAGGGGAAATCTTTACCTTTTACCTGTTCAAAACGAGATTCCAGATGGTGGAAAGGATTGAGACTTTTATTTGCAAATAAAAGGTTGCCCAGAAGTAAGTTCCAAAATGGGCACACCCCCGCTTGGAGTGAACCCCCTTTATACAATTTTGAACTACGTAAGCTTTGTGATGTAATGGGGTCAGGATGGCCAGGAGTTGCTCCAGGATCACCAGGTCCAGGATCTCAGCCTTGCTGTGCTTCTCTGGCTTCAACCACTGACAACAAAGGTGGCGGAGCCTTTTCCTGCTATGTCCTGCAAGTCCATTTTCTCTCTCGACTCAAAGGGAACTCCAAACACAGCTGCAAGGGACCTCCAAAGCCACTTTAATTCATAGGCCCAACACTGTACAAATAAACCTCAATAGACCATCTTTGATTCTGAGGCATTTTTGCTTCCACAGACACTTCCTGCACCAAGCAAGATACCCTGAGGTGGAAAAGAGAAAAACATAACAGCACAATTTTACTGGAATGCACTTCAAAAATTATCAGAATGACTAGGTCTTCACAACATGCCAGAATAGGCTACCATGGGGTTTCTGGTTGTCTGGCCACCACAGTATAGTAACTCATTTGATGGTTTATCTAGCAGGCACAGCTTATCAGTTATGTTGTGAGAGCACAGTAATTCTATCTTTAGGTTTACTAAGCTCTTGGAACCAGGGATGGTTATTTAGAGACGTCTTTTAATCAAAGCCCATCCAATCCAAAGATCCCAGGGTTAGCTGCAATCCAGGTTTTCAGCTGGAACACAGGTACCATTGTTGGTGTTTGAATAAATACCCAGAATTTACAGATAGATTAATTAGACAGGAGAGGTGAATACTGTAGGTGAGAGGTAATACTTTCTGCAAGTCATTCAATTAGCAGCTATTGTTGAAGTAAGTGGTGACACATACTGCAGCTGATTGAAGGGATCTGAGCAAACCTGGGCCACAGAGTTTGGCCTAGAACAAGGGTCGGAAATGGCGGCTCGCGAGCCACATGCAGCTCTTTGGCCCCTTGAGTGTGGCTCTTCCGCAGCTGAACTCACCCCCGCCCCTTCCACGCGATTGGATCCCGCCCCCAAACTCCGCAGCTCTCCCGCCCTGCCCCACCCCCACCCCGCGCAAAGTCCACGTCAGGTCGAGTAGCCGCCCCTCAGATCCGAAGCCGCAGGCGGAGAGGGCGCCGCCTGCCCGCCACGCTCAGTGCCCCGCGCCACAACCCGATGGCTGGCGGGGAGTGTCCCATGATGATATCGCTGGTCCCTCCCTCGCTCCCTCTCGCGCTTGGCTCTTACGCGCTCTCGCTTTCCAAGGCCGGGGCCACCCACAGCCGCCCACACCTCGCGCACAGCCCGCGGGGTCTCTGCCGCTCTTTCGACGGAGGAGGGACCAGCGTGCCTTGGGAGCTGCTGCTGCTGCTGCTGCTGCTGCTGCTGCTGCTGGCGGCATGTCTGGGGGAAGGCGCGCAGGCGGAGCTGCCAGCAGCCCGCAAGGTCCAGCCAGGGAAGGTGAGCGAGGGCTGGGGCGGCCGGCCAAGCGGCAGCACAGCCCTGTATCTTGGCTTCCGCCCCCTGCTTCCTCGGCCAACTAGTAAAACTTACAGATTTGGCCGTTCAGCTCCCCACCCCCTTTTCAACACAATGTTTTCTATCTTCTTTCTAACGCGCACACACAACCACAAGTGGAGTTCTAACCATGTCAACCGATTTTTCTATCCTTGTAAAAGGACTGCAAGCTGACCACGCTTGGGTGTTGCAGAAAACGAATTATCCACGGCCATTCCGACGCTCAGATGATTTATGCGGGTGCGCGCGCATGCTAATGCCTTGGGTCTGTGATCTCTCCCCCCGCCCCCGTAACCCCGACTTTCCCCTGAAACTCTTGCTCCTATTTCACCGGAAGGGGGACAGACGGGGCTGTCGGTGACCCAGGCTGGAAATCTGGACTCCGCGGACGACCATTCCGCCTGGGACTCACAGCAAGGGGGAGCGGAGCAGAGGGCCAGGCGGGCAGAAAGAGGTGGAGGCGGAGCTGGGCCTGGCGGTATATTGTCTACCGGGCTTAACCCCTCGCGTGCTGCGGGCAGTACGAGGGGCAGAGACAGAGGGGCGGGCTATGGAGACAGTAAGGGGATCCCAGCTGGGGGGAAAGGGGAGAAACTTGGAAAAGGCATCGGAGGGCATACCTGGTTGACCACACATAGTGCTACGGCTTGCCTGTGCAGCCCAGCGGAATCTGGAGAAGACCAGGCCATACTTTCCCCGGGGGGCGGGCGGGCAGGGAGATGGGGAGCCAAGCTCCCAGCCCAGGGGTGGGGAGGAGGAGGCGGCTGAGGATCTAAAATGCGCGCCCTGGAGCAGGGAGGGAGGGGAGAAGGCGCGCCTCGAGGCTGCTTGGAGAAGCTGCGCCCTGGCTGGGTTTGGGGACGGTGGCGTTTGGAGAGGGCAAATGTTCCCCTGCTTCCCAGAGCTCTGAGCCAGGCTCCTTCATGCAAAGACGCAGACTTTTCCGCTACAATCCGCCCCTTTGAAGGTGTCCCGAGAATTTTCCATTTGACAGAAGTAGACTAACAGCCCCGCCCGCCCGGCCCCCAGCCCCCCATTTTGTCTTTTAAGCCAGCAGGTCCGTAATTGATCCCCCTACACCAGGCATGGCGGCAGGCGTGGCGGCCCCCCAGTGCACGCCATTGGCTCCTGCCCCCAAACCCCGCCCCTTCCACGCGATTGGTCCCCGCCCGCAAACCCCGCCCCCTTCCACGTGATTGGTCCCCACCCGCAAACCCCACCCCCTTCCACGTGATTGGCTCCCACCCTCAAACTCCGCCCCCTGGCTCTCGAGCATGTCAAAATGCCCTCAAGCATGTCAAAATGGCTCCTGGCATAAAAAAGTTTGCTGACCCCTGGCCTAGAAAATAAAATGTTATAATGCTTTCCATAGTGCAACACTGTTAGAACTCCACTGAACCAAAGCTATTGCCTGAACCAAAGAATTGTCACCCAAGGATGACCCTTGAGATGAGCCTCAGCGAGGCCCCAAAGAATTCTGCATAGAAATGTTAAGTGCTAAATAGTAATTCTACCTTTCTCAGGAATGCATACCAGCCTGGGGCCCCCTATCTGGTCAGCATCTTCTTCCTGATATAAGCTAACATGTTTACTTGACTTTCCTGTAGTAAATCTTTTGTTCCCCCTCCTAAGATGTAAATGTATGAAGATGTGATTTTATGGTTTTGACCTCAGTGATTTAGTTTTGCTTGTATAACCCGAATGTCCTTAAAGTGTTACTTTTATCTATGTCAGATGCAAGTGTTAATCTCTGGCCTCCAGGATGTGCCCATGGAACAATTGGTGTGAATATTCACAGGCCCCTCTCTTTGTAACTATGTTGATGACCCACATCACCTCATGACCTGATGAATCCCAGAATCCCTCAGCCCTGGGCGGGACCCTGATCCCCAAAAGCTAGCCAATCCCAGGGAATGGTCAGGGGACACTTCACCCACATATGGGCATACCATCATCATCCTCACTTCCTGCTTGTAAACCCTGTATAAAAGTTTGTGTTCCTTTGTACTTGGCATGGTGGTTCCACTCAGAGGTCACTTGCACGTGACAGCTGTATGGTCCTCCATCCGGCAATCTTGCTTGGCACCAAATAAACTTGCTGCTGTTCCTTTCCAAAGTCTTCCTTCATATTTGGTTTTCTCTAAGAGGCGCATGGTAAGTTTTGGTGCCTTACATGATATAGTTTAAGATGGGTGTGGCAGATAATTTGTTTGACCTATAACATGATTGGTCAATTTAAGTATATAAGCAGAGGAGTTTTGGTGTTCATTCTCTCCTCGTTACTATCTTCTCATCTGTATCTGTGGACGTTACTGGACTGTATTGACTGTGTATGTATATAGAGTAAATAGATTATTTTATCTAATCTCTTGTGTCTGCTTACTCAATAGAATAGTTAGAATAGAATAGTTGTGTACTCTGACAACTATATTTTCCAGTGTTCACTGAGATTCTGAGGGTGGAGGATCCTGCCCACCCCCGCCACCAGTGCACTGGACCTGCTTTGAAGCTGGTGCTGGGAAGTCTGCATGCAGAGCGCAGAGCCAGGAATAAATGCATTTGATGCGTTTGGGGATATTGCTTCCTCGCAGCCAACAAGACGGCCACTTTGGCTTCGAGAGGAGAAAATCCACACTCACATCCAGGTCTATTCCCGCAGGAACTTCCAGTGCTTCCATTCCTCTCCACGGATTGATATGAGAAGGCTTCTTCCTAGAGAGGCAGCATCTCCCCCCCCCCCCCCGCAACCCTCACTTCCTGCCCTCTCCTTCAAACATCCCCCTTCTGCAATCCTTCCGCCTGGCAGAGATGAGGCACATGCTCAGTTCGACTTCGAAGCTAGGATGCTGCCGGGACTCCAAGGTTCGAAAGCGGGAACCAGCTGCTCAATTCGACTCAGATACATTAAAAGCGAAACGTGTTGGTATTTGATAATGCCAGAGATTAAGATGGAAAAGGAAGCCCAACTGCTCAGACAAAGGATTCCCTTCCGATTCAATCGGAAAGCTTGGAACACAAAAGGTCAGCTCATTCACAGAACTTAGCCAGCCCATTCAGTTAGACCTTCTCCCCCAGCCAAACAGATCTCCATAATCAAATAACAAAAGATTCCTTCCAAGTTGCACATTCCAAGTAAGTAGACAAAGCCAGAGCCCGCAGGGAACACACACAGGAAACACAAACAGCAGGGGGCCCAACCACAGAGCGCCTCCTCTCTGAAATCTGACAAATTACACTTCTCTCAAGTTCCTAGGGGGCGGGAACACCTTTGCATAGCAACGACCAAGCTCTCCTATATAAATGGCCTGTGAGGAAAATACAGGTGTGGCCACCTTCCAACCAGCATACTCCGTACTTCTGTACTCTGCATTTGCTCTTGGAAATAAACCAGCAAACCTCTGTTCCAGCAACTGCCTGCGTCTATTCATTCCCGGCTTGGGACGAACCTTGGTAAGATTCCTTCTAACAAGGTTATAAAATCTCACCTATAAAGGACACTTATAGTTATCTGGAGAATGGTATGAATCTGTGTAATTTAACATCAAAGGAACTCCTTCAATGTACAAACAACTTATCAAATGCAGTACAGTAGACTCTCTTGACAATCTTTCAAATGCACAAGCAGAGGATTGGGATCTGAATTTGATCGGATAGCTTGGAAAAGTTCATAGAATAACATTCTCTTTAAATCAGCTGGATCAGACAGCAAGAATCATCATCATATACATTGCTGTATATTCTTGCTGTGAAAAGCGGGAAGCCACCTGTTTATATGTAACTTTGTAGAAGTTTTTTCTTTTTTGTTTTTGCACTTTTAATGTTATTCTTTTTGTATGTAGTGTTTTACTTTTTTTGTAGTTTTTTTATCTTTGTTCTAAAAAATAATAAAATTTTATATAAAAAAAAGAATCATCATCATCATCATCATCATCATCATCATCCACTCCTTTAAAATAAAGTAATTGAAAATTACTCCAGCAAAGGAGATCGTTACCTTGTCCTGGTGCTGGACCTTGAGCACCTCAATGAGCACCATGAGCTAAACTGTGAAGGAACACCCAAGACGGGAAGGTCATGGCACAGAGGTCAGACTAAATATGATCCCTGGGGAAGGTAACGGCAACCCACCCCAGTATTCTTGCCGTGAAAACTAAATGGATCAGTAGAACCAGAGATAGATAGATAGATAGATAGATAGATAGATAGATAGATAGATAGATAGATAGATGATAGATAGATATCATCTATCTATCTATCTATCTATCTATCTATCTATCTATCTATCTATCACATTTGTATCCCGCCCATCTCCCCCACAAGGAGGGACCCTGGGGGGTTCACAGCAAAAATTTAAAATCAATAAAACTATAAATATCAGTAAAAACAAAACGTACATATATATATTACACAATTTGATCCAGAATGGTAGGTTTCATCGCATCGGTCGATAAGGCTGGATACGGCAGATCTAAGGGGCCAGCCAACCCCAAGACTGGCTGTTCCCCTCCCCTCTCCAAGCATGATGACATAACGAGCTTTTTAGATTTCTTCTAAAGTCCAGGAGAGAGGGGGCCGATCTTATTTCAGGAGGTAGAGTGTTCCAAAGGGCGGGGGCTACCGCCCTTTCAGGAGGTAGAGTGTTCCAAAGGGCAGAGAAGGCACGCCTCCTAGACCTCGTCAGATGGAACTCTCTTACAGACGGGGTTCGTAGCGTGCCCTCTCTACAGGACCGGGTGGGACGGGTTGATTGAACGGGGATGAGGCGGTCCTTCAGGTAACCTGGTCCCATGCCATGTAGGGCTTTAAAGGTGATAACCAACACCTTGAATTGAATCCGGAAGCAAACGGACCCAATGCAGCTCACGGAGCAAAGGTGTTATATGTGCCGATCTTGAGGCACCTAAAATCGCCTGAGCAGCTGAATTCTGAACCAGCTGAAGCTTCTGGATGCTCTTCAAGGGTAGCCCCATGTAGAGCGCATTACAATAGTCTATCTGGGAGATGACCAGGGCATGAGTGACTGTTCGAAGGGCCTCTTGCTCCAGGAAAGGGCGTAACTGGTGCACAACAAAAAGATGTGAAAAGGCACTTCTGGCCACGACTGCCACCTGCTCTTCGAGCAGGAGTCGTGAGTCCAAGAGGACCCCCAAGTTACGCACCGGGTCTGTCTGGGGTAGTGCAACCCCATCCAGAACTAAAGATGATAGATTCCCAGACACCGAGGGGCCATTGATCCACAGCCACTCTGTCTTACCAGGGTTCAGCTGAAGCCTGTTGTTCCCCATCCAGACCCCCACAGCCCCCAGGCACTTGGACAGGGTAGTCACAACATCACTCACTTCCCCCGAGATGGAGATGTATAACTGTGTATCATCAGCATATTGATGATACCTCATCCCGTGGAGACGGATGATCTCACCCAGTGGTTTCACGTAGATGTTAAATAGGAGAGGAGAGAGCACTGAGCCCTGCGGCACCCCACAAAGGAGGGGCCGTGGACCCGATCTCTCCTCCCCTATCAACACCAATTGGGACCGGCCCTGGAGGAAGGAGGTGAACCAGCACAAAACCACACTGCCCACCCCCAACTCTCTGAGTCGTCCCAAAAGGATACCATGGTCGATGGTATCGAAAGCCGCTGAGAGGTCAAGGAGAGCCAGGATGGATGCACTGCCTCCATCCCGCTCCCGCCACAGATCATCCATAAGTGCGACCGATGCTGTTTCCATTCCATATCCCGGCCTGAAACCTGACTGAAAGGGGTCTAGATAATCCGTTTCATCAAGAATCCTCTGGAGCTGCAACGCCACCACTTTCTCAACCACCTTCCCCATAAAGGGGAGGTGGGAGACTGGACGAAAATTGTCCAGTACAACAGGGTCCAGCGATGGTTTCTTGAGGAGGGGGCGCACCAATGCCTCCTTGAAGGCCGCCGGAAACACCCCCTCTTGCAAGTATGCATTTACCATCGACTGGACCCAGCCACACGTCACCTCCCGAGCTGATTGAACCAGCCAGGAGGGACATGGATCTAATTCGCACGTGGTGGCATTTACAGTCCAGAGGATCCTATCCACTTCCTCGGGTCCAACAGGATCAAACTGTTCCCAGATAACAGGGTAAGGACGTTCCTCAGACATCTCCCCAGACCATGTTTCACGCTTAGAGTCTAACTTAGAGCGAATCCGAGCGATGATATTATTATTATTATTATTATTATTATTATTATTATTATTATTATTATTATTTGAATTTATCCCCGCCCATCTCTACCATGGTAGATTTTATCCTACAGATGCCTGGAAAACTCCTCAGCATGCCCCTGCAGATGATTTTCTGAATCACCTTTCCCCAAAAGGGATCGGGTGATCCTGAACAGGGCCGCTGGGCGGCATTCTGTGGATGCAATAAGAGCGGAGAAATACTGGCGTTTCGCCGCTCCTACCGCCACAAGGTAGGCCTTAACCGCGGCTCTAGCTTGTGTTCGGTTGGGTTCGGTCTTTGTCTTCCTCCAGCGGCGCTCTAGGCATCTCTTAATCCTCTTCAGGACCCTCAACTCCTCCATGAACCACGGGGAGTGTCGGGTTCGATAGGACAAGAGAGGCCGCACAGGCGAGATCCTGTCCAAGGTCCAAGCTAGGACCTCCGCTGGACCACGCAGCAGATCTCTGGGGACAACCCCCAGCTCCCTCTGAAACCGAATTGAGTCCATCAGTCGCCGGGGGCGGACCGATCGAATAGGTCCTGCCTCCCTGCGGAGTGGAGTGGCATAAGAGAATCTCAAGGCCACCAGGGCATGATCTGACCATGACAAACGGGAAAGATGTAACTCTCTCCTCAGAGCACATTGCCACTGCGCTGACAAGAAAACTAAATCCGGTGTGAGACCACTATCTCTAGTCAGGTCCCAAATAATCTGGGTCAGGCCCATGGCTGCCATGGTGGCCATGAACTCCCGAGCCATCTCTGAGGACCGTCCCAGGGACGGCAGATTGAAATCCCCCAGAACCATAAGTCTGGGGAATTCCACTGCCAACCCCAAGATAGCCTCCTGTAGCTCAGGCAGGGAGGTTGCTACGCAGCAGGGAGGCTGATACAGCAGCAACACTCCCAACTGCTCTCAGGCACCCAATTTAAAAAACAGGGTCTCACAACCGGCTACTTGTGGAGCAGTGCCCCTGAAGGCCACAAGAGACTCTCGGATGACAACTGCCACCCCTCCTCCTCTGCCCTGACATCTCGGCTGGTGCCACACCCGAAACCCAGCCGGGCACATCTCTGACAAAGCCACTCCTCCCTCCGAACCCAGCCAGGTTTCGGTAATACACGCCAGGTCAGCCCCCTCCTCCATGATCAAGTCATTTATGAGGGGGGCCTTGTTGTTAACTGACCCAGCATTAAGTAGCAGCAGCCGGAGGCTATGTCGGTATACCATCGGAATGGGTATACTGATGGGTAACCTCTATTCTTTCCACGTCAGGCAAACCCTCATCATGACCGTCTCCCACCCGGAAACCTATGCCCTCATTGTGGGAGGTTGTGCGGATCCAGAATTGGCCTTTATAGCCACTTACGGATCCACCGTTAAAATTTTACCTTTGGAAGACAATCTTACTCAGCTACGAGTGATCGCCAATGCTAGCCCAGTAACGTTCCTCTCTGTTATGACCTCCTTTCTCGAACTCCAGCTGTTCCACCACACTGCATCTCAGCTGCACAAATCCAGAGGAGGGCTAGATGGCGGCCTAGACATACAAATTCTTAATTATTTACTGCCACCTAGTGCTTAGGCAATCGAGGAATCAATTTGTATACCTTCATGAATTAAACAAAAGTCTGTGGCAGGAAAGAATAAAGAAAAAAAGTGCACCAGACTATTGTACCTAGCGACTGGTGAGGTTCTCGTGGAGGATCCTGTTGGGTGGGCTGGAATTTCAGCTGAGGGAAACCACCACAATCCCCACCCTTAGAAGGTGGCACCTTGAGGCTGAATAGGCAACAATGCAACACAGGCCCATCCCAGGTGCGCAGGAAGGCAGGACACTGTGGGGGCTGCAGGATTTCTTGGATGAGAAGGGAGCATGAAAAGGCAGCTGTGTGGACCGGTTCCTAACCCTGATGGGCGATCAAGCCCACTCGCAGAAACGAAAGCCCATCACTATGTTTGGACATAATGTGGAAAACGCCTCCCCGCCTTGACTGCAGCAATGCCCATGGCTGACTTTGCCTTACCTGTTGGTTACTATCAACTGAGTGGAATTGATGTTGGCATTTGCAAGCCTTGGGACACCACTGCAGGAACACCTCACTTTCATTCCACAACAACTCCATAACTGAGTTGTTCTGAAATTTAAGGCTTTCATTGCCTGATGAATAATGAATATGGACAATGGGGGGAGGGGGGACGAGTCTGAGACCTTTGCCTTGGATCCCAAAAAGCTTTACTTACCTCAGTGTGTTGTGTGAACAGGTTCTACAGATCGTATTTGACGGTGTGTATGTGTTAGTCTGATCAAAATCATGCTGTTTTTGACGCATCCCACTGTACACCTCTGCATTTAGGTATAGAGGTGTGCTTCCAGTTCATTTCATGGATCGTCTTCCTCACGGCTGTTAAGCAAACTATGTGGTCGTTAAGCGAATCACATGAATCCCCATTGATTTTGCTTGCCAGAAGCCAGCCGGGAAAGTAAAAAATGGCGATCACTTGACCACAGGATACTGCGACGGTCATGTGAACCGGTTGCCAAGAACCCAAATTGTGATCACGTGATCATGGGGATGCTGTGACGGTCGTTAAGTGTCAGCACCGGTTGTAAGTCGTTTTTTTCAGCACTGTTGTAAGTCTGAACCATCACTAAATGAATGGTCATTAAGTATGGACTACCCGTATGTAGAAGCTGAAGCTCAAATACTTCGCTAATTAAGCGAAGAGAGGACTCACTGGAAAAGACCCTGATGCTGGGAAAGACTGAAGGCAAAAGGAGAAGGGGACGGCAGAGGATGAGATGGCTAGACAGCATCACCAATGTAATGAACATGAATTTGAGTAAACTCCGGGAGACAGTGGAGGACAGGAAGGCCTGGCGTGCTATGGTCCATGAGGTCACGAAGAGTCGGACACGACTAAACGACTGAACAACAACAACAACCTGTATGTACCTAGGCCTCTATCATATTTTTGCTTATGTTATAATTATTAAATATCTGTTTTTCCAGATCATAGGATTCATTTACTTATTTTATACTATTTACTTCATTAAATCTCGGGGCCACCCAACTTCAAAAAACCCTGGGAGGCTTACACTTTTAAAAGTAAAGAAAGTAAAATAAAAGATCCTGTACATCTGGAGGGGGGAAAAACAGAACATGCCCAAGAAAATCCAATAGGGACTCAACCACCACCTACCCCACAAGACTGGGAGAACAGGCAGGCTCCAAGCACTTTCAAAACATCAGGTGGGAGCCATGTGGAACTTAGCAGGGATGGCTGTTGTGGGTCTTCCGGGCTGTGTGGCCGTGTTCTGGAAGTTGTGGTTCCTAACGTTTCGCCAGCATCTGTGGCCAGCATCTTCAGAGGGCAGGAGCACAGATAGAAGCAAAATCTCTGTGCCCAGGTAGAGTGGCAATGTTCTACTTATAGAGCTAAGGTATAGATTAGGTGGGGTTTTTTGTTGTGTTGAAATGTTAACGAGTGGCTGATGAGCGTGAACCACAACTTCCAGAACACGGCCACACAGCCCGGAAGACCCACAACAGCCATCGAATTCAGGCCGTGAAAGCCTTCGACAATACATTAGCAGGGATGCTGTTTCATTTAATTGTTTGGATTCAAATTGTGTTCAGTGGATACAAAATAAATTAAACTCCCTATCACTTGGAGCAGTGTTTTTCAAATTGGCAACTTGAAGAGGTGTGGACTTCAACTCCCAGAATTCCCCAGCCACCCAGGGAATTCTGGGAGTTGAAGTCCACACTTCTTCAAGTTGCCAAGTTCAAAAAACACTGCCTTAGAGCGGTAATACTGTCCATCCAGCCAAAGGGGCTACATATGTATATTCCAAAGTTGCCCAAATCAGAAAATTGACAGCAATTGTTGGGCTTCCAGTGTTTAATACTTGACAATAGGCAAGCATGGTGATATACTTCCAGATTCGGAAAACTGAATCGTCTCACACTAATTTGTAATGGCATTTTCTGTAATGATATTGTTGGAATTGAAGAACCCCATGGAAATTTTCTAAACAAAGAATTAATTTTCTGAAAATATTTTCCAGATATATGTATTGCAATTCCTCTCAGTATCTAAATTAATCTGGGAATAATATTTATTTTGAGAGTTTTCACTTTTCACCAAAGGGTGAGGTTTAATAACTCCCATCTATCAATATTTGAAGAAACCTTTCTATATATTTTACTAGACAATCTGTGACCGGCTGGGTCATCATTTCAGAGATATTTCCTTACCAGATTCCTCAGTACTGGAAAAGTTCTTAAAAATTCAGGGAGATATTCAGAGATGTATCTGGATTGAAAATAGCCCACGTTGAACTGTATAGCACAGGCAAACATCAGGAGTAGACCACAGGATGTTTTATGACATTTTGTATTATGTCATAAAATGTTTTATCATAATGTATTTCATAAAATGCTTTATAAAATTTGCCAAATTTCAATTCCATGGGAGTCATGGGTCCCAGACTTTGGACTAATTCTGTAAGTTAGCCCCTTTGAAGTACCGTGGTTCAAAAACTGTTGCCCTACGATGCACCATTTCCCCCAGTTAAAGGTTACACTAAAACAGGAGAGTTTTAGTAGTATATAGATTTCTATTACATGCTACGAATTGAGTTATATCTTTTGGTATGCACGTACTAGATATTTAATGAATTTGGTACAAATACAGAATTGATATTCCTTAAATGGCTGGGTGACCAAATTTTCACCTATTGGCATCAATTCCGATTTGGACCAGTTTTCATAGAGTATCCTGCTATTTTACCAAAGGCATCTATCATCTGCATCAACACTGGAATAGTAGTGTGAGGTTTAGAAATAAACAAAAGAATGTCATCTTCAAATAAAACCAATTTGAGTTCAACCGAGTCGTCTACTACGGTCAAGGTATCGAGAAATTGGTATTTTAATGTCTCTTTATTCAGTGATAAAAATTTCGTACAACAAATGCGGGTAAAGACTTTACAATACTTTGATTTGAACTCAGAAACATCAAGTGTCCACATTTTTGAATGGGAAGCATATAAAACATATCCGAGGTCAAATTATTGCTTATGCATCATACAAAAATAAGATTAAAAATAAAAGGGAAAATAACTTGAAAGATGAATTGAAACATTTATGGGCACATATGGTTAGATGACCATCTACTACTTTGGACAGAGAAATACAGAAAAAAATATATGAACTACTACTATATCATAGGAGACAGAATTCATGCTAACACGTCTATGACAGACATACAGGGAGAACAGTGAAAGACCTGGCAAGATTTGGATAACTGCTTAAAGCAAAAGAAAGATAGGGCAATGATTCCAACTATTAGAGGTGAAAGGGATGAAATATAGAAAACTTCAAAAGATATAAATTGTCATTTTTTAAAGCACACCTCTGATTTGCATGGTTTGCCACTAGATGAATTCCGTAATGTGAAATATCTGCTCACATCGAAGGTTCTCCCTTGCTTCACAGCATCTCCCATCTTGCTTTCTTTTTGAGAAATCGGGTCCCCACAATCACTGATGCCCTTTCCATTTTCCATAAATGTATATGATTTCTCCCTTGTACAGATCCTGCTATGGGAAGTAAGGGATCTGCTGTGCCTGAAGCTCTTTCCACACTCCGTGCATCTATATGGGTTTTCCCCCCTATAGGTCCTTTTACGGGAAGTAAGGTTATCCCTGTCGTAGGTTTTCCCACATTTGTTACATTCATATGGTCTCTCTCCAGTGTGCATCCTTTTATGGGAAGCAAGATGGCTGCTCTCTCTGAAGTTTTTCCCACATTCCATGCATTTATAAGCCCTTTCCACACTCCATGCATTTGTATGGTTTCTCTCCTGTGTGGAACTTTTTATGGGAAGGTAGGTGACTATTCTGTCTGAACCTTTTCCCACACTCCATGGATTTATATGGTTTTTTCCTCCCTGTGGGTCCTTTTATGGGAAGTGAGGGATGTGCTGTGCCTGAAGCTCTTTCCACACTCCTTGCATTTATATGGTTTTTCACCGGTGTGGATCCTTTTATGGGAAGCAAGATGGCTGCTCCCTCTGAAGTTTTTACCACACTCCATGCATTTATAAGGTTTCTCTCCTGCGTGAATCATTTTATGGGAAGTAAGGGAACTACTTTGCCTGAAGCTCTTTCCACACTCCGTGCATTCATATGGTTTTTCCCCCGTGTGGGTCCTTTTATGGGAAGTGAGGTTACCGCTGTTGAAGAAGCTTTTCCCACAATTGTTACAGTGATATGGTTTCTCTCCCGTGTGGATCCTTTTATGGGAAGTAAGGGAATTACTGTGCCTGAAGCTCTTTCCACACTCTGTGCATTTATATGGCTTTTCCCCGGTGTGGATCATTTTATGGGAAGCAAGATTGCTCCTCTCTCTGAAGTTTTTCCCACACTCCATGCATTTATAAGCTTTCTCTCCTGTGTGGATCTTTTTATGGGAAGCAAGGGAACTACTCTGCCTGAAGCTCTTTCCACACTCCGTACATTTATATGGTTTCTCTCCCGTGTGGGTCCTTTTATGGAAAGTGAGGGATATGTTCCGCGTGAAGCTCTTTCCACACTCCGTGCATTTATATGGTTTTTTCCCGGTGTGGATCCTTTTATGGGAAGCAAGATGGCTGCTATCTCTGAAGTTTTTCCCACACTCCATGCATTTATGAGGTTTCTCTCCCGTGTGGATATTTTTATGGGAAGTAAGGTGACTATTCCGCCTGAAGCTTTTCCCACACTCCGTGCATTTATATGGTTTTTCCCCAGTGTGGATCCTTTTATGGGAAGCAAGATGGCTGCTCTCTCTGAAGTTTTTCCCACACACCATGCAGTTATAAGGTTTCTCTCCCGTGTGGGTCCTTTTATGGAAAGTGAGCGATGTGCTGTGCCTAAAGCTCTTTCCACACTCCGTGCATTTATATGGTTTTTCCCCGGTGTGGGTCCTCTTATGGGAAGCAAGTTCCCTCCTCACTCTGAAGTTCTTACCACACTCCAGGCATTTATAAGGTTTCTCTCCCGTGTGGATCCTTTTATGAGAAGTACGGGAACTACTCTGCCTGAAGCTCTTTCCAGACGCCAAGCAAGCATAGGGTTTCTCCCTTGTGTGGATCCTTTCATGTGCTGTAAGGTTACTGCTCTTGCTTAAGTTTTTCTCACATTCCACCCAATCACATGGTTTCTCTGTTACGTACACTCTTTGCTGTAAGGTAAGAGGAAAGGTTTGATTGCAACTTTTTCCATTCACTCTGCGATTGTCCTGGTTCTTTTTAGTAAATTTTTTGCAGTTTTTATAGAAATCTGATTTATCTTTGAATAGTTTCCCTAAACGCTCTGGCCTTTTATTTCTCTTATCATTCGGAGGAATCGGGAATCCCTGGATTTCAACATGCAGAGAAGTGCGGGATTTATCATCTCTCTTGTCTGACTGATGTCCCTCATGCTTTCTTGGCCTCTGTGGCTTTCCAAAAATCTCTGCTTCTTCCTTTTCTTGCTTGCGTTTTTGTAATGGGACCATATCTGTCTGATGGTAATTTTTATTCTGAGCGCCGTCAACTGATGGAAAGAAAAAAAAGAAGGTATACCATTGAATGTTTAGGGCACAAACTGTGTGAATGTAGACCATTAGCTTCATCTCTTATTTCTCCAACACTTTTTCTCTATACTTTGCTGAATACCAATTTATTTTGCATTGTGACACTGTCGCAAGGACAATCAGGTTGTGTTTTTGCCGTACTATTTCCTACATTTCATGTTTTTCTTCCTCTAAC
This sequence comes from Charina bottae, assembly GCA_023362775.1. Lineage (NCBI taxonomy): Eukaryota > Metazoa > Chordata > Lepidosauria > Squamata > Charinaidae > Charina > Charina bottae. The sequence goes on along the minus strand of JALMGJ010000002.1, from coordinate 34,034,342 downwards.
CAAACAAGGTCATTTTCCCTAAGACTGAACAAGGAGTACCTATGGGAAACAGAATCGTATGAAGGAGAATGGAAAGAGACTGAGATCATAGTATAAGGGGAGGCTTAGATCTGGTGAATCTTTGCCTTCCCAGTTTATTTATTTACTTATTCGGCTTATAAGCCTAATCATGAAGTAATTCAAGCAGACTTTTTGGAAGGCACTTTATGCATGGGCACATGAGGCATAAATACATCATTGGCATCTTCATCAAATGAAATGGAAAGCTGAGCCTGCTGAATGCACCTGGAGGCATACCTCTACAGCAGAGCTTTCCAAACTGTGTGTCGCGACACAAAAGTGTGTCGCCACACCACCCGGAAGCAGTGGCGCGCATGTGAACGGTAGCAGCGGCGCGGCATCAGTGCTTCTGCGTTTTAGCGGAGGCTGCTGCCACTGCCGCCACCGCCGTGCACGCGTGTGCCGCCGCACGCCCCCCACGCCACCACCGTGCACGCGCGCACCGCCGCACGCAGCCACCGTGCATGTGCACCCCCCCGCGCTGCCGCCGTGCACGCGCATGCCACCGCCGCGCTACCGCCGCTGCTGCCACTCATGTATCGCAAGCGGCGGCACTTTGGAAAGCCCTGCTCTACAGGATAATGTGTGGGTGGACGCCTCTGCAGAAGCCAGGAGTCTCTCCCACAGGAGAGAAAGAGGCATGTCCACATAGCTTAAAGTGGCCAATAGGGATCAGAAGGAAGCAAGAGTCAGAAATCACATTATCTGCATAACATTATCTCCATGGCCAACATTTTGCTGGCAAAAAAGAGGCAACTTGTCTTTAAAACTGGAATAGCTTTCAGCTGCCTCAGTGGGCTGAAGCCGAGACAAAGGCCACATCAGCAGAACATTGCACAGAAAAACAGTTTCTGGAGAATGTTTCTGGCACAGTTCTGGGAAGATGAGTAAGAGCCCTTAATCTCTTCATGCGAAGATTACAAAAATTGAAACAATTGAATCCCACTCTAGAAATGGCCACATCTGAGCAAAGGTCAGGTAAAGGTTCCCCCCGCACATTTGTGCAGTCATGTCCGACACTAGGGACCGGTGCTCATCTCCGTTTGTTAGCTGAAAAGCCAGCGTTGTCCGAAGACGCTTCCACAGTCATGTGGCCGGCGTGACGCATGCGGAACGCTGTTAACTACCCACCGAAGTGATGCCTATTCATCTACTTGCTATGCATGCTTTCGAACTGCCAGGTTGGCATGAGCTGGGGTGAGTGCGGGAGCTCCCTCCGTCACGCAGGGCTAGGGATTCGAACCTCCGAACTTGCAATCTTCCGATCAACAAGCCTGGCATCTTACCTGCTGAGCCACCACGCCCCTACATCTGAGCAGTTATTCGCAAATCTCTTATTTTCTTCAGAACCCGGGAAAAGTTTCTTCCCACCAGGAAAACATCCAGCTTGGAATTTTATGGAAGAAACAGCAGCAGCCTATCTCTTATTCAAACTAGTTCTTTAACAATTGGAAGCCAGGAAAGGCATTCTTACCCAGAGAAGCCACATTCCTAGAATTCTCCAGCATGACTTCTTCATGCAGAGCTTTTTGGTCAGGATCCAGGACAACCCACTCCTCTTCGGTAAAACACACAGCCACATCCTTGAAGGACACAGGACCCTGAAGGAGGACAAATATTTTTTCCTATTAGCAGACATGGCACGAGGAGAGTTTAAAGTTCTCTCCCATAACTCAAATCAGAAAAACCGGCAGAGCTCACAGCCTCTTCTTGGAGTGATACTTAAGATGAAACCTGTGAATGACCTTCAATGGAATCCGATAATAATATCTTTCCAAGGAGTTTGGCTAACATTGTTCAGCACTGCCTTCCATCCATCCATCCATCCATCCATCCATCCATCCATCCATCCCACTGAGGCTTTCCAGAACAAGATTTCTGAGAGGAAAGAGGTTCTATGGGGCACCTGTTAGACATCCTAGCCCATCATCTGTGGTGTTCCTCAAGAATCATTGCCATCCCCATTGAAAAGCTAGGCAAAACTGCTGACAGATCAGCCAGGGAATGGCATGGGAGCTGGACGATGTCCAAAACATGTGCAACCCAACCATTTGCCATTCTAGGAAAGGAGAAATCCGTGTCCGACCTGAGCTGGGACCAGATCTGTAGTTTCTGCTTCAGCATGAAGAGGAGATGCTTCCACAAGATCCAGCAATGTTGTTCTGCTCTCTATGAGTGAGTCAAAGGTGGTGGAAGAAGATGTATTAAAAATATGATAAATAAATTCTGCAGAGACACTATATACAAATCCCATTCTTGCCCACCAGCTCAAGGTTTAGGAGTAAAAGAATTCGTGAATACATCTGTCCAGAGAGTTGGGAACTTCACTGCATGCATAATGAACTACCCCCCCCCCCCCCTCTTACCTGGCGACGTGGCCTGAGCTTGATCCTCTGCAGAGGCCACCTCCAACAGCAGCACCTGCGAGGACTTAGAGAGAGGCACCCTTGGTTTGGGCCTTTCAGCGACCACATCCATCAAGGGCACCTGCATCAGGAACGACTGCCAGGAACAAAGAACAAAGGGAGTTTGGGACGCCCAAAGGAGTAGATTCTTGCCCAGGGCCCCAACATTTGGACCTGCCTCCCGCCCACCCACCACTGGACTGGAAGGAGGACTGGCTTCCCTCCTGCTTCTCCTGGGACATTATCCAGAAAGGACAACGGGGTTGCCTAAAGAGGATGCGAACCCCCTTCCTTCTATTGTTAGCTCCGGAAACGGCTCAAAGAGGGGCGTTTAAGGACGCCAAAGTACAGTCCCTCAGGCCATACTCCACTTGGAGTGCCAGGACGAAATGGGCTCCCACCTGCAGCTCTCCCTGCTTCTCGTCCTCGGCCTGGCTCAGGAGGAAGCCTTCGACCAGGGCCACCGCTTGGGAACTGGTTTCTGCTCCGCACTCCCTCACCCAGCTTCCCAGCTCCGGGGTCAGGATGGCCAGGAGTTGCTCCAGGATCACCAGGTCCAGGATCTCAGCCTTGCTGTGCTTCTCTGGCTTCAACCACTGACAACAAAGGTGGTGGAGCTGGCTGCAAACCTCTCGGGGCCCCAAGGTCTCCTGGTAGCGGACGTTCCTGAAGTGCTGCCGTGGCGTATCCCAAGGGATGCTCCCTTCCTTTGGCATGTTCTGTCCCACGCTTCTCGAACGCTCCCCACAGCTCTTAACCCAAGCAGCGGAAGAGCCTTTTCCTGCTACGTTCTGCAAGTCCATTTTCCTTCTCGACTCAAAGGGAACGCCAAACACAGCTGCAAGGGACCTCCAAAACCACTTTAATTCATAGGCCCATCACTGCATGAATTGGACTTGCATCAAAGTAAAGCACCCATCTTTGATTAGAAGTTCTCTAAGAGACGCAGACTCTTCACGCACCCACAATATGCTTCCAATCTGAAGCAAAAAAGAAACAGCAAAACCAGCTGCGTTTTAGCGGGCAGCACCTGAATCAAACCCACAAGAGTTAAGTTTTACAGACCATCCTAAAGTCGTTCGGGGAGGCTTTTCGCTGGTCGTGCTGGCGGCCAGGCTGAAGCCTGCATGCAAAGAGTGGGGCCAAAATAACCGGTCCATTCATAGTCATGCGGAGCGTGCTCTCCCCTCTATTTGCTCGCAATGGGGCTTTGCAAGGGAAAAGTGTGCCCTTCTTCCCCGCAATGACCAGAGCTCCCCCCATTTTTCTAATTCTAATTCCATTTAAATACTCACATTTACTAAATGTTGGGATTTTCTTGCCGGACAGCCAACTCGACGGTCACTTTGGCTTGTTTTAAGAGCAAAGGCACGCCGGACTTCATTCCTGCGACCACTTCTCAGCGCTTCCCCTTCTTCGAAGGGTTAAAATAAGAGAGTACTTCTTCCCAGAGAGGAGAAATTCCAGCGGGAAATCATCGCTTCCCGTCCCCGCCTCTAGAACTCCCGTTACGCAACCAAGTCGTCTCCGTGTGGCAGCCAATGCTGGCCGGCGTGGGACGCATGCTCATTTCCATTTGGAAGCTAGACAGATGCCAGGCGCTGCAAGATTCTCAGTAGGGAGCCGCCTGCTGGATTTTGCAGGCGGATCCTGGAGATTCTTCTCAGAGCGGGAGCGGGGGGTTCTGGGGAAGTACGCGCATTAGTGCACATGCAGTAATTTGGTCTCCAACTGCGTTGTGCGAACAGCATTTTACAGTGCTGATAGATGTACGTGTTAGTATTAAGTACTTAATGAAAACGGTGCTGTTTTTTTTATGGTTCCCTCTTCCTGACTCCACTCCCTCCTCCCCGTGGAGCCCCTTGAAGGTCTGCAATTTAGCCAATTATTCCTACTTCTTTTTAGGCTATGGAAGACCACTTTGGGGCTGCAGAATTTTGAGTGATTTTTTTGTGCTGATCTTTCTTCATACAGCTGTCTTCATAATTTGTTTTAATGCTTAATTTGTATTATTGTTACCCAAGTTGAGTTTTTTAATTTAAAAAAAATGAAAAGCTAGAATCTGAATTTTAAATAAGCAAGTGTGGGAAGAAATTAAGATCTCTCACCGCCTGCCATGTTGTTTCCTCCCAGAACACTGTCTTCCTGCCATTGCTTTCCTTCCTTGAGCAAGGTAGAAGGTTAAAGATTACAAAATAGAATGGGTTTGATGCAAAAGGAGCTACCAGAGATTAAAATGTGACAGGAAACCCAACTGTTTAGACCACAGCTTTCCAAACTCTGTGTCGCGACACTTTAGTGTGTCGCAACACACAGTCTGGTGTGTCGCCACACAACCTGAAAGTGGCAGCGGGGGCATGCACGGCGGCAGCGGCAGTGGCGCGCCATCAGCGCTTCCGCATTTTAGCGGAGGCTGCCACCACCGTGCACGCCGCCGCCCCCGCGCGCCCCCCGCAGTGCCGCCGTGCACGCCCCCGCCGGCGCACCACTGGCGCTGCCGCAGTTGGTGTGTTGCCAACGGCGGCACTTTAGAAAGCCCTGGTTTAGTCAGAAGATTCCCTTCAGGTTTAATCAGAGACCTTGTAAAACGAAAAGGTCTCAGGGAAACATTCTTCCCCAGCCAAACAGATCTCCATAATCAAAAAACAAAATATCCCTTCCAAGGTGAACATTCCAAGCTAGTCCAGCTTGGAACTGAGACTATCTGAGGACAGGAAACACAAACAGCAGGGAACCTGACCACAGAGCGCCTCCTCTCTCAACCCCAGTAAACTGCTCTTTCCTAGAATTCCTAGAGAGCGCCCCCTGCCAAGAAACCAGCTAAGTGCGCCTTCTCAGAAGTCCCTAGAGCAGGGCTTTCCAAAGTGCCGGCGCTGGCGATACACCAGCGGCGGCGGCGGCGGTGGCAGTGCGGCGGCGGTGCGCGCACGACGGCGGCGCAGGGGGCGTGCGGCGGCATGAACGTGCGCGGCGGCGGCGGCAGCCTCCGCTAAAACATAGAAGCACTGATCCCGCGCTGCTGCCGCCGTGCACACGTGCGCCGCCGCTTCCGGGTGGTGTGGCGGGACACCACGCTGTGTGTGGCGACACACTTTTGTGTCGCGACACAGTTTGGAAAGCTCTGCCCTAGAGGGCAGGAACACTTTTGCGTAACAACAGACAAGTTTTCCTATATAGAGTTTGTGGGGAAAATACAAGTGTGGCCGCCTCCAACCAGCAGACTCTGTACATGCTCTTGGAAAATAAAATTATCTCTGTTCAAGCAATCGCCTAAACAATGCATTATTCCAAGGTTCCCCAAACTCTTCAGTTCATCGATCCCTTCATGAAGTTTCAGATTGTTCATTGACCCCCAAATATTTATTATATGAAAATAATTTAATATATACTACTTTAGGACTACTATTAATTATAAACAACAACAACATCAACCCCTTGGATAGTCACATTGTTATCCCAAAAAGCTCGGGACCTTTTACCTGACCTGCGGGCCCAATAAACTAGGCCAGGGGTCGGCAAACTTTTTTTGCCGGGAGCCATTTTGACATGCTCGTGCACATTTTGAAGTGCTCGAGAGCCAGGGGGCGGGGTTTGCGGGCGGGGGCCAATCGCGTGGAAGGAGGAGGGGTTTGCGGACGGGAGCCAATCGTGTGGAAGGGGGCGGGTTTTGCGGGCGGGAGCCAATCGCGTGGAAGGGGGCGGGGGAGGTTTGGAAGAAGAAGGGAAAGAGAGGCTCGACTGCTTCGGCAGCGGTGCTTCCAGGTTGTCGCTCCGGCGGCAACGGCTGCCCCTTCAAAAGGGCAGGCTCCGGGGACCCCGAAAATGCCCTCAGTTTAGGCAGGGAGACTGCGCGCAAGCTGCGCCAGCTGTTCTGCGGAGAGAATTTCCACCCCAGGGCAGCGTGTGCATGTGGGGAGGGGAAGTTTCTGCCTCCCTGCCGGAACCGAGGGCATTTTCGGGGTCCCCGGAGCCTGCCCTTTTGAAGGGGCAGCGGCAGCAGCAGCAGCAGTGCTGACCCTTCGAAAGGGCAGGCTCCGGGGACCCCGAAAATGCCCTCAGTTTAGGCAGGGAGGCTGCGCGCAAGCTGCGCCAGCTGTTCTGCGGGGAGAATTTCCACCCCAGGGCAGCGTGTGCATGTGGGGAGGGGAAGTTTCTGCCTCCCTGCCGGAACCGAGGGCATTTTCGGGGTCCCCGGAGCCTGCCCTTTTGAAGGGGCAGCGGCAGCAGCAGCAGCAGTGCTGCCCCTTCGAAAGGGCAGGCTCCGGGGACCCCGAAAATGCCCTCAGTTTAGGCAGGGAGGCTGCGCGCAAGCTGCGCAAGCTGTTCTGCGGGGAGAATTTCCACCCCAGGGCAGCGTGTGCATGTGGGGAGGGGAAGTTTCTGCCTCCCTGCCGGAACTGAGGGCATTTTCGGGGTCCCCGGAGCCTGCCCTTTTGAAGGGGCAGCGGCAGCAGCAGCAGCAGTGCTGCCCCTTCGAAAGGGCAGGCTCCGGGGACCCCGAAAATGCCCTCAGTTTAGGCAGGGAGGCTGCGCGCAAGCTGTGCCAGCTGTTCTGCGGGGAGAATTTCCACCCCAGGGCAGCGTGTGCATGTGGGGAGGGGAAGTTTCTGCCTCCCTGCCGGAACCGAGGGCATTTTCGGGGTCCCCGGAGCCTGCCCTTTCGAAGGGGCAGCGGCAGCAGCAGCAGCAGTGCTGCCCCTTCGAAAGGGCAGGCTCCGGGGACCCCGAAAATGCCCTCAGTTTAGGCAGGGAGGCTGCGCGCAAGCTGCGCCAGCTGTTCTGCGGGGAGAATTTCCACCCCAGGGCAGCGTGTGCATGTGGGGAGGGGAAGTTTCTGCCTCCCTGCCGGAACTGAGGGCATTTTCGGGGTCCCCGGAGCCTGCCCTTTTGAAGGGGCAGCGGCAGCAGCAGCAGCAGTGCTGCCCCTTCGAAAGGGCAGGCTCCGGGGACCCCGAAAATGCCCTCAGTTTAGGCAGGGAGGCTGCGCGCAAGCTGCGCAAGCTGTTCTGCGGGAAGAATTTCCACCCCAGGGCAGCGTGTGCATGTGGGGAGGGGAAGTTTCTGCCTCCCTGCCGGAACCGAGGGCATTTTCGGGGTCCCCGGAGCCTGCCCCTTCGAAGGGGCAGCACTGCTGCTGCTGCTGCTGCTGCCGCGGCCCCTTCGAAAGGGCAGGCTCCGGGGACCCCGAAAATGCCCTCGGTTCTGGCAGGGAGGCAAAAATCGCGCGTGCAGGCTGCCGGGCTTCCCGACGCACAGCTGATTGGCGCGGAGAATTTCCACTCGCTTCAGCGCTTCCGGCTTGTCACGCGACACACAGTTTGGAAAGCCCTGCCCGTCGTCAAGATGGCTGCCGGAGACGGCTGCCAGGTTGCCAGGGGTATGCCCACAGCAACGCACACCATGCCCACTGCCGCGCCTGCCCCGCCACACTCGCTGCCGCGCCACGCCTGCCTGCGGAAGAGCCACACTCAAGGGGCCAAAGAGCCGCATTTGGCTCGCGAGCCGCCATTTCCGACCCTTGAACTAGGCTGACCATATTTCCTTGAGGCAAAAATGTCGCCGGACAAAGTGGGTTTCCAGGTGCAAGTCGTTAAGGAAACAAAAGGAAAAATGTCACCTGAACCAGACAGAGGAAGATGGGCCTGAGCACATGGAAACTCCTACCCCAAATCCATCAACAGCTACTAGGCTTGTAAATTAAGTAGCTGCCAGTCCTGTGAATCAACAAAGCAAGAACTTTTGGGGATAAAAGGGGTCTCAAAGCCCACCCACTCCTTGAGTCGCTCTTGGATCCAGACTTGGTGGCTTCCGTCCCACTAGCTAGTGCCTGGCAGCCTAGTTGGAAGGACGTGGGTAAGAGTGTGTGTGTGTGTGTGTGTGTGTGTGTGTGTGTAAGAGCAAATGTACCTTGCAACCAGTAAAGTTTTGCTGTTACTTTAAATTCACTGGGTCTCTGTGTATTACAAAGAACCTGTTGTGCCTCAGTGTTCGGTTGGAAGTTATTTGTGTGTGTAATCCTAATTATTTCCCCGGCTGTTGACCAGGGCTGTGTGTCTTGTCTGCTCAAGCCGCAGCTATCTGGAAAACCCAGGTAGAAAGCAAGGGGGGCAGACAGATCCGCGTGCCTCAACAGTGTGAGTGTGTGAGCGATTGACCATAAGCTGAACCTGGGAGCAGCGTTGTGTAACAAGAGAAACATCATTAAACATGTGCATGTTACAGCCACTGTCTATTATTATTATTATTATTATTATTATTATTATTATTATTATTTTAATATGAAAGATGAGCAATTCTTATTTATGGCTGAAAATGCAAGAAGACTCGCATCTGGAGCTTTCTCATTGTTGCCTTTCTGATCACCCTTCCTGTCCCAACAGTTTTTCTTTAAGTGACCATTCTTGCTACAAAAATAGCACTTGATGGGCCTCTTTCTTATTGAAAGGCTCCTCTGCTGCAGATCGCCATCTTTGCCCCGAGGCATCTTAGAAAAATAGACTGCCTCATTGTGGGTCTGTTTGCAATTTTTGTAGGAATCTTGTCTGCTGCACTCAGACTTTATTTCCTGAATTAAATCTGAAAGAGGTTGTCTTGATCCTCTATACAGTAAATAGCAGCAAAACTAGAAAAATGTTCAGGCAGTGATCCCAATAAAAATCCAACTTGGATCCTGTTATCCAAAATCACATCACTGCAAGCAAGCTTGTGCAGCAATGATTGAAAATTAGAAATATGCTCATCTATGTTTCCATTTTTCTGGAATTTCAAATTGGATAACTTCCTCACCAAATTAATAACTTGGGAATCACCTCCCTCTCCATAGAGTTTAAACAATTCCTCCATCATCCCTCTTGCAGTATCTCTGTGCTGAATTTGAACCAGCATTTATGCACTTAGGGAATTCATGATCAAGCCTTGGAGCTTAAGATCATTGGCCACCCAGCTTGCATATGCTGCTGAATCTGGACTAGGAGGATCTTCATTCAAAATATTACGCAGATTAAAAATCCTTGCCTGCCTTTCCACCCATATCTTCCAGGGATAAAACTCTCCGGGTTTTAGTTTAAAAATCACCGGACCGTGAGGCAGGAGCACATTGTCCATCTTGTCTAAGCAAAAATGATTTAAAAGTCACTTCAAAAAGAAAATTTTCTTTCCTTTTACTGTATGCTTTCTAATTCCTGATGTAAGAAACCTCTTCAGTAGCTAGACTAAATTATTATCTCACAAAAACAACAATGCTCATGCAAAACCAGCAAAAAAGAAAATTTCTGCTCAAAAAACAAAACATGGCAGGTATGAAAAGTAAGTACAAAAGAGTCCTTACGTTTATTCATTGCAGGTACATCATTTTTGGTAGATAAATGATGCCAATCGAAGGGAATGATTAATTCTATCATTTATTCTAGATAAATGATGTTCCATTTCTTCTTTCTGTTCCCTAAACTTAATTAACTCTTGCCCCTCATTGCTGGCAAGAGATGCATGTAGAAAGAGGGGAAAATCTCCTAGGCCCATCCATGGCCTAAGATGGAGCAGCACACAGCCGCGTGCTTTGCTCCCAGTCGAAGTAGGAGAGAGAGAGGAAGTGGGAGTGGCCAGAAACAGCTTCCTCAAAAGCATGGAGAGTTTGCATCCTAGAGCAACCATCGATATGCTGATGAGGCATGCTGGATTTGCCAGAATCTCCAACAACTATAACCTGGAAGCCTATCTGTGATGAAGCAAGCAAGTGGAAGAAAGCAGCACAGGAGGAGCTAGAAGCTCTACATAAGAACAAAACTTGGACTTTGACAAAACTACCAAAAGGCAAGAAAGCCAAAGGTTGCAAATGGGTTTTTAAAGTCTAGCAAGATGAGAATGGAGAAGTACAAAGATATAAAGTCAGACTAGTTGCAAAAGGCTATTCACAAAAGTATGGACTTTGTTATGATGAAAGTTTTGCTCCTGTTGTGAAACACACCACAAATAGAATGCTCCTAAGTCTAGCAGCTTCCAGGAACATGAATGTTGAGCACCTAGATGTAAAGACTGTATTTCTGCATGGAGAGATAGAAGAGGAACTGTACATGCTACAACCTCCAGGCTTCGGCAATCCCAATACACATCATCTTGTTTGCAAACTTCAGAAGGGGATTTATGGCCTGAGGCAAGCATCCAGAGCATGGAACAAGAAGTAAAACCAAATACTTCTTGACCAGGGTTTTGTTCAAGGAAAGGCTGATCCCTGTCTATACACAAAACACAGAAATGGCAGAGAGGTGTACATTCTTTGTTATGTGGATGATTTAATGATCTGCCATAATAACAAAGGGGACTTTGATGAAATTGTATCCCATCTAAACAGAGAAGTAGAAGTCAGCATCTGGGCAATGCCAGCTACTACTTAGGGCAGAGCTTTCCAAACTGTGTGTCGCGACACAAAAGTGTGTCGCCACACACAGCGTGGTGTGTCGCCACACCACCCGGAAGCGGCGGCGCGCGCGTGCACGGCGGCCGCCATGCACGCGCGCCCCGCCGTGCGCACGCCGCCGCACACCCCCCGCGCCGCCGCCGTGCGCGCGCGTGTCGCCGCTGCCGCCGCCGCCACCACCAGGTGTGTCACCAGCGGCGGCACTTTGGAAAGCCCTGACTTAGGGATACAGATCGAGAAGGAAGAAGATGGAAGCTTTCTTCTAAGCCAGGAGCAGAAAATCCTAGAACTGTTGGGGAGCCTAGGACTGCAAAATAAGGACCGTAAATCCACTAGTGGGTATTTTTCTATGGGGGTGGAGCAATAAGCTGGGGAAGCCATAAGCAAGGCACAGTTGCACAGTCATCCACAGAGGCAGAATATGTGTCAGCAGCAGAAATATGCAATGAGGTTGTATGGCTCAAGCTACTGCTTGAAGACATGGGAATAGAGGAACCAATCCCTATTCAGATTTTTGAAGACAGCCAAAGTTGTATTAGATTCTCACAATCAGAAAAGATTAATGGGAGGACTAAACACATTGATGTTAAGCATCATGCAGTGAAAGAACTCTCTTGCTTTTTCCATGATCCAGCGAATGTTGGCAATCTGATCTCTAGTTCCTCTGCCTCTTCGAAACCCAGCTTGCACTTCTGGTAGTTCTCGGTTCACATACTGCTAAAGCCTAGCTTGTAGGATTTTGAGCATAACCTTGCTAGCATGTGAAATGAGCACAATTGTATGGTAGTTTGAACATTCTTTGGCATTGCCCTTCTTTGGAATAGTAATGTAAACTGACATTTTCCAATCCTGTGGCCACTATTGAGTTTTCCAAATTTGTTGGCATATTGAGTGCAGTACTTTAACAGCATCATCTTTCAGGATTTTAAATAGCTCAGCTGGGATACTGTCTTATCTGCTAGCTTTGTTGTTAGTAATGCTTCCTAAGGCCCACTTGACTTCACTCTCTAGGATGTCCGGCTCAAGGTCAGTGACCACACCATCGTATTTATCAGGGATATTAAGATATTTCTTGTATAGTTACTCTGTGTATTCTTGCCACCTCTTCTTAATCTCTTCTGCTTCTGTTAGGTCCCTGCCTTTTTTGTCCTTTAACATGCCCATCTTTGCACAAAACATTCCCCTGATCTCCGATTTTCTTGAAGATATCTCTAGTCTTCCCCATTCTATTGTTTTCCTAAAGTTCTTTGCATTGTTCATTTAAGAAGGCCTTCTTATCTCTCCTTGCTATTCTCTGGAAATCTGCATTCAGTTGGTTATATCTTTCCCTTTCTCCCTTGCTTTTTGCTTTCCTTCTTTCCTCAGCTATTTGTAAAGCCTCATCAGACAGCCACTTTGCTTTCTTGCCTTTCTTTTTCTTTGGGATGGTTTTAGTTGCTGCCTCCTGTACAATGTTAAGAAACTCCATCCATAGTTCTTCAGGCACTCTGTCTACCAGATCTAATCCTTTATTCCTCACCTCCACTGTATATTCATAAGGGATATGATTTAGGTCATACCTGAATGGTCTAGTGGTTTTCCCTATGTTCTTCTAATTAAGCCGAAATTTTGCAATAAAAAGCTCATGATCAGAGCCATAGTCAACTCCAGGTCTTGTTTTTGCTGATTGTATAGAGCTTCTCCATCTTTGGCTGCAAAGTATATAATCAGTCTGATTTCGGTATTGACCATCTGGTGATGTCCATGTGTAGAGTCGTCTCTTGTGTTGTTGGAAAAGAGTGTTTGCTATGACCAGCGTGTTCTCTTGACAAAACTCTATTAGCCTTTGCCCTGCTTCAATTTGTACTCCAAGGCCGAACTTGCCTGTTATTCCGGTTATTTCTTGACTTCCTACTTTAGCATTCTAGTCCCCTATGATGAAAACGACCTCTTTTTTTGGTGTTAGTTCTAGAAGGTGTTGTAGGTCTTCATAGAACCGGTCAACTTCAGCTTCTTCGGCATCAGTGGTTGGGGCATAGACTTGGATCACTGTGATGTTGAATGGTTTGCCTTGGATTCGAACTGAAAGCATTCTGTCGTTTTTGAGGTTGTACCCCAGTACTGCCTTTGCCACTCTTTTATTGATTATGAGAGCTACTCCATTTCTTCTAAGGGATTCTTGCCCACAGTAGTATATATAATGGTCTCCTGAATTAAATTCACCCATTCCTGTCCATTTTAGTTCGCTGATTCCCAAGATGTCGATGTGCAATCTTGTCATCTCATGTTTGACCACATTCAGCTTACCTTGATTCATTGATCTTACATTCCAGGTTCCTATGCAGTATTGTTCTTTACAGCATCGGACTTTCCTTCCACTTCCAGACACATCCACAACTGAGCGTCCTTTCAGCTTTGGCCCATCCGCTTCACTCTTTCTGGAGCTACTCGGAATTGCCCCCTGTTCTTCCCCAGTAGCATATTGGACACCTTCCGACCTGAGGGGCTCATCTTCCGGCGTCATATCTTTTAGCCTTTTGATACTGTCCATGGGGTTTTCTTGGCAAGGATACTGGAGTGGGTTGCCATTTCCTCCTCCAGTGGACCACGTTTTGTCAGAACTCTCTGTCATGACCTGTCCGTCTTGACCTGACTTCATTGAGTTACCAAAGCCCCTTCGCCACAACAAGGCAGTGATCCAGGAAGGGGCAAATACATCCATGAAGGGGCAAATATACATACAAATGTACAAAAATACTTACAAACAGAAAATGTTTTGGTTACAGATGCTTACATAAAGAAACCTCTCTCAACAATACAAATATTTGAGCTAATTGGTATGATCATGTTTTAAGTGTTGTTTTAAACGTTTAGGTTTATCATAGAGGAAAGTACCCTAGCTTGGCCGGATTTCATTACCGCTTGAATCCACGTATTCATTCCATTCATCAATCATTGGCGATCACTCGTAGCCGAGTAAGATTGTCTTCCAAAGGTAAAATTTTAACGGTGGATCCGTAAGTGGCTGTAAAGGCCAATTTTGGATCCGCACAACCTCCCACAATGAGGGCATAGGTTTCCGGGTGGGAGACGGTCATGATGAGGGTCTGCCTGACGTGCCTTCCTTTTAGCTCTTTTATCCTTTTCGCCCTGTACTCGTGTTTCTTCAAAGTCCATAGCGCCATTAATAAAGGATGACCTCCAATTGAAACGCTCATGAGTTAGGGCTTCCCAGTTCTCAATGCTGATATTACATTTTTTTAAATTAACTTTGAGAGTATCTTTGAATCTCTTTTGCTGTCCACCAATATTCCGTTTTCCATTCTTAAGTTGGGAGTAAAGTAGCTGCTTTGGAAGACGATGGTCAGGCATTCGAACAACATGACCGGTCCAGCGAAGTTGATGTTGGATGATCATTGTTTCAATGCTGGTGGTTTTCGCTTCTTCTAATACGCTAACATTAGTCCGCCTATCTTCCCAAGTAATTTGCAGAATTTTTCGGAGGCAGCGTTGATGGAATCTTTCAAGAAGTTGGAGGTGGCGTTTGTAGAGGGTCCATGTTTCACAGGCGTACAGAAGGGTTGGTAGTACAATGGCTTTGTAAACAAGCATTTTGGTCTCCCTGCAAATGTCCCGATCCTCAAACACTCTACGCTTCATTCGGGAGAAAGCTACACTCGCAGAGCTCAGGCGATGCTGAATTTCAGCGTCGATGTCGGCTTTTGTAGATAGATGGCTGCCGAGATAAGAAAAGTGATCGACATTTTCTAGTGACACACCTTTAAGCTGGATTGATGGCGCTGCGGAGGGATTGGTTCGAACTTGCTGGTAAAGCACTTTGGTTTTTTTAATGTTAATCGAGAGGCCGAGTTTTTCATATGCTTCTGCAAAGATGTTTAGGATAGTTTGAAGATCTTCCTCGGAGTGTGCACAGACTACGTTATCATCAGCATATTGAAGTTCTATAACAGAAGTTGCAATTACCTTATTTTTTGCTTTCAGCCTACTAAGATTAAAAAGCTTTCCATCTGTTCGATATATAATTTCTACACCAGTAGGAAGTTTCTCTTCAACAAGGTGCATAATCATAGCGATGAAGATAGCGAATAAGGTTGGAGCAATAACACATCCCTGTTTAACGCCGGATTCCACTTTAAATGGATCGCTTTGAGAGCCATTGTTATTCAGGATTGTTGCCATCATGTCGTCATGGAGTAATCGCAAGATGTTCACAAATTTATCAGGGCATCCGATTTTCAGAAGGATGGTCCAGAGAGCAGTACGATTTACAGTATCAAAAGCTTTAGTCAGATCAATAAACGCCATGTACAGAGGGCGGTTTTGCTCCTTGCATTTTTCTTGAAGCTGTCGTGCAGTGAAGATCATATCCACTGTTCCCCTGGAAGGGCGGAAGCCATTTTGCGTTTCAGGGAGGATGTCTTCTGATACAGATAGGAGACGGTTTGCGATGATCTTTGCCAGGATTTTGCCTGCTGTGGCTAGAAGGGAGATGCCTCGATAGTTTCCACAGTCTGTTCTATCACCCTTTTTAAAGAGAGTGATAATTATGGCATCCCTAAAGTCTGCTGGAATCGCCTCCCTCATCCAGATTTTTTCGATGAGCTTATGAAGTTGTTGTGTAAGTTCAGGCCCGCCTTCTTTAAAGACTTCAGCAGGAATCCCATCAGGTCCACTAGCTTTGTTATTTTTCATTTGTTTAGTGGCTTTACTGACTTCCTCCAAACTAGGGGGTACTGCAAGCTCATTTCTTATTTGTTTTTGCGGGATTTGCAAGAAGACTTCATCAGCCACAGTAGAGTGACGATTAAGGAGATTGTAGTAATGCTCTTTCCAGCGCAGTGCAATAGACTCTTTGTCCTTTAGAAGCTTAGCACCATCTACTGAGCGTAAGGGATTTGTACCATGGTTTGTTGGTCCATAGATGGCCTTTATGGCATTAAAAAAGCCCCGTGCATCATGAGCATCTGCAAAATGTTGGGTTTCTTGGGCTTTTTTTATCCACCATATGTTCTTAAGTTCTCTAGTTCTTCTTTGGACTTCTGCCTTTGCACTGGCGTAGATTTTTTTCTTAACGGCACAGTTAATATCTTTTTGCCATATCTGGAAGGCTTTCCTTTTCTTGTCAATAATATGTTCAATCTCACTATCGTTCTCATCAAACCAGTCCTGATGCCTCTTAGTCTGGTATCCGATAGTTTGTTCACAGGCTGAAATAATAGAAGTCTTCAATTTAATCCAGTGTTCCTCAACATTTTCAGGAAGTTCCATAGGCAGATGTCCCTTGAGAGTTGATTGAAAGCAAGCTCGTTTAATAGGATCTTGAAGGGCCAGTGTATTCATTTTACGCCTTGGTTTTCTTCCTTGGAGCCTACGATGAGGGACAATCTTTATGGCCATCGTGGATCGAATTAATCGATGGTCTGTCCAGCAGTCATCGGCGCTCGTCATGGCTCTGGTGAGAAGTACATCACGGCGATCTCTAGCACGGACAATTACATAATCTAAAAGATGCCAGTGCTTCGACCGTGGGTGCTTCCATGATGTTTTAAATTTATTTTTCTGGCGAAAGAGTGTGTTAGTAATGACAAGGTTATGCTCTGCACATTTAGTCAGAAGTAAGATTCCATTTGTGTTGCTGTTGTCAACTCCTTCTTTCCCAATGATCCCTGGCCACAAATCAAAATCACGCCCAACTCTTGCATTGAAATCGCCCAGGAGGATAATTTTATCCTCCTTTGGTATCTCTGATAAGATGGTGTCCAGCTGGGTATAAAATTTTTCCTTGATATCCTCATCTGCATCTAGTGTTGGTGCGTAAGCACTTAGGATAGTTGCCTGTTGGTTTTTGGCGAGTTTTATTCGCAGAGTTGAGAGTCGTTCGTTAATCCCAGTGGGAACTTCTGACAAGAGCTTCACAATGTCGTTTTTGATAGCAAAGCCTACCCCATGTATTCGTCGTTCTTGTTCAGGCAGTCCTTTCCAAAAGAAGGTATAACCTCCTTTTTCTTCCTTCAACTGTCCTTCTCCTGCTCTTCGAGTTTCTTGGAGTGCTGCTATATCAATATTAAAACGTCTCAGCTCCCTTGCAATAATGACAGTCCTACGTTCAGGTCGTTCACTATCCATATTGTCTTGCAGTGTCCGTATATTCCATGTTCCAAAATTCATGTGTTTTTTACGACCGCTAGATGGTGACCCCACTGGTCGGGGTAATCCAGTCAGGGAGAAAATGAGGCAGACTATGTTTAGGGCACCTTTTCTAGCCCCCTCCCCATATGGGGTGAGCAGAGTGGATCCTAAATAGGGCTGCTCAGTCGTGGATACAGCTGCCGAACTACTCAACTGCCTCGATCCTTGAGTCAGGGCGACTGAATCCGTATCCACCGCCCATGTGCTGGTCCATGACTAGGAGCTTCCGGATTTCACAATCCTGCCCCCGTTGCCATTCGTCAGTCGCCATGGGACTTTTGGTTGTTTTGGGTTTGGTGTGGTTGGAAGACGCCTGTGCGTGAATTTGTTTTATGTGTGGAGATCGGTGCGCAACGATCAGCACACAACCTTCACAGAAAAAGGTTCTAATCCAATGGCATGGATACCATGACGATTGGTGACCTTTTGTCTGCTGCAGCCTTCATCCGCCTTCGCAGCCGTTGTAACAATACACCTTGTTATCTTCCGCCTGTTCTGCCGTTGAGGACTTTCTTGGATCGTTCTTTGTCTGGTTCCTCCCCCTGGACCTTACCGCCATGGGTGACCCTGCCAGGAGTACATGACTCCCGACGGCTTCGCTCACAGGGTTCATTGGGAACACACAAGCCCACTCACCACAACAAGGTGACGATCCAGCGAGTGAGTCGTATTCATTCCATTCCAGATATAGCTGCCATGCACGGCTTTTTCATACCCGCTTGGGTAGGCAATTGCCCCTGGTCCCAAGCCAACAAAAGCTTCCCCAAAAGAGAACTTGATGGGGTCTTAGAGTTCCCCATCTTACTACCGCCCTAAGCATGACACGCGTGTCCACCAGGTTTGGGGTGCACCTGACCGCCTGGAGACTTCCTAACAAAGTACTGGTCCTCCACGCGCTTCTCTTTTCCCTGGGCCGGACCCTTTAGCAATTTGGAGCGGCAAATTTTGCCCAGTTATGGTTCACTCACACAACCTTTTGCAACCCTGTTGAGGCACACAGATCAACTGGTCCCACCGGCTATCCAGGCTTCTCTGGTCATCACCCAAAAGGGCTAGCAGAGACCTAGTGGTGTCTTGAAACAGCGGACACACAGCCTTGGCCAGCGGGTGGTTTTATCAACAAAGGGTATCATTCACACACACACATTCACCAGGCACACAAAAGACAAGAATATTACAGGTACTTACCAACTATGAAGTGAACTAATTGATGCAACCATTTGGCATAAGACCAAAATTCCCTTCACTACCTCCCAGGTCGATTCACCAGGAAGACACCTCCCTTTGGGCAAATAGCCCGATGCCGGCAGGGTGTGACTATCCCAAGACTTGGCCCATCAGGTGAGCTCAGGGCTCCTGGCTGGCTTACCAAAACTGTTAGAATTTTTTATTTCCTTACCAAGTTCGTTTCTGAGCCGGGGCCAAAGAAACAGGCAGTTGCATGAAATGAAGTTCTTTATTCTTCACCCAAGAGCAAAAGCAATGACAGGGAGCTGTTAGGTGGGCGATCACACAGGACCCCCTCCTTGCAGCACATTATATACATTCCATTCAACTCCTCCTTTAGAATACCACCCCTTACTCCACCAGAGCATCATTCCATATTAGGAACTTCCTTCCTTCACTCTATCTTAACATTATTCCAGATAAGGGATGTCCTTCCATCCTTGCTAGGGCCCCTTGACTGTTATTAAACAATATCTTCCAAGCTATCCTTGGAATGTACACCTTAACTTGTTTCTATGCACACAGCTATCTATCAAGGCCTCTTAGAAAGGAAGAGTAAGAAAGGCAACACAACTCTTCAAAGAAATAAAACATGGTTTCAGAGCCATAATAAAAGTGCAAATGATCTAATATATTAATACTAAATATAAAATATATTTGTATGCAAGTTTGATATATGTAGGATCACTCTCTTGACAATCTTTCAAATGGACACGCAGAGGATTGGGATCTGAATTTGATGGGATAGCTTGGAAAAGTTCATAGCATAACATTCTCTTCAAATCAGCTGGATCAGCCAACAAGAATCATCATCATCATCATCATCATCATCATCATCATCATCATCATCATCATCCACTCCTTTAAAAATACAGTAATTGAAAATTAATCTTGTTTGGATTGGAGGGTTGTAATATAATTGGTACCTTATTCTCTCTGAGGGCACTGTCAAAGTTAACCCTTTGATTACACCACTTTTGAGAAGCAGAAAGAATTACTTGCTTATTTTTTATATCCTTCACCATCCTCAGCTTATTCTGGGTTGGTTCTCATGACACAATCTCTCTAGTTCGGTCAGAACTCTTCCTTGGACAGTTTTCTCCAGCCTTCTACGTGTTATGTTTTCCAGAGCATTAGTTTTTCTGCAGCCACAGTAGCTTCAACTGCTATCTTCCTCGGTTTTCTCCTTGGAACTATTTGTGGTTGCCCCATTTGCTGTTCCTGTTTACGAACTCCTGTCCACCTGGAGCTTTTTCCTGGTGGCTGTTTTTGCACAGAATTGTTGGAGTCCCCTTCATACTTCCATTATATCAGTCTCTTGCCTATCATCCCACCATATATTATTCTGGGGATTTATTTTCTGCTACCCCATCACCACCACCACACATGCTTCCACAACTGGGAACACCTTATGAATGGCAGGAGGTATTTAGTTGCCATTCCTACCTCCTCACTCTTTATTTGGAGCAATGGAGGAGCAGTTAACCACAATTAATCCAAGGATACCCTCTGTGATAACCATAACCTCAGCAAATGTCTTGGCTGAATGACACACTAAACCTGATGATCCTATAGCTTAAGCATGTCATCAGAAAGATTCATCCCACAATGAGATAGCCCAGTAACCATGGTTTGTTGGTCCATAGATGGCCTTTATGGCATTAAAAAAGCCCCGTGCCCCTAGTTTGGAGGAAGTCAGTAAAGCCACTAAACAGATGAAAAATAACAAAGCTAGTGGACCTGATGGGATTCCTGCTGAAGTCTTTAAAGAAGGCGGGCCTGAACTTACACAACAACTTCATAAGCTCATCGAAAAAATCTGGATGAGGGAGGAGATTCCAGCAGACTTTAGGGATGCCATAATTATCACTCTCTTTAAAAAGGGTGATAGAACAGACTGTGGAAACTATCGAGGCATCTCCCTTCTAGCCACAGCAGGCAAAATCCTGGCAAAGATCATCGCAAACCGTCTCCTATCTGTATCAGAAGACATCCTCCCTGAAACGCAAAATGGCTTCCGCCCTTCCAGGGGAACAGTGCATATGATCTTCACTGCACGACAGCTTCAAGAAAAATGCAAGGAGCAAAACTGCCCTCTGTACATGGCGTTTATTGATCTGAATAAAGCTTTTGATACTGTAAATCGTAATGCTCTCTGGACCATCCTTCTGAAAATCGGATGCCCTGATAAATTTGTGAACATCTTGCGATTACTCCATGACGACATGATGGCAACAATCCTGAAAAACAATGGCTCTCAAAGCGATCCATTTAAAGTGGAATCCGGCATTAAACAGGGATGTGTTATTGCTCCAACCTTATTCGCTATCTTCATCGCTATGATTATGCACCTTGTTGAAGAGAAACTTCCTACTGGTGTAGAAATTATATATCGAACAGATGGAAAGCTTTTTAATCTTAGTAGGCTGAAAGCAAAAAATAAGGTAATTGCAACTTCTGTTATAGAACTTCAATATGCTGATGATAACGTAGTCTGTGCACACTCCGAGGAAGATCTTCAAACTATCCTAAACATCTTTGCAGAAGCATATGAAAAACTCGGCCTCTCGATTAACATTAAAAAAACCAAAGTGCTTTACCAGCAAGTTCGAACCAATCCCTCTGCAGCGCCATCAATCCAGATTAAAGGTGTGTCACTAGAAAATGTCGATCACTTTTCTTATCTCGGCAGCCATCTATCTACAAAAGCCGACATCGACGCTGAAATTCAGCATCGCCTGAGCTCTGCGAGTGTAGCTTTCTCCCGAATGAAGCGTAGAGTGTTTGAGGATCGGGACATTCGCAGGGAGACCAAAATGCCTGTTTACAAAGCCATTGTACTACCAACCCTTCTGTACGCCTGTGAAACATGGACCCTCTACAAACGCCACCTCCAACTTCTTGAAAGATTCCATCAACGCTGCCTCCGAAAAATTCTGCAAATTACTTGGGAAAATAGGCGGACTAATGTTAGCGTATTAGAAGAAGCGAAAACCACCAGCATTGAAACAATGATCATCCAACATCAACTTCGCTGGACCGGTCATGTTGTTCGAATGCCTGACCATCGTCTTCCAAAGCAGCTACTTTACTCCCAACTTAAGAATGGAAAACGGAATATTGGTGGACAGCAAAAGAGATTCAAAGATACTCTCAAAGCTAATTTAAAAAAATGTAATATCAGCATTGAGAACTGGGAAGCCCTAACTCATGAGCATTTCAATTGGAGGTCATCCTTTATTAATGGCGCTATGGACTTTGAAGAAGCACAAGTACAGGGCGAAAGGGAGAAAAGAGCTAAAATGAATGCACGTCAGGCAAACCCTCATCATGACCGTCTCCCACCCGGAAACCTATGCCCTCATTGTGGGAGGTTGTGCGGATCCAGAATTGGCCTTTATAGCCACTTACGGATCCACCGTTAAAATTTTACCTTTGGAAGACAATCTTACTCAGCTACGAGTGATCGCCAATGCTAGCCCAGTAACGTTCCTCTCAGTTATGACCTCCTTTCTCGAACTCCAGCTGTTCCACCACACTGCATCTCAGCTGCACAAATCCAGAGGAGGGCTAGATGGCGGCCTAGACATACAAATTCTTAATTATTTACTGCCACCTTGTGCTTAGGCAATTGAGGAATCAATTTGTATACCTTCATGAATTAAACAAAAGTCTGTGGCAGGAAAGAATAAAGAAAAAAAGTGCACCAGACTATTGTACCTGGCAACTGGTGAGGTTCTCGTGGAGGATCCTGTTGGGTGGGCTGGAATTTCAGCTGAGGGAAACCACCACAATCCCCAACCTTAGAAGGTGGCACCTTGAGGCTGAATAGGCAACAATGCAACACAGGCCCATCCCAGGTGCGCAGGAAGGCAGGACACTGTGGGGGCTGCAGGATTTCTTGGATGAGAAGGGAGCATGAAAAGGCAGCTGTGTGGACCGATTCCTAACCCTGATGGGCGATCATGCCCACTCGCAGAAACGAAAGCCCATCACTATGTTTGGACATAATGTGGAAAACGCCTCCCCGCCTTGACTGCAGCAATGCCCATGGCTGACTTTGCCTTACCTGTTGGTTACCATCAACTGAGTGGAATTGACGTTGGCATTTGCAAGCCTTGGGGCACCACTGCAGGAACACCTCACTTTCATTCCACAACTACTCCATAACTGAGTTGTTCTGAAATTTAAGGCTTTCATTATCTGATGAATAATGAATATGGAGAATGGGGGGAGGGGGGACGAGTCTGAGACCTTTGCCTTGGATCCCAAAAAGCTTTACTTACCTCAGTGTGTTGTGTGAACAGGTTCTACAGATTGTATTTCACGGTGTGTATGTGTTAGTCTGGTCAAAATGATGCTGTTTTTGACTCATCCCACTGTACACCTCTGCATTTAGGTATAGAGGTGTGCTTCCAGTTCATTTCATGGATCGTCTTCCTCACGGCTGTTAAGCGAACTATGTGGTCGTTAAGCGAATCACATGAATCCCCATTGATTTTGCTTGCCAGAAGCCAGCCGGGAAAGTAAAAAATGGCGATCACTTGACCACAGGATACTGCGACGGTCATGTGAACCGGTTGCCAAGAGTCCAAATTGTGATCACGTGACCATGGGGATGCTGCGACGGTCGTTAAGTGTCAGCACTGTTGTAAGTCTGAACCATCACTAAACGAATGGTCATTAAGTGAGGACTACCTGTATGTAGAAGCTGAAGCTCAAATACTTTGGCCACCTAATGCGAACAGAGGACTCACTGGAAAAGACCCTGATGCTGGGAAAGACTGAGGGCAAAATGAGAAGGGGACGGCAGAGAATGAGATGGCTAGACAGCATCACCGATGTAATGAACATGAATTTGAGTAAACTCCTGGAGACAGTGGAGGACAGGAAGGCCTGGCGTGCTATGGTCCATGAGGTCACGAAGAGTCGGACACGACTAAACGACTGAACAACAACAACAACAACCTGTATGTACCTAGGCCTCTATCATATTTTTGCTTATGTTATAATTATTAAATATCTGTTTTTCCAGATCTTAGGATTCATTTACTTATTTTATACTATTTACTTCATTAAATCTCGGGGCCACCCAACTTCAAAAAACCCTGGGAGGCTTACACTTTTAAAAGTAAAGAAAGTAAAATAAAAGGTCCTGTACATCTGGAGGGGGAAAAAACAGAACATGCCCAAGAAAATCCAATAGGGACTCAACCACCACCTACCCCACAAGACTGGGAGAACAGGCAGGCTTCCAAGCACTTTCAAAACATCAGAAGGTGGGAGCCATGTGGAACGCAGCAGGGATGCTGTTCCATTTAATTGTGTTTGGATTCAAATCGTGTTCAGTGGATACAAAATAAATTAAACTCCCTATCGCTTAGAGCAGTGTTTTTCAAACTTGGTAACTTGAAGAGGTGTGGACTTCAACTCCCAGAATTCCCCAGCTACCCAGGGAATTCTGGGAGTTGAAGTCCACACTTCTTCAAGTTGCCAAGTTCAAAAAACACTGCCTTAGAGCGGTAATACTGTCCATCCAACCAAAGGGGCTACATATGGCTATTCCAAAGTTGCCCAAATCAGAAAATTGACAGCAATTGTTGGGCTTCCAGTGTTTAATACTTGACAATAGGCAAGCATGGTGATATACTTCCAGATTCGGAAAACTGAATCGTCCCACAGTAATTTGTAATGGCATTTTCTGTAATGATATTGTTGGAACTGAAGAACCCCATGGAAATTTTCTAAACAAAGAATTAATTTTCTGAAAATATTTTCCAGATATATGTATTGGAATTCCTCTCAGAATCTAAATTAATCTGGGAATAATATTTATTTTGAGAGTGTTCACTGTTCACCAAAGGGTGAGGTTTAATAACTCCCATCTATCAATATCTGAAAAAAACTTTCTATATATTTTACTAGACAATCTGTGACCGGCTGGGTCATCATTTCAGAGATATTTCCTTACCAGATTCCTCAGTGCCTTTAACAATGGCAGAGCTTCCAATGTACTTCCTTCACTGGAAAAGTTCTTAAAAATTCAGGGAGATATTCAGAGATGTATCTGGCTTGAAAATAGCCCACGTTGAACCGTATAGCACAGTCAAACATCAGGAGTAGCCCACAGGAAAAGTTTTATGACATTTTGTATTATGTCATAAAATGTTTTATCATAATTTATGTCATAAAATGCTTTATAAAATTTGCCAAATTTCAATTCCATGGGAGTCATGGGTCCGACTTTGGAGTAATTCCATAACTTAGTCTATTTGAGGGACCTTGGTTCAAAAACTGTTGCCCTACGATGCACCATTTCCCCCAGTTAAAGGTTACACTAAAACAGGAGAGTTTTAGTAGTATATAGATTTCTATTACATGCTACGAATTGAGTTATATCTTTTGGTATGCACGTACTAGATATTTAATGAATTTGGTACAAATACAGAATTGATATTCCTTAAATGGCTGGGTGACCAAATTTTCACCTATTGGCATCAATTCCGATTTGGACCAGTTTTCATAGAGTATCCTGCTATTTTACCAAAGGCATCTATCATCTGCATCAACACTGGAATAGTAGTGTGAGGTTTAGAAATAAACAAAAGAATGTCATCTTCAAATAAAACCAATTTGAGTTCAACCGAGTCGTGTACTACGGTCAAGGTATCGAGAAATTGGTATTTTAATGTCTCTTTATTCAGTGATAAAAATTTTGTACAACAAATGTGGGTAGAGACTTTACAATACTTTGATTTGAACTCAGAAACATCAAGTGTCCACATTTTTGAATGGGAAGCATATAAAACATATCCGAGGTCAAATTATTGCTTATGCATCATACAAAAATAAGATTAAAAATAAAAGGGAAAATAACTTGAAAGATGAATTGAAACATTTATGGGCACATATGGTTAGATGACCATCTACTACTTTGGACAGAGAAATACAGAAAAAGAAATATGAACTAAATACTGTATCATATCAGACAGAATTCATGCTAACACGTCTATGACAGACATACAGGGAGAACAGTGAAAGACCTGGCAAGATTTGGATAATTGCTTAAAGCAAAAGAAAGATAGGGCAATGATTCCAACTATTAGAGGTGAAAGGGATGAAATATAGAAAACTTCAAAAGATATAAGTTGTCATTTTTTTAAGCACACCTCTGATTTGCATGGTTTGCCACTAGATGAATTCCGTAATGTGAAATATCTGCTCACATCGAAGGTTGTCCCTTGCTTCACAGCATCTCCCATCTTGCTTTCTTTTTGAGAAATCGGGTCCCCACAATCACTGACGCCCTTTCCATTTTCCATAAATGTATATGATTTCTCCCTTGTACAGATCCTGCTATGGGAAGTAAGGGATCTGCTGTGCCTGAAGCTCTTTCCACACTCCGTGCATCTATATGGGTTTTCCCCCCTATAGGTCCTTTTACGGGAAGTAAGGTTATCCCTGTCGTAGGTTTTCCCACATTTGTTACATTCATATGGTCTCTCTCCAGTGTGCATCCTTTTATGGGAAGCAAGATGGCTGCTCTCTCTGAAGTTTTTCCCACATTCCATGCATTTATAAGCCCTTTCCACACTCCATGCATTTGTATGGTTTCTCTCCTGTGTGGAACTTTTTATGGGAAGGTAGGTGACTATTCTGTTTGAACCTTTTCCCACACTCCATAGATTTATATGGCTTTTTCCTCCCTGTGGGTCCTTTTATGGGAAGTGAGGGATGTGCTGTGCCTGAAGCTCTTTCCACACTCCTTGCATTTGTATGGTTTTTCACCGGTGTGGATCCTTTTATGGGAAGCAAGATGGCTGCTCCCTCTGAAATGTTTACCACACTCCATGCATTTATAAGGTTTCTCTCCTGCGTGAATCATTTTATGGGAAGTAAGGGAACTACTCTGCCTGAAGCTCTTTCCACACTCCGTGCATTCATATGGTTTTTCCCCCGTGTGGGTCCTTTTATGGGAAGTGAGGTTACCCCTGTTGAAGAAGCTTTTCCCACAATTGTTACAGTGATATGGTTTCTCTCCCGTGTGGATCCTTTTATGGGAAGTAAGGGAATTACTGTGCCTGAAGCTCTTTCCACACTCTGTGCATTTATATGGCTTTTCCCCGGTGTGGATCATTTTATGGGAAGCAAGATTGCTCCTCTCTCTGAAGTTTTTCCCACACTCCATGCATTTATAAGCTTTCTCTCCTGTGTGGATCTTTTTATGGGAAGCAAGGGAACTACTCTGCCTGAAGCTCTTTCCACACTCCGTGCATTTATATGGTTTCTCTCCCGTGTGGGTCCTTTTATGGAAAGTGAGGGATATGTTCCACGTGAAGCTCTTTCCACACTCCGTGCATTTATATGGTTTTTTCCCGGTGTGGATCCTTTTATGGGAAGCAAGATGGCTGCTATCTCTGAAGTTTTTCCCACACTCCATGCATTTATGAGGTTTCTCTCCCGTGTGGATATTTTTATGGGAAGTAAGGTGACTATTCCGCCTGAAGCTTTTCCCACACTCCGTGCATTTATATGGTTTTTCCCCAGTGTGGATCCTTTTATGGGAAGCAAGATGGCTGCTCTCTCTGAAGTTTTTCCCACACACCATGCAGTTATAAGGTTTCTCTCCCGTGTGGGTCCTTTTATGGAAAGTGAGCGATGTGCTGTGCCTAAAGCTCTTTCCACACTCCGTGCATTTATATGGTTTTTCCCCGGTGTGGGTCCTCTTATGGGAAGCAAGTTCCCTCCTCACTCTGAAGTTCTTACCACACTCCAGGCATTTATAAGGTTTCTCTCCCGTGTGGATCCTTTTATGAGAAGTACGGGAACTACTCTGCCTGAAGCTCTTTCCAGACGCCAAGCAAGCATAGGGTTTCTCCCTTGTGTGGATCCTTTCATGTGCTGTAAGGTTACTGCTCTTGCTTAAGTTTTTCTCACATTCCACCCAATCACATGGTTTCTCTGTTACGTACACTCTTTGCTGTAAGGTAAGAGGAAAGGTTTGACTGCAACTTTTTCCATTCACTCTGCGATTGTCCTGGTTCTTTTTAGTAAAATTTTTGCAGTTTTTATAGAAATCTGATTTATCTTTGGATAGTTTCCCTAAACGCTCTCGCCTTTTATTTCTCTTATCATTCGGAGGAATCGGGAATCCCTGGATTTCAACATGCAGAGAAGTGCGGGATTTATCATCTCTCTTGTCTGACTGATGTCCCTCATGCTTTCTTGGCCTCTGTGGCTTTCCAAAAATCTCTGCTTCTTCCTTTTCTTGCTTGCGTTTTTGTAATGGGACCATATCTGTCTGATGGTAATTTTTATTCTGAGCACCGTCAACTGATGGAAAGAAAAAAAAGAAGGTATACCATTGAATGTTTAGGGCACAAACTGTGTGAATGTAGACCATTAGCTTCATCTCTTATTTCTCCAACACTTTCTTTTCTCTATACTTTGCTGAATACCAATTTATTTTGCATTATGACACTGTCGCAAGGACAATCAGGTTGTGTTTTTGCCGTACTATTTCCTACATTTCATGTTTTTCTTCCTCTAACCAAACAAGGTCATCTTCCCTAAGACTGAACAAGGAGTACCTATGGGAAACAGAATCATATGAAGGAGAATGGAAAGAGACTGAGATCATAGTATAAGGGGAGGCTTAGATCTGGTGAATCTTTGCCTTCCCAGTTTATTTATGTACTCATTCGGCTTATAAGCTGCCTAATCATGAAGCAATTCAAGCAGACTTTTTGGAAGGCACTTTATGCATGGGCACATGAGGCATAAATACATCATTGGCATCTTCATCAAATGAAATGGAAAGCTGAGCCTGCTGAATGCACCTGGAGGCATACCTCTACAGCAGAGCTTTCCAAACTGTGTGTTGCGACACAAATGTGTGTCGCCCGGAAGCGGCGGCACGCACGTGCACAGGAGCAGCGGCAGTGGCGCGGCATCAGTGCTTCCGCATTTTAGCGGACGCTGCCACCGCTGCCGTACATGTGCACGCTGCCGCACGCCCCCCGCGCCACCACCATGCACGTAAGCGTCGCCGCACGCCCCCACTGTGCATGTGCACCCCCCCGCGCTGCCGCCACCGCCGCCACTGATGTGTCGCCAGTGGCAGCACTTTGGAAAGCCCTGCTCTACAGGATAATGTGTGGGTGGACGCCTCTGCAGAAGCCAGGAGTCTCTCCCACAGGAGAGAAAGAGGCATGTCCACATAGCTTAAAGTGGCCAATAGGGATCAGAAGGAAGCAAGAGTCAGAAATCACATTATCTGCATAACATTATCTCCATGGCCAACATTTTGCTGGCAAAAAAGAGGCAACTTGTCTTTAAAACTGGAATAGCTTTCAGCTGCCTGAGTGGGCTGAAGCCGAGACAAAGGCCACATCAGCAGAACATTGCACAGAAAAACAGTTTCTGGAGAATGTTTCTGGCACAGTTCTGGGAAGATGAGTAAGAGCCCTTAATCTCTTCATGCGAAGATTACAAAAATTGAAACAATTGAATCCCACTCTAGAAATGGCCACATCTGAGCAAAGGTCAGGTAAAGGTTCCCCCCGCACATTTGTGCAGTCATGTCCAACACTAGGGGCCGGTGCTCATCTCCGTTTGTTAGCTGAAGAGCCAGCGTTGTCCGAAGACGCTTCCACAGTCATGTGGCCGGCGTGACGCATGCGGAACGCTGTTAACTACCCACCGAAGTGATGCCTATTCATCTACTTGCTATGCATGCTTTCGAACTGCCAGGTTGGCATGAGCTGGGGTGAGTGCGGGAGCTCCCTCCGTCACGCAGGGCTAGGGATTCGAACCTCCGAACTTGCAATCTTCCGATCAACAAGCCTGGCATCTTACCTGCTGAGCCACCACGCCCCTACATCTGAGCAGTTATTCGCAAATCTCTTATTTTCTTCAGAACCCGGGAAAAGTTTCTTCCCACCAGGAAAACATCCAGCTTGGAATTTTATGGAAGAAACAGCAGCAGCCTATCTCTTATTCAAACTAGTTCTTTAACAATTGGAAGCCAGGAAAGGCATTCTTACCCAGAGAAGCCACATTCCTAAAATTCTCCAGCATGACTTCTTCATGCAGAGCTTTTTGGTCAGGATCCAGGACAACCCACTCCTCTTCGGTAAAACACACAGCCACATCCTTGAAGGACACAGGACCCTGAAGGAGGACAAATATTTTTTCCTATTAGCAGACATGGCACGAGGAGAGTTTAAAGTTCTCTCCCATAACTCAAATCAGAAAAACCGGCAGAGCTCACAGCCTCTTCTTGGAGTGATACTTAAGATGAAACCTGTGAATGACCTTCAATGGAATCCGATAATAATATCTTTCCAAAGTGTTTGGCTAACATTGTTCAGCACTGCCTTCCATCCATCCATCCATCCCACTGAGGCTTTCCAGAACAAGATTTCTGAGAGGAAAGAGGTTCTGAGGGGCACCTGTTAGACATTCTAGCCCATCATCTGTGGTGTTCCTCAAGAATCATTGCCATCCCCATTGAAAAGCTAGGCAAAACTGCTGACAGATCAGCCAGGGAATGGCATGGGAGCTGGACGATGTCCAAAACATGTGCAACCCAACCATTTGCCATTCTAGGAAAGGAGAAATCCGTGTCCGACCTGAGCTGGGACCAGATCTGTAGTTTCTGCTTCAGCATGAAGAGGAGATGCTTCCACAAGATCCAGCAATGTTGTTCTGCTCTCTATGAGTGAGTCAAAGGTGGTGGAAGAAGATGTATTAAAAACATGATCAATAAACTCTGCAGAGACACTATATACAAATCCCATTCTTGCCCACCAGCTCAAGGTTTAGGAGTAAATGAATTCGTGAATACATCTGTCCAGAGAGTTGGGAACTTCACTGCATGCATAATGAACTACCCCCCCCCCTCTTACCTGGCGACGTGGCCTGAGCTTGATCCTCTGGAGAGGCCACCTCCAACAGCAGCACCTGGGAGGACTTAGAGAGAGGCACCCTTGGTTTGGGCCTTTCAGCGACCACATCCATCAAGGGCACCTGCATCGGGAACGACCGCCAGGAACAAAGAACAAAGGGAGTTTGGGACGACCAAAGGAGTAGATTCTTGCCCGGTGCCCCAACCTTTGCACCTGCCTCCCGCCCACCCACCACTGGACTGGAAGGAGGACTGGCTTCCCTCCTGCTTCTCCTGGGACATTATCCAGAAAGGACAACGGGGTTGCCTAAAGAGGATGCGAACCCCCTTCCTTCTATTGTTAGCTCCGGAAACGGCTCAAAGAGGGGCGTTTAAGGACGCCAAAGTACAGTCCCTCAGGCCATACTCCACTTGGAGTGCCAGGACGAAATGGGCTCCCACCTGCAGCTCTCCCTGCTTCTCGTCCTCGGCCTGGCTCAGGAGGAAGCCTTCGACCAGGGCCACCGCTTGGGAACTGGTTTCTGCTCCACACTCCCTCACCCAGCTTCCCAGCTCCGGGGTCAGGATGGCCAGGAGTTGCTCCAGGATCACCAGGTCCAGGATCTCAGCCTTGCTGTGCTTCTCTGGCTTCAACCACTGACAACAAAGGTGGTGGAGCTGGCTGCAAACCTCTCGGGGCCCCAAGGTCTCCTGGTAGCGGACATTCCTGAAGTGCTGCCGTGGTGTATCCCAAGGGATGCTCCCTTCCTTTGGCATGTTCTGTCCCGCTCTTCTCCAACGCTCCCCACAGCTCTTAACCCAAGCAGCGGGAGAGCCTTTTCCTGCTACGGCCTGCAAGTCCATTTTCCTTCTCGACTCAAAGGGAACGCCAAACACAGCTGCAAGGGACCTCCAAAACCACTTTAATTCATAGGCCCATCACTGCATGAATTGGACTTGCATCAAAGTAAAGCACCCATCTTTGATTAGAAGTTCTCTAAGAGACGCAGACTCTTCACGCACCCACAATATGCTTCCAATCTGAAGCAAAAAAGAAACAGCAAAACCAGCTGCGTTTTAGCGGGCAGCACCTGAATCAAACCCACAAGAGTTAAGTTTTACAGACCATCCTAAAGTCCTTCGGGGAGGCTTTTCGCTGGTCGTGCTGGCGGCCAGGCTGAAGCCTCCATGCAGAGTGGGGCCAAAATAGCCTGTGCATTCATAGTCATGCGGAGCGTGCTCTCCCCTCTATTTGCTCGCAATGGGGCTTTGCAAGGGAAAAGTGTGCCCTTCTTCCCCGCAATGACCAGAGCTCTCCCCATTTTTCTAATTCTAATTCCATTTAAATACCCACATTTACTAAATGTTGGGATTTTCTTGCCGGACAGCCAACTCGACGGTTACTTGGCTTGTTTTAAGAGCAAAGGCACGCCGGACTTCATTCCTGGGACCACTTCTCAGCGCTTCCCCTTCTTCGAAGGGTTAAAATAAGAGAGTACTTCTTCCCAAACAGGAGAAATTCCAGCGGGAAATCATCACTTCCCGTCCCCGCCTTTAGAACTCCTATTACGCAACCAAGTCGTCTCCGTGTGGCAGCCAATGCTGGCCGGCATGGGGCGCATGCTCATTTCCATTTGGAAGCTAGACAGATGCCAGGCGCTGCAAGATTCTCAGTAGGGAGCCGCCTGCTGGATTTTGCAGGCGGATCCTGGAGATTCTTCTCAGAGCGGGTGGGGGTTCTGGGGAAGTACGCGCGTCTTGTGCAGATGCAGTCATTGGGTCTCCAACTTCGTTGTGCGAACAGCATTTTACAGTGCTGATACATGTACGTTTTAGTATTAAGTACTTCAGGCTATGGAAGACCTTTGGGGCCGCAGAATTTTGAGTGATTTTTTTTTTTGCTGATCTTTCTTCATACAGCTGTCTTCATAATTTGTTTTAATGCTTAATTTGTATTATTGTTACCCAAGTTGAGTTTTTTAATTAAAAGAAAATGAAAAGCTAGAATCTGAATTTTAAATAAGCAAGTGTGGGAAGAAATTAAGATCTCTCCCCGCCTGCCATGTTGTTTCCTCCCAGAACACTGTCTTCCTGCCATTGCTTTCCTTCCTTGAGCAAGGTAAAAGGTTAAAGATTACAAAATAGAATGGGTTTGATGCAAAAGGAGCTACCAGAGATTAAAATGTGACAGGAAACCCAACTGTTTAGACAAAAGATTCCCTTCAGGTTTAATGAGAGACCTTGTAAAACGAAAAGGTCTCAGGGAAACATTCTTCCCCAGCCAAACAGATCTCCATAATCAAAAAACAAAAGATCCCTTCCAAGGTGAACATTCCAAGCTAGTCCAGCTTGGAACTGAGACTATCTGAGGACAGGAAACACAAACAGCAGGGAACCTGACCACAGAGCGCCTCCTCTCTCAACCCCAGTAAACTGCTCTTTCCTAGAATTCCTAGAGAGCGCCCCCTGCCAAGAAATCAGCTAAGTGCGCCTTCTCAGTAGTCCCTAGAGCAGAGCTTTCCAAACTGTGTGTGGCGACACAAAAGTGTGTCGCCACACACAGTCTGGTGTGTCGCCACACAACCCGGAAGCACTGATCATCATCAGCGCCTCCGGGTTTTCCCACGGCGACACACCAACCGCGGCGTGCAAAAACCCGAAAGTGGCAGCAGCGCTTCCGGGTTTTTGCACACTACCGCAATGACGGCACTTCCGGGTTTTCCCACGGCGACACCAACGGCGGTTGGTGTGTCGCCGCGGGAAAACTTTGGAAAGCCCTGCGTTAGTGTTATCGGCTGCAGTGTCTGGGTTTGTTGCGGCTCCTGCCGCCTCCGAGCCCTGACAGGATTCCACGCAGGTCCTGGTGCCTGCCTTGTGCCTTGCTGCCTCCAAACCTGCCCTGCCAGGATTCCACGCAGGTCCTAGTGCCTGCCTTGTGCCCTGCTGCCTCCAAACCTGCCCTGCCTGGATTCCACGCGGGTCCTAGTGCCTGCCTTGTGCCCTGCTGCCTCCAAACCTGCCCTGCCTGGATTCCACGCGGGTCCTAGTGCCTGCCTTGTGCCCTGCTGCCTCCAAACCTGCCCTGCCAGGATTCTACGCGGGTCCTAGTGCCTGCCTTGTGCCATGCTGCCTCCAGACCTGCCCTGCCAGGATTCCGCGCGGGTCCTAGTGCCTGCCTTGCTGCCTCCAAACCTGCTGTGATTCCACGCAGGTCCTAGTGCCTGCCTTGTGCCCTGCTGTAAGAGTGTGTCACGAAATGATGCATGTCTAAAAAGTTTGTCACCAACATGAAAAGTTTGGAAAGCTCTGCCCTAGAGGGCGGGAACACTTTTGCGTAACAACAGACAAGTTTTCCTATATAAAGAGTTTGTGGGGAAAATACAGGTGTGGCTGCCTCCAACCAGCAGACTCTGTACATGCTCTTGGAAAATAAAATTATCTCTGTTCAAGCAATCGCCTAAGCAATGCATTACCCCAAGGGTCCCCAAACTCTTCAGCTCATCGATCCCTTCATGAAGTTTCAGATTGTTCATTGACCCTCAAATATTTATTATATGAAAATAATTTAATATATACTACTTTAGGAGTACAACAACATCAACCCCTTGGATAGTCACATTGTTATCCCAGAAAGCTCGGGACATTTACCTGGTGTGCGGGACCAATAAACTAGGCTGACCATATTTCCTTGAGGCAAAAATGTCGCCGGACAAAGTGGGTATGCAGGTACGCGTGTGGGGGGACAGGCATGCATGCGGGGTGTGTGTGTGCGGGTGTATGGTGTACGGGGTGTGTGCAGGTGTGCGGGGCGTGCACACACACACATGCCCTTTGCAGGGAAACTTTCAAAAATGGGACAAAATTGAGATTTTTACCATAATGACGGGACGCTCCAGAAATGGTGAAATAATGGGAAAGTCCTGTTCAAACAGGAAAGTTCAAACGGAAATGTCCTGTTCAGGGGCGTGGTGGCTCAGTGGGTAAGATGCCAGGCTTGTTGATCAGAAGATCGCAAGTTCGGAGGTTCGAATCCCTAGTCCCGCATGACGGAGTGAGCTCCCGCACTCGCCCCAGCTCTTGCCAACCTAGCAATTCAAAAGCATGCAAATGCAGGTAGATGAATAGGTACCACTTTGGTGGGTAGGTAACAGCATTCCGGGGGCGGAGTGTCGGGGACATGGAGTAGCAGCGTGCATCGGAGAACTCCCAGTCAGAAAGAAATTAAAAGCTGGACTCCTACGTTTAAACAATACATAGATAAATGTCGACGGGTGAGTCGGAAGCTGAAAAAGCCTAGACTGGAACTTTATAATTTATTTTGACTTTGTTATCAAAAGTAAGTTGGATAGACTTACTTTCGGTTTTAACTCTGGGCGGAGAGCCAATGCCTAGAGGGAAGAATTTAACCCAGCAGACTCTTCCAGCTTGGAACAGGGTTAAAAATAAAAATAAACCTTCAGACAGGAGTTTAGAACGCTTGGAAAGAGTTGAAACTAATGAAGTAATTATGTCTGATAAAAAAGAATGAGAAAGGTCTAAAATGAGGCGGAATTCGGAGGTGGAAGTAATGATTAATGGAGCAGCTAATTATCGTATACAGGAGACAGCTGCTGTCGTCAGGCGGAAAGAGAAGGGAGAGAAAGAAAAAAAATGGTTGTGGATCTGGAGGAGATGATGACAAGATTTGCAGAAATGATGCAGAAAAATAATGAGACTCTCAGAGCTCAGATAGTGGACGAGATACTAACAGGAGTAAATAAAACACTCTTAGGAATTAAGCAGGAAATTAAAGTTGTAAGTAAGAGAGTGGAGGAATTGGAGAAAACAGCAACATATAATCAGAAGAAGATGGTGGAATATAACATTAAGTTTGAGCAATGGGAGTTGAAGATGATTGATTGATATTCAAGATCGAGAACGCAGATCTAATGTATGCATTCGTGGGCTCCCAGAGCAGTCTGGGGAAAATCCAAGGAATTTGAGAGAAAAAGTGATGGAGTGGTTGAAGAATGTGGCAAAAGATGTTAATTGGGAAAATGCAGATTTGGAACATATCCACAGAGCTACCTTTAGGAGAGGAGGACTGACCCCCAGAGACATTATTATGAGATTTCAAAGTTATTATAAGAACGAACTTTTTATGAGGGCTACTGGACAAGCCATTGGAGGGCTACAATATCAGAAAGTCCCGGTTCAGGTCTTTAATGATCTCTGCCCAGAAACAATAAATTGGAGGAGGAGTGTGAAGCCTTGTATTGCTGTTCTGAAGAACAAGGGAATTGTGTATAACTGGGGATACCCTGTATTTTTAAAGTTTCAATGGGCAGGGAAATTTCATAAAATAATATCATTGGAACAAGGGATGGAGCTGTTACACCAGTTGGATGTAAGGAAGCAGAGAGAAGATGAAGTGGAAGAACTGGAAGTAGCAGGAGGAAACAAGATATTATTATAAAGGACTGAAGAAAATATTGTACCTGAGACAGGACATAAGGAAGATGGACTGGGAGATAATGATTCGGTGTTGATGCTGTTATGTGAAACCGGGGAACTGCCTCCCCCCCCCTTGAGGAGTTCATGAGAACTATGGGAGAGGTTGATAACCTCTGGAAGAGGGGGGAAGCTCTTTTGTGTTTGTATGAGGGGGAGTGGGGGGAGGGTAAGGGATTGGGAACTAAGGGGTTTGTTAAGGGTTTCACTTCAAAGAACCAACTAA
The DNA here is from genome assembly GCA_023362775.1 of Charina bottae. Classification (NCBI taxonomy): domain Eukaryota; kingdom Metazoa; phylum Chordata; class Lepidosauria; order Squamata; family Charinaidae; genus Charina; species Charina bottae. Next base: position 33,998,445 of record JALMGJ010000002.1, on the reverse strand, counting down.
GAAAAAATTTACAAATTTCATGGAGAATACATTAAGGTTTACAACTTTAAATGTTAAAGGGCTAGGATCAAATATTAAAAGGAAGAGGGTGGAAGCACTATTGCATAGAGCCAAAGCAGACACAATATTTTTACAAGAGACACATCAGGTGAAGGAGGGGGTAAATGAACTTAAATTAAGATGGTCAGCTGCTTATGAAAAGGCATATGGGACTTCTAAAGCAAGAGGAGTGGCGATTATTATATCAAAGAAATGTGGTTTTAATGTAATAAAGACAAAAAAGGATTCTATGATTAGATACATATATATATACAGGGGGAGTTGGGGGGAGAGGAATATACTTTGGTTAACATCTATGCCCCGAATGTGAAACAGAAGCAGTTTTATGAGAAGGTGTTTAAAGATATGGAGGATTTTCAGAAAGGTTATATTGTAATGGCAGGGGATTTTAATATGGTAATGGATAAACAGAAGGATAAATCCAATCCCTCAGTAGAGGAGTGGCATAATAATTTTACAGATTTAACTGTGATTATGAATAGAAATGAGTTGAAGGATGTCTGGAGAATAACACGAGGAGAAGAAAACAAATTGACTTTTTATTCGTCGGTGTTTAAGAGTTATTCAAGAATAGATTATATTTTTGTGTCTAAAAGTTTAGTTTCTAAAATAATGAATACTGAAATAGCGGTTATTAAGGTCACGGACCATGCATTGGTTAATATGGATATTAAAATTAAAAAAGATTATAAAGAAGCTAAGAGATGGAGGTTAGATATGAGGATTTTTAATTACAAGCATATTGTGGACAAAATTGGAAAGGAATGGCAGGATATATGGGATATTAATGATATAGGACAATGTACACAAGCGGTATTATGGGATACAATGAAAGCAGTAATGAGAGGAATCTGTATCAGGGAATCAGCCACATTGAAAAGGCAGCAGGAAAAGGAGGGGAAACAATTGGAGGAAGAAATTAAAGAGTTGGAGTGGAAATATATAAAAGATAGGGATAAACAGATATATGCATGATTACAAGCAAAGAGGAAGGAGCTGGAGAATAAAGATATGGAGAAGGTGCAGAGAAATTTGATATATTTGAAAAGGGAATTTTTTGAACACAGTAATAAAAATTCTAAAATGCTGGCCAGGTCTGCACAATCAAAAAAGGCGAGGAATTTAATTGGAGTGATTAAAGATAAAATGGGAAAAAGCTATAATTGGATGAAGGATAAAATAAGAGTCTTTCGAGACTTTTATTAAGAACTATATTCTTCAAGGGGTAACCCCATAAGGAAGATAAGAGAATATATAAGGAAGTATTGTAAAATAAAATTGCAGGAGGTTGATAGGGAGGTAATGGAGCAACAAGTATTAGATAAGGAAATAGAAGACGTTATTGATAAATTAAAAGGGGGGAAGTCTCCAGGAGTAGATGGATTGGGACCGGAATATTACAAAATATTTAAAAAATTATTGGTATCTAAATTAAAGGTATTATATAACAGAATTATAGAGGATGGTAGGATGCCACCATCATGGGAACAATCGTTAATTGTATTAATACCAAAGGCTGATAAAGATTTGACAGATCCTGGATCATACAGACCTATCTCACTAATAAATCAGGATGCTAAAATGTTGACAGCAATAATGGCAAAAAGAATGAATACTTTTATATTTAAATATATTAATAAGGATCAATGTGGTTTCGTTGCGGGAAGGCAGATCTCAAATTTAACTGGACGAGTGTTGAATATAATAAATATAATAAATAAGAAAGGATTGAAAGCAGGCTTAATAGCCTTGGATATATTTAAAGCCTTTGATTGTGTGGAATGGCCAGCTTTAAAAATAATAATAGAAACCTGTGGATTTGGTGAAAGATTTAAACGATTGATAGATCAATTATATCAACGAAATACTGCAATGGTTGTGGTTAATGATGGAATGACTGATCAAATTCCACTAGCCCGAGGTACGAGGCAAGGTTGTCCTCTTTCCCCGATTTTGTTCACCTTAGTTATAGAAATCTCAGCCAATGTCATTAGAGAAGATGAAAGCATTAAAGGGATTGGGAATAAAGGGAAAATTAAAGTAAGTATGTTTGCAGATGATACTTTATTAACTATTGAAAATCCACTGGAGTCGTTGGAGGGAATAGGAGGATATTTGAAAGAATTTGGGGAAATGACAGGGTTACAAATAAATTGGTCTAAATCAGAAATGATGTTATTTAATTACAGTAAGGAGAGAGAACGATGGTTTATGAATAATAATAAAACAAATATTAAATTAAGGAACTCAATAAAATATTTAGGAATAAATATAACAAGAGAATTGGAGAGTTTAGAAAAGGAAAATTTCCATAAATTAAAGCAAGAGATTAAAAAGAAGTTGGAGGAGTATAGGAAAATTAAATTATCGTGGTTTGGCAAAATAGCAATTATTAAAATGAAGATTTTACCTAGAATAAACTTTTTATTTAGGATGTTACCAATTATGGTATCAGAGACAGAAATGAAGAGTTGGCAAACCATGATTAACAATTATTGTAATGGAGATAAGAAAGCAAGGGTGAATAAAAAAAGATGGTACAAACCTCAAAAAGTTGGAGGATTGGGGCTCCCAAATTTAAGATTATATTATATAGCAAATCAAATAAGATATATTATAGATGGGATAGTAGGACAAGCAGAGTTGAATTGGTTGGAGATGGAGACTCAAGTACTGGAATGGAAATTGGAAAATGTATTTTTTAATAAACCTAGTAAGAAGTGGTTGGAAGGAGTTGAGAACCCCTTTTTAAAAACTATTTTAAGGATTTGGGTAAAATATAAGGAAAAACTAATGCCAGTGGTCTCCCCTTTGACTCCAGTGGTGATGATGGAAAAATTCCCTATAAATTTAAAGAAGGAATTGGAAAAGGAATTGAGGGAGAAGAAAATATTTCAAATAAAGGATTGGGTGAAAGAAATGAATAGTAAAGATAGAATAAGAGAGGTATTAAGGGAAAGAAATTTATCTTGGTTTAACTATATACAATTAGAGAAATGGATTCGGAAATGGATAAAGGAAAATAAAGAATGTAGAGGTTATACAAGATTTGAGAAAATGATTATAGAAAGAGAAGATAAAGAAGAAAATTTTGTTGTAAAAGGAGAAACAAGTGAAATTTATAAGATATTATTAGAAACAGAAGATCAACAAGATTATCTTAAATCAGTATGGGATCATGATTTAGTAAAACAAATAAGTAATCAGAGTTGGGGAAAAATTTGGGACATGCGTATTTTAAAAACTATGTCCATAAGGATAAAAGAAAATTATTTTACATTGGTATGGAGATGGTACCTGACTCCTGTAAGATTAAATCAAATAAATAAGAAATATTCAGTATTATGTTGGAGGGGGTGTCAGGAGTTGGGTACCTATCTCCATATGTGGTGGGGTTGCAAACAGATACAGATATTTTGGCAGAAGATATTTAAAGAGATAAACGAGATAATTGGAATGAATATGGAAGCATGTCCGGAAATAGCACTGTTATCAATTTATAATAAGGTTACATGTACTCAAGATACTAAAAAATTAATTACAAACTTAATGACAGCAGCAAGATTAATAATAGCAAGGAAATGGAAAGTACAAGGGGAATATCAAATAGAGGAATGGTACAAAGAAGTATGGGATATGGCAATCAATGATAAATTAACATCTAATATTAGAGTTAGAAGGGGATTACAGATTTGAAATAATTTTGTAGAAATTTGGAATATATTTGTAGAATATGTATTATTAAAAGGGAAAGGATGTACACCTTCGAAAGAATTATTATCTTTTTGGAAAGAGGAATGATTAAGACAATAGTGGTCCTGGGGGTGGGGTGCACCTTGTAAGGTTTTTTGTTTTTTGTTATAATTATGATTAATAAATGTTTTGTTGTTTATTCGTTCAGTCATTTCCGACTCTTCGTGACTTCATGGACCAGTCCACGCCAGAGCCCTCTGTCGGCCGTCACCATCCCCAGCTCCCCAATGGTTGAGTCCGTCACCTCCAGAATACCATCCATCCATCTTGCCCTTGGTCGGCCCCTCTTCCTTTTGCCTTCCACTTTTCCTAGCATCAGCTTCTTCTCCAGGGTATCCTGTCTTCTCATTATGTGGCCAAAGTACTTCAGTTTTGCCTTTAATATCATTCCCTCAAGTGAGCAGTCTGGCTTGATTTCCTGGAGTATGGACTGGTTTGATCTTCTTGCAGTCCAAGGCACTCTCAGAATTTTCCTCCAACACCACAGTTCAAACGCATCTATCTTCCTTCGCTCAGCCTTCCTTATGGTCCAGCTCTCGCAGCCATAGGTTACTACAGGGAATACCATTGCTTTAACTATGCGGACCTTTGTTGTCAGTGCGATGTCTCTGCTCTTAACTATTTTATCAAGATTTGCCATTGCTCTCCTCCCAAGAAGTAGACGTCTTCTGATTTCCTGGCTGCAGTCAGCGTCTGCAGTAATCTTTGCGCCTAGAAATACAAAGTCTGTCACTGCCTCCACTTTTTCTCCCTCTATTTGCCAGTCATCAATCAAGCTCGTTGCCATAATCTTGGTTTTTTTGAGGTTTAACTGCAACCCAGCTTTTGCACTTTCTTCTTTCACCTTCGTCATAAGGCTCCTCAACTCCTCCTCGCTTTCAGCCATCAAAGTGGTATCATCTGCATATCTGAGATTGTTAATGTTTCTTCCAGCGATTTTAACTCCAGCCTTGGATTCCTCAAGCCCAGCATGTTGCATGATGTGTTCTGCGTACAGGTTGAATAGGTAGGGTGAGAGTATACAACCCTGCCGTACTCCTTTCCCAATCTTAAACCAGTCCGTTGTTCCGTGCTCTGTTCTTACCGTTGCTACTTGGTCGTTATACAGATTCCTCAGGAGGCAGACAAGATGACTTGGTATCCCCATACCACCAAGAACTTGCCACAATTTGTTATGATCCACACAGTCAAAGGCTTTAGAATAGTCAATAAAACAGAAATAGATGTTTTTCTGAAATTCCCTGGCTTTCTCCATTATCCAGCGGATATTGGCAATTTGGTCTCTAGTTCCTCTGCCTTTTCTAAACCCAGCTTGTACATCTGGCAATTCTCTCTCCATGAATTGCTGGAGTCTACCTTGCAAGATCTTGAGCATTACCTTACTGGCATGTGAAATAAGTGCCACTGTTCGATAGTTTGAACATTCTTTAGTGCTTCCCTTTTTTGGTATGGGGATATAAGTTGATTTTTTCCAATCTAATGGCCATTCTTGTGTTTTCCAAATTTGCTGGCATATGGCATGCATCACCTTGACAGCATCATCTTGCAAGATTTTAAACAGTTCAGCTGGGATACCATCGTCTCCTGCTGCCTTGTTATCAGCAATGCTTCTTAAGGCCCATTCAACCTCACTCTTCAGGATGTCTGGCTCTAACTCACTGACCACACCGTCAAAGCTATCTCCAATATTATTATCCTTCCTATACAGATCTTCCGTATATTCTTGCCACCTTTTCTTGATCTCTTCTGCTTCTGTTAGGTCCTTACCATCTTTGTTTTTGATCATACCCATTTTTGCCTGGAATTTACCTCCGATGTTTCTAATTTTCTGGAAGAGGTCTCTTGTCCTTCCTATTCTATTGTCTTCTTCCACTTCTGCACATTGCCTGTTTAAAAATAATTCCTTATCTCTTCTGGCTAACCTCTGGAATTTTGCATTTAATTGGGCATATCTCCCCCTATCACTGTTGCCTTTTGCTTTCCTTCTTTCTTGGGCTACTTCCAGTGTTTCAGCAGACAGCCATCTTGCCTTCTTGGTTTTCTTTTTCTTTGGGACGTTTTTTGTTGCCGCCTCCTGAACAATGTTGCGAACTTCTGTCCATAGTTCTTCTGGGACCCTATCTACTAAATCTAGTCCCTTAAATCTATTCTTCACCTCCACTGCATATTCCTTAGGAATATTAGTGAGATCATATCTAACTGATCTGTGGGTCTTCCCTATTCTCTTTAGTCTGATTCTAAATTTTGCAATAAGAAGTTCGTGATCTGAACTACAATCAGCTCCAGGTCTTGTTTTTACCGACTGTATAGATGTCCGCCACCTTTGGCTGCAAAGGATGTAGTCAATCTGATTTCGGTGTCGACCATCTGGTGAAGTCCATGTATAAAGTCGTCTTTTAGGTTGTTGGAAGAGAGTGTTTGTTATGCACAGTGAGTTGTCTTGGCAAAATTCTATCAGCCTATGTCCTGCTTCATTTTGTTCTCCCAGACCATGCTTGCCTGTAATTCCAGGTGTCGTCTGACTACCCACCTTAGCGTTCCAGTCTCCTGTAATGAAAATAACATCTCTTTTTGGCGTATTATCCAGTAGGTGCTGCAGATCCTCATAGAACTGATCTACTTCTGCTTCTTCAGCATCTGTGGTTGGGGCGTATATTTGGATCACTGTGATGTTAAATGGCTTACCCTGAATTCGAATTGAGATCATTCTATCGTTTTTTGGATTGTATCCAAGCACTGCTTTAGCCACTTTATTATTAATTATGAAGGCTACTCCATTTCTTCTGTGGTCCTCTTGTCCACAGTAGTAGATCTGGTGGTCATCTGATGTGAAGTGGCCCATCCCAGTCCATTTCAGTTCACTGACACCTAAAATGTCTATATTTAATCTTGACATCTCACCAATAACCACATGCAATTTGCCCTGGCTCATAGATCTTACATTCCAGGTTCCTATGGTGTGTTGATCTTTAGAACATCGGATTCGTCGTTCACCACCAGCACCGTCGGCCGCTAGCCATCCTTTCGGCTTTGAGCTAGCTGCGTCATCACATCTGGGGCTAGTTGAACGTATCCTCTGTTCCTCCCCAGTAGCATTTTGACCATCTTCCGACCTGGGAGTCCCATCTTCCGATGGTATACCGACATATCTTTGGTTGTACTGATCCATTTAGTTTTCATGGCAAGAATACTGGGGTGGGTTGCCATTACCTTCCCCAGGGATCGTATTTAGTCTGACCTCTCTGCCACGACCTTCCCCTCTTGGGTGTCCCTTCATGGTTTAGCTCATGGTTTCATTGAGGTGCTCAAGCTCCAGCACCACGACAAGGTAACGATCTCCTTTGCTGGAGATAATAATTAATAAATGTATATGTATATAAATGCATAATAAAATAAAATTATAAAAAAAACCAGCATTCCGCGCGCGTCATGCCAGCCACATGACCATCGAAGTGTCTTCGGACAACGCTGGCTCTTCAGCTAACAAACGGAGATGAACACCAGCCCCTAGAGTCGGACACGACTGCCCAACTGTGCGAGGGGAACCTTTACCTTTTACCTGTTCAAAACGGGAAGTATGGTTAGCCTACAATAAACACACCAGATGGTGGAAAGGATTGAGACTTTTATTTGCAAATAAAAGGTTGCCCAGAAGTAAGTTCCAAAATGGGCACACCCCTCTTGGATTTATATGTCATTGGTTCACCTATATACAATTGATGGAATGTTTTTAACTAGATAAAAAGAAATATACATTTGTCAATGAAACAACACAATTTGAAATGGATTTATGTATAAATGATGATCATGCTATTACTAAGATGTATAAGATCTTGTTACAGATGAATATGGAAGATGAACATGTTAAGGATTGTATGTTCAAATGGGCTAAGAATTTTGGATATAATATCATGCTGGACCAATGGGAGAATATGTGGATGAAAGGTTTGAAATTTACATTGAATTATAATTTGAAAGAAAATTTTTATAAGATGATATATCGTTGGTATCTAACTCCTGATAAGTTCTCAAAAATGTATAGTGGTGTAACTAATGTTTGTTGGAAATGTTCACAGGACGAAGGAACCTTTTACCATCTTTGGTCGACTTGTGAGAAGGCTAAAAAGTTCTGGGACCAAATATGTATTACTATTCAGAAGATTCTTAAAGTAAATATACAAAGAAAGCCAGAACTTTTTCTTTTAGGTTTGATGGAAAAACAACTAGAGAAACAGCATGGAGTTTCGCTACTATATATGATCACGGCAGCAAGAGTGTCACAAGTACCTACAGTTGAAGATTGGATTGTTAAACTAATGGATTTGGTTCAGATGGCTAAATTAACAGCTTTAATGAGAGAGCATTCTATTTCTACATTTATATCAAATTGGCAACCACTTTTGGAATATTTGCTTGTAATTGAAAAAAATGATGTTTTGATTCTGGGTTTTAGAGATTGAACGATTTGTTGTAATAGAAATAATGTTATGATAGGTTAATTAATTGTAAGAGATTAGATTTGTATTTGATTTTATATCTGTATCGGAAATAGTCGGAAGTCGCTTTTCCTTTTCTATCTTTCTATTCACATCTTTATAGTTCGTTCTTTTTTCTTTAGTTCTGCTTTCTATCTATTCTATAGTTTTTTTCTTTTTTGTATTTTAAATATATCTTGAAAATAAAATAAAATAAAACAAAACAAAACAAAACAAAACCATACATCACTGCAAACAAATCATGGGAAGCAATGTCATACATATATTCTCAGTCGTCATAGTAACATAGTTCAATCAAAGGTAAAAGGGTACACTAAGGTATAACATTCCTGTTACAAAAGGACAACGGGGTTGCCTAAAGAGGATGCGAATCCCCTTCTAAGGCACCAAAACTTACCACGCTCCTCTTAGAGAATGCCAAAAACACGAAGGAGACTTTGTAAAAAGGAACAGCAGCAAGGTTTAATTGGCCAAGCAAAGGTTGCCGGATGGCGGTCCTACAGACATCACACGCAGGTGACCTCTGAGTGGAGCAGCCATCCCGAGTACAAGAGTGCACAAGCTTTTATACAGGGATTACAAGCAGGAAGTGAGGATGATGATGGTATGCCCATATGTGGGTGAGGTGTCCTCTGACTATTCCCTGGGATTGGCTAGTTCTTGGGGACCAGGGTCCCTCCCAGAGCTGAAGGATTCTGGGATTCACCAGGTCAAGGGGTGATGTGGGTCATCAACATAGTTTCAAGGGATAGAATTGGGGACATTTACACCAATTGTTCTATGGGCTCTGTCCGGAGGCCAGAGATTAACACTTGTATCTTACTGAGACAACAATAACACTTACAGGGACATTGGGTTATACAAGCATACTAAATCACTGAGGTCAGAATCATAAAATCAAGTCTTTGCATATTCACATCTTGGGGAGAGTAGAACAAAGGATTTCTTACAAGGAAGTCAAGTAAACATGTTAGCTTGTCAGGAAGAAGATGCTGACCAGACAGGGAGAGCCCCAAGCTGGTATGCATTCTAAAGAGAGGTAGGATTACTTTGTAGCACCTAGTATTGCTATGTAGAATTCTCTGGGGCCTCACCCCATCTCAAGGGTCATCCTTGGGTAACGCTTCTTTGGTTCAGGCACAATCTTTGGTTCAGTAATGTTGCATCATGGGGAAATATTACAGCATGGTGTTTTCCAGGCCAAGGTTTGTGGGCCAGGTTTCCCCATATCCCTTCAATCCTCCCTTTTCTTTTCTTATGGCGAAATGCCTTTCGCCTAGCTTTGAGACTGGGTGGAGTGTCAACAGTCTTGCCAGTTTACCTTCAGTGTGGGTAACCACAGTCAACCCTTTGAGGGAGGACAATACGATTCTACGAACCAGAGGAACAATGCAGGGCAGGATAGCAAGTCCAGTAAGGCCACAGACAAAGATAAATACAAGTTGTTTGATCCACGCTGCCCTGAAGTAAGTGGTACAGGAGGTGTTTCCCCCTTGGGAAGGATAGAGATTTGAGGTAGAAGATGGACAAGAGAGCAAGTGCCTGTCCAGTTAGCATGTAAACAGAGGTAAGTATTGGTTCCACAAAGGAAAAACATACCCTGTTCTAGGCAGATACTTAAGTCAACAGAAAAGATAGGCTTCTCCCTTTTCCATGGGTTCCATACCCCAACTGACCCTGCTAGAAACATTCCCGTAAGTGGCTGCAGGGAGATGGCATTGAGATGGGGTGGACCTTTGACTAAGGGAATAGAAGGGAAGACAAAATAATCAGAGGTGTTTCCTTTTGCGTAGGGCAAGGGAGCACAAGGGATATCTTGGTCGTCTTTCAGGCCCAGCCATGCTGGCATGGAGCCTTTTGTGTCAGTAGGTAGCCCAAGCCAAGGAGGAAGCAGAGGTCCCTGTGGAGAGGCAGCTAACAGAGCTTCGCTGCCAGATTACATGAGGGTCCCTCCTTCTCTTCCCCAGAGATAGAAGGAGTTTTGTGGTTTAAGATCACTCTAGAACTGGCCCAAACACGGGGGCTGGCTGGGATGGCCTGATGAGTGGAGGCAGAAGTGGACATACAGAGCCAGCAGTCTTCAGTTAAATCTGGTCTGCATTGGTCCAGTAATTTGTAAGCCGAGGTGAGGCTCTGCTCAATATAATTATGGCTAGTGGGCTTGCGTGTGAGGGTACGGTGGGTGAGGGTGTGTGCCAGAGTTATATAGACCCCCAGGAGCCCCAGAAGAAAAGTTTTAAAGTTTTTAAAGGAGCACATTTTAAAGGAGCACATTTTTCCCACCCAGTTTCAGCACTAACCTTTCACTAACCCTCCTTCCCTCTCCTCCCCTCTTTTTCTTTTTATTTTCTTAATGAGAAAAGACAGAAAGAGGAGGCAGGGAGAGAACTTATGAAGAGATAAAATAGAAAGATTAATTGGCAGCTGTTGTCCGGGGCAGCGATGACCAGGGCTTACCCGGGAGCAGCTTGTCCCATGGTTGCCTGGTGTGGCTTCTCTGCTAAGGAGCCTAAAAGAGAGCTTAGCAAGAAAGCTTTGCAAAGCACATTAAAAACAGTATTGGCAACCACAGTAAAATTATGATTTTTGATGTCCTCCTGGGAAGTTTCTTCCGGAATTCCACCTTGCTTCCTAATGAGACAAATTCTATCATTCCTTCTTTAGGTTATAAAATCTCATCTATAAAGGACACATAGTTATCTGGAGAATGGTATGAATCTTTGTAATTTAACAACAAAGAAAGTCCTTCAATGTACAAACAACTTATCAAATGCAGTACAGTAGACTCTCTTGACAATCTTTCAAATGCACAAGCAGAGGATTGAGATCTGAATTTGATGGGATAGCTTGGAAAAGTTCATAGAATAACATTCTCTTTAAATCAGCTGGATCAGACAGCAAGAATCATCCTCGTCATCTTCATCATCATCATAGACTCCTTGAAAATACAGTAATTGAAAATTACTCCAGCAAAGGAGATGGTTACCTTGTCGTGGTGCTGGAGCTTGAGCACCTCAATGAGCACCATGAGCTAAACTGTGAAGGGACACCCAAGACAGGAAGGTCATGGAAGAGAGGTCAGACTAAATACGATCCCTGGGGAAGGTAATGGCAACCCACCCCAGTATTCTTCCCGTGAAAACTAAATGAATCAGTACAATCAGAGATATGTCGGTATACCATCGGAAGATGGGAGTCCCAAGTCAGAAGATGGTCAAAATGCTACTGGGGAGGAACAAAGGATAAGTTCAACTAGCCCCAGATTGTTGCATATATTTTTATGATCCTGAAAAAATATGGGAAACTGAGTTTTAAAAAGCCAAACCGAAAAGTTTTTTCCTGTGGGCTCCAGGAGAGCACATGTTAACCCCCCTTCAGGAATGTTAATTGCTTGGAGCCACAGAGTCTAGGTTGCTTAGCCAATCAGAGTTACCTTCCCAAATTGGGAATCCGTTGCCTAGGTGATTGGTCACATGCCAAGCCCTGTCCACTCAGGTACTGCCAGGTTTAAATTGTAAAAGCTTTAAAAATGTAAATCTGCCTTTGTTCCTTCTGCTGGTATCTCTCTGTTTTTGTCTTCTCTACAATGTGAGTACTTAAACCATGTGCTTCTCTTCGGCTGAAGAAAGCAAGCTTCGTTTTTCTGTTTCTTTGTTTTAAAACAAAAGCAACGTTTTACTGCAAGCTTTCAGTTCGTTTGACTCTTAATATTTCTATAACTCTGATCTCACAGATTTTTATAAACAACAATGCAGATGTGATGACGCAGCTAGCTCAAAGCCAAAAGGACGGCTGGAGGCCAACGGTGCTGCTGGTGAACGACGAATCCGATGTTCTAAAGATCAACACACCATAGGAACCTGGAATGTAAGATCTATGAGCCAGGGCAAATTGGATGTGGTTATTGGTGAGATGTCAAAATTAAATATAGACATTTTGGGTGTCAGTGAAATGGAATGGAATGGAATGGGCCACTTCACATCAGATGACCAACAGATCTACTACTGTGAACAAGAGGACCACAGAAGAAATGGAGTAGCCTTCATAATTAATAATAAAGTGGATAAAGCAGTGCTTGGATACAATCCAAAAAACGATAGGGACTAGATTTAGTAGATAGGGTCCCGGAAGAACTATGGACAGAAGTTTATTTTATTATTATTTATTATTTCTAACTTATATCACCACCCATCTCCCCCCACAAGGGGACTCTGGGCGGTTTACAACGAAGTCAGCAATCAAAAACATACAAAACACCCTATACAATCAATTAAAAATATAAAAATATAAAATCCAAGAGGCTGTATATGATGTTTACGAACCGAACTGAACTTTATGGTGCGAGCCATCTCCAGGAAGAGCTATTACTCATCCCGTCCCAGGCGAGGTGGCAGAGCCAGGTTTTCAGTTGTTTCCTGAAGGTCAGGAGTGTGGGGGCTAGCCTCACCTCAAGGGGCAAGATGTTCCAAAGGGCGGGTGCTACGGCAGAGTTCACAATGTTGTTCAGGAGGCGGCAACAAAAAACGTCCCAAAGAAAAAGAAAACCAAGAAGGCAAGATGGCTGTCTGCTGAGACACTGGAAGTAGCCCAAGAAAGAAGGAAAGCAAAAGGCAACAGGGATAGAAGGAGATATGCCCAATTAAATGCAAAATTCCAGAGGTTAGCCAGAAGAGATAAGGAATTATTTTAAAACAAGCAATGCGCATAAGTGGAAGAAGGTAATAGAATAGGAAGGACAAGAGACCTCTTCCAGAAAATTAGAAACATTGGAGGTAAATTCCAGGCAAAAATGGGTATGATCAAAAAGAAAAATGGCAAGGACCTAAGAGAAGCAGAAGAGATCAAGAAAAGGTGGCAAGAATATACGGAAGATCTGTACAGGAAGGATAATAATATCGGGGATAGCTTTGACGTTGTGGTCAGTGAGTTAGAGCCAGACATCCTGAAGAGTGAGGTTGAATGGGCCTTAAGAAGCATTGCTAATAAGAAGGCAGCAGGAGACGACAGTATCCCAGCTGAACTGTTTAAAATCTTGCAAGATGATGCTGTCAAGGTGATGCATGCCATATGCCAGCAAATTTGGAAAACAGAAGAATGGCCATCAGATTGGAAAAAATCAATTTATATTCCCATACCAAAAAAGGGAAACACTAAAGAATGTTCAAACTATCAAACAGTGGCACTTATTTCACATGCCAGTAAGGTAATGCTCAAGATCTTGCAAGGTAGACTCCAGCAATTCATGGAGCGAGAATTGCCAGATGTACAAGCTGGGTTTAGAAAAGGCAGAGGAACTAGAGACCAAATTGCCAATATCCGCTGGATAATGGAGAAAGCCAGGGAGTTTCAGAAAAACATCTATTTCTGTTTTATTTATTTATTTATTTATTTATTAGCAATGCCCATGGCTGACTTTGCCTTACCTGTTGGTTACTATCAACTGAGTGGAATTGACGTTGGCATTTGCAAGCCTTGGGGCACCACTGCAGGAACACCTCACTTTCATTCCACAACTACTCCATAACTGAGTTGTTCTGAAATTTAAGGCTTTCATTATCTGATGAATAATGAATATGGAGAATGGGGCGGGGGGGGGACGAGTCTGAGACCTTTGCCTTGGATCCCAAAAAGCTTTACTTACCTCAGTGTGTTGTGTGAACAGGTTCTACAGATTGTATTTCATGGTGTGTATGTGTTAGTCTGGTCAAAATGATGCTGTTTTTGACGCATCCCACTGTACACCTCTGCATTTAGGTATAGAGGTGTGTTTCCAGTTCATATCATGGATTGTCTTCCTCACGGCTGTTAACCGAACTATGCGGTCCTTAAGCGAATCACATGAATCCCCATTGATTTTGCTTGCCAGAAGCCTGCCAGGAAAGTAAAAAATGGTGATCACGTGACCACAGGATACTGCGACTGTCATGTGAACTGGTTGCCAAGAACCCAAATTGTGATCACGTGACCATGGGGATGCTGCGACGGTCGTTAAGTGTCAGCGCCGGTTGTAAGTCTTTTTTTCAGCACTGTTGTAAGTCTGAACCATCACTAAACGAATGGTCATTAAGTGAGGACTACCTGTATGTATCTAGGCCTCTATCATATTTTTGCTTATATGTTATAATTATTAAATATTTGTTTTTCCAGATCTTAGGATTCATTTACTTATTTTATACTATTTACTTCATTAAATCTCGGGGCCACCCAACTTCAAAAAACCCTGGGAGGCTTACACTTTTAAAAGTAAAGAAAGTAAAATAAAAGATCCTGTACATCTGGAGGGGGGAAAAACAGAACATGCCCAAGAAAATCCAATAGGGACTCAACCACCACCTACCCCACAAGACTGGGAGAACAGGCAGGCTCCAAGCACTTTCAAAACATCAGAAGGTGGGAGCCACGTGGAACGCAGCAGGGATGCTGTTCCATTTAACTGTGTTTGGATTCAAATCGTGTTCAGTGGATACAAAATAAATTAAACTCCCTACCGCTTAGAGCAGTGTTTTTCAAACTTGGCAACTTGAAGAGGTGTGGACTTCAACTCCCAGAATTCCCCAGCCACCCAGGGAATTCTGGGAGTTGAAGTCCACACCTCTTCAAGTTGCCAAGTTCAAAAAACACAGCCTTAGAGCGGTAATACTGTCCATCCAACCAAAGGGGCTACATATGGCTATTCCAAAGTTGCCCAAATCAGAAAATTGACAGCAATTGTTGGGCTTCCAGTGTTTAATACTTGACAATAGGCAAGCATGGTGATATACTTCCAGATTCGGAAAACTGAATTGTCCCACAGTAATTTGTAATGGCATTTTCTGTAATGATATTGTTGGAACTGAAGAACCCCATGGAAATTTTCTAAACAAAGAATTAATTTTCTGAAAATATTTTCCAGATACAGTATATATATTGGAATTCCTCTCAGAATCTAAATTAATCTGGGAATAATATTTGAGAGTGTTCACTTTTCACCAAAGGGTGAGGTTTAATAACTCCCATCTATCAATATCTGAAGAAACCTTTCTATATATTTTACTAGACAATCTGTGACCGGCTGGGTCATCATTTCAGAGATATTTCCTTACCAGATTCCTCAGTACTGGAAAAGTTCTTAAAAATTCAGGGAGATATTCAGAGATGTATCTGGCTTGAAAATAGCCCACGTTGAACTGTATAGCACAGTCAAACATCAGGAGTAGACCACAGGAAAAGTTTTATGACATTTTATATTATGTCATAAAATGTTTTATCATAATTTATGTCATAAAATGCTTCATAAAATTTGCCAAATTTCAATTCCATGGGAGTCATGGGTCCCAGACTTTGGACTAATTCTGTAAGTTAGCCCCTTTGAAGTACCGTGGTTCAAAAACTGTTGCCCTACGATGCACCATTTCCCCCAGTTAAAGGTTACACTAAAACAGGAGAGTTTTAGTAGTATATAGATTTCTATTACATGCTACGAATTGAGTTATATCTTTTGGTATGCACGTACTAGATATTTAATGAATTCGGTACAAATACAGAATTGATATTTCTTAAATGGCTGGGTGACCAAATTTTCACCTATTGGCATCAATTCCGATTTGGACCAGTTTTCATAGAGTATCCTGTTATTTTACTAAAGGCATCTATCATCTGCATCAACACTGGAATATTATTACTGTGTGATGTTTAGAAATAAACAAAAGAATGTCATCTTCAAATAAAACCAATTTGTGTTCAACCGAGTTTGTCAGATTTCTTATACTATATGTAATTGGAAATTGGATTTCTTTTCAATGCAAAAGTGTTTTGGCAAATCATTTCTGTACAAAGCAAAGCGTTCTCATGGTGACGTGAACGCCAGGTGGCTAGATAACATCAATCACGTGTGTATTGTTGTGACTAGTTTCTGGATCTTCCCATGAGAACAAATCCTCCTGATTACCTTCTGTGGGAAGCCTTGCCCAGGCCCCCCCAGAGCAAGGAGGGGGGAACTCACGTGCTTGCTGAGATGCAGCACTGCCATCCAATAGCAGGTCATGCTATGTGTTTTGGGCCTGGTGTGTGTCATACCTAACTTTCAGCCTATCAGAATGCTGGAAGAACTGAATATCTAACCATGCAAAATGGTGTTCTATGCTTCCTGACTGCTAGGCTTCTGTCTGGTTCTTTTAGCCATGTTTGTGTGTGTATCCTGCTTCTAAGGGCTGAGCAGAGCAGTTATGCCTGCCTTTGTCATTAGGCCGTGGCGTGAGCTCTGGCCCTGGGATCAATACACGTATCTCTGCTTATAAGTTTGTTTTTGTTTTTCCTCATTGCAATAATGTACTATATTTGCATTTATTGCCTTATGCTACCAGTAAACACTGTTGGCCCTAAAAAGCTGCATTCTTGTCTGTTTATTCTCAAGCCTTGGTTTTTCCCTTTAAGCCAGCATACATCCCATCAGAGTTGTGTCAAGGTATCGAGAAATTGGTATTTTAATGTCTCTTTATTCAGTGATAAAAATTTTGTACAACAAATGTGGGTAGAGACTTTACAATACTTTGATTTGAACTCAGAAACATCAAGTGTCCACATTTTTGAATGGGAAGCATATAAAACATATCCGAGGTCAAATTATTGCTTATGCATCATACAAAAATAAGATTAAAAATAAAAGGGAAAATAACTTGAAAGATGAATTGAAATATTTATGGGCACAGATGGTTAGATGACCATCTACTACTTTGCACAGAGAAATACAGAAAAGGAAATATGAACTAAATACTATATCATAGCAGACAGAATTCATGCTAACATGTTTATGACAGATGACGGATCCTGTTAAGGGAAGTAAGGGATCTGCTCTCCTTCAAGCTCTTTCTACACTCCATGCATTTATATGGTTTTTTTCACCCCGTGTGGGTCCTTTTATGGGAAGTAACATGGCTGCTGTGTCTGAAGCTTTTCCCACACTCCAGGCATTTATAAGCTTTCTCTCCCGTGTGGATCCTTTTATGGTAAGTAAGGGAACTACCCTGCCTGAAGCTCTTTCCACACTCCATGCATTTATATGGTTTTTCCCCGGTGTGGATCCTTTTATGGGAAGCAAGATGGCTGCTCTCTCTGAAGTTTTTCCCACACTCCATGCATTTATAAGCTTTCTCTCCTGTGTGGATCCTTTTGTGGGAAGTAAGGTGACTATTCTGTCTGAAGCATTTCCCACACTCCATGCATTTATATGGTTTTTCCTCCATGTGGGTCCTTTTATGGAAAGAGAGGGATTTGCTATGCCTGTAGCTCTTTCCACACTCCGTGCATTTATAAGGTTTTTCCCCGGTGTGGATCGTTTTATGGGTAGCAAGATGGCGGCTCTCTCTGAAGTTTTTCCCACACTCCATGCATTTATAAGCTTTCTCTCCTGTGTGGATCCTCTTATGGGAAGTAAAAGAGCTGCTCCTACTGAAGTTTTTCCCACACTCCATGCATTTATAAGGTTTCTCTCCCGTGTGGATCCTTTTATGGGAAGTAAGGGATTTGCTGTGCCTGAATTGCTTTCCACACTCTGTGCATTTATATGGTTTTTCCCCGGTATGGATACCTTTATGGGAAACAAGATGGCTGCTATCTCTGAAGCTTTTCCCACACTCCATGCATTTATAAGGTTTCTCTCCTGTGTGGATCCTTTTATGGGAAGTAAAATGGTTGCTATTTCTGAAGTTTTTCCCACACTCCATGCATTTATAAGGTTTCTCTCCTGTGTGGATCTTTTTATGGGCGGTAAGGTGATTACTCTGATTGAAGCTCTTTCCACACTCCATGCATTTATAAGGTTTCTCTCCTGTGTGGATCCTTTTATGGGAAGCAAGATGGCTGCTACTTCTGAAGTTTTTCCCACACTCCAGGCATTTATAAGGTTTCTCTCCAATGTGGATCTTTTTATGGTAAGTAAGGGAACTAGTTTGACTGAAGCTCTTTCCAGACACCAAGCATGGATAGGGTTTCTCCCTTGTATGGATCCTTTCATGTGCTGTAAGGTTACTGCTCTTGCTGAATTTTTTCTCACATTCCACCCACTCATCTGGTTTCTCTCTTATGTACACTCTTTGCTGTAAGGTAAGAGGAAAGGTCTGACTGCAACTTTTTCCATTCACTCTGCAATTGTCCTGGTTCTTTTTAGTAAAACTTTTGCAGTTTTTATAGAAATCTGATTTATCTTTGAATAGTTTCCCTAAACGCTCTGGCCTTTTATTTCTCTTATCATTCGGAGGAATCGGGAATCCCCGGATTTCAACATGCAGAGAAGTGCGGGATTTATCATCTCTCTTGTTTGACTGACGTCCCTCATGCATTCTTGGTCTCTGTGGTTTTCCAAAAATCTCTGCTTCCTCCTTTTCTTGCTTGCCTTTTTGTAATGGGACCATATCTGGCTGATTGTAATTTTTACGCTGTGGGCTGTCAACTGATTGAAAGAAAAAGAAAGATATACCATTGAATGTTTAAGGTACAAACTGTGTGAATGTAGACCATTAGCTTCATCTCTTATTTCTCCAACACTTTCTTTTCTCTATACTTTACTGAATTCCAATTTATTTTGCATTGTGACACTGTCCCAAGGACAATCAGGTTGTGTTTTTGCTGGACTATTTTCTACATTTCAGGTGTTTCTTACTCTAACCCAACAATGTCATTTTCCTAAGACTGAACAAGAAGTACCTATGGGAAACAGAATCATATGAAGGAGAATGGAAAGAGACTGAGATCATAGTATAAGGGGAGGCTTAGATCTGGTGAATCTTTGCCTTCCCAGTTTATTTATGTACTCATTCTGCTTATAAGCTGCCTAATCATGAAGCAATTCAAGCAGACTTTTTGGAAGGCACTTTATGCATGGGCACATGAGGCATAAATACATCATTGGCATCTTCATCAAATGAAATTGAAAGCTGAGCCTGCTGAATGCACCTGGAGGCATACCTCTACAGCAGAGCTTTCCAAACTGTGTGTCGCGACACAAAAGTGTGTCGCCACACCACCCGGAAGCAGTGGCGCGCATGTGAACGGTAGCAGCGGCGCGGCATCAGTGCTTCTGCGTTTTAGCGGAGGCTGCTGCCACTGCTGCCACCGCCGTGCACGCGTGTGCCGCCGCACGCCCCCCATGCCACCACCGTGCACGCGCGCACCGCCGCACGCAGCCACCGTGCATGTGCACCCCCCCGCGCTGCCGCCGTGCACGCGCATGCCACCGCCGCGCTACCACCGCTGCTGCCACTCATGTATCGCAAGCGGCGGCACTTTGGAAAGCCCTGCTCTACAGGATAATGTGTGGGTGGACGCCTCTGCAGAAGCCAGGAGTCTCTCCCACAGGAGAGAAAGAGGCATGTCCACATAGCTTAAAGTGGCCAATAGGGATCAGAAGGAAGCAAGAGTCAGAAATCACATTATCTGCATAACATTATCTCCATGGCCAACATTTTGCTGGCAAAAAAGAGGCAACTTGTCTTTAAAACTGGAATAGCTTTCAGCTGCCTGAGTGGGCTGAAGCCGAGACAAAGGCCACATCAGCAGAACATTGCACAGAAAAACAGTTTCTGGAGAATGTTTCTGGCACAGTTCTGGGAAGATGAGTAAGAGCCCTTAATCTCTTCATGCGGAGATTACAAAAATTGAAAAAAATGAATCCCACTCTAGAAATGGCCACTTCTCAGCAGTTATTCACCATTCTCTTCTTTTCATCAGAACCCGGGAAAAGTTTCTTCCCATCAGGAAAAGATCCAGCTTGGAATTTTATGGAACAAACAGCAGCAGCCTATCTCTTATTCAAACTAGTTCTTTAACAATTGGAAGCCAGGAAAGGCATTCTTACCCAGAGAAGCCACATTCCTAGAATTCTCCAGCATGACTTCTTCATGCAGAGCTTTTTGGTCAGAATCCAGGACAACCCACTCCTCTTCGGTAAAACACACAGCCACATCCTTGAAGGACACAGGACCCTGAAGGAGGACAAATATTTTTCCTATTAGCAGACATGGCACGAGGAGAGTTTAAAGTTCTCTCCCATAACTCAAATCAGAAAAACAGGCAGAGCTCACAGCCTCTTCTTGGTGTGATATTTAAGATAAAACCTGTGAATGACCTTCAATGGAATCCGGTGCCAGGAAGCATAATATCTTTCCAAAGAGTTTGGCTAACATTGTTCATCACTGCCTTCCATCCATCCATCCATCCATCCATCCCACTGAGGCTTTCCAGAACAAGATTTCTGAGAGGAAAGAGGTTCTGAGGGGCACCTGTTAGACATCCTAGCCCATCATCTGTGGTGTTCCTCAAGAATCATTGCCATCCCCATTGAAAAGCTAGGCAAAACTGCTGACAGATCAGCCAGGGAATGGCATGGGAGCTGGACGATGTCCAAAACATGTGCAACCCAACCATTTGCCATTCTAGGAAAGGAGAAATCCGTGTCCGACCTGAGCTGGGACCAGATCTGTAGTTTCTGCTTCAGCATGAAGAGGAGATGCTTCCACAAGATCCAGCAATGTTGTTCTGCTCTCTATGAGTGAGTCAAAGGTGGTGGAAGAAGATGTATTAAAAATATGATAAATAAATTCTGCAGAGACACTATATACAAATCCCATTCTTGCCCACCAGCTCAAGGTTTAGGAGTAAAAGAATTCGTGAATACATCTGTCCAGAGAGTTGGGAACTTCACTGCATGCATAATGAACTACCCCCCCCCCTCTTACCTGGCGACGTGGCCTGAGCTTGATCCTCTGCAGAGGCCACCCCCAACAGCAGCACCTGGGAGGACTTAGAGAGAGGCACCCTTGGTTTGGGCCTTTCAGCGACCAGATCCATCAAGGGCACCTGCATCGGGAACGACCGCCAGGAACAAAGAACAAAGGGAGTTTGGGACGCCCAAAGGAGTAGATTCTTGCCCAGGGCCCCAACATTTGGACCTGCCTCCCGCCCACCCACCACTGGACTGGAAGGAGGACTGGCTTCCTTCCTGCTTCTCCTGGGACATTATCCAGAAAGGACAACGGGGTTGCCTAAAGAGGATGCGAACCCCCTTCCTTCTATTGTTAGCTCCGGAAACGGCTCAAAGAGGGGCGTTTAAGGACGCCAAAGTACAGTCCCTCAGGCCATACTCCACTTGGAGTGCCAGGACGAAATGGGCTCCCACCTGCAGCTCTCCCTGCTTCTCGTCCTCGGCCTGGCTCAGGAGGAAGCCTTCGACCAGGGCCACCGCTTGGGAACTGGTTTCTGCTCCGCACTCCCTCACCCAGCTTCCCAGCTCCGGGGTCAGGATGGCCAGGAGTTGCTCCAGGATCACCAGGTCCAGGATCTCAGCCTTGCTGTGCTTCTCTGGCTTCAACCACTGACAACAAAGGTGGTGGAGCTGGCTACAAACCTCTCGGGGCCCCAAGGTCTCCTGGTAGCGGACGTTCCTGAAGTGCTGCCGTGGCGTATCCCAAGGGATGCTCCCTTCCTTTGGCATGTTCTGTCCCACGCTTCTCGAACGCTCCCCACAGCTCTTAACCCAAGCAGCGGGAGAGCCTTTTCCTGCTACGTTCTGCAAGTCCATTTTCCTTCTCGACTCAAAGGGAACGCCAAACACAGCTGCAAGGGACCTCCAAAACCACTTTAATTCATAGGCCCATCACTGCATGAATTGGACTTGCATCAAAGTAAAGCACCCATCTTTGATTAGAAGTTCTCTAAGAGACGCAGACTCTTCACGCACCCACAATATGCTTCCAATCTGAAGCAAAAAAGAAACAGCAAAACCAGCTGCGTTTTAGCGGGCAGCACCTGAATCAAACCCACAAGAGTTAAGTTTTACAGACCATCCTAAAGTCGTTCGGGGAGGCTTTTCGCTGGTCGTGCTGGCGGCCAGGCTGAAGCCTGCATGCAAAGAGTGGGGCCAAAATAACCGGTCCATTCATAGTCATGCGGAGCGTGCTCTCCCCTCTATTTGCTCGCAATGGGGCTTTGCAAGGGAAAAGTGTGCCCTTCTTCCCCGCAATGACCAGAGCTCCCCCCATTTTTCTAATTCTAATTCCATTTAAATACTCACATTTACTAAATGTTGGGATTTTCTTGCCGGACAGCCAACTCGACGGTCACTTTGGCTTGTTTTAAGAGCAAAGGCACGCCGGACTTCATTCCTGCGACCACTTCTCAGCGCTTCCCCTTCTTCGAAGGGTTAAAATAAGAGAGTACTTCTTCCCAGAGAGGAGAAATTCCAGCGGGAAATCATCGCTTCCCGTCCCCGCCTCTAGAACTCCCGTTACGCAAACACGTCGTCTCCGTGTGGCAGCCAATGCTGGCCGGCATGGGGCGCATGCTCATTTCCATTTGGAAGCTAGACAGATGCCAGGCGCTGCAAGATTCTCAGTAGGGAGCCGCCTGCTGGATTTTGCAGGCGGATCCTGGAGATTCTTCTCAGAGCGGGAGCGGGGGGTTCTGGGGAAGTACGCGCATTAGTGCAGATGCAGTAATTTGGTCTCCAACTGCGTTGTGCGAACAGCATTTTACAGTGCTGATAGATGTACGTGTTAGTATTAAGTACTTAATGAAAACGGTGCTGTTTTTTTGATGGTTCCCTCTTCCTGACTCCACTCCCTCCTCCCCGTGGAGCCCCTTGAAGGTCTGCAATTTAGCCAATTATTCCTACTTCTTTTTAGGCTATGGAAGACCACTTTGGGGCCTTTGATTTTTTTTTTTTGCTGATCTTTCTTCATACAGCTGTCTTCATAATTTGTTTTAATGCTTAATTTGTATTATTGTTACCCAAGTTGAGTTTTTTAATTAAAAGAAAATGAAAAGCTAGAATCTGAATTTTAAATAAGCAAGTGTGGGAAGAAATTAAGATCTCTCCCTGCCTGCCATGTTGTTTCCTCCCAGAACACTGTCTTCCTGCCATTGCTTTCCTTCCTTGAGCAAGGTAAAAGGTTAAAGATTACAAAATAGAATGGGTTTGATGCAAAAGGAGCTACCAGAGATTAAAATGTGACAGGAAACCCAACTGTTTAGACAAAAGATTCCCTTCAGGTTTAATGAGAGACCTTGTAAAACGAAAAGGTCTCAGGGAAACATTCTTCCCCAGCCAAACAGATCTCCATAATCAAAAAACAAAAGATCCCTTCCAAGGTGAACATTCCAAGCTAGTCCAGCTTGGAACTGAGACTATCTGAGGACAGGAAACACAAACAGCAGGGAACCTGACCACAGAGCGCCTCCTCTCTCAACCCCAGTAAACTGCTCTTTCCTAGAATTCCTAGAGAGCGCCCCCTGCCAAGAAACCAACTAAGTGCGCCTTCTCAGAAGTCCCTAGAGCAGGGCTTTCCAAAGTGTCGCCGCTGGCAATACACCAGCGGTGGCGGCGGCGGTGGCAGTGCGGCGGCGGCGCGCGCACGACGGCGGCGCAGGGGGCGTGCGGCGGCATGAATGTGCACGGCGGCGGCAGCCTCCGCTAAAACGTAGAAGCACTGATCCCGCGCTGCTGCCGCCGTGCACACGCGCGCCGCCGCTTCCGGGTGGTGTGGCGGGACACCACGCTGTGTGTGGCGACACACTTTTGTGTCGCGACACAGTTTGGAAAGCTCTGCCCTAGAGGGCAGGAACACTTTTGCGTAACAACAGACAAGTTTTCCTATATAGAGTTTGTGGGGAAAATACAGGTGTGGCTGCCTCCAACCAGCAGACTCTGTACATGCTCTTGGAAAATAAAATTATCTCTGTTCAAGCAATCGCCTAAACAATGCATTATTCCAAGGTTCCCCAAACTCTTCAGTTCATCGATCCCTTCATGAAGTTTCAGATTGTTCATTGACCCCCAAATATTTATTATATGAAAATAATTTAATATATACTACTTTAGGACTACTATTAATTATAAACAACAACAACATCAACCCCTTGGATAGTCACATTGTTATCCCAAAAAGCTCGGGACCTTTTACCTGACATGCGGGCCCAATAAACTAGGCTGACCATATTTCCTTGAGGCAAAAATGTCGCCGGACAAAGTGGGTTTCCAGGTGCAAGTCGTTAAGGAAACAAAAGGAAAAATGTCACCTGAACCAGACAGAGGAAGATGGGCCTGAGCACATGGAAACTCCTACCCCAAATCCATCAACAGCTACTAGGCTTGTAAATTAAGTAGCTGCCAGTCCTGTGAATCAACAAAGCAAGAACTTTTGGGGATAAAAGGGGTCTCAAAGCCCACCCACTCCTTGAGTCGCTCTTGGATCCAGACTTGGTGGCTTCCGTCCCACTAGCTAGTGCCTGGCAGCCTAGTTGGAAGGACGTGGGTAAGAGTGTGTGTGTGTGTGTGTGTGTGTGTGTGTAAGAGCAAATGTACCTTGCAACCAGTAAAGTTTTGCTGTTACTTTAAATTCACTGGGTCTCTGTGTATTACAAAGAACCTGTTGTGCCTCAGTGTTCGGTTGGAAGTTATTTGTGTGTGTAATCCTAATTATTTCCCCGGCTGTTGACCAGGGCTGTGTGTCTTGTCTGCTCAAGCCGCAGCTATCTGGAAAACCCAGGTAGAAAGCAAGGGGGGCAGACAGATCCGCGTGCCTCAACAGTGTGAGTGTGTGAGTGATTGACCATAAGCCGAACCTGGGAGCAGCATTGTGTAACAAGAGAAACATCATTAAACATGTGCATGTTACAGCCACTGTCTATTATTATTATTATTATTATTATTATTATTATTATTATTATTATTTTAATATGAAAGATGAGCAATTCTTATTTATGGCTGAAAATGCAAGAAGACTCGCATCTGGAGCTTTCTCATTGTTGCCTTTCTGATCACCCTTCCTGTCCCAACAGTTTTTCTTTAAGTGACCATTCTTGCTACAAAAATAGCACTTGATGGTCCTCTTTCTTATTGAAAGGTTCCTCTGCTGCAGATCGCCATCTTTGCCCCGAGGCATCTTAGAAAAATAGACTGCCTCATTGTGGGTCTGTTTGCAATTTTTGTAGGAATCTTGTCTGCTGCACTCAGACTTTATTTCCTGAATTAAATCTGAAAGAGGTTGTCTTGATCCTCTATACAGTAACTAGCAGCAAAACTAGAAAAATGTTCAGGCAATGATCCCAATAAAAATCCAACTTGGATCCTGTTATCCAAAATCACATCACTGCAAGCAAGCTTGTGCAGCAATGATTGAAAATTAGAAATATGCTCATCTATGTTTCCATTTTTCTGGAATTTCAAATTGGATAACTTCCTCACCAAATTAATAACTTGGGAATCACCTCCCTCTCCATAGAGTTTAAACAATTCCTCCATCATCCCTCTTGCAGTATCTCTGTGCTGAATTTGAACCAGCATTTATGCACTTAGGGAATTCATGATCAAGCCTTGGAGCTTAAGATCATTGGCCACCCAGCTTGCATATGCTGCTGAATCTGGACTAGGAGGATCTTCATTCAAAATATTACGCAGATTAAAAATCCTTGCCTGCCTTTCCACCCATATCTTCCAGGGATAAAACTCTCCGGGTTTTAGTTTAAAAATCACCGGACCGTGAGGCAGGAGCACATTGTCCATCTTGTCTAAGTAAAAATGATTTAAAAGTCACTTCAAAAAGAAAATTTTCTTTCCTTTTACTGTATGCTTTCTAATTCCTGATGTAAGAAACCTCTTCAGTAGCTAGACTGAATTATTATCTCACAAAAACAACAATGCTCATGCAAAACCAGCAAAAAAGAAAATTTCTGCTCAAAAAACAAAACATGGCAGGTATGAAAAGTAAGTACAAAAGAGTCCTTACGTTTATTCATTGCAGGTACATCATTTTTGGTAGATAAATGATGCCAATCGAAGAGAATGATTAATTCTATCATTTATTCTAGATAAATGATGTTCCATTTCTTCTTTCTGTTCCCTAAACTTAATTAACTCTTGCCCCTCATTGCTGGCAAGAGATGCATGTAGAAAGAGGGGAAAATCTCCTAGGCCCATCCATGGCCTAAGATGGAGCAGCACACAGCCGCGTGCTTTGCTCCCAGTCGAAGTAGGAGAGAGAGAGGAAGTGGGAGTGGCCAGAAACAGCTTCCTCAAAAGCATGGAGAGTTTGCATCCTAGAGCTTCCAGGAACATGAATGTTGAGCACCTAGATGTAAAGACTGTATTTCTGCATGGAGAGATAGAAGAGGAACTGTACATGCTACAACCTCCAGGCTTCGGCAATCCCAGTACACACCATCTTGTTTGCAAACTTCAGAAGGGGATTTATGGCCTGAGGCAAGCAGCCAGAGCATGGAACAAGAAGTAAAACCAAATACTTCTTGACCAGGGTTTTGTTCAAGGAAAGGCTGATCCCTGTCTATACACAAGACACAGAAATGGCAGAGAGGTGTACATTCTTTGTTATGTGGATGATTTAATGATCTGCCATAATAACAAAGGGGACTTTGATGAAATTGTATCCCATCTAAACAGAGAAGTAGAAGTCAGCATCTGGGCAATGCCAGCTACTACTTAGGGATACAGATCGAGAAGGAAGAAGATGGAAGCTTTCTTCTAAGCCAGGAGCAGAAAATCCTAGAACTGTTGGGGAGCCTAGGACTGCAAAATGCTAATCCTATGCCAATACCAAGGGAAACAGGTTTCCACAAGCAACAGGAATCTAGTGAACTCTTGTCAGATAACAATGGCTATAGAAGTGCCATAGGTAAGCTTCTGTATCTAGCCACCACTACTAGGCCAGACAGAGCAGCTGCAGTAGGCATTCTATGTAGAAAAACCAGCACACCCACACAGAGAGACTGGACTGGTATTAAGCGGGTGGGAAAGTGCCTGAAAGGGACTACACACCTGAAACTAAAGCTGCCAGCCACTGAGAATCCAAAACTAGTAGAGTTTACAGATGCAGATTGGGCAGAAAACATTGTTGACCGTAAATCCACTAGTGGGTATTTTTCTATGGGGGTGGAGCAATAAGCTGGGGAAGCCATAAGCAAGGCACAGTTGCACAGTCATCCACAGAGGCAGAATATGTGTCAGCAGCAGAAATATGCAATGAGGTTGTATGGCTCAAGCTACTGCTTGAAGACATGGGAATAGAGGAACCAATCCCTATTCAGATTTTTGAAGACAACCAAAGTTGTATTAGATTCTCACAATCAGAAAAGATTAATGGGAGGACTAAACACATTGATGTTAAGCATCATGCAGTGAAAGAACTGCAAGAATGAGGGATAGTCAAACTGGACTGTTGTCCCACAAGGAAAATGACTGCGGACATTCTCACGAAGCCATTGCCCAGAAGCAGTTACCCAGAACTGCAGGAGAAGTTGAACCTTGTGGACACTGAGACATGCTAACTTGAAAAAGGGGTGTCAGGATTATGGGGTCAACTCAGCATTGTCTCACAAGCATAGGGGAGGACTTTTCTACAGAAGCGTATCTCTACTGTGTTTGTGGGAGGTGCCTGGGTCACCTGACTTCCTGTTTCCTGCTTCTTCTTTGTCTGGGAGATCCGTTCTCCATCTTTCCTTCGTCCTATGCACATGTGCACACAGGAGGACCACATGGCTAACCACATTTTCTAACCTTCCAGACTCCAACACGAGGGACATACCTCAAGTTAGCAGAAAGGATTTCCAAGCTGAGTGAAAGAGAGCTTACAACTGATTACTTTTTCAAACATCAAACACCACACCACACAATCAGGGCACACACAAGCCTTTCCCATGATATTCATCAGTTTTCATCAATTCATGCTTTACCCATAGTTTCCCTATATATTCTAATAATAAAAGAAAAGGAAGATAGGATCCCAGTTCAGTCAAAACACACACTCTTTCTCCCAAGTCCCATCAAGCACATACAGTTTTTAGTTCCTTGCTTGCAACTAAGAGATCAGACAAACAGCCCTGGTCAGCATAGGGGAGATTTATACAAACTTACACACATACAAGTGTAGCCCAGTTGGAGGGGGGAAAACATCATGAAAACCAAACCAGGGGAGATAGAAACACACAGAGATAGAAAGAGTGTCTCGTGTATACACACACAACCTTTCATGGGAAATCAATTTTCTTCCCCCTTTCCCTTTCCAAGGGTGGCAAACATTCAAGATGGCATGTACATATCATGCAATAAAGATTATGTGGTAAACAACAAGCAACAAAACCCTCAAATTTCTTCTTGTATGTACTCAACTTACAAAACATACAAAAAACTTACACAACTACAGGAAGTGCAAATAACTGGACACGATTAAATCCCATGTCCAACCACTCACAGTAAATAACAGAAAGCGTTGCATAGCCAAAAAGGTGGAAGACCCGCAACCTGGCCAGAGCTATGGATTTCCAAAAATTCGAAGCATTCCCTTACTGTGGAGAAATTTAACTCCTAAAGGGACAAACTCACATAGTTTTTTTCCCCCAAACTTTCTCTCTTCAGCCCAAGACAGATGTTCATGTTAAACATACATACATGGGCACACACAAACACACAACCTGCACCAATTCCCTCAACAAATATACGCTCTTGTTGTTGTTGTTTCGTCGTTTAGTCGTGTCCGACTCTTCGTGACCTCATGGACCATAGCACGCCAGGCCTTCCTGTCCTCCACTGTCTCCCGGAGTTTACTCAAATTCATGTTCATTACATCGGTGATACTATCTAACCATCTCATCCTCTGCCGTCCCCTTCTCCTTTTGCCTTCAGTCTTTCCCAACATCAGGGTCTTTTCAGTGAGTCTTCTCTTCGCATTAGGTGGCCAAAGTATTTGAGCTTCAGCTTCACTATCTGTCCTTCCAATGAGCAGTCAGGGTTGATTTCTTTTAGGATTGACTGATTTGACCTCCTTGCAGTCCAAGGGACTCCCAAGAGTCTTCTCCAGCACCACAGTTTGAAAGCATCAACTCTTTGGTGCTCAGCCTTCCTTATGGTCAAACTCTCACAGCCATACATTACTACTGGGAAAACCATAGCTTTAATTACACGGACCTTTGTTGGCAAGGTGATGTCTCTGCTTTTTAATATGCTGTCTAGGTTTGCCATAGCTTTCCTCCCAAGGAGCAAGCGTCTTTTAATTTCATGGCTGCAGTCACCGTCTGCGGTGATCTTGGAGCCCAAGAAAATAAAATCTGTCACTGCTTCCATTTCTTCCCCTTCTATTTGCCAGGAAGTGATGGGACCAGATGCCATGATCTGAGTTTTTTTAATGTTGAGTTTCAAGCCAGCTTTTGCACTCTCCTCTTTCACCCTCATCAAGAGACTCTTTAGTTCCTCTTCACTTTCTGCCATTTGGGTGGTATCGTCGGCATATCTGAGGTTGTTGATATTTCTCCCGGCAATCTTAACTCCGGCTTGTGATTCATCCAGCCCGGCATTTCTCATGATGTACTCTGCATATAAGTTAAATAAGCAGGGTGATAATATACAGCCTTGTCGTACTCCTTTCCCAATTTTGAACCAGTCGGTTGTTCCATGTCCGGTTCTAACCGTTGCTTCTTGACCCGCATACAGATTTCTCAGGAGACAGGTAAGGTGGTCTGGTACTCCCATCTCTTTAAGACTTTGCCACAGTTTGTTGTGATCCACACAATCAAAGGCTTTAGTGTAGTCAATGAAGCAGAAGTAGATGTTTTTCTGGAACTCTCTTGCTTTTTCCATGATCCAGCGAATGTTGGCAATCTGATCTCTAGTTCCTCTGCCTCTTCGAAACCCAGCTTGCACTTCTGGTAGTTCTCGGTTCACATACTGCTAAAGCCTAGCTTGTAGGATTTTGAGCATAACCTTGCTAGCATGTGAAATGAGCACAATTGTATGGTAGTTTGAACATTCTTTGGCATTGCCCTTCTTTGGAATAGTAATGTAAACTGACATTTTCCAATCCTGTGGCCACTATTGAGTTTTCCAAATTTGTTGGCATATTGAGTGCAGTACTTTAACAGCATCATCTTTCAGGATTTTAAATAGCTCAGCTGGGATACTGTCTTATCTGCTAGCTTTGTTGTTAGTAATGCTTCCTAAGGCCCACTTGACTTCACTCTCTAGGATGTCCGGCTCAAGGTCAGTGACCACACCATCGTATTTATCAGGGATATTAAGATATTTCTTGTATAGTTACTCTGTGTATTCTTGCCACCTCTTCTTAATCTCTTCTGCTTCTGTTAGGTCCCTGCCTTTTTTGTCCTTTAACATGCCCATCTTTTTTTGGTGTTAGTTCTAGAAGGTGTTGTAGGTCTTCATAGAACCGGTCAACTTCAGCTTCTTCGGCATCAGTGGTTGGGGCATAGACTTGGATTACTGTGATGTTGAATGGTTTGCCTTGGATTTGAACTGAGATCATTCTGTCATTTTTGGTCACCTGAATTAAATTCACCCATTCCTGTCCATTTTAATTCACTGATTTCCAAGATGTTGATGTTCAATCTTGTCATCTCATGTTTGACCACATCCAACTTTACTTGATTCATAGATCTTACATTCCAGGTTCCTATGCAGTATTGTTCTTTACAGCATCGGACTTTCCTTCCACTTCCAGACACATCCACAACTGAGCGTCCCTTTGGCTTTGGCCCAGCCGCTTCACTCTTTCTGGAGCTACTCGGAATTGCCCTCCGCTCTTCCCCAGTAGCATATTGGACACCTTCTGACCTGAGGGGCTCATCTTCTGGCATCATATCTTTTAGCCTTTTGATACTGTCCATGGGGTTTTCTTGGCAAGGATACTGGAGTGGGTTGCCATTTCCTCCTCCAGTGGACCACGTTTTGTCAGAACTCTCCGTCATGACCTGTCCGTCTTGACCTGACTTCATTGAGTTACCAAAGCCCCTTCGCCACAACAAGGCAGTGATCCAGGAAGGGGCAAATACATCCATGAAGGGGCAAATATACATACAAATGTACAAAAATACTTACAAACAGAAAATGTTTTGGTTACAGATGCTTACATAAAGAAACCTCTCTCAACAATACAAATATTTGAGCTAATTGGCATGATCATGTTTTAAGTGTTGTTTTAAACGTTTAGGTTTATCATAGAGGAAAGTACCCTAGCTTGGCCGGATTTCATTACCGCTTGAATCCACGTATTCATTCCATTCCAGATATAGCTGCCATGCACGGCTTTTTCATACCCGCTTGGGTAGGCAATTGCCCCTGGTCCCAAGCCAACAAAAGCTTCCCCAAAAGAGAACTTGATGGGGTCTTAGAGTTCCCCATCTTACTACCGCCCTAAGCATGACACGCGTGTCCACCAGGTTTGGGGTGCACCTGACCGCCTGGAGACTTCCTAACAAAGTACTGGTCCTCCACGCGCTTCTCTTTTCCCTGGGCCGGACCCTTTAGCAATTTGGAGCGGCAAATTTTGCCCAGTTATGGTTCACTCACACAACCTTTTGCAACCCTGTTGAGGCACACAGATCAACTGGTCCCACCGGCTATCCAGGCTTCTCTGGTCATCACCCAAAAGGGCTAGCAGAGACCTAGTGGTGTCTTGAAACAGCGGACACACAGCCTTGGCCAGCGGGTGGTTTTATCAACAAAGGGTATCATTCACACACACACATTCACCAGGCACACAAAAGACAAGAATATTACAGGTACTTACCAACTATGAAGTGAACTAATTGATGCAACCATTTGGCATAAGACCAAAATTCCCTTCACTACCTCCCAGGTCGATTCACCAGGAAGACACCTCCCTTCGGGCAAATAGCCCAATGCCGGCAGGGTGTGACTATCCCAAGACTTGGCCCATCAGGTGAGCTCAGGGCTCCTGGCTGGCTTACCAAAACTGTTAGAATTTTTTATTTCCTTACCAAGTTCGTTTCTGAGCCGGGGCCAAAGAAACAGGCAGTTGCATGAAATGAAGTTCTTTATTCTTCACCCAAGAGCAAAAGCAATGACAGGGAGCTGTTAGGTGGGCGATCACACAGGACCCCCTCCTTGCAGCACATTATATACATTCCATTCAACTCCTCCTTTAGAATACCACCCCTTACTCCACCAGAGCATCATTCCATATTAGGAACTTCCTTCCTTCACTCTATCTTAACATTATTCCATATAAGGGATGTCCTTCCATCCTTGCTAGGGCCCCTTGACTGTTATTAAACAATATCTTCCAAGCTATCCTTGGAATGTACACCTTAACTTGTTTCTATGCACACAGCTATCTATCAAGGCCTCTTAGAAAGGAAGAGTAAGAAAGGCAACACAACTCTTCAAAGAAATAAAACATGGTTTCAGAGCCATAATAAAAGTGCAAATGATCTAATATATTAATACTAAATATAAAATATATTTGTATGCAAGTTTGATATATGTAGGATCACTCTCTTGACAATCTTTCAAATGGACACGCAGAGGATTGGGATCTGAATTTGATGGGATAGCTTGGAAAAGTTCATAGCATAACATTCTCTTCAAATCAGCTGGATCAGCCAACAAGAATCATCATCATCATCATCATCATCATCATCATCATCATCATCATCATCATCCACTCCTTTAAAAATACAGTAATTGAAAATTAATCTTGTTTGGATTGGAGGGTTGTAATATAATTGGTACCTTATTCTCTCTGAGGGCACTGTCATAGTTAACCCTTTGATTACACCACTTTTGAGAAGCAGAAAGAATTACTTGCTTATTTTTTATATCCTTCACCATCCTCAGCTTATTCTGGGTTGGTTCTCATGACACAATCTCTCTAGTTCGGTCAGAACTCTTCCTTGGACAGCTTTCTCCAGCCTTCTACGTGTTATGTTTTCCAGAGCATTAGTTTTTCTGCAGCCACAGTGGCTTCAACTGCTATCTTCCTCGGTTTTCTCCTTGGAACTATTTGTGGTTGCCCCATTTGCTGTTCCTGTTTACGAACTCCTGTCCACCTGGAGCTTTTTCCTGGTGGCTGTTTTTGCACAGAATTGTTGGAGTCCCCTTCATACTTCCCTTATATCAGTCTCTTGCCTATCATCCCACCGTATATTATTCTGGGGATTTATTTTCTGCTACCCCATCACCACCACCACACATGCTTCCACAACTGGGAACACCTTATGAATGGCAGGAGGTATTTAGTTGCCATTCCTACCTCCTCACTCTTTATTTGGAGCAATGGAGGAGCAGTTAACCACAATTAATCCAAGGATACCCTCTGTGATAACCATAACCTCAGCAAATGTCTTGGCTGAATGACACACTAAACCTGATGATCCTATAGTTTAAGCATGTCATGAGGATCTAATCAGAAAGATTCATCCCACAATGAGATAGCCCAGTAACCATGGTTTGTTGGTCCATAGATGGCCTTTATGGCATTAAAAAAGCCCCGTGCCCCTAGTTTGGAGGAAGTCAGTAAAGCCACTAAACAAATGAAAAATAACAAAGCTAGTGGACCTGATGGGATTCCTGCTGAAGTCTTTAAAGAAGGCGGGCCTGAACTTACACAACAACTTCATAAGCTCATCGAAAAAATCTGGATGAGGGAGGAGATTCCAGCAGACTTTAGGGATGCCATAATTATCACTCTCTTTAAAAAGGGTGATAGAACAGACTGTGGAAACTATCGAGGCATCTCCCTTCTAGCCACAGCAGGCAAAATCCTGGCAAAGATCATCGCAAACCGTCTCCTATCTGTATCAGAAGACATCCTCCCTGAAACGCAAAATGGCTTCCGCCCTTCCAGGGGAACAGTGGATATGATCTTCACTGCACGACAGCTTCAAGAAAAATGCAAGGAGCAAAACTGCCCTCTGTACATGGCGTTTATTGATCTGAATAAAGCTTTTGATACTGTAAATCGTACTGCTCTCTGGACCATCCTTCTGAAAATCGGATGCCCTGATAAATTTGTGAACATCTTGCGGTTACTCCATGACGACATGATGGCAACAATCCTGAAAAACAATGGCTCTCAAAGCGATCCATTTAAAGTGGAATCCGGCATTAAACAGGGATGTGTTATTGCTCCAACCTTATTCGCTATCTTCATCGCTATGATTATGCACCTTCTTGAAGAGAAACTTCCTACTGGTGTAGAAATTATATATCGAACAGATGGAAAGCTTTTTAATCTTAGTAGGCTGAAAGCAAAAAATAAGGTAATTGCAACTTCTGTTATAGAACTTCAATATGCTGATGATAACGTAGTCTGTGCACACTCCGAGGAAGATCTTCAAACTATCCTAAACATCTTTGCAGAAGCATATGAAAAACTCGGCCTCTCGATTAACATTAAAAAAACCAAAGTGCTTTACCAGCAAGTTCGAACCAATCCCTCTGCAGCGCCATCAATCCAGATTAAAGGTGTGTCACTAGAAAATGTTGATCACTTTTCTTATCTCGGCAGCCATCTATCTACAAAAGCCGACATCAACGCTGAAATTCAGCATCGCCTGAGCTCTGCGAGTGTAGCTTTCTCCCGAATGAAGCGTAGAGTGTTTGAGGATCGGGACATTCGCAGGGAGACCAAAATGCTTGTTTACAAAGCCATTGTACTACCAACCCTTCTGTACGCCTGTGAAACATGGACCCTCTACAAACGCCACCTCCAACTTCTTGAAAGATTCCATCAACGCTGCCTCCGAAAAATTCTGCAAATTACTTGGGAAGATAGGCGGACTAATGTTAGCGTATTAGAAGAAGCGAAAACCACCAGCATTGAAACAATGATCATCCAACATCAACTTCGCCGGACCGGTCATGTTGTTCGAATGCCTGACCATCGTCTTCCAAAGCAGCTACTTTACTCCCAACTTAAGAATGGAAAACGGAATATTGGTGGACAGCAAAAGAGATTCAAAGATACTCTCAAAGCTAATTTTAAAAAATGTAATATCAGCATTGAGAACTGGGAAGCCCTAACTCATGAGCGTTTCAATTGGAGGTCATCCTTTATTAATGGCGCTATGGACTTTGAAGAAGCATGAGTACAGGGCGAAAGGGAGAAAAGAGCTAAAATGAAGGCACGTCAGGCAAACCCTCATCATGACCGTCTCCCACCCGGAAACCTATGCCCTCATTGTGGGAGGTTGTGCGGATCCAGAATTGGCCTTTATAGCCACTTACGGATCCACCGTTAAAATTTTACCTTTGGAAGACAATCTTACTCAGCTACGAGTGATCGCCAATGCTAGCCCAGTAACGTTCCTCTCTGTTATGACCTCCTTTCTCGAACTCCAGCTGTTCCACCACACTGCATCTCAGCTGCACAAATCCAGAGGAGGGCTAGATGGCGGCCTAGACATACAAATTCTTAATTATTTACTGCCACCTAGTGCTTAGGCAATCGAGGAATCAATTTGTATACTGTAATAAATAAAATAAGTGACCGTTATTCTTTTGACAGAGGCAGCTCCATTCTAGGAGCTTAGAAGGCAGCTCTACTGCAGGAGCTTAGAAAGCGGCCCCATTCCAGGAAACTTAGAAGACTAAGACACTCGTTTGGCTTGCTTGATAACAAAAACCACACTACTACTACACCACCTAATTCCAAGATAAAACAGGGCACACTTCGGCTGAAAAGGTGGATAAGAAGGGAGGAGGGGATCTGGAGAAAGGAGGGGTAGAGATCAGGAATGGAAATTTACTAGGCGTGCCGTGGTATTGTAAACCGTCGGGGCAAGGATGTATAAAAACCCATATATCTTTGTATTCAGTGGGCTCCCATGTCAACCAAATGGTGGAGACAGTGGGTGCTCCCAGCCTTTGCAAATGCTGCCCAAAATAAAAGCTCAGTTTGCACTAATTCTGCTGTTGTGTATTATTGTGGAGGTGCTGAGGGTCCTAGCGAGCTCAGAAACTCACATCCCACAATTTGGGGGCTCGTCCGGGATCGGCTGGTTCCAGAGTAGTCCCGGCGGCATGCCCACCCAAAATCAGGCGCCATACTGACCACTTTTGGGTCAACTGGGTGGCCTGCTGTCCGGGCACAACCTCTGGCAACTGGGATCCGAAGGCAGCAGCAGGATCGTGGCATTTGAGCTTTGAAAACCCCCCCCCCCCCGGGAACCGGTTGCAGGGAACCCATGGAGGACTGGCCAGGAAACCTCGTGCACGGGCCCAGGTAGGAAACTTGTCCGGGACAAAAAGTAAACCTGGGTGGTCAGGGGATTGTTTGCGGTGTGAGACCTCTTGAAAGTTGAGATACCGTAGGGAAGAGTAGAAACCTTCCTGCACGGCTAACCTGAGACCCATACTTGCAGTTCCGAGACTCAAGTGTTGGAACGTCCACTGAGTCCGGTCAGGTGTGGGTCGGTTGATTGCGTGTGAGTGTGTGTGGAGGTCAAAAGAATCGTAGTTCACCCCTAGAGTCGTACGGTCTGGGACCGGAGATGGGTTCAAATGGGTCTAAGGGCGCACGCCAGGAAAAGGACCAGATAGAAGAAAAGGGTTCAAGTGGGTCTAAGGGTGCATGCCGGGAAAAGGACCAGAACCAGATAGGAGACACTGGGGAAAGACCAATAATACCTAGCATTTCCCCATTAACGTTTCTATTGGACCAATGGACTGAGGACAACCTCCGTCCCTGGACCAAAGAGACAAAGGGTACTATGGTTATTCTATGAGTTAAGAAATGGCCAGGTTTAAGAACAAAGTGATTGTTGTATGATACTGGGGTTTCAGTAGAAGGGAAATAACCTTTAAAATTAGCCAGCGCGGGCTGGGAGGTTGTTGGGAATTAGGACCTTAAATTTGTCTAGTGGACAAGTCCAGCGATTGCTGGAGGTTCTGGTCCTAAGAAGGGAAGCCCTGGAAATACGGTCAAGAGGGAATAAGTAAGAAAGTTAAACCAACCATGGGAAGAAACTCTAGTGTAGGGAAAGAAAAGTGCACTAAGAAGATTTGGAAAAATCTAACGTTAAGAATAGATAAGGACAGTCCAGTAGGTCAAACCTCTGGTGGGCAAATTAGACTTATGTGGGAAAGGCGCAACCCACCTAGCCAGAATGCAGTGCCATCAGATCAAAAGTGTCCCCTTAATAATCTCAATTGGAATAATCAAATGGCAGCAGACAGAACATGAGAAATTTGAGATGGTATAAAAGGAGCTGCCCCAAAATCACAAAACTTTGCCAAGACTTTTGATACTGAGTAACAAAAAGAGGAAGCACTCTCAGTCTTTCACAAAAACTGAGAGGCCAAATGAGAAAATATTCAGAGATGAAAACTCATGATGTTGTGGCACAAGGTATACTGAAAGTAGGCTTTGTGACTAAAGCATGGCCAAATACTAGGAAAGGTTGCTAAAGAAATTAAGAAGTGTAGAAAAGGAATTACAGGCTCAAGTTTAGCTTATGGGAGAAGTGGGTAAAACAAGCCCTAAACATCTAGGTTAAGAATAAAGAGCCTTTGCCAGAGGAGGAGTTGGAATATGTTCAGTTTTGGGTAAAATCTACCACCCTGATTAAATATCAGTCTGTTTGGTTTGTGAGTATTTGTCTTTTGGATTTGTGTGTATTTTGTGTACAGTAAACGCATATTGCTTCTAAGTTGAAGAGGAAAAAACATAGGGAGACTTTTGTTGTCTGGGGTATGTGTGTTTCCTCCCTGTCTCTACCCTCCCTCTGTCTGCCTGTCTTTAGTCTGCTGGTTACAGGCTCTGGGAGGAAGAGAGGGAGGGGGAGCAGGGGGAGTCCAAAGGAACTATTCAGCATTGCAGAGGCAAACTGAAGACTAGGGTAAAAGTACTTTTTTTCTTGTATTGTATTTACTGTCTGTACCCATAGATTACACAGATATTGAAATAAATTTGGGAAATTGGAATGGTAAGAGAAAGTTAAAATGAGAGAGAGAAAAGGGAATGTAGATGAGGGAGTTAGATTTGTTGCGGAGACTCACTTGTGTTTCCCCAGCCCTTGCAGCAAATTTAAACTGGGGAGGTCATGAGGGATGTTCACTGGAGCGGTCAGGTTTGTTCTAAGAAAGCATTGCCCTTTAAAGGCAGCGGCAGTGGGCAATGGTGGAAGCATTGAGAAAACAGCATAAGCCCTGGTCTCCATGTGCAGGGTAGGGAAAGTTTTTACCCTCTATTTTTTTATATATGTGCCAGATTCTCCCATAGAATACCAACTTGCATGTGTATAATAAGAGAACTGAGAACTCCGTCTCACCCAAGCCCCCCCTTCTTATTGAAGCTGGAGAAAAGGAAAGGGCACCACCAAGTATAGCAACAGGAAATTGTGTATGGGCTCTTTTCTGTTTTGTCTCTTTCACGTCAGTTTCCCCCCCAATCCATATAAACGTTTAACTTGATGGCAGGACTCTACCAGAGTTCTGACAACATCTCTCACTCATTTTAAGTGTGTTTTGTATGAGTGCATATTGCAAGAAAAGGTGTTTTGTGTGTATAAACCTTTGCCATTCTCATTGTCTGGGGTGTATGTTTCTCTTCCCTTTGATCTCATCCAGGCTCTGCTGGTTGAAGAAAAGGCGAGGCAAGGGCTTTCTGATGCACAAGGGGTTTATAATAAACCACCTAAACTTTAAACCCCTTCATTAGAATTTTATCTGAGTTTTAACTTTGGATAAAACTTTTTTGGCTGTGAGGTTATGTTTTTGTTTTTCCTTTTTTGTCTTTTTATAAAGGGAATGTAGGTGTGTGTTTGTGTGTGTGTGTTTTCAGTTTGTTGAACTGTGTGGCACATGATTAGCAGGAAAGAAAAAAAATCTTTTTGATAAAATTCTGGCTGTAGTAGAGCCTCCATGGATTGGCATAATCTATCTGATGATGATGTTTTGTTTCTTTTTGGAAATTTTCTCCTGCAAAAGCAGTCTACTTATTAAAATACATTATGCCAACACTCAGTTTAATTTTCTAGCCTTTTAGGCTCGTTTTTGGAAAGTAATTGGAAATTTTATGATGCTATGTGCCAATGTTTCTACTCAACATGGCTGTGTTATTTGGCCACAGAGATGATTATCACTGTTTTATTGCCCTTCAATTTTTATTTTTATTATTTGGAATATTCAGCATGGTTTTTAAATTCTTTGCCTGTTAGTGACAGTGCTAAGTTCCAATAGTTTCATCTCACACATTAGAAGTTGCTGGTGTGGTG
Source organism: Charina bottae (assembly GCA_023362775.1). Lineage (NCBI taxonomy): Eukaryota > Metazoa > Chordata > Lepidosauria > Squamata > Charinaidae > Charina > Charina bottae. The sequence continues at coordinate 33,959,128 of JALMGJ010000002.1, read as the reverse complement.
AGTGCATGCATGGGGGAAACAATAACCCCGGCAACTGCAGGGTGCCCCCCCCCCCAACCAGGTTGCCTAGAGATAAGCATAAACCCTGGAAGTTTCATTTTTAGTGTTTTTGTTTTTATTGAAGGTGGCTTTCTCAAAGCTCCTGCTGTGTCCAAGCTATAGCTGCCACGGCTCCACTGGTGGCAGAGAGTAGGAAGATTATGTTTGGAGGAGCTTTAGTAGTATCAAGCCCCATCAGGTTAAGGCAATATTACAGCAATAAGCCCACAAGTGGTTTAGTAATACGAGACTCATTAAGTATGAGGCAATTCTGATTGAAGATCCAAGCCTTATAATCACCACTGACCACAATTTAAACCCTGCCCAATTTTTAAGTGGAGCCAGGGGCCAATGGGGAGAATTGGAACATCATTGTATGGATGTCATAGATTTCCAAACAAAAATTAGAGAAGACCTAGAAGACAGACCCCTAGAGAAAGGAGAAACCCTTTTCATTGACGGTACCTCCAGAGTGATCGAGGGAAAACGCCACAATGGATATGCAATAGTGAGAGGAAACGGGTGGAACTTGGTGGAAGCTGGGTGGTTACCGAATGATTGGTCTGCACAAACATGCGAACTGTATGCTATAAGGCAGGCATTGCGGCTCCTGGAAGGCAGGGAGGGCACAATCTATACGGGTTCCATTTATGTCTATGGCATCTTACATACCTTTGATAAATTATGGAAAGAGAGAGGTTTGATTAATAGCAAGGGAAAGGAAGTGATAAAAGGGCATCTGGTGGCTGATGTGTTGGAAACCTCCAAGCTCCCCAGTCAGTTAGTGGTAGTCCATGTCTATGGGCACCAAAAAGGGGGGTCTTTCGAGGCTGTAAGAAAATAACCTAGCAGATGAGGAGGCAAGGATAGCGGCGGAAGGGGAAGAAGAAGAGATAATACTGCTACTGACTCCAACCCTCCCTGACGTCGGGATACCCTCTTTCCTGACCTCAGAGGAAGACTGGGTGAGGGAAAAGGGATTTAAGGAAGAGAATAGTAGGTGGTATACCCCGGAGGGAAAACAGGTCCTGAATAAACCTCTGATGGGAAAAGTAATAGACCCTACATGCAGGAAGTCACTGGGGAACACAGGGGATGGTGGATATGGTACAGACAAGTTGCACATGTAAGGGGATACATACCATTGCTGTCCAAGTGGTGAGGGGTTGTTTAACTTGCCTAAAAGTAAATAAGGGAGCAATGAGGAATACTGTGCCTGGAAGGAGGGAACTCTCCCTCAGACCCTTCCAGGGGATCCAAGTAGATTACACAGAACTTCCCCAGTCTGGGAGAATGAAATATCTGTTGGTAATAGTAGACTATCTGACACGATGGGTGGAGGCTTATCCTTGTGTAAAGGCTAATGCAAACACAACATGTAGAACCCTATTGGAACACCTCATTCCTAGGTATGGGATGATGGAGTCTATGGACAGCGATTTGGGTAGTCACTCTGTTTCCAAAGTGGTAAAGAGATTAATGGAAGCACTGGGAATCCAATGGAAGTATCATACCCCTTGGCATCCCCTCTTCCGGGAGGGTTGAGAGGGCTAATCAGAAGATCAAATTGACCCTAACCAAACTTATGCAAGAAACCGGGTTACCCTGGATTAAGTGTTTGCTTTTGTCTCTTCTCAGGATACGCACCCAACCCAGAAAAGACATGGGGTTGTCACCCTATGAAATGCTTTTTGGGCTACCATATCAAGGGAAATTGGGACTGCCACAAGTTGAACTAAATGGCAATGTAATCAGAAAATATCTGCAGACACTGTCCCAGTCTCTTTCTATCTTACAGAAAAAGGCTTGTTGAACCAAACCCCTCCTTTGAACTTCCCAGTACATCACATCCAGGCAGGGGAATAGGTGTTAATAGAGTCATGGAAGGAGGACAAGCTTAAACCGGACCCTACATCGTGCTGTTAACCACCGAAACCTCCACCCGAACGGCTGAAAAAGGCTGGACTCATTACTCCAGAGTAGAAGGGCCCGTGCCAGCCCCAACCCAATGGACGGTGATGCCCTCTGATGATCCAATGAAAATCACCATTAGGAAATGACTGAATAAATGCATCAGTTAACTGAGGAAATTTGGGGGGGGAGCGGTGGTCTGTGTTTTCTTTGCTGTAGGGCTTTGGTGTATGTATCTTTTCAGGAAAGAGTGGTGTCCTTGGCTGCTTCCATCCCCAAGACTCAACGAGGATTACCACCCACTGGGCACCATTACCTAATGTGCTGGTTTTGTGAGTGTAATTGTATGTGATATAGTAGTGATAGAAGATTGGGAATAAGAATATAAATGGGTGGACCCCCTGAAACCACTCCACCAAAAGTAAAGAAAATAGACATTCCTCAAGACCCAAGAAAAGGGAGGGTGATTGTGATGATAGAAACTATAGACCCAGAGAAGCCCAAGATACTCCCAGTGTGTGAAACTAGAATTTGGCCCCAAAGGGAAGGCATTGACCTCCAAACCATCGGTTTAAACTGGGGATATGGAGTGGCCCTCAACCCACACTAGACTCCTAATCTTGGTCTGGATTCAGGTGTGTGGCTCCCAGATCCAACGGTTGTGTTTCCAGAGCTCAGGGCAGTGGGATTGGCAACCCCAAATTAATAAATCCCGTCAACAGGTGGGAAGATATAGTGGCTGTAAAGTCACTCTGGCTATAACACCTGAAGATTGGGAAAGGGGAGGCTGGAAAACTTGTGAAGACCCGAGGCCCTTTAATGACTGGGATAACCAGCCATGTATGTGGAAAACTGGATGGGATCACTCGGCCCCTGCTTGTAAAGTTCTGGGACCTACTCTGAGACAAGGGATGTGCCATAACCTGACTCTACCCGAACCAGATTGGGACATAGAGTGTGGAAAAGGACAGCGTATCTCAAAGTTATCCCAGTTAACCTATGGTTGGACGGGAACATGCTTATGGGGGAAAACACTCCGCCTGTTAAAAAGAGAATGAGACTGAAGGCCGGAAAGGATGACTTAGGGCCAAGAGAGTTCTTAGGAGAAACTTACAAGTTACACCCCGAAGAAGTACAAAGAATAAAAAGTGAATCTGAGGAGAAATGGGGGAAGTTGATTGGATGACAAATCAATATAACATAGCCGTTGCAACACAACCTATAAAAAGGTAGAGGCTCCCCCCGCACATTTGTGCAGTCGTGTCCGACTCTAGGGGCCGGTGCTCATCTCCATTTGTTGGCCGAGGAGCCAGCGTTGTCCAGGGACGCTTCCGTGGTCATGTGGCCGCATGACACGCGCGGAACGCTGTTGCCTGCCCACCGAAGTGGTACCTATTGGTCTACTTGCATTTGCATGCTTTCGAATTGCTGGGTTGGCAAGAGCTGGAGCTAGTGCAGGAGCTCACTCTGCGCGCAGGGCTAGGGATTCGAACCTCCGAACTTGCAATCTTCCGATCAACAAGCCTGGCGTCTTACCCGCTGAGCCACCACGCCCCCAAACAACCTATACCAGGTAGTTAGAGACACAACCTGGAAAAATATCTCAAGGAGTATGAAATAGTGTCTTAAAAAGTGCAAAAGAATAAAAGAATGATAAAAGAAAAAGGGGGGAATTGTAATAAATAAAATAAGTGACCGTTATTCTTTTGACAGAGGCAGCTCCATTCTAGGAGCTTAGAAGGCAGCTCTACTGCAGGAGCTTAGAAAGCGGCCCCATTCCAGGAAACTTAGAAGACTAAGACACTCGTTTGGCTTGCTTGATAACAAAAACCACACTACTACTACACCACCTAATTCCAAGATAAAACAGGGCACACTTCGGCTGAAAAGGTGGATAAGAAGGGAGGAGGGGATCTGGAGAAAGGAGGGGTAGAGATCAGGAATGGAAATTTACTAGGCCTGCCGTGGTATTGTAAACCGTCGGGGCAAGGATGTATAAAAACCCATATATCTTTGTATTCAGTGGGCTCCCATGTCAACCAAATGGTGGAGACAGTGGGTGCTCCCAGCCTTTGCAAATGCTGCCCAAAATAAAAGCTCAGTTTGCACTAATTCTGCTGTTGTGTATTATTGTGGAGGTGCTGAGGGTCCTAGCGAGCTCAGAAACTCACATCCCACAATACCTTCATGAATTAAACAAAAGTCTGTGGCAGGAAAGAATAAAGAAAAAAAGTGCACCAGACTATTGTACCTGGCAACTGGTGAGGTTCTCGTGGAGGATCCTGTTGGGTGGGCTGGAATTTCAGCTGAGGGAAACCACCACAAATCTCCGCCCTTAGACGGTGGCACCTTGAGGCTGAATAGGCAACAATGCAGCACAGACCCATCCCAGGTGCACAGGAAGGCAGGACACTGTGGGGGCTGCAGGATTTCTTGGATGAGAAGGGAGCATGAAAAGGCAGCTGTGTGGACCGGTTCCTAACCCTGATGGGCGTTCAAGCCCATTCGCAGAAACGAAAGCCCATCACTATGTTTGGACATAATGTGGAAAACGCCTCCCCGCCTTAATGGGGGGAGGGGGGACGAGTCTGAGACCTTTGCCTTGGATCCCAAAAAGCTTTACTTACCTCAATGTGTTGTGTGAACAGGTTCTACAGATTGTATTTCACGGTGTGTATGTGTTAGTCTGGTCAAAATGATGCTGTTTTTGACGCATTCCACTGTACACCTCTGCATTTAGGTATAGAGGTGTGCTTCCAGTTCATTTCATGGATCGTCTTCCTCACGGCTGTTAAGCGAACTATGTGGTCGTTAAGCGAATCACATGAATCCCCATTGATTTTGCTTGCCAGAAGCCGGCCGGGAAAGTAAAAAATGGCGATCACTTGACCACAGGATACTGCGACGGTCATGTGAACCGGTTGCCAAGAGTCCAAATTGTGATCACGTGACCATGGGGATGCTGCGACGGTCGTTAAGTGTCAGCACTGTTGTAAGTCTGAACCATCACTAAACGAATGGTCATTAAGTGAGGACTACCTGTATGTAGAAGCTGAAGCTCAAATACTTTGGCCACCTAATGCGAACAGAGGACTCACTGGAAAAGACCCTGATGCTGGGGAAGACTGAAGGCAAAAGGACAAGGGGACGGCAGAGGATGAGATGGCTAGACAGCATCACCGATGTAATGAACATGAATTTGAGTAAACTCCTGGAGACAGTGGAGGACAGGAAGGCCTGGCGTGCTATGCTTAATGAGGTCACGAAGAGTCGGACACGACTAAACGACTGAACAACAACAACAACAACCTGTATGTACCTAGGCCTCTATCATATTTTTGCTTATGTTATAATTATTAAATATTTGTTTTTCCAGATCTTAGGATTCATTTACTTATTTTATACTATTTACTTCATTAAATCTCGGGGCCACCCAACTTCAAAAAACCCTGGGAGGCTTACACTTTTAAAAGTAAAGAAAGTAAAATAAAAGATCCTGTACATCTGGAGGGGGGAAAAACAGAACATGCCCAAGAAAATCCAATAGGGACTCAACCACCACCTACCCCACAAGACTGGGAGAACAGGCAGGCTTCCAAGCACTTTCAAAACATCAGAAGGTGGGAGCCACGTGGAACGCAGCAGGGATGCTGTTCCATTTAACTGTGTTTGGATTCAAATCGTGTTCAGTGGATACAAAATAAATTAAACTCCCTACCGCTTAGAGCAGTGTTTTTCAAACTTGGTAACTTGAAGAGGTGTGGACTTCAACTCCCAGAATTCCCCAGCTACCCAGGGAATTCTGGGAGTTGAAGTCCACACTTCTTCAAGTTGCCAAGTTCAAAAAACACTGCCTTAGAGCGGTAATACTGTCCATCCAACTAAAGGGGCTACATATGTCTATTCCAAAGTTGCCCAAATCAGAAAATTGACAGCAATTGTTGGCTTCCAGTGTTTAATACTTGACAATAGGTAAGCATGGAGATATACTTCCAGATTCGGAAAACTGAATCGTCCCACAGTAATTTGTAATGGCATTTTCTGTAATGATATTGTTGGAATTGAAGAACCCCATGGAAATTTTCTAAACAAAGAATTAATTTTCTGAAAATATTTTCCAGATATATGTATTGGAATTCCTCTCAGAATCTAAATTAATCTGGGAATAATATTTATTTTGAGAGTGTTCACTGTTCACCAAAGGGTGAGGTTTAATAACTCCCATCTATCAATATCTGAAAAAAACTTTCTATATATTTTACTAGACAATCTGTGACCGGCTGGGTCATCATTTCAGAGATATTTCCTTACCAGATTCCTCAGTGCCTTTAACAATGGCAGAGCTTCCAATGTACTTCCTTCACTGGAAAAGTTCTTAAAAATTCAGGGAGATATTCAGAGATGTATCTGGCTTGAAAATAGCCCACGTTGAACCGTATAGCACAGTCAAACATCAGGAGTAGCCCACAGGAAAAGTTTTATGACATTTTGTATTATGTCATAAAATGTTTTATCATAATTTATGTCATAAAATGCTTTATAAAATTTGCCAAATTTCAATTCCATGGGAGTCATGGGTCCGACTTTGGAGTAATTCCATAACTTAGTCTATTTGAGGGACCTTGGTTCAAAAACTGTTGCCCTACGATGCACCATTTCCCCCAGTTAAAGGTTACACTAAAACAGGAGAGTTTTAGTAGTATATAGATTTCTATTACATGCTACAAATTGAGTTATATCTTTTAGTATGCACGTACTAGATATCTAATGAATTTGGTACAAATACAGAATTGATATTCCTTAAATGGCTGGGTGACCAAATTTTCACCTATTGGCATCAATTCCGATTTGGATCAGTTTTCATAGAGTATCCTGCTATTTTACCAAAGGCATCTATCATCCGCATCAACACTGGAATAGTAGTGTGAGGTTTAGAAATAAACAAAAGAATGTCATCTTCAAATAAAACCAATTTGAGTTCAACCGAGTCGTGTACTACGGTCAAGGTATCGAGAAATTGGTATTTTAATGTCTCTTTATTCAGTGATAAAAATTTTGTACAACAAATGTGGGTAGAGACTTTACAATACTTTGATTTGAACTCAGAAACATCAAGTGTCCAAATTTTTGAATGGGAAGCATATAAAACATATCCGAGGTCAAATTATTGCTTATGCATCATACAAAAATAAGATTAAAAATAAAAGGGAAAATAACTTGAAAGATGAATTGAAACATTTATGGGCACATATGGTTAGATGACCATCTACTACTTTGGACAGAGAAATACAGAAAAAGAAATATGAACTAAATACTGTATCATATCAGACAGAATTCATGCTAACACGTCTATGACAGACATACAGGGAGAACAGTGAAAGACCTGGCAAGATTTGGATAATTGCTTAAAGCAAAAGAAAGATAGGGCAATGATTCCAACTATTAGAGGTGAAAGGGATGAAATATAGAAAACTTCAAAAGATATAAGTTGTCATTTTTTAAAGCACACCTCTGATTTGCATGGTTTGCCACTAGATGAATTCCGTAATGTGAAATATCTGCTCACATCGAAGGTTCTCCCTTGCTTCACAGCATCTCCCATCTTGCTTTCTTTTTGAGAAATCGGGTCCCCACAATCACTGACGCCCTTTCCATTTTCCATAAATGTATATGATTTCTCCCTTGTACAGATCCTGCTATGGGAAGTAAGGGATCTGCTGTGCCTGAAGCTCTTTCCACACTCCGTGCATCTATATGGGTTTTCCCCCCTATAGGTCCTTTTACGGGAAGTAAGGTTATCCCTGTCGTAGGTTTTCCCACATTTGTTACATTCATATGGTCTCTCTCCAGTGTGCATCCTTTTATGGGAAGCAAGATGGCTGCTCTCTCTGAAGTTTTTCCCACATTCCATGCATTTATAAGCCCTTTCCACACTCCATGCATTTGTATGGTTTCTCTCCTGTGTGGAACTTTTTATGGGAAGGTAGGTGACTATTCTGTTTGAACCTTTTCCCACACTCCATAGATTTATATGGCTTTTTCCTCCCTGTGGGTCCTTTTATGGGAAGTGAGGGATGTGCTGTGCCTGAAGCTCTTTCCACACTCCTTGCATTTATATGGTTTTTCACCGGTGTGGATCCTTTTATGGGAAGCAAGATGGCTGCTCCCTCTGAAATGTTTACCACACTCCATGCATTTATAAGGTTTCTCTCCTGCGTGAATCATTTTATGGGAAGTAAGGGAACTACTCTGCCTGAAGCTCTTTCCACACTCCGTGCATTCATATGGTTTTTCCCCCGTGTGGCTCCTTTTATGGGAAGTGAGGTTACCCCTGTTGAAGAAGCTTTTCCCACAATTGTTACAGTGATATGGTTTCTCTCCCGTGTGGATCCTTTTATGGGAAGTAAGGGAATTACTGTGCCTGAACCTCTTTCCACACTCTGTGCATTTATATGGCTTTTCCCCGGTGTGGATCATTTTATGGGAAGCAAGATTGCTCCTCTCTCTGAAGTTTTTCCCACACTCCATGCATTTATAAGCTTTCTCTCCTGTGTGGATCTTTTTATGGGAAGCAAGGGAACTACTCTGCCTGAAGCTCTTTCCACACTCCGTGCATTTATATGGTTTCTCTCCCGTGTGGGTCCTTTTATGGAAAGTGAGGGATATGTTCCACGTGAAGCTCTTTCCACACTCCGTGCATTTATATGGTTTTTTCCCGGTGTGGATCCTTTTATGGGAAGCAAGATGGCTGCTATCTCTGAAGTTTTTCCCACACTCCATGCATTTATGAGGTTTCTCTCCCGTGTGGATATTTTTATGGGAAGTAAGGTGACTATTCCGTCTGAAGCTTTTCCCACACTCCGTGCATTTATGTGGTTTTTCCCCAGTGTGGATCCTTTTATGGGAAGCAAGATGGCTGCTCTCTCTGAAGTTTTTCCCACACACCATGCAGTTATAAGGTTTCTCTCCCGTGTGGGTCCTTTTATGGAAAGTGAGCGATGTGCTGTGCCTAAAGCTCTTTCCACACTCCGTGCATTTATATGGTTTTTCCCCGGTGTGGGTCCTCTTATGGGAAGCAAGTTCCCTCCTCACTCTGAAGTTCTTACCACACTCCAGGCATTTATAAGGTTTCTCTCCCGTGTGGATCCTTTTATGAGAAGTACGGGAACTACTCTGCCTGAAGCTCTTTCCAGACGCCAAGCAAGCATAGGGTTTCTCCCTTGTGTGGATCCTTTCATGTGCTGTAAGGTTACTGCTCTTGCTTAAGTTTTTCTCACATTCCACCCAATCACATGGTTTCTCTGTTACGTACACTCTTTGCTGTAAGGTAAGAGGAAAGGTTTGACTGCAACTTTTTCCATTCACTCTGCGATTGTCCTGGTTCTTTTTAGTAAAATTTTTGCAGTTTTTATAGAAATCTGATTTATCTTTGGATAGTTTCCCTAAACGCTCTCGCCTTTTATTTCTCTTATCATTCGGAGGAATCGGGAATCCCTGGATTTCAACATGCAGAGAAGTGCGGGATTTATCATCTCTCTTGTCTGACTGATGTCCCTCATGCTTTCTTGGCCTCTGTGGCTTTCCAAAAATCTCTGCTTCTTCCTTTTCTTGCTTGCGTTTTTGTAATGGGACCATATCTGTCTGATGGTAATTTTTATTCTGAGCGCCGTCAACTGATGGAAAGAAAAAAAAGAAGGTATACCATTGAATGTTTAGGGCACAAACTGTGTGAATGTAGACCATTAGCTTCATCTCTTATTTCTCCAACACTTTCTTTTCTCTATACTTTGCTGAATACCAATTTATTTTGCATTATGACACTGTCGCAAGGACAATCAGGTTGTGTTTTTGCCGTACTATTTCCTACATTTCATGTTTTTCTTCCTCTAACCAAACAAGGTCATCTTCCCTAAGACTGAACAAGGAGTACCTATGGGAAACAGAATCATATGAAGGAGAATGGAAAGAGACTGAGATCATAGTATAAGGGGAGGCTTAGATCTGGTGAATCTTTGCCTTCCCAGTTTATTTATGTACTCATTCGGCTTATAAGCTGCCTAATCATGAAGCAATTCAAGCAGACTTTTTGGAAGGCACTTTATGCATGGGCACATGAGGCATAAATACATCATTGGCATCTTCATCAAATGAAATGGAAAGCTGAGCCTGCTGAATGCACCTGGAGGCATACCTCTACAGCAGAGCTTTCCAAACTGTGTGTTGCGACACAAATGTGTGTCGCCCGGAAGCGGCGGCACGCACGTGCACAGGAGCAGCGGCAGTGGCGCGGCATCAGTGCTTCCGCATTTTAGCGGACGCTGCCACCGCTGCCGTACATGTGCACGCTGCCGCACGCCCCCCGCGCCACCACCATGCACGTAAGCGTCGCCGCACGCCCCCACTGTGCATGTGCACCCCCCCGCGCTGCCGCCACCGCCGCCACTGATGTGTCGCCAGTGGCAGCACTTTGGAAAGCCCTGCTCTACAGGATAATGTGTGGGTGGACGCCTCTGCAGAAGCCAGGAGTCTCTCCCACAGGAGAGAAAGAGGCATGTCCACATAGCTTAAAGTGGCCAATAGGGATCAGAAGGAAGCAAGAGTCAGAAATCACATTATCTGCATAACATTATCTCCATGGCCAACATTTTGCTGGCAAAAAAGAGGCAACTTGTCTTTAAAACTGGAATAGCTTTCAGCTGCCTGAGTGGGCTGAAGCCGAGACAAAGGCCACATCAGCAGAACATTGCACAGAAAAACAGTTTCTGGAGAATGTTTCTGGCACAGTTCTGGGAAGATGAGTAAGAGCCCTTAATCTCTTCATGCGAAGATTACAAAAATTGAAACAATTGAATCCCACTCTAGAAATGGCCACATCTGAGCAAAGGTCAGGTAAAGGTTCCCCCCGCACATTTGTGCAGTCATGTCCAACACTAGGGGCCGGTGCTCATCTCCGTTTGTTAGCTGAAGAGCCAGCGTTGTCCGAAGACGCTTCCACAGTCATGTGGCCGGCGTGACGCATGCGGAACGCTGTTAACTACCCACCGAAGTGATGCCTATTCATCTACTTGCTATGCATGCTTTCGAACTGCCAGGTTGGCATGAGCTGGGGTGAGTGCGGGAGCTCCCTCCGTCACGCAGGGCTAGGGATTCGAACCTCCGAACTTGCAATCTTCCGATCAACAAGCCTGGCATCTTACCTGCTGAGCCACCACGCCCCTACATCTGAGCAGTTATTCGCAAATCTCTTATTTTCTTCAGAACCCAGGAAAAGTTTCTTCCCACCAGGAAAACATCCAGCTTGGAATTTTATGGAAGAAACAGCAGCAGCCTATCTCTTATTCAAACTAGTTCTTTAACAATTGGAAGCCAGGAAAGGCATTCTTACCCAGAGAAGCCACATTCCTAGAATTCTCCAGCATGACTTCTTCATGCAGAGCTTTTTGGTCAGGATCCAGGACAACCCACTCCTCTTCGGTAAAACACACAGCCACATCCTTGAAGGACACAGGAACCTGAAGGAGGACAAATATTTTTCCTATTAGCAGACATGGCACGAGGAGAGTTTAAAGTTCTCTCCCGTAACTCAAATCAGAAAAACCGGCAGAGCTCACAGCCTCTTCTTGGAGTGATACTTAAGATGAAACCTGTGAATGACCTTCAATGGAATCCGATAATAATATCTTTCCAAGGAGTTTGGCTAACATTGTTCAGCACTGCCATCCATCCATCCATCCATCCCACTGAGGCTTTCCAGAACAAGATTTCTGAGAGGAAAGAGGTTCTGAGGGGCACCTGTTAGACATCCTAGCCCATCATCTGTGGTGTTCCTCAAGAATCATTGCCATCCCCATTGAAAAGCTAGGCAAAACTGCTGACAGATCAGCCAGGGAATGGCATGGGAGCTGGACGATGTCCAAAACATGTGCAACCCAACCATTTGCCATTCTAGGAAAGGAGAAATCCGTGTCCGACCTGAGCTGGGACCAGATCTGTAGTTTCTGCTTCAGCATGAAGAGGAGATGCTTCCACAAGATCCAGCAATGTTGTTCTGCTCTCTATGAGTGAGTCAAAGGTGGTGGAAGAAGATGTATTAAAAACATGATCAATAAACTCTGCAGAGACACTATATACAAATCCCATTCTTGCCCACCAGCTCAAGGTTTAGGAGTAAAAGAATTCGTGAATACATCTGTCCAGAGAGTTGGGAACTTCACTGCATGCATAATGAACTACCCCCCCCCCTCTTACCTGGCGACGTGGCCTGAGCTTGATCCTCTGGAGAGGCCACCTCCAACAGCAGCACCTAGGAGGACTTAGAGAGAGGCACCCTTGGTTTGGGCCTTTCAGCGACCACATCCATCAAGGGCACCTGCATCGGGAACGACTGCCAGGAACAAAGAACAAAGGGAGTTTGGGACGACCAAAGGAGTAGATTCTTGCCCGGTGCCCCAACCTTTGCACCTGCCTCCCGCCCACCCACCACTGGACTGGAAGGAGGACTGGCTTCCCTCCTGCTTCTCCTGGGACATTATCCAGAAAGGACAACGGGGTTGCCTAAAGAGGATGCGAACCCCCTTCCTTCTATTGTTAGCTCCGGAAACGGCTCAAAGAGGGGCGTTTAAGGACGCCAAAGTACAGTCCCTCAGGCCATACTCCACTTGGAGTGCCAGGACGAAATGGGCTCCCACCTGCAGCTCTCCCTGCTTCTCGTCCTCGGCCTGGCTCAGGAGGAAGCCTTCGACCAGGGCCACCGCTTGGGAACTGGTTTCTGCTCCACACTCCCTCACCCAGCTTCCCAGCTCCGGGGTCAGGATGGCCAGGAGTTGCTCCAGGATCACCAGGTCCAGGATCTCAGCCTTGCTGTGCTTCTCTGGCTTCAACCACTGACAACAAAGGTGGTGGAGCTGGCTGCAAACCTCTCGGGGCCCCAAGGTCTCCTGGTAGCGGACGTTCCTGAAGTGCTGCCGTGGCGAATCCCAAGGGATGCTCCCTTCCTTTGGCATGTTCTGTCCCACGCTTCTCGAACGCTCCCCACAGCTCTTAACCCAAGCAGCGGGAGAGCCTTTTCCTGCTACGTTCTGCAAGTCCATTTTCCTTCTCGACTCAAAGGGAACGCCAAACACAGCTGCAAGGGACCTCCAAAACCACTTTAATTCATAGGCCCATCACTGCATGAATTGGACTTGCATCAAAGTAAAGCACCCATCTTTGATTAGAAGTTCTCTAAGAGACGCAGACTCTTCACGCACCCACAATATGCTTCCAATCTGAAGCAAAAAAGAAACAGCAAAACCAGCTGCGTTTTAGCGGGCAGCACCTGAATCAAACCCACAAGAGTTAAGTTTTACAGACCATCCTAAAGTCGTTCGGGGAGGCTTTTCGCTGGTCGTGCTGGCGGCCAGGCTGAAGCCTGCATGCAAAGAGTGGGGCCAAAATAACCGGTCCATTCATAGTCATGCGGAGCGTGCTCTCCCCTCCATTTGCTCGCAATGGGGCTTTGCAAGGGAAAAGTGTGCCCTTCTTCCCCGCAATGACCAGAGCTCCCCCCATTTTTCTAATTCTAATTCCATTTAAATACTCACATTTACTAAATGTTGGGATTTTCTTGCCGGACAGCCAACTCGACGGTCACTTTGGCTTGTTTTAAGAGCAAAGGCACGCCGGACTTCATTCCTGCGACCACTTCTCAGCGCTTCCCCTTCTTCGAAGGGTTAAAATAAGAGAGTACTTCTTCCCAGAGAGGAGAAATTCCAGCGGGAAATCATCGCTTCCCGTCCCCGCCTCTAGAACTCCCGTTACGCAAACACGTCGTCTCCGTGTGGCAGCCAATGCTGGCCGGCATGGGGCGCATGCTCATTTCCATTTGGAAGCTAGACAGATGCCAGGCGCTGCAAGATTCTCAGTAGGGAGCCGCCTGCTGGATTTTGCAGGCGGATCCTGGAGATTCTTCTCAGAGCGGGAGCGGGGGGTTCTGGGGAAGTACGCGCATTAGTGCAGATGCAGTAATTTGGTCTCCAACTGCGTTGTGCGAACAGCATTTTACAGTGCTGATAGATGTACGTGTTAGTATTAAGTACTTAATGAAAACGGTGCTGTTTTTTTGATGGTTCCCTCTTCCTGACTCCACTCCCTCCTCCCCGTGGAGCCCCTTGAAGGTCTGCAATTTAGCCAATTATTCCTACTTCTTTTTAGGCTATGGAAGACCACTTTGGGGCCTTTGATTTTTTTTTTTGCTGATCTTTCTTCATACAGCTGTCTTCATAATTTGTTTTAATGCTTAATTTGTATTATTGTTACCCAAGTTGAGTTTTTTAATTAAAAGAAAATGAAAAGCTAGAATCTGAATTTTAAATAAGCAAGTGTGGGAAGAAATTAAGATCTCTCCCTGCCTGCCATGTTGTTTCCTCCCAGAACACTGTCTTCCTGCCATTGCTTTCCTTCCTTGAGCAAGGTAAAAGGTTAAAGATTACAAAATAGAATGGGTTTGATGCAAAAGGAGCTACCAGAGATTAAAATGTGACAGGAAACCCAACTGTTTAGACAAAAGATTCCCTTCAGGTTTAATGAGAGACCTTGTAAAACGAAAAGGTCTCAGGGAAACATTCTTCCCCAGCCAAACAGATCTCCATAATCAAAAAACAAAAGATCCCTTCCAAGGTGAACATTCCAAGCTAGTCCAGCTTGGAACTGAGACTATCTGAGGACAGGAAACACAAACAGCAGGGAACCTGACCACAGAGCGCCTCCTCTCTCAACCCCAGTAAACTGCTCTTTCCTAGAATTCCTAGAGAGCGCCCCCTGCCAAGAAACCAACTAAGTGCGCCTTCTCAGAAGTCCCTAGAGCAGGGCTTTCCAAAGTGCCGCCGCTGGCAATACACCAGCGGTGGCGGCGGCGGTGGCAGTGCGGCGGCGGCGCGCGCACGACGGCGGCGCAGGGGGCGTGCGGCGGCATGAATGTGCACGGCGGCGGCAGCCTCCGCTAAAACGTAGAAGCACTGATCCCGCGCTGCTGCCGCCGTGCACACGCGCGCCGCCGCTTCCGGGTGGTGTGGCGGGACACCACGCTGTGTGTGGCGACACACTTTTGTGTCGCGACACAGTTTTGAAAGCTCTGCTCTAGAGGGCAGGAACACTTGTGCGTAACAACAGACAAGTTTTCCTATATAGAGTTTGTGGGGAAAATACAGGTGTGGCTGCCTCCAACCAGCAGACTCTGTACATGCTCTTGGAAAATAAAATTATCTCTGTTCAAGCAATCGCCTAAACAATGCATTATTCCAAGGTTCCCCAAACTCTTCAGTTCATCGATCCCTTCATGAAGTTTCAGATTGTTCATTGACCCCCAAATATTTATTATATGAAAATAATTTAATATATACTACTTTAGGACTACTATTAATTATAAACAACAACAACATCAACCCCTTGGATAGTCACATTGTTATCCCAAAAAGCTCGGGACCTTTTACCTGACATGCGGGCCCAATAAACTAGGCTGACCATATTTCCTTGAGGCAAAAATGTCGCCGGACAAAGTGGGTTTCCAGGTGCAAGTCGTTAAGGAAACAAAAGGAAAAATGTCACCTGAACCAGACAGAGGAAGATGGGCCTGAGCACATGGAAACTCCTACCCCAAATCCATCAACAGCTACTAGGCTTGTAAATTAAGTAGCTGCCAGTCCTGTGAATCAACAAAGCAAGAACTTTTGGGGATAAAAGGGGTCTCAAAGCCCACCCACTCCTTGAGTCGCTCTTGGATCCAGACTTGGTGGCTTCCGTCCCACTAGCTAGTGCCTGGCAGCCTAGTTGGAAGGACGTGGGTAAGAGTGTGTGTGTGTGTGTGTGTGTGTGTGTGTAAGAGCAAATGTACCTTGCAACCAGTAAAGTTTTGCTGTTACTTTAAATTCACTGGGTCTCTGTGTATTACAAAGAACCTGTTGTGCCTCAGTGTTCGGTTGGAAGTTATTTGTGTGTGTAATCCTAATTATTTCCCCGGCTGTTGACCAGGGCTGTGTGTCTTGTCTGCTCAAGCCGCAGCTATCTGGAAAACCCAGGTAGAAAGCAAGGGGGGCAGACAGATCCGCGTGCCTCAACAGTGTGAGTGTGTGAGTGATTGACCATAAGCCGAACCTGGGAGCAGCGTTGTGTAACAAGAGAAACATCATTAAACATGTGCATGTTACAGCCACTGTCTATTATTATTATTATTATTATTATTATTATTATTATTATTATTATTTTAATATGAAAGATGAGCAATTCTTATTTATGGCTGAAAATGCAAGAAGACTCGCATCTGGAGCTTTCTCATTGTTGCCTTTCTGATCACCCTTCCTGTCCCAACAGTTTTTCTTTAAGTGACCATTCTTGCTACAAAAATAGCACTTGATGGTCCTCTTTCTTATTGAAAGGTTCCTCTGCTGCAGATCGCCATCTTTGCCCCGAGGCATCTTAGAAAAATAGACTGCCTCATTGTGGGTCTGTTTGCAATTTTTGTAGGAATCTTGTCTGCTGCACTCAGACTTTATTTCCTGAATTAAATCTGAAAGAGGTTGTCTTGATCCTCTATACAGTAACTAGCAGCAAAACTAGAAAAATGTTCAGGCAATGATCCCAATAAAAATCCAACTTGGATCCTGTTATCCAAAATCACATCACTGCAAGCAAGATTGTGCAGCAATGATTGAAAATTAGAAATATGCTCATCTATGTTTCCATTTTTCTGGAATTTCAAATTGGATAACTTCCTCACCAAATTAATAACTTGGGAATCACCTCCCTCTCCATAGAGTTTAAACAATTCCTCCATCATCCCTCTTGCAGTATCTCTGTGCTGAATTTGAACCAGCATTTATGCACTTAGGGAATTCATGATCAAGCCTTGGAGCTTAAGATCATTGGCCACCCAGCTTGCATATGCTGCTGAATCTGGACTAGGAGGATCTTCATTCAAAATATTACGCAGATTAAAAATCCTTGCCTGCCTTTCCACCCATATCTTCCAGGGATAAAACTCTCCGGGTTTTAGTTTAAAAATCACCGGACCGTGAGGCAGGAGCACATTGTCCATCTTGTCTAAGTAAAAATGATTTAAAAGTCACTTCAAAAAGAAAATTTTCTTTCCTTTTACTGTATGCTTTCTAATTCCTGATGTAAGAAACCTCTTCAGTAGCTAGACTGAATTATTATCTCACAAAAACAACAATGCTCATGCAAAACCAGCAAAAAAGAAAATTTCTGCTCAAAAAACAAAACATGGCAGGTATGAAAAGTAAGTACAAAAGAGTCCTTACGTTTATTCATTGCAGGTACATCATTTTTGGTAGATAAATGATGCCAATCGAAGAGAATGATTAATTCTATCATTTATTCTAGATAAATGATGTTCCATTTCTTCTTTCTGTTCCCTAAACTTAATTAACTCTTGCCCCTCATTGCTGGCAAGAGATGCATGTAGAAAGAGGGGAAAATCTCCTAGGCCCATCCATGGCCTAAGATGGAGCAGCACACAGCCGCGTGCTTTGCTCCCAGTCGAAGTAGGAGAGAGAGAGGAAGTGGGAGTGGCCAGAAACAGCTTCCTCAAAAGCATGGAGAGTTTGCATCCTAGAGCTTCCAGGAACATGAATGTTGAGCACCTAGATGTAAAGACTGTATTTCTGCATGGAGAGATAGAAGAGGAACTGTACATGCTACAACCTCCAGGCTTCGGCAATCCCAGTACACACCATCTTGTTTGCAAACTTCAGAAGGGGATTTATGGCCTGAGGCAAGCAGCCAGAGCATGGAACAAGAAGTAAAACCAAATACTTCTTGACCAGGGTTTTGTTCAAGGAAAGGCTGATCCCTGTCTATACACAAGACACAGAAATGGCAGAGAGGTGTACATTCTTTGTTATGTGGATGATTTAATGATCTGCCATAATAACAAAGGGGACTTTGATGAAATTGTATCCCATCTAAACAGAGAAGTAGAAGTCAGCATCTGGGCAATGCCAGCTACTACTTAGGGATACAGATCGAGAAGGAAGAAGATGGAAGCTTTCTTCTAAGCCAGGAGCAGAAAATCCTAGAACTGTTGGGGAGCCTAGGACTGCAAAATGCTAATCCTATGCCAATACCAAGGGAAACAGGTTTCCACAAGCAACAGGAATCTAGTGAACTCTTGTCAGATAACAATGGCTATAGAAGTGCCATAGGTAAGCTTCTGTATCTAGCCACCACTACTAGGCCAGACAGAGCAGCTGCAGTAGGCATTCTATGTAGAAAAACCAGCACACCCACACAGAGAGACTGGACTGGTATTAAGCGGGTGGGAAAGTGCCTGAAAGGGACTACACACCTGAAACTAAAGCTGCCAGCCACTGAGAATCCAAAACTAGTAGAGTTTACAGATGCAGATTGGGCAGAAAACATTGTTGACCGTAAATCCACTAGTGGGTATTTTTCTATGGGGGTGGAGCAATAAGCTGGGGAAGCCATAAGCAAGGCACAGTTGCACAGTCATCCACAGAGGCAGAATATGTGTCAGCAGCAGAAATATGCAATGAGGTTGTATGGCTCAAGCTACTGCTTGAAGACATGGGAATAGAGGAACCAATCCCTATTCAGATTTTTGAAGACAACCAAAGTTGTATTAGATTCTCACAATCAGAAAAGATTAATGGGAGGACTAAACACATTGATGTTAAGCATCATGCAGTGAAAGAACTGCAAGAATGAGGGATAGTCAAACTGGACTGTTGTCCCACAAGGAAAATGACTGCGGACATTCTCACGAAGCCATTGCCCAGAAGCAGTTACCCAGAACTGCAGGAGAAGTTGAACCTTGTGGACACTGAGACATGCTAACTTGAAAAAGGGGTGTCAGGATTATGGGGTCAACTCAGCATTGTCTCACAAGCATAGGGGAGGACTTTTCTACAGAAGCGTATCTCTACTGTGTTTGTGGGAGGTGCCTGGGTCACCTGACTTCCTGTTTCCTGCTTCTTCTTTGTCTGGGAGATCCGTTCTCCATCTTTCCTTCGTCCTATGCACATGTGCACACAGGAGGACCACATGGCTAACCACATTTTCTAACCTTCCAGACTCCAACACGAGGGACATACCTCAAGTTAGCAGAAAGGATTTCCAAGCTGAGTGAAAGAGAGCTTACAACTGATTACTTTTTCAAACATCAAACACCACACCACACAATCAGGGCACACACAAGCCTTTCCCATGATATTCATCAGTTTTCATCAATTCATGCTTTACCCATAGTTTCCCTATATATTCTAATAATAAAAGAAAAGGAAGATAGGATCCCAGTTCAGTCAAAACACACACTCTTTCTCCCAAGTCCCATCAAGCACATACAGTTTTTAGTTCCTTGCTTGCAACTAAGAGATCAGACAAACAGCCCTGGTCAGCATAGGGGAGATTTATACAAACTTACACACATACAAGTGTAGCCCAGTTGGAGGGGGGAAAACATCATGAAAACCAAACCAGGGGAGATAGAAACACACAGAGATAGAAAGAGTGTCTCGTGTATACACACACAACCTTTCATGGGAAATCAATTTTCTTCCCCCTTTCCCTTTCCAAGGGTGGCAAACATTCAAGATGGCATGTACATATCATGCAATAAAGATTATGTGGTAAACAACAAGCAACAAAACCCTCAAATTTCTTCTTGTATGTACTCAACTTACAAAACATACAAAAAACTTACACAACTACAGGAAGTGCAAATAACTGGACACGATTAAATCCCATGTCCAACCACTCACAGTAAATAACAGAAAGCGTTGCATAGCCAAAAAGGTGGAAGACCCGCAACCTGGCCAGAGCTATGGATTTCCAAAAATTCGAAGCATTCCCTTACTGTGGAGAAATTTAACTCCTAAAGGGACAAACTCACATAGTTTTTTTCCCCCAAACTTTCTCTCTTCAGCCCAAGACAGATGTTCATGTTAAACATACATACATGGGCACACACAAACACACAACCTGCACCAATTCCCTCAACAAATATACGCTCTTGTTGTTGTTGTTTCGTCGTTTAGTCGTGTCCGACTCTTCGTGACCTCATGGACCATAGCACGCCAGGCCTTCCTGTCCTCCACTGTCTCCCGGAGTTTACTCAAATTCATGTTCATTACATCGGTGATACTATCTAACCATCTCATCCTCTGCCGTCCCCTTCTCCTTTTGCCTTCAGTCTTTCCCAACATCAGGGTCTTTTCAGTGAGTCTTCTCTTCGCATTAGGTGGCCAAAGTATTTGAGCTTCAGCTTCACTATCTGTCCTTCCAATGAGCAGTCAGGGTTGATTTCTTTTAGGATTGACTGATTTGACCTCCTTGCAGTCCAAGGGACTCCCAAGAGTCTTCTCCAGCACCACAGTTTGAAAGCATCAACTCTTTGGTGCTCAGCCTTCCTTATGGTCAAACTCTCACAGCCATACATTACTACTGGGAAAACCATAGCTTTAATTACACGGACCTTTGTTGGCAAGGTGATGTCTCTGCTTTTTAATATGCTGTCTAGGTTTGCCATAGCTTTCCTCCCAAGGAGCAAGCGTCTTTTAATTTCATGGCTGCAGTCACCGTCTGCGGTGATCTTGGAGCCCAAGAAAATAAAATCTGTCACTGCTTCCATTTCTTCCCCTTCTATTTGCCAGGAAGTGATGGGACCAGATGCCATGATCTGAGTTTTTTTAATGTTGAGTTTCAAGCCAGCTTTTGCACTCTCCTCTTTCACCCTCATCAAGAGACTCTTTAGTTCCTCTTCACTTTCTGCCATTTGGGTGGTATCGTCGGCATATCTGAGGTTGTTGATATTTCTCCCGGCAATCTTAACTCCGGCTTGTGATTCATCCAGCCCGGCATTTCTCATGATGTACTCTGCATATAAGTTAAATAAGCAGGGTGATAATATACAGCCTTGTCGTACTCCTTTCCCAATTTTGAACCAGTCGGTTGTTCCATGTCCGGTTCTAACCGTTGCTTCTTGACCCGCATACAGATTTCTCAGGAGACAGGTAAGGTGGTCTGGTACTCCCATCTCTTTAAGACTTTGCCACAGTTTGTTGTGATCCACACAATCAAAGGCTTTAGTGTAGTCAATGAAGCAGAAGTAGATGTTTTTCTGGAACTCTCTTGCTTTTTCCATGATCCAGCGAATGTTGGCAATCTGATCTCTAGTTCCTCTGCCTCTTCGAAACCCAGCTTGCACTTCTGGTAGTTCTCGGTTCACATACTGCTAAAGCCTAGCTTGTAGGATTTTGAGCATAACCTTGCTAGCATGTGAAATGAGCACAATTGTATGGTAGTTTGAACATTCTTTGGCATTGCCCTTCTTTGGAATAGTAATGTAAACTGACATTTTCCAATCCTGTGGCCACTATTGAGTTTTCCAAATTTGTTGGCATATTGAGTGCAGTACTTTAACAGCATCATCTTTCAGGATTTTAAATAGCTCAGCTGGGATACTGTCTTATCTGCTAGCTTTGTTGTTAGTAATGCTTCCTAAGGCCCACTTGACTTCACTCTCTAGGATGTCCGGCTCAAGGTCAGTGACCACACCATCGTATTTATCAGGGATATTAAGATATTTCTTGTATAGTTACTCTGTGTATTCTTGCCACCTCTTCTTAATCTCTTCTGCTTCTGTTAGGTCCCTGCCTTTTTTGTCCTTTAACATGCCCATCTTTGCACAAAACATTCCCCTGATCTCCGATTTTCTTGAAGATATCTCTAGTCTTCCCCATTCTATTGTTTTCCTAAAGTTCTTTGCATTGTTCATTTAAGAAGGCCTTCTTATCTCTCCTTGCTATTCTCTGGAAATCTGCATTCAGTTGGTTATATCTTTCCCTTTCTCCCTTGCTTTTTGCTTTCCTTCTTTCCTCAGCTATTTGTAAAGCCTCATCAGACAGCCACTTTTCTTTCTTGCCTTTCTTTTTCTTTGGGATGGTTTTAGTTGCTGCCTCCTGTACAATGTTAAGAAACTCCATCCATAGTTCTTCAGGCACTCTGTCTACCAGATCTAATCCTTTATTCCTCACCTCCACTGTATATTCATAAGGGATATGATTTAGGTCATACCTGAATGGTCTAGTGGTTTTCCCTATGTTCTTCTATTTAAGCCGAAATTTTGCAATAAAAAGCTCATGATCAGAGCCATAGTCAGCTCCAGGTCTTGTTTTTGCTGATTGTATAGAGCTTCTCCATCTTTGGCTGCAAAGTATATAATCAGTCTGATTTCGGTATTGACCATCTGGTGATGTCCATGTGTAGAGTCATCTCTTGTGTTGTTGGAAAAGAGTGTTTGCTATGACCAGCGTGTTCTCTTGACAAAACTCTATTAGCCTTTGCCCTGCTTCAATTTGTACTCCAAGGCCGAACTTGCCTGTTATTCCGGTTATTTCTTGACTTCCTACTTTAGCATTCTAGTCCCCTATGATGAAAACGACCTCTTTTTTTGGTGTTAGTTCTAGAAGGTGTTGTAGGTCTTCATAGAACCGGTCAACTTCAGCTTCTTCGGCATCAGTGGTTGGGGCATAGACTTGGATTACTGTGATGTTGAATGGTTTGCCTTGGATTTGAACTGAGATCATTCTGTCATTTTTGGTCACCTGAATTAAATTCACCCATTCCTGTCCATTTTAATTCACTGATTTCCAAGATGTTGATGTTCAATCTTGTCATCTCATGTTTGACCACATCCAACTTTACTTGATTCATAGATCTTACATTCCAGGTTCCTATGCAGTATTGTTCTTTACAGCATCGGACTTTCCTTCCACTTCCAGACACATCCACAACTGAGCGTCCCTTTGGCTTTGGCCCAGCCGCTTCACTCTTTCTGGAGCTACTCGGAATTGCCCTCCGCTCTTCCCCAGTAGCATATTGGACACCTTCTGACCTGAGGGGCTCATCTTCTGGCATCATATCTTTTAGCCTTTTGATACTGTCCATGGGGTTTTCTTGGCAAGGATACTGGAGTGGGTTGCCATTTCCTCCTCCAGTGGACCACGTTTTGTCAGAACTCTCCGTCATGACCTGTCCGTCTTGACCTGACTTCATTGAGTTACCAAAGCCCCTTCGCCACAACAAGGCAGTGATCCAGGAAGGGGCAAATACATCCATGAAGGGGCAAATATACATACAAATGTACAAAAATACTTACAAACAGAAAATGTTTTGGTTACAGATGCTTACATAAAGAAACCTCTCTCAACAATACAAATATTTGAGCTAATTGGCATGATCATGTTTTAAGTGTTGTTTTAAACGTTTAGGTTTATCATAGAGGAAAGTACCCTAGCTTGGCCGGATTTCATTACCGCTTGAATCCACGTATTCATTCCATTCCAGATATAGCTGCCATGCACGGCTTTTTCATACCCGCTTGGGTAGGCAATTGCCCCTGGTCCCAAGCCAACAAAAGCTTCCCCAAAAGAGAACTTGATGGGGTCTTAGAGTTCCCCATCTTACTACCGCCCTAAGCATGACACGCGTGTCCACCAGGTTTGGGGTGCACCTGACCGCCTGGAGACTTCCTAACAAAGTACTGGTCCTCCACGCGCTTCTCTTTTCCCTGGGCCGGACCCTTTAGCAATTTGGAGCGGCAAATTTTGCCCAGTTATGGTTCACTCACACAACCTTTTGCAACCCTGTTGAGGCACACAGATCAACTGGTCCCACCGGCTATCCAGGCTTCTCTGGTCATCACCCAAAAGGGCTAGCAGAGACCTAGTGGTGTCTTGAAACAGCGGACACACAGCCTTGGCCAGCGGGTGGTTTTATCAACAAAGGGTATCATTCACACACACACATTCACCAGGCACACAAAAGACAAGAATATTACAGGTACTTACCAACTATGAAGTGAACTAATTGATGCAACCATTTGGCATAAGACCAAAATTCCCTTCACTACCTCCCAGGTCGATTCACCAGGAAGACACCTCCCTTCGGGCAAATAGCCCGATGCCGGCAGGGTGTGACTATCCCAAGACTTGGCCCATCAGGTGAGCTCAGGGCTCCTGGCTGGCTTACCAAAACTGTTAGAATTTTTTATTTCCTTACCAAGTTCGTTTCTGAGCCGGGGCCAAAGAAACAGGCAGTTGCATGAAATGAAGTTCTTTATTCTTCACCCAAGAGCAAAAGCAATGACAGGGAGCTGTTAGGTGGGCGATCACACAGGACCCCCTCCTTGCAGCACATTATATACATTCCATTCAACTCCTCCTTTAGAATACCACCCCTTACTCCACCAGAGCATCATTCCATATTAGGAACTTCCTTCCTTCACTCTATCTTAACATTATTCCATATAAGGGATGTCCTTCCATCCTTGCTAGGGCCCCTTGACTGTTATTAAACAATATCTTCCAAGCTATCCTTGGAATGTACACCTTAACTTGTTTCTATGCACACAGCTATCTATCAAGGCCTCTTAGAAAGGAAGAGTAAGAAAGGCAACACAACTCTTCAAAGAAATAAAACATGGTTTCAGAGCCATAATAAAAGTGCAAATGATCTAATATATTAATACTAAATATAAAATATATTTGTATGCAAGTTTGATATATGTAGGATCACTCTCTTGACAATCTTTCAAATGGACACGCAGAGGATTGGGATCTGAATTTGATGGGATAGCTTGGAAAAGTTCATAGCATAACATTCTCTTCAAATCAGCTGGATCAGCCAACAAGAATCATCATCATCATCATCATCATCATCATCATCATCATCATCATCATCATCATCCACTCCTTTAAAAATACAGTAATTGAAAATTAATCTTGTTTGGATTGGAGGGTTGTAATATAATTGGTACCTTATTCTCTCTGAGGGCACTGTCATAGTTAACCCTTTGATTACACCACTTTTGAGAAGCAGAAAGAATTACTTGCTTATTTTTTATATCCTTCACCATCCTCAGCTTATTCTGGGTTGGTTCTCATGACACAATCTCTCTAGTTCGGTCAGAACTCTTCCTTGGACAGCTTTCTCCAGCCTTCTACGTGTTATGTTTTCCAGAGCATTAGTTTTTCTGCAGCCACAGTGGCTTCAACTGCTATCTTCCTCGGTTTTCTCCTTGGAACTATTTGTGGTTGCCCCATTTGCTGTTCCTGTTTACGAACTCCTGTCCACCTGGAGCTTTTTCCTGGTGGCTGTTTTTGCACAGAATTGTTGGAGTCCCCTTCATACTTCCCTTATATCAGTCTCTTGCCTATCATCCCACCGTATATTATTCTGGGGATTTATTTTCTGCTACCCCATCACCACCACCACACATGCTTCCACAACTGGGAACACCTTATGAATGGCAGGAGGTATTTAGTTGCCATTCCTACCTCCTCACTCTTTATTTGGAGCAATGGAGGAGCAGTTAACCACAATTAATCCAAGGATACCCTCTGTGATAACCATAACCTCAGCAAATGTCTTGGCTGAATGACACACTAAACCTGATGATCCTATAGTTTAAGCATGTCATGAGGATCTAATCAGAAAGATTCATCCCACAATGAGATAGCCCAGTAACCATGGTTTGTTGGTCCATAGATGGCCTTTATGGCATTAAAAAAGCCCCGTGCCCCTAGTTTGGAGGAAGTCAGTAAAGCCACTAAACAAATGAAAAATAACAAAGCTAGTGGACCTGATGGGATTCCTGCTGAAGTCTTTAAAGAAGGCGGGCCTGAACTTACACAACAACTTCATAAGCTCATCGAAAAAATCTGGATGAGGGAGGAGATTCCAGCAGACTTTAGGGATGCCATAATTATCACTCTCTTTAAAAAGGGTGATAGAACAGACTGTGGAAACTATCGAGGCATCTCCCTTCTAGCCACAGCAGGCAAAATCCTGGCAAAGATCATCGCAAACCGTCTCCTATCTGTATCAGAAGACATCCTCCCTGAAACGCAAAATGGCTTCCGCCCTTCCAGGGGAACAGTGGATATGATCTTCACTGCACGACAGCTTCAAGAAAAATGCAAGGAGCAAAACTGCCCTCTGTACATGGCGTTTATTGATCTGAATAAAGCTTTTGATACTGTAAATCGTACTGCTCTCTGGACCATCCTTCTGAAAATCGGATGCCCTGATAAATTTGTGAACATCTTGCGGTTACTCCATGACGACATGATGGCAACAATCCTGAAAAACAATGGCTCTCAAAGCGATCCATTTAAAGTGGAATCCGGCATTAAACAGGGATGTGTTATTGCTCCAACCTTATTCGCTATCTTCATCGCTATGATTATGCACCTTCTTGAAGAGAAACTTCCTACTGGTGTAGAAATTATATATCGAACAGATGGAAAGCTTTTTAATCTTAGTAGGCTGAAAGCAAAAAATAAGGTAATTGCAACTTCTGTTATAGAACTTCAATATGCTGATGATAACGTAGTCTGTGCACACTCCGAGGAAGATCTTCAAACTATCCTAAACATCTTTGCAGAAGCATATGAAAAACTCGGCCTCTCGATTAACATTAAAAAAACCAAAGTGCTTTACCAGCAAGTTCGAACCAATCCCTCTGCAGCGCCATCAATCCAGATTAAAGGTGTGTCACTAGAAAATGTCGATCACTTTTCTTATCTCGGCAGCCATCTATCTACAAAAGCCGACATCGACGCTGAAATTCAGCATCGCCTGAGCTCTGCGAGTGTAGCTTTCTCCCGAATGAAGCGTAGAGTGTTTGAGGATCGGGACATTCGCAGGGAGACCAAAATGCTTGTTTACAAAGCCATTGTACTACCAACCCTTCTGTACGCCTGTGAAACATGGACCCTCTACAAACGCCACCTCCAACTTCTTGAAAGATTCCATCAACGCTGCCTCCGAAAAATTCTGCAAATTACTTGGGAAGATAGGCGGACTAATGTTAGCGTATTAGAAGAAGCGAAAACCACCAGCATTGAAACAATGATCATCCAACATCAACTTCGCTGGACCGGTCATGTTGTTCGAATGCCTGACCATCGTCTTCCAAAGCAGCTACTTTACTCCCAACTTAAGAATGGAAAACGGAATATTGGTGGACAGCAAAAGAGATTCAAAGATACTCTCAAAGCTAATTTAAAAAAATGTAATATCAGCATTGAGAACTGGGAAGCCCTAACTCATGAGCGTTTCAATTGGAGGTCATCCTTTATTAATGGCGCTATGGACTTTGAAGAAGCATGAGTACAGGGCGAAAGGGAGAAAAGAGCTAAAATGAAGGCACGTCAGGCAAACCCTCATCATGACCGTCTCCCACCCGGAAACCTATGCCCTCATTGTGGGAGGTTGTGCGGATCCAGAATTGGCCTTTATAGCCACTTACGGATCCACCGTTAAAATTTTACCTTTGGAAGACAATCTTACTCAGCTACGAGTGATCGCCAATGCTAGCCCAGTAACGTTCCTCTCTGTTATGACCTCCTTTCTCGAACTCCAGCTGTTCCACCACACTGCATCTCAGCTGCACAAATCCAGAGGAGGGCTAGATGGCGGCCTAGACATACAAATTCTTAATTATTTACTGCCACCTAGTGCTTAGGCAATCGAGGAATCAATTTGTATACCTTCATGAATTAAACAAAAGTCTGTGGCAGGAAAGAATAAAGAAAAAAAGTGCACCAGACTATTGTACCTGGCAACTGGTGAGGTTCTCGTGGAGGATCCTGTTGGGTGGGCTGGAATTTCAGCTGAGGGAAACCACCACAAATCTCCGCCCTTAGACGGTGGCACCTTGAGGCTGAATAGGCAACAATGCAGCACAGACCCATCCCAGGTGCACAGGAAGGCAGGACACTGTGGGGGCTGCAGGATTTCTTGGATGAGAAGGGAGCATGAAAAGGCAGCTGTGTGGACCGGTTCCTAACCCTGATGGGCGTTCAAGCCCATTCGCAGAAACGAAAGCCCATCACTATGTTTGGACATAATGTGGAAAACGCCTCCCCGCCTTAATGGGGGGAGGGGGGACGAGTCTGAGACCTTTGCCTTGGATCCCAAAAAGCTTTACTTACCTCAATGTGTTGTGTGAACAGGTTCTACAGATTGTATTTCACGGTGTGTATGTGTTAGTCTGGTCAAAATGATGCTGTTTTTGACGCATTCCACTGTACACCTCTGCATTTAGGTATAGAGGTGTGCTTCCAGTTCATTTCATGGATCGTCTTCCTCACGGCTGTTAAGCGAACTATGTGGTCGTTAAGCGAATCACATGAATCCCCATTGATTTTGCTTGCCAGAAGCCGGCCGGGAAAGTAAAAAATGGCGATCACTTGACCACAGGATACTGCGACGGTCATGTGAACCGGTTGCCAAGAGTCCAAACTGTGATCACGTGACCATGGGGATGCTGCGACGGTCGTTAAGTGTCAGCACTGTTGTAAGTCTGAACCATCACTAAACGAATGGTCATTAAGTGAGGACTACCTGTATGTAGAAGCTGAAGCTCAAATACTTTGGCCACCTAATGCGAACAGAGGACTCACTGGAAAAGACCCTGATGCTGGGGAAGACTGAAGGCAAAAGGACAAGGGGACGGCAGAGGATGAGATGGCTAGACAGCATCACCGATGTAATGAACATGAATTTGAGTAAACTCCTGGAGACAGTGGAGGACAGGAAGGCCTGGCGTGCTATGCTTAATGAGGTCACGAAGAGTCGGACACGACTAAACGACTGAACAACAACAACAACAACCTGTATGTACCTAGGCCTCTATCATATTTTTGCTTATGTTATAATTATTAAATATTTGTTTTTCCAGATCTTAGGATTCATTTACTTATTTTATACTATTTACTTCATTAAATCTCGGGGCCACCCAACTTCAAAAAACCCTGGGAGGCTTACACTTTTAAAAGTAAAGAAAGTAAAATAAAAGATCCTGTACATCTGGAGGGGGGAAAAACAGAACATGCCCAAGAAAATCCAATAGGGACTCAACCACCACCTACCCCACAAGACTGGGAGAACAGGCAGGCTCCAAGCACTTTCAAAACATCAGAAGGTGGGAGCCACGTGGAACGCAGCAGGGATGCTGTTCCATTTAACTGTGTTTGGATTCAAATCGTGTTCAGTGGATACAAAATAAATTAAACTCCCTACCGCTTAGAGCAGTGTTTTTCAAACTTGGTAACTTGAAGAGGTGTGGACTTCAACTCCCAGAATTCCCCAGCTACCCAGGGAATTCTGGGAGTTGAAGTCCACACTTCTTCAAGTTGCCAAGTTCAAAAAACACTGCCTTAGAGCGGTAATACTGTCCATCCAACCAAAGGGGCTACATATGGCTATTCCAAAGTTGCCCAAATCAGAAAATTGACAGCAATTGTTGGGCTTCCAGTGTTTAATACTTGACAATAGGCAAGCATGGTGATATACTTCCAGATTCGGAAAACTGAATCGTCCCACAGTAATTTGTAATGGCATTTTCTGTAATGATATTGTTGGAACTGAAGAACCCCATGGAAATTTTCTAAACAAAGAATTAATTTTCTGAAAATATTTTCCAGATATATGTATTGGAATTCCTCTCAGAATCTAAATTAATCTGGGAATAATATTTATTTTGAGAGTGTTCACTGTTCACCAAAGGGTGAGGTTTAATAACTCCCATCTATCAATATCTGAAAAAAACTTTCTATATATTTTACTAGACAATCTGTGACCGGCTGGGTCATCATTTCAGAGATATTTCCTTACCAGATTCCTCAGTGCCTTTAACAATGGCAGAGCTTCCAATGTACTTCCTTCACTGGAAAAGTTCTTAAAAATTCAGGGAGATATTCAGAGATGTATCTGGCTTGAAAATAGCCCACGTTGAACCGTATAGCACAGTCAAACATCAGGAGTAGCCCACAGGAAAAGTTTTATGACATTTTGTATTATGTCATAAAATGTTTTATCATAATTTATGTCATAAAATGCTTTATAAAATTTGCCAAATTTCAATTCCATGGGAGTCATGGGTCCGACTTTGGAGTAATTCCATAACTTAGTCTATTTGAGGGACCTTGGTTCAAAAACTGTTGCCCTACGATGCACCATTTCCCCCAGTTAAAGGTTACACTAAAACAGGAGAGTTTTAGTAGTATATAGATTTCTATTACATGCTACGAATTGAGTTATATCTTTTGGTATGCACGTACTAGATATTTAATGAATTTGGTACAAATACAGAATTGATATTCCTTAAATGGCTGGGTGACCAAATTTTCACCTATTGGCATCAATTCCGATTTGGACCAGTTTTCATAGAGTATCCTGCTATTTTACCAAAGGCATCTATCATCTGCATCAACACTGGAATAGTAGTGTGAGGTTTAGAAATAAACAAAAGAATGTCATCTTCAAATAAAACCAATTTGAGTTCAACCGAGTCGTGTACTACGGTCAAGGTATCGAGAAATTGGTATTTTAATGTCTCTTTATTCAGTGATAAAAATTTTGTACAACAAATGTGGGTAGAGACTTTACAATACTTTGATTTGAACTCAGAAACATCAAGTGTCCACATTTTTGAATGGGAAGCATATAAAACATATCCGAGGTCAAATTATTGCTTATGCATCATACAAAAATAAGATTAAAAATAAAAGGGAAAATAACTTGAAAGATGAATTGAAACATTTATGGGCACATATGGTTAGATGACCATCTACTACTTTGGACAGAGAAATACAGAAAAAGAAATATGAACTAAATACTGTATCATATCAGACAGAATTCATGCTAACACGTCTATGACAGACATACAGGGAGAACAGTGAAAGACCTGGCAAGATTTGGATAATTGCTTAAAGCAAAAGATAGGGCAATGATTCCAACTATTAGAGGTGAAAGGGATGAAATATAGAAAACTTCAAAAGATATAAGTTGTCATTTTTTTAAGCACACCTCTGATTTGCATGGTTTGCCACTAGATGAATTCCGTAATGTGAAATATCTGCTCACATCGAAGGTTGTCCCTTGCTTCACAGCATCTCCCATCTTGCTTTCTTTTTGAGAAATCGGGTCCCCACAATCACTGACGCCCTTTCCATTTTCCATAAATGTATATGATTTCTCCCTTGTACAGATCCTGCTATGGGAAGTAAGGGATCTGCTGTGCCTGAAGCTCTTTCCACACTCCGTGCATCTATATGGGTTTTCCCCCCTATAGGTCCTTTTACGGGAAGTAAGGTTATCCCTGTCGTAGGTTTTCCCACATTTGTTACATTCATATGGTCTCTCTCCAGTGTGCATCCTTTTATGGGAAGCAAGATGGCTGCTCTCTCTGAAGTTTTTCCCACATTCCATGCATTTATAAGCCCTTTCCACACTCCATGCATTTGTATGGTTTCTCTCCTGTGTGGAACTTTTTATGGGAAGGTAGGTGACTATTCTGTTTGAACCTTTTCCCACACTCCATAGATTTATATGGCTTTTTCCTCCCTGTGGGTCCTTTTATGGGAAGTGAGGGATGTGCTGTGCCTGAAGCTCTTTCCACACTCCTTGCATTTGTATGGTTTTTCACCGGTGTGGATCCTTTTATGGGAAGCAAGATGGCTGCTCCCTCTGAAATGTTTACCACACTCCATGCATTTATAAGGTTTCTCTCCTGCGTGAATCATTTTATGGGAAGTAAGGGAACTACTCTGCCTGAAGCTCTTTCCACACTCCGTGCATTCATATGGTTTTTCCCCCGTGTGGGTCCTTTTATGGGAAGTGAGGTTACCCCTGTTGAAGAAGCTTTTCCCACAATTGTTACAGTGATATGGTTTCTCTCCCGTGTGGATCCTTTTATGGGAAGTAAGGGAATTACTGTGCCTGAAGCTCTTTCCACACTCTGTGCATTTATATGGCTTTTCCCCGGTGTGGATCATTTTATGGGAAGCAAGATTGCTCCTCTCTCTGAAGTTTTTCCCACACTCCATGCATTTATAAGCTTTCTCTCCTGTGTGGATCTTTTTATGGGAAGCAAGGGAACTACTCTGCCTGAAGCTCTTTCCACACTCCGTGCATTTATATGGTTTCTCTCCCGTGTGGGTCCTTTTATGGAAAGTGAGGGATATGTTCCACGTGAAGCTCTTTCCACACTCCGTGCATTTATATGGTTTTTTCCCGGTGTGGATCCTTTTATGGGAAGCAAGATGGCTGCTATCTCTGAAGTTTTTCCCACACTCCATGCATTTATGAGGTTTCTCTCCCGTGTGGATATTTTTATGGGAAGTAAGGTGACTATTCCGCCTGAAGCTTTTCCCACACTCCGTGCATTTATATGGTTTTTCCCCAGTGTGGATCCTTTTATGGGAAGCAAGATGGCTGCTCTCTCTGAAGTTTTTCCCACACACCATGCAGTTATAAGGTTTCTCTCCCGTGTGGGTCCTTTTATGGAAAGTGAGCGATGTGCTGTGCCTAAAGCTCTTTCCACACTCCGTGCATTTATATGGTTTTTCCCCGGTGTGGGTCCTCTTATGGGAAGCAAGTTCCCTCCTCACTCTGAAGTTCTTACCACACTCCAGGCATTTATAAGGTTTCTCTCCCGTGTGGATCCTTTTATGAGAAGTACGGGAACTACTCTGCCTGAAGCTCTTTCCAGACGCCAAGCAAGCATAGGGTTTCTCCCTTGTGTGGATCCTTTCATGTGCTGTAAGGTTACTGCTCTTGCTTAAGTTTTTCTCACATTCCACCCAATCACATGGTTTCTCTGTTACGTACACTCTTTGCTGTAAGGTAAGAGGAAAGGTTTGACTGCAACTTTTTCCATTCACTCTGCGATTGTCCTGGTTCTTTTTAGTAAAATTTTTGCAGTTTTTATAGAAATCTGATTTATCTTTGGATAGTTTCCCTAAACGCTCTCGCCTTTTATTTCTCTTATCATTCGGAGGAATCGGGAATCCCTGGATTTCAACATGCAGAGAAGTGCGGGATTTATCATCTCTCTTGTCTGACTGATGTCCCTCATGCTTTCTTGGCCTCTGTGGCTTTCCAAAAATCTCTGCTTCCTCCTTTTCTTGCTTGCCTTTTTGTAATGGGACCATATCTGTCTGATGGTAATTTTTATTCTGAGCACCGTCAACTGATGGAAAGAAAAAAAAGAAGGTATACCATTGAATGTTTAGGGCACAAACTGTGTGAATGTAGACCATTAGCTTCATCTCTTATTTCTCCAACACTTTCTTTTCTCTATACTTTGCTGAATACCAATTTATTTTGCATTATGACACTGTCGCAAGGACAATCAGGTTGTGTTTTTGCCGTACTATTTCCTACATTTCATGTTTTTCTTCCTCTAACCAAACAAGGTCATCTTCCCTAAGACTGAACAAGGAGTACCTATGGGAAACAGAATCATATGAAGGAGAATGGAAAGAGACTGAGATCATAGTATAAGGGGAGGCTTAGATCTGGTGAATCTTTGCCTTCCCAGTTTATTTATGTACTCATTCGGCTTATAAGCTGCCTAATCATGAAGCAATTCAAGCAGACTTTTTGGAAGGCACTTTATGCATGGGCACATGAGGCATAAATACATCATTGGCATCTTCATCAAATGAAATGGAAAGCTGAGCCTGCTGAATGCACCTGGAGGCATACCTCTACAGCAGAGCTTTCCAAACTGTGTGTTGCGACACAAATGTGTGTCGCCCGGAAGCGGCGGCACGCACGTGCACAGGAGCAGCGGCAGTGGCGCGGCATCAGTGCTTCCGCATTTTAGCGGACGCTGCCACCGCTGCCGTACATGTGCACGCTGCCGCACGCCCCCCGCGCCACCACCATGCACGTAAGCGTCGCCGCACGCCCCCACTGTGCATGTGCACCCCCCCGCGCTGCCGCCACCGCCGCCACTGATGTGTCGCCAGTGGCAGCACTTTGGAAAGCCCTGCTCTACAGGATAATGTGTGGGTGGACGCCTCTGCAGAAGCCAGGAGTCTCTCCCACAGGAGAGAAAGAGGCATGTCCACATAGCTTAAAGTGGCCAATAGGGATCAGAAGGAAGCAAGAGTCAGAAATCACATTATCTGCATAACATTATCTCCATGGCCAACATTTTGCTGGCAAAAAAGAGGCAACTTGTCTTTAAAACTGGAATAGCTTTCAGCTGCCTGAGTGGGCTGAAGCCGAGACAAAGGCCACATCAGCAGAACATTGCACAGAAAAACAGTTTCTGGAGAATGTTTCTGGCACAGTTCTGGGAAGATGAGTAAGAGCCCTTAATCTCTTCATGCGAAGATTACAAAAATTGAAACAATTGAATCCCACTCTAGAAATGGCCACATCTGAGCAAAGGTCAGGTAAAGGTTCCCCCCGCACATTTGTGCAGTCATGTCCAACACTAGGGGCCGGTGCTCATCTCCGTTTGTTAGCTGAAGAGCCAGCGTTGTCCGAAGACGCTTCCACAGTCATGTGGCCGGCGTGACGCATGCGGAACGCTGTTAACTACCCACCGAAGTGATGCCTATTCATCTACTTGCTATGCATGCTTTCGAACTGCCAGGTTGGCATGAGCTGGGGTGAGTGCGGGAGCTCCCTCCGTCACGCAGGGCTAGGGATTCGAACCTCCGAACTTGCAATCTTCCGATCAACAAGCCTGGCATCTTACCTGCTGAGCCACCACGCCCCTACATCTGAGCAGTTATTCGCAAATCTCTTATTTTCTTCAGAACCCGGGAAAAGTTTCTTCCCACCAGGAAAACATCCAGCTTGGAATTTTATGGAAGAAACAGCAGCAGCCTATCTCTTATTCAAACTAGTTCTTTAACAATTGGAAGCCAGGAAAGGCATTCTTACCCAGAGAAGCCACATTCCTAAAATTCTCCAGCATGACTTCTTCATGCAGAGCTTTTTGGTCAGGATCCAGGACAACCCACTCCTCTTCGGTAAAACACACAGCCACATCCTTGAAGGACACAGGACCCTGAAGGAGGACAAATATTTTTTCCTATTAGCAGACATGGCACGAGGAGAGTTTAAAGTTCTCTCCCATAACTCAAATCAGAAAAACCGGCAGAGCTCACAGCCTCTTCTTGGAGTGATACTTAAGATGAAACCTGTGAATGACCTTCAATGGAATCCGATAATAATATCTTTCCAAAGTGTTTGGCTAACATTGTTCAGCACTGCCTTCCATCCATCCATCCATCCCACTGAGGCTTTCCAGAACAAGATTTCTGAGAGGAAAGAGGTTCTGAGGGGCACCTGTTAGACATTCTAGCCCATCATCTGTGGTGTTCCTCAAGAATCATTGCCATCCCCATTGAAAAGCTAGGCAAAACTGCTGACAGATCAGCCAGGGAATGGCATGGGAGCTGGACGATGTCCAAAACATGTGCAACCCAACCATTTGCCATTCTAGGAAAGGAGAAATCCGTGTCCGACCTGAGCTGGGACCAGATCTGTAGTTTCTGCTTCAGCATGAAGAGGAGATGCTTCCACAAGATCCAGCAATGTTGTTCTGCTCTCTATGAGTGAGTCAAAGGTGGTGGAAGAAGATGTATTAAAAACATGATCAATAAACTCTGCAGAGACACTATATACAAATCCCATTCTTGCCCACCAGCTCAAGGTTTAGGAGTAAATGAATTCGTGAATACATCTGTCCAGAGAGTTGGGAACTTCACTGCATGCATAATGAACTACCCCCCCCCCCTCTTACCTGGCGACGTGGCCTGAGCTTGATCCTCTGGAGAGGCCACCTCCAACAGCAGCACCTGGGAGGACTTAGAGAGAGGCACCCTTGGTTTGGGCCTTTCAGCGACCACATCCATCAAGGGCACCTGCATCGGGAACGACCGCCAGGAACAAAGAACAAAGGGAGTTTGGGACGACCAAAGGAGTAGATTCTTGCCCGGTGCCCCAACCTTTGCACCTGCCTCCCGCCCACCCACCACTGGACTGGAAGGAGGACTGGCTTCCCTCCTGCTTCTCCTGGGACATTATCCAGAAAGGACAACGGGGTTGCCTAAAGAGGATGCGAACCCCCTTCCTTCTATTGTTAGCTCCGGAAACGGCTCAAAGAGGGGCGTTTAAGGACGCCAAAGTACAGTCCCTCAGGCCATACTCCACTTGGAGTGCCAGGACGAAATGGGCTCCCACCTGCAGCTCTCCCTGCTTCTCGTCCTCGGCCTGGCTCAGGAGGAAGCCTTCGACCAGGGCCACCGCTTGGGAACTGGTTTCTGCTCCACACTCCCTCACCCAGCTTCCCAGCTCCGGGGTCAGGATGGCCAGGAGTTGCTCCAGGATCACCAGGTCCAGGATCTCAGCCTTGCTGTGCTTCTCTGGCTTCAACCACTGACAACAAAGGTGGTGGAGCTGGCTGCAAACCTCTCGGGGCCCCAAGGTCTCCTGGTAGCGGACATTCCTGAAGTGCTGCCGTGGTGTATCCCAAGGGATGCTCCCTTCCTTTGGCATGTTCTGTCCCGCTCTTCTCCAACGCTCCCCACAGCTCTTAACCCAAGCAGCGGGAGAGCCTTTTCCTGCTACGGCCTGCAAGTCCATTTTCCTTCTCGACTCAAAGGGAACGCCAAACACAGCTGCAAGGGACCTCCAAAACCACTTTAATTCATAGGCCCATCACTGCATGAATTGGACTTGCATCAAAGTAAAGCACCCATCTTTGATTAGAAGTTCTCTAAGAGACGCAGACTCTTCACGCACCCACAATATGCTTCCAATCTGAAGCAAAAAAGAAACAGCAAAACCAGCTGCGTTTTAGCGGGCAGCACCTGAATCAAACCCACAAGAGTTAAGTTTTACAGACCATCCTAAAGTCCTTCGGGGAGGCTTTTCGCTGGTCGTGCTGGCGGCCAGGCTGAAGCCTCCATGCAGAGTGGGGCCAAAATAGCCTGTGCATTCATAGTCATGCGGAGCGTGCTCTCCCCTCTATTTGCTCGCAATGGGGCTTTGCAAGGGAAAAGTGTGCCCTTCTTCCCCGCAATGACCAGAGCTCTCCCCATTTTTCTAATTCTAATTCCATTTAAATACCCACATTTACTAAATGTTGGGATTTTCTTGCCGGACAGCCAACTCGACGGTTACTTGGCTTGTTTTAAGAGCAAAGGCACGCCGGACTTCATTCCTGGGACCACTTCTCAGCGCTTCCCCTTCTTCGAAGGGTTAAAATAAGAGAGTACTTCTTCCCAAACAGGAGAAATTCCAGCGGGAAATCATCACTTCCCGTCCCCGCCTTTAGAACTCCTATTACGCAACCAAGTCGTCTCCGTGTGGCAGCCAATGCTGGCCGGCATGGGGCGCATGCTCATTTCCATTTGGAAGCTAGACAGATGCCAGGCGCTGCAAGATTCTCAGTAGGGAGCCGCCTGCTGGATTTTGCAGGCGGATCCTGGAGATTCTTCTCAGAGCGGGTGGGGGTTCTGGGGAAGTACGCGCGTCTTGTGCAGATGCAGTCATTGGGTCTCCAACTTCGTTGTGCGAACAGCATTTTACAGTGCTGATACATGTACGTTTTAGTATTAAGTACTTCAGGCTATGGAAGACCTTTGGGGCCGCAGAATTTTGAGTGATTTTTTTTTTTGCTGATCTTTCTTCATACAGCTGTCTTCATAATTTGTTTTAATGCTTAATTTGTATTATTGTTACCCAAGTTGAGTTTTTTAATTAAAAGAAAATGAAAAGCTAGAATCTGAATTTTAAATAAGCAAGTGTGGGAAGAAATTAAGATCTCTCCCCGCCTGCCATGTTGTTTCCTCCCAGAACACTGTCTTCCTGCCATTGCTTTCCTTCCTTGAGCAAGGTAAAAGGTTAAAGATTACAAAATAGAATGGGTTTGATGCAAAAGGAGCTACCAGAGATTAAAATGTGACAGGAAACCCAACTGTTTAGACAAAAGATTCCCTTCAGGTTTAATGAGAGACCTTGTAAAACGAAAAGGTCTCAGGGAAACATTCTTCCCCAGCCAAACAGATCTCCATAATCAAAAAACAAAAGATCCCTTCCAAGGTGAACATTCCAAGCTAGTCCAGCTTGGAACTGAGACTATCTGAGGACAGGAAACACAAACAGCAGGGAACCTGACCACAGAGCGCCTCCTCTCTCAACCCCAGTAAACTGCTCTTTCCTAGAATTCCTAGAGAGCGCCCCCTGCCAAGAAATCAGCTAAGTGCGCCTTCTCAGTAGTCCCTAGAGCAGAGCTTTCCAAACTGTGTGTGGCGACACAAAAGTGTGTCGCCACACACAGTCTGGTGTGTCGCCACACAACCCGGAAGCACTGATCATCATCAGCGCCTCCGGGTTTTCCCACGGCGACACACCAACCGCGGCGTGCAAAAACCCGAAAGTGGCAGCAGCGCTTCCGGGTTTTTGCACACTACCGCAATGACGGCACTTCCGGGTTTTCCCACGGCGACACCAACGGCGGTTGGTGTGTCGCCGCGGGAAAACTTTGGAAAGCCCTGCGTTAGTGTTATCGGCTGCAGTGTCTGGGTTTGTTGCGGCTCCTGCCGCCTCCGAGCCCTGACAGGATTCCACGCAGGTCCTGGTGCCTGCCTTGTGCCTTGCTGCCTCCAAACCTGCCCTGCCAGGATTCCACGCAGGTCCTAGTGCCTGCCTTGTGCCCTGCTGCCTCCAAACCTGCCCTGCCTGGATTCCACGCGGGTCCTAGTGCCTGCCTTGTGCCCTGCTGCCTCCAAACCTGCCCTGCCTGGATTCCACGCGGGTCCTAGTGCCTGCCTTGTGCCCTGCTGCCTCCAAACCTGCCCTGCCAGGATTCTACGCGGGTCCTAGTGCCTGCCTTGTGCCATGCTGCCTCCAGACCTGCCCTGCCAGGATTCCGCGCGGGTCCTAGTGCCTGCCTTGCTGCCTCCAAACCTGCTGTGATTCCACGCAGGTCCTAGTGCCTGCCTTGTGCCCTGCTGTAAGAGTGTGTCACGAAATGATGCATGTCTAAAAAGTTTGTCACCAACATGAAAAGTTTGGAAAGCTCTGCCCTAGAGGGCGGGAACACTTTTGCGTAACAACAGACAAGTTTTCCTATATAAAGAGTTTGTGGGGAAAATACAGGTGTGGCTGCCTCCAACCAGCAGACTCTGTACATGCTCTTGGAAAATAAAATTATCTCTGTTCAAGCAATCGCCTAAGCAATGCATTACCCCAAGGGTCCCCAAACTCTTCAGCTCATCGATCCCTTCATGAAGTTTCAGATTGTTCATTGACCCTCAAATATTTATTATATGAAAATAATTTAATATATACTACTTTAGGAGTACAACAACATCAACCCCTTGGATAGTCACATTGTTATCCCAGAAAGCTCGGGACATTTACCTGGTGTGCGGGACCAATAAACTAGGCTGACCATATTTCCTTGAGGCAAAAATGTCGCCGGACAAAGTGGGTATGCAGGTACGCGTGTGGGGGGACAGGCATGCATGCGGGGTGTGTGTGTGCGGGTGTATGGTGTACGGGGTGTGTGCAGGTGTGCGGGGCGTGCACACACACACATGCCCTTTGCAGGGAAACTTTCAAAAATGGGACAAAATTGAGATTTTTACCATAATGACGGGACGCTCCAGAAATGGTGAAATAATGGGAAAGTCCTGTTCAAACAGGAAAGTTCAAACGGAAATGTCCTGTTCAGGGGCGTGGTGGCTCAGTGGGTAAGATGCCAGGCTTGTTGATCAGAAGATCGCAAGTTCGGAGGTTCGAATCCCTAGTCCCGCATGACGGAGTGAGCTCCCGCACTCGCCCCAGCTCTTGCCAACCTAGCAATTCAAAAGCATGCAAATGCAGGTAGATGAATAGGTACCACTTTGGTGGGTAGGTAACAGCATTCCGGGGGCGGAGTGTCGGGGACATGGAGTAGCAGCGTGCATCGGAGAACTCCCAGTCAGAAAGAAATTAAAAGCTGGACTCCTACGTTTAAACAATACATAGATAAATGTCGACGGGTGAGTCGGAAGCTGAAAAAGCCTAGACTGGAACTTTATAATTTATTTTGACTTTGTTATCAAAAGTAAGTTGGATAGACTTACTTTCGGTTTTAACTCTGGGCGGAGAGCCAATGCCTAGAGGGAAGAATTTAACCCAGCAGACTCTTCCAGCTTGGAACAGGGTTAAAAATAAAAATAAACCTTCAGACAGGAGTTTAGAACGCTTGGAAAGAGTTGAAACTAATGAAGTAATTATGTCTGATAAAAAAGAATGAGAAAGGTCTAAAATGAGGCGGAATTCGGAGGTGGAAGTAATGATTAATGGAGCAGCTAATTATCGTATACAGGAGACAGCTGCTGTCGTCAGGCGGAAAGAGAAGGGAGAGAAAGAAAAAAAATGGTTGTGGATCTGGAGGAGATGATGACAAGATTTGCAGAAATGATGCAGAAAAATAATGAGACTCTCAGAGCTCAGATAGTGGACGAGATACTAACAGGAGTAAATAAAACACTCTTAGGAATTAAGCAGGAAATTAAAGTTGTAAGTAAGAGAGTGGAGGAATTGGAGAAAACAGCAACATATAATCAGAAGAAGATGGTGGAATATAACATTAAGTTTGAGCAATGGGAGTTGAAGATGATTGATTGATATTCAAGATCGAGAACGCAGATCTAATGTATGCATTCGTGGGCTCCCAGAGCAGTCTGGGGAAAATCCAAGGAATTTGAGAGAAAAAGTGATGGAGTGGTTGAAGAATGTGGCAAAAGATGTTAATTGGGAAAATGCAGATTTGGAACATATCCACAGAGCTACCTTTAGGAGAGGAGGACTGACCCCCAGAGACATTATTATGAGATTTCAAAGTTATTATAAGAACGAACTTTTTATGAGGGCTACTGGACAAGCCATTGGAGGGCTACAATATCAGAAAGTCCCGGTTCAGGTCTTTAATGATCTCTGCCCAGAAACAATAAATTGGAGGAGGAGTGTGAAGCCTTGTATTGCTGTTCTGAAGAACAAGGGAATTGTGTATAACTGGGGATACCCTGTATTTTTAAAGTTTCAATGGGCAGGGAAATTTCATAAAATAATATCATTGGAACAAGGGATGGAGCTGTTACACCAGTTGGATGTAAGGAAGCAGAGAGAAGATGAAGTGGAAGAACTGGAAGTAGCAGGAGGAAACAAGATATTATTATAAAGGACTGAAGAAAATATTGTACCTGAGACAGGACATAAGGAAGATGGACTGGGAGATAATGATTCGGTGTTGATGCTGTTATGTGAAACCGGGGAACTGCCTCCCCCCCCCTTGAGGAGTTCATGAGAACTATGGGAGAGGTTGATAACCTCTGGAAGAGGGGGGAAGCTCTTTTGTGTTTGTATGAGGGGGAGTGGGGGGAGGGTAAGGGATTGGGAACTAAGGGGTTTGTTAAGGGTTTCACTTCAAAGAACCAACTAAGAAAAAATTTACAAATTTCATGGAGAATACATTAAGGTTTACAACTTTAAATGTTAAAGGGCTAGGATCAAATATTAAAAGGAAGAGGGT
Source organism: Charina bottae (assembly GCA_023362775.1). Taxonomy (NCBI): domain Eukaryota; kingdom Metazoa; phylum Chordata; class Lepidosauria; order Squamata; family Charinaidae; genus Charina; species Charina bottae. The sequence goes on along the minus strand of JALMGJ010000002.1, from coordinate 33,917,766 downwards.
GGAAGCACTATTGCATAGAGCCAAAGCAGACACAATATTTTTACAAGAGACACATCAGGTGAAGGAGGGGGTAAATGAACTTAAATTAAGATGGTCAGCTGCTTATGAAAAGGCATATGGGACTTCTAAAGCAAGAGGAGTGGCGATTATTATATCAAAGAAATGTGGTTTTAATGTAATAAAGACAAAAAAGGATTCTATGATTAGATACATATATATATACAGGGGGAGTTGGGGGGAGAGGAATATACTTTGGTTAACATCTATGCCCCGAATGTGAAACAGAAGCAGTTTTATGAGAAGGTGTTTAAAGATATGGAGGATTTTCAGAAAGGTTATATTGTAATGGCAGGGGATTTTAATATGGTAATGGATAAACAGAAGGATAAATCCAATCCCTCAGTAGAGGAGTGGCATAATAATTTTACAGATTTAACTGTGATTATGAATAGAAATGAGTTGAAGGATGTCTGGAGAATAACACGAGGAGAAGAAAACAAATTGACTTTTTATTCGTCGGTGTTTAAGAGTTATTCAAGAATAGATTATATTTTTGTGTCTAAAAGTTTAGTTTCTAAAATAATGAATACTGAAATAGCGGTTATTAAGGTCACGGACCATGCATTGGTTAATATGGATATTAAAATTAAAAAAGATTATAAAGAAGCTAAGAGATGGAGGTTAGATATGAGGATTTTTAATTACAAGCATATTGTGGACAAAATTGGAAAGGAATGGCAGGATATATGGGATATTAATGATATAGGACAATGTACACAAGCGGTATTATGGGATACAATGAAAGCAGTAATGAGAGGAATCTGTATCAGGGAATCAGCCACATTGAAAAGGCAGCAGGAAAAGGAGGGGAAACAATTGGAGGAAGAAATTAAAGAGTTGGAGTGGAAATATATAAAAGATAGGGATAAACAGATATATGCATGATTACAAGCAAAGAGGAAGGAGCTGGAGAATAAAGATATGGAGAAGGTGCAGAGAAATTTGATATATTTGAAAAGGGAATTTTTTGAACACAGTAATAAAAATTCTAAAATGCTGGCCAGGTCTGCACAATCAAAAAAGGCGAGGAATTTAATTGGAGTGATTAAAGATAAAATGGGAAAAAGCTATAATTGGATGAAGGATAAAATAAGAGTCTTTCGAGACTTTTATTAAGAACTATATTCTTCAAGGGGTAACCCCATAAGGAAGATAAGAGAATATATAAGGAAGTATTGTAAAATAAAATTGCAGGAGGTTGATAGGGAGGTAATGGAGCAACAAGTATTAGATAAGGAAATAGAAGACGTTATTGATAAATTAAAAGGGGGGAAGTCTCCAGGAGTAGATGGATTGGGACCGGAATATTACAAAATATTTAAAAAATTATTGGTATCTAAATTAAAGGTATTATATAACAGAATTATAGAGGATGGTAGGATGCCACCATCATGGGAACAATCGTTAATTGTATTAATACCAAAGGCTGATAAAGATTTGACAGATCCTGGATCATACAGACCTATCTCACTAATAAATCAGGATGCTAAAATGTTGACAGCAATAATGGCAAAAAGAATGAATACTTTTATATTTAAATATATTAATAAGGATCAATGTGGTTTCGTTGCGGGAAGGCAGATCTCAAATTTAACTGGACGAGTGTTGAATATAATAAATATAATAAATAAGAAAGGATTGAAAGCAGGCTTAATAGCCTTGGATATATTTAAAGCCTTTGATTGTGTGGAATGGCCAGCTTTAAAAATAATAATAGAAACCTGTGGATTTGGTGAAAGATTTAAACGATTGATAGATCAATTATATCAACGAAATACTGCAATGGTTGTGGTTAATGATGGAATGACTGATCAAATTCCACTAGCCCGAGGTACGAGGCAAGGTTGTCCTCTTTCCCCGATTTTGTTCACCTTAGTTATAGAAATCTCAGCCAATGTCATTAGAGAAGATGAAAGCATTAAAGGGATTGGGAATAAAGGGAAAATTAAAGTAAGTATGTTTGCAGATGATACTTTATTAACTATTGAAAATCCACTGGAGTCGTTGGAGGGAATAGGAGGATATTTGAAAGAATTTGGGGAAATGACAGGGTTACAAATAAATTGGTCTAAATCAGAAATGATGTTATTTAATTACAGTAAGGAGAGAGAACGATGGTTTATGAATAATAATAAAACAAATATTAAATTAAGGAACTCAATAAAATATTTAGGAATAAATATAACAAGAGAATTGGAGAGTTTAGAAAAGGAAAATTTCCATAAATTAAAGCAAGAGATTAAAAAGAAGTTGGAGGAGTATAGGAAAATTAAATTATCGTGGTTTGGCAAAATAGCAATTATTAAAATGAAGATTTTACCTAGAATAAACTTTTTATTTAGGATGTTACCAATTATGGTATCAGAGACAGAAATGAAGAGTTGGCAAACCATGATTAACAATTATTGTAATGGAGATAAGAAAGCAAGGGTGAATAAAAAAAGATGGTACAAACCTCAAAAAGTTGGAGGATTGGGGCTCCCAAATTTAAGATTATATTATATAGCAAATCAAATAAGATATATTATAGATGGGATAGTAGGACAAGCAGAGTTGAATTGGTTGGAGATGGAGACTCAAGTACTGGAATGGAAATTGGAAAATGTATTTTTTAATAAACCTAGTAAGAAGTGGTTGGAAGGAGTTGAGAACCCCTTTTTAAAAACTATTTTAAGGATTTGGGTAAAATATAAGGAAAAACTAATGCCAGTGGTCTCCCCTTTGACTCCAGTGGTGATGATGGAAAAATTCCCTATAAATTTAAAGAAGGAATTGGAAAAGGAATTGAGGGAGAAGAAAATATTTCAAATAAAGGATTGGGTGAAAGAAATGAATAGTAAAGATAGAATAAGAGAGGTATTAAGGGAAAGAAATTTATCTTGGTTTAACTATATACAATTAGAGAAATGGATTCGGAAATGGATAAAGGAAAATAAAGAATGTAGAGGTTATACAAGATTTGAGAAAATGATTATAGAAAGAGAAGATAAAGAAGAAAATTTTGTTGTAAAAGGAGAAACAAGTGAAATTTATAAGATATTATTAGAAACAGAAGATCAACAAGATTATCTTAAATCAGTATGGGATCATGATTTAGTAAAACAAATAAGTAATCAGAGTTGGGGAAAAATTTGGGACATGCGTATTTTAAAAACTATGTCCATAAGGATAAAAGAAAATTATTTTACATTGGTATGGAGATGGTACCTGACTCCTGTAAGATTAAATCAAATAAATAAGAAATATTCAGTATTATGTTGGAGGGGGTGTCAGGAGTTGGGTACCTATCTCCATATGTGGTGGGGTTGCAAACAGATACAGATATTTTGGCAGAAGATATTTAAAGAGATAAACGAGATAATTGGAATGAATATGGAAGCATGTCCGGAAATAGCACTGTTATCAATTTATAATAAGGTTACATGTACTCAAGATACTAAAAAATTAATTACAAACTTAATGACAGCAGCAAGATTAATAATAGCAAGGAAATGGAAAGTACAAGGGGAATATCAAATAGAGGAATGGTACAAAGAAGTATGGGATATGGCAATCAATGATAAATTAACATCTAATATTAGAGTTAGAAGGGGATTACAGATTTGAAATAATTTTGTAGAAATTTGGAATATATTTGTAGAATATGTATTATTAAAAGGGAAAGGATGTACACCTTCGAAAGAATTATTATCTTTTTGGAAAGAGGAATGATTAAGACAATAGTGGTCCTGGGGGTGGGGTGCACCTTGTAAGGTTTTTTGTTTTTTGTTATAATTATGATTAATAAATGTTTTGTTGTTTATTCGTTCAGTCATTTCCGACTCTTCGTGACTTCATGGACCAGTCCACGCCAGAGCCCTCTGTCGGCCGTCACCATCCCCAGCTCCCCAATGGTTGAGTCCGTCACCTCCAGAATACCATCCATCCATCTTGCCCTTGGTCGGCCCCTCTTCCTTTTGCCTTCCACTTTTCCTAGCATCAGCTTCTTCTCCAGGGTATCCTGTCTTCTCATTATGTGGCCAAAGTACTTCAGTTTTGCCTTTAATATCATTCCCTCAAGTGAGCAGTCTGGCTTGATTTCCTGGAGTATGGACTGGTTTGATCTTCTTGCAGTCCAAGGCACTCTCAGTATTTTCCTCCAACACCACAGTTCAAACGCATCTATCTTCCTTCGCTCAGCCTTCCTTATGGTCCAGCTCTCGCAGCCATAGGTTACTACAGGGAATACCATTGCTTTAACTATGCGGACCTTTGTTGTCAGTGCGATGTCTCTGCTCTTAACTATTTTATCAAGATTTGCCATTGCTCTCCTCCCAAGAAGTAGACGTCTTCTGATTTCCTGGCTGCAGTCAGCGTCTGCAGTAATCTTTGCGCCTAGAAATACAAAGTCTGTCACTGCCTCCACTTTTTCTCCCTCTATTTGCCAGTCATCAATCAAGCTCGTTGCCATAATCTTGGTTTTTTTGAGGTTTAACTGCAACCCAGCTTTTGCACTTTCTTCTTTCACCTTCGTCATAAGGCTCCTCAACTCCTCCTCGCTTTCAGCCATCAAAGTGGTATCATCTGCATATCTGAGATTGTTAATGTTTCTTCCAGCGATTTTAACTCCAGCCTTGGATTCCTCAAGCCCAGCATGTTGCATGATGTGTTCTGCGTACAGGTTGAATAGGTAGGGTGAGAGTATACAACCCTGCCGTACTCCTTTCCCAATCTTAAACCAGTCCGTTGTTCCGTGCTCTGTTCTTACCGTTGCTACTTGGTCGTTATACAGATTCCTCAGGAGGCAGACAAGATGACTTGGTATCCCCATACCACCAAGAACTTGCCACAATTTGTTATGATCCACACAGTCAAAGGCTTTAGAATAGTCAATAAAACAGAAATAGATGTTTTTCTGAAATTCCCTGGCTTTCTCCATTATCCAGCGGATATTGGCAATTTGGTCTCTAGTTCCTCTGCCTTTTCTAAACCCAGCTTGTACATCTGGCAATTCTCTCTCCATGAATTGCTGGAGTCTACCTTGCAAGATCTTGAGCATTACCTTACTGGCATGTGAAATAAGTGCCACTGTTCGATAGTTTGAACATTCTTTAGTGCTTCCCTTTTTTGGTATGGGGATATAAGTTGATTTTTTCCAATCTAATGGCCATTCTTGTGTTTTCCAAATTTGCTGGCATATGGCATGCATCACCTTGACAGCATCATCTTGCAAGATTTTAAACAGTTCAGCTGGGATACCATCGTCTCCTGCTGCCTTGTTATCAGCAATGCTTCTTAAGGCCCATTCAACCTCACTCTTCAGGATGTCTGGCTCTAACTCACTGACCACACCGTCAAAGCTATCTCCAATATTATTATCCTTCCTATACAGATCTTCCGTATATTCTTGCCACCTTTTCTTGATCTCTTCTGCTTCTGTTAGGTCCTTACCATCTTTGTTTTTGATCATACCCATTTTTGCCTGGAATTTACCTCCGATGTTTCTAATTTTCTGGAAGAGGTCTCTTGTCCTTCCTATTCTATTGTCTTCTTCCACTTCTGCACATTGCCTGTTTAAAAATAATTCCTTATCTCTTCTGGCTAACCTCTGGAATTTTGCATTTAATTGGGCATATCTCCCCCTATCACTGTTGCCTTTTGCTTTCCTTCTTTCTTGGGCTACTTCCAGTGTTTCAGCAGACAGCCATCTTGCCTTCTTGGTTTTCTTTTTCTTTGGGACGTTTTTTGTTGCCGCCTCCTGAACAATGTTGCGAACTTCTGTCCATAGTTCTTCTGGGACCCTATCTACTAAATCTAGTCCCTTAAATCTATTCTTCACCTCCACTGCATATTCCTTAGGAATATTAGTGAGATCATATCTAACTGATCTGTGGGTCTTCCCTATTCTCTTTAGTCTGATTCTAAATTTTGCAATAAGAAGTTCGTGATCTGAACTACAATCAGCTCCAGGTCTTGTTTTTACCGACTGTATAGATGTCCGCCACCTTTGGCTGCAAAGGATGTAGTCAATCTGATTTCGGTGTCGACCATCTGGTGAAGTCCATGTATAAAGTCGTCTTTTAGGTTGTTGGAAGAGAGTGTTTGTTATGCACAGTGAGTTGTCTTGGCAAAATTCTATCAGCCTATGTCCTGCTTCATTTTGTTCTCCCAGACCATGCTTGCCTGTAATTCCAGGTGTCGTCTGACTACCCACCTTAGCGTTCCAGTCTCCTGTAATGAAAATAACATCTCTTTTTGGCGTATTATCCAGTAGGTGCTGCAGATCCTCATAGAACTGATCTACTTCTGCTTCTTCAGCATCTGTGGTTGGGGCGTATATTTGGATCACTGTGATGTTAAATGGCTTACCCTGAATTCGAATTGAGATCATTCTATCGTTTTTTGGATTGTATCCAAGCACTGCTTTAGCCACTTTATTATTAATTATGAAGGCTACTCCATTTCTTCTGTGGTCCTCTTGTCCACAGTAGTAGATCTGGTGGTCATCTGATGTGAAGTGGCCCATCCCAGTCCATTTCAGTTCACTGACACCTAAAATGTCTATATTTAATCTTGACATCTCACCAATAACCACATGCAATTTGCCCTGGCTCATAGATCTTACATTCCAGGTTCCTATGGTGTGTTGATCTTTAGAACATCGGATTCGTCGTTCACCACCAGCACCGTCGGCCGCTAGCCATCCTTTCGGCTTTGAGCTAGCTGCGTCATCACATCTGGGGCTAGTTGAACGTATCCTCTGTTCCTCCCCAGTAGCATTTTGACCATCTTCCGACCTGGGAGTCCCATCTTCCGATGGTATACCGACATATCTTTGGTTGTACTGATCCATTTAGTTTTCATGGCAAGAATACTGGGGTGGGTTGCCATTACCTTCCCCAGGGATCGTATTTAGTCTGACCTCTCTGCCACGACCTTCCCCTCTTGGGTGTCCCTTCATGGTTTAGCTCATGGTTTCATTGAGGTGCTCAAGCTCCAGCACCACGACAAGGTAACGATCTCCTTTGCTGGAGATAATAATTAATAAATGTATATGTATATAAATGCATAATAAAATAAAATTATAAAAAAAACCAGCATTCCGCGCGCGTCATGCCAGCCACATGACCATCGAAGTGTCTTCGGACAACGCTGGCTCTTCAGCTAACAAACGGAGATGAACACCAGCCCCTAGAGTCGGACACGACTGCCCAACTGTGCGAGGGGAACCTTTACCTTTTACCTGTTCAAAACGGGAAGTATGGTTAGCCTACAATAAACACACCAGATGGTGGAAAGGATTGAGACTTTTATTTGCAAATAAAAGGTTGCCCAGAAGTAAGTTCCAAAATGGGCACACCCCTCTTGGATTTATATGTCATTGGTTCACCTATATACAATTGATGGAATGTTTTTAACTAGATAAAAAGAAATATACATTTGTCAATGAAACAACACAATTTGAAATGGATTTATGTATAAATGATGATCATGCTATTACTAAGATGTATAAGATCTTGTTACAGATGAATATGGAAGATGAACATGTTAAGGATTGTATGTTCAAATGGGCTAAGAATTTTGGATATAATATCATGCTGGACCAATGGGAGAATATGTGGATGAAAGGTTTGAAATTTACATTGAATTATAATTTGAAAGAAAATTTTTATAAGATGATATATCGTTGGTATCTAACTCCTGATAAGTTCTCAAAAATGTATAGTGGTGTAACTAATGTTTGTTGGAAATGTTCACAGGACGAAGGAACCTTTTACCATCTTTGGTCGACTTGTGAGAAGGCTAAAAAGTTCTGGGACCAAATATGTATTACTATTCAGAAGATTCTTAAAGTAAATATACAAAGAAAGCCAGAACTTTTTCTTTTAGGTTTGATGGAAAAACAACTAGAGAAACAGCATGGAGTTTCGCTACTATATATGATCACGGCAGCAAGAGTGTCACAAGTACCTACAGTTGAAGATTGGATTGTTAAACTAATGGATTTGGTTCAGATGGCTAAATTAACAGCTTTAATGAGAGAGCATTCTATTTCTACATTTATATCAAATTGGCAACCACTTTTGGAATATTTGCTTGTAATTGAAAAAAATGATGTTTTGATTCTGGGTTTTAGAGATTGAACGATTTGTTGTAATAGAAATAATGTTATGATAGGTTAATTAATTGTAAGAGATTAGATTTGTATTTGATTTTATATCTGTATCGGAAATAGTCGGAAGTCGCTTTTCCTTTTCTATCTTTCTATTCACATCTTTATAGTTCGTTCTTTTTTCTTTAGTTCTGCTTTCTATCTATTCTATAGTTTTTTTCTTTTTTGTATTTTAAATATATCTTGAAAATAAAATAAAATAAAACAAAACAAAACAAAACAAAACCATACATCACTGCAAACAAATCATGGGAAGCAATGTCATACATATATTCTCAGTCGTCATAGTAACATAGTTCAATCAAAGGTAAAAGGGTACACTAAGGTATAACATTCCTGTTACAAAAGGACAACGGGGTTGCCTAAAGAGGATGCGAATCCCCTTCTAAGGCACCAAAACTTACCACGCTCCTCTTAGAGAATGCCAAAAACACGAAGGAGACTTTGTAAAAAGGAACAGCAGCAAGGTTTAATTGGCCAAGCAAAGGTTGCCGGATGGCGGTCCTACAGACATCACACGCAGGTGACCTCTGAGTGGAGCAGCCATCCCGAGTACAAGAGTGCACAAGCTTTTATACAGGGATTACAAGCAGGAAGTGAGGATGATGATGGTATGCCCATATGTGGGTGAGGTGTCCTCTGACTATTCCCTGGGATTGGCTAGTTCTTGGGGACCAGGGTCCCTCCCAGAGCTGAAGGATTCTGGGATTCACCAGGTCAAGGGGTGATGTGGGTCATCAACATAGTTTCAAGGGATAGAATTGGGGACATTTACACCAATTGTTCTATGGGCTCTGTCCGGAGGCCAGAGATTAACACTTGTATCTTACTGAGACAACAATAACACTTACAGGGACATTGGGTTATACAAGCATACTAAATCACTGAGGTCAGAATCATAAAATCAAGTCTTTGCATATTCACATCTTGGGGAGAGTAGAACAAAGGATTTCTTACAAGGAAGTCAAGTAAACATGTTAGCTTGTCAGGAAGAAGATGCTGACCAGACAGGGAGAGCCCCAAGCTGGTATGCATTCTAAAGAGAGGTAGGATTACTTTGTAGCACCTAGTATTGCTATGTAGAATTCTCTGGGGCCTCACCCCATCTCAAGGGTCATCCTTGGGTAACGCTTCTTTGGTTCAGGCACAATCTTTGGTTCAGTAATGTTGCATCATGGGGAAATATTACAGCATGGTGTTTTCCAGGCCAAGGTTTGTGGGCCAGGTTTCCCCATATCCCTTCAATCCTCCCTTTTCTTTTCTTATGGCGAAATGCCTTTCGCCTAGCTTTGAGACTGGGTGGAGTGTCAACAGTCTTGCCAGTTTACCTTCAGTGTGGGTAACCACAGTCAACCCTTTGAGGGAGGACAATACGATTCTACGAACCAGAGGAACAATGCAGGGCAGGATAGCAAGTCCAGTAAGGCCACAGACAAAGATAAATACAAGTTGTTTGATCCACGCTGCCCTGAAGTAAGTGGTACAGGAGGTGTTTCCCCCTTGGGAAGGATAGAGATTTGAGGTAGAAGATGGACAAGAGAGCAAGTGCCTGTCCAGTTAGCATGTAAACAGAGGTAAGTATTGGTTCCACAAAGGAAAAACATACCCTGTTCTAGGCAGATACTTAAGTCAACAGAAAAGATAGGCTTCTCCCTTTTCCATGGGTTCCATACCCCAACTGACCCTGCTAGAAACATTCCCGTAAGTGGCTGCAGGGAGATGGCATTGAGATGGGGTGGACCTTTGACTAAGGGAATAGAAGGGAAGACAAAATAATCAGAGGTGTTTCCTTTTGCGTAGGGCAAGGGAGCACAAGGGATATCTTGGTCGTCTTTCAGGCCCAGCCATGCTGGCATGGAGCCTTTTGTGTCAGTAGGTAGCCCAAGCCAAGGAGGAAGCAGAGGTCCCTGTGGAGAGGCAGCTAACAGAGCTTCGCTGCCAGATTACATGAGGGTCCCTCCTTCTCTTCCCCAGAGATAGAAGGAGTTTTGTGGTTTAAGATCACTCTAGAACTGGCCCAAACACGGGGGCTGGCTGGGATGGCCTGATGAGTGGAGGCAGAAGTGGACATACAGAGCCAGCAGTCTTCAGTTAAATCTGGTCTGCATTGGTCCAGTAATTTGTAAGCCGAGGTGAGGCTCTGCTCAATATAATTATGGCTAGTGGGCTTGCGTGTGAGGGTACGGTGGGTGAGGGTGTGTGCCAGAGTTATATAGACCCCCAGGAGCCCCAGAAGAAAAGTTTTAAAGTTTTTAAAGGAGCACATTTTAAAGGAGCACATTTTTCCCACCCAGTTTCAGCACTAACCTTTCACTAACCCTCCTTCCCTCTCCTCCCCTCTTTTTCTTTTTATTTTCTTAATGAGAAAAGACAGAAAGAGGAGGCAGGGAGAGAACTTATGAAGAGATAAAATAGAAAGATTAATTGGCAGCTGTTGTCCGGGGCAGCGATGACCAGGGCTTACCCGGGAGCAGCTTGTCCCATGGTTGCCTGGTGTGGCTTCTCTGCTAAGGAGCCTAAAAGAGAGCTTAGCAAGAAAGCTTTGCAAAGCACATTAAAAACAGTATTGGCAACCACAGTAAAATTATGATTTTTGATGTCCTCCTGGGAAGTTTCTTCCGGAATTCCACCTTGCTTCCTAATGAGACAAATTCTATCATTCCTTCTTTAGGTTATAAAATCTCATCTATAAAGGACACATAGTTATCTGGAGAATGGTATGAATCTTTGTAATTTAACAACAAAGAAAGTCCTTCAATGTACAAACAACTTATCAAATGCAGTACAGTAGACTCTCTTGACAATCTTTCAAATGCACAAGCAGAGGATTGAGATCTGAATTTGATGGGATAGCTTGGAAAAGTTCATAGAATAACATTCTCTTTAAATCAGCTGGATCAGACAGCAAGAATCATCCTCGTCATCTTCATCATCATCATAGACTCCTTGAAAATACAGTAATTGAAAATTACTCCAGCAAAGGAGATGGTTACCTTGTCGTGGTGCTGGAGCTTGAGCACCTCAATGAGCACCATGAGCTAAACTGTGAAGGGACACCCAAGACAGGAAGGTCATGGAAGAGAGGTCAGACTAAATACGATCCCTGGGGAAGGTAATGGCAACCCACCCCAGTATTCTTCCCGTGAAAACTAAATGAATCAGTACAATCAGAGATATGTCGGTATACCATCGGAAGATGGGAGTCCCAAGTCAGAAGATGGTCAAAATGCTACTGGGGAGGAACAAAGGATAAGTTCAACTAGCCCCAGATTGTTGCATATATTTTTATGATCCTGAAAAAATATGGGAAACTGAGTTTTAAAAAGCCAAACCGAAAAGTTTTTTCCTGTGGGCTCCAGGAGAGCACATGTTAACCCCCCTTCAGGAATGTTAATTGCTTGGAGCCACAGAGTCTAGGTTGCTTAGCCAATCAGAGTTACCTTCCCAAATTGGGAATCCGTTGCCTAGGTGATTGGTCACATGCCAAGCCCTGTCCACTCAGGTACTGCCAGGTTTAAATTGTAAAAGCTTTAAAAATGTAAATCTGCCTTTGTTCCTTCTGCTGGTATCTCTCTGTTTTTGTCTTCTCTACAATGTGAGTACTTAAACCATGTGCTTCTCTTCGGCTGAAGAAAGCAAGCTTCGTTTTTCTGTTTCTTTGTTTTAAAACAAAAGCAACGTTTTACTGCAAGCTTTCAGTTCGTTTGACTCTTAATATTTCTATAACTCTGATCTCACAGATTTTTATAAACAACAATGCAGATGTGATGACGCAGCTAGCTCAAAGCCAAAAGGACGGCTGGAGGCCAACGGTGCTGCTGGTGAACGACGAATCCGATGTTCTAAAGATCAACACACCATAGGAACCTGGAATGTAAGATCTATGAGCCAGGGCAAATTGGATGTGGTTATTGGTGAGATGTCAAAATTAAATATAGACATTTTGGGTGTCAGTGAAATGGAATGGAATGGAATGGGCCACTTCACATCAGATGACCAACAGATCTACTACTGTGAACAAGAGGACCACAGAAGAAATGGAGTAGCCTTCATAATTAATAATAAAGTGGCTAAAGCAGTGCTTGGATACAATCCAAAAAACGATAGGGACTAGATTTAGTAGATAGGGTCCCGGAAGAACTATGGACAGAAGTTTATTTTATTATTATTTATTATTTCTAACTTATATCACCACCCATCTCCCCCCACAAGGGGACTCTGGGCGGTTTACAACGAAGTCAGCAATCAAAAACATACAAAACACCCTATACAATCAATTAAAAATATAAAAATATAAAATCCAAGAGGCTGTATATGATGTTTACGAACCGAACTGAACTTTATGGTGCGAGCCATCTCCAGGAAGAGCTATTACTCATCCCGTCCCAGGCGAGGTGGCAGAGCCAGGTTTTCAGTTGTTTCCTGAAGGTCAGGAGTGTGGGGGCTAGCCTCACCTCAAGGGGCAAGATGTTCCAAAGGGCGGGTGCTACGGCAGAGTTCACAATGTTGTTCAGGAGGCGGCAACAAAAAACGTCCCAAAGAAAAAGAAAACCAAGAAGGCAAGATGGCTGTCTGCTGAGACACTGGAAGTAGCCCAAGAAAGAAGGAAAGCAAAAGGCAACAGGGATAGAAGGAGATATGCCCAATTAAATGCAAAATTCCAGAGGTTAGCCAGAAGAGATAAGGAATTATTTTAAAACAAGCAATGCGCATAAGTGGAAGAAGGTAATAGAATAGGAAGGACAAGAGACCTCTTCCAGAAAATTAGAAACATTGGAGGTAAATTCCAGGCAAAAATGGGTATGATCAAAAAGAAAAATGGCAAGGACCTAAGAGAAGCAGAAGAGATCAAGAAAAGGTGGCAAGAATATACGGAAGATCTGTACAGGAAGGATAATAATATCGGGGATAGCTTTGACGTTGTGGTCAGTGAGTTAGAGCCAGACATCCTGAAGAGTGAGGTTGAATGGGCCTTAAGAAGCATTGCTAATAAGAAGGCAGCAGGAGACGACAGTATCCCAGCTGAACTGTTTAAAATCTTGCAAGATGATGCTGTCAAGGTGATGCATGCCATATGCCAGCAAATTTGGAAAACAGAAGAATGGCCATCAGATTGGAAAAAATCAATTTATATTCCCATACCAAAAAAGGGAAACACTAAAGAATGTTCAAACTATCAAACAGTGGCACTTATTTCACATGCCAGTAAGGTAATGCTCAAGATCTTGCAAGGTAGACTCCAGCAATTCATGGAGCGAGAATTGCCAGATGTACAAGCTGGGTTTAGAAAAGGCAGAGGAACTAGAGACCAAATTGCCAATATCCGCTGGATAATGGAGAAAGCCAGGGAGTTTCAGAAAAACATCTATTTTTGTTTTATTTATTTATTTATTTATTAGCAATGCCCATGGCTGACTTTGCCTTACCTGTTGGTTACTATCAACTGAGTGGAATTGACGTTGGCATTTGCAAGCCTTGGGGCACCACTGCAGGAACACCTCACTTTCATTCCACAACTACTCCATAACTGAGTTGTTCTGAAATTTAAGGCTTTCATTATCTGATGAATAATGAATATGGAGAATGGGGCGGGGGGGGGACGAGTCTGAGACCTTTGCCTTGGATCCCAAAAAGCTTTACTTACCTCAGTGTGTTGTGTGAACAGGTTCTACAGATTGTATTTCACGGTGTGTATGTGTTAGTCTGGTCAAAATGATGCTGTTTTTGACGCATCCCACTGTACACCTCTGCATTTAGGTATAGAGGTGTGTTTCCAGTTCATATCATGGATTGTCTTCCTCACGGCTGTTAACCGAACTATGCGGTCCTTAAGCGAATCACATGAATCCCCATTGATTTTGCTTGCCAGAAGCCTGCCAGGAAAGTAAAAAATGGTGATCACGTGACCACAGGATACTGCGACTGTCATGTGAACTGGTTGCCAAGAACCCAAATTGTGATCACGTGACCATGGGGATGCTGCGACGGTCGTTAAGTGTCAGCGCCGGTTGTAAGTCTTTTTTTCAGCACTGTTGTAAGTCTGAACCATCACTAAACGAATGGTCATTAAGTGAGGACTACCTGTATGTATCTAGGCCTCTATCATATTTTTGCTTATGTTATAATTATTAAATATTTGTTTTTCCAGATCTTAGGATTCATTTACTTATTTTATACTATTTACTTCATTAAATCTCGGGGCCACCCAACTTCAAAAAACCCTGGGAGGCTTACACTTTTAAAAGTAAAGAAAGTAAAATAAAAGATCCTGTACATCTGGAGGGGGGAAAAACAGAACATGCCCAAGAAAATCCAATAGGGACTCAACCACCACCTACCCCACAAGACTGGGAGAACAGGCAGGCTCCAAGCACTTTCAAAACATCAGAAGGTGGGAGCCACGTGGAACGCAGCAGGGATGCTGTTCCATTTAACTGTGTTTGGATTCAAATCGTGTTCAGTGGATACAAAATAAATTAAACTCCCTACCGCTTAGAGCAGTGTTTTTCAAACTTGGCAACTTGAAGAGGTGTGGACTTCAACTCCCAGAATTCCCCAGCCACCCAGGGAATTCTGGGAGTTGAAGTCCACACCTCTTCAAGTTGCCAAGTTCAAAAAACACAGCCTTAGAGCGGTAATACTGTCCATCCAACCAAAGGGGCTACATATGGCTATTCCAAAGTTGCCCAAATCAGAAAATTGACAGCAATTGTTGGGCTTCCAGTGTTTAATACTTGACAATAGGCAAGCATGGTGATATACTTCCAGATTCGGAAAACTGAATTGTCCCACAGTAATTTGTAATGGCATTTTCTGTAATGATATTGTTGGAACTGAAGAACCCCATGGAAATTTTCTAAACAAAGAATTAATTTTCTGAAAATATTTTCCAGATACAGTATATATATTGGAATTCCTCTCAGAATCTAAATTAATCTGGGAATAATATTTGAGAGTGTTCACTTTTCACCAAAGGGTGAGGTTTAATAACTCCCATCTATCAATATCTGAAGAAACCTTTCTATATATTTTACTAGACAATCTGTGACCGGCTGGGTCATCATTTCAGAGATATTTCCTTACCAGATTCCTCAGTACTGGAAAAGTTCTTAAAAATTCAGGGAGATATTCAGAGATGTATCTGGCTTGAAAATAGCCCACGTTGAACTGTATAGCACAGTCAAACATCAGGAGTAGACCACAGGAAAAGTTTTATGACATTTTATATTATGTCATAAAATGTTTTATCATAATTTATGTCATAAAATGCTTCATAAAATTTGCCAAATTTCAATTCCATGGGAGTCATGGGTCCCAGACTTTGGACTAATTCTGTAAGTTAGCCCCTTTGAAGTACCGTGGTTCAAAAACTGTTGCCCTACGATGCACCATTTCCCCCAGTTAAAGGTTACACTAAAACAGGAGAGTTTTAGTAGTATATAGATTTCTATTACATGCTACGAATTGAGTTATATCTTTTGGTATGCACGTACTAGATATTTAATGAATTCGGTACAAATACAGAATTGATATTTCTTAAATGGCTGGGTGACCAAATTTTCACCTATTGGCATCAATTCCGATTTGGACCAGTTTTCATAGAGTATCCTGTTATTTTACTAAAGGCATCTATCATCTGCATCAACACTGGAATATTATTACTGTGTGATGTTTAGAAATAAACAAAAGAATGTCATCTTCAAATAAAACCAATTTGTGTTCAACCGAGTTTGTCAGATTTCTTATACTATATGTAATTGGAAATTGGATTTCTTTTCAATGCAAAAGTGTTTTGGCAAATCATTTCTGTACAAAGCAAAGCGTTCTCATGGTGACGTGAACGCCAGGTGGCTAGATAACATCAATCACGTGTGTATTGTTGTGACTAGTTTCTGGATCTTCCCATGAGAACAAATCCTCCTGATTACCTTCTGTGGGAAGCCTTGCCCAGGCCCCCCCAGAGCAAGGAGGGGGGAACTCACGTGCTTGCTGAGATGCAGCACTGCCATCCAATAGCAGGTCATGCTATGTGTTTTGGGCCTGGTGTGTGTCATACCTAACTTTCAGCCTATCAGAATGCTGGAAGAACTGAATATCTAACCATGCAAAATGGTGTTCTATGCTTCCTGACTGCTAGGCTTCTGTCTGGTTCTTTTAGCCATGTTTGTGTGTGTATCCTGCTTCTAAGGGCTGAGCAGAGCAGTTATGCCTGCCTTTGTCATTAGGCCGTGGCGTGAGCTCTGGCCCTGGGATCAATACACGTATCTCTGCTTATAAGTTTGTTTTTGTTTTTCCTCATTGCAATAATGTACTATATTTGCATTTATTGCCTTATGCTACCAGTAAACACTGTTGGCCCTAAAAAGCTGCATTCTTGTCTGTTTATTCTCAAGCCTTGGTTTTTCCCTTTAAGCCAGCATACATCCCATCAGAGTTGTGTCAAGGTATCGAGAAATTGGTATTTTAATGTCTCTTTATTCAGTGATAAAAATTTTGTACAACAAATGTGGGTAGAGACTTTACAATACTTTGATTTGAACTCAGAAACATCAAGTGTCCACATTTTTGAATGGGAAGCATATAAAACATATCCGAGGTCAAATTATTGCTTATGCATCATACAAAAATAAGATTAAAAATAAAAGGGAAAATAACTTGAAAGATGAATTGAAATATTTATGGGCACAGATGGTTAGATGACCATCTACTACTTTGCACAGAGAAATACAGAAAAGGAAATATGAACTAAATACTATATCATAGCAGACAGAATTCATGCTAACATGTTTATGACAGATGACGGATCCTGTTAAGGGAAGTAAGGGATCTGCTCTCCTTCAAGCTCTTTCTACACTCCATGCATTTATATGGTTTTTTTCACCCCGTGTGGGTCCTTTTATGGGAAGTAACATGGCTGCTGTGTCTGAAGCTTTTCCCACACTCCAGGCATTTATAAGCTTTCTCTCCCGTGTGGATCCTTTTATGGTAAGTAAGGGAACTACCCTGCCTGAAGCTCTTTCCACACTCCATGCATTTATATGGTTTTTCCCCGGTGTGGATCCTTTTATGGGAAGCAAGATGGCTGCTCTCTCTGAAGTTTTTCCCACACTCCATGCATTTATAAGCTTTCTCTCCTGTGTGGATCCTTTTGTGGGAAGTAAGGTGACTATTCTGTCTGAAGCATTTCCCACACTCCATGCATTTATATGGTTTTTCCTCCATGTGGGTCCTTTTATGGAAAGAGAGGGATTTGCTATGCCTGTAGCTCTTTCCACACTCCGTGCATTTATAAGGTTTTTCCCCGGTGTGGATCGTTTTATGGGTAGCAAGATGGCGGCTCTCTCTGAAGTTTTTCCCACACTCCATGCATTTATAAGCTTTCTCTCCTGTGTGGATCCTCTTATGGGAAGTAAAAGAGCTGCTCCTACTGAAGTTTTTCCCACACTCCATGCATTTATAAGGTTTCTCTCCCGTGTGGATCCTTTTATGGGAAGTAAGGGATTTGCTGTGCCTGAATTGCTTTCCACACTCTGTGCATTTATATGGTTTTTCCCCGGTATGGATACCTTTATGGGAAACAAGATGGCTGCTATCTCTGAAGCTTTTCCCACACTCCATGCATTTATAAGGTTTCTCTCCTGTGTGGATCCTTTTATGGGAAGTAAAATGGTTGCTATTTCTGAAGTTTTTCCCACACTCCATGCATTTATAAGGTTTCTCTCCTGTGTGGATCTTTTTATGGGCGGTAAGGTGATTACTCTGATTGAAGCTCTTTCCACACTCCATGCATTTATAAGGTTTCTCTCCTGTGTGGATCCTTTTATGGGAAGCAAGATGGCTGCTACTTCTGAAGTTTTTCCCACACTCCAGGCATTTATAAGGTTTCTCTCCAATGTGGATCTTTTTATGGTAAGTAAGGGAACTAGTTTGACTGAAGCTCTTTCCAGACACCAAGCATGGATAGGGTTTCTCCCTTGTATGGATCCTTTCATGTGCTGTAAGGTTACTGCTCTTGCTGAATTTTTTCTCACATTCCACCCACTCATCTGGTTTCTCTCTTATGTACACTCTTTGCTGTAAGGTAAGAGGAAAGGTCTGACTGCAACTTTTTCCATTCACTCTGCAATTGTCCTGGTTCTTTTTAGTAAAACTTTTGCAGTTTTTATAGAAATCTGATTTATCTTTGAATAGTTTCCCTAAACGCTCTGGCCTTTTATTTCTCTTATCATTCGGAGGAATCGGGAATCCCCGGATTTCAACATGCAGAGAAGTGCGGGATTTATCATCTCTCTTGTTTGACTGACGTCCCTCATGCATTCTTGGTCTCTGTGGTTTTCCAAAAATCTCTGCTTCCTCCTTTTCTTGCTTGCCTTTTTGTAATGGGACCATATCTGGCTGATTGTAATTTTTACGCTGTGGGCTGTCAACTGATTGAAAGAAAAAGAAAGATATACCATTGAATGTTTAAGGTACAAACTGTGTGAATGTAGACCATTAGCTTCATCTCTTATTTCTCCAACACTTTCTTTTCTCTATACTTTACTGAATTCCAATTTATTTTGCATTGTGACACTGTCCCAAGGACAATCAGGTTGTGTTTTTGCTGGACTATTTTCTACATTTCAGGTGTTTCTTACTCTAACCCAACAATGTCATTTTCCTAAGACTGAACAAGAAGTACCTATGGGAAACAGAATCATATGAAGGAGAATGGAAAGAGACTGAGATCATAGTATAAGGGGAGGCTTAGATCTGGTGAATCTTTGCCTTCCCAGTTTATTTATGTACTCATTCTGCTTATAAGCTGCCTAATCATGAAGCAATTCAAGCAGACTTTTTGGAAGGCACTTTATGCATGGGCACATGAGGCAT
Source organism: Charina bottae (assembly GCA_023362775.1). Lineage (NCBI taxonomy): Eukaryota > Metazoa > Chordata > Lepidosauria > Squamata > Charinaidae > Charina > Charina bottae. Next base: position 33,898,682 of record JALMGJ010000002.1, on the reverse strand, counting down.
AAATACATCATTGGCATCTTCATCAAATGAAATTGAAAGCTGAGCCTGCTGAATGCACCTGGAGGCATACCTCTACAGCAGAGCTTTCCAAACTGTGTGTCGCGACACAAAAGTGTGTCGCCACACCACCCGGAAGCAGTGGCGCGCATGTGAACGGTAGCAGCGGCGCGGCATCAGTGCTTCTGCGTTTTAGCGGAGGCTGCTGCCACTGCTGCCACCGCCGTGCACGCGTGTGCCGCCGCACGCCCCCCACGCCACCACCGTGCACGCGCGCACCGCCGCACGCAGCCACCGTGCATGTGCACCCCCCCGCGCTGCCGCCGTGCACGCGCATGCCACCGCCGCGCTACCGCCGCTGCTGCCACTCATGTATCGCAAGCGGCGGCACTTTGGAAAGCCCTGCTCTACAGGATAATGTGTGGGTGGACGCCTCTGCAGAAGCCAGGAGTCTCTCCCACAGGAGAGAAAGAGGCATGTCCACATAGCTTAAAGTGGCCAATAGGGATCAGAAGGAAGCAAGAGTCAGAAATCACATTATCTGCATAACATTATCTCCATGGCCAACATTTTGCTGGCAAAAAAGAGGCAACTTGTCTTTAAAACTGGAATAGCTTTCAGCTGCCTCAGTGGGCTGAAGCCGAGACAAAGGCCACATCAGCAGAACATTGCACAGAAAAACAGTTTCTGGAGAATGTTTCTGGCACAGTTCTGGGAAGATGAGTAAGAGCCCTTAATCTCTTCATGCGGAGATTACAAAAATTGAAAAAAATGAATCCCACTCTAGAAATGGCCACTTCTCAGCAGTTATTCACCATTCTCTTCTTTTCATCAGAACCCGGGAAAAGTTTCTTCCCATCAGGAAAAGATCCAGCTTGGAATTTTATGGAAGAAACAGCAGCAGCCTATCTCTTATTCAAACTAGTTCTTTAACAATTGGAAGCCAGGAAAGGCATTCTTACCCAGAGAAGCCACATTCCTAGAATTCTCCAGCATGACTTCTTCATGCAGAGCTTTTTGGTCAGAATCCAGGACAACCCACTCCTCTTCGGTAAAACACACAGCCACATCCTTGAAGGACACAGGACCCTGAAGGAGGACAAATATTTTTCCTATTAGCAGACATGGCACGAGGAGAGTTTAAAGTTCTCTCCCATAACTCAAATCAGAAAAACAGGCAGAGCTCACAGCCTCTTCTTGGTGTGATATTTAAGATAAAACCTGTGAATGACCTTCAATGGAATCCGGTGCCAGGAAGCATAATATCTTTCCAAAGAGTTTGGCTAACATTGTTCATCACTGCCTTCCATCCATCCATCCATCCATCCATCCCACTGAGGCTTTCCAGAACAAGATTTCTGAGAGGAAAGAGGTTCTGAGGGGCACCTGTTAGACATCCTAGCCCATCATCTGTGGTGTTCCTCAAGAATCATTGCCATCCCCATTGAAAAGCTAGGCAAAACTGCTGACAGATCAGCCAGGGAATGGCATGGGAGCTGGACGATGTCCAAAACATGTGCAACCCAACCATTTGCCATTCTAGGAAAGGAGAAATCCGTGTCCGATCTGAGCTGGGACCAGATCTGTAGTTTCTGCTTCAGCATGAAGAGGAGATGCTTCCACAAGATCCAGCAATGTTGTTCTGCTCTCTATGAGTGAGTCAAAGGTGGTGGAAGAAGATGTATTAAAAATATGATAAATAAATTCTGCAGAGACACTATATACAAATCCCATTCTTGCCCACCAGCTCAAGGTTTAGGAGTAAAAGAATTCGTGAATACATCTGTCCAGAGAGTTGGGAACTTCACTGCATGCATAATGAACTACCCCCCCCCGTCTTACCTGGCGACGTGGCCTGAGCTTGATCCTCTGCAGAGGCCACCCCCAACAGCAGCACCTGGGAGGACTTAGAGAGAGGCACCCTTGGTTTGGGCCTTTCAGCGACCAGATCCATCAAGGGCACCTGCATCGGGAACGACCGCCAGGAACAAAGAACAAAGGGAGTTTGGGACGCCCAAAGGAGTAGATTCTTGCCCAGGGCCCCAACATTTGGACCTGCCTCCCGCCCACCCACCACTGGACTGGAAGGAGGACTGGCTTCCTTCCTGCTTCTCCTGGGACATTATCCAGAAAGGACAACGGGGTTGCCTAAAGAGGATGCGAACCCCCTTCCTTCTATTGTTAGCTCCGGAAACGGCTCAAAGAGGGGCGTTTAAGGACGCCAAAGTACAGTCCCTCAGGCCATACTCCACTTGGAGTGCCAGGACGAAATGGGCTCCCACCTGCAGCTCTCCCTGCTTCTCGTCCTCGGCCTGGCTCAGGAGGAAGCCTTCGACCAGGGCCACCGCTTGGGAACTGGTTTCTGCTCCGCACTCCCTCACCCAGCTTCCCAGCTCCGGGGTCAGGATGGCCAGGAGTTGCTCCAGGATCACCAGGTCCAGGATCTCAGCCTTGCTGTGCTTCTCTGGCTTCAACCACTGACAACAAAGGTGGTGGAGCTGGCTACAAACCTCTCGGGGCCCCAAGGTCTCCTGGTAGCGGACGTTCCTGAAGTGCTGCCGTGGCGTATCCCAAGGGATGCTCCCTTCCTTTGGCATGTTCTGTCCCACGCTTCTCGAACGCTCCCCACAGCTCTTAACCCAAGCAGCGGGAGAGCCTTTTCCTGCTACGTTCTGCAAGTCCATTTTCCTTCTCGACTCAAAGGGAACGCCAAACACAGCTGCAAGGGACCTCCAAAACCACTTTAATTCATAGGCCCATCACTGCATGAATTGGACTTGCATCAAAGTAAAGCACCCATCTTTGATTAGAAGTTCTCTAAGAGACGCAGACTCTTCACGCACCCACAATATGCTTCCAATCTGAAGCAAAAAAGAAACAGCAAAACCAGCTGCGTTTTAGCGGGCAGCACCTGAATCAAACCCACAAGAGTTAAGTTTTACAGACCATCCTAAAGTCGTTCGGGGAGGCTTTTCGCTGGTCGTGCTGGCGGCCAGGCTGAAGCCTGCATGCAAAGAGTGGGGCCAAAATAACCGGTCCATTCATAGTCATGCGGAGCGTGCTCTCCCCTCTATTTGCTCGCAATGGGGCTTTGCAAGGGAAAAGTGTGCCCTTCTTCCCCGCAATGACCAGAGCTCCCCCCATTTTTCTAATTCTAATTCCATTTAAATACTCACATTTACTAAATGTTGGGATTTTCTTGCCGGACAGCCAACTCGACGGTCACTTTGGCTTGTTTTAAGAGCAAAGGCACGCCGGACTTCATTCCTGCGACCACTTCTCAGCGCTTCCCCTTCTTCGAAGGGTTAAAATAAGAGAGTACTTCTTCCCAGAGAGGAGAAATTCCAGCGGGAAATCATCGCTTCCCGTCCCCGCCTCTAGAACTCCCGTTACGCAAACACGTCGTCTCCGTGTGGCAGCCAATGCTGGCCGGCATGGGGCGCATGCTCATTTCCATTTGGAAGCTAGACAGATGCCAGGCGCTGCAAGATTCTCAGTAGGGAGCCGCCTGCTGGATTTTGCAGGCGGATCCTGGAGATTCTTCTCAGAGCGGGAGCGGGGGGTTCTGGGGAAGTACGCGCATTAGTGCAGATGCAGTAATTTGGTCTCCAACTGCGTTGTGCGAACAGCATTTTACAGTGCTGATAGATGTACGTGTTAGTATTAAGTACTTAATGAAAACGGTGCTGTTTTTTTGATGGTTCCCTCTTCCTGACTCCACTCCCTCCTCCCCGTGGAGCCCCTTGAAGGTCTGCAATTTAGCCAATTATTCCTACTTCTTTTTAGGCTATGGAAGACCACTTTGGGGCCTTTGATTTTTTTTTTTTGCTGATCTTTCTTCATACAGCTGTCTTCATAATTTGTTTTAATGCTTAATTTGTATTATTGTTACCCAAGTTGAGTTTTTTAATTAAAAGAAAATGAAAAGCTAGAATCTGAATTTTAAATAAGCAAGTGTGGGAAGAAATTAAGATCTCTCCCTGCCTGCCATGTTGTTTCCTCCCAGAACACTGTCTTCCTGCCATTGCTTTCCTTCCTTGAGCAAGGTAAAAGGTTAAAGATTACAAAATAGAATGGGTTTGATGCAAAAGGAACTACCAGAGATTAAAATGTGACAGGAAACCCAACTGTTTAGACAAAAGATTCCCTTCAGGTTTAATGAGAGACCTTGTAAAACGAAAAGGTCTCAGGGAAACATTCTTCCCCAGCCAAACAGATCTCCATAATCAAAAAACAAAAGATCCCTTCCAAGGTGAACATTCCAAGCTAGTCCAGCTTGGAACTGAGACTATCTGAGGACAGGAAACACAAACAGCAGGGAACCTGACCACAGAGCGCCTCCTCTCTCAACCCCAGTAAACTGCTCTTTCCTAGAATTCCTAGAGAGCGCTTTTGTATTTTTATAAAATTTGTGATCAGAGTTATGGAAAAACCAAGAGATAAGTTTGTAGCAAAACGTTGCTTTATTTAAAAACAAAAAACATAGGAACAAACCTTGAATCTCCTTCAGCCAAAGCATGGCATGGTTGATTAACATAGCCATTTAGATAGCAGAGAGCAGAATGCAGAGAACGAACAAAGGACAAAAGGCATTTACATTTTAAACCTTTACCTGACCAGCATGAGTGGACAGGATCCACCATGTGACCAAAACACCTAGGCAACAGATTCCCAATATGGGCAAAGCTCTAACAGCTAATTCTGATTGGTCAGAAACTCTCAGACTGGCCGGCACCTGGGGGCAATAACATTCCTGAGTGGGGGGTGAACATGTGCTCCTGAGCCCAAACAGAAAAAAAGTTTTGAGGCCTGGCTTTTTAAAAACTCAGCCACATATTCTACAGACATAAAAAATATATACAACACTCCCCTTTTTTTATGACTAGAAAGAATATGGAAACAAACCCAGCTTGGTAATTAACTCATTGTGCCTACTGGCAACTAGAGGCTTGGTTAAGATATCAGCCAACATTAATTTAGTATCACAGTATTTCAAAATAACCTTTTTCTTGGCTAGAAAATCTTTAACAAGATGAAAACGCACATCAATGTGCTTTGTGCGGTTTCTGGAACTTTCAGATAAAGCCAAATGGATACAGGCTTGATTGTCTTCATGAATTGTGACAGGCTGGCTTAAAATGACTCCAATGTCTTCCAACAATTGAGTAAACCAAATTACTTCATTGCACAGTTGTGCTAAAGCATAAAATTCGGCTTCAGCTGTGCTGATGGCTACTACAGTCTGCTTTCTGGAAAACCAAGCAATAGTGGACTTTGCAAATTGAATTACACTTCCAGAAGTAGACTTCCTATCACTGAGATCTCCAGCCCAATCTGAATCACACCAGCATTCTAACTTTTCTTCTGTGTCTGCAGCAGACAACCTTAAGCAAAAATCTTTGGTGCCTTGCAAATAACGAAACAGCCTTTTTAACCCAGACTTTGCAGCAGATGTGGGATTTTCCACAAACCTGCTCAAAATGGACACACTGTTAGAAATGTCCGGACGGCTATTGTTTGCAATGTAAAGAAGACTGCCAATGGCTGATCTGAAACTATCTCCTTCAGATGACTCACCATCCCCCTTCACCCCCTCCTCTTTTAGAAACTCTGGAAGCATGGGGGAGGAGATAGACTTGCAGTCCTGCATTTTAAAATCCTCCAGCAGCTTCTTAATTTTACTGCTCTGGCTTATGAGAAAACTGCCATCTTTTTCCCTCTGAATTTCTAATCCTAAGTAATTGTTGACTGCTCCAAGACATTTCAATGTGAAATTGTTTTTCATACAAACCTCAAAGGAATGCTTCTGTTCATCAGATGAAGTGAGCAGCAACAAATCATCCACATACAAGCACAAGTACATTACACCTTGCTTATCATTTTTTACATAAACACAAGGATCAGCAATTCCCTTCTGAAACCCAAATTTTTGCAAAATATTATCCATTTTAATATTCCAACAACGCGCGGCTTGTTTCAAACCATAGATGGATTTCTGCAACTCACACACAAGATGCTTTTCTTTTTCATAACCAGGAGGTTGTTGCATAAACAATTTTTCCTCCAAGTCACCATACAGAAAAGCAGTTTGAATATCATAGTGATAAACAGACAGTTTCTTCATGGCAGCAACCTTTAAAAGCAACCTGATAGATTCAGCTTTTGTCACTGGAGCAAAAGTTTTGTCATAATCCACATTTTTTCTTTGAGCAAAACCTTTTGCTACCAACCTTGCTTTGTACTTCTGAATTTTGCCATCAGAATCTTTTTTCAGTTTGAACACCCACCTACAACCTAGAACCTTCTGATTGGGAGGCAAACTTACTAGTTTCCAAGTTTTATTTTCCTTCAAGGAATCCAACTCTTGCTGCATGGCTTCATGCCAACACTTAGCTATTTCAGCTGGCATTTCTTTAATTTCTTCCAGAGACTCAGGCTCTGTGTGAATGTGAAAAGCCTTCACAACATCTACTTGATAACGATCAGGAGGAACTCCCTTATTAATCCTTTCAGACCTGCGAGGTAGGACAGGACTTACACTCTGTTTCCCACCATTGCCCTCAGAAACCTCTGACTTTCCAGACAAGTCAGCTTCCTGATCATTGACTTCACTAAGTGATTCCTGCAAATCACCATCAGCAAGACTTTGCTGCTCCCCCATGGATAAATCAACTGAAGAACTAGAGTTTATTTTATCCCAATTCTGCTCAGCAAAAGAAGCACTCTTACTAATTATCAGTTGATTATCCAGTATGAACCTGTAGCTTCTCTGACTCTGTTCATACCCTACAAAGATTGCTTTCTTTGTTCTGGAAGCCCCCTTGCGCCTCAGCTGTTTGGGAATGTGGACCCAAGCTGTGCTTCCAAACACCCTGAGGTGGCTTACTTTAGGCTTCACACCATAGAACAAATGAAAAGGGACATCCTGAATTGCACTGCTAAACAGCCTGTTCTGCACATAACACGCTGTAGTAACAGCTTCTCCCCAATACCTAAAAGGTAAACTAGCATCCTTCAGCAAACACATCATTGCTTCCTGCAGCGTTCTGCCTTTTCTTTCTGCAACAGAATTCTGTTCTGGAGTGTAAGGGTTAGCCAAAATGTGTTCTATCCCTTTTTCTAACAAAAAGCTTTTAAACTTTGAGGATAGATACTCTCCACCTCGATCTGATTGCAAAGCAGACACTGGCCTTGGGAATTTTCCATTCGCCCAAGCCACAAAAGCCTTAAATTTATCAAAGACCTCATCTTTGTGTTTTAGCAAATAAATGAATGTGTACCTGGAAAAATCATCTATGAAGGTCAAAATGTACCTTGCTCCCCCAAGACTAGGAGAAAATGGGCCTATTACATCAGAGTGAATTATCTCTAGAGGCCTAGAGGTGGACCTATCAGAAAACTTTTTCACAGGAGCTCTAGTAGTCTTATTCTCCTTGCAAACTGCACAGTCTAGATACTTATCACAAGACTTCAATTTTAAATCAGCAGAATAACTAGGCATTTGAGAAATGTACTTAAAATTAGCATGAGCAAATCTCCTATGTAATAAATGGATGCACTGATCGTGTATGGGCTTATTTTCAAAAACAGCCTTAGCTTTAGCAATTTGCTGCTTTTCAGCCTTCTGCACAATGTACAGAGAATCTTTCTGCAAACATTTTGCAACCATTTTGCCATTCTTTCTAATATCATAAACCTCTTTCTTAAAAGTTATAACATAACCTGAGGCTACTAACTGCCCCACAGACAAGAGATTGCTTTGAAAATTAGGCACAAACAAAACATTTTTAACAGTTTCCCCCAAACATGGAAGATTGATCTCACCTTCACCCACGATCTTGGATACAGATCCATCTGCTAAGGAAACTTTTTGTTTGTTAGTTTTAGACAAAGACAGAAAGGAATCTTTATTGTGACATATATGAGAATTGGCCCCACTGTCAAGAACCCACAAATCTTTATTATCAGAGTTCTCAACAACTTTTGCATGAAGAATCTTCTTTCCAGAAGTCTCTTCTTTCTTGCGAGAAGTCTTCTTCTTTTGAACACAGTCCTTTTGGAGATGAGCAGTGGATCCACAGGTAAAGCAACGCCTGCTGGATAATGCAGAAGCTTGGAATTCAGAGCTCTTCCGCTCCCTCTGCTGGCCATGAGAAGACTTTATTGTAGAAATGGAGGCAGCTTTTTCTTGTCGCTTCTCCCACTCAGCAAGCAGCTGGGTAGACACAAACGATGGATTTAAATCAGCTTCTGGGATTCCCTCCATGGAGCAAATTAAAGTGTCCCAGGACTCATTCAATGAAGAAAGCATAATGTAGGCTTTCATCAGGGGGGTAAATTCCATCCCACGCTCTTGAAGTTCCACAAAATAATTCTGAAGCTTGTGGATATGATCAGGCAAATTTCCATTCTCAGGCAAGTGAGCCTTGTACAGTTTTTTCGTTAAAATAACCTTGCTGCCTGGACTAGTTTTCACATATAAATCACGCAAATAGTCCCATAAGTCTTTGGAAGTTTCTTTGCCTCTCACGTGAATAAGCTGATCATCCTGAACAGCCAAAATAATGGAGGCTTTGCATTTCTCATCTTTCCTCAACCAGGCTTGATCTGGATTCTGAGGAATTTGTTCAGAAATTGCAGACCATAAATTTTCTCTCCTCAAGAAACTTTCCATTTTCAAAGACCAGTTCAAATAATTAGAATTAGAAAGTCTTTCCAGGAGCATACCTTGAAAATTTGAAGCTCCAGCAGCAGCAGCCATGGCTCCTTCTCTCCCCTGTTGTAGTAATCCAAAAAACACCACGAGGCTTGCAAACACGAGGCTTAAAACTCCGCCTCCAATTCAAACTTCTTGCAATTGCCAGCAAGTTTCAAAAAACAAAGGAAGCCTCTCCAAATGCAGACTAAAACAGGTCAGCTTTCTTCTCTCTTTATTTCCATAAGTTTTGTCTCTGATCCAGAAGCAATTGCTGGGCACAGAACCTTTTGTATTTTTATAAAATTTGTGATCAGAGTTATGGAAAAACCAAGAGATAAGTTTGTAGCAAAACGTTGCTTTATTTAAAAACAAAAAACATAGGAACAAACCTTGAATCTCCTTCAGCCAAAGCATGGCATGGTTGATTAACATAGCCATTTAGATAGCAGAGAGCAGAATGCAGAGAACGAACAAAGGACAAAAGGCATTTACATTTTAAACCTTTACCTGACCAGCATGAGTGGACAGGATCCACCATGTGACCAAAACACCTAGGCAACAGATTCCCAATATGGGCAAAGCTCTAACAGCTAATTCTGATTGGTCAGAAACTCTCAGACTGGCCGGCACCTGGGGGCAATAACATTCCTGAGTGGGGGGTGAACATGTGCTCCTGAGCCCAAACAGAAAAAAAGTTTTGAGGCCTGGCTTTTTAAAAACTCAGCCACATATTCTACAGACATAAAAAATATATACAACAAGCGCCCCCTGCCAAGAAACCAACTAAGTGCGCCTTCTCAGAAGTCCCTAGAGCAGGGCTTTCCAAAGTGTCGCCGCTGGCAATACACCAGCGGTGGCGGCGGCGGTGGCAGTGCGGCGGCGGCGCGCGCACGACGGCGGCGCAGGGGGCGTGCGGCGGCATGAATGTGCACGGCGGCGGCAGCCTCCGCTAAAACGTAGAAGCACTGATCCCGCGCTGCTGCCGCCGTGCACACGCGCGCCGCCGCTTCCGGGTGGTGTGGCGGGACACCACGCTGTGTGTGGCGACACACTTTTGTGTCGCGACACAGTTTGGAAAGCTCTGCCCTAGAGGGCAGGAACACTTTTGCGTAACAACAGACAAGTTTTCCTATATAGAGTTTGTGGGGAAAATACAGGTGTGGCTGCCTCCAACCAGCAGACTCTGTACATGCTCTTGGAAAATAAAATTATCTCTGTTCAAGCAATCGCCTAAACAATGCATTATTCCAAGGTTCCCCAAACTCTTCAGTTCATCGATCCCTTCATGAAGTTTCAGATTGTTCATTGACCCCCAAATATTTATTATATGAAAATAATTTAATATATACTACTTTAGGACTACTATTAATTATAAACAACAACAACATCAACCCCTTGGATAGTCACATTGTTATCCCAAAAAGCTCGGGACCTTTTACCTGACATGCGGGCCCAATAAACTAGGCTGACCATATTTCCTTGAGGCAAAAATGTCGCCGGACAAAGTGGGTTTCCAGGTGCAAGTCGTTAAGGAAACAAAAGGAAAAATGTCACCTGAACCAGACAGAGGAAGATGGGCCTGAGCACATGGAAACTCCTACCCCAAATCCATCAACAGCTACTAGGCTTGTAAATTAAGTAGCTGCCAGTCCTGTGAATCAACAAAGCAAGAACTTTTGGGGATAAAAGGGGTCTCAAAGCCCACCCACTCCTTGAGTCGCTCTTGGATCCAGACTTGGTGGCTTCCGTCCCACTAGCTAGTGCCTGGCAGCCTAGTTGGAAGGACGTGGGTAAGAGTGTGTGTGTGTGTGTGTGTGTGTGTAAGAGCAAATGTACCTTGCAACCAGTAAAGTTTTGCTGTTACTTTAAATTCACTGGGTCTCTGTGTATTACAAAGAACCTGTTGTGCCTCAGTGTTCGGTTGGAAGTTATTTGTGTGTGTAATCCTAATTATTTCCCCGGCTGTTGACCAGGGCTGTGTGTCTTGTCTGCTCAAGCCGCAGCTATCTGGAAAACCCAGGTAGAAAGCAAGGGGGGCAGACAGATCCGCGTGCCTCAACAGTGTGAGTGTGTGAGTGATTGACCATAAGCCGAACCTGGGAGCAGCGTTGTGTAACAAGAGAAACATCATTAAACATGTGCATGTTACAGCCACTGTCTATTATTATTATTATTATTATTATTATTATTATTATTATTATTTTAATATGAAAGATGAGCAATTCTTATTTATGGCTGAAAATGCAAGAAGACTCGCATCTGGAGCTTTCTCATTGTTGCCTTTCTGATCACCCTTCCTGTCCCAACAGTTTTTCTTTAAGTGACCATTCTTGCTACAAAAATAGCACTTGATGGTCCTCTTTCTTATTGAAAGGTTCCTCTGCTGCAGATCGCCATCTTTGCCCCGAGGCATCTTAGAAAAATAGACTGCCTCATTGTGGGTCTGTTTGCAATTTTTGTAGGAATCTTGTCTGCTGCACTCAGACTTTATTTCCTGAATTAAATCTGAAAGAGGTTGTCTTGATCCTCTATACAGTAACTAGCAGCAAAACTAGAAAAATGTTCAGGCAATGATCCCAATAAAAATCCAACTTGGATCCTGTTATCCAAAATCACATCACTGCAAGCAAGCTTGTGCAGCAATGATTGAAAATTAGAAATATGCTCATCTATGTTTCCATTTTTCTGGAATTTCAAATTGGATAACTTCCTCACCAAATTAATAACTTGGGAATCACCTCCCTCTCCATAGAGTTTAAACAATTCCTCCATCATCCCTCTTGCAGTATCTCTGTGCTGAATTTGAACCAGCATTTATGCACTTAGGGAATTCATGATCAAGCCTTGGAGCTTAAGATCATTGGCCACCCAGCTTGCATATGCTGCTGAATCTGGACTAGGAGGATCTTCATTCAAAATATTACGCAGATTAAAAATCCTTGCCTGCCTTTCCACCCATATCTTCCAGGGATAAAACTCTCCGGGTTTTAGTTTAAAAATCACCGGACCGTGAGGCAGGAGCACATTGTCCATCTTGTCTAAGTAAAAATGATTTAAAAGTCACTTCAAAAAGAAAATTTTCTTTCCTTTTACTGTATGCTTTCTAATTCCTGATGTAAGAAACCTCTTCAGTAGCTAGACTGAATTATTATCTCACAAAAACAACAATGCTCATGCAAAACCAGCAAAAAAGAAAATTTCTGCTCAAAAAACAAAACATGGCAGGTATGAAAAGTAAGTACAAAAGAGTCCTTACGTTTATTCATTGCAGGTACATCATTTTTGGTAGATAAATGATGCCAATCGAAGAGAATGATTAATTCTATCATTTATTCTAGATAAATGATGTTCCATTTCTTCTTTCTGTTCCCTAAACTTAATTAACTCTTGCCCCTCATTGCTGGCAAGAGATGCATGTAGAAAGAGGGGAAAATCTCCTAGGCCCATCCATGGCCTAAGATGGAGCAGCACACAGCCGCGTGCTTTGCTCCCAGTCGAAGTAGGAGAGAGAGAGGAAGTGGGAGTGGCCAGAAACAGCTTCCTCAAAAGCATGGAGAGTTTGCATCCTAGAGCTTCCAGGAACATGAATGTTGAGCACCTAGATGTAAAGACTGTATTTCTGCATGGAGAGATAGAAGAGGAACTGTACATGCTACAACCTCCAGGCTTCGGCAATCCCAGTACACACCATCTTGTTTGCAAACTTCAGAAGGGGATTTATGGCCTGAGGCAAGCAGCCAGAGCATGGAACAAGAAGTAAAACCAAATACTTCTTGACCAGGGTTTTGTTCAAGGAAAGGCTGATCCCTGTCTATACACAAGACACAGAAATGGCAGAGAGGTGTACATTCTTTGTTATGTGGATGATTTAATGATCTGCCATAATAACAAAGGGGACTTTGATGAAATTGTATCCCATCTAAACAGAGAAGTAGAAGTCAGCATCTGGGCAATGCCAGCTACTACTTAGGGATACAGATCGAGAAGGAAGAAGATGGAAGCTTTCTTCTAAGCCAGGAGCAGAAAATCCTAGAACTGTTGGGGAGCCTAGGACTGCAAAATGCTAATCCTATGCCAATACCAAGGGAAACAGGTTTCCACAAGCAACAGGAATCTAGTGAACTCTTGTCAGATAACAATGGCTATAGAAGTGCCATAGGTAAGCTTCTGTATCTAGCCACCACTACTAGGCCAGACAGAGCAGCTGCAGTAGGCATTCTATGTAGAAAAACCAGCACACCCACACAAAGAGACTGGACTGGTATTAAGCGGGTGGGAAAGTGCCTGAAAGGGACTACACACCTGAAACTAAAGCTGCCAGCCACTGAGAATCCAAAACTAGTAGAGTTTACAGATGCAGATTGGGCAGAAAACATTGTTGACCGTAAATCCACTAGTGGGTATTTTTCTATGGGGGTGGAGCAATAAGCTGGGGAAGCCATAAGCAAGGCACAGTTGCACAGTCATCCACAGAGGCAGAATATGTGTCAGCAGCAGAAATATGCAATGAGGTTGTATGGCTCAAGCTACTGCTTGAAGACATGGGAATAGAGGAACCAATCCCTATTCAGATTTTTGAAGACAACCAAAGTTGTATTAGATTCTCACAATCAGAAAAGATTAATGGGAGGACTAAACACATTGATGTTAAGCATCATGCAGTGAAAGAACTGCAAGAATGAGGGATAGTCAAACTGGACTGTTGTCCCACAAGGAAAATGACTGCGGACATTCTCACGAAGCCATTGCCCAGAAGCAGTTACCCAGAACTGCAGGAGAAGTTGAACCTTGTGGACACTGAGACATGCTAACTTGAAAAAGGGGTGTCAGGATTATGGGGTCAACTCAGCATTGTCTCACAAGCATAGGGGAGGACTTTTCTACAGAAGCGTATCTCTACTGTGTTTGTGGGAGGTGCCTGGGTCACCTGACTTCCTGTTTCCTGCTTCTTCTTTGTCTGGGAGATCCGTTCTCCATCTTTCCTTCGTCCTATGCACATGTGCACACAGGAGGACCACATGGCTAACCACATTTTCTAACCTTCCAGACTCCAACACGAGGGACATACCTCAAGTTAGCAGAAAGGATTTCCAAGCTGAGTGAAAGAGAGCTTACAACTGATTACTTTTTCAAACATCAAACACCACACCACACAATCAGGGCACACACAAGCCTTTCCCATGATATTCATCAGTTTTCATCAATTCATGCTTTACCCATAGTTTCCCTATATATTCTAATAATAAAAGAAAAGGAAGATAGGATCCCAGTTCAGTCAAAACACACACTCTTTCTCCCAAGTCCCATCAAGCACATACAGTTTTTAGTTCCTTGCTTGCAACTAAGAGATCAGACAAACAGCCCTGGTCAGCATAGGGGAGATTTATACAAACTTACACACATACAAGTGTAGCCCAGTTGGAGGGGGGAAAACATCATGAAAACCAAACCAGGGGAGATAGAAACACACAGAGATAGAAAGAGTGTCTCGTGTATACACACACAACCTTTCATGGGAAATCAATTTTCTTCCCCCTTTCCCTTTCCAAGGGTGGCAAACATTCAAGATGGCATGTACATATCATGCAATAAAGATTATGTGGTAAACAACAAGCAACAAAACCCTCAAATTTCTTCTTGTATGTACTCAACTTACAAAACATACAAAAAACTTACACAACTACAGGAAGTGCAAATAACTGGACACGATTAAATCCCATGTCCAACCACTCACAGTAAATAACAGAAAGCGTTGCATAGCCAAAAAGGTGGAAGACCCGCAACCTGGCCAGAGCTATGGATTTCCAAAAATTCGAAGCATTCCCTTACTGTGGAGAAATTTAACTCCTAAAGGGACAAACTCACATAGTTTTTTTCCCCCAAACTTTCTCTCTTCAGCCCAAGACAGATGTTCATGTTAAACATACATACATGGGCACACACAAACACACAACCTGCACCAATTCCCTCAACAAATATACGCTCTTGTTGTTGTTGTTTCGTCGTTTAGTCGTGTCCGACTCTTCGTGACCTCATGGACCATAGCACGCCAGGCCTTCCTGTCCTCCACTGTCTCCCGGAGTTTACTCAAATTCATGTTCATTACATCGGTGATACTATCTAACCATCTCATCCTCTGCCGTCCCCTTCTCCTTTTGCCTTCAGTCTTTCCCAACATCAGGGTCTTTTCAGTGAGTCTTCTCTTCGCATTAGGTGGCCAAAGTATTTGAGCTTCAGCTTCACTATCTGTCCTTCCAATGAGCAGTCAGGGTTGATTTCTTTTAGGATTGACTGATTTGACCTCCTTGCAGTCCAAGGGACTCCCAAGAGTCTTCTCCAGCACCACAGTTTGAAAGCATCAACTCTTTGGTGCTCAGCCTTCCTTATGGTCAAACTCTCACAGCCATACATTACTACTGGGAAAACCATAGCTTTAATTACACGGACCTTTGTTGGCAAGGTGATGTCTCTGCTTTTTAATATGCTGTCTAGGTTTGCCATAGCTTTCCTCCCAAGGAGCAAGCGTCTTTTAATTTCATGGCTGCAGTCACCGTCTGCGGTGATCTTGGAGCCCAAGAAAATAAAATCTGTCACTGCTTCCATTTCTTCCCCTTCTATTTGCCAGGAAGTGATGGGACCAGATGCCATGATCTGAGTTTTTTTAATGTTGAGTTTCAAGCCAGCTTTTGCACTCTCCTCTTTCACCCTCATCAAGAGACTCTTTAGTTCCTCTTCACTTTCTGCCATTTGGGTGGTATCGTCGGCATATCTGAGGTTGTTGATATTTCTCCCGGCAATCTTAACTCCGGCTTGTGATTCATCCAGCCCGGCATTTCTCATGATGTACTCTGCATATAAGTTAAATAAGCAGGGTGATAATATACAGCCTTGTCGTACTCCTTTCCCAATTTTGAACCAGTCGGTTGTTCCATGTCCGGTTCTAACCGTTGCTTCTTGACCCGCATACAGATTTCTCAGGAGACAGGTAAGGTGGTCTGGTACTCCCATCTCTTTAAGACTTTGCCACAGTTTGTTGTGATCCACACAATCAAAGGCTTTAGTGTAGTCAATGAAGCAGAAGTAGATGTTTTTCTGGAACTCTCTTGCTTTTTCCATGATCCAGCGAATGTTGGCAATCTGATCTCTAGTTCCTCTGCCTCTTCGAAACCCAGCTTGCACTTCTGGTAGTTCTCGGTTCACATACTGCTAAAGCCTAGCTTGTAGGATTTTGAGCATAACCTTGCTAGCATGTGAAATGAGCACAATTGTATGGTAGTTTGAACATTCTTTGGCATTGCCCTTCTTTGGAATAGTAATGTAAACTGACATTTTCCAATCCTGTGGCCACTATTGAGTTTTCCAAATTTGTTGGCATATTGAGTGCAGTACTTTAACAGCATCATCTTTCAGGATTTTAAATAGCTCAGCTGGGATACTGTCTTATCTGCTAGCTTTGTTGTTAGTAATGCTTCCTAAGGCCCACTTGACTTCACTCTCTAGGATGTCCGGCTCAAGGTCAGTGACCACACCATCGTATTTATCAGGGATATTAAGATATTTCTTGTATAGTTACTCTGTGTATTCTTGCCACCTCTTCTTAATCTCTTCTGCTTCTGTTAGGTCCCTGCCTTTTTTGTCCTTTAACATGCCCATCTTTTTTTGGTGTTAGTTCTAGAAGGTGTTGTAGGTCTTCATAGAACCGGTCAACTTCAGCTTCTTCGGCATCAGTGGTTGGGGCATAGACTTGGATTACTGTGATGTTGAATGGTTTGCCTTGGATTTGAACTGAGATCATTCTGTCATTTTTGGTCACCTGAATTAAATTCACCCATTCCTGTCCATTTTAATTCACTGATTTCCAAGATGTTGATGTTCAATCTTGTCATCTCATGTTTGACCACATCCAACTTTACTTGATTCATAGATCTTACATTCCAGGTTCCTATGCAGTATTGTTCTTTACAGCATCGGACTTTCCTTCCACTTCCAGACACATCCACAACTGAGCGTCCCTTTGGCTTTGGCCCAGCCGCTTCACTCTTTCTGGAGCTACTCGGAATTGCCCTCCGCTCTTCCCCAGTAGCATATTGGACACCTTCTGACCTGAGGGGCTCATCTTCTGGCATCATATCTTTTAGCCTTTTGATACTGTCCATGGGGTTTTCTTGGCAAGGATACTGGAGTGGGTTGCCATTTCCTCCTCCAGTGGACCACGTTTTGTCAGAACTCTCCGTCATGACCTGTCCGTCTTGACCTGACTTCATTGAGTTACCAAAGCCCCTTCGCCACAACAAGGCAGTGATCCAGGAAGGGGCAAATACATCCATGAAGGGGCAAATATACATACAAATGTACAAAAATACTTACAAACAGAAAATGTTTTGGTTACAGATGCTTACATAAAGAAACCTCTCTCAACAATACAAATATTTGAGCTAATTGGCATGATCATGTTTTAAGTGTTGTTTTAAACGTTTAGGTTTATCATAGAGGAAAGTACCCTAGCTTGGCCGGATTTCATTACCGCTTGAATCCACGTATTCATTCCATTCCAGATATAGCTGCCATGCACGGCTTTTTCATACCCGCTTGGGTAGGCAATTGCCCCTGGTCCCAAGCCAACAAAAGCTTCCCCAAAAGAGAACTTGATGGGGTCTTAGAGTTCCCCATCTTACTACCGCCCTAAGCATGACACGCGTGTCCACCAGGTTTGGGGTGCACCTGACCGCCTGGAGACTTCCTAACAAAGTACTGGTCCTCCACGCGCTTCTCTTTTCCCTGGGCCGGACCCTTTAGCAATTTGGAGCGGCAAATTTTGCCCAGTTATGGTTCACTCACACAACCTTTTGCAACCCTGTTGAGGCACACAGATCAACTGGTCCCACCGGCTATCCAGGCTTCTCTGGTCATCACCCAAAAGGGCTAGCAGAGACCTAGTGGTGTCTTGAAACAGCGGACACACAGCCTTGGCCAGCGGGTGGTTTTATCAACAAAGGGTATCATTCACACACACACATTCACCAGGCACACAAAAGACAAGAATATTACAGGTACTTACCAACTATGAAGTGAACTAATTGATGCAACCATTTGGCATAAGACCAAAATTCCCTTCACTACCTCCCAGGTCGATTCACCAGGAAGACACCTCCCTTCGGGCAAATAGCCCAATGCCGGCAGGGTGTGACTATCCCAAGACTTGGCCCATCAGGTGAGCTCAGGGCTCCTGGCTGGCTTACCAAAACTGTTAGAATTTTTTATTTCCTTACCAAGTTCGTTTCTGAGCCGGGGCCAAAGAAACAGGCAGTTGCATGAAATGAAGTTCTTTATTCTTCACCCAAGAGCAAAAGCAATGACAGGGAGCTGTTAGGTGGGCGATCACACAGGACCCCCTCCTTGCAGCACATTATATACATTCCATTCAACTCCTCCTTTAGAATACCACCCCTTACTCCACCAGAGCATCATTCCATATTAGGAACTTCCTTCCTTCACTCTATCTTAACATTATTCCATATAAGGGATGTCCTTCCATCCTTGCTAGGGCCCCTTGACTGTTATTAAACAATATCTTCCAAGCTATCCTTGGAATGTACACCTTAACTTGTTTCTATGCACACAGCTATCTATCAAGGCCTCTTAGAAAGGAAGAGTAAGAAAGGCAACACAACTCTTCAAAGAAATAAAACATGGTTTCAGAGCCATAATAAAAGTGCAAATGATCTAATATATTAATACTAAATATAAAATATATTTGTATGCAAGTTTGATATATGTAGGATCACTCTCTTGACAATCTTTCAAATGGACACGCAGAGGATTGGGATCTGAATTTGATGGGATAGCTTGGAAAAGTTCATAGCATAACATTCTCTTCAAATCAGCTGGATCAGCCAACAAGAATCATCATCATCATCATCATCATCATCATCATCATCATCATCATCATCATCCACTCCTTTAAAAATACAGTAATTGAAAATTAATCTTGTTTGGATTGGAGGGTTGTAATATAATTGGTACCTTATTCTCTCTGAGGGCACTGTCATAGTTAACCCTTTGATTACACCACTTTTGAGAAGCAGAAAGAATTACTTGCTTATTTTTTATATCCTTCACCATCCTCAGCTTATTCTGGGTTGGTTCTCATGACACAATCTCTCTAGTTCGGTCAGAACTCTTCCTTGGACAGCTTTCTCCAGCCTTCTACGTGTTATGTTTTCCAGAGCATTAGTTTTTCTGCAGCCACAGTGGCTTCAACTGCTATCTTCCTCGGTTTTCTCCTTGGAACTATTTGTGGTTGCCCCATTTGCTGTTCCTGTTTACGAACTCCTGTCCACCTGGAGCTTTTTCCTGGTGGCTGTTTTTGCACAGAATTGTTGGAGTCCCCTTCATACTTCCCTTATATCAGTCTCTTGCCTATCATCCCACCGTATATTATTCTGGGGATTTATTTTCTGCTACCCCATCACCACCACCACACATGCTTCCACAACTGGGAACACCTTATGAATGGCAGGAGGTATTTAGTTGCCATTCCTACCTCCTCACTCTTTATTTGGAGCAATGGAGGAGCAGTTAACCACAATTAATCCAAGGATACCCTCTGTGATAACCATAACCTCAGCAAATGTCTTGGCTGAATGACACACTAAACCTGATGATCCTATAGTTTAAGCATGTCATGAGGATCTAATCAGAAAGATTCATCCCACAATGAGATAGCCCAGTAACCATGGTTTGTTGGTCCATAGATGGCCTTTATGGCATTAAAAAAGCCCCGTGCCCCTAGTTTGGAGGAAGTCAGTAAAGCCACTAAACAAATGAAAAATAACAAAGCTAGTGGACCTGATGGGATTCCTGCTGAAGTCTTTAAAGAAGGCGGGCCTGAACTTACACAACAACTTCATAAGCTCATCGAAAAAATCTGGATGAGGGAGGAGATTCCAGCAGACTTTAGGGATGCCATAATTATCACTCTCTTTAAAAAGGGTGATAGAACAGACTGTGGAAACTATCGAGGCATCTCCCTTCTAGCCACAGCAGGCAAAATCCTGGCAAAGATCATCGCAAACCGTCTCCTATCTGTATCAGAAGACATCCTCCCTGAAACGCAAAATGGCTTCCGCCCTTCCAGGGGAACAGTGGATATGATCTTCACTGCACGACAGCTTCAAGAAAAATGCAAGGAGCAAAACTGCCCTCTGTACATGGCGTTTATTGATCTGAATAAAGCTTTTGATACTGTAAATCGTACTGCTCTCTGGACCATCCTTCTGAAAATCGGATGCCCTGATAAATTTGTGAACATCTTGCGGTTACTCCATGACGACATGATGGCAACAATCCTGAAAAACAATGGCTCTCAAAGCGATCCATTTAAAGTGGAATCCGGCATTAAACAGGGATGTGTTATTGCTCCAACCTTATTCGCTATCTTCATCGCTATGATTATGCACCTTCTTGAAGAGAAACTTCCTACTGGTGTAGAAATTATATATCGAACAGATGGAAAGCTTTTTAATCTTAGTAGGCTGAAAGCAAAAAATAAGGTAATTGCAACTTCTGTTATAGAACTTCAATATGCTGATGATAACGTAGTCTGTGCACACTCCGAGGAAGATCTTCAAACTATCCTAAACATCTTTGCAGAAGCATATGAAAAACTCGGCCTCTCGATTAACATTAAAAAAACCAAAGTGCTTTACCAGCAAGTTCGAACCAATCCCTCTGCAGCGCCATCAATCCAGATTAAAGGTGTGTCACTAGAAAATGTTGATCACTTTTCTTATCTCGGCAGCCATCTATCTACAAAAGCCGACATCAACGCTGAAATTCAGCATCGCCTGAGCTCTGCGAGTGTAGCTTTCTCCCGAATGAAGCGTAGAGTGTTTGAGGATCGGGACATTCGCAGGGAGACCAAAATGCTTGTTTACAAAGCCATTGTACTACCAACCCTTCTGTACGCCTGTGAAACATGGACCCTCTACAAACGCCACCTCCAACTTCTTGAAAGATTCCATCAACGCTGCCTCCGAAAAATTCTGCAAATTACTTGGGAAGATAGGCGGACTAATGTTAGCGTATTAGAAGAAGCGAAAACCACCAGCATTGAAACAATGATCATCCAACATCAACTTCGCCGGACCGGTCATGTTGTTCGAATGCCTGACCATCGTCTTCCAAAGCAGCTACTTTACTCCCAACTTAAGAATGGAAAACGGAATATTGGTGGACAGCAAAAGAGATTCAAAGATACTCTCAAAGCTAATTTTAAAAAATGTAATATCAGCATTGAGAACTGGGAAGCCCTAACTCATGAGCGTTTCAATTGGAGGTCATCCTTTATTAATGGCGCTATGGACTTTGAAGAAGCATGAGTACAGGGCGAAAGGGAGAAAAGAGCTAAAATGAAGGCACGTCAGGCAAACCCTCATCATGACCGTCTCCCACCCGGAAACCTATGCCCTCATTGTGGGAGGTTGTGCGGATCCAGAATTGGCCTTTATAGCCACTTACGGATCCACCGTTAAAATTTTACCTTTGGAAGACAATCTTACTCAGCTACGAGTGATCGCCAATGCTAGCCCAGTAACGTTCCTCTCAGTTATGACCTCCTTTCTCGAACTCCAGCTGTTCCACCACACTGCATCTCAGCTGCACAAATCCAGAGGAGGGCTAGATGGCGGCCTAGACATACAAATTCTTAATTATTTACTGCCACCTAGTGCTTAGGCAATCGAGGAATCAATTTGTATACCTTCATGAATTAAACAAAAGTCTGTGGCAGGAAAGAATAAAGAAAAAAAGTGCACCAGACTATTGTACCTGGCAACTGGTGAGGTTCTCGTGGAGGATCCTGTTGGGTGGGCTGGAATTTCAGCTGAGGGAAACCACCACAAATCTCCGCCCTTAGACGGTGGCACCTTGAGGCTGAATAGGCAACAATGCAGCACAGACCCATCCCAGGTGCACAGGAAGGCAGGACACTGTGGGGGCTGCAGGATTTCTTGGATGAGAAGGGAGCATGAAAAGGCAGCTGTGTGGACCGGTTCCTAACCCTGATGGGCGTTCAAGCCCATTCGCAGAAACGAAAGCCCATCACTATGTTTGGACATAATGTGGAAAACGCCTCCCCGCCTTAATGGGGGGAGGGGGGACGAGTCTGAGACCTTTGCCTTGGATCCCAAAAAGCTTTACTTACCTCAATGTGTTGTGTGAACAGGTTCTACAGATTGTATTTCACGGTGTGTATGTGTTAGTCTGGTCAAAATGATGCTGTTTTTGACGCATTCCACTGTACACCTCTGCATTTAGGTATAGAGGTGTGCTTCCAGTTCATTTCATGGATCGTTTTCCTCACGGCTGTTAAGCGAACTATGTGGTCGTTAAGCGAATCACATGAATCCCCATTGATTTTGCTTGCCAGAAGCCGGCCGGGAAAGTAAAAAATGGCGATCACTTGACCACAGGATACTGCGACGGTCATGTGAACCGGTTGCCAAGAGTCCAAATTGTGATCACGTGACCATGGGGATGCTGCGACGGTCGTTAAGTGTCAGCACTGTTGTAAGTCTGAACCATCACTAAACGAATGGTCATTAAGTGAGGACTACCTGTATGTAGAAGCTGAAGCTCAAATACTTTGGCCACCTAATGCGAACAGAGGACTCACTGGAAAAGACCCTGATGCTGGGGAAGACTGAAGGCAAAAGGACAAGGGGACGGCAGAGGATGAGATGGCTAGACAGCATCACCGATGTAATGAACATGAATTTGAGTAAACTCCTGGAGACAGTGGAGGACCGGAAGGCCTGGCGTGCTATGCTTAATGAGGTCACGAAGAGTCGGACACGACTAAACGACTGAACAACAACAACAACAACCTGTATGTACCTAGGCCTCTATCATATTTTTGCTTATGTTATAATTATTAAATATTTGTTTTTCCAGATCTTAGGATTCATTTACTTATTTTATACTATTTACTTCATTAAATCTCGGGGCCACCCAACTTCAAAAAACCCTGGGAGGCTTACACTTTTAAAAGTAAAGAAAGTAAAATAAAAGATCCTGTACATCTGGAGGGGGGAAAAACAGAACATGCCCAAGAAAATCCAATAGGGACTCAACCACCACCTACCCCACAAGACTGGGAGAACAGGCAGGCTCCAAGCACTTTCAAAACATCAGAAGGTGGGAGCCACGTGGAACGCAGCAGGGATGCTGTTCCATTTAACTGTGTTTGGATTCAAATCGTGTTCAGTGGATACAAAATAAATTAAACTCCCTATCGCTTAGAGCAGTGTTTTTCAAACTTGGTAACTTGAAGAGGTGTGGACTTCAACTCCCAGAATTCCCCAGCTACCTAGGGAATTCTGGGAGTTGAAGTCCACACTTCTTCAAGTTGCCAAGTTCAAAAAACACTGCCTTAGAGCGGTAATACTGTCCATCCAACTAAAGGGGCTACATATGTCTATTCCAAAGTTGCCCAAATCAGAAAATTGACAGCAATTGTTGGCTTCCAGTGTTTAATACTTGACAATAGGTAAGCATGGAGATATACTTCCAGATTCGGAAAACTGAATCGTCCCACAGTAATTTGTAATGGCATTTTCTGTAATGATATTGTTGGAATTGAAGAACCCCATGGAAATTTTCTAAACAAAGAATTAATTTTCTGAAAATATTTTCCAGATATATGTATTGGAATTCCTCTCAGAATCTAAATTAATCTGGGAATAATATTTATTTTGAGAGTGTTCACTGTTCACCAAAGGGTGAGGTTTAATAACTCCCATCTATCAATATCTGAAAAAAACTTTCTATATATTTTACTAGACAATCTGTGACCGGCTGGGTCATAATTTCAGAGATATTTCCTTACCAGATTCCTCAGTGCCTTTAACAATGGCAGAGCTTCCAATGTACTTCCTTCACTGGAAAAGTTCTTAAAAATTCAGGGAGATATTCAGAGATGTATCTGGCTTGAAAATAGCCCACGTTGAACCGTATAGCACAGTCAAACATCAGGAGTAGCCCACAGGAAAAGTTTTATGACATTTTGTATTATGTCATAAAATGTTTTATCATAATTTATGTCATAAAATGCTTTATAAAATTTGCCAAATTTCAATTCCATGGGAGTCATGGGTCCGACTTTGGAGTAATTCCATAACTTAGTCTATTTGAGGGACCTTGGTTCAAAAACTGTTGCCCTACGATGCACCATTTCCCCCAGTTAAAGGTTACACTAAAACAGGAGAGTTTTAGTAGTATATAGATTTCTATTACATGCTACAAATTGAGTTATATCTTTTAGTATGCACGTACTAGATATCTAATGAATTTGGTACAAATACAGAATTGATATTCCTTAAATGGCTGGGTGACCAAATTTTCACCTATTGGCATCAATTCCGATTTGGATCAGTTTTCATAGAGTATCCTGCTATTTTACCAAAGGCATCTATCATCCGCATCAACACTGGAATAGTAGTGTGAGGTTTAGAAATAAACAAAAGAATGTCATCTTCAAATAAAACCAATTTGAGTTCAACCGAGTCGTGTACTACGGTCAAGGTATCGAGAAATTGGTATTTTAATGTCTCTTTATTCAGTGATAAAAATTTTGTACAACAAATGTGGGTAGAGACTTTACAATACTTTGATTTGAACTCAGGAACATCAAGTGTCCAAATTTTTGAATGGGAAGCATATAAAACATATCCGAGGTCAAATTATTGCTTATGCATCATACAAAAATAAGATTAAAAATAAAAGGGAAAATAACTTGAAAGATGAATTGAAACATTTATGGGCACATATGGTTAGATGACCATCTACTACTTTGGACAGAGAAATACAGAAAAAGAAATATGAACTAAATACTGTATCATATCAGACAGAATTCATGCTAACACGTCTATGACAGACATACAGGGAGAACAGTGAAAGACCTGGCAAGATTTGGATAATTGCTTAAAGCAAAAGAAAGATAGGGCAATGATTCCAACTATTAGAGGTGAAAGGGATGAAATATAGAAAACTTCAAAAGATATAAGTTGTCATTTTTTTAAGCACAACTCTGATTTGCATGGTTTGCCACTAGATGAATTCCGTAATGTGAAATATCTGCTCACATCGAAGGTTCTCCCTTGCTTCACAGCATCTCCCATCTTGCTTTCTTTTTGAGAAATCGGGTCCCCACAATCACTGACGCCCTTTCCATTTTCCATAAATGTATATGATTTCTCCCTTGTACAGATCCTGCTATGGGAAGTAAGGGATCTGCTGTGCCTGAAGCTCTTTCCACACTCCGTGCATCTATATGAGTTTTCCCCCCTATTTACTCATAGAGAGCAGAACAACTTACTTCCTTTTACGGGAAGTAAGGTTATCCCTGTCGTAGGTTTTCCCACATTTGTTACATTCATATGGTCTCTCTCCAGTGTGCATCCTTTTATGGGAAGCAAGATGGCTGCTCTCTCTGACGTTTTTCCCACATTCCATGCATTTATAAGCCCTTTCCACACTCCATGCATTTGTATGGTTTCTCTCCTGTGTGGAACTTTTTATGGGAAGGTAGGTGACTATTCTGTCTGAACTTTTTCCCACACTCCATAGATTTATATGGCTTTTTCCTCCCTGTGGGTCCTTTTATGGGAAGTGAGGGATGTGCTGTGCCTGAAGCTCTTTCCACACTCCTTGCATTTATATGGTTTTTCACCGGTGTGGATCCTTTTATGGGAAGCAAGATGGCTGCTCCCTCTGAATTTTTTACCACACTCCATGCATTTATAAGGTTTCTCTCCTGCGTGAATCATTTTATGGGAAGTAAGGGAACTACTCTGCCTGAAGCTCTTTCCACACTCCGTGCATTCATATGGTTTTTCCCCCGTGTGGGTCCTATTATGGGAAGTGAGGTTACCCCTGTTGAAGAAGCTTTTCCCACAATTGTTACAGTGATATGGTTTCTCTCCCGTGTGGATCCTTTTATGGGAAGTAAGGGAATTACTGTGCCTGAACCTCTTTCCACACTCTGTGCATTTATATGGCTTTTCCCCGGTGTGGATCATTTTATGGGAAGCAAGATTGCTCCTCTCTCTGAAGTTTTTCCCACACTCCATGCATTTATAAGCTTTCTCTCCTGTGTGGATCTTTTTATGGGAAGCAAGGGAACTACTCTGCCTGAAGCTCTTTCCACACTCCGTGCATTTATATGGTTTCTCTCCCGTGTGGGTCCTTTTATGGAAAGTGAGGGATATGTTCCGCGTGAAGCTCTTTCCACACTCCGTGCATTTATATGGTTTTTTCCCGGTGTGGATCCTTTTATGGGAAGCAAGATGGCTGCTATCTCTGAAGTTTTTCCCACACTCCATGCATTTATGAGGTTTCTCTCCCGTGTGGATATTTTTATGGGAAGTAAGGTGACTATTCCGTCTGAAGCTTTTCCCACACTCCGTGCATTTATATGGTTTTTCCCCAGTGTGGATCCTTTTATGGGAAGCAAGATGGCTGCTCTCTCTGAAGTTTTTCCCACACACCATGCAGTTATAAGGTTTCTCTCCCGTGTGGGTCCTTTTATGGAAAGTGAGCGATGTGCTGTGCCTAAAGCTCTTTCCACACTCCGTGCATTTATATGGTTTTTCCCCGGTGTGGGTCCTCTTATGGGAAGCAAGTTCCCTCCTCACTCTGAAGTTCTTACCACACTCCAGGCATTTATAAGGTTTCTCTCCCGTGTGGATCCTTTTATGAGAAGTACGGGAACTACTCTGCCTGAAGCTCTTTCCAGACGCCAAGCAAGCATAGGGTTTCTCCCTTGTGTGGATCCTTTCATGTGCTGTAAGGTTACTGCTCTTGCTTAAGTTTTTCTCACATTCCACCCAATCACATGGTTTCTCTGTTACGTACACTCTTTGCTGTAAGGTAAGAGGAAAGGTTTGACTGCAACTTTTTCCATTCACTCTGCGATTGTCCTGGTTCTTTTTAGTAAAATTTTTGCAGTTTTTATAGAAATCTGATTTATCTTTGAATAGTTTCCCTAAACGCTCTCGCCTTTTATTTCTCTTATCATTCGGAGGAATCGGGAATCCCTGGATTTCAACATGCAGAGAAGTGCGGGATTTATCATCTCTCTTGTCTGACTGATGTCCCTCATGCTTTCTTGGCCTCTGTGGCTTTCCAAAAATCTCTGCTTCTTCCTTTTCTTGCTTGCGTTTTTGTAATGGGACCATATCTGTCTGATGGTAATTTTTATTCTGAGCGCCGTCAACTGATGGAAAGAAAAAAAAGAAGGTATACCATTGAATGTTTAGGGCACAAACTGTGTGAATGTAGACCATTAGCTTCATCTCTTATTTCTCCAACACTTTCTTTTCTCTATACTTTGCTGAATACCAATTTATTTTGCATTGTGACACTGTCGCAAGGACAATCAGGTTGTGTTTTTGCCGTACTATTTCCTACATTTCATGTTTTTCTTCCTCTAACCAAACAAGGTCATCTTCCCTAAGACTGAACAAGGAGTACCTATGGGAAACAGAATCGTATGAAGGAGAATGGAAAGAGACTGAGATCATTGTATAAGGGGAGGCTTAGATCTGGTGAATCTTTGCCTTCCCAGTTTATTTATGTACTCATTCGGCTTATAAGCCTAATCATGAAGCAATTCAAGCAGACTTTTTGGAAGGCACTTTATGCATGGGCACATGAGGCATAAATACATCATTGGCATCTTCATCAAATGAAATGGAAAGCTGAGCCTGCTGAATGCACCTGGAGGCATACCTCTACAGCAGAGCTTTCCAAACTGTGTGTTGCGACACAAATGTGTGTCGCCCGGAAGCGGCGGCACGCACGTGCACAGGAGCAGCGGCAGTGGCGCGGCATCAGTGCTTCCGCATTTTAGCGGACGCTGCCACCGCTGCCGTACATGTGCACGCTGCCGCACGCCCCCCGCGCCACCCCATGCACGTAAGCGTCGCCGCACGCCCCCACTGTGCATGTGCACCCCCCGCGCTGCCGCCACCGCCGCCACTGATGTGTCGCCAGTGGCAGCACTTTGGAAAGCCCTGCTCTACAGGATAATGTGTGGGTGGACGCCTCTGCAGAAGCCAGGAGTCTCTCCCACAGGAGAGAAAGAGGCATGTCCACATAGCTTAAAGTGGCCAATAGGGATCAGAAGGAAGCAAGAGTCAGAAATCACATTATCTGCATAACATTATCTCCATGGCCAACATTTTGCTGGCAAAAAAGAGGCAACTTGTCTTTAAAACTGGAATAGCTTTCAGCTGCCTGAGTGGGCTGAAGCCGAGACAAAGGCCACATCAGCAGAACATTGCACAGAAAAACAGTTTCTGGAGAATGTTTCTGGCACAGTTCTGGGAAGATGAGTAAGAGCCCTTAATCTCTTCATGCGAAGATTACAAAAATTGAAACAATTGAATCCCACTCTAGAAATGGCCACATCTGAGCAAAGGTCAGGTAAAGGTTCCCCCCGCACATTTGTGCAGTCATGTCCGACACTAGGGGCCGGTGCTCATCTCCGTTTGTTAGCTGAAGAGCCAGCGTTGTCCGAAGACGCTTCCACAGTCATGTGGCCGGCGTGACGCATGCGGAACGCTGTTAACTACCCACCGAAGTGATGCCTATTCATCTACTTGCTATGCATGCTTTCGAACTGCCAGGTTGGCATGAGCTGGGGTGAGTGCGGGAGCTCCCTCCGTCACGCAGGGCTAGGGATTCGAACCTCCAAACTTGCAATCTTCCGATCAACAAGCCTGGCATCTTACCTGCTGAGCCACCACGCCCCTACATCTGAGCAGTTATTCGCAAATCTCTTATTTTCTTCAGAACCCGGGAAAAGTTTCTTCCCACCAGGAAAACATCCAGCTTGGAATTTTATGGAAGAAACAGCAGCAGCCTATCTCTTATTCAAACTAGTTCTTTAACAATTGGAAGCCAGGAAAGGCATTCTTACCCAGAGAAGCCACATTCCTAGAATTCTCCAGCATGACTTCTTCATGCAGAGCTTTTTGGTCAGAATCCAGGACAACCCACTCCTCTTCGGTAAAACACACAGCCACATCCTTGAAGGACACAGGACCCTGAAGGAGGACAAATATTTTTCCTATTAGCAGACATGGCACGAGGAGAGTTTAAAGTTCTCTCCCGTAACTCAAATCAGAAAAACCGGCAGAGCTCACAGCCTCTTCTTGGAGTGATACTTAAGATGAAACCTGTGAATGACCTTCAATGGAATCCGATAATAATATCTTTCCAAAGTGTTTGGCTAACATTGTTCAGCACTGCCTTCCATCCATCCATCCATCCCACTGAGGCTTTCCAGAACAAGATTTCTGAGAGGAAAGAGGTTCTATGGGGCACCTGTTAGACATTCTAGCCCATCATCTGTGGTGTTCCTCAAGAATCATTGCCATCCCCATTGAAAAGCTAGGCAAAACTGCTGACAGATCAGCCAGGGAATGGCATGGGAGCTGGACGATGTCCAAAACATGTGCAACCCAACCATTTGCCATTCTAGGAAAGGAGAAATCCGTGTCCGACCTGAGCTGGGACCAGATCTGTAGTTTCTGCTTCAGCATGAAGAGGAGATGCTTCCACAAGATCCAGCAATGTTGTTCTGCTCTCTATGAGTGAGTCAAAGGTGGTGGAAGAAGATGTATTAAAAACATGATCAATAAACTCTGCAGAGACACTATATACAAATCCCATTCTTGCCCACCAGCTCAAGGTTTAGGAGTAAAAGAATTCGTGAATACATCTGTCCAGAGAGTTGGGAACTTCACTGCATGCATAATGAACTACCCCCCCCCTCTTACCTGGCGACGTGGCCTGAGCTTGATCCTTTGCAGAGGCCACCTCCAACAGCAGCACCTGGGAGGACTTAGAGAGAGGCACCCTTGGTTTGGGCCTTTCAGCGACCAGATCCATCAAGGGCACCTGCATCGGAAACGACCGCCAGGAACAAAGAACAAAGGGAGTTTGGGACGCCCAAAGGAGTAGATTCTTGCCCAGGGCCCCAACATTTGGACCTGCCTCCCGCCCACCCACCACTGGACTGGAAGGAGGACTGGCTTCCTTCCTGCTTCTCCTGGGACATTATCCAGAAAGGACAACGGGGTTGCCTAAAGAGGATGCGAACCCCCTTCCTTCTATTGTTAGCTCCGGAAACGGCTCAAAGAGGGGCGTTTAAGGACGCCAAAGTACAGTCCCTCAGGCCATACTCCACTTGGAGTGCCAGGACGAAATGGGCTCCCACCTGCAGCTCTCCCTGCTTCTCGTCCTCAGCCTGGCTCAGGAGGAAGCCTTCGACCAGGGCCACCGCTTGGGAACTGGTTTCTGCTCCGCACTCCCTCACCCAGCTTCCCAGCTCCGGGGTCAGGATGGCCAGGAGTTGCTCCAGGATCACCAGGTCCAGGATCTCAGCCTTGCTGTGCTTCTCTGGCTTCAACCACTGACAACAAAGGTGGTGGAGCTGGCTGCAAACCTCTCGGGGCCCCAAGGTCTCCTGGTAGCGGACGTTCCTGAAGTGCTGCCGTGGCGAATCCCAAGGGATGCTCCCTTCCTTTGGCATGTTCTGTCCCGCTCTTCTCCAACGCTCCCCACAGCTCTTAACCCAAGCAGCGGGAGAGCCTTTTCCTGCTACGTTCTGCAAGTCCATTTTCCTTCTCGACTCAAAGGGAACGCCAAACACAGCTGCAAGGGACCTCCAAAACCACTTTAATTCATAGGCCCATCACTGCATGAATTGGACTTGCATCAAAGTAAAGCACCCATCTTTGATTAGAAGTTCTCTAAGAGACGCAGACTCTTCACGCACCCACAATATGCTTCCAATCTGAAGCAAAAAAGAAACAGCAAAACCAGCTGCGTTTTAGCGGGCAGCACCTGAATCAAACCCACAAGAGTTAAGTTTTACAGACCATCCTAAAGTCGTTCGGGGAGGCTTTTCGCTGGTCGTGCTGGCGGCCAGGCTGAAGCCTGCATGCAAAGAGTGGGGCCAAAATAACCGGTCCATTCATAGTCATGCGGAGCGTGCTCTCCCCTCCATTTGCTCGCAATGGGGCTTTGCAAGGGAAAAGTGTGCCCTTCTTCCCCGCAATGACCAGAGCTCCCCCCATTTTTCTAATTCTAATTCCATTTAAATACTCACATTTACTAAATGTTGGGATTTTCTTGCCGGACAGCCAACTCGACGGTCACTTTGGCTTGTTTTAAGAGCAAAGGCACGCCGGACTTCATTCCTGCGACCACTTCTCAGCGCTTCCCCTTCTTCGAAGGGTTAAAATAAGAGAGTACTTCTTCCCAGAGAGGAGAAATTCCAGCGGGAAATCATCGCTTCCCGTCCCCGCCTCTAGAACTCCCGTTACGCAAACACGTCGTCTCCGTGTGGCAGCCAATGCTGGCCGGCATGGGGCGCATGCTCATTTCCATTTGGAAGCTAGACAGATGCCAGGCGCTGCAAGATTCTCAGTAGGGAGCCGCCTGCTGGATTTTGCAGGCGGATCCTGGAGATTCTTCTCAGAGCGGGAGCGGGGGGTTCTGGGGAAGTACGCGCATTAGTGCAGATGCAGTAATTTGGTCTCCAACTGCGTTGTGCGAACAGCATTTTACAGTGCTGATAGATGTACGTGTTAGTATTAAGTACTTAATGAAAACGGTGCTGTTTTTTTGATGGTTCCCTCTTCCTGACTCCACTCCCTCCTCCCCGTGGAGCCCCTTGAAGGTCTGCAATTTAGCCAATTATTCCTACTTCTTTTTAGGCTATGGAAGACCACTTTGGGGCCTTTGATTTTTTTTTTTGCTGATCTTTCTTCATACAGCTGTCTTCATAATTTGTTTTAATGCTTAATTTGTATTATTGTTACCCAAGTTGAGTTTTTTAATTAAAAGAAAATGAAAAGCTAGAATCTGAATTTTAAATAAGCAAGTGTGGGAAGAAATTAAGATCTCTCCCCGCCTGCCATGTTGTTTCCTCCCAGAACACTGTCTTCCTGCCATTGCTTTCCTTCCTTGAGCAAGGTAGAAGGTTAAAGATTACAAAATAGAATGGGTTTGATGCAAAAGGAGCTACCAGAGATTAAAATGTGACAGGAAACCCAACTGTTTAGACAAAAGATTCCCTTCAGGTTTAATGAGAGACCTTGTAAAACGAAAAGGTCTCAGGGAAACATTCTTCTCCAGCCAAACAGATCTCCATAATCAAAAAACAAAAGATCCCTTCCAAGGTGAACATTCCAAGCTAGTCCAGCTTGGAACTGAGACTATCTGAGGACAGGAAACACAAACAGCAGGGAACCTGACCACAGAGCGCCTCCTCTCTCAACCCCAGTAAACTGCTCTTTCCTAGAATTCCTAGAGAGCGCCCCCTGCCAAGAAACCAACTAAGTGCGCCTTCTCAGAAGTCCCTAGAGCAGGGCTTTCCAAAGTGCCGCCGCTGGCAATACACCAGCGGTGGCGGCGGCGGTGGCAGTGCGGCGGCGGCGCGCGCACGACGGCGGCGCAGGGGGCGTGCGGCGGCATGAATGTGCACGGCGGCGGCAGCCTCCGCTAAAACGTAGAAGCACT
The DNA here is from genome assembly GCA_023362775.1 of Charina bottae. NCBI lineage: Eukaryota > Metazoa > Chordata > Lepidosauria > Squamata > Charinaidae > Charina > Charina bottae. The sequence continues at coordinate 33,866,395 of JALMGJ010000002.1, read as the reverse complement.
GATCCCGCGCTGCTGCCGCCGTGCACACGCGCGCCGCCGCTTCCGGGTGGTGTGGCGGGACACCACGCTGTGTGTGGCGACACACTTTTGTGTCGCGACACAGTTTTGAAAGCTCTGCTCTAGAGGGCAGGAACACTTTTGCGTAACAACAGACAAGTTTTCCTATATAGAGTTTGTGGGGAAAATACAGGTGTGGCTGCCTCCAACCAGCAGACTCTGTACATGCTCTTGGAAAATAAAATTATCTCTGTTCAAGCAATCGCCTAAACAATGCATTATTCCAAGGTTCCCCAAACTCTTCAGTTCATCGATCCCTTCATGAAGTTTCAGATTGTTCATTGACCCCCAAATATTTATTATATGAAAATAATTTAATATATACTACTTTAGGACTACTATTAATTATAAACAACAACAACATCAACCCCTTGGATAGTCACATTGTTATCCCAAAAAGCTCGGGACCTTTTACCTGACATGTGGGCCCAATAAACTAGGCTGACCATATTTCCTTGAGGCAAAAATGTCGCCGGACAAAGTGGGTTTCCAGGTGCAAGTCGTTAAGGAAACAAAAGGAAAAATGTCACCTGAACCAGACAGAGGAAGATGGGCCTGAGCACATGGAAACTCCTACCCCAAATCCATCAACAGCTACTAGGCTTGTAAATTAAGTAGCTGCCAGTCCTGTGAATCAACAAAGCAAGAACTTTTGGGGATAAAAGGGGTCTCAAAGCCCACCCACTCCTTGAGTCGCTCTTGGATCCAGACTTGGTGGCTTCCGTCCCACTAGCTAGTGCCTGGCAGCCTAGTTGGAAGGACGTGGGTAAGAGTGTGTGTGTGTGTGTGTGTGTGTGTGTGTAAGAGCAAATGTACCTTGCAACCAGTAAAGTTTTGCTGTTACTTTAAATTCACTGGGTCTCTGTGTATTACAAAGAACCTGTTGTGCCTCAGTGTTCGGTTGGAAGTTATTTGTGTGTGTAATCCTAATTATTTCCCCGGCTGTTGACCAGGGCTGTGTGTCTTGTCTGCTCAAGCCGCAGCTATCTGGAAAACCCAGGTAGAAAGCAAGGGGGGCAGACAGATCCGCGTGCCTCAACAGTGTGAGTGTGTGAGTGATTGACCATAAGCCGAACCTGGGAGCAGCGTTGTGTAACAAGAGAAACATCATTAAACATGTGCATGTTACAGCCACTGTCTATTATTATTATTATTATTATTATTATTATTATTATTATTATTATTATTATTTTAATATGAAAGATGAGCAATTCTTATTTATGGCTGAAAATGCAAGAAGACTCGCATCTGGAGCTTTCTCATTGTTGCCTTTCTGATCACCCTTCCTGTCCCAACAGTTTTTCTTTAAGTGACCATTCTTGCTACAAAAATAGCACTTGATGGTCCTCTTTCTTATTGAAAGGTTCCTCTGCTGCAGATCGCCATCTTTGCCCCGAGGCATCTTAGAAAAATAGACTGCCTCATTGTGGGTCTGTTTGCAATTTTTGTAGGAATCTTGTCTGCTGCACTCAGACTTTATTTCCTGAATTAAATCTGAAAGAGGTTGTCTTGATCCTCTATACAGTAACTAGCAGCAAAACTAGAAAAATGTTCAGGCAATGATCCCAATAAAAATCCAACTTGGATCCTGTTATCCAAAATCACATCACTGCAAGCAAGATTGTGCAGCAATGATTGAAAATTAGAAATATGCTCATCTATGTTTCCATTTTTCTGGAATTTCAAATTGGATAACTTCCTCACCAAATTAATAACTTGGGAATCACCTCCCTCTCCATAGAGTTTAAACAATTCCTCCATCATCCCTCTTGCAGTATCTCTGTGCTGAATTTGAACCAGCATTTATGCACTTAGGGAATTCATGATCAAGCCTTGGAGCTTAAGATCATTGGCCACCCAGCTTGCATATGCTGCTGAATCTGGACTAGGAGGATCTTCATTCAAAATATTACGCAGATTAAAAATCCTTGCCTGCCTTTCCACCCATATCTTCCAGGGATAAAACTCTCCGGGTTTTAGTTTAAAAATCACCGGACCGTGAGGCAGGAGCACATTGTCCATCTTGTCTAAGTAAAAATGATTTAAAAGTCACTTCAAAAAGAAAATTTTCTTTCCTTTTACTGTATGCTTTCTAATTCCTGATGTAAGAAACCTCTTCAGTAGCTAGACTGAATTATTATCTCACAAAAACAACAATGCTCATGCAAAACCAGCAAAAAAGAAAATTTCTGCTCAAAAAACAAAACATGGCAGGTATGAAAAGTAAGTACAAAAGAGTCCTTACGTTTATTCATTGCAGGTACATCATTTTTGGTAGATAAATGATGCCAATCGAAGAGAATGATTAATTCTATCATTTATTCTAGATAAATGATGTTCCATTTCTTCTTTCTGTTCCCTAAACTTAATTAACTCTTGCCCCTCATTGCTGGCAAGAGATGCATGTAGAAAGAGGGGAAAATCTCCTAGGCCCATCCATGGCCTAAGATGGAGCAGCACACAGCCGCGTGCTTTGCTCCCAGTCGAAGTAGGAGAGAGAGAGGAAGTGGGAGTGGCCAGAAACAGCTTCCTCAAAAGCATGGAGAGTTTGCATCCTAGAGCTTCCAGGAACATGAATGTTGAGCACCTAGATGTAAAGACTGTATTTCTGCATGGAGAGATAGAAGAGGAACTGTACATGCTACAACCTCCAGGCTTCGGCAATCCCAGTACACACCATCTTGTTTGCAAACTTCAGAAGGGGATTTATGGCCTGAGGCAAGCAGCCAGAGCATGGAACAAGAAGTAAAACCAAATACTTCTTGACCAGGGTTTTGTTCAAGGAAAGGCTGATCCCTGTCTATACACAAGACACAGAAATGGCAGAGAGGTGTACATTCTTTGTTATGTGGATGATTTAATGATCTGCCATAATAACAAAGGGGACTTTGATGAAATTGTATCCCATCTAAACAGAGAAGTAGAAGTCAGCATCTGGGCAATGCCAGCTACTACTTAGGGATACAGATCGAGAAGGAAGAAGATGGAAGCTTTCTTCTAAGCCAGGAGCAGAAAATCCTAGAACTGTTGGGGAGCCTAGGACTGCAAAATGCTAATCCTATGCCAATACCAAGGGAAACAGGTTTCCACAAGCAACAGGAATCTAGTGAACTCTTGTCAGATAACAATGGCTATAGAAGTGCCATAGGTAAGCTTCTGTATCTAGCCACCACTACTAGGCCAGACAGAGCAGCTGCAGTAGGCATTCTATGTAGAAAAACCAGCACACCCACACAGAGAGACTGGACTGGTATTAAGCGGGTGGGAAAGTGCCTGAAAGGGACTACACACCTGAAACTAAAGCTGCCAGCCACTGAGAATCCAAAACTAGTAGAGTTTACAGATGCAGATTGGGCAGAAAACATTGTTGACCGTAAATCCACTAGTGGGTATTTTTCTATGGGGGTGGAGCAATAAGCTGGGGAAGCCATAAGCAAGGCACAGTTGCACAGTCATCCACAGAGGCAGAATATGTGTCAGCAGCAGAAATATGCAATGAGGTTGTATGGCTCAAGCTACTGCTTGAAGACATGGGAATAGAGGAACCAATCCCTATTCAGATTTTTGAAGACAACCAAAGTTGTATTAGATTCTCACAATCAGAAAAGATTAATGGGAGGACTAAACACATTGATGTTAAGCATCATGCAGTGAAAGAACTGCAAGAATGAGGGATAGTCAAACTGGACTGTTGTCCCACAAGGAAAATGACTGCGGACATTCTCACGAAGCCATTGCCCAGAAGCAGTTACCCAGAACTGCAGGAGAAGTTGAACCTTGTGGACACTGAGACATGCTAACTTGAAAAAGGGGTGTCAGGATTATGGGGTCAACTCAGCATTGTCTCACAAGCATAGGGGAGGACTTTTCTACAGAAGCGTATCTCTACTGTGTTTGTGGGAGGTGCCTGGGTCACCTGACTTCCTGTTTCCTGCTTCTTCTTTGTCTGGGAGATCCGTTCTCCATCTTTCCTTCGTCCTATGCACATGTGCACACAGGAGGACCACATGGCTAACCACATTTTCTAACCTTCCAGACTCCAACACGAGGGACATACCTCAAGTTAGCAGAAAGGATTTCCAAGCTGAGTGAAAGAGAGCTTACAACTGATTACTTTTTCAAACATCAAACACCACACCACACAATCAGGGCACACACAAGCCTTTCCCATGATATTCATCAGTTTTCATCAATTCATGCTTTACCCATAGTTTCCCTATATATTCTAATAATAAAAGAAAAGGAAGATAGGATCCCAGTTCAGTCAAAACACACACTCTTTCTCCCAAGTCCCATCAAGCACATACAGTTTTTAGTTCCTTGCTTGCAACTAAGAGATCAGACAAACAGCCCTGGTCAGCATAGGGGAGATTTATACAAACTTACACACATACAAGTGTAGCCCAGTTGGAGGGGGGAAAACATCATGAAAACCAAACCAGGGGAGATAGAAACACACAGAGATAGAAAGAGTGTCTCGTGTATACACACACAACCTTTCATGGGAAATCAATTTTCTTCCCCCTTTCCCTTTCCAAGGGTGGCAAACATTCAAGATGGCATGTACATATCATGCAATAAAGATTATGTGGTAAACAACAAGCAACAAAACCCTCAAATTTCTTCTTGTATGTACTCAACTTACAAAACATACAAAAAACTTACACAACTACAGGAAGTGCAAATAACTGGACACGATTAAATCCCATGTCCAACCACTCACAGTAAATAACAGAAAGCGTTGCATAGCCAAAAAGGTGGAAGACCCGCAACCTGGCCAGAGCTATGGATTTCCAAAAATTCGAAGCATTCCCTTACTGTGGAGAAATTTAACTCCTAAAGGGACAAACTCACATAGTTTTTTTCCCCCAAACTTTCTCTCTTCAGCCCAAGACAGATGTTCATGTTAAACATACATACATGGGCACACACAAACACACAACCTGCACCAATTCCCTCAACAAATATACGCTCTTGTTGTTGTTGTTTCGTCGTTTAGTCGTGTCCGACTCTTCGTGACCTCATGGACCATAGCACGCCAGGCCTTCCTGTCCTCCACTGTCTCCCGGAGTTTACTCAAATTCATGTTCATTACATCGGTGATACTATCTAACCATCTCATCCTCTGCCGTCCCCTTCTCCTTTTGCCTTCAGTCTTTCCCAACATCAGGGTCTTTTCAGTGAGTCTTCTCTTCGCATTAGGTGGCCAAAGTATTTGAGCTTCAGCTTCACTATCTGTCCTTCCAATGAGCAGTCAGGGTTGATTTCTTTTAGGATTGACTGATTTGACCTCCTTGCAGTCCAAGGGACTCCCAAGAGTCTTCTCCAGCACCACAGTTTGAAAGCATCAACTCTTTGGTGCTCAGCCTTCCTTATGGTCAAACTCTCACAGCCATACATTACTACTGGGAAAACCATAGCTTTAATTACACGGACCTTTGTTGGCAAGGTGATGTCTCTGCTTTTTAATATGCTGTCTAGGTTTGCCATAGCTTTCCTCCCAAGGAGCAAGCGTCTTTTAATTTCATGGCTGCAGTCACCGTCTGCGGTGATCTTGGAGCCCAAGAAAATAAAATCTGTCACTGCTTCCATTTCTTCCCCTTCTATTTGCCAGGAAGTGATGGGACCAGATGCCATGATCTGAGTTTTTTTAATGTTGAGTTTCAAGCCAGCTTTTGCACTCTCCTCTTTCACCCTCATCAAGAGACTCTTTAGTTCCTCTTCACTTTCTGCCATTTGGGTGGTATCGTCGGCATATCTGAGGTTGTTGATATTTCTCCCGGCAATCTTAACTCCGGCTTGTGATTCATCCAGCCCGGCATTTCTCATGATGTACTCTGCATATAAGTTAAATAAGCAGGGTGATAATATACAGCCTTGTCGTACTCCTTTCCCAATTTTGAACCAGTCGGTTGTTCCATGTCCGGTTCTAACCGTTGCTTCTTGACCCGCATACAGATTTCTCAGGAGACAGGTAAGGTGGTCTGGTACTCCCATCTCTTTAAGACTTTGCCACAGTTTGTTGTGATCCACACAATCAAAGGCTTTAGTGTAGTCAATGAAGCAGAAGTAGATGTTTTTCTGGAACTCTCTTGCTTTTTCCATGATCCAGCGAATGTTGGCAATCTGATCTCTAGTTCCTCTGCCTCTTCGAAACCCAGCTTGCACTTCTGGTAGTTCTCGGTTCACATACTGCTAAAGCCTAGCTTGTAGGATTTTGAGCATAACCTTGCTAGCATGTGAAATGAGCACAATTGTATGGTAGTTTGAACATTCTTTGGCATTGCCCTTCTTTGGAATAGTAATGTAAACTGACATTTTCCAATCCTGTGGCCACTATTGAGTTTTCCAAATTTGTTGGCATATTGAGTGCAGTACTTTAACAGCATCATCTTTCAGGATTTTAAATAGCTCAGCTGGGATACTGTCTTATCTGCTAGCTTTGTTGTTAGTAATGCTTCCTAAGGCCCACTTGACTTCACTCTCTAGGATGTCCGGCTCAAGGTCAGTGACCACACCATCGTATTTATCAGGGATATTAAGATATTTCTTGTATAGTTACTCTGTGTATTCTTGCCACCTCTTCTTAATCTCTTCTGCTTCTGTTAGGTCCCTGCCTTTTTTGTCCTTTAACATGCCCATCTTTGCACAAAACATTCCCCTGATCTCCGATTTTCTTGAAGATATCTCTAGTCTTCCCCATTCTATTGTTTTCCTAAAGTTCTTTGCATTGTTCATTTAAGAAGGCCTTCTTATCTCTCCTTGCTATTCTCTGGAAATCTGCATTCAGTTGGTTATATCTTTCCCTTTCTCCCTTGCTTTTTGCTTTCCTTCTTTCCTCAGCTATTTGTAAAGCCTCATCAGACAGCCACTTTTCTTTCTTGCCTTTCTTTTTCTTTGGGATGGTTTTAGTTGCTGCCTCCTGTACAATGTTAAGAAACTCCATCCATAGTTCTTCAGGCACTCTGTCTACCAGATCTAATCCTTTATTCCTCACCTCCACTGTATATTCATAAGGGATATGATTTAGGTCATACCTGAATGGTCTAGTGGTTTTCCCTATGTTCTTCTATTTAAGCCGAAATTTTGCAATAAAAAGCTCATGATCAGAGCCATAGTCAGCTCCAGGTCTTGTTTTTGCTGATTGTATAGAGCTTCTCCATCTTTGGCTGCAAAGTATATAATCAGTCTGATTTCGGTATTGACCATCTGGTGATGTCCATGTGTAGAGTCATCTCTTGTGTTGTTGGAAAAGAGTGTTTGCTATGACCAGCGTGTTCTCTTGACAAAACTCTATTAGCCTTTGCCCTGCTTCAATTTGTACTCCAAGGCCGAACTTGCCTGTTATTCCGGTTATTTCTTGACTTCCTACTTTAGCATTCTAGTCCCCTATGATGAAAACGACCTCTTTTTTTGGTGTTAGTTCTAGAAGGTGTTGTAGGTCTTCATAGAACCGGTCAACTTCAGCTTCTTCGGCATCAGTGGTTGGGGCATAGACTTGGATTACTGTGATGTTGAATGGTTTGCCTTGGATTTGAACTGAGATCATTCTGTCATTTTTGGTCACCTGAATTAAATTCACCCATTCCTGTCCATTTTAATTCACTGATTTCCAAGATGTTGATGTTCAATCTTGTCATCTCATGTTTGACCACATCCAACTTTACTTGATTCATAGATCTTACATTCCAGGTTCCAATGCAGTATTGTTCTTTACAGCATCGGACTTTCCTTCCACTTCCAGACACATCCACAACTGAGCGTCCCTTTGGCTTTGGCCCAGCCGCTTCACTCTTTCTGGAGCTACTCGGAATTGCCCTCCGCTCTTCCCCAGTAGCATATTGGACACCTTCTGACCTGAGGGGCTCATCTTCTGGCATCATATCTTTTAGCCTTTTGATACTGTCCATGGGGTTTTCTTGGCAAGGATACTGGAGTGGTTTGCCATTTCCTCCTCCAGTGGACCACGTTTTGTCAGAACTCTCCGTCATGACCTGTCCGTCTTGACCTGACTTCATTGAGTTACCAAAGCCCCTTCGCCACAACAAGGCAGTGATCCAGGAAGGGGCAAATACATCCATGAAGGGGCAAATATACATACAAATGTACAAAAATACTTACAAACAGAAAATGTTTTGGTTACAGATGCTTACATAAAGAAACCTCTCTCAACAATACAAATATTTGAGCTAATTGGCATGATCATGTTTTAAGTGTTGTTTTAAACGTTTAGGTTTATCATAGAGGAAAGTACCCTAGCTTGGCCGGATTTCATTACCGCTTGAATCCACGTATTCATTCCATTCCAGATATAGCTGCCATGCACGGCTTTTTCATACCCGCTTGGGTAGGCAATTGCCCCTGGTCCCAAGCCAACAAAAGCTTCCCCAAAAGAGAACTTGATGGGGTCTTAGAGTTCCCCATCTTACTACCGCCCTAAGCATGACACGCGTGTCCACCAGGTTTGGGGTGCACCTGACCGCCTGGAGACTTCCTAACAAAGTACTGGTCCTCCACGCGCTTCTCTTTTCCCTGGGCCGGACCCTTTAGCAATTTGGAGCGGCAAATTTTGCCCAGTTATGGTTCACTCACACAACCTTTTGCAACCCTGTTGAGGCACACAGATCAACTGGTCCCACCGGCTATCCAGGCTTCTCTGGTCATCACCCAAAAGGGCTAGCAGAGACCTAGTGGTGTCTTGAAACAGCGGACACACAGCCTTGGCCAGCGGGTGGTTTTATCAACAAAGGGTATCATTCACACACACACATTCACCAGGCACACAAAAGACAAGAATATTACAGGTACTTACCAACTATGAAGTGAACTAATTGATGCAACCATTTGGCATAAGACCAAAATTCCCTTCACTACCTCCCAGGTCGATTCACCAGGAAGACACCTCCCTTCGGGCAAATAGCCCGATGCCGGCAGGGTGTGACTATCCCAAGACTTGGCCCATCAGGTGAGCTCAGGGCTCCTGGCTGGCTTACCAAAACTGTTAGAATTTTTTATTTCCTTACCAAGTTCGTTTCTGAGCCGGGGCCAAAGAAACAGGCAGTTGCATGAAATGAAGTTCTTTATTCTTCACCCAAGAGCAAAAGCAATGACAGGGAGCTGTTAGGTGGGCGATCACACAGGACCCCCTCCTTGCAGCACATTATATACATTCCATTCAACTCCTCCTTTAGAATACCACCCCTTACTCCACCAGAGCATCATTCCATATTAGGAACTTCCTTCCTTCACTCTATCTTAACATTATTCCATATAAGGGATGTCCTTCCATCCTTGCTAGGGCCCCTTGACTGTTATTAAACAATATCTTCCAAGCTATCCTTGGAATGTACACCTTAACTTGTTTCTATGCACACAGCTATCTATCAAGGCCTCTTAGAAAGGAAGAGTAAGAAAGGCAACACAACTCTTCAAAGAAATAAAACATGGTTTCAGAGCCATAATAAAAGTGCAAATGATCTAATATATTAATACTAAATATAAAATATATTTGTATGCAAGTTTGATATATGTAGGATCACTCTCTTGACAATCTTTCAAATGGACACGCAGAGGATTGGGATCTGAATTTGATGGGATAGCTTGGAAAAGTTCATAGCATAACATTCTCTTCAAATCAGCTGGATCAGCCAACAAGAATCATCATCATCATCATCATCATCATCATCATCATCATCATCATCATCATCATCCACTCCTTTAAAAATACAGTAATTGAAAATTAATCTTGTTTGGATTGGAGGGTTGTAATATAATTGGTACCTTATTCTCTCTGAGGGCACTGTCATAGTTAACCCTTTGATTACACCACTTTTGAGAAGCAGAAAGAATTACTTGCTTATTTTTTATATCCTTCACCATCCTCAGCTTATTCTGGGTTGGTTCTCATGACACAATCTCTCTAGTTCGGTCAGAACTCTTCCTTGGACAGCTTTCTCCAGCCTTCTACGTGTTATGTTTTCCAGAGCATTAGTTTTTCTGCAGCCACAGTGGCTTCAACTGCTATCTTCCTCGGTTTTCTCCTTGGAACTATTTGTGGTTGCCCCATTTGCTGTTCCTGTTTACGAACTCCTGTCCACCTGGAGCTTTTTCCTGGTGGCTGTTTTTGCACAGAATTGTTGGAGTCCCCTTCATACTTCCCTTATACCAGTCTCTTGCCTATCATCCCACCGTATATTATTCTGGGGATTTATTTTCTGCTACCCCATCACCACCACCACACATGCTTCCACAACTGGGAACACCTTATGAATGGCAGGAGGTATTTAGTTGCCATTCCTACCTCCTCACTCTTTATTTGGAGCAATGGAGGAGCACTTAACCACAATTAATCCAAGGATACCCTCTGTGATAACCATAACCTCAGCAAATGTCTTGGCTGAATGACACACTAAACCTGATGATCCTATAGTTTAAGCATGTCATGAGGATCTAATCAGAAAGATTCATCCCACAATGAGATAGCCCGGTAACCATGGTTTGTTGGTCCATAGATGGCCTTTATGGCATTAAAAAAGCCCCGTGCCCCTAGTTTGGAGGAAGTCAGTAAAGCCACTAAACAAATGAAAAATAACAAAGCTAGTGGACCTGATGGGATTCCTGCTGAAGTCTTTAAAGAAGGCGGGCCTGAACTTACACAACAACTTCATAAGCTCATCGAAAAAATCTGGATGAGGGAGGAGATTCCAGCAGACTTTAGGGATGCCATAATTATTACTCTCTTTAAAAAGGGTGATAGAACAGACTGTGGAAACTATCGAGGCATCTCCCTTCTAGCCACAGCAGGCAAAATCCTGGCAAAGATCATCGCAAACCGTCTCCTATCTGTATCAGAAGACATCCTCCCTGAAACGCAAAATGGCTTCCGCCCTTCCAGGGGAACAGTGGATATGATCTTCACTGCACGACAGCTTCAAGAAAAATGCAAGGAGCAAAACTGCCCTCTGTACATGGCGTTTATTGATCTGAATAAAGCTTTTGATACTGTAAATCGTACTGCTCTCTGGACCATCCTTCTGAAAATCGGATGCCCTGATAAATTTGTGAACATCTTGCGGTTACTCCATGACGACATGATGGCAATAATCCTGAAAAACAATGGCTCTCAAAGCGATCCATTTAAAGTGGAATCCGGCATTAAACAGGGATGTGTTATTGCTCCAACCTTATTCGCTATCTTCATCGCTATGATTATGCACCTTCTTGAAGAGAAACTTCCTACTGGTGTAGAAATTATATATCGAACAGATGGAAAGCTTTTTAATCTTAGTAGGCTGAAAGCAAAAAATAAGGTAATTGCAACTTCTGTTATAGAACTTCAATATGCTGATGATAACGTAGTCTGTGCACACTCCGAGGAAGATCTTCAAACTATCCTAAACATCTTTGCAGAAGCATATGAAAAACTCGGCCTCTCGATTAACATTAAAAAAACCAAAGTGCTTTACCAGCAAGTTCGAACCAATCCCTCTGCAGCGCCATCAATCCAGATTAAAGGTGTGTCACTAGAAAATGTCGATCACTTTTCTTATCTCGGCAGCCATCTATCTACAAAAGCCGACATCGACGCTGAAATTCAGCATCGCCTGAGCTCTGTGAGTGTAGCTTTCTCCCGAATGAAGCGTAGAGTGTTTGAGGATCGGGACATTCTCAGGGAGACCAAAATGCTTGTTTACAAAGCCATTGTACTACCAACCCTTCTGTACGCCTGTGAAACATGGACCCTCTACAAACGCCACCTCCAACTTCTTGAAAGATTCCATCAACGCTGCCTCCGAAAAATTCTGCAAATTACTTGGGAAGATAGGCGGACTAATGTTAGCGTATTAGAAGAAGCGAAAACCACCAGCATTGAAACAATGATCATCCAACATCAACTTTGCTGGACCGGTCATGTTGTTCGAATGCCTGACCATCGTCTTCCAAGCAGCTACTTTACTCCCAACTTAAGAATGGAAAACGGAATATTGGTGGACAGCAAAAGAGATTCAAAGATACTCTCAAAGCTAATTTAAAAAAATGTAATATCAGCATTGAGAACTGGGAAGCCCTAACTCATGAGCGTTTCAATTGGAGGTCATCCTTTATTAATGGCGCTATGGACTTTGAAGAAGCATGAGTACAGGGCGAAAGGGAGAAAAGAGCTAAAATGAAGGCACGTCAGGCAAACTCTCATCATGACCGTCTCCCACCCGGAAACCTATGCCCTCATTGTGGGAGGTTGTGCGGATCCAGAATTGGCCTTTATAGCCACTTACGGATCCACCGTTAAAATTTTACCTTTGGAAGACAATCTTACTCAGCTACGAGTGATCGCCAATGCTAGCCCAGTAACGTTCCTCTCTGTTATGACCTCCTTTCTCGAACTCCAGCTGTTCCACCACACTGCATCTCAGCTGCACAAATCCAGAGGAGGGCTAGATGGCGGCCTAGACATACAAATTCTTAATTATTTACTGCCACCTAGTGCTTAGGCAATCGAGGAATCAATTTGTATACCTTCATGAATTAAACAAAAGTCTGTGGCAGGAAAGAATAAAGAAAAAAAGTGCACCAGACTATTGTACCTGGCAACTGGTGAGGTTCTCGTGGAGGATCCTGTTGGGTGGGCTGGAATTTCAGCTGAGGGAAACCACCACAAATCTCCGCCCTTAGACGGTGGCACCTTGAGGCTGAATAGGCAACAATGCAGCACAGACCCATCCCAGGTGCACAGGAAGGCAGGACACTGTGGGGGCTGCAGGATTTCTTGGATGAGAAGGGAGCATGAAAAGGCAGCTGTGTGGACCGGTTCCTAACCCTGATGGGCGTTCAAGCCCATTCGCAGAAACGAAAGCCCATCACTATGTTTGGACATAATGTGGAAAACGCCTCCCCGCCTTAATGGGGGGAGGGGGGACGAGTCTGAGACCTTTGCCTTGGATCCCAAAAAGCTTTACTTACCTCAATGTGTTGTGTGAACAGGTTCTACAGATTGTATTTCACGGTGTGTATGTGTTAGTCTGGTCAAAATGATGCTGTTTTTGACGCATCCCACTGTACACCTCTGCATTTAGGTATAGAGGTGTGCTTCCAGTTCATTTCATGGATCGTCTTCCTCACGGCTGTTAAGCGAACTATGTGGTCGTTAAGTGAATCACATGAATCCCTATTGATTTTGCTTGCCAGAAGCCGGCCGGGAAAGTAAAAAATGGCGATCACTTGACCACAGGATACTGCGACGGTCATGTGAACCGGTTGCCAAGAGTCCAAATTGTGATCACGTGACCATGGGGATGCTGCGACGGTCGTTAAGTGTCAGCACTGTTGTAAGTCTGAACCATCACTAAACGAATGGTCATTAAGTGAGGACTACCTGTATGTAGAAGCTGAAGCTCAAATACTTTGGCCACCTAATGCGAACAGAGGACTCACTGGAAAAGACCCTGATGCTGGGGAAGACTGAAGGCAAAAGGACAAGGGGACGGCAGAGGATGAGATGGCTAGACAGCATCACCGATGTAATGAACATGAATTTGAGTAAACTCCTGGAGACAGTGGAGGACAGGAAGGCCTGGCGTGCTATGCTTAATGAGGTCACGAAGAGTCGGACACGACTAAACGACTGAACAACAACAACAACAACAACCTGTATGTACCTAGGCCTCTATCATATTTTTGCTTATGTTATAATTATTAAATATTTGTTTTTCCAGATCTTAGGATTCATTTACTTATTTTATACTATTTACTTCATTAAATCTCGGGGCCACCCAACTTCAAAAAACCCTGGGAGGCTTACACTTTTAAAAGTAAAGAAAGTAAAATAAAAGGTCCTGTACATCTGGAGGGGGGAAAAACAGAACATGCCCAAGAAAATCCAATAGGGACTCAACCACCACCTACCCCACAAGACTGGGAGAACAGGCAGGCTCCAAGCACTTTCAAAACATCAGAAGGTGGGAGCCACGTGGAACGCAGCAGGGATGCTGTTCCATTTAACTGTGTTTGGATTCAAATCGTGTTCAGTGGATACAAAATAAATTAAACTCCCTATCGCTTAGAGCAGTGTTTTTCAAACTTGGTAACTTGAAGAGGTGTGGACTTCAACTCCCAGAATTCCCCAGCTACCCAGGGAATTCTGGGAGTTGAAGTCCACACTTCTTCAAGTTGCCAAGTTCAAAAAACACTGCCTTAGAGCGGTAATACTGTCCATCCAACTAAAGGGGCTACATATGTCTATTCCAAAGTTGCCCAAATCAGAAAATTGACAGCAATTGTTGGCTTCCAGTGTTTAATACTTGACAATAGGTAAGCATGGAGATATACTTCCAGATTCGGAAAACTGAATCGTCCCACAGTAATTTGTAATGGCATTTTCTGTAATGATATTGTTGGAATTGAAGAACCCCATGGAAATTTTCTAAACAAAGAATTAATTTTCTGAAAATATTTTCCAGATATATGTATTGGAATTCCTCTCAGAATCTAAATTAATCTGGGAATAATATTTATTTTGAGAGTGTTCACTGTTCACCAAAGGGTGAGGTTTAATAACTCCCATCTATCAATATCTGAAAAAAACTTTCTATATATTTTACTAGACAATCTGTGACCGGCTGGGTCATCATTTCAGAGATATTTCCTTACCAGATTCCTCAGTGCCTTTAACAATGGCAGAGCTTCCAATGTACTTCCTTCACTGGAAAAGTTCTTAAAAATTCAGGGAGATATTCAGAGATGTATCTGGCTTGAAAATAGCCCACGTTGAACCGTATAGCACAGTCAAACATCAGGAGTAGCCCACAGGAAAAGTTTTATGACATTTTGTATTATGTCATAAAATGTTTTATCATAATTTATGTCATAAAATGCTTTATAAAATTTGCCAAATTTCAATTCCATGGGAGTCATGGGTCCGACTTTGGAGTAATTCCATAACTTAGTCTATTTGAGGGACCTTGGTTCAAAAACTGTTGCCCTACGATGCACCATTTCCCCCAGTTAAAGGTTACACTAAAACAGGAGAGTTTTAGTAGTATATAGATTTCTATTACATGCTACAAATTGAGTTATATCTTTTAGTATGCACGTACTAGATATCTAATGAATTTGGTACAAATACAGAATTGATATTCCTTAAATGGCTGGGTGACCAAATTTTCACCTATTGGCATCAATTCCGATTTGGATCAGTTTTCATAGAGTATCCTGCTATTTTACCAAAGGCATCTATCATCCGCATCAACACTGGAATAGTAGTGTGAGGTTTAGAAATAAACAAAAGAATGTCATCTTCAAATAAAACCAATTTGAGTTCAACCGAGTCGTGTACTACGGTCAAGGTATCGAGAAATTGGTATTTTAATGTCTCTTTATTCAGTGATAAAAATTTTGTACAACAAATGTGGGTAGAGACTTTACAATACTTTGATTTGAACTCAGGAACATCAAGTGTCCAAATTTTTGAATGGGAAGCATATAAAACATATCCGAGGTCAAATTATTGCTTATGCATCATACAAAAATAAGATTAAAAATAAAAGGGAAAATAACTTGAAAGATGAATTGAAACATTTATGGGCACATATGGTTAGATGACCATCTACTACTTTGGACAGAGAAATACAGAAAAAGAAATATGAACTAAATACTGTATCATATCAGACAGAATTCATGCTAACACGTCTATGACAGACATACAGGGAGAACAGTGAAAGACCTGGCAAGATTTGGATAATTGCTTAAAGCAAAAGAAAGATAGGGCAATGATTCCAACTATTAGAGGTGAAAGGGATGAAATATAGAAAACTTCAAAAGATATAAGTTGTCATTTTTTAAAGCACACCTCTGATTTGCATGGTTTGCCACTAGATGAATTCCGTAATGTGAAATATCTGCTCACATCGAAGGTTCTCCCTTGCTTCACAGCATCTCCCATCTTGCTTTCTTTTTGAGAAATCGGGTCCCCACAATCACTGACGCCCTTTCCATTTTCCATAAATGTATATGATTTCTCCCTTGTACAGATCCTGCTATGGGAAGTAAGGGATCTGCTGTGCCTGAAGCTCTTTCCACACTCCGTGCATCTATATGGGTTTTCCCCCCTATAGGTCCTTTTACGGGAAGTAAGGTTATCCCTGTCGTAGGTTTTCCCACATTTGTTACATTCATATGGTCTCTCTCCAGTGTGCATCCTTTTATGGGAAGCAAGATGGCTGCTCTCTCTGAAGTTTTTCCCACATTCCATGCATTTATAAGCCCTTTCCACACTCCATGCATTTGTATGGTTTCTCTCCTGTGTGGAACTTTTTATGGGAAGGTAGGTGACTATTCTGTTTGAACCTTTTCCCACACTCCATAGATTTATATGGCTTTTTCCTCCCTGTGGGTCCTTTTATGGGAAGTGAGGGATGTGCTGTGCCTGAAGCTCTTTCCACACTCCTTGCATTTATATGGTTTTTCACCGGTGTGGATCCTTTTATGGGAAGCAAGATGGCTGCTCCCTCTGAAATGTTTACCACACTCCATGCATTTATAAGGTTTCTCTCCTGCGTGAATCATTTTATGGGAAGTAAGGGAACTACTCTGCCTGAAGCTCTTTCCACACTCCGTGCATTCATATGGTTTTTCCCCCGTGTGGCTCCTTTTATGGGAAGTGAGGTTACCCCTGTTGAAGAAGCTTTTCCCACAATTGTTACAGTGATATGGTTTCTCTCCCGTGTGGATCCTTTTATGGGAAGTAAGGGAATTACTGTGCCTGAACCTCTTTCCACACTCTGTGCATTTATATGGCTTTTCCCCGGTGTGGATCATTTTATGGGAAGCAAGATTGCTCCTCTCTCTGAAGTTTTTCCCACACTCCATGCATTTATAAGCTTTCTCTCCTGTGTGGATCTTTTTATGGGAAGCAAGGGAACTACTCTGCCTGAAGCTCTTTCCACACTCCGTGCATTTATATGGTTTCTCTCCCGTGTGGGTCCTTTTATGGAAAGTGAGGGATATGTTCCACGTGAAGCTCTTTCCACACTCCGTGCATTTATATGGTTTTTTCCCGGTGTGGATCCTTTTATGGGAAGCAAGATGGCTGCTATCTCTGAAGTTTTTCCCACACTCCATGCATTTATGAGGTTTCTCTCCCGTGTGGATATTTTTATGGGAAGTAAGGTGACTATTCCGTCTGAAGCTTTTCCCACACTCCGTGCATTTATGTGGTTTTTCCCCAGTGTGGATCCTTTTATGGGAAGCAAGATGGCTGCTCTCTCTGAAGTTTTTCCCACACACCATGCAGTTATAAGGTTTCTCTCCCGTGTGGGTCCTTTTATGGAAAGTGAGCGATGTGCTGTGCCTAAAGCTCTTTCCACACTCCGTGCATTTATATGGTTTTTCCCCGGTGTGGGTCCTCTTATGGGAAGCAAGTTCCCTCCTCACTCTGAAGTTCTTACCACACTCCAGGCATTTATAAGGTTTCTCTCCCGTGTGGATCCTTTTATGAGAAGTACGGGAACTACTCTGCCTGAAGCTCTTTCCAGACGCCAAGCAAGCATAGGGTTTCTCCCTTGTGTGGATCCTTTCATGTGCTGTAAGGTTACTGCTCTTGCTTAAGTTTTTCTCACATTCCACCCAATCACATGGTTTCTCTGTTACGTACACTCTTTGCTGTAAGGTAAGAGGAAAGGTTTGACTGCAACTTTTTCCATTCACTCTGCGATTGTCCTGGTTCTTTTTAGTAAAATTTTTGCAGTTTTTATAGAAATCTGATTTATCTTTGGATAGTTTCCCTAAACGCTCTCGCCTTTTATTTCTCTTATCATTCGGAGGAATCGGGAATCCCTGGATTTCAACATGCAGAGAAGTGCGGGATTTATCATCTCTCTTGTCTGACTGATGTCCCTCATGCTTTCTTGGCCTCTGTGGCTTTCCAAAAATCTCTGCTTCTTCCTTTTCTTGCTTGCGTTTTTGTAATGGGACCATATCTGTCTGATGGTAATTTTTATTCTGAGCGCCGTCAACTGATGGAAAGAAAAAAAAGAAGGTATACCATTGAATGTTTAGGGCACAAACTGTGTGAATGTAGACCATTAGCTTCATCTCTTATTTCTCCAACACTTTCTTTTCTCTATACTTTGCTGAATACCAATTTATTTTGCATTATGACACTGTCGCAAGGACAATCAGGTTGTGTTTTTGCCGTACTATTTCCTACATTTCATGTTTTTCTTCCTCTAACCAAACAAGGTCATCTTCCCTAAGACTGAACAAGGAGTACCTATGGGAAACAGAATCATATGAAGGAGAATGGAAAGAGACTGAGATCATAGTATAAGGGGAGGCTTAGATCTGGTGAATCTTTGCCTTCCCAGTTTATTTATGTACTCATTCGGCTTATAAGCTGCCTAATCATGAAGCAATTCAAGCAGACTTTTTGGAAGGCACTTTATGCATGGGCACATGAGGCATAAATACATCATTGGCATCTTCATCAAATGAAATGGAAAGCTGAGCCTGCTGAATGCACCTGGAGGCATACCTCTACAGCAGAGCTTTCCAAACTGTGTGTTGCGACACAAATGTGTGTCGCCCGGAAGCGGCGGCACGCACGTGCACAGGAGCAGCGGCAGTGGCGCGGCATCAGTGCTTCCGCATTTTAGCGGACGCTGCCACCGCTGCCGTACATGTGCACGCTGCCGCACGCCCCCCGCGCCACCACCATGCACGTAAGCGTCGCCGCACGCCCCCACTGTGCATGTGCACCCCCCCCGCGCTGCCGCCACCGCCGCCACTGATGTGTCGCCAGTGGCAGCACTTTGGAAAGCCCTGCTCTACAGGATAATGTGTGGGTGGACGCCTCTGCAGAAGCCAGGAGTCTCTCCCACAGGAGAGAAAGAGGCATGTCCACATAGCTTAAAGTGGCCAATAGGGATCAGAAGGAAGCAAGAGTCAGAAATCACATTATCTGCATAACATTATCTCCATGGCCAACATTTTGCTGGCAAAAAAGAGGCAACTTGTCTTTAAAACTGGAATAGCTTTCAGCTGCCTCAGTGGGCTGAAGCCGAGACAAAGGCCACATCAGCAGAACATTGCACAGAAAAACAGTTTCTGGAGAATGTTTCTGGCACAGTTCTGGGAAGATGAGTAAGAGCCCTTAATCTCTTCATGCGAAGATTACAAAAATTGAAACAATTGAATCCCACTCTAGAAATGGCCACATCTGAGCAAAGGTCAGGTAAAGGTTCCCCCCGCACATTTGTGCAGTCATGTCCAACACTAGGGGCCGGTGCTCATCTCCGTTTGTTAGCTGAAGAGCCAGCGTTGTCCGAAGACGCTTCCACAGTCATGTGGCCGGCGTGACGCATGCGGAACGCTGTTAACTACCCACCGAAGTGATGCCTATTCATCTACTTGCTATGCATGCTTTCGAACTGCCAGGTTGGCATGAGCTGGGGTGAGTGCGGGAGCTCCCTCCGTCACGCAGGGCTAGGGATTCGAACCTCCGAACTTGCAATCTTCCGATCAACAAGCCTGGCATCTTACCTGCTGAGCCACCACGCCCCTACATCTGAGCAGTTATTCGCAAATCTCTTATTTTCTTCAGAACCCGGGAAAAGTTTCTTCCCACCAGGAAAACATCCAGCTTGGAATTTTATGGAAGAAACAGCAGCAGCCTATCTCTTATTCAAACTAGTTCTTTAACAATTGGAAGCCAGGAAAGGCATTCTTACCCAGAGAAGCCACATTCCTAAAATTCTCCAGCATGACTTCTTCATGCAGAGCTTTTTGGTCAGGATCCAGGACAACCCACTCCTCTTCGGTAAAACACACAGCCACATCCTTGAAGGACACAGGACCCTGAAGGAGGACAAATATTTTTTCCTATTAGCAGACATGGCACGAGGAGAGTTTAAAGTTCTCTCCCATAACTCAAATCAGAAAAACCGGCAGAGCTCACAGCCTCTTCTTGGAGTGATACTTAAGATGAAACCTGTGAATGACCTTCAATGGAATCCGATAATAATATCTTTCCAAAGTGTTTGGCTAACATTGTTCATCACTGCCTTCCATCCATCCATCCATCCCACTGAGGCTTTCCAGAACAAGATTTCTGAGAGGAAAGAGGTTCTGAGGGGCACCTGTTAGACATTCTAGCCCATCATCTGTGGTGTTCCTCAAGAATCATTGCCATCCCCATTGAAAAGCTAGGCAAAACTGCTGACAGATCAGCCAGGGAATGGCATGGGAGCTGGACAATGTCCAAAACATGTGCAACCCAACCATTTGCCATTCTAGGAAAGGAGAAATCCGTGTCCGACCTGAGCTGGGACCAGATCTGTAGTTTCTGCTTCAGCATGAAGAGGAGATGCTTCCACAAGATCCAGCAATGTTGTTCTGCTCTCTATGAGTGAGTCAAAGGTGGTGGAAGAAGATGTATTAAAAACATGATCAATAAACTCTGCAGAGACACTATATACAAATCCCATTCTTGCCCACCAGCTCAAGGTTTAGGAGTAAATGAATTCGTGAATACATCTGTCCAGAGAGTTGGGAACTTCACTGCATGCATAATGAACTACCCCCCCCCCTCTTACCTGGCGACGTGGCCTGAGCTTGATCCTCTGGAGAGGCCACCTCCAACAGCAGCACCTGGGAGGACTTAGAGAGAGGCACCCTTGGTTTGGGCCTTTCAGCGACCACATCCATCAAGGGCACCTGCATCGGGAACGACCGCCAGGAACAAAGAACAAAGGGAGTTTGGGACGACCAAAGGAGTAGATTCTTGCCCGGTGCCCCAACCTTTGCACCTGCCTCCCGCCCACCCACCACTGGACTGGAAGGAGGACTGGCTTCCTTCCTGCTTCTCCTGGGACATTATCCAGAAAGGACAACGGGGTTGCCTAAAGAGGATGCGAACCCCCTTCCTTCTATTGTTAGCTCCGGAAACGGCTCAAAGAGGGGCGTTTAAGGACGCCAAAGTACAGTCCCTCAGGCCATACTCCACTTGGAGTGCCAGGACGAAATGGGCTCCCACCTGCAGCTCTCCCTGCTTCTCGTCCTCGGCCTGGCTCAGGAGGAAGCCTTCGACCAGGGCCACCGCTTGGGAACTGGTTTCTGCTCCGCACTCCCTCACCCAGCTTCCCAGCTCCGGGGTCAGGATGGCCAGGAGTTGCTCCAGGATCACCAGGTCCAGGATCTCAGCCTTGCTGTGCTTCTCTGGCTTCAACCACTGACAACAAAGGTGGTGGAGCTGGCTACAAACCTCTCGGGGCCCCAAGGTCTCCTGGTAGCGGACGTTCCTGAAGTGCTGCCGTGGCGTATCCCAAGGGATGCTCCCTTCCTTTGGCATGTTCTGTCCCACGCTTCTCGAACGCTCCCCACAGCTCTTAACCCAAGCAGCGGGAGAGCCTTTTCCTGCTACGTTCTGCAAGTCCATTTTCCTTCTCGACTCAAAGGGAACGCCAAACACAGCTGCAAGGGACCTCCAAAACCACTTTAATTCATAGGCCCATCACTGCATGAATTGGACTTGCATCAAAGTAAAGCACCCATCTTTGATTAGAAGTTCTCTAAGAGACGCAGACTCTTCACGCACCCACAATATGCTTCCAATCTGAAGCAAAAAAGAAACAGCAAAACCAGCTGCGTTTTAGCGGGCAGCACCTGAATCAAACCCACAAGAGTTAAGTTTTACAGACCATCCTAAAGTCGTTCGGGGAGGCTTTTCGCTGGTCGTGCTGGCGGCCAGGCTGAAGCCTCCATGCAAAGAGTGGGGCCAAAATAACCGGTCCATTCATAGTCATGCGGAGCGTGCTCTCCCCTCTATTTGCTCGCAATGGGGCTTTGCAAGGGAAAAGTGTGCCCTTCTTCCCCGCAATGACCAGAGCTCCCCCCATTTTTCTAATTCTAATTCCATTTAAATACTCACATTTACTAAATGTTGGGATTTTCTTGCCGGACAGCCAACTCGACGGTCACTTTGGCTTGTTTTAAGAGCAAAGGCACGCCGGACTTCATTCCTGCGACCACTTCTCAGCGCTTCCCCTTCTTCGAAGGGTTAAAATAAGAGAGTACTTCTTCCCAGAGAGGAGAAATTCCAGCGGGAAATCATCGCTTCCCGTCCCCGCCTCTAGAACTCCCGTTACGCAAACACGTCGTCTCCGTGTGGCAGCCAATGCTGGCCGGCATGGGGCGCATGCTCATTTCCATTTGGAAGCTAGACAGATGCCAGGCGCTGCAAGATTCTCAGTAGGGAGCCGCCTGCTGGATTTTGCAGGCGGATCCTGGAGATTCTTCTCAGAGCGGGAGCGGGGGGTTCTGGGGAAGTACGCGCATTAGTGCAGATGCAGTAATTTGGTCTCCAACTGCGTTGTGCGAACAGCATTTTACAGTGCTGATAGATGTACGTGTTAGTATTAAGTACTTAATGAAAACGGTGCTGTTTTTTTGATGGTTCCCTCTTCCTGACTCCACTCCCTCCTCCCCGTGGAGCCCCTTGAAGGTCTGCAATTTAGCCAATTATTCCTACTTCTTTTTAGGCTATGGAAGACCACTTTGGGGCCTTTGATTTTTTTTTTTTGCTGATCTTTCTTCATATAGCTGTCTTCATAATTTGTTTTAATGCTTAATTTGTATTATTGTTACCCAAGTTGAGTTTTTTAATTAAAAGAAAATGAAAAGCTAGAATCTGAATTTTAAATAAGCAAGTGTGGGAAGAAATTAAGATCTCTCCCTGCCTGCCATGTTGTTTCCTCCCAGAACACTGTCTTCCTGCCATTGCTTTCCTTCCTTGAGCAAGGTAAAAGGTTAAAGATTACAAAATAGAATGGGTTTGATGCAAAAGGAGCTACCAGAGATTAAAATGTGACAGGAAACCCAACTGTTTAGACAAAAGATTCCCTTCAGGTTTAATGAGAGACCTTGTAAAACGAAAAGGTCTCAGGGAAACATTCTTCCCCAGCCAAACAGATCTCCATAATCAAAAAACAAAAGATCCCTTCCAAGGTGAACATTCCAAGCTAGTCCAGCTTGGAACTGAGACTATCTGAGGACAGGAAACACAAACAGCAGGGAACCTGACCACAGAGCGCCTCCTCTCTCAACCCCAGTAAACTGCTCTTTCCTAGAATTCCTAGAGAGCGCCCCCTGCCAAGAAACCAACTAAGTGCGCCTTCTCAGAAGTCCCTAGAGCAGGGCTTTCCAAAGTGTCGCCGCTGGCAATACACCAGCGGTGGCGGCGGCGGTGGCAGTGCGGCGGCGGCGCGCGCACGACGGCGGCGCAGGGGGCGTGCGGCGGCATGAATGTGCACGGCGGCGGCAGCCTCCGCTAAAACGTAGAAGCACTGATCCCGCGCTGCTGCCGCCGTGCACACGCGCGCCGCCGCTTCCGGGTGGTGTGGCGGGACACCACGCTGTGTGTGGCGACACACTTTTGTGTCGCGACACAGTTTGGAAAGCTCTGCCCTAGAGGGCAGGAACACTTTTGCGTAACAACAGACAAGTTTTCCTATATAGAGTTTGTGGGGAAAATACAGGTGTGGCTGCCTCCAACCAGCAGACTCTGTACATGCTCTTGGAAAATAAAATTATCTCTGTTCAAGCAATCGCCTAAACAATGCATTATTCCAAGGTTCCCCAAACTCTTCAGTTCATCGATCCCTTCATGAAGTTTCAGATTGTTCATTGACCCCCAAATATTTATTATATGAAAATAATTTAATATATACTACTTTAGGACTACTATTAATTATAAACAACAACAACATCAACCCCTTGGATAGTCACATTGTTATCCCAAAAAGCTCGGGACCTTTTACCTGACATGCGGGCCCAATAAACTAGGCTGACCATATTTCCTTGAGGCAAAAATGTCGCCGGACAAAGTGGGTTTCCAGGTGCAAGTCGTTAAGGAAACAAAAGGAAAAATGTCACCTGAACCAGACAGAGGAAGATGGGCCTGAGCACATGGAAACTCCTACCCCAAATCCATCAACAGCTACTAGGCTTGTAAATTAAGTAGCTGCCAGTCCTGTGAATCAACAAAGCAAGAACTTTTGGGGATAAAAGGGGTCTCAAAGCCCACCCACTCCTTGAGTCGCTCTTGGATCCAGACTTGGTGGCTTCCGTCCCACTAGCTAGTGCCTGGCAGCCTAGTTGGAAGGACGTGGGTAAGAGTGTGTGTGTGTGTGTGTGTGTGTGTGTGTGTGTAAGAGCAAATGTACCTTGCAACCAGTAAAGTTTTGCTGTTACTTTAAATTCACTGGGTCTCTGTGTATTACAAAGAACCTGTTGTGCCTCAGTGTTCGGTTGGAAGTTATTTGTGTGTGTAATCCTAATTATTTCCCCGGCTGTTGACCAGGGCTGTGTGTCTTGTCTGCTCAAGCCGCAGCTATCTGGAAAACCCAGGTAGAAAGCAAGGGGGGCAGACAGATCCGCGTGCCTCAACAGTGTGAGTGTGTGAGTGATTGACCATAAGCCGAACCTGGGAGCAGCGTTGTGTAACAAGAGAAACATCATTAAACATGTGCATGTTACAGCCACTGTCTATTATTATTATTATTATTATTATTATTATTATTATTATTATTATTTTAATATGAAAGATGAGCAATTCTTATTTATGGCTGAAAATGCAAGAAGACTCGCATCTGGAGCTTTCTCATTGTTGCCTTTCTGATCACCCTTCCTGTCCCAACAGTTTTTCTTTAAGTGACCATTCTTGCTACAAAAATAGCACTTGATGGTCCTCTTTCTTATTGAAAGGTTCCTCTGCTGCAGATCGCCATCTTTGCCCCGAGGCATCTTAGAAAAATAGACTGCCTCATTGTGGGTCTGTTTGCAATTTTTGTAGGAATCTTGTCTGCTGCACTCAGACTTTATTTCCTGAATTAAATCTGAAAGAGGTTGTCTTGATCCTCTATACAGTAACTAGCAGCAAAACTAGAAAAATGTTCAGGCAATGATCCCAATAAAAATCCAACTTGGATCCTGTTATCCAAAATCACATCACTGCAAGCAAGCTTGTGCAGCAATGATTGAAAATTAGAAATATGCTCATCTATGTTTCCATTTTTCTGGAATTTCAAATTGGATAACTTCCTCACCAAATTAATAACTTGGGAATCACCTCCCTCTCCATAGAGTTTAAACAATTCCTCCATCATCCCTCTTGCAGTATCTCTGTGCTGAATTTGAACCAGCATTTATGCACTTAGGGAATTCATGATCAAGCCTTGGAGCTTAAGATCATTGGCCACCCAGCTTGCATATGCTGCTGAATCTGGACTAGGAGGATCTTCATTCAAAATATTACGCAGATTAAAAATCCTTGCCTGCCTTTCCACCCATATCTTCCAGGGATAAAACTCTCCGGGTTTTAGTTTAAAAATCACCGGACCGTGAGGCAGGAGCACATTGTCCATCTTGTCTAAGTAAAAATGATTTAAAAGTCACTTCAAAAAGAAAATTTTCTTTCCTTTTACTGTATGCTTTCTAATTCCTGATGTAAGAAACCTCTTCAGTAGCTAGACTGAATTATTATCTCACAAAAACAACAATGCTCATGCAAAACCAGCAAAAAAGAAAATTTCTGCTCAAAAAACAAAACATGGCAGGTATGAAAAGTAAGTACAAAAGAGTCCTTACGTTTATTCATTGCAGGTACATCATTTTTGGTAGATAAATGATGCCAATCGAAGAGAATGATTAATTCTATCATTTATTCTAGATAAATGATGTTCCATTTCTTCTTTCTGTTCCCTAAACTTAATTAACTCTTGCCCCTCATTGCTGGCAAGAGATGCATGTAGAAAGAGGGGAAAATCTCCTAGGCCCATCCATGGCCTAAGATGGAGCAGCACACAGCCGCGTGCTTTGCTCCCAGTCGAAGTAGGAGAGAGAGAGGAAGTGGGAGTGGCCAGAAACAGCTTCCTCAAAAGCATGGAGAGTTTGCATCCTAGAGCTTCCAGGAACATGAATGTTGAGCACCTAGATGTAAAGACTGTATTTCTGCATGGAGAGATAGAAGAGGAACTGTACATGCTACAACCTCCAGGCTTCGGCAATCCCAGTACACACCATCTTGTTTGCAAACTTCAGAAGGGGATTTATGGCCTGAGGCAAGCAGCCAGAGCATGGAACAAGAAGTAAAACCAAATACTTCTTGACCAGGGTTTTGTTCAAGGAAAGGCTGATCCCTGTCTATACACAAGACACAGAAATGGCAGAGAGGTGTACATTCTTTGTTATGTGGATGATTTAATGATCTGCCATAATAACAAAGGGGACTTTGATGAAATTGTATCCCATCTAAACAGAGAAGTAGAAGTCAGCATCTGGGCAATGCCAGCTACTACTTAGGGATACAGATCGAGAAGGAAGAAGATGGAAGCTTTCTTCTAAGCCAGGAGCAGAAAATCCTAGAACTGTTGGGGAGCCTAGGACTGCAAAATGCTAATCCTATGCCAATACCAAGGGAAACAGGTTTCCACAAGCAACAGGAATCTAGTGAACTCTTGTCAGATAACAATGGCTATAGAAGTGCCATAGGTAAGCTTCTGTATCTAGCCACCACTACTAGGCCAGACAGAGCAGCTGCAGTAGGCATTCTATGTAGAAAAACCAGCACACCCACACAGAGAGACTGGACTGGTATTAAGCGGGTGGGAAAGTGCCTGAAAGGGACTACACACCTGAAACTAAAGCTGCCAGCCACTGAGAATCCAAAACTAGTAGAGTTTACAGATGCAGATTGGGCAGAAAACATTGTTGACCGTAAATCCACTAGTGGGTATTTTTCTATGGGGGTGGAGCAATAAGCTGGGGAAGCCATAAGCAAGGCACAGTTGCACAGTCATCCACAGAGGCAGAATATGTGTCAGCAGCAGAAATATGCAATGAGGTTGTATGGCTCAAGCTACTGCTTGAAGACATGGGAATAGAGGAACCAATCCCTATTCAGATTTTTGAAGACAACCAAAGTTGTATTAGATTCTCACAATCAGAAAAGATTAATGGGAGGACTAAACACATTGATGTTAAGCATCATGCAGTGAAAGAACTGCAAGAATGAGGGATAGTCAAACTGGACTGTTGTCCCACAAGGAAAATGACTGCGGACATTCTCACGAAGCCATTGCCCAGAAGCAGTTACCCAGAACTGCAGGAGAAGTTGAACCTTGTGGACACTGAGACATGCTAACTTGAAAAAGGGGTGTCAGGATTATGGGGTCAACTCAGCATTGTCTCACAAGCATAGGGGAGGACTTTTCTACAGAAGCGTATCTCTACTGTGTTTGTGGGAGGTGCCTGGGTCACCTGACTTCCTGTTTCCTGCTTCTTCTTTGTCTGGGAGATCCGTTCTCCATCTTTCCTTCGTCCTATGCACATGTGCACACAGGAGGACCACATGGCTAACCACATTTTCTAACCTTCCAGACTCCAACACGAGGGACATACCTCAAGTTAGCAGAAAGGATTTCCAAGCTGAGTGAAAGAGAGCTTACAACTGATTACTTTTTCAAACATCAAACACCACACCACACAATCAGGGCACACACAAGCCTTTCCCATGATATTCATCAGTTTTCATCAATTCATGCTTTACCCATAGTTTCCCTATATATTCTAATAATAAAAGAAAAGGAAGATAGGATCCCAGTTCAGTCAAAACACACACTCTTTCTCCCAAGTCCCATCAAGCACATACAGTTTTTAGTTCCTTGCTTGCAACTAAGAGATCAGACAAACAGCCCTGGTCAGCATAGGGGAGATTTATACAAACTTACACACATACAAGTGTAGCCCAGTTGGAGGGGGGAAAACATCATGAAAACCAAACCAGGGGAGATAGAAACACACAGAGATAGAAAGAGTGTCTCGTGTATACACACACAACCTTTCATGGGAAATCAATTTTCTTCCCCCTTTCCCTTTCCAAGGGTGGCAAACATTCAAGATGGCATGTACATATCATGCAATAAAGATTATGTGGTAAACAACAAGCAACAAAACCCTCAAATTTCTTCTTGTATGTACTCAACTTACAAAACATACAAAAAACTTACACAACTACAGGAAGTGCAAATAACTGGACACGATTAAATCCCATGTCCAACCACTCACAGTAAATAACAGAAAGCGTTGCATAGCCAAAAAGGTGGAAGACCCGCAACCTGGCCAGAGCTATGGATTTCCAAAAATTCGAAGCATTCCCTTACTGTGGAGAAATTTAACTCCTAAAGGGACAAACTCACATAGTTTTTTTCCCCCAAACTTTCTCTCTTCAGCCCAAGACAGATGTTCATGTTAAACATACATACATGGGCACACACAAACACACAACCTGCACCAATTCCCTCAACAAATATACGCTCTTGTTGTTGTTGTTTCGTCGTTTAGTCGTGTCCGACTCTTCGTGACCTCATGGACCATAGCACGCCAGGCCTTCCTGTCCTCCACTGTCTCCCGGAGTTTACTCAAATTCATGTTCATTACATCGGTGATACTATCTAACCATCTCATCCTCTGCCGTCCCCTTCTCCTTTTGCCTTCAGTCTTTCCCAACATCAGGGTCTTTTCAGTGAGTCTTCTCTTCGCATTAGGTGGCCAAAGTATTTGAGCTTCAGCTTCACTATCTGTCCTTCCAATGAGCAGTCAGGGTTGATTTCTTTTAGGATTGACTGATTTGACCTCCTTGCAGTCCAAGGGACTCCCAAGAGTCTTCTCCAGCACCACAGTTTGAAAGCATCAACTCTTTGGTGCTCAGCCTTCCTTATGGTCAAACTCTCACAGCCATACATTACTACTGGGAAAACCATAGCTTTAATTACACGGACCTTTGTTGGCAAGGTGATGTCTCTGCTTTTTAATATGCTGTCTAGGTTTGCCATAGCTTTCCTCCCAAGGAGCAAGCGTCTTTTAATTTCATGGCTGCAGTCACCGTCTGCGGTGATCTTGGAGCCCAAGAAAATAAAATCTGTCACTGCTTCCATTTCTTCCCCTTCTATTTGCCAGGAAGTGATGGGACCAGATGCCATGATCTGAGTTTTTTTAATGTTGAGTTTCAAGCCAGCTTTTGCACTCTCCTCTTTCACCCTCATCAAGAGACTCTTTAGTTCCTCTTCACTTTCTGCCATTTGGGTGGTATCGTCGGCATATCTGAGGTTGTTGATATTTCTCCCGGCAATCTTAACTCCGGCTTGTGATTCATCCAGCCCGGCATTTCTCATGATGTACTCTGCATATAAGTTAAATAAGCAGGGTGATAATATACAGCCTTGTCGTACTCCTTTCCCAATTTTGAACCAGTCGGTTGTTCCATGTCCGGTTCTAACCGTTGCTTCTTGACCCGCATACAGATTTCTCAGGAGACAGGTAAGGTGGTCTGGTACTCCCATCTCTTTAAGACTTTGCCACAGTTTGTTGTGATCCACACAATCAAAGGCTTTAGTGTAGTCAATGAAGCAGAAGTAGATGTTTTTCTGGAACTCTCTTGCTTTTTCCATGATCCAGCGAATGTTGGCAATCTGATCTCTAGTTCCTCTGCCTCTTCGAAACCCAGCTTGCACTTCTGGTAGTTCTCGGTTCACATACTGCTAAAGCCTAGCTTGTAGGATTTTGAGCATAACCTTGCTAGCATGTGAAATGAGCACAATTGTATGGTAGTTTGAACATTCTTTGGCATTGCCCTTCTTTGGAATAGTAATGTAAACTGACATTTTCCAATCCTGTGGCCACTATTGAGTTTTCCAAATTTGTTGGCATATTGAGTGCAGTACTTTAACAGCATCATCTTTCAGGATTTTAAATAGCTCAGCTGGGATACTGTCTTATCTGCTAGCTTTGTTGTTAGTAATGCTTCCTAAGGCCCACTTGACTTCACTCTCTAGGATGTCCGGCTCAAGGTCAGTGACCACACCATCGTATTTATCAGGGATATTAAGATATTTCTTGTATAGTTACTCTGTGTATTCTTGCCACCTCTTCTTAATCTCTTCTGCTTCTGTTAGGTCCCTGCCTTTTTTGTCCTTTAACATGCCCATCTTTGCACAAAACATTCCCCTGATCTCCGATTTTCTTGAAGATATCTCTAGTCTTCCCCATTCTATTGTTTTCCTAAAGTTCTTTGCATTGTTCATTTAAGAAGGCCTTCTTATCTCTCCTTGCTATTCTCTGGAAATCTGCATTCAGTTGGTTATATCTTTCCCTTTCTCCCTTGCTTTTTGCTTTCCTTCTTTCCTCAGCTATTTGTAAAGCCTCATCAGACAGCCACTTTTCTTTCTTGCCTTTCTTTTTCTTTGGGATGGTTTTAGTTGCTGCCTCCTGTACAATGTTAAGAAACTCCATCCATAGTTCTTCAGGCACTCTGTCTACCAGATCTAATCCTTTATTCCTCACCTCCACTGTATATTCATAAGGGATATGATTTAGGTCATACCTGAATGGTCTAGTGGTTTTCCCTATGTTCTTCTATTTAAGCCGAAATTTTGCAATAAAAAGCTCATGATCAGAGCCATAGTCAGCTCCAGGTCTTGTTTTTGCTGATTGTATAGAGCTTCTCCATCTTTGGCTGCAAAGTATATAATCAGTCTGATTTCGGTATTGACCATCTGGTGATGTCCATGTGTAGAGTCATCTCTTGTGTTGTTGGAAAAGAGTGTTTGCTATGACCAGCGTGTTCTCTTGACAAAACTCTATTAGCCTTTGCCCTGCTTCAATTTGTACTCCAAGGCCGAACTTGCCTGTTATTCCGGTTATTTCTTGACTTCCTACTTTAGCATTCTAGTCCCCTATGATGAAAACGACCTCTTTTTTTGGTGTTAGTTCTAGAAGGTGTTGTAGGTCTTCATAGAACCGGTCAACTTCAGCTTCTTCGGCATCAGTGGTTGGGGCATAGACTTGGATTACTGTGATGTTGAATGGTTTGCCTTGGATTTGAACTGAGATCATTCTGTCATTTTTGGTCACCTGAATTAAATTCACCCATTCCTGTCCATTTTAATTCACTGATTTCCAAGATGTTGATGTTCAATCTTGTCATCTCATGTTTGACCACATCCAACTTTACTTGATTCATAGATCTTACATTCCAGGTTCCTATGCAGTATTGTTCTTTACAGCATCGGACTTTCCTTCCACTTCCAGACATATCCACAACTGAGCGTCCCTTTGGCTTTGGCCCAGCCGCTTCACTCTTTCTGGAGCTACTCGGAATTGCCCTCCGCTCTTCCCCAGTAGCATATTGGACACCTTCTGACCTGAGGGGCTCATCTTCTGGCATCATATCTTTTAGCCTTTTGATACTGTCCATGGGGTTTTCTTGGCAAGGATACTGGAGTGGGTTGCCATTTCCTCCTCCAGTGGACCACGTTTTGTCAGAACTCTCCGTCATGACCTGTCCGTCTTGACCTGACTTCATTGAGTTACCAAAGCCCCTTCGCCACAACAAGGCAGTGATCCAGGAAGGGGCAAATACATCCATGAAGGGGCAAATATACATACAAATGTACAAAAATACTTACAAACAGAAAATGTTTTGGTTACAGATGCTTACATAAAGAAACCTCTCTCAACAATACAAATATTTGAGCTAATTGGCATGATCATGTTTTAAGTGTTGTTTTAAACGTTTAGGTTTATCATAGAGGAAAGTACCCTAGCTTGGCCGGATTTCATTACCGCTTGAATCCACGTATTCATTCCATTCCAGATATAGCTGCCATGCACGGCTTTTTCATACCCGCTTGGGTAGGCAATTGCCCCTGGTCCCAAGCCAACAAAAGCTTCCCCAAAAGAGAACTTGATGGGGTCTTAGAGTTCCCCATCTTACTACCGCCCTAAGCATGACACGCGTGTCCACCAGGTTTGGGGTGCACCTGACCGCCTGGAGACTTCCTAACAAAGTACTGGTCCTCCACGCGCTTCTCTTTTCCCTGGGCCGGACCCTTTAGCAATTTGGAGCGGCAAATTTTGCCCAGTTATGGTTCACTCACACAACCTTTTGCAACCCTGTTGAGGCACACAGATCAACTGGTCCCACCGGCTATCCAGGCTTCTCTGGTCATCACCCAAAAGGGCTAGCAGAGACCTAGTGGTGTCTTGAAACAGCGGACACACAGCCTTGGCCAGCGGGTGGTTTTATCAACAAAGGGTATCATTCACACACACACATTCACCAGGCACACAAAAGACAAGAATATTACAGGTACTTACCAACTATGAAGTGAACTAATTGATGCAACCATTTGGCATAAGACCAAAATTCCCTTCACTACCTCCCAGGTCGATTCACCAGGAAGACACCTCCCTTCGGGCAAATAGCCCGATGCCGGCAGGGTGTGACTATCCCAAGACTTGGCCCATCAGGTGAGCTCAGGGCTCCTGGCTGGCTTACCAAAACTGTTAGAATTTTTTATTTCCTTACCAAGTTCGTTTCTGTGCCGGGGCCAAAGAAACAGGCAGTTGCATGAAATGAAGTTCTTTATTCTTCACCCAAGAGCAAAAGCAATGACAGGGAGCTGTTAGGTGGGCGATCACACAGGACCCCCTCCTTGCAGCACATTATATACATTCCATTCAACTCCTCCTTTAGAATACCACCCCTTACTCCACCAGAGCATCATTCCATATTAGGAACTTCCTTCCTTCACTCTATCTTAACATTATTCCATATAAGGGATGTCCTTCCATCCTTGCTAGGGCCCCTTGACTGTTATTAAACAATATCTTCCAAGCTATCCTTGGAATGTACACCTTAACTTGTTTCTATGCACACAGCTATCTATCAAGGCCTCTTAGAAAGGAAGAGTAAGAAAGGCAACACAACTCTTCAAAGAAATAAAACATGGTTTCAGAGCCATAATAAAAGTGCAAATGATCTAATATATTAATACTAAATATAAAATATATTTGTATGCAAGTTTGATATATGTAGGATCACTCTCTTGACAATCTTTCAAATGGACACGCAGAGGATTGGGATCTGAATTTGATGGGATAGCTTGGAAAAGTTCATAGCATAACATTCTCTTCAAATCAGCTGGATCAGCCAACAAGAATCATCATCATCATCATCATCATCATCATCATCATCATCATCATCATCCACTCCTTTAAAAATACAGTAATTGAAAATTAATCTTGTTTGGATTGGAGGGTTGTAATATAATTGGTACCTTATTCTCTCTGAGGGCACTGTCATAGTTAACCCTTTGATTACACCACTTTTGAGAAGCAGAAAGAATTACTTGCTTATTTTTTATATCCTTCACCATCCTCAGCTTATTCTGGGTTGGTTCTCATGACACAATCTCTCTAGTTCGGTCAGAACTCTTCCTTGGACAGCTTTCTCCAGCCTTCTACGTGTTATGTTTTCCAGAGCATTAGTTTTTCTGCAGCCACAGTGGCTTCAACTGCTATCTTCCTCGGTTTTCTCCTTGGAACTATTTGTGGTTGCCCCATTTGCTGTTCCTGTTTACGAACTCCTGTCCACCTGGAGCTTTTTCCTGGTGGCTGTTTTTGCACAGAATTGTTGGAGTCCCCTTCATACTTCCCTTATATCAGTCTCTTGCCTATCATCCCACCGTATATTATTCTGGGGATTTATTTTCTGCTACCCCATCACCACCACCACACATGCTTCCACAACTGGGAACACCTTATGAATGGCAGGAGGTATTTAGTTGCCATTCCTACCTCCTCACTCTTTATTTGGAGCAATGGAGGAGCAGTTAACCACAATTAATCCAAGGATACCCTCTGTGATAACCATAACCTCAGCAAATGTCTTGGCTGAATGACACACTAAACCTGATGATCCTATAGTTTAAGCATGTCATGAGGATCTAATCAGAAAGATTCATCCCACAATGAGATAGCCCAGTAACCATGGTTTGTTGGTCCATAGATGGCCTTTATGGCATTAAAAAAGCCCCGTGCCCCTAGTTTGGAGGAAGTCAGTAAAGCCACTAAACAAATGAAAAATAACAAAGCTAGTGGACCTGATGGGATTCCTGCTGAAGTCTTTAAAGAAGGCGGGCCTGAACTTACACAACAACTTCATAAGCTCATCGAAAAAATCTGGATGAGGGAGGAGATTCCAGCAGACTTTAGGGATGCCATAATTATCACTCTCTTTAAAAAGGGTGATAGAACAGACTGTGGAAACTATCGAGGCATCTCCCTTCTAGCCACAGCAGGCAAAATCCTGGCAAAGATCATCGCAAACCGTCTCCTATCTGTATCAGAAGACATCCTCCCTGAAACGCAAAATGGCTTCCGCCCTTCCAGGGGAACAGTGGATATGATCTTCACTGCACGACAGCTTCAAGAAAAATGCAAGGAGCAAAACTGCCCTCTGTACATGGCGTTTATTGATCTGAATAAAGCTTTTGATACTGTAAATCGTACTGCTCTCTGGACCATCCTTCTGAAAATCGGATGCCCTGATAAATTTGTGAACATCTTGCGGTTACTCCATGACGACATGATGGCAACAATCCTGAAAAACAATGGCTCTCAAAGCGATCCATTTAAAGTGGAATCCGGCATTAAACAGGGATGTGTTATTGCTCCAACCTTATTCGCTATCTTCATCGCTATGATTATGCACCTTCTTGAAGAGAAACTTCCTACTGGTGTAGAAATTATATATCGAACAGATGGAAAGCTTTTTAATCTTAGTAGGCTGAAAGCAAAAAATAAGGTAATTGCAACTTCTGTTATAGAACTTCAATATGCTGATGATAACGTAGTCTGTGCACACTCCGAGGAAGATCTTCAAACTATCCTAAACATCTTTGCAGAAGCATATGAAAAACTCGGCCTCTCGATTAACATTAAAAAAACCAAAGTGCTTTACCAGCAAGTTCGAACCAATCCCTCTGCAGCGCCATCAATCCAGATTAAAGGTGTGTCACTAGAAAATGTCGATCACTTTTCTTATCTCGGCAGCCATCTATCTACAAAAGCCGACATCGACGCTGAAATTCAGCATCGCCTGAGCTCTGCGAGTGTAGCTTTCTCCCGAATGAAGCGTAGAGTGTTTGAGGATCGGGACATTCGCAGGGAGACCAAAATGCTTGTTTACAAAGCCATTGTACTACCAACCCTTCTGTACGCCTGTGAAACATGGACCCTCTACAAACGCCACCTCCAACTTCTTGAAAGATTCCATCAACGCTGCCTCCGAAAAATTCTGCAAATTACTTGGGAAGATAGGCGGACTAATGTTAGCGTATTAGAAGAAGCGAAAACCACCAGCATTGAAACAATGATCATCCAACATCAACTTCGCTGGACCGGTCATGTTGTTCGAATGCCTGACCATCGTCTTCCAAAGCAGCTACTTTACTCCCAACTTAAGAATGGAAAACGGAATATTGGTGGACAGCAAAAGAGATTCAAAGATACTCTCAAAGCTAATTTAAAAAAATGTAATATCAGCATTGAGAACTGGGAAGCCCTAACTCATGAGCGTTTCAATTGGAGGTCATCCTTTATTAATGGCGCTATGGACTTTGAAGAAGCATGAGTACAGGGCGAAAGGGAGAAAAGAGCTAAAATGAAGGCACGTCAGGCAAACCCTCATCATGACCGTCTCCCACCCGGAAACCTATGCCCTCATTGTGGGAGGTTGTGCGGATCCAGAATTGGCCTTTATAGCCACTTACGGATCCACCGTTAAAATTTTACCTTTGGAAGACAATCTTACTCAGCTACGAGTGATCGCCAATGCTAGCCCAGTAACGTTCCTCTCTGTTATGACCTCCTTTCTCGAACTCCAGCTGTTCCACCACACTGCATCTCAGCTGCACAAATCCAGAGGAGGGCTAGATGGCGGCCTAGACATACAAATTCTTAATTATTTACTGCCACCTAGTGCTTAGGCAATCGAGGAATCAATTTGTATACCTTCATGAATTAAACAAAAGTCTGTGGCAGGAAAGAATAAAGAAAAAAAGTGCACCAGACTATTGTACCTGGCAACTGGTGAGGTTCTCGTGGAGGATCCTGTTGGGTGGGCTGGAATTTCAGCTGAGGGAAACCACCACAAATCTCCGCCCTTAGACGGTGGCACCTTGAGGCTGAATAGGCAACAATGCAGCACAGACCCATCCCAGGTGCACAGGAAGGCAGGACACTGTGGGGGCTGCAGGATTTCTTGGATGAGAAGGGAGCATGAAAAGGCAGCTGTGTGGACCGGTTCCTAACCCTGATGGGCGTTCAAGCCCATTCGCAGAAACGAAAGCCCATCACTATGTTTGGACATAATGTGGAAAACGCCTCCCCGCCTTAATGGGGGGAGGGGGGACGAGTCTGAGACCTTTGCCTTGGATCCCAAAAAGCTTTACTTACCTCAATGTGTTGTGTGAACAGGTTCTACAGATTGTATTTCACGGTGTGTATGTGTTAGTCTGGTCAAAATGATGCTGTTTTTGACGCATTCCACTGTACACCTCTGCATTTAGGTATAGAGGTGTGCTTCCAGTTCATTTCATGGATCGTCTTCCTCACGGCTGTTAAGCGAACTATGTGGTCGTTAAGCGAATCACATGAATCCCCATTGATTTTGCTTGCCAGAAGCCGGCCGGGAAAGTAAAAAATGGCGATCACTTGACCACAGGATACTGCGACGGTCATGTGAACCGGTTGCCAAGAGTCCAAATTGTGATCACGTGACCATGGGGATGCTGCGACGGTCGTTAAGTGTCAGCACTGTTGTAAGTCTGAACCATCACTAAACGAATGGTCATTAAGTGAGGACTACCTGTATGTAGAAGCTGAAGCTCAAATACTTTGGCCACCTAATGCGAACAGAGGACTCACTGGAAAAGACCCTGATGCTGGGGAAGACTGAAGGCAAAAGGACAAGGGGACGGCAGAGGATGAGATGGCTAGACAGCATCACCGATGTAATGAACATGAATTTGAGTAAACTCCTGGAGACAGTGGAGGACAGGAAGGCCTGGCGTGCTATGCTTAATGAGGTCACGAAGAGTCGGACACGACTAAACGACTGAACAACAACAACAACAACCTGTATGTACCTAGGCCTCTATCATATTTTTGCTTATGTTATAATTATTAAATATTTGTTTTTCCAGATCTTAGGATTCATTTACTTATTTTATACTATTTACTTCATTAAATCTCGGGGCCACCCAACTTCAAAAAACCCTGGGAGGCTTACACTTTTAAAAGTAAAGAAAGTAAAATAAAAGATCCTGTACATCTGGAGGGGGGAAAAACAGAACATGCCCAAGAAAATCCAATAGGGACTCAACCACCACCTACCCCACAAGACTGGGAGAACAGGCAGGCTCCAAGCACTTTCAAAACATCAGAAGGTGGGAGCCACGTGGAACGCAGCAGGGATGCTGTTCCATTTAACTGTGTTTGGATTCAAATCGTGTTCAGTGGATACAAAATAAATTAAACTCCCTATCGCTTAGAGCAGTGTTTTTCAAACTTGGTAACTTGAAGAGGTGTGGACTTCAACTCCCAGAATTCCCCAGCTACCCAGGGAATTCTGGGAGTTGAAGTCCACACTTCTTCAAGTTGCCAAGTTCAAAAAACACTGCCTTAGAGCGGTAATACTGTCCATCCAACTAAAGGGGCTACATATGGCTATTCCAAAGTTGCCCAAATCAGAAAATTGACAGCAATTGTTGGGCTTCCAGTGTTTAATACTTGACAATAGGCAAGCATGGTGATATACTTCCAGATTCGGAAAACTGAATCGTCCCACAGTAATTTGTAATGGCATTTTCTGTAATGATATTGTTGGAACTGAAGAACCCCATGGAAATTTTCTAAACAAAGAATTAATTTTCTGAAAATATTTTCCAGATATATGTATTGGAATTCCTCTCAGAATCTAAATTAATCTGGGAATAATATTTATTTTGAGAGTGTTCACTGTTCACCAAAGGGTGAGGTTTAATAACTCCCATCTATCAATATCTGAAAAAAACTTTCTATATATTTTACTAGACAATCTGTGACCGGCTGGGTCATCATTTCAGAGATATTTCCTTACCAGATTCCTCAGTGCCTTTAACAATGGCAGAGCTTCCAATGTACTTCCTTCACTGGAAAAGTTCTTAAAAATTCAGGGAGATATTCAGAGATGTATCTGGCTTGAAAATAGCCCACGTTGAACCGTATAGCACAGTCAAACATCAGGAGTAGCCCACAGGAAAAGTTTTATGACATTTTGTATTATGTCATAAAATGTTTTATCATAATTTATGTCATAAAATGCTTTATAAAATTTGCCAAATTTCAATTCCATGGGAGTCATGGGTCCGACTTTGGAGTAATTCCATAACTTAGTCTATTTGAGGGACCTTGGTTCAAAAACTGTTGCCCTACGATGCACCATTTCCCCCAGTTAAAGGTTACACTAAAACAGGAGAGTTTTAGTAGTATATAGATTTCTATTACATGCTACGAATTGAGTTATATCTTTTGGTATGCACGTACTAGATATTTAATGAATTTGGTACAAATACAGAATTGATATTCCTTAAATGGCTGGGTGACCAAATTTTCACCTATTGGCATCAATTCCGATTTGGACCAGTTTTCATAGAGTATCCTGCTATTTTACCAAAGGCATCTATCATCTGCATCAACACTGGAATAGTAGTGTGAGGTTTAGAAATAAACAAAAGAATGTCATCTTCAAATAAAACCAATTTGAGTTCAACCGAGTCGTGTACTACGGTCAAGGTATCGAGAAATTGGTATTTTAATGTCTCTTTATTCAGTGATAAAAATTTTGTACAACAAATGTGGGTAGAGACTTTACAATACTTTGATTTGAACTCAGAAACATCAAGTGTCCACATTTTTGAATGGGAAGCATATAAAACATATCCGAGGTCAAATTATTGCTTATGCATCATACAAAAATAAGATTAAAAATAAAAGGGAAAATAACTTGAAAGATGAATTGAAACATTTATGGGCACATATGGTTAGATGACCATCTACTACTTTGGACAGAGAAATACAGAAAAAGAAATATGAACTAAATACTGTATCATATCAGACAGAATTCATGCTAACACGTCTATGACAGACATACAGGGAGAACAGTGAAAGACCTGGCAAGATTTGGATAATTGCTTAAAGCAAAAGAAAGATAGGGCAATGATTCCAACTATTAGAGGTGAAAGGGATGAAATATAGAAAACTTCAAAAGATATAAGTTGTCATTTTTTTAAGCACACCTCTGATTTGCATGGTTTGCCACTAGATGAATTCCGTAATGTGAAATATCTGCTCACATCGAAGGTTGTCCCTTGCTTCACAGCATCTCCCATCTTGCTTTCTTTTTGAGAAATCGGGTCCCCACAATCACTGACGCCCTTTCCATTTTCCATAAATGTATATGATTTCTCCCTTGTACAGATCCTGCTATGGGAAGTAAGGGATCTGCTGTGCCTGAAGCTCTTTCCACACTCCGTGCATCTATATGGGTTTTCCCCCCTATAGGTCCTTTTACGGGAAGTAAGGTTATCCCTGTCGTAGGTTTTCCCACATTTGTTACATTCATATGGTCTCTCTCCAGTGTGCATCCTTTTATGGGAAGCAAGATGGCTGCTCTCTCTGAAGTTTTTCCCACATTCCATGCATTTATAAGCCCTTTCCACACTCCATGCATTTGTATGGTTTCTCTCCTGTGTGGAACTTTTTATGGGAAGGTAGGTGACTATTCTGTTTGAACCTTTTCCCACACTCCATAGATTTATATGGCTTTTTCCTCCCTGTGGGTCCTTTTATGGGAAGTGAGGGATGTGCTGTGCCTGAAGCTCTTTCCACACTCCTTGCATTTGTATGGTTTTTCACCGGTGTGGATCCTTTTATGGGAAGCAAGATGGCTGCTCCCTCTGAAATGTTTACCACACTCCATGCATTTATAAGGTTTCTCTCCTGCGTGAATCATTTTATGGGAAGTAAGGGAACTACTCTGCCTGAAGCTCTTTCCACACTCCGTGCATTCATATGGTTTTTCCCCCGTGTGGGTCCTTTTATGGGAAGTGAGGTTACCCCTGTTGAAGAAGCTTTTCCCACAATTGTTACAGTGATATGGTTTCTCTCCCGTGTGGATCCTTTTATGGGAAGTAAGGGAATTACTGTGCCTGAAGCTCTTTCCACACTCTGTGCATTTATATGGCTTTTCCCCGGTGTGGATCATTTTATGGGAAGCAAGATTGCTCCTCTCTCTGAAGTTTTTCCCACACTCCATGCATTTATAAGCTTTCTCTCCTGTGTGGATCTTTTTATGGGAAGCAAGGGAACTACTCTGCCTGAAGCTCTTTCCACACTCCGTGCATTTATATGGTTTCTCTCCCGTGTGGGTCCTTTTATGGAAAGTGAGGGATATGTTCCACGTGAAGCTCTTTCCACACTCCGTGCATTTATATGGTTTTTTCCCGGTGTGGATCCTTTTATGGGAAGCAAGATGGCTGCTATCTCTGAAGTTTTTCCCACACTCCATGCATTTATGAGGTTTCTCTCCCGTGTGGATATTTTTATGGGAAGTAAGGTGACTATTCCGTCTGAAGCTTTTCCCACACTCCGTGCATTTATATGGTTTTTCCCCAGTGTGGATCCTTTTATGGGAAGAAAGATGGCTGCTCTCTCTGAAGTTTTTCCCACACACCATGCAGTTATAAGGTTTCTCTCCCGTGTGGGTCCTTTTATGGAAAGTGAGCGATGTGCTGTGCCTAAAGCTCTTTCCACACTCCGTGCATTTATATGGTTTTTCCCCGGTGTGGGTCCTCTTATGGGAAGCAAGTTCCCTCCTCACTCTGAAGTTCTTACCACACTCCAGGCATTTATAAGGTTTCTCTCCCGTGTGGATCCTTTTATGAGAAGTACGGGAACTACTCTGCCTGAAGCTCTTTCCAGACGCCAAGCAAGCATAGGGTTTCTCCCTTGTGTGGATCCTTTCATGTGCTGTAAGGTTACTGCTCTTGCTTAAGTTTTTCTCACATTCCACCCAATCACATGGTTTCTCTGTTACGTACACTCTTTGCTGTAAGGTAAGAGGAAAGGTTTGACTGCAACTTTTTCCATTCACTCTGCGATTGTCCTGGTTCTTTTTAGTAAAATTTTTGCAGTTTTTATAGAAATCTGATTTATCTTTGAATAGTTTCCCTAAACGCTCTCGCCTTTTATTTCTCTTATCATTCGGAGGAATCGGGAATCCCTGGATTTCAACATGCAGAGAAGTGCGGGATTTATCATCTCTCTTGTCTGACTGATGTCCCTCATGCTTTCTTGGCCTCTGTGGCTTTCCAAAAATCTCTGCTTCTTCCTTTTCTTGCTTGCGTTTTTGTAATGGGACCATATCTGTCTGATGGTAATTTTTATTCTGAGCGCCGTCAACTGATGGAAAGAAAAAAAAGAAGGTATACCATTGAATGTTTAGGGCACAAACTGTGTGAATGTAGACCATTAGCTTCATCTCTTATTTCTCCAACACTTTCTTTTCTCTATACTTTGCTGAATACCAATTTATTTTGCATTATGACACTGTCGCAAGGACAATCAGGTTGTGTTTTTGCCGTACTATTTCCTACATTTCATGTTTTTCTTCCTCTAACCAAACAAGGTCATCTTCCCTAAGACTGAACAAGGAGTACCTATGGGAAACAGAATCATATGAAGGAGAATGGAAAGAGACTGAGATCATAGTATAAGGGGAGGCTTAGATCTGGTGAATCTTTGCCTTCCCAGTTTATTTATGTACTCATTCGGCTTATAAGCTGCCTAATCATGAAGCAATTCAAGCAGACTTTTTGGAAGGCACTTTATGCATGGGCACATGAGGCATAAATACATCATTGGCATCTTCATCAAATGAAATGGAAAGCTGAGCCTGCTGAATGCACCTGGAGGCATACCTCTACAGCAGAGCTTTCCAAACTGTGTGTTGCGACACAAATGTGTGTCGCCCGGAAGCGGCGGCACGCACGTGCACAGGAGCAGCGGCAGTGGCGCGGCATCAGTGCTTCCGCATTTTAGCGGACGCTGCCACCGCTGCCGTACATGTGCACGCTGCCGCACGCCCCCCACGCCACCACCATGCACGTAAGCGTCGCCGCACGCCCCCACTGTGCATGTGCACCCCCCCGCGCTGCCGCCACCGCCGCCACTGATGTGTCGCCAGTGGCAGCACTTTGGAAAGCCCTGCTCTACAGGATAATGTGTGGGTGGACGCCTCTGCAGAAGCCAGGAGTCTCTCCCACAGGAGAGAAAGAGGCATGTCCACATAGCTTAAAGTGGCCAATAGGGATCAGAAGGAAGCAAGAGTCAGAAATCACATTATCTGCATAACATTATCTCCATGGCCAACATTTTGCTGGCAAAAAAGAGGCAACTTGTCTTTAAAACTGGAATAGCTTTCAGCTGCCTGAGTGGGCTGAAGCCGAGACAAAGGCCACATCAGCAGAACATTGCACAGAAAAACAGTTTCTGGAGAATGTTTCTGGCACAGTTCTGGGAAGATGAGTAAGAGCCCTTAATCTCTTCATGCGAAGATTACAAAAATTGAAACAATTGAATCCCACTCTAGAAATGGCCACATCTGAGCAAAGGTCAGGTAAAGGTTCCCCCCGCACATTTGTGCAGTCATGTCCAACACTAGGGGCCGGTGCTCATCTCCGTTTGTTAGCTGAAGAGCCAGCGTTGTCCGAAGACGCTTCCACAGTCATGTGGCCGGCGTGACGCATGCGGAACGCTGTTAACTACCCACCGAAGTGATGCCTATTCATCTACTTGCTATGCATGCTTTCGAACTGCCAGGTTGGCATGAGCTGGGGTGAGTGCGGGAGCTCCCTCCGTCACGCAGGGCTAGGGATTCGAACCTCCGAACTTGCAATCTTCCGATCAACAAGCCTGGCATCTTACCTGCTGAGCCACCACGCCCCTACATCTGAGCAGTTATTCGCAAATCTCTTATTTTCTTCAGAACCCGGGAAAAGTTTCTTCCCACCAGGAAAACATCCAGCTTGGAATTTTATGGAAGAAACAGCAGCAGCCTATCTCTTATTCAAACTAGTTCTTTAACAATTGGAAGCCAGGAAAGGCATTCTTACCCAGAGAAGCCACATTCCTAAAATTCTCCAGCATGACTTCTTCATGCAGAGCTTTTTGGTCAGGATCCAGGACAACCCACTCCTCTTCGGTAAAACACACAGCCACATCCTTGAAGGACACAGGACCCTGAAGGAGGACAAATATTTTTTCCTATTAGCAGACATGGCACGAGGAGAGTTTAAAGTTCTCTCCCATAACTCAAATCAGAAAAACCGGCAGAGCTCACAGCCTCTTCTTGGAGTGATACTTAAGATGAAACCTGTGAATGACCTTCAATGGAATCCGATAATAATATCTTTCCAAAGTGTTTGGCTAACATTGTTCAGCACTGCCTTCCATCCATCCATCCATCCCACTGAGGCTTTCCAGAACAAGATTTCTGAGAGGAAAGAGGTTCTGAGGGGCACCTGTTAGACATTCTAGCCCATCATCTGTGGTGTTCCTCAAGAATCATTGCCATCCCCATTGAAAAGCTAGGCAAAACTGCTGACAGATCAGCCAGGGAATGGCATGGGAGCTGGACGATGTCCAAAACATGTGCAACCCAACCATTTGCCATTCTAGGAAAGGAGAAATCCGTGTCCGACCTGAGCTGGGACCAGATCTGTAGTTTCTGCTTCAGCATGAAGAGGAGATGCTTCCACAAGATCCAGCAATGTTGTTCTGCTCTCTATGAGTGAGTCAAAGGTGGTGGAAGAAGATGTATTAAAAACATGATCAATAAACTCTGCAGAGACACTATATACAAATCCCATTCTTGCCCACCAGCTCAAGGTTTAGGAGTAAATGAATTCGTGAATACATCTGTCCAGAGAGTTGGGAACTTCACTGCATGCATAATGAACTACCCCCCCCCCTCTTACCTGGCGACGTGGCCTGAGCTTGATCCTCTGGAGAGGCCACCTCCAACAGCAGCACCTGGGAGGACTTAGAGAGAGGCACCCTTGGTTTGGGCCTTTCAGCGACCACATCCATCAAGGGCACCTGCATCGGGAACGACCGCCAGGAACAAAGAACAAAGGGAGTTTGGGACGACCAAAGGAGTAGATTCTTGCCCGGTGCCCCAACCTTTGCACCTGCCTCCCGCCCACCCACCACTGGACTGGAAGGAGGACTGGCTTCCCTCCTGCTTCTCCTGGGACATTATCCAGAAAGGACAACGGGGTTGCCTAAAGAGGATGCGAACCCCCTTCCTTCTATTGTTAGCTCCGGAAACGGCTCAAAGAGGGGCGTTTAAGGACGCCAAAGTACAGTCCCTCAGGCCATACTCCACTTGGAGTGCCAGGACGAAATGGGCTCCCACCTGCAGCTCTCCCTGCTTCTCGTCCTCGGCCTGGCTCAGGAGGAAGCCTTCGACCAGGGCCACC
Organism: Charina bottae; assembly: GCA_023362775.1. Classification (NCBI taxonomy): domain Eukaryota; kingdom Metazoa; phylum Chordata; class Lepidosauria; order Squamata; family Charinaidae; genus Charina; species Charina bottae. Next base: position 33,821,867 of record JALMGJ010000002.1, on the reverse strand, counting down.
GCTTGGGAACTGGTTTCTGCTCCACACTCCCTCACCCAGCTTCCCAGCTCCGGGGTCAGGATGGCCAGGAGTTGCTCCAGGATCACCAGGTCCAGGATCTCAGCCTTGCTGTGCTTCTCTGGCTTCAACCACTGACAACAAAGGTGGTGGAGCTGGCTGCAAACCTCTCGGGGCCCCAAGGTCTCCTGGTAGCGGACATTCCTGAAGTGCTGCCGTGGTGTATCCCAAGGGATGCTCCCTTCCTTTGGCATGTTCTGTCCCGCTCTTCTCGAACGCTCCCCACAGCTCTTAACCCAAGCAGCGGGAGAGCCTTTTCCTGCTACGGCCTGCAAGTCCATTTTCCTTCTCGACTCAAAGGGAACGCCAAACACAGCTGCAAGGGACCTCCAAAACCACTTTAATTCATAGGCCCATCACTGCATGAATTGGACTTGCATCAAAGTAAAGCACCCATCTTTGATTAGAAGTTCTCTAAGAGACGCAGACTCTTCACGCACCCACAATATGCTTCCAATCTGAAGCAAAAAAGAAACAGCAAAACCAGCTGCGTTTTAGCGGGCAGCACCTGAATCAAACCCACAAGAGTTAAGTTTTACAGACCATCCTAAAGTCCTTCGGGGAGGCTTTTCGCTGGTCGTGCTGGCGGCCAGGCTGAAGCCTCCATGCAGAGTGGGGCCAAAATAGCCTGTGCATTCATAGTCATGCGGAGCGTGCTCTCCCCTCTATTTGCTCGCAATGGGGCTTTGCAAGGGAAAAGTGTGCCCTTCTTCCCCGCAATGACCAGAGCTCTCCCCATTTTTCTAATTCTAATTCCATTTAAATACCCACATTTACTAAATGTTGGGATTTTCTTGCCGGACAGCCAACTCGACGGTTACTTGGCTTGTTTTAAGAGCAAAGGCACGCCGGACTTCATTCCTGGGACCACTTCTCAGCGCTTCCCCTTCTTCGAAGGGTTAAAATAAGAGAGTACTTCTTCCCAAACAGGAGAAATTCCAGCGGGAAATCATCACTTCCCGTCCCCGCCTTTAGAACTCCTATTACGCAACCAAGTCGTCTCCGTGTGGCAGCCAATGCTGGCCGGCATGGGGCGCATGCTCATTTCCATTTGGAAGCTAGACAGATGCCAGGCGCTGCAAGATTCTCAGTAGGGAGCCGCCTGCTGGATTTTGCAGGCGGATCCTGGAGATTCTTCTCAGAGCGGGTGGGGGTTCTGGGGAAGTACGCGCGTCTTGTGCAGATGCAGTCATTGGGTCTCCAACTTCGTTGTGCGAACAGCATTTTACAGTGCTGATACATGTACGTTTTAGTATTAAGTACTTCAGGCTATGGAAGACCTTTGGGGCCGCAGAATTTTGAGTGATTTTTTTTTTTGCTGATCTTTCTTCATACAGCTGTCTTCATAATTTGTTTTAATGCTTAATTTGTATTATTGTTACCCAAGTTGAGTTTTTTAATTAAAAGAAAATGAAAAGCTAGAATCTGAATTTTAAATAAGCAAGTGTGGGAAGAAATTAAGATCTCTCCCCGCCTGCCATGTTGTTTCCTCCCAGAACACTGTCTTCCTGCCATTGCTTTCCTTCCTTGAGCAAGGTAAAAGGTTAAAGATTACAAAATAGAATGGGTTTGATGCAAAAGGAGCTACCAGAGATTAAAATGTGACAGGAAACCCAACTGTTTAGACAAAAGATTCCCTTCAGGTTTAATGAGAGACCTTGTAAAACGAAAAGGTCTCAGGGAAACATTCTTCCCCAGCCAAACAGATCTCCATAATCAAAAAACAAAAGATCCCTTCCAAGGTGAACATTCCAAGCTAGTCCAGCTTGGAACTGAGACTATCTGAGGACAGGAAACACAAACAGCAGGGAACCTGACCACAGAGCGCCTCCTCTCTCAACCCCAGTAAACTGCTCTTTCCTAGAATTCCTAGAGAGCGCCCCCTGCCAAGAAATCAGCTAAGTGCGCCTTCTCAGTAGTCCCTAGAGCAGAGCTTTCCAAACTGTGTGTGGCGACACAAAAGTGTGTCGCCACACACAGTCTGGTGTGTCGCCACACAACCCGGAAGCACTGATCATCATCAGCGCCTCCGGGTTTTCCCACGGCGACACACCAACCGCGGCGTGCAAAAACCCGAAAGTGGCAGCAGCGCTTCCGGGTTTTTGCACACTACCGCAATGACGGCACTTCCGGGTTTTCCCACGGCGACACCAACGGCGGTTGGTGTGTCGCCGCGGGAAAACTTTGGAAAGCCCTGCGTTAGTGTTATCGGCTGCAGTGTCTGGGTTTGTTGCGGCTCCTGCCGCCTCCGAGCCCTGACAGGATTCCACGCAGGTCCTGGTGCCTGCCTTGTGCCTTGCTGCCTCCAAACCTGCCCTGCCAGGATTCCACGCAGGTCCTAGTGCCTGCCTTGTGCCCTGCTGCCTCCAAACCTGCCCTGCCTGGATTCCACGCGGGTCCTAGTGCCTGCCTTGTGCCCTGCTGCCTCCAAACCTGCCCTGCCTGGATTCCACGCGGGTCCTAGTGCCTGCCTTGTGCCCTGCTGCCTCCAAACCTGCCCTGCCAGGATTCTACGCGGGTCCTAGTGCCTGCCTTGTGCCATGCTGCCTCCAGACCTGCCCTGCCAGGATTCCGCGCGGGTCCTAGTGCCTGCCTTGCTGCCTCCAAACCTGCTGTGATTCCACGCAGGTCCTAGTGCCTGCCTTGTGCCCTGCTGTAAGAGTGTGTCACGAAATGATGCATGTCTAAAAAGTTTGTCACCAACATGAAAAGTTTGGAAAGCTCTGCCCTAGAGGGCGGGAACACTTTTGCGTAACAACAGACAAGTTTTCCTATATAAAGAGTTTGTGGGGAAAATACAGGTGTGGCTGCCTCCAACCAGCAGACTCTGTACATGCTCTTGGAAAATAAAATTATCTCTGTTCAAGCAATCGCCTAAGCAATGCATTACCCCAAGGGTCCCCAAACTCTTCAGCTCATCGATCCCTTCATGAAGTTTCAGATTGTTCATTGACCCTCAAATATTTATTATATGAAAATAATTTAATATATACTACTTTAGGAGTACAACAACATCAACCCCTTGGATAGTCACATTGTTATCCCAGAAAGCTCGGGACATTTACCTGGTGTGCGGGACCAATAAACTAGGCTGACCATATTTCCTTGAGGCAAAAATGTCGCCGGACAAAGTGGGTATGCAGGTACGCGTGTGGGGGGACAGGCATGCATGCGGGGTGTGTGTGTGCGGGTGTATGGTGTACGGGGTGTGTGCAGGTGTGCGGGGCGTGCACACACACACATGCCCTTTGCAGGGAAACTTTCAAAAATGGGACAAAATTGAGATTTTTACCATAATGACGGGACGCTCCAGAAATGGTGAAATAATGGGAAAGTCCTGTTCAAACAGGAAAGTTCAAACGGAAATGTCCTGTTCAGGGGCGTGGTGGCTCAGTGGGTAAGATGCCAGGCTTGTTGATCAGAAGATCGCAAGTTCGGAGGTTCGAATCCCTAGTCCCGCATGACGGAGTGAGCTCCCGCACTCGCCCCAGCTCTTGCCAACCTAGCAATTCAAAAGCATGCAAATGCAGGTAGATGAATAGGTACCACTTTGGTGGGTAGGTAACAGCATTCCGGGGGCGGAGTGTCGGGGACATGGAGTAGCAGCGTGCATCGGAGAACTCCCAGTCAGAAAGAAATTAAAAGCTGGACTCCTACGTTTAAACAATACATAGATAAATGTCGACGGGTGAGTCGGAAGCTGAAAAAGCCTAGACTGGAACTTTATAATTTATTTTGACTTTGTTATCAAAAGTAAGTTGGATAGACTTACTTTCGGTTTTAACTCTGGGCGGAGAGCCAATGCCTAGAGGGAAGAATTTAACCCAGCAGACTCTTCCAGCTTGGAACAGGGTTAAAAATAAAAATAAACCTTCAGACAGGAGTTTAGAACGCTTGGAAAGAGTTGAAACTAATGAAGTAATTATGTCTGATAAAAAAGAATGAGAAAGGTCTAAAATGAGGCGGAATTCGGAGGTGGAAGTAATGATTAATGGAGCAGCTAATTATCGTATACAGGAGACAGCTGCTGTCGTCAGGCGGAAAGAGAAGGGAGAGAAAGAAAAAAAATGGTTGTGGATCTGGAGGAGATGATGACAAGATTTGCAGAAATGATGCAGAAAAATAATGAGACTCTCAGAGCTCAGATAGTGGACGAGATACTAACAGGAGTAAATAAAACACTCTTAGGAATTAAGCAGGAAATTAAAGTTGTAAGTAAGAGAGTGGAGGAATTGGAGAAAACAGCAACATATAATCAGAAGAAGATGGTGGAATATAACATTAAGTTTGAGCAATGGGAGTTGAAGATGATTGATTGATATTCAAGATCGAGAACGCAGATCTAATGTATGCATTCGTGGGCTCCCAGAGCAGTCTGGGGAAAATCCAAGGAATTTGAGAGAAAAAGTGATGGAGTGGTTGAAGAATGTGGCAAAAGATGTTAATTGGGAAAATGCAGATTTGGAACATATCCACAGAGCTACCTTTAGGAGAGGAGGACTGACCCCCAGAGACATTATTATGAGATTTCAAAGTTATTATAAGAACGAACTTTTTATGAGGGCTACTGGACAAGCCATTGGAGGGCTACAATATCAGAAAGTCCCGGTTCAGGTCTTTAATGATCTCTGCCCAGAAACAATAAATTGGAGGAGGAGTGTGAAGCCTTGTATTGCTGTTCTGAAGAACAAGGGAATTGTGTATAACTGGGGATACCCTGTATTTTTAAAGTTTCAATGGGCAGGGAAATTTCATAAAATAATATCATTGGAACAAGGGATGGAGCTGTTACACCAGTTGGATGTAAGGAAGCAGAGAGAAGATGAAGTGGAAGAACTGGAAGTAGCAGGAGGAAACAAGATATTATTATAAAGGACTGAAGAAAATATTGTACCTGAGACAGGACATAAGGAAGATGGACTGGGAGATAATGATTCGGTGTTGATGCTGTTATGTGAAACCGGGGAACTGCCTCCCCCCCCCTTGAGGAGTTCATGAGAACTATGGGAGAGGTTGATAACCTCTGGAAGAGGGGGGAAGCTCTTTTGTGTTTGTATGAGGGGGAGTGGGGGGAGGGTAAGGGATTGGGAACTAAGGGGTTTGTTAAGGGTTTCACTTCAAAGAACCAACTAAGAAAAAATTTACAAATTTCATGGAGAATACATTAAGGTTTACAACTTTAAATGTTAAAGGGCTAGGATCAAATATTAAAAGGAAGAGGGTGGAAGCACTATTGCATAGAGCCAAAGCAGACACAATATTTTTACAAGAGACACATCAGGTGAAGGAGGGGGTAAATGAACTTAAATTAAGATGGTCAGCTGCTTATGAAAAGGCATATGGGACTTCTAAAGCAAGAGGAGTGGCGATTATTATATCAAAGAAATGTGGTTTTAATGTAATAAAGACAAAAAAGGATTCTATGATTAGATACATATATATATACAGGGGGAGTTGGGGGGAGAGGAATATACTTTGGTTAACATCTATGCCCCGAATGTGAAACAGAAGCAGTTTTATGAGAAGGTGTTTAAAGATATGGAGGATTTTCAGAAAGGTTATATTGTAATGGCAGGGGATTTTAATATGGTAATGGATAAACAGAAGGATAAATCCAATCCCTCAGTAGAGGAGTGGCATAATAATTTTACAGATTTAACTGTGATTATGAATAGAAATGAGTTGAAGGATGTCTGGAGAATAACACGAGGAGAAGAAAACAAATTGACTTTTTATTCGTCGGTGTTTAAGAGTTATTCAAGAATAGATTATATTTTTGTGTCTAAAAGTTTAGTTTCTAAAATAATGAATACTGAAATAGCGGTTATTAAGGTCACGGACCATGCATTGGTTAATATGGATATTAAAATTAAAAAAGATTATAAAGAAGCTAAGAGATGGAGGTTAGATATGAGGATTTTTAATTACAAGCATATTGTGGACAAAATTGGAAAGGAATGGCAGGATATATGGGATATTAATGATATAGGACAATGTACACAAGCGGTATTATGGGATACAATGAAAGCAGTAATGAGAGGAATCTGTATCAGGGAATCAGCCACATTGAAAAGGCAGCAGGAAAAGGAGGGGAAACAATTGGAGGAAGAAATTAAAGAGTTGGAGTGGAAATATATAAAAGATAGGGATAAACAGATATATGCATGATTACAAGCAAAGAGGAAGGAGCTGGAGAATAAAGATATGGAGAAGGTGCAGAGAAATTTGATATATTTGAAAAGGGAATTTTTTGAACACAGTAATAAAAATTCTAAAATGCTGGCCAGGTCTGCACAATCAAAAAAGGCGAGGAATTTAATTGGAGTGATTAAAGATAAAATGGGAAAAAGCTATAATTGGATGAAGGATAAAATAAGAGTCTTTCGAGACTTTTATTAAGAACTATATTCTTCAAGGGGTAACCCCATAAGGAAGATAAGAGAATATATAAGGAAGTATTGTAAAATAAAATTGCAGGAGGTTGATAGGGAGGTAATGGAGCAACAAGTATTAGATAAGGAAATAGAAGACGTTATTGATAAATTAAAAGGGGGGAAGTCTCCAGGAGTAGATGGATTGGGACCGGAATATTACAAAATATTTAAAAAATTATTGGTATCTAAATTAAAGGTATTATATAACAGAATTATAGAGGATGGTAGGATGCCACCATCATGGGAACAATCGTTAATTGTATTAATACCAAAGGCTGATAAAGATTTGACAGATCCTGGATCATACAGACCTATCTCACTAATAAATCAGGATGCTAAAATGTTGACAGCAATAATGGCAAAAAGAATGAATACTTTTATATTTAAATATATTAATAAGGATCAATGTGGTTTCGTTGCGGGAAGGCAGATGTCAAATTTAACTGGACGAGTGTTGAATATAATAAATATAATAAATAAGAAAGGATTGAAAGCAGGCTTAATAGCCTTGGATATATTTAAAGCCTTTGATTGTGTGGAATGGCCAGCTTTAAAAATAATAATAGAAACCTGTGGATTTGGTGAAAGATTTAAACGATTGATAGATCAATTATATCAACGAAATACTGCAATGGTTGTGGTTAATGATGGAATGACTGATCAAATTCCACTAGCCCGAGGTACGAGGCAAGGTTGTCCTCTTTCCCCGATTTTGTTCACCTTAGTTATAGAAATCTCAGCCAATGTCATTAGAGAAGATGAAAGCATTAAAGGGATTGGGAATAAAGGGAAAATTAAAGTAAGTATGTTTGCAGATGATACTTTATTAACTATTGAAAATCCACTGGAGTCGTTGGAGGGAATAGGAGGATATTTGAAAGAATTTGGGGAAATGACAGGGTTACAAATAAATTGGTCTAAATCAGAAATGATGTTATTTAATTACAGTAAGGAGAGAGAACGATGGTTTATGAATAATAATAAAACAAATATTAAATTAAGGAACTCAATAAAATATTTAGGAATAAATATAACAAGAGAATTGGAGAGTTTAGAAAAGGAAAATTTCCATAAATTAAAGCAAGAGATTAAAAAGAAGTTGGAGGAGTATAGGAAAATTAAATTATCGTGGTTTGGCAAAATAGCAATTATTAAAATGAAGATTTTACCTAGAATAAACTTTTTATTTAGGATGTTACCAATTATGGTATCAGAGACAGAAATGAAGAGTTGGCAAACCATGATTAACAATTATTGTAATGGAGATAAGAAAGCAAGGGTGAATAAAAAAAGATGGTACAAACCTCAAAAAGTTGGAGGATTGGGGCTCCCAAATTTAAGATTATATTATATAGCAAATCAAATAAGATATATTATAGATGGGATAGTAGGACAAGCAGAGTTGAATTGGTTGGAGATGGAGACTCAAGTACTGGAATGGAAATTGGAAAATGTATTTTTTAATAAACCTAGTAAGAAGTGGTTGGAAGGAGTTGAGAACCCCTTTTTAAAAACTATTTTAAGGATTTGGGTAAAATATAAGGAAAAACTAATGCCAGTGGTCTCCCCTTTGACTCCAGTGGTGATGATGGAAAAATTCCCTATAAATTTAAAGAAGGAATTGGAAAAGGAATTGAGGGAGAAGAAAATATTTCAAATAAAGGATTGGGTGAAAGAAATGAATAGTAAAGATAGAATAAGAGAGGTATTAAGGGAAAGAAATTTATCTTGGTTTAACTATATACAATTAGAGAAATGGATTCGGAAATGGATAAAGGAAAATAAAGAATGTAGAGGTTATACAAGATTTGAGAAAATGATTATAGAAAGAGAAGATAAAGAAGAAAATTTTGTTGTAAAAGGAGAAACAAGTGAAATTTATAAGATATTATTAGAAACAGAAGATCAACAAGATTATCTTAAATCAGTATGGGATCATGATTTAGTAAAACAAATAAGTAATCAGAGTTGGGGAAAAATTTGGGACATGCGTATTTTAAAAACTATGTCCATAAGGATAAAAGAAAATTATTTTACATTGGTATGGAGATGGTACCTGACTCCTGTAAGATTAAATCAAATAAATAAGAAATATTCAGTATTATGTTGGAGGGGGTGTCAGGAGTTGGGTACCTATCTCCATATGTGGTGGGGTTGCAAACAGATACAGATATTTTGGCAGAAGATATTTAAAGAGATAAACGAGATAATTGGAATGAATATGGAAGCATGTCCGGAAATAGCACTGTTATCAATTTATAATAAGGTTACATGTACTCAAGATACTAAAAAATTAATTACAAACTTAATGACAGCAGCAAGATTAATAATAGCAAGGAAATGGAAAGTACAAGGGGAATATCAAATAGAGGAATGGTACAAAGAAGTATGGGATATGGCAATCAATGATAAATTAACATCTAATATTAGAGTTAGAAGGGGATTACAGATTTGAAATAATTTTGTAGAAATTTGGAATATATTTGTAGAATATGTATTATTAAAAGGGAAAGGATGTACACCTTCGAAAGAATTATTATCTTTTTGGAAAGAGGAATGATTAAGACAATAGTGGTCCTGGGGGTGGGGTGCACCTTGTAAGGTTTTTTGTTTTTTGTTATAATTATGATTAATAAATGTTTTGTTGTTTATTCGTTCAGTCATTTCCGACTCTTCGTGACTTCATGGACCAGTCCACGCCAGAGCCCTCTGTCGGCCGTCACCATCCCCAGCTCCCCAATGGTTGAGTCCGTCACCTCCAGAATACCATCCATCCATCTTGCCCTTGGTCGGCCCCTCTTCCTTTTGCCTTCCACTTTTCCTAGCATCAGCTTCTTCTCCAGGGTATCCTGTCTTCTCATTATGTGGCCAAAGTACTTCAGTTTTGCCTTTAATATCATTCCCTCAAGTGAGCAGTCTGGCTTGATTTCCTGGAGTATGGACTGGTTTGATCTTCTTGCAGTCCAAGGCACTCTCAGAATTTTCCTCCAACACCACAGTTCAAACGCATCTATCTTCCTTCGCTCAGCCTTCCTTATGGTCCAGCTCTCGCAGCCATAGGTTACTACAGGGAATACCATTGCTTTAACTATGCGGACCTTTGTTGTCAGTGCGATGTCTCTGCTCTTAACTATTTTATCAAGATTTGCCATTGCTCTCCTCCCAAGAAGTAGACGTCTTCTGATTTCCTGGCTGCAGTCAGCGTCTGCAGTAATCTTTGCGCCTAGAAATACAAAGTCTGTCACTGCCTCCACTTTTTCTCCCTCTATTTGCCAGTCATCAATCAAGCTCGTTGCCATAATCTTGGTTTTTTTGAGGTTTAACTGCAACCCAGCTTTTGCACTTTCTTCTTTCACCTTCGTCATAAGGCTCCTCAACTCCTCCTCGCTTTCAGCCATCAAAGTGGTATCATCTGCATATCTGAGATTGTTAATGTTTCTTCCAGCGATTTTAACTCCAGCCTTGGATTCCTCAAGCCCAGCATGTTGCATGATGTGTTCTGCGTACAGGTTGAATAGGTAGGGTGAGAGTATACAACCCTGCCGTACTCCTTTCCCAATCTTAAACCAGTCCGTTGTTCCGTGCTCTGTTCTTACCGTTGCTACTTGGTCGTTATACAGATTCCTCAGGAGGCAGACAAGATGACTTGGTATCCCCATACCACCAAGAACTTGCCACAATTTGTTATGATCCACACAGTCAAAGGCTTTAGAATAGTCAATAAAACAGAAATAGATGTTTTTCTGAAATTCCCTGGCTTTCTCCATTATCCAGCGGATATTGGCAATTTGGTCTCTAGTTCCTCTGCCTTTTCTAAACCCAGCTTGTACATCTGGCAATTCTCTCTCCATGAATTGCTGGAGTCTACCTTGCAAGATCTTGAGCATTACCTTACTGGCATGTGAAATAAGTGCCACTGTTCGATAGTTTGAACATTCTTTAGTGCTTCCCTTTTTTGGTATGGGGATATAAGTTGATTTTTTCCAATCTAATGGCCATTCTTGTGTTTTCCAAATTTGCTGGCATATGGCATGCATCACCTTGACAGCATCATCTTGCAAGATTTTAAACAGTTCAGCTGGGATACCATCGTCTCCTGCTGCCTTGTTATCAGCAATGCTTCTTAAGGCCCATTCAACCTCACTCTTCAGGATGTCTGGCTCTAACTCACTGACCACACCGTCAAAGCTATCTCCAATATTATTATCCTTCCTATACAGATCTTCCGTATATTCTTGCCACCTTTTCTTGATCTCTTCTGCTTCTGTTAGGTCCTTACCATCTTTGTTTTTGATCATACCCATTTTTGCCTGGAATTTACCTCCGATGTTTCTAATTTTCTGGAAGAGGTCTCTTGTCCTTCCTATTCTATTGTCTTCTTCCACTTCTGCACATTGCCTGTTTAAAAATAATTCCTTATCTCTTCTGGCTAACCTCTGGAATTTTGCATTTAATTGGGCATATCTCCCCCTATCACTGTTGCCTTTTGCTTTCCTTCTTTCTTGGGCTACTTCCAGTGTTTCAGCAGACAGCCATCTTGCCTTCTTGGTTTTCTTTTTCTTTGGGACGTTTTTTGTTGCCGCCTCCTGAACAATGTTGCGAACTTCTGTCCATAGTTCTTCTGGGACCCTATCTACTAAATCTAGTCCCTTAAATCTATTCTTCACCTCCACTGCATATTCCTTAGGAATATTAGTGAGATCATATCTAACTGATCTGTGGGTCTTCCCTATTCTCTTTAGTCTGATTCTAAATTTTGCAATAAGAAGTTCGTGATCTGAACTACAATCAGCTCCAGGTCTTGTTTTTACCGACTGTATAGATGTCCGCCACCTTTGGCTGCAAAGGATGTAGTCAATCTGATTTCGGTGTCGACCATCTGGTGAAGTCCATGTATAAAGTCGTCTTTTAGGTTGTTGGAAGAGAGTGTTTGTTATGCACAGTGAGTTGTCTTGGCAAAATTCTATCAGCCTATGTCCTGCTTCATTTTGTTCTCCCAGACCATGCTTGCCTGTAATTCCAGGTGTCGTCTGACTACCCACCTTAGCGTTCCAGTCTCCTGTAATGAAAATAACATCTCTTTTTGGCGTATTATCCAGTAGGTGCTGCAGATCCTCATAGAACTGATCTACTTCTGCTTCTTCAGCATCTGTGGTTGGGGCGTATATTTGGATCACTGTGATGTTAAATGGCTTACCCTGAATTCGAATTGAGATCATTCTATCGTTTTTTGGATTGTATCCAAGCACTGCTTTAGCCACTTTATTATTAATTATGAAGGCTACTCCATTTCTTCTGTGGTCCTCTTGTCCACAGTAGTAGATCTGGTGGTCATCTGATGTGAAGTGGCCCATCCCAGTCCATTTCAGTTCACTGACACCTAAAATGTCTATATTTAATCTTGACATCTCACCAATAACCACATGCAATTTGCCCTGGCTCATAGATCTTACATTCCAGGTTCCTATGGTGTGTTGATCTTTAGAACATCGGATTCGTCGTTCACCACCAGCACCGTCGGCCGCTAGCCATCCTTTCGGCTTTGAGCTAGCTGCGTCATCACATCTGGGGCTAGTTGAACGTATCCTCTGTTCCTCCCCAGTAGCATTTTGACCATCTTCCGACCTGGGAGTCCCATCTTCCGATGGTATACCGACATATCTTTGGTTGTACTGATCCATTTAGTTTTCATGGCAAGAATACTGGGGTGGGTTGCCATTACCTTCCCCAGGGATCGTATTTAGTCTGACCTCTCTGCCACGACCTTCCCCTCTTGGGTGTCCCTTCATGGTTTAGCTCATGGTTTCATTGAGGTGCTCAAGCTCCAGCACCACGACAAGGTAACGATCTCCTTTGCTGGAGATAATAATTAATAAATGTATATGTATATAAATGCATAATAAAATAAAATTATAAAAAAAACCAGCATTCCGCGCGCGTCATGCCAGCCACATGACCATCGAAGTGTCTTCGGACAACGCTGGCTCTTCAGCTAACAAACGGAGATGAACACCAGCCCCTAGAGTCGGACACGACTGCCCAACTGTGCGAGGGGAACCTTTACCTTTTACCTGTTCAAAACGGGAAGTATGGTTAGCCTACAATAAACACACCAGATGGTGGAAAGGATTGAGACTTTTATTTGCAAATAAAAGGTTGCCCAGAAGTAAGTTCCAAAATGGGCACACCCCTCTTGGATTTATATGTCATTGGTTCACCTATATACAATTGATGGAATGTTTTTAACTAGATAAAAAGAAATATACATTTGTCAATGAAACAACACAATTTGAAATGGATTTATGTATAAATGATGATCATGCTATTACTAAGATGTATAAGATCTTGTTACAGATGAATATGGAAGATGAACATGTTAAGGATTGTATGTTCAAATGGGCTAAGAATTTTGGATATAATATCATGCTGGACCAATGGGAGAATATGTGGATGAAAGGTTTGAAATTTACATTGAATTATAATTTGAAAGAAAATTTTTATAAGATGATATATCGTTGGTATCTAACTCCTGATAAGTTCTCAAAAATGTATAGTGGTGTAACTAATGTTTGTTGGAAATGTTCACAGGACGAAGGAACCTTTTACCATCTTTGGTCGACTTGTGAGAAGGCTAAAAAGTTCTGGGACCAAATATGTATTACTATTCAGAAGATTCTTAAAGTAAATATACAAAGAAAGCCAGAACTTTTTCTTTTAGGTTTGATGGAAAAACAACTAGAGAAACAGCATGGAGTTTCGCTACTATATATGATCACGGCAGCAAGAGTGTCACAAGTACCTACAGTTGAAGATTGGATTGTTAAACTAATGGATTTGGTTCAGATGGCTAAATTAACAGCTTTAATGAGAGAGCATTCTATTTCTACATTTATATCAAATTGGCAACCACTTTTGGAATATTTGCTTGTAATTGAAAAAAATGATGTTTTGATTCTGGGTTTTAGAGATTGAACGATTTGTTGTAATAGAAATAATGTTATGATAGGTTAATTAATTGTAAGAGATTAGATTTGTATTTGATTTTATATCTGTATCGGAAATAGTCGGAAGTCGCTTTTCCTTTTCTATCTTTCTATTCACATCTTTATAGTTCGTTCTTTTTTCTTTAGTTCTGCTTTCTATCTATTCTATAGTTTTTTTCTTTTTTGTATTTTAAATATATCTTGAAAATAAAATAAAATAAAACAAAACAAAACAAAACAAAACCATACATCACTGCAAACAAATCATGGGAAGCAATGTCATACATATATTCTCAGTCGTCATAGTAACATAGTTCAATCAAAGGTAAAAGGGTACACTAAGGTATAACATTCCTGTTACAAAAGGACAACGGGGTTGCCTAAAGAGGATGCGAATCCCCTTCTAAGGCACCAAAACTTACCACGCTCCTCTTAGAGAATGCCAAAAACACGAAGGAGACTTTGTAAAAAGGAACAGCAGCAAGGTTTAATTGGCCAAGCAAAGGTTGCCGGATGGCGGTCCTACAGACATCACACGCAGGTGACCTCTGAGTGGAGCAGCCATCCCGAGTACAAGAGTGCACAAGCTTTTATACAGGGATTACAAGCAGGAAGTGAGGATGATGATGGTATGCCCATATGTGGGTGAGGTGTCCTCTGACTATTCCCTGGGATTGGCTAGTTCTTGGGGACCAGGGTCCCTCCCAGAGCTGAAGGATTCTGGGATTCACCAGGTCAAGGGGTGATGTGGGTCATCAACATAGTTTCAAGGGATAGAATTGGGGACATTTACACCAATTGTTCTATGGGCTCTGTCCGGAGGCCAGAGATTAACACTTGTATCTTACTGAGACAACAATAACACTTACAGGGACATTGGGTTATACAAGCATACTAAATCACTGAGGTCAGAATCATAAAATCAAGTCTTTGCATATTCACATCTTGGGGAGAGTAGAACAAAGGATTTCTTACAAGGAAGTCAAGTAAACATGTTAGCTTGTCAGGAAGAAGATGCTGACCAGACAGGGAGAGCCCCAAGCTGGTATGCATTCTAAAGAGAGGTAGGATTACTTTGTAGCACCTAGTATTGCTATGTAGAATTCTCTGGGGCCTCACCCCATCTCAAGGGTCATCCTTGGGTAACGCTTCTTTGGTTCAGGCACAATCTTTGGTTCAGTAATGTTGCATCATGGGGAAATATTACAGCATGGTGTTTTCCAGGCCAAGGTTTGTGGGCCAGGTTTCCCCATATCCCTTCAATCCTCCCTTTTCTTTTCTTATGGCGAAATGCCTTTCGCCTAGCTTTGAGACTGGGTGGAGTGTCAACAGTCTTGCCAGTTTACCTTCAGTGTGGGTAACCACAGTCAACCCTTTGAGGGAGGACAATACGATTCTACGAACCAGAGGAACAATGCAGGGCAGGATAGCAAGTCCAGTAAGGCCACAGACAAAGATAAATACAAGTTGTTTGATCCACGCTGCCCTGAAGTAAGTGGTACAGGAGGTGTTTCCCCCTTGGGAAGGATAGAGATTTGAGGTAGAAGATGGACAAGAGAGCAAGTGCCTGTCCAGTTAGCATGTAAACAGAGGTAAGTATTGGTTCCACAAAGGAAAAACATACCCTGTTCTAGGCAGATACTTAAGTCAACAGAAAAGATAGGCTTCTCCCTTTTCCATGGGTTCCATACCCCAACTGACCCTGCTAGAAACATTCCCGTAAGTGGCTGCAGGGAGATGGCATTGAGATGGGGTGGACCTTTGACTAAGGGAATAGAAGGGAAGACAAAATAATCAGAGGTGTTTCCTTTTGCGTAGGGCAAGGGAGCACAAGGGATATCTTGGTCGTCTTTCAGGCCCAGCCATGCTGGCATGGAGCCTTTTGTGTCAGTAGGTAGCCCAAGCCAAGGAGGAAGCAGAGGTCCCTGTGGAGAGGCAGCTAACAGAGCTTCGCTGCCAGATTACATGAGGGTCCCTCCTTCTCTTCCCCAGAGATAGAAGGAGTTTTGTGGTTTAAGATCACTCTAGAACTGGCCCAAACACGGGGGCTGGCTGGGATGGCCTGATGAGTGGAGGCAGAAGTGGACATACAGAGCCAGCAGTCTTCAGTTAAATCTGGTCTGCATTGGTCCAGTAATTTGTAAGCCGAGGTGAGGCTCTGCTCAATATAATTATGGCTAGTGGGCTTGCGTGTGAGGGTACGGTGGGTGAGGGTGTGTGCCAGAGTTATATAGACCCCCAGGAGCCCCAGAAGAAAAGTTTTAAAGTTTTTAAAGGAGCACATTTTAAAGGAGCACATTTTTCCCACCCAGTTTCAGCACTAACCTTTCACTAACCCTCCTTCCCTCTCCTCCCCTCTTTTTCTTTTTATTTTCTTAATGAGAAAAGACAGAAAGAGGAGGCAGGGAGAGAACTTATGAAGAGATAAAATAGAAAGATTAATTGGCAGCTGTTGTCCGGGGCAGCGATGACCAGGGCTTACCCGGGAGCAGCTTGTCCCATGGTTGCCTGGTGTGGCTTCTCTGCTAAGGAGCCTAAAAGAGAGCTTAGCAAGAAAGCTTTGCAAAGCACATTAAAAACAGTATTGGCAACCACAGTAAAATTATGATTTTTGATGTCCTCCTGGGAAGTTTCTTCCGGAATTCCACCTTGCTTCCTAATGAGACAAATTCTATCATTCCTTCTTTAGGTTATAAAATCTCATCTATAAAGGACACATAGTTATCTGGAGAATGGTATGAATCTTTGTAATTTAACAACAAAGAAAGTCCTTCAATGTACAAACAACTTATCAAATGCAGTACAGTAGACTCTCTTGACAATCTTTCAAATGCACAAGCAGAGGATTGAGATCTGAATTTGATGGGATAGCTTGGAAAAGTTCATAGAATAACATTCTCTTTAAATCAGCTGGATCAGACAGCAAGAATCATCCTCGTCATCTTCATCATCATCATAGACTCCTTGAAAATACAGTAATTGAAAATTACTCCAGCAAAGGAGATGGTTACCTTGTCGTGGTGCTGGAGCTTGAGCACCTCAATGAGCACCATGAGCTAAACTGTGAAGGGACACCCAAGACAGGAAGGTCATGGAAGAGAGGTCAGACTAAATACGATCCCTGGGGAAGGTAATGGCAACCCACCCCAGTATTCTTCCCGTGAAAACTAAATGAATCAGTACAATCAGAGATATGTCGGTATACCATCGGAAGATGGGAGTCCCAAGTCAGAAGATGGTCAAAATGCTACTGGGGAGGAACAAAGGATAAGTTCAACTAGCCCCAGATTGTTGCATATATTTTTATGATCCTGAAAAAATATGGGAAACTGAGTTTTAAAAAGCCAAACCGAAAAGTTTTTTCCTGTGGGCTCCAGGAGAGCACATGTTAACCCCCCTTCAGGAATGTTAATTGCTTGGAGCCACAGAGTCTAGGTTGCTTAGCCAATCAGAGTTACCTTCCCAAATTGGGAATCCGTTGCCTAGGTGATTGGTCACATGCCAAGCCCTGTCCACTCAGGTACTGCCAGGTTTAAATTGTAAAAGCTTTAAAAATGTAAATCTGCCTTTGTTCCTTCTGCTGGTATCTCTCTGTTTTTGTCTTCTCTACAATGTGAGTACTTAAACCATGTGCTTCTCTTCGGCTGAAGAAAGCAAGCTTCGTTTTTCTGTTTCTTTGTTTTAAAACAAAAGCAACGTTTTACTGCAAGCTTTCAGTTCGTTTGACTCTTAATATTTCTATAACTCTGATCTCACAGATTTTTATAAACAACAATGCAGATGTGATGACGCAGCTAGCTCAAAGCCAAAAGGACGGCTGGAGGCCAACGGTGCTGCTGGTGAACGACGAATCCGATGTTCTAAAGATCAACACACCATAGGAACCTGGAATGTAAGATCTATGAGCCAGGGCAAATTGGATGTGGTTATTGGTGAGATGTCAAAATTAAATATAGACATTTTGGGTGTCAGTGAAATGGAATGGAATGGAATGGGCCACTTCACATCAGATGACCAACAGATCTACTACTGTGAACAAGAGGACCACAGAAGAAATGGAGTAGCCTTCATAATTAATAATAAAGTGGATAAAGCAGTGCTTGGATACAATCCAAAAAACGATAGGGACTAGATTTAGTAGATAGGGTCCCGGAAGAACTATGGACAGAAGTTTATTTTATTATTATTTATTATTTCTAACTTATATCACCACCCATCTCCCCCCACAAGGGGACTCTGGGCGGTTTACAACGAAGTCAGCAATCAAAAACATACAAAACACCCTATACAATCAATTAAAAATATAAAAATATAAAATCCAAGAGGCTGTATATGATGTTTACGAACCGAACTGAACTTTATGGTGCGAGCCATCTCCAGGAAGAGCTATTACTCATCCCGTCCCAGGCGAGGTGGCAGAGCCAGGTTTTCAGTTGTTTCCTGAAGGTCAGGAGTGTGGGGGCTAGCCTCACCTCAAGGGGCAAGATGTTCCAAAGGGCGGGTGCTACGGCAGAGTTCACAATGTTGTTCAGGAGGCGGCAACAAAAAACGTCCCAAAGAAAAAGAAAACCAAGAAGGCAAGATGGCTGTCTGCTGAGACACTGGAAGTAGCCCAAGAAAGAAGGAAAGCAAAAGGCAACAGGGATAGAAGGAGATATGCCCAATTAAATGCAAAATTCCAGAGGTTAGCCAGAAGAGATAAGGAATTATTTTAAAACAAGCAATGCGCATAAGTGGAAGAAGGTAATAGAATAGGAAGGACAAGAGACCTCTTCCAGAAAATTAGAAACATTGGAGGTAAATTCCAGGCAAAAATGGGTATGATCAAAAAGAAAAATGGCAAGGACCTAAGAGAAGCAGAAGAGATCAAGAAAAGGTGGCAAGAATATACGGAAGATCTGTACAGGAAGGATAATAATATCGGGGATAGCTTTGACGTTGTGGTCAGTGAGTTAGAGCCAGACATCCTGAAGAGTGAGGTTGAATGGGCCTTAAGAAGCATTGCTAATAAGAAGGCAGCAGGAGACGACAGTATCCCAGCTGAACTGTTTAAAATCTTGCAAGATGATGCTGTCAAGGTGATGCATGCCATATGCCAGCAAATTTGGAAAACAGAAGAATGGCCATCAGATTGGAAAAAATCAATTTATATTCCCATACCAAAAAAGGGAAACACTAAAGAATGTTCAAACTATCAAACAGTGGCACTTATTTCACATGCCAGTAAGGTAATGCTCAAGATCTTGCAAGGTAGACTCCAGCAATTCATGGAGCGAGAATTGCCAGATGTACAAGCTGGGTTTAGAAAAGGCAGAGGAACTAGAGACCAAATTGCCAATATCCGCTGGATAATGGAGAAAGCCAGGGAGTTTCAGAAAAACATCTATTTCTGTTTTATTTATTTATTTATTTATTAGCAATGCCCATGGCTGACTTTGCCTTACCTGTTGGTTACTATCAACTGAGTGGAATTGACGTTGGCATTTGCAAGCCTTGGGGCACCACTGCAGGAACACCTCACTTTCATTCCACAACTACTCCATAACTGAGTTGTTCTGAAATTTAAGGCTTTCATTATCTGATGAATAATGAATATGGAGAATGGGGCGGGGGGGGGACGAGTCTGAGACCTTTGCCTTGGATCCCAAAAAGCTTTACTTACCTCAGTGTGTTGTGTGAACAGGTTCTACAGATTGTATTTCATGGTGTGTATGTGTTAGTCTGGTCAAAATGATGCTGTTTTTGACGCATCCCACTGTACACCTCTGCATTTAGGTATAGAGGTGTGTTTCCAGTTCATATCATGGATTGTCTTCCTCACGGCTGTTAACCGAACTATGCGGTCCTTAAGCGAATCACATGAATCCCCATTGATTTTGCTTGCCAGAAGCCTGCCAGGAAAGTAAAAAATGGTGATCACGTGACCACAGGATACTGCGACTGTCATGTGAACTGGTTGCCAAGAACCCAAATTGTGATCACGTGACCATGGGGATGCTGCGACGGTCGTTAAGTGTCAGCGCCGGTTGTAAGTCTTTTTTTCAGCACTGTTGTAAGTCTGAACCATCACTAAACGAATGGTCATTAAGTGAGGACTACCTGTATGTATCTAGGCCTCTATCATATTTTTGCTTATATGTTATAATTATTAAATATTTGTTTTTCCAGATCTTAGGATTCATTTACTTATTTTATACTATTTACTTCATTAAATCTCGGGGCCACCCAACTTCAAAAAACCCTGGGAGGCTTACACTTTTAAAAGTAAAGAAAGTAAAATAAAAGGTCCTGTACATCTGGAGGGGGAAAAACAGAACATGCCCAAGAAAATCCAATAGGGACTCAACCACCACCTACCCCACAAGACTGGGAGAACAGGCAGGCTTCCAAGCACTTTCAAAACATCAGAAGGTGGGAGCCACGTGGAACGCAGCAGGGATGCTGTTCCATTTAACTGTGTTTGGATTCAAATCGTGTTCAGTGGATACAAAATAAATTAAACTCCCTATCGCTTAGAGCAGTGTTTTTCAAACTTGGTAACTTGAAGAGGTGTGGACTTCAACTCCCAGAATTCCCCAGCCACCCAGGGAATTCTGGGAGTTGAAGTCCACACCTCTTCAAGTTGCCAAGTTCAAAAAACACAGCCTTAGAGCGGTAATACTGTCCATCCAACCAAAGGGGCTACATATGGCTATTCCAAAGTTGCCCAAATCAGAAAATTGACAGCAATTGTTGGGCTTCCAGTGTTTAATACTTGACAATAGGCAAGCATGGTGATATACTTCCAGATTCGGAAAACTGAATTGTCCCACAGTAATTTGTAATGGCATTTTCTGTAATGATATTGTTGGAACTGAAGAACCCCATGGAAATTTTCTAAACAAAGAATTAATTTTCTGAAAATATTTTCCAGATACAGTATATATATTGGAATTCCTCTCAGAATCTAAATTAATCTGGGAATAATATTTGAGAGTGTTCACTTTTCACCAAAGGGTGAGGTTTAATAACTCCCATCTATCAATATCTGAAGAAACCTTTCTATATATTTTACTAGACAATCTGTGACCGGCTGGGTCATCATTTCAGAGATATTTCCTTACCAGATTCCTCAGTACTGGAAAAGTTCTTAAAAATTCAGGGAGATATTCAGAGATGTATCTGGCTTGAAAATAGCCCACGTTGAACTGTATAGCACAGTCAAACATCAGGAGTAGACCACAGGAAAAGTTTTATGACATTTTATATTATGTCATAAAATGTTTTATCATAATTTATGTCATAAAATGCTTCATAAAATTTGCCAAATTTCAATTCCATGGGAGTCATGGGTCCCAGACTTTGGACTAATTCTGTAAGTTAGCCCCTTTGAAGTACCGTGGTTCAAAAACTGTTGCCCTACGATGCACCATTTCCCCCAGTTAAAGGTTACACTAAAACAGGAGAGTTTTAGTAGTATATAGATTTCTATTACATGCTACGAATTGAGTTATATCTTTTGGTATGCACGTACTAGATATTTAATGAATTCGGTACAAATACAGAATTGATATTTCTTAAATGGCTGGGTGACCAAATTTTCACCTATTGGCATCAATTCCGATTTGGACCAGTTTTCATAGAGTATCCTGTTATTTTACTAAAGGCATCTATCATCTGCATCAACACTGGAATATTATTACTGTGTGATGTTTAGAAATAAACAAAAGAATGTCATCTTCAAATAAAACCAATTTGTGTTCAACCGAGTTTGTCAGATTTCTTATACTATATGTAATTGGAAATTGGATTTCTTTTCAATGCAAAAGTGTTTTGGCAAATCATTTCTGTACAAAGCAAAGCGTTCTCATGGTGACGTGAACGCCAGGTGGCTAGATAACATCAATCACGTGTGTATTGTTGTGACTAGTTTCTGGATCTTCCCATGAGAACAAATCCTCCTGATTACCTTCTGTGGGAAGCCTTGCCCAGGCCCCCCCAGAGCAAGGAGGGGGGAACTCACGTGCTTGCTGAGATGCAGCACTGCCATCCAATAGCAGGTCATGCTATGTGTTTTGGGCCTGGTGTGTGTCATACCTAACTTTCAGCCTATCAGAATGCTGGAAGAACTGAATATCTAACCATGCAAAATGGTGTTCTATGCTTCCTGACTGCTAGGCTTCTGTCTGGTTCTTTTAGCCATGTTTGTGTGTGTATCCTGCTTCTAAGGGCTGAGCAGAGCAGTTATGCCTGCCTTTGTCATTAGGCCGTGGCGTGAGCTCTGGCCCTGGGATCAATACACGTATCTCTGCTTATAAGTTTGTTTTTGTTTTTCCTCATTGCAATAATGTACTATATTTGCATTTATTGCCTTATGCTACCAGTAAACACTGTTGGCCCTAAAAAGCTGCATTCTTGTCTGTTTATTCTCAAGCCTTGGTTTTTCCCTTTAAGCCAGCATACATCCCATCAGAGTTGTGTCAAGGTATCGAGAAATTGGTATTTTAATGTCTCTTTATTCAGTGATAAAAATTTTGTACAACAAATGTGGGTAGAGACTTTACAATACTTTGATTTGAACTCAGAAACATCAAGTGTCCACATTTTTGAATGGGAAGCATATAAAACATATCCGAGGTCAAATTATTGCTTATGCATCATACAAAAATAAGATTAAAAATAAAAGGGAAAATAACTTGAAAGATGAATTGAAATATTTATGGGCACAGATGGTTAGATGACCATCTACTACTTTGCACAGAGAAATACAGAAAAGGAAATATGAACTAAATACTATATCATAGCAGACAGAATTCATGCTAACATGTTTATGACAGATGACGGATCCTGTTAAGGGAAGTAAGGGATCTGCTCTCCTTCAAGCTCTTTCCACACTCCATGCATTTATATGGTTTTTTTCACCCCGTGTGGGTCCTTTTATGGGAAGTAACATGGCTGCTGTGTCTGAAGCTTTTCCCACACTCCAGGCATTTATAAGCTTTCTCTCCCGTGTGGATCCTTTTATGGTAAGTAAGGGAACTACCCTGCCTGAAGCTCTTTCCACACTCCATGCATTTATATGGTTTTTCCCCGGTGTGGATCCTTTTATGGGAAGCAAGATGGCTGCTCTCTCTGAAGTTTTTCCCACACTCCATGCATTTATAAGCTTTCTCTCCTGTGTGGATCCTTTTGTGGGAAGTAAGGTGACTATTCTGTCTGAAGCATTTCCCACACTCCATGCATTTATATGGTTTTTCCTCCATGTGGGTCCTTTTATGGAAAGAGAGGGATTTGCTATGCCTGTAGCTCTTTCCACACTCCGTGCATTTATAAGGTTTTTCCCCGGTGTGGATCGTTTTATGGGTAGCAAGATGGCGGCTCTCTCTGAAGTTTTTCCCACACTCCATGCATTTATAAGCTTTCTCTCCTGTGTGGATCCTCTTATGGGAAGTAAAAGAGCTGCTCCTACTGAAGTTTTTCCCACACTCCATGCATTTATAAGGTTTCTCTCCCGTGTGGATCCTTTTATGGGAAGTAAGGGATTTGCTGTGCCTGAATTGCTTTCCACACTCTGTGCATTTATATGGTTTTTCCCCGGTATGGATACCTTTATGGGAAACAAGATGGCTGCTATCTCTGAAGCTTTTCCCACACTCCATGCATTTATAAGGTTTCTCTCCTGTGTGGATCCTTTTATGGGAAGTAAAATGGTTGCTATTTCTGAAGCTTTTCCCACACTCCAGGCATTTATAAGGTTTCTCTCCTGTGTGGATCTTTTTATGGGCGGTAAGGTGATTACTCTGATTGAAGCTCTTTCCACACTCCATGCATTTATAAGGTTTCTCTCCTGTGTGGATCCTTTTATGGGAAGCAAGATGGCTGCTACTTCTGAAGTTTTTCCCACACTCCAGGCATTTATAAGGTTTCTCTCCAATGTGGATCTTTTTATGGTAAGTAAGGGAACTAGTTTGACTGAAGCTCTTTCCAGACACCAAGCATGGATAGGGTTTCTCCCTTGTATGGATCCTTTCATGTGCTGTAAGGTTACTGCTCTTGCTGAATTTTTTCTCACATTCCACCCACTCATCTGGTTTCTCTCTTATGTACACTCTTTGCTGTAAGGTAAGAGGAAAGGTCTGACTGCAACTTTTTCCATTCACTCTGCAATTGTCCTGGTTCTTTTTAGTAAAACTTTTGCAGTTTTTATAGAAATCTGATTTATCTTTGAATAGTTTCCCTAAACGCTCTGGCCTTTTATTTCTCTTATCATTCGGAGGAATCGGGAATCCCCGGATTTCAACATGCAGAGAAGTGCGGGATTTATCATCTCTCTTGTTTGACTGACGTCCCTCATGCATTCTTGGTCTCTGTGGTTTTCCAAAAATCTCTGCTTCCTCCTTTTCTTGCTTGCCTTTTTGTAATGGGACCATATCTGGCTGATTGTAATTTTTACGCTGTGGGCTGTCAACTGATTGAAAGAAAAAGAAAGATATACCATTGAATGTTTAAGGTACAAACTGTGTGAATGTAGACCATTAGCTTCATCTCTTATTTCTCCAACACTTTCTTTTCTCTATACTTTACTGAATTCCAATTTATTTTGCATTGTGACACTGTCCCAAGGACAATCAGGTTGTGTTTTTGCTGGACTATTTTCTACATTTCAGGTGTTTCTTACTCTAACCCAACAATGTCATTTTCCTAAGACTGAACAAGAAGTACCTATGGGAAACAGAATCATATGAAGGAGAATGGAAAGAGACTGAGATCATAGTATAAGGGGAGGCTTAGATCTGGTGAATCTTTGCCTTCCCAGTTTATTTATGTACTCATTCTGCTTATAAGCTGCCTAATCATGAAGCAATTCAAGCAGACTTTTTGGAAGGCACTTTATGCATGGGCACATGAGGCATAAATACATCATTGGCATCTTCATCAAATGAAATGGAAAGCTGAGCCTGCTGAATGCACCTGGAGGCATACCTCTACAGCAGAGCTTTCCAAACTGTGTGTCGCGACACAAAAGTGTGTCGCCACACCACCCGGAAGCAGTGGCGCGCATGTGAACGGTAGCAGCGGCGCGGCATCAGTGCTTCTGCGTTTTAGCGGAGGCTGCTGCCACTGCCGCCACCGCCGTGCACGCGTGTGCCGCCGCACGCCCCCCACGCCACCACCGTGCACGCGCGCACCGCCGCACGCAGCCACCGTGCATGTGCACCCCCCCGCGCTGCCGCCGTGCACGCGCATGCCACCGCCGCGCTACCGCCGCTGCTGCCACTCATGTATCGCAAGCGGCGGCACTTTGGAAAGCCCTGCTCTACAGGATAATGTGTGGGTGGACGCCTCTGCAGAAGCCAGGAGTCTCTCCCACAGGAGAGAAAGAGGCATGTCCACATAGCTTAAAGTGGCCAATAGGGATCAGAAGGAAGCAAGAGTCAGAAATCACATTATCTGCATAACATTATCTCCATGGCCAACATTTTGCTGGCAAAAAAGAGGCAACTTGTCTTTAAAACTGGAATAGCTTTCAGCTGCCTCAGTGGGCTGAAGCCGAGACAAAGGCCACATCAGCAGAACATTGCACAGAAAAACAGTTTCTGGAGAATGTTTCTGGCACAGTTCTGGGAAGATGAGTAAGAGCCCTTAATCTCTTCATGCGGAGATTACAAAAATTGAAAAAAATGAATCCCACTCTAGAAATGGCCACTTCTCAGCAGTTATTCACCATTCTCTTCTTTTCATCAGAACCCGGGAAAAGTTTCTTCCCATCAGGAAAAGATCCAGCTTGGAATTTTATGGAACAAACAGCAGCAGCCTATCTCTTATTCAAACTAGTTCTTTAACAATTGGAAGCCAGGAAAGGCATTCTTACCCAGAGAAGCCACATTCCTAGAATTCTCCAGCATGACTTCTTCATGCAGAGCTTTTTGGTCAGAATCCAGGACAACCCACTCCTCTTCGGTAAAACACACAGCCACATCCTTGAAGGACACAGGACCCTGAAGGAGGACAAATATTTTTTCCTATTAGCAGACATGGCACGAGGAGAGTTTAAAGTTCTCTCCCGTAACTCAAATCAGAAAAACCGGCAGAGCTCACAGCCTCTTCTTGGAGTGATACTTAAGATGAAACCTGTGAATGACCTTCAATGGAATCCGATAATAATATCTTTCCAAAGTGTTTGGCTAACATTGTTCATCACTGCCTTCCATCCATCCATCCATCCATCCATCCCACTGAGGCTTTCCAGAACAAGATTTCTGAGAGGAAAGAGGTTCTGAGGGGCACCTGTTAGACATTCTAGCCCATCATCTGTGGTGTTCCTCAAGAATCATTGCCATCCCCATTGAAAAGCTAGGCAAAACTGCTGACAGATCAGCCAGGGAATGGCATGGGAGCTGGACGATGTCCAAAACATGTGCAACCCAACCATTTGCCATTCTAGGAAAGGAGAAATCCGTGTCCGACCTGAGCTGGGACCAGATCTGTAGTTTCTGCTTCAGCATGAAGAGGAGATGCTTCCACAAGATCCAGCAATGTTGTTCTGCTCTCTATGAGTGAGTCAAAGGTGGTGGAAGAAGATGTATTAAAAACATGATCAATAAACTCTGCAGAGACACTATATACAAATCCCATTCTTGCCCACCAGCTCAAGGTTTAGGAGTAAAAGAATTCGTGAATACATCTGTCCAGAGAGTTGGGAACTTCACTGCATGCATAATGAACTACCCCCCCCCCTCTTACCTGGCGACGTGGCCTGAGCTTGATCCTCTGCAGAGGCCACCTCCAACAGCAGCACCTGGGAGGACTTAGAGAGAGGCACCCTTGGTTTGGGCCTTTCAGCGACCAGATCCATCAAGGGCACCTGCATCGGGAACGACCGCCAGGAACAAAGAACAAAGGGAGTTTGGGACGCCCAAAGGAGTAGATTCTTGCCCAGGGCCCCAACATTTGGACCTGCCTCCCGCCCACCCACCACTGGACTGGAAGGAGGACTGGCTTCCTTCCTGCTTCTCCTGGGACATTATCCAGAAAGGACAACGGGGTTGCCTAAAGAGGATGCGAACCCCCTTCCTTCTATTGTTAGCTCCGGAAACGGCTCAAAGAGGGGCGTTTAAGGACGCCAAAGTACAGTCCCTCAGGCCATACTCCACTTGGAGTGCCAGGACGAAATGGGCTCCCACCTGCAGCTCTCCCTGCTTCTCGTCCTCGGCCTGGCTCAGGAGGAAGCCTTCGACCAGGGCCACCGCTTGGGAACTGGTTTCTGCTCCGCACTCCCTCACCCAGCTTCCCAGCTCCGGGGTCAGGATGGCCAGGAGTTGCTCCAGGATCACCAGGTCCAGGATCTCAGCCTTGCTGTGCTTCTCTGGCTTCAACCACTGACAACAAAGGTGGTGGAGCTGGCTGCAAACCTCTCGGGGCCCCAAGGTCTCCTGGTAGCGGACGTTCCTGAAGTGCTGCCGTGGCGAATCCCAAGGGATGCTCCCTTCCTTTGGCATGTTCTGTCCCGCGCTTCTCGAACGCTCCCCACAGCTCTTAACCCAAGCAGCGGGAGAGCCTTTTCCTGCTACAGCCTGCAAGTCCATCTTCTCTCTGGACTCAAAGGGAACTCCAAACACAGCTGCAAGGGACCTCCAAAACCACTTTAATTCATAGGCCCAAACATCACAAATAAACCTCAATAGACCATCTTTGAGTTTCAGGCATTTTTGCTTCCACAGACACTTCCTGCACCAAGCAAGATAGCCTGAGGTGGAAACGAGAAAACCATAACAAAACATCTTTACTGGAATGCACTTCAAAAATTATCAGAATGACTAGGTCTTCACAACATGCCAGAATAGGCTACCATGGGGTTTCTGGTTGTCCGGCCACAATACAACTCATTTGATGGTTTATCTGGCAGGCACAGCTTATCAGTTATGTTGTGAGAACACAGTAATTCTATCTTTAGGTTTACTAAGCTCTTGGAACCAGGGATGGTTATTTAGAGACGGCTTTTAATCAAAGCCCATCCAATCCAAAGATCCCAGGGTTAGCTGCAATCCAGGTTTTCAGCTGGAACACAGGTACTATATTTTCCAGGGTTCACTGAGATTCTGAGTGAGGAGGATCCCGCCCGCCCCTGCCGCCAGTGCTCTGGACCTGCTTTGAAGCTGGTGCTGGGAAGTCTGCATGCAGAGCGCAGAGCCAAACTGAGCAAGACCACGGCAGGCTTCCATGCACTCTTCCTGATTTCCTCCCTGGGGCTTTCCAGGGCAAGAACCTGCCTTTCCCCCCACCCTTGGTCAGACCCTGCAGTGTCTTGCTAAGACATGGAGGGAGCGGGTCTCCAAATTATTTCCCTTTGCCTCTCCAGCGCTGCAGGTGGTGGTTTTAGCTCTTAAACAGCACTCTTCGTCCCCAAGTCGATAGAGAAAAAATACCTTTCTTGCACGGGGACTGGCACCCCACCTGGTGGTAAATAAAGGATGCCCCCTCCCAGTTGCATCCACTCCCTAAGGAACAAATTCTGGAATAAATGCATTTGATGCGTTTGGGGATATTGCTTCCTCGCAGCCAGCAAGACGGCCGCTTTAGCTTCCAGAAGAGAAAATCCACACTCACATCCAGGTATATTCCCGCAGGAACTTCCAGCGCTTCCAAACCTCTCCACGGATTGATACGAGAAGGCTTCTTCCTAGAGAGGCAGCATTTCCCTCCCCCGCAACCCTCACTTCCTGCCCTCTGCTTCAAAAATCTCCCTTGCGCAATCCTTCCGCCTGACAGGCATGAGGCGCATGCTCAGTTCGACTTCGAAGCTAGGATGCTCCCGGGACTCCAAGGTTCGAAAGTGGGAACCAGCTCCTCAGTTCGACTCAGATACATTAAAAGCGAAATGTGTTGGTGTTTTTCCGTGGCAGTGGCTCACATCGTTAGAACTGAAATAGAATTCGCTGGGTGCAGACAGTTAACGGGAGATTGCCAGTCTGTTATGGTAATAACATTCTTCCCTGGTATTAAAGAATCAATGATCACACATTGAGATTTAAAAGTTAGTTTAAGAGTTTGGAAAATACAGAAATTATTTCTGGCCCTGATATCCTCTCTTCTTCTCCCATTTCATGAACATTCACATTGTCAACACAGAGATAAACATCCATACAAGAAAAAAGAGGATACAGGACTTTTTAGGTTCAGAGACTTGATAAGAATCTGATCTACACTTCGCTGAAAAAATAGTCCGGAATTCCACCTTGGTTCCTAATGAGACAAATTCTATCATTCCTTCTTTAGGTTATAAAATCTCACCTATAAAGGAAACTTATAGTTATCTGGAGAATGGTATGAATCTGTGTAATTTAACATCAAAGAAAGTCCTTCAATGTACAAACAACTTATCAAATGCAGTACAGTAGATTCTCTTGACAGTCTTTCAAATGGACACGCAGAGGATTGGGATCTGAATTTGATGGGATAGCTTGGAAAAGTTCATAGAATAACATTCTCTTCAAATCAGCTGGATCAGCCAATAATAATAATAATAATAATAATAATAATAATAATAATAATAATAATCATCCTCTCCTTTAAAAATACAGTAATTGAAAATTAATCTTGTTTGGATTGGAGGGTTGTAATATAATTGGTTCCAGGCAAAAATGGGTATGATCAAAAATAAAGATGGAAAGGACCTAAGAGAAGCAGAAGAGATCAAGAAATGGTGGCAAGAATATACGGAAGATCTGTATAGGAAGGATAATTATATCAGGAATAGATTTGATGGTGTGGTCAGTGAGGTAAAGCCAGACATCCTGAAGAGTGAAGTTGAATCGGCCATAAGAAACATTGGTTATAACAAGGCAGCAGGAGACGACGGTATCCCAGCTGAACTGTTTAAAATCTTGCAAGATGATGCTGTCAAGGTGATACATGCCATAAGCCAGCAAATTTGGAAAACACAAGAATGGCCATCAGGTTGGAAAAAATCAACTTATATCCCCATACCAAAAAAGGGAAGCACTAAAGAATGTTCAAACTATCGAACAGTGGCACTTATTTCACATGCCAGTAAGGTAATGCTCAAGATCTTACAAGGTAGACTCCAGGAATTCATGGAGCGAGAATTGCCAGATGTACAAGCTGGGTTTAGAAAAGGCAGAGGAACTAGAGACCAAATTACCAATATCCGCTGTATAATGAAGAAAGCCAGGGAGTTTCAGAAAAACATCTATTTCTGTTTTATTGACTATTCTAAAGCCTTTGACTGTGTGGATCATAACAAATTGTGGCAAGTTCTTGGTGGTATGGGGATACCAAGTCATCTTGTCTGCCTCCTGAGGAATCTGTATAACGACCAAGTAGCAACGGTAAGAACAGACCACGGAACAACGGAATGGTTTAAGATTGGGAAAGGAGTATGGCAGGGTTGTATACTCTCACCCTACCTATTCAACCTGTACACAGAACACATCATGCGACGTGCTGGGCTTGATGAATCCAAGTCTGGAGTTAAAAATGCTGGAAGAAACATTAACAATCTCAGATATGCAGATGATACCACTTTGATAGCTGAAAGTGTAATGAAATTATATATTGAATATTTATTAAGTTTTATTGTTCAGTTTATATGAATATAGATGTATAAAATCATAGTTTTAATAGAACCATAAACTCTTTATGAACTCACTGGAGTATTTACGTTGCTGAACAGATAACAGTTGGAACAAGAGAGAACGTAACAGATACGTGGGTGTAAGGAGATATGGAACAAGAGAGAACGTACTGAACAAAAAAATGCAAGGTCAGAACAAACGCTCAGCTGGCTGTGACGTATACAGTTTTGACACTGGCTGTGACGTATACAATTTTGACACTGGTTGTGACGTATACAGTTTTGACACTGACTGTGATGTGAATTTGGATTTAACATCAGCTATAAAAGAAGGATGACCTGCAATTGAAACTTTGGAGGTGCGAGACTCCCCACAGGGGGTAGGGGATGCCCTGATGTCTGACTCCCCTCCCGGAGGTGCGAGACTCTCCACAGGGATCCCAGGGGATGCCCTGAATGTCTGACTCCCAGCCCACTCTAACATTTGTCTGGCCAACTGTTAGGAGGGTATGTAAGTATCTAGTAAGATGCTGGTTCTGTAACTATTGTGAGTATCTTGAGATACTAAGTCCTGTAACTAGATACTGATTTAGAAAATTTGATATGTTAAAGAAACTTTGGTCCTGTAACTAGAAACTGATTAAGAAAACTTAATGTTTTCTGAATGTTAACAGCAACTTGAATAACCTAGTGAGGTATGGTTATTAATGTTTATTTGATGGTTAACCTAATATAGTATTGTAATAAGCTCTAGAGAATCTTGTAATTTTATTCTATCCATTTATTATTTCCTAATTGTAACTAACTAACTGCTTTGCTTTCTGTCTGAATATTATTTCCTAATTGTAAATACCTGCTTTGCTTTCTGTCTGAATAACAGAAGAATAAAAGAACTATTATTGAACTTTACATGGAGTAAGTTGTACTCATTAAAGTGGATTTTATGACAAAAGCGAGGAGGAGATGAGGAACCTTCTGACGAAGGTGAAAGAAGAAAGTGCAAAAGCTGGGTTGCAGTTAAACCTCAAAAAAACCAAGATTATGTCAACCAGCTTGATTGATGACTGGCAAATAGAGGGAGAAAAAGTGGAGGCAGTGACAGACTTTGTATTTCTAGGCGCAAAGATTACTGCAGACGCTGACTGCAGCCAGGAAATCAGAAGTCGTCTACTTCTTGGGAGGAGAGCAATGGCAAATCTTGATAAAATAGTTAAGAGCAGAGACATCACACTGACAACAAAGGTCCACAAAGTTAAAGCAATGGTATTCCCTGTAGTAACCTATGGCTGCGAGAGCTGGACCATAAGGAAGGCTGAGCAAAGGAAGATAGATGCTTTTGAACTGTGGAGGAAAATTCTGAGAGTGCCTTGGACTGCAAGAAGATCAAACCAGTCCATACTCCAGGAAATCAAGCCAGACTGCTCACTTGAGGGAATGATATTAAAGGCAAAACTGAAGTACTTTGGCCACATAATGAGAAGACAGGATACCCTGGAGAAGAAGCTGATGGTAGGGAAAGTGGAAGGCAAAAGGAAGAGGGGCCGACCAAGGGCAAGATGGATGGATGGTATTCTGGAGGTGACGGACTCAACCATGGGGGAGCTGGGGATGGTGATGGCCGACAGGAAGCTCTGGCGTGGGCTGGTCCATGAAGTCACGAAGAGTCGGAAGCGACTGAACGAATAAACAACAACACCCATGAAACAAATATAATAATTTTGTAACTTCTGGCCTATATTTGAGCCTGAATGTGCAGGGGTTCCCTGAGGCACCACACCGCATCTCAGCTGCACAAATCCAGAGGAGCGCTAGATGGCCGCCTAGACATACAAATTCTTAATTATTTACTGCCACCTAGTGGTTAGAAGTGGTTAGAAGGGGCGTGGTGGCTCAGCGGGTAAGACGCCAGACTTGTCGATCGGAAGATCGCAAGTTCGGAGGTTTGAATCCCTAGCCCTGCGTGCAGAGTGAGCTCCTGCACTAGCTCCAGCTCTTGCCAACCTAGCAATTCGAAAGCATGCAAATGCAAGTAGATGAATAGGTACCACTTCGGTGGGTAGGTAACAGCGTTCCGTGCACGTCATGCGGCCACATGACCGTGGAAGCGTCTTCGGACAACACTGGCTCTTCGGCTAACAAACGGAGATGAGCACCGGCCCCTAGAGTTGGACACGACTGCACAAATGTGCGGGGGGAACCTTTACCTTTACTAGTGGTTAGACAATCAAGGAATCAATTTGTATACCTTCATGAATTAAACAAGACTCTGTGGCAGGAAAGAATAAAGAAAAAAACAAGGCAGTGCACCAGACCATTGTGCCTGGCAATTGGTGGAGGTTCTCGTGGAGGATCCTGTTGGGTGGGCTGGAATTTCAGCTGAGGGAAACCACCACAAATCTCCGCCCTTAGACGGTGGCACCTTGAGGCTGAATAGGCAACAATGCAGCACAGACCCATCCCAGGTGCGCAGGAAGGCAGGACGCTGTGGGGGCTGCAGGATTTCTTGGATGAGAAGGGAGCATGAAAAGGCAGCTGTGTGGACCGGTTCCTAACCCTGATGGGCGATCAAGCCCATTCGCAGAAACGAAAGCCCATCACTATGTTTGGACATAATGTGGAAAACGCCTCCCCGCCTTGACTGCAGCAATGCCCATGGCTGACTTTGCCTTACCTGTTGGTTACTATCAACTGAGTGGAATTGACGTTGGCATTTGCAAGCCTTGGGGCACCACTGCAGGAACACCTCACTTTCATTCCACAACTACTCCATAACTGAGTTGTTCTGAAATTTAAGGCTTTCATTATCTGATGAATAATGAATATGGACAATGGGGGGAGGGGGGACGAGTCTGAGACCTTTGCCTTGGATCCCAAAAAAGCTTTACTTACCTCAGTGTGTTGTGTGAACAGGTTCTACAGATCGTATTTGATGATGTGTATGTGTTAGCCTGGTCAAAATGATGCTGTTTTTGTACATCTCTGCATTTAGGAATAGAGGTGTGTTTCCAGTTCATTTCTTCAATCCTCTTCGTCACGGCTCTTAAGCGAACCATGTCGTCGTGAAGCGAATCACATGATTCCCCATTGATTTTGCTTGCCAGAAGCTGGTCAGGAAGGTCAAAATGGTGATCACGTGACCACAGGATACTGCGAAGATCATAAATGTGAACCGGTTGCCAAGACCCCAAATTGTGATCATGTGACTATGGGGATCCTACAACGGTTGTTAAGTGTGAGCACCGGTTGTAAGTCAGTTTTTTCAGCACTGTTGAAAGTCTGAACCAATACTAAAAAATGGTCATTAATTGAGGACTACCTGTATGTACCTAGGCCTCTATCATATTTTTGCTTATATGTTATAATTATTAAATATTTGTTTTTCCAGATCTTAGGATTCATTTACTTATTATATACTATTTACTTCATTAAATCTCGGGGCCACCCAACTTCAAAAAACCCTGGGAGGCTTACACTTTTAAAAGTAAAGAAAGTAAAATAAAAGATCCTGTACATCTGGAGGGGGGAAAAACAGAACATGCCCAAGAAAATCCAATAGGGACTCAACAACCACCTACCCCACAAGACTGGGAGAACAGGCAGGCTTCCAAGCACTTTCAAAACATCAGAAGGTGGGAGCCACGTGGAACTCAGCAGAGATGCTGTTTCATTTAATTGTTCATTTCAATTCATTTTTAATTGGATTCAAATCGTGTTCAGTGGATACAAAATAAATTAAACTCCCTATCACTTAGAGCAGTGTTTTTCAAACATGGCAACTTGAAGAGGTGTGGACTTCAACTCCCAGAATTCCCCAGCCACCCAGGGAATTCTGGGAGTTGAAGTCCACACCTCTTCAAGTTGCCAAGTTCAAAAAACACTGCCTTAGTGTCCATCCAGCCAAAGGGGCTACATATGTATATTCCAAAGTTGCCCAAATCAGAAAATTGACACCAATTGTTAGCTTCCAGTGTTTAATACTAGACAATAGGTAAGCATGGTGATATACTTCCAGATTCGGAAAACTGAATCGTCCCTCAGTAATTGGTAATTGCATTTTCTGTAAAGATATCCTTGGAATTGAAGAACCCCATGGAAATTTTCTAAACAAAGAATTAATTTAATGAAAATATTTTCCAGATATATAGACTAGAATTCCTCTCAGAATATAAATTAATCTGGGAATATTTGAGAGTGTTCACCTTTCCCCAAAGGGTGAGGTTTGTTGTTGTTGTTGTTCAGTCGTTTAGTTGTGTCTGACTCTTCGTGACCTCATGGACCATAGCACGCCAAGCCTTCCTGTCCTCCACTGTCTCCCAGAGTTTACTCAAATTCATGTTCATTACATCGGTGATGCTATCTAACCATCTCATTCTCTGCCGTCCCCTTCTCCTTTTGCCTTCAGTCTTTCCCACCATCAGGGTCTTTTCCAGTGAGTCCTCTCTTCGCATTAGGTGGCCAAAGTATTTGAGCTTCAGCTTCACTATCTGTCCTTCCAATGAGCAGTCAGGGTTGATTTCCTCTAGGACTGACTGGTTTGACCTCCTTGCAGTCCAAGGGACTCTCAAGAGTCTTCTCCAGCACCACAGTTCGAAAGCATAAATTCTTCGGTGCTCAGCCTTCCTTATGGTCCAACTCTCACAGCCATACATTACTACTGGGAAAACCATAGCTTTAACTATACGGACCTTTGTCGGCAAGGTGATGTCTCTGCTTTTTAATATGCTGTCTAGGTTTGCCATAGCTTTCCTCCCAAGGAGCAAGCGTCTTTTAATTTCATGGCTGCAGTCACCGTCTGCGGTGATCTTGGAGCCCAAGAAAGTAAAATCTGTCACTGCTTCCATTTCTTCCCCTTCTATTTGCCAGAAGTGTTGGGACCAGATGCCATGATCTGAGTTTTTTTAATGTTGAGTTTCAAGCCAGCTTTTGCACTCTCCTCTTTCACCCTCATCAAGTGGCTCTTTAGTTCTTCTTCACTTTCTGCCATTAGGGTGGTATCGTCTGCATATCTGAGGTTGTTGATATTTCTCCCGGCAATCTTAACTCCGGCTTGTGATTCATCCAGCCCGGCATTTCTCATGATGTACTCTGCATATAAGTTAAATAAGCAGGGTGATAATATACAGCCTTGTCGTACTCCTTTCCCAATTTTGAACCAGTCGGTTGTTCCATGTCTGGTTCTAACTGTTGCTTCTTGACCCGCATACAGGTTTCTCAGGAGACAGGTAAGGTGGTCTGGTACTCCCATCTCTTTAAGACTTTGCCACAGTTTGTTGTGATGCACATAATCAAAGGCTTTAGCGTAGTCAATGAAGCAGAAGTAGATGTTTTTCTGGAACTCTCTTGCTTTTTCCATGATCCAGCGAATTTGGCAATCTGATCTCTAGTTCCTCTGCCTCTTCGAAACCCAGCTTGCACTTCTGGTAGTTCTCGGTTCACATACTGCTGAAGCCTAGCTTGTAGGATTTTGAGCATAACCTTGCTAGCATGTGAAATGAGCGCAATTCTTTGGCATTGCCCTTCTTTGGAATTGGAACGTAAACTGACCTTTTCCAATCCTGTGGCCACTGTTGAGTTTTCCAAATTTGTTGGCATATTGAGTGCAGCACTTTAACAGCATCATCTTTTAGGATTTTAAATAGCTCAGCTGGGATACTGTCTTCTCCGCTAGCTTTGTTGTTAGTAATGCTTCCTAAGGCCCACTTGACTTCACTCTTTAGGATGTCTGGCTCAAGGTCAGTGACGACACCATCATATTTATCAAGGACATTAAGATCTTTCTTGTATAGTTCTTCTGTGTATTCTTGCCTCCTCTTCTTAATCTCTTCTGCTTCTATGGAATCCTTGGTGCTCTCTGAGCCTTGTTGTTTTCTTGCAGACATTTCATTGCCAGGTTAGGCAACATCTTCAGTGCGAAAAAACTTCTGCTTCTGCTTCTTCTGCTTCTGTTAGGTCCCTGCCTTTTTTGTCCTTTATCATGCCCATCTTTGCACAAAACTTCCCTTGATATCTCTGATTTTCTTGAAGAGATCTCTAGTCTTCCCCATTCTATTGTTTTCCTTGATTTCTTTGCATTGTTCATTTAAGAAGGCCTTCTTATCTCTCCTTGCTATTCTCTGGAAATCTGCATTCTCTACGATTGGTAATCTGCATTCAGTTGGTTATATCTTTCCCTTTCTCCCTTGCCTTTTGCTTTCCTTCTTTCCTTCTCCATCTTTGGCTGCAAAGTATATAATCAATCTGATTTCGGTATTGACCATCTGGTGATGTCCATGTGTAGAGTCGTCTCTTGTGTTGTTGGAAAAGAGTGTTTGCTATGACCAGCGTGTTCTCTTGACAAAACTCTATTAGCCTTTGCCCTGTTTCAATTTGTACTCCAAGGCCGAACTTGCCTGTTATTCCGGTTATTTGTTGACTTCCTACATTAGCATTCCAGTCTCCTATGATGAAAAAGACATCTTTTTTTTTGGTGTTAGTTCTAAAAGGTGTTGTAGGTGTTCATAGAACCGGTCAACTTCAGCTTCTTCAGCATCAGTGGTTGGGGCATAGACTTGGATTACTGTGATGTTGAATGGTTTGCCTTGGATTCGAACTGAGATCATTCTGTCATTTTCGAGGTTGTACCCCAGTACTGCCTTTCCCACTCTTTTATTGACTATGAGGGCTACTCCATTTCTTCTAAGAGATTCTTGACCACAGTAGTATATATAATGGTCACCTGAATTAAATTCGCCCATTCCTGTCCATATTAGTTCGCTGATTCCCAAGATGTCGATGTTCAATCTTGTCATCTCATGTTTGACCACATCCAGCTTACCTTGATTCATAGATCTTACATTCCAGGTTCCTATGCAGTATTGTTCTTTACAGCATCGGACTTTCCTTCCACTTCCAGACACATCCACAACTGAGCGTCCTTTCGGCTTTGGCCCAGCCGCTTCACTCTTTCTGGAGCTACTCGGAATTGCCCTCCGCTCTTCCCCAGTAGCATATTGGACTCCTTCCGACCTGAGGGGCTCATCTTCCAGCGTCATATCTTTTAGCCTTTTTGATACTGTCTATGGGATTTTCTTGGCAAGGATACTGGAGTGGGTTGCCATTTCCTCCTCCAGTGGACCACGTTTTGTCAGAATTCTCTGTCGTGACCTGTCCGTCTTGACCTGACTTCATTGAGTTATGCAGGCCCCTTCGCCACGACAAGGCAGTGATCCATGAAGGGGTTGGTTTTAATATTTTTGTTGTAAAAATATGTTGATTTATTTTTTGGTTTTGAGCCACTCAGAGTTTGGTACAAGTTGGGCAGCTATATAAGTGTTTCATATAAATAAATAAATTTGAATTTATATTACTTTGTTAGTACAGTTGTACACATTTATACTTTTGTTAATTGCTTTAGAATAATAAAATCTGTGTGAAACCAATTTAAAAATATTGTTAAAACCTGATGTCTGAACCGCGTAATTCTATTTTTGTTAATCATTTTATTGTGCTAAACCAATTTAAAAATATTTTAAAGCTTGATGTCTGAGCAGTGAGAAGTGTTTAATGATAATAATAACTGATTATTAAGTTTAAAATTATATTACTTCATTAATACTGTTGTATGCATTTATATTTTTGTTAATTGGATTAGCAAAATAAAATGATTGTGCTAAACTAATTTAAAAATATTTTTGAAGCCTGATGTCTGAGCAGCAAGAAGTTTATTTTGTTAATTTTTAAAAGGTATAAT
The DNA here is from genome assembly GCA_023362775.1 of Charina bottae. Lineage (NCBI taxonomy): Eukaryota > Metazoa > Chordata > Lepidosauria > Squamata > Charinaidae > Charina > Charina bottae. Next base: position 33,784,091 of record JALMGJ010000002.1, on the reverse strand, counting down.
CTGCTGTACAGAGTTTTCCCAGGCTGGCTTACAGCACACTAAAACCGCAATATAACACTGTAATTTTTCCACGTGTACAATATAAAATTAAAACAATAATTATCAGTGAAATGTATAATCAATTGCCCCATCTTGAAGTAGGATCAGCAGGTTGGTGGCAGCCTTTCCAGATGGGAATTGTTGACAGAAACCCATTTTAAAAGCCTTTCCATGGGGACAGGTAAATATGAACCTTAGGTTAGATACTTTACAGTTGAGGCAAAGATAATATTTATTGTCCTTTGCTTTCATTAGCTGAGGTTAGACTTAGTTAAATTTAGCCTGATTGCTTTTCAAATACTATTTCTTCAGTTACTATGTTTAAAGTACTTTCTATATCAGAGCTTTCCAAACTCTGGGTTGGGACAGGTTAGTGTGTCGGCTGCAGTGTCTGAGTGTGTCGTGGCTGCTGCTGCCTCCGAACCCTGCCAGGATTCAGCACAGGTCCTAGTGCCCGCCTTGTCTCTTGCTGCCTCCAAACCTGCTGTGATTCCGCGCAGGTCCTAGTGCCTGCCTTGTGTCCTGCTCTAAGAGTGTGTCACGAAATGATGCCTTGCTGTAAGAGTGTGTCGTGAAATGATCCATGTCTAAAAAGTGTGTCACCAACATGAAAAGTTTGGAAAGCTCTGTTCTATATAATAGACCTTATGTTGTTCTTTTTTCCTTTTTCTTGTTTTGGTGCCTTCAAGTCAGTCTTGACTGCTGGCAACTGCCTGGACAAGTCCCTGCAGTTTTCTTGGCAAGGTCTTTGCAAGTGGTTTGCCATTGCCTCTTTCTTCCTAGGGCTGAGAGAGAGGGACTGGCCCCCAGGCCCCAAGGAGGACTAGAACTGTACTGGTAGTCCTCACTTAACAACCATTCATTTAGTGACGGTTCAGACTTACAATGGTGTTGGAAAAAACCCGACTTACAACCGGTCCTCACACTTATGACCATCGCAGCATCCCCACGGTCACATGATCACGATTTGTGTGCTTGGCAACTGGTTCACATTTATGACCGTTGCAGTGTCCCAAGGTCATGTGATAACCATTTTTGACTTTCCCGGCCGGCTTCTGGCAAGTGAAATCAATGGGGAACCACGTCATTTGCTTAACAAGCACGTGGTTCGCTTAACACCTGTGGTGATTCGGACACTGCAAAACAGGTTGTAAAATTGGGTCGGATTCACTTAATGACTGCTTCGCCTAGCAACCAAAATTCCGGTCTCAATTGTGGTAGTTAAGCGAGGACTATCTGTTTATAGAACTATACAGAATATATAGTTTGATTTGGGGGGTAGCTTAGCACGTTGGGTGATGCATTTCATTGGTCGGTGATACAGTGTGCTGTTCAATTCAGTAACCAGAAGTATACAGAATATAGTTCTATTATAAAGCATACCCCCAAACTATATGTTGTATAGTCTGTATACTGTTAGTATCACTTTTTTTTTATCCCACCTTTATTATTTTTATAAATAACTCAGAGTGGGTAACATACCTAATACTCCTTCCTCCTCCTATTTTCCCCACAACAACAACCCTGTGAGGTGAGCTGGGCTGAGAGAGAGTGACTGGCCCAAGGTCACCCAGCCAGCTTTCATGCCTAAGGCAGGACTAGAACTCACAGTCTCCAGGTTTCTAGCCTGGTGCCTTAACCACTAGACCAGGGGTCGGCAAACTTTTTTTGCCGGGAGCCATTTTGACATGCTCGTGCACATTTTGAAGTGCTCGAGAGCCAGGTGTGAGGGTCCGCTCATGCAAGCCGCACGCGTTTCTTCCCAAGAACGACTTCAGCTCTTAACATGGATAAGTAAACGGTTTATTGGTTTACATGGGTGACTTCGTTAAAGGCACGGATGGTTCTTGAGGTCTTGTCTCGGCCTTATATATCCTCCTGACAGAGCGCCCGCCCCCTCCCGTCAGAGCGCCCGCCCCCTCCCTGCTGAAGGCTTCCCTCTGGTCCGCTGCTGGTGACTTGGAGTACCCTCTGGGAGGTTTGAGTTGATTGTTCTTCCTGTGGTCTTTGATTCAGCCAATGGCCTCTTAATGGCAGGGCTCTGAGTGCGTGCCAGAGTCCTGACATGCCGCCCGCCCAAGATATTCCTCCCCCTCCCTCTCTTTCGCCTGTGTGGATGTGGTTGCTCTTCTTGGTGTTCATCATGGTATCTTGACTTCCATGGTGGGGCAGTGTTCGGTGGTCAAGGTGTCGTTGCGCCCCCTGTTGAAGGCCTGTCCTGCGGCGCATTTTAGGGCAGGCCGTTGCCGTTTCCCGCCGGTACGAATTCTTCATCTGTTGATCCGTCCGTGGTCGACTCAGGTTCCACGTATCTTCGCCTTTCTGTCGCTGCTTTTGCCGTTGTTTGCTTGTAAGGTGGCGCTCCGTTGTGCCTTTCCCCTATCTTGTTTTTTCCTGCAGGTTGTTTGCAGTCCTGTATCTTGTGTCCTACTCTCCCACACTTGAAGCACAGTTTATGCTTCACCCGTTGTTCTTTTTCCTCCGCCCACTGTTTTTTGTCATAGTCCTTTTTGTTGTATGGGCTTATGTACTGGCTGTGCGCTGCATATTGCAGTTGGCGGTAGGAGCGTATTCGCAGCTTCATGTTCTCCACCTGCCCCGCCAGTTGGACCCATTCATCGAGGGTTTTTGGGTCCCCTCTCCCCGCTGCCGTGTCCAACAACTCTGGCCGCAAGCCCATTTGGAAGTATTCTACTTTGAATGACTCGGGCCAGTCGGGTAGGCGGCTGACAAGTTTTTTGAATTCGAGGGCGTATTCTGCCACTGTGCGGTGGCCTTGTCTCAGTCTCTGTATCTCTGTCTTAGCCGATATGCGAGACAGGGTGTCTTCAAACCGTTTCCGTAGCGCCCTCATGAATAGTTCAAAATTGTGAAGTTCTTTAGCTCTTGTCTCATGTAGCATGGCCAGCCACTTCGCCGCTTCTCCAGTCAAGAAGTTAGATACGTAGCGAATTTTGGCTTCTTCATTGAGGAAGAAGCGCTCTGACTCCTCCATGAACCCCCGGACGTGGTTCAGGAAGCATGCCAGTTGTTCAGGGTCCCCATCAAATTTAGTTTTAAGTTTAGTTGTTATGATGGGTTTATTATACTGGTGGACTGGTGCATTCCTCTCGTGGCATGCTTGTGTCATTGGGTCGTCGGATTCCTCCCCTTCTTTGTCTTCCTCATCATCATTTTCTTCAGCGCTTTCCAATCCAGATGGGCCCGTGGGGAAGCTATCTTCCTCCTCATCGTTCATGACTCTTCCACTGTCCTGTGGCTGTTTCAGTAATCTTTCTAGTGCAGCTTGAACCGCTGTTAATTTCATGTCCATGTTATCTAGCCCCGTTTCCACGCGGGCTGCCCTTGCTTCTAAAGCCGCGATGCGTTGCCCCTGGGAGACCCGTGATTTAGCCGTCTGCTTGCTCGGCCTCAGGTTCATGCCCCCCCCACCCTGATTGACCACTCCGCCGTTTGCTTTTGTATGCGTCTGGTGGGGGTTTGGGGTTGGGGTTGGCTTTCCTCCCGCTCGGTGGGCTTCTTTATCTTCCGCTGTGCGCCGCTCTCACGGTGGGTGCCTGCTGCCGTTTGTGTGGTCACCCCTGCTGCTGCCCTGGCTGATGTGCTGGGTGTGTGATCCTCGTGCAGGTCTCCGTTTTGTTCCATGGTTTGCCAATCGCACGTGGTGAGTACTACTCTCGGGTAGTCCTCCCGGCTGTCAGCTGCTTTAGCGGTTCTTGCCGCCGATCAGCTGGTTCACTCCCTGAGTGGTGTGGTCTGGCCTCTGCCGCAGGGTTTTCTAGCTCTTTTTAATTTTTTCCCGCCGCACGATCAGCTGGGCAGCGCGCCGTCGCTGTTGTGCGCCGCTGGGGAGCGCCGATCGCTCCGTTCGCCGCTGCCTCGTCGCCAGACGCCTCTCGCCGCCTCGAGTTGGTGGGGCCTGCCACCGCTGCGTGCTGCTGGGGAGCGACGATTTAGCCGGTCTTCGCCGCTTCGTCGCCGGGCGCCTGCTGCTGCCGGAAGTCGCCGAAGTCCACCGCCGCCGCGAGCTGCTGGGGAGCGTTGGTCGCTGCTGCCACGCTGCCTCCGCCTCTCCGCCGCTGGGGATCGCCGCTCGGTCTCTCTGCTGCCGCGCCGCCGCCGCCTCTCAGCTGTTGGGGCCGGTCTCTGCTGCCGCGCCGCCGCCGCCTCTCAGCTGTTGGGGCCGGTCTCTGCTGCCGCGCCGCCGCCGCCTCTCAGCTGTTGGGGCCGGTCTCTGCTGCCGCGCCGCCGCCGCCTCTCAGCTGTTGGGGCCGGTCTCTGCTGCCGCGCCGCCTCCGCCTCTCAGCTGCTGGGGAGCCCCGATCGAAGGGGCAGCAAAGGGCAGGCTCCGGGGACCCCGAAAATGCCCTCGGTTCCGGCAGGGAGGCAGAAACCTCCCCTCTCCACATGCACACACTGCCCTGGGGTGGAAATTCTCCCCGCAGAACAGCTGAGGCAGCTTGCGCGCAGCCTCCCTGCCTAAACTGAGGGCATTTTCGGGGTCCCCGGAGCCTGCCCTTTCGCAGGGGCAGCACTGCAGCTTCTGCTGCCGCTGCCCCTTCGAAAGGGCAGGCTCCGGGGACCCCGAAAATGCCCTCGGTTCCGGCAGGGAGGCAGAAACCTCCCCTCTCCACATGCACACGCTGCCCTGGGGTGGCAATTCTCCCCGCAGAACAGCTGAGGCAGCTTGCGCGCAGCCTCCCTGCCTAAACTGAGGGCATTTTCGGGGTCCCCGGAGCCTGCCCTTTCGAAGGGGCAGCACTGCAGCTGCTGCTGCCACTGCCCCTTCGAAAGGGCAGGCTCCGGGGACCCTGAAAATGCCCTCGGTTCCGGCAGGGAGGCAGAAACCTCCCCTCTCCACATGCACACGCTGCCCTGGGGTGGCAATTCTCCCCGCAGAACAGCTGAGGCAGCTTGCGCGCAGCCTCCCTGCCGGAACCGAGGGCATTTTCGGGGTCCCCGGAGCCTGCCCTTTCGCAGGGGCAGCACTGCAGCTTCTGCTGCCGCTGCCCCTTCGAAAGGGCAGGCTCCGGGGACCCCGAAAATGCCCTCGGTTCCGGCAGGGAGGCAGAAACCTCCCCTCTCCACATGCACACGCTGCCCTGGGGTGGCAATTCTCCCCGCAGAACAGCTGAGGCAGCTTGCGCGCAGCCTCCCTGCCTAAACTGAGGGCATTTTCGGGGTCCCCGGAGCCTGCCCTTTCGAAGGGGCAGCACTGCAGCTGCTGCTGCCACTGCCCCTTCGAAAGGGCAGGCTCCGGGGACCCTGAAAATGCCCTCGGTTCCGGCAGGGAGGCAGAAACCTCCCCTCTCCACATGCACACGCTGCCCTGGGGTGGCAATTCTCCCCGCAGAACAGCTGAGGCAGCTTGCGCGCAGCCTCCCTGCCGGAACCGAGGGCATTTTCGGGGTCCCCGGAGCCTGCCCTTTCGCAGGGGCAGCACTGCAGCTGCTGCCGCCGCTGCCCCTTCGAAAGGGCAGGCTCCGGGGACCCCGAAAATGCCCTAGGTTCCGGCAGGGAGGCAAAAATCGCGCCTGCAGGCTGCCGGGCTTCCCGACGCACAGCTGATTGGCGTGGAGAATTTCCACTCCCTTCAGCGCTTCCGGCTTGTCACGCGACACACAGTTTGGAAAGCCCTGCCCGTCGTCAAGATGGCTGCCGGAGACGGCTGCCAGGTTGCCAGGGGTATGCCCACAGCAACGCACACCATGCCCGCTGCCGCGCCTGCCCCGCCACACTGGCTGCCGCGCCACGCCCGCCGCGCCACACCCGCCACGCCTGCCTGCGGAAGAGCCACACTCAAGGGGCCAAAGAGCCGCATTTGGCTCGCGAGCCGCCATTTCCGACCCTTGCACTAGACCAAACTGGCTCTTTGTTAGATAAAACATATAAATGTACTGTACATCATAATATTTTCTTGCTGCCCCTCAGTGGGTCATCTTGCACACCCTCTGGGGTGTGTGCACTCCACCTTATGGACCATTGCTCTAGGGAGCTGGGACGTTGGTGGCAGCTGATGTAGTGGGAAGAGGGAATGGCCTTGAGGGACAGGAGGAACAGCCACTACCAAGAAACCTGGTAGTCAGGTAAAAGAAACCTGAGTCTAGAGCAGAACTGTAACCTGAGAAGGTGTCTCAGACAAGTCCCTCCCTAGTTCTCACAAAGATAAAGGGAAGGAGGGAGGGAGGAAGCGCATTCAGACTTGCAAGATTCTGATACTATATCTTTATATATAAAGATATATAAAGGGCCTTGGACAGGACTGCGCCTGTGCAACCTCTCTTACCCCACTCAACCCGTCACTCCCTGTGGTTTACGGAGGAGTTGAGGGTTTTGAAGAGGGTTAAGAGATGTCTGGAGCGCCGCTGGAGAAAAACGAAGACTGAATCTGACTGAACACAATCTAGAGCCGCTATTAAGGCCTACCTTGTGGCGGTAAGAGTAGCGAAATGGCAATATTTCTCCGTTCTTATTGCATCCGCAGAATGTCACCTGACAGCCCTGTTTAAGATTACTTGAGCTCTCTTGGGTCAGGTAAAATCAGAGACCTATTTACAGGGCCGCTCAGAGGAGTTTTCTGAGCATCTGCAGGATAAAATCACTCAGATTCATTCCAAGTTGGACTCTAAGCGTGAGGCACAGTCTGAGGAAATGCTGAGGGAGGGTACTTGCCCTGTTATCTGGGAACAGTTTGGTCCTGTTGGACCTGAGGAAATGGACAGGATCCTCTGGACTGTAAATGCCACCACATGTCATCTTGACCCATGCCCTTCCTGATTAGTAAAGTCAGCCCGGGAAGTGACTTGTGGTTGGGTCCAGGCGATGGTTAATACATCCTTGAGTGAGGGGGTGTTTCCGGCCGCCTTTAAGGAGGCGCTGGTATACCCCCTCCTCAAGAAACCATCCCTGGACCCTACTATGTTGGACAATTTTTGTCCTGTCTCCCACCTTCCCTTTTTGGGTAAGGTGGTTGAGAAAGTGGTGGCGTTGCAACTCCAGAGGATTCTGGATGGAACGGATTATCTAGACCCCTTTCAGTCAGGTTTCAGACTAGGATATGGGACGGAGACTGCATTGGTCGCGCTTATGGATGATTTCTGGCGAGAGTGGGATGGAGGGAGTGCATCCATCCTGGCTCTCTTGGACCTCTCAGCGGCTTTCGATACCATCGACCATGGTATTCTTTTGGGATGGCTCAGGGAGTTGGGGGTGGGCGGCGTGGTTTTGCGCTGCTTCACCTCCTTCCTCCAGGGCCATTCCCAATCGGTGGTGATAGGGGAGGAGAGATCCGACCCGCGACCCCTCCTGTGTGGGGTGCCGCAGGGTTCGGTTCTCTCTCCTCTCCTATTTAACATCTACATGAAACCACTGGGTGAGATCATCCGTCACCACGGGATGAGGTATCATCAATACGCGGATGATACTCAATTATATATCTCCATCCCAGGCGAAGTAAGTGATGCGGTTGCTGCCCTCTCTCAGTGCCTGGGGCCTGTGGGGGTCTGGATGGGGAACAACAGGCTTCAGCTGAACCCTGGCAAGACTGAGTGGCTGTGGATTGATAGCCCCTCTATGCCCAGGAAGTTGTCATCTTTGGTTCTGGATGGGGTGGAACTGCCCCATTCAGAGCCAGTGCGGAACCTGGGGGTCCTCCTGGACTCACAACTCCTGCTCGAAGAGCAGGTGGCAATCGTGGCCAGGAGGGCCTTTGTGCAACTTTGAGTTTATTTATTTATTTAATTTATCCCCACCCATCTCCCCGAACAGGTTGTGCGCCAGCTATGCCAATTTCTGGATAGAGAGGCCCTCCGAACAGTCACTCATGCCCATGTCATCTCCCATATAGACTACTGCAATGCGCTCTACATAGGGCTACCCTTGAAGAGTATCCGGAAGCTTCAGCTGGTCCAGAATGTGGCCGCGCAGGCAGTTACTGGTGCCTTAAGATCGGCACATGTGACACCTCTGCTGCGCAAGCTGCATTGAGTACCAGTTTGCTTCCGGGTCCAATTCAAGATGTTGGTTATCACCTTTAAAGCCCTACATGGCATGGGGCCAGGTTACCTGAGGGACCGTCTCATCCCCATAACATCGACCCGCCCCACCTGGTCATGCAGAGAGGGCATGCTACGGACCCCATTGACAAGGCAATTTCATCTAGAGGGGTCCAGGAGGCGGGCCTTCTCTGCAGTGGCGCCCGCCCTTTGGAATATTCTGCCCCCAGAGGTGAGGCGGCCTCCCACACTCCCGGCCTTCCGGAAAAATCTGAAGAACTGGTTCTGCCACCTTGCTTGGGATGGGAAAGTTAACAGGGGGTGGCTAGTGCCACCCAATAGTGCCAATATCCTCCCTAGTATATGACATCATATCGCCACATGGATTTTATATTTATATTTATTTAATTTTATTATTATAACTGATTTTATATTGTATGTTTTTGATTTTATCGATTTTATTGTAAACTGCCCAGAGTCCCCCGTCGGGGGAGATGGGCGGTGAGAGAAATTTGAACAATGAGTAAGCCTGCAAGCTTTTGGTTTCCAAGACTGGTCTTCCTTGAAAGGCTGACATTTATGGGGGGGGGGGGAGTAAAAGGAGTGGCTTGGAAAATATTTTTTCTGCATCTTTGTGTTCTCCACCAGATGGCATGGACCAAGGTCCAATTTTCTCTGTTAGCAACGTTGATAGCCAGTTTTGTCTAGTCACGCGACCGAAAAAGAACGCGGACCTCTAGGTGACTTTGCAGAAACATTTTTGCAAGCCTTGAGACGGAAGCTCAGAGTAGCTTGCGCCGTTTCCGGTATCCCCTCTCCAGGAGGGCAGTAGGGAGGTCCGGGGAAAAACAAAGCCGGGTTAGGTACCCTGCCTCCTCGTTGCTCCCCCTGATTGGTCGGGGAGGGAGACTGCAGCATAGCGGGGGTCTGGTGAGGATGCTCGGCCCAGTCTGCATTTTCTACGGGCCTCGCACCCTGCTTGTCTTGTGATATACGGAGAGGGCCCCGAGCGGGCGGTGGGGTAGGCTGGAGACGTTCCCATCCTTCCCAACGCTGGACGCGAGGTACTTTTATTTCCTAGCTGCAGGTATACGTGGATTCATGTGCGTGTGTACATAAAGGGAGCTTGAGTGCGCATGCGTTCTCCCCCTTTGGAAAACATCAAACAGGAAGGAAGCAAGGAATGGGTGCTCGGTTAATGTTTCTGTTTCCCTGCATTGACTTAGCCAGCCGCTGGCGGGGCGGTACAGGTAAAGGATCGGGGGTTGCCGCCGCCTCCCATTTTAATCCCTTCTATCTGCCCCTCCCCGCCCTTGGCTGCTCCGTCGGATCGAGCCTGGGGGACGGAAGGGCGCGGTGGGTCGTCCAGCGAGCTTGATTCTTTGTGCATGCTCGGCCGCGGGCGGGCAGGCGGGCGAGTGCACGCGCGCGCTGCGCCCGGCAGGGTTTCTCTCGGTTCCCCGGTTTAAAAGGCCGGCCCCGAGATCCCCTTTGCAAAGAGAAGGTTGCTCTGCTGCTCGGCTTCCACGGTGCTGCTTAGGCTGAGGTCGGTTGCTCGCTTTATCCGGGAGTAAGACCGGAGGCGACGAGTGTCAGGCCCTGCGGCTGGGTAACAGCTCAATTGGTGGGGCGCCAAACGCTCTTTTCAAGGAGGTTTACTCTGAAGTAGACCCAGAAAAGATTGTGCTGTTGGGCCTCGGCGCAGTGTTTTGCTGCAACAAACTACTGTAGCCTCTCTGCAAGCCTTAAATGTAGCGGATTGGGTCACTTGGGTCCCTGATTTGTGCCTTTGTAGAGGGAGATCAAATGTCGCCTTTGGCAGCTGTCAAGATTGTGGGCCTAGAGAGGGAGAGAGGTTTCCATCTGCCTGGGAGCATCTTGACCTGACGAGTTGTGCAGTCTGTGCTTGCTACTGCTTTGCAGGATTTGGCCTTGACAAGAGGCCTCTGGACTAGTCTGGGGCTGGGTGCACTAGGCAGCCACAGTTGAGTTTAGTGTGTGGTGCCAACCGAGCCCCTGTGGTTAGTTTATGGCTCAAAGTACCTTGAGCATGCAGGAAATCGGTTTAATGGTTTAATTGGTTTAATCCCCTAAGCCAGAGCTTTCCAAACTTTTCACATTGGCGACACACACCAATAGCGGCGCGGCCTGCGGTGTCCTGGTCTGTCGCGCAAAAAACCCGGAAGCGCTGATGGGGGAACTGAAAGAAGCGGCAGCCCCGCCAATCAGCATCTAAGCCGCGCCGAGAAAAGAAGTGGCAGGGGTGCCGCTTCTTTTGGTTCCCCCATCAGCGCTTCTGGGTTTTTGCATGACACACTAGGACACCGCAGGCGACACAGTGTGTCACGGCACACACTTTGGAAAGCTATGCCCTAAGCCATGGTTACATTAAGCGTGTTTAAGTTGTGTGGGAGAGTGTAATGGTATGTGGGAATGACCTTGGGAGACAGGAGGCAGAGCTTGGGCTGGACAGCCATCATGCAAAAGGTATCTCAGCCCACAGAAGCAGAGGGCACGTGGGAAGCGTTTCAGAAGGGACCCCCCCTAGTGTCCCGGAGAGTAAAAGGAAAGGGGAGAAGTATGTTCAGTCTTGCAAAATTCTGTTAATGTAACCTTACAATAAAGATAGAGATAGTATTCATGGTTGTGCTTCTTGTTCGGACTACCTCGAAGGGCTGACAGAGAGACAAAACCTGTCCGGATGTCTGTCTGTTTATCCTCAGTTTCAGAGGCAATATGGCTCTGGATATGAGGGGCTCAGAAATACAAGTGGGCAGATGTTCTGCTTCTGAGCTTCCTGTCATCTGGCAAGCTGCTATGGAATCAGAGTGCTGGAATAAAGACACTTTGGCTGATCCGGAGGGCTTTCCCTCACTCCAAGAATGAAGAGAAGGAGGGTTAAATTCATTAAGTGTGCAGTACTTAACATGATAGGGGTTTGGGAACAAGTTTGGGGAAGAAGCGGTTGGAAGAAAGAGAAGGAAAGGTTTCCTTAATGACTATTTGTATTTCTCTTAAAGGAAAAGGCCTACCAGGGTGTGAAGTAGGAAGGTTGAGAGCCCAGTCACAAAAGAAACTGCTGATTTCTCTTCACCCATCTCCCCTGCTGTACTTCATAGGCTGCTTCCTCACCAGTGATTTATAGCATCTTTCACCATCACCGCTGTGGCCCTATAAAGCCTGTCTCCAGTCGTGATTTCTCTGCCTCTACAGCAACAGCTGGGGGATGCTGTATGATGCTGTAAATCAGGGCATCGAAAATGGCCCTATAGGTCAGTGGAAGAGGAACACAAGGTGTGTAAAAAGAACAATAAAATGTGCTTCCAGCCAGACTGAGCAAGACCGAATGCTGGTGAGGGCTTGGATTCTGAGCCAAGCTTTCCCAGTTTTATACCATCCATGGTGGCTGGACTACAATGCCCATCACCCTGGTGAAAGGTTGATGGGAAGTGTAGTTCTAGCATCCCTGAATGAACCAGGTTGAATGCTGACTTTCTGTCTAGACCAGGGTTTCCCAACCAGGGTTCCATGGTACCCTAGGGTTCCATGGGAGGTCACTAAGGGTTCCCTGGGAGGTCACAATTTATTTAAAAAATTATTTCAAATTTGGGCAACTTCATATTAAAGAGGTAAGTTTCATCCATTATTTTTATTTTAAGAACACTATTCATGCATATATACAGGCCTACCCATGACAAATATAATAATTTTGTAACTTCTGGCCTATATTTGAGCCTGAATGTGCAGGGGTTCCCTGAGGCCTGAAAAATATTTCAAGGGTTCCTCCAGGGTCAAAAAGTTGAGAAAGGCTGGTCTAGACATTTGAGTATTTTATTGTTTGATTGAAATTGTGAGCCAACTGCAACGAAATTTCATTCTATTGTGCACTTGGTGTATAGTGTATAGTGGGATGACAATAAAGTTATCCTATCCCATCCCATCCCATCCCAGACGTTTGAGAGGAGAGCAGCCAGCTCGGCTTACTTGTGGAGTAGGGAACACCTACTCTTCTTTTTAAATTCAGTTCTTTTTTTTTGTTAAAACTTTTTATTTTCCAAATATAATTAAAATACAAACAGTAATACAGTAAAGATAAAGGTTAGAATTAAAAGAAAAAAGACATAAACTATAAGTGTGGAATAAATTGAACACAAAACGAATAGTTGACTTCCGACTATCTTCAAAACAGATATATGTATAATTAAATAATATAATCTCTTACCACTAATTTATCCATAATAGCATTATTTCTATCAAACAAACCTACTAATCAGTAAAACCCACAATCATAGTTTCATTTTTTTTCTATCGTGAGCAAGTAGTCCAAAAAAGGTTTCCACAATGTTACAAATGTAGAAACCATATTGTCTCTTATCAGAGCGGTTAACTTTGCCATTTGTGCCAGATCCATTAATTTAATTGTCCATTCTTCTATTGTGGGTATTTGAGGATCCTTCCAGCATTGAGCATATGGTATTCTAGCCGCAGTAGTCATATATAGTAGTAAAGTCCCATATTGTTATTCCAATATCATTGCTAAATAATGATTATATTTGCCTCAGCGTTAGCAGAAAGATTTTTTAAAAATTTACAGGAATTTATTCATCATGATCAGTGTGGATTTTTGCCTAAAAGACAGCTAAAGGATAATGTAAGAGTTGTATTAGCTATCATAGATTCATCATTGGCGATCACTCGTAGCCGAGTAAGATTGTCTTCCAAGGGTAAAATATTAACAGTGGATCCGTAAGTGGCTGTAAAGGCCAATTCTGGATCTGCACAACCTCCCACAATGAGGGCATAGGTTTCCGAGTGGGAGACGGTCATGATGAGGGTTTGCTTGACGTGCCTTCCTTTTAGCTCGTTTCTCCCTTTCGCCCTGTACTCGTGCTTCTTCAAAGTCCATAGTGCCTTTAATAAAGGCTGACCTCCAATTGAAACGTTTCAATTAGATATCATGATGAGACCTTTGGAAGACAATCTTACTCGGCTACGAGTGATCGCCAGTGATAGAGTATTTACAGTATCACAATGAATGTCAGATGGCCCTTATTTTTCTGGATGCAGAGAAGGCCTTCGATAATTTGAATTGGATCTTTATGTTTAAAGTGTTGGAGAATATGGAATTTGGTGAATTTTTTATAAAGGGAATTAGGACAATTTCTATGCATCAAAGAGCTAATATTATTGTAAATGAAGAGTTGACTGAGCCATGCCAGATATAAAAAGGAACAAGACAAGGATGTCGCTTATCACCCTTGTTGTTTATTTTGGTGTTGGAAGTTTTTAATAGGGATATTAGAAGGGATGAACAAATAAAAGGATTAAAGATTAAACAAGAGACCTAAATTAAGGGCATTCGCTGATGATTTAGTTCTGATGTTACGAGATCCTTTAGACTCAGCTGCAGATTTGATGAAAAAATTGAAGGAATTTGGGTTATTAGCGGGTCTTAAAGTAAATAGACAAAAAACAAAAATGTTAATTAAAAATATGACTTTGAAAAACCAAGAATTGTTGATAAATAAGATGGGTTTTAAGATTGAAAAAAAGATCAGATATTTAGGAGTGATGGTGTCAACTAAAAGTAGTGAGTTTTTTCAGAATAATTATGGCAAAATTTGGAATGAGGTGAAAAAGGATTTGGTAAGATGGGAAAAATTACATCTATCTCTTATGGGAAGAATTTCGGTGATCAAGATGAATGTTTTACCCAGGATTCTGTTTCTTTTCCAGACGATACCGATTTTGTCAACAAATATAATATTTAAACAATGGCAGAAAGATATTTCAAGGTTTATTTGGCAAGGTAAAAAACCTAGAATTAAATATAAATTGCTACAAGATGCCAAGGAACAAGGAGGTTTAGGTCTGCCGAATTTTAAATTATATTTTGATGCTTGTTGTTTTCTCTGGATGAAAGATTGGATAACGTTAGAAAATAGAAAACTATTACAATTAGAAGGTCATGAATTAAGATTTGGGTGTCATGCTTACATGTGGTATGACAAAGTTAAAGTTAACAAAGAGTTTAAAAATCATTACGTTAGGAATGCCATATTGCGGGTATGGAATAAATACCAAGCTAGATTGTCTCCAAATGTACCTCTATGGTTATCACCCCAGGAAGCATTTTTAGATGAGAAAATATAGGAGAAATAAAGTGGTTAAAAGTATAAAAATTTATTAGGTTTTGAGGAAAATGAACCAAATTTCAAAACAAGAGAAAAATTAGAGTCAGAAGGATATGTGTGTCATTGGTTCACCTATATGCAATTGTTAGAACGTTTTAAATTGGATTTAAAAAATTGTAGATTTGCTAATGAAATAACTTACTTAGAAACTCAACTTTGTAAAAATGAAGAGCATGTTATTACTAAAATGTATAAAATGTTGTTACAATTGAATTTAGAAGATGAGCAAGTCAAAGAATGTATGGTTAAATGGGCTAGAAATCTTGGGTATAATATTTTGATAGAACAATGGGAAAATATGTGGATTAAGGGTTTAAACAAGAATTAGTAACAGGAATGGAAACTCACCCCTTCCTCCTCAAAAAAAATCCCCAAAGAAGGCAAAAATTTGGCAGTAGTTGGCCAAAAAAACTACTACATGGATGTGCCCATAAAGTTTCTAAAGTTGAGCTTGAAAGACACCTACCTTAGAACCTCTGTATGTCTCCCTAAGATCACATATGTATTCATAGATACACGCTCACACAAACATACTGTATATACGCGTGGACTTTTTTTGGTCTACATTTGTTTTGATTCTTTGTTTTCTTTTTTCTCTATTTTCTAGTTTTCGTCTTGATGATTTGCTTGTTTCAATGGGAAAAAAATGCAAATAAAAGAAAGGATGACAGATGTTCCACAGGTTCAGGGATGGGCATCAGTTAAGGCAGGGTTCCTCAACCTCAGCCATTTTAAGATGTTTGGACTTCAACTCCCAGAATACTCCAGCCAGCAATGCTGGCTGGAGTATTCTGGGAGTTGAAGTCTACACATCTTAAAATGGCTGAGGTTGAGGAACCCTGAGTTAAGGGAAGGCTGACCTATGCCCTCTTAAGGCAGTTCCTGCTAAGGAAATGCCAAATGGGAAACAAAGTGAACCTCTTTTTCTTCTTCTTTAGAGAGAACCGGCTATGGCGTCTGGGGTGCTGATTAAGGAACTCTGCGATGAAACAACCTGCCCCATCTGCATGTGCTATTTCAAAAAGCCAGTGACCATCGCAGCATGCGGGCACAGCTTCTGCGAAGCGTGCTTGGCTGAATTTTGGAAGGAATCTGACAGTGATGCATGTCCTCAGTGTACCGAAGTGATCCAGCCAAAGGGTTTCAGGCCCAATTGGCAACCAGGAAGTGTTGTAAAGCTTGAGGAAGGGATCAAGATAGAAGAGGAAGGGGCCATGTGCGAGAAACAGCAGGAGTCCCCCTTGAGCAAGGAGGATGAAGTTCTCGTTGGCTTGGTGCACGATGGATCTCAGGAGCCTTGGGAGCAGAATGAGTTTCCCATGGACAAGGCTTCGCAAGAGTATAAGGTAGGGAGTTCTCCCACTGGGTGGGTGCATTCCTTCCCTTTCATATGTTCTCAGTGTTCCATCACATACTCGTGCCAATTTCCCCAAGCTGGCGCCCCTGGGTGTATTGAACTACTGTGTTCACCTTCCCCAGTTGGCTCTGATGTCACCAAAAAGCAGAACCCAGGATGATCCAGTGCCTTCTCAAGTAACCTGGGAACAATTGCGTATAGTCTCATGTGTATTCAGTTCATAGCAATGGCACTCTGTTGGAGCCACTTTCTCACTGTAACAGTGAAGAATTAGTTCAAGGAATTAAAAGTTGTCATGCAATAGAAGGAGTGGACTTATTCTTTGTCCCAGAGGATAGGCCCAGAACCAATGGGTTAAAGCTCCAAGGAAGTTGGTTGAGATTAGACATCAGGAGGAACTTCAGACTTTATAAGCCGTCATCTAGTGAAACAGGATGTTATGTGAAGTCTTCAAATAAAGACTCGATGGCTCTCTGTCAGATATGTTCTAGCGGACCCCATACTAAGCAGTGTAGAGAGTGAAGAAGATGACCTGGATGGAGATAAGCCATTCCCATAAGATCCATTCCCAGAGTGACAAGGCAAGAAGCAGGAGTAAAGCCCAAAACAATCTGAGGGGAGGAGGAAATGGCTTAGACAGACACCTCTTTAGTTGGATTGATGTCAGCCCCACTATGTACACCAGACCAAGAAAGTAACTCCAAAGGAAGGTTAAAACTGCTTTATTATATTGTCTATGGTAAGAGAATCTTGCAAGTCTGATTGTGCTTTAATTCTCCCCCCACCCCCTTACCCTTGTGAAACTGAGGAGGTGTCTGTCTGAACCATTTCCCCCCCCCCCAGCTTGTTTTGGGCTTGAGTTGCATTTTTCACCTCATTGCTCTCGAACCAGTGTGGTTTGTTTCCATCCAGGTCATCTTCTTTATTCTCTACAAGCAGGGAGTTGGACTATATGACCGCAAAGGTCTTTCCAACTCCCTGATTCCATGAGTAATGAGAAGAGAAATGCTGTGTATTGTGGGGTCTGGTAGAAGTTCATGACTGTTTAGACTCCTATCAGTGGTATGTAAGGCAAGAATGAGTAACGAGCTTGCAGCCCTCAATTACATGTGTGTTTATGCACATAGACACACATACAAATCATGGAAGTTTTTGCTCCCAGCAGATCAGGTCATCTCAGATGACAAACAGCAGAACAGAGAACTGTTTGACAATTCATATGGAGGGATCTTCCTTCATACACACCATCCTTTCCTTAAACTTATCTCCCTTGCTGATCCAGGCTCTGAAGTGTGCAAGGACTGAAAGACAGATACGCTGATAGATTTACAAAGCAGTGGCCTTTTTCACATACTCTTGGCTTCCAAGAGAGAATCTTTTAAAAGAAAGACTTTCTGGCAATAAGAAGCAATCCTAAAGTGCACCCACCTCTCCCCACCATGGTGTCCTGAAGATGTTTTGAGCTACAGTGCTGTGAGTTTAAGCCAATAGGGTCAGTGGTGAGGAATGACAGAAATGGGAGTGCAAATAACCACATGACAGCACGTTGGGCAAGGCTATCATACATCTTGTGTATCATTGGACCCATGCACACATTTAAAAGTGAATATGTGATGACTCGGTGTTCAAGCACATGCTCTGTGTGCAGAAGCTTTGGGGTTCATCCCCAATATCTCAGGACATTCTGGTCTGAAGCCCTGGAGAATGCTTGACTGTTGAGACCAGTGTGTTCACCCAAATGAATGAGTGGTTTCAGTATAAGGACCTCCTGTGTTTCTAAGTGACCACAAAACCCTCTTTTTTGCAAGATGGTGTTGCTACTGGATCTGAGTGGTCTGAGAAGAGAGCACTAAGAATGTGCATAATTTGTTCAGATAACCTTGGACTATAATAGGGTTAAGGTTCTAGACCTGGTTTGGTGCCCTTGTAGCCAAGGGACTTGAATATTTGCAAGGGTTGTCTACTGCATACAAGCAAAAGTGCATCCTGTGGTCATCTGTAGTGAACTGGAGATGAAAAGGTGATGGGCTTAGTTCTGTCTCAACGGTGCTTGTTCATTCTGAGTGCCAATTTAACCCCATTTGTGGATACATATCAGGAATGTCCACAGCATACGGTAAAAAAAAAGTTCAAGATGGCAGCTGCAATGGTAGGATGGAAGCTCTGCCCATTTTTATATGCATCACAGGGTATGGTAAAAAAAGTCAAGATGGCAGCTGTGATGGTGGGATGGAAGCTCTGCCTGTTTTTTATGTGCATCGCATATGCACTGCACATAAAAAAATGGTGGAATTTCGATCCCATTGCCACTGCCACCAGCTTGATTTTTTTTACCACAGCCTGCATACCCCTCTATATTGTATATATTAGCGTTTTTATTGCCGACCCCCTTATTTTTCCAGATGGCTGATAATGGCGGGGCAGGCTCCGGCCATGGCCGCAAGGGGCGGGGCGTTTCATGGCGGCACAAGGAGACCTTAGACTTGTTGGAAATCTGGGGGGAGCAGAAGATCCAGGACCAGCTCCGCAGCAGCCACCGCAATATAGACTTCTTCGAATACATTGCCCAAGCGATGGCTGCCCGTGGCCACCGCCGCACCGCCGTGGAGTGCCGGTCCAAGACTAAAGTCATGCGGCTGGAATATAAGCGAGTGATTGGCCACAATTCCAGGGCCGGGAACAACAAGGTGACTTGCCCTTTTTACAAGCAGCTGCATCGCATCCTTCGCGGTGATGCCAGTGTGACTCCGAAGCGGGTTTCACGAAGCCTGAATTTCAAGCGTGTGCCCGAGCAGGCAGCCGTAGGTGATCTCCCGGTTCTCAAGGAGCCCTTCCCACAGACGGAGCTTGACGTAGTTAATCCCACAGAGGAAGAAAGCGCCAGTAAGTTCGCTGGGCTGCAATAGCGAGCTGTAGCTAATAAACAGAGTCCTGTTTGTGCGTGTTCCTGCATGCGTGTATCTACACACACATGTATAACTCACATGGTGCGATCCCTACAGTGACATCTCCGTGGGCACCAATGTAGCTGGAACTGTCCCCTTTGGCGCCTGCTTATTCTGCTTATTCTGCTTTTTAAATTCTTTAAAAATGGCTTTAATGTCAAGCCCAATGAAACAGGAAGCTGCTGGGCTGTGGCGTGCCCCAACAGGCCTTCGTAAAAAGCAATATAAAGTATGAAAAAGTGAAATACAGTTTAGATTAATCTAAAATATAATGATGGAAATAACAATAAATAAATATGGCGACTAATACTAAAATCGAGTGCAGCTGGTGTCCTGTGCTTGGTTTATGCACATGGAAATGCTGTGGAAAAACAAAGGAAAGATAAAGCTGCAGATAGATAGTGAATTTCTTTTCTTTTTTTAAAGAACTTTATTGATTTCCAAAGTATAGCTAAAATACAAAATATAGAATATAGATAAGACAGAGTACAGAACTAAAGAAAAACGAAAAACTATAAAAATGCAGAGTTAGATAGAAAGCAGAAAAACAAAGTGACTTCCGACCTCCTCCAATACAGATATAAATGCATTTTATACAGATATAATCTCTTAGCATTAGTTAGACATTATTTCTATAAAATCAGACCATTTAATCATCAAAACCCAAAATCAAAACGTCATTTTTTCCCGACACAAGCAAACAGTCTAAAAGTGGTTGCCAAGTAGAAACAAATCCAGACATGGTATTTTCTCTTATCAATGCTGTTAACTTGGCCATTTGGGCCAGTTCCATCAGTTTAATCATCCATTCCTCCACTTTAGGAATTTGTGGTTCTTTCCATCTTTGTGCATATAAAAGTCTTGCTGCTGTAAACATGTATAAAGCAAAGTCCCATGCTGTTTCTCGAGCTGTTCTCCATCAATCCCAAGAGAAACAGTTCTGATTTCTTTTGTAAGTCCACTTTAAGGATCTTTTGGATATTAACACATATTTGATCCCAGAATTTTTTAGCCGCCTCTCAAGTCCACCAAAGATGATAAAAAGTTCCTTCATAGATAATGAATTTCTTGAGGAGCTTCAGTATGTGGTAGGAAGTAATTTTATGGTAAAGAAGGATTTTAGGATAGGCTGTAACTACTGTGGCAACCATTTAATCATTGGAGTAATCTCCTTGTGGCTGCCCTTTCTTTCTTCTTTAGCTCTTCAAACAGCCAATGTTCAGTAGCAGAAACTGCATTTTGCATTTTGTATTTCATTATAACGTATTAAGCCATAACAGTTTAGTGGGGTTGCTTCTGTGGATCAGTTTATGCAAAGGAACAAAAAATAACTTGCGAAAAGAATGGGCATTCATGTGGGCATTTATCATTCAGAAAGAACACCTTTCTAGATGATACATAGTTTTATTAGTTAAGTATGTTTATGCTTGAAAAGTTTGAAGCCTAATATGCCTGTGATTGCTATTTTATTCTTAAAATATTTAAAATAAAATAGCAATCTTCAAAGCCAATCTAAAATAAGCGATTGTGAAATAAAAAATTCTGGTAACTCTAAGCGTGATGGGTTTTTTATGCAAGGTCTTTTGTCTTTGAAATACTGATTTTAAAATCACATCCTCAGAAACAAGCAATCCATTCTAACTTCAACAAGTATGTTATCTTAAATGCAAAATAACTCTTTCAACTGCTTTTGTTTTTGCTGGGTCTTGTGAACAGTATATTATTTGTTTTAAAATGTCAACAGTCTGAATTCCTACCAGTTGTCAGGATGGTTCTTCGGTATGAAGTGAAACATGTATGGTTCTGTTCTATCATTTTAACCTTGGGCAAAGATTATCATCATTGGCTGCGGAAGGAAATATTAGAGTATAGCGACAATCAGGTTGTGTGAAAGAGAAAATGTGGGGCGCCATTTTGAAGGCAGTGACAGACTTGTTTATTTTATTCTGCACCTTGCACAGGAGATGTGATTGCTTCTGAGAGCAGTGCGGGAGAAGGAGCAGCGGAAACTGGAGCAAATGACATAATCCAGATTGAGGAAGAAGGCAGCAGTGCAGGAAGTGGTCAGTAACCTTCTCATTGACTATGTTACTGGGAACAAGAGAGATGCCAGTTTGTCCTGATCTGGTATTGTGGCTCAGGGTTTGGGATTAATTGTAACAGAAGCAGGAATTGTTGTTTTTCTGATTGTGGTGGGAAATTCACCGCAAAAGTTCCTGCTGGAAGAGCAGGTGGCAGCCGTGGCTAGGAGGGCCTTTGCACGCCTTTGGGTTGTGCACCAGCTGCGCCCATTCCTGGACTGAGAGGCCTTGCTCACAGTCACTCATGCCCTCGTGACCTCCCGTCTGGATCACTGCAATGCTCTCTACATGGGGCTGCCCTTGAAGAGCTTTTGGAAGCTTCAACTGGTGCAGAATGCGGCTGCATGGGTAGTAAATGGAGTTGGATATTCGACGCACGTAACACCACTGCTATGTGAGCTGCGTTGGTTGCCAGTGTGCTTCTGGGTGCAATTCAAGGTGCTAGTTGTCACCTTTAAAGCCCTTCATGGCTTGGGACCAGGTTACCTAAGGGGCCATCTTCTTCCAGTTGTTTCTGCCCGTCCAGTTCGATCTGGTAGGTTGGGTATGCTACGGGTCCCGTCAGCCAAGGAATGTCAGTTGGCGGGGACTAGAAGGCACGCCTTCTCTGCCGTAACCCCTGCCCTCTGGAATATTCTCCCTTCAGAGGTCAGGATGTCCCCGACCCTCTTGGCCTTTTGTAAGGCTGTGAAGACCTGGTTATGTACCCGGGCCTGGGGCCCCGAGCGTGGGAATGGTCCCGTGTCTTGGCTATATTAACATCTTTACTTTGCTTACTTGGCAGCTATGTATATTTATTTTGTATTTTAATTGTTTTAATGGTAATTGTTTTAACTGTTTTATGGTTTTTATTGTTGTAAGCTGCCCAGAGTCACTTGCTGAGATGGGCAGCTATAGAAATTGAATAAATGGATGGATGGATGGATGGATGGATGGATGGATGGATGGATGGATGAAAGAAAGTACCAACAACTGGAGAGGGCCCAACAATTGTTTCATCAGTTCCAAAGCTAGCAGGTTACAGTGGGTCACCAAACTTCTGCATCCAGATGAGCCAAAGCCACAAATTTACATAGTTCTTCCATGGAATGTTAATCAAAGACAGTTCAAGCATATGAGCCTACATTAGCAGAGGACCCCAGATACGGGGAAAAAAATCCTTTATAATTGATAAGGAAACAGGATAGTCACCACTGCCTTTTATCCTTTTGGGCAGCGCTGGGATGCATCAGTGGAAGATGGCATTCCCATTTGAAAACCCAGCTCTTTTTTAAGCCTGACTTTGGGTTTATATCCTTAGTTTGGCTTTCCCCATTATTTTGGCTGCAGGAAAAGACTTGGATTCTCAGAGGCTCCAAATGAACCTGGAGGTTCAAGATCCCCTAGAGAATTTGGGTATGTATTGTGTTCCCACTTTCTTTCTTTTTTGGTCTTTTGTATGGTATTTGGAGGAGTGACTTCCTAAATGCCAGAAACTGGGTTGGATAGAGATGGTTTAGTGTGAGGGTGGGCATTCTCTCCCAACGCCCCCCCTAGTTTTCCAAAAAATGCAGTTTCCATTTATTTTACCTAAGGGACCATCTTCTCCCAGTTTTTTCTACCCGTCCAATCCTGTCTGGCAGGATGGGCATGCTCCGGGTCCCGTCAGCCAAGGAATGTCAGCTGGTGGGGACTAGGAGACGTGTCTTCTCTGTGGTAGCGCCTGCCCTCTGGAACATCCTCCCTCCAGAGATTAGGATGGCCCCGACCCTGTTGGCCTTTCGTAAAGCCTTGAAGACCTGGTTATGTGTCCAGGCCTGGGGCCCCAAGTGTGTGAAGTGCCCCATTTCCTAGTTGTGCTGACACCAACGGATTTTAATATCTCTTGGCTGCTATTTGTATTTAATTTCTTTTTGTATTGTGTCTAATTGTTTTAATTGTTTTTATGATTGTTCGCCACCCAGAGTCACTGGTTTGAGATGGGTGGCTATATAAATTGAATAAATAAATAAATAAATGTTGTTTGAATTTATTCCCGCTACCTCCCCCACCCCCCAGATCCTGCTACATCCGCTTCAAATACGGTGGTGTCTCCTGCCACCCGGCTGTCCTTGATAAGGGCCCGGAAGAAGAAGGGGGAACGTGCAGAGAGCATGTTTGAACTCTTCATGCAGGAATCCAGAGAGGAGTTTGGGAAAGAGCAGGAGGAGAGGAGACGCAACCGAGCCATGTTTGAAACCTTTCTGAAGGTCTTTGAGCAGGATGCGGCTGAAAGCAGGGAAGAGAGGAAGCAGTGCCTGGAGGCCATGCGGGCAAACTCGGACATTTTACGGGACCTCGTCAGTGGTTTGAGCAAGCTGACTGACACCCTGGTCAGCCAGCAACAGACCGGCACCGGGAACCAGCCTTCCATGAGGCACCCCCTGCATTCGGCCACTCACAGCAAGGAGAACTTACCCCACAGCCCTGTCCCAGTGGCAAGGACAGGATTACAAGAAGCCTTGCCCTCTCACCCCACTAGCTCCACCGGCACCCCACAGAAAAGTGGCTCTCGCAGGCCTACCCCTGTGATTCACACCCCGCCTAAAGTTTACAAGGAGATTTTCTGAAAAGTCTTCTGGGTATCCTTTAAAGAGCAGAAGGCGCCATCAAGTTTGAAAAAGCTCGAACCATTTAAAATGAACCTTTTACTGAACCCCAGAGAAGATCCTTCTGATCATCTCCTCCTCACCATCTCCACCTGTCCAGCAGACTCTCTGAACTCCCAAGGTGCCTTCAGCATTGCTAATCAACCACTCCAGAACAAGTATCGGGGGGAGGAGGGGAATCCATCTTTAGATGGAGGTTTTCGAGCCTATAAGATCACCCTCCCACATCCCTAGACCCTGAAATGTTTACTGCTTTGCTCACGTCTACATCCTAGAGCTTAAAGAGCAGTTAAATGCTGTCCAAGTTCAATCTGTTGTCCAGGACATACCAGTTGCACGCTAGTGCCAAAGCAAATGACATGCTCCTCTATGGCTGCAGGTGTTTAAAAACAGGGCTTGCATTTCTTGTTACTGCTATTGATGTGCTTTATTCTAATAGATTCTCTGCCATATTCTGCATGTGTCTTCATGTGGAATCTCTCATCTGTCTTGAGCAGTTTGGGATGATGTTCAGCACTTAATAGGACATCCCTCCCAAGGAAGTCCCACTGTCTCACTGATGCAAACATCCTTCAGTCTTTCCTGACTTCTCCATGTTGCTCTGCAAAAGATGTCACAACCTCATCCTTGAATACTTCCTTGCTTTGGACTCATGGAATGGGCTGGCGCATCTTGTTAAGCAATTGTGTGGTTTGCTGGGCTAAGTTACAGGAACATGACTTGGGGTTGGAATAGAAAGGAAGCCGTAGAAAGATGTGTTTTAAGGGACACAGAATTAGGCTAGAAAAGAGTAGACAAACTGGTACTCTCCAGATGTATTGAATTATAAATTGCATCATCCCTGATTAGCTGGCTTAGGTTTATGAGAATCACCATTCCTCAAAGTCTGGAGAGACTTCCATTTGATTGGAAGGTAGCCTTGCAAAAAAAATAATTGTAATAGTGTGTGAGTCTTGTGGCTGAAGTCCCAGGCAACGTAAGGGAACTTACTTTCCTCATCTAGACAGATCCCTCCATTACCCATCACCACTGTGACATCTCCTGGCAGATGTCACAGCAGTAAAGAGAGAACTCACTTATCCAATCCTGAAGAATACCACTAGGAATCTTGGCACTTGTAAATAGGATAATTTATTCATATGTAAAACATTTGCAAGATGATTCCTGGGCATCTTAATTTTCCAAAGCATTTGCATCAGATGGAGATGGGGGGAGGGGTCAGGATCCCTTTAAAAAGATATCTTGGAATGAATCTGTTTTGACATACTGTGTCCCTGAGGGTGTTCTGAACTAGTAAGATAGCCTTCTCCTGTCTTCATTTTCAGGAGGTGGTCAGATGCATCTCTGCATGATACATTGCTTGGGTTTACACAACATGTTAGGCTAAAATGGGGATGGTTTTATTTTATTTAAGTAATTAATTATTTTTTATCCTGCCTTTATTATTTTTATAAATAACTCAAGGTGGCGAACAGACCTAATACTCCTTCCTCCTCCTATTTTCCCCACAACAACAACCCTGTGAGGTGAGTTGGGCTGAGAGAGTGACTGGCCCAAGGTCACACAGCCAGCTTTCATGCCTAAGGCGGGACTAGAACTCTCAGTCTCCTGGTTTGCTATTGGCTCCTTCCTAGGGCTGAGAGACGGGGACTGGCCCAAGGTCACCCAGCCGGCTTTCATGCCTAAGGCGGGACTAGAACTCACAGAGTCCTGGTTTCTAGCCCAGCACCTTAACCACTAGACTGAACTGGCTCTCTGGATGGCTAAGTTGTGGTTTTACATGTTGGGGAGAACTGTCATGTCTTAGCAATTTGTGTGAACCAGGGATTGTATTAAGCCATAAAGAAGTTTATTTGTTTGAGCCTAACATGTTATGTGAATAGAACAGTTGCATTTTGCTAACCTGGGTTTCCAATTTAGCATGTTGTGTGAATCTAGCTACTAACTCATGCTAATAGCTTCAGGTGGAATACATTTAGTTGTGACAGTGGTACCTTTGTGAGAGACATAGCTAAGAAATAAACACCTGTGTTATCAAAACAAAAGTGCACAGGACTCTTCTAGCTACTACTATCCAAGGAATTCTCTCTTTTCCTTCTTGAGTCTTTATTTACAAGGAGTGGCATTGATTTCAAATGTTCAGACCTTTCTATTCTGCATATTCTCTAGTCTGAAATGTATTTCTGTCCTTTCCTCTAGGAACTTCAGCTGCCCTACAGAGGTGTCCTCTCACTTTATCCGCAAAGTTAAAAAATGTGATATAAGATGAGCTAAGAAACAGTAACTGATTGTCCCAAAGTTACCCAGTGCATTCCATGGTGGAGTGGAACTTAGGATGAACTTTTTGTTGATGAGATTTTTGGGTCTTAACCTACCAGAAAGTTTCAAGAGTCATATCTGGATATAGGAACCCTAATCAGTAACAGTAGAATTTGCGTGCGATGGTTTGGTCTGACTGGAGTAGAAAACTTCGCAGTCCTGCCTTGAAGAGCAAGGACGGGTATATGCGTCCCATCCACAATCCCAGCTGGTTGAAGGAACATCCAAATTGGGACCTCGGTTTTCTAAAACCATCCATGTTTTGTAGCAAATACACTGAACTGCAGGATTTGAAATCCATCTGAAGGCTTCCTGGTTGAGGAAGACTGTAATAATGTCATTGTTATGCCAGTTAGGATGCATCCTGAAACCATCCACAGGTAAAAAAAGAGCCATCACAGCTCTTTTTTGCAAAACTAGAACGATTGTCCATCTCTTGGAGCAGTGTTTCTCAACCTTGGCAACTTTAAGATGTGTGGACTTCAATTCCCAGAATTCCTCAGCCAGCATATGCTGCAAACTTTGGATCAGTCTTTATTCTTTAAAATCCACAGGATGGAGCTGAAACAAAAGGGGGGGAAGGAGGGATGGGAAACACAGATGCAGTAATTGAGGTGCAGTAAAGGTTTTTTTAAAAAGTGCCTCAAGGCCTCGGGAGGCCAACATTTCAGTATCACTACAGGTCTAATTTATTTATTCTGTCATAAGAATAAATACTGTAGGCAGACTACATTCTAAAGCACTAATCAAGGTATTTTTTAAAAATGAAGCCCCACCCCCTCAAAAATACCTCTCGCCACCTAAATGTTTGCCTAGAAAACAAGGGACTCATCTCCTTGTAGGTTAGTTTTATACAGTTGGGAAGGGGATGCAGTAGGTCCTTTCTTGCTGCCCAAGCTGTGTTACCCTAAAATCAGCGGCTTTGTGTTAGATATAAAACCTAACCATGGCTAATGCAGAACGTCCAACCTCTCTCAGCTGCCATCAAAACCTGTTTATGTCATTTATTCAATTTGTACCTGCTTCAGTCCACAGGATTTTTGTCAAAATAAGAACAGCCGTACAATAAAACATCCATGATAAATATATAAAGTCATAAACCAAGATAAAAGTAACTATAAACCACCCATCATCCATGCTCTAAATTATTACTACAAGCCATAGAAAATCTAAACAATGGACCTTTGGATGATCAACTCTTCCACCTTTTTAATTTGAGCACTTAAATGCATGGAGGCATTGCGCTTTTGCAAAAGGCTTGGCTGTGTGTGGTTTAATTACTCTTTAAGGGGCTGAATTTTTGGGATGTTCCATTTTTGTGCTCAAGATGCCGAAGAATCAAATTAGATGACCTTTGTTTTACACTCTTGCATCTTACCAATAAATACATGGTGTTGCTGCTTTTATGAGAGACCTTTGCTAGCACAGTACTGTAACCCAGTGTTTCTCAACCTTGGCAACTGTAAGACCTGTGGACTTCAACTCCCAGAATTCCCCAGCCAGCACATGCTGACGGGAATTCTGGGAGTTGGAAGTCCACAGGTCTTACAGTTGCCAAGGTTGAGAGAAACTGCTGTAACCTCACCACCTGCCGGATAAAGACATAATCGTGAATCAGGTGGTTTATCCCACCTAGCCTCATTTGCAGGTGGGTATAATTCCTGAACCACACTGGAGGGCTGTTGTAAGCTGTTTCCTCTTCAGCCCAATATCACAGCACGGGACAACGCCCAGGGAGACATTCCTCACTGCCCCGCAGTTTAGGAAAAGCATCTCAAGAAGCTCCAGGAAATGAAAGAATTGTGGGACCGTTCGATCGACGCTAGAGTTTGGGGGGCGTTTGATTGGCTGAGGCGAGAGCGCAGCCTTTGGTGATTGGTCATTTCCCCGAGAGTGCCCGGAAACATTGTTTCACGGGCAGCTTTCGAGGTTTTAGGACGGAGGCGGGGGGGGGGGCTTCATTCGATGTCAGGAAAAGGAAGACCTTGAATGCATTGCAGCAGCGAGCAACAGGCTGGAGGAATGTCTGAATCTTGCAATCTGCGGTTGCTGGTAGGTGGGGAAACTGAAGCAGGCGGTGAGCTGCTGTCTATGTCCTGTGTGTCGGGGGTGCGGCTGTAGGGTCTCTGCGATTCTGCTGTCATGGAAGAGGGGTCGTAAAAACCTCTTCAATAAATGTCATGCAGGTCTTCAGCCCTTTGCAAGATGCGTCCTGAAGTGAGAGGCTGCACGCTAGCAGCTTTGTGAGACTGCAGATCCAGGAGATCCAGAGACAAATTGAGATTTTTTTTAAATTGTCAGTTGCAAAAAGACGTGTTCTTGATGGCACGTCGTCGTCGTCATCATTATCCTGTTACTAGACTTCAAAGGCTTAGTTTAAAAAACCCAACAGCTCCTGCAAGGGTGTAGCTTTTCCAGCTTTGCTCTGCTGGTTGATCTCGAAATTGCAACCCAAACGTTCTCATCGAGATGGGTAGTGAGTACATAAGATGGTCAGTTGATGCATTACAGTGTCACTGAAGGAGTGGTTGCTCTACTCACAATCAGTCATGCCTCAGCCACCTCTTGGTTGGACTACTGCAATGTACTCTATAAGGGGCTGCCCTTGAAGAGTATTCAGAAGCTATCACTGATCCAGAATATGACAGCTTCAGGAATGGACTTCACCCATTGGAACATCCAATTCGCCCATATAACACCAGTATTTCAAGAGCTGCACCAGTTGCCAATTGCAGTTCACGGTCCTGGTTATTTTTAAAGTCCTTCATGGCTCAGGACATGGATGTCTGCAGGGCCACCTACTCCAAGTTGTATCTGTCAGTCCAATCAGAGCTGCTAGAGTGGGCTTCTTTCAGGTCCCTTCACTCAAAGAATGCCATCTCCAGAGACCATGAAAGTCATCCTTCTCAGTAATTGCCCCCTTTTCTGGAACAGCTTTTCCCAAATATCTGGATGGCCCTTTACCTTTTGATTTTAAGGAAATCCTTTAAAATAGGAATAATAGGGGCTGGAATAGTGTGAGCTTGTTCTTTCTGGTAGTGGAAGATCTCTTGATTTTTCATTATATTAATGAACATCCCTGATGATCTGTAAGTTGTGTAACATTATTGATTTGTTTTTTTTTTTTTATTGCTTTTACCCCAACTTATGGAGGTAATTTATGGAGGTTGGGATGTAGGCCACTCAGAATTGTTTATGCCCAGTAAAATAAAATATAAAAAATGTCTTTTTAAAAAAATATTTCTTGTTTTTTCCCTGTTTGCAGCTGGCCTTTTAAACAATTCCATTCTTATTCAACTGTAGAATCATGGCAGGAGATAGATAGATAGATAGATAGATAGAGAAATCAATTTCAAATTTCATCACCGCCCATCTCGCATGAAGTGACTCTGGGTGGTTTACAATAAAACTAAAAATAAATACAGATTAAAATACCCAAAAAAACCATACTTCTTCAATACAAACATAAATATAAAATCCAAGATGTCAGTATTAAAAGTTCTTAATTTAAATTTGTAAATTCATAAAATCATGGAGCCTCTTTAGGGCGCTAACCACCCCATATACCTTCTTTAAAGTAACACCAGGACGGTTACAGAAATTACCCACCGATGTAGATGGGTTTTATAAAGCATGAAGCCAATGGTTTCAACATTTTCCTTTATGCTTTTGCAGATCACCATGTAAGCGAGGTTGGTAAACCCAAGTGCTATAGAATGATAACAGGAACAGGATTTGGTGTCCTTCCATTCTTGTTTGGGAATTTACTTGCACAACTGAGTAAAATCAAGCTGCAGGCCTCTATTGCAGGGAGTATTGTGGAAATACGGGGTCTGTATGGGTGGATTTGGGATCTTGGCCATTATGAGACCCTGAATGCTGAACTAAAATGGTCCTTGGCTTGATCCAGGAAAGCTCTTCTTACATTTTGATGCTTATAGAAATCCATGCATCATAGCCCAACCTCCATTTTGTGGTGCAGATTGTTTGGACATCGGAGCGAAATTAAGCAATGTACTGCAGTTGCACAAAGGATTTCACCAGCAGATATGGAAAGATGAGGTACTGTATGTCTTGGTTAACTGGCTTAAAATAGCCTCTGATCTGGCTGTGCTATGTTGAATGTCTGCGAGGGAGCCTAGAAAGCATTTCTAGTATTACTATGATTGAAGTGGCATCTCTTTTATTTTCAGAATCCTGTGACTTTTGAAGATGTGGCTGTGTATTTTACAAAGGGCCAGGGGGCTTTGCTGGATGCACATCAAAGGGCCTTGTATAGCGATGTCATGGTGGAAAACTACAGGAATGTGACTTCCTTAGGTAAGGAATCTGCCTGCATATTGGGGAAGAGCTGATTTGCTGTTTTTCTGTCTGTTGCTTCTGTCATGCTCAGTGTGGTGCACAATTACTTAACTTAGTTAATCCCCAAACAGGGCAGAATGATCAGGTTCACGCTGCAGATTTGTTGGAGAGAAATATTCTGTGACCCAAACATGACATTTGGATTAAATTCATCACTATTTTAGTAAAAAGCAAAGACAGATAGTCTTCACTTAACGACCACAATAGGGACCAGAAAACTGGTTAAGTAGTGCAGTCGTTAAGCGAGTCACCATGTGACCGGACCCGATTTTACGACCATTTTTACAACAGTTGTTAAGCAAATCACTGCGGTCATTAAGCAAATCCAGCTTCCCAATGGACATTTTTGCCGGAAACCGGCAAAAATGGTTGCAAATCGTGATCACGTGACCACAGGACGCTGCAACTGGTCGTAAATGCAAGCCAGCTGCCAAGTGCCCAAACTGTATTCATACAACTGTGGGGATAGTGCAACATTTTGCGATGGTCATGTGAGTACAGGTCATGAAGCACTTTTTCCGAGGCTGTCGTAACTTCGGATCATTGTTAAACGTACAGTCGTTAAGCGAGGACAACCTGTAAGTAAAAAAGATGTTAGAAGTAGAGCTTCTTCTAAACTAATCTTACTGATTCTCCCATTTGTTCATTCTGTCATTCATATTCACATCTCTATACTTGTGGGGAGCTCGTCCAAAGTGAATGGGAGGCACGCTAGAGAAAATAAGCTTGTGGATATGAACTGTCCCACGGTTGTGGAGAGAGTCTTTTGATTCCAGCTGTATAGGATTGGAGCTTTTATAAGCCTGTGGCTTCGTACCTGAACATAATCTTTCCAAAGAATCCGCTCTCTTAAGCACATAGGAGTCATGCTATGCCCACGCAGGCCCTTCTACTTCTGATTGGTTCCTTCATTTGTTCACAGGTCGGTTTTGGGGAATCCACCTATTTTCAGGAATCCAGTGCATACTAGGTCTTGCAGAGGACTTCTGTGGTTTTTAGATTGCAGTTCTGCTCAAGCACAAGATCTTCAGCTTCCTTATCACTTTCTCTCAGCATATAGTTTTCTTTTCTTAAATGCTTGTGACATTATGTGAACTCTTAAATGCAACCTCCGGCTTTTACTGATATTCATTACAGCCAATTACTATGTAATTTAGGACGTTTGTACATTTTCCCGACTCATTTATCGTTCACATAATAAGAATTTTTAATGAATGCCAGTTGTTCTAAAAATAATAATGTAACTTGTTACAGAAATTCCAAAATAACAACATTAATTGTACTCTGGTCCAAGTCACTATATCTACACTGTATTTTTGAAATGATCCTTTTGCTTCTTCAAAAATTGGTCTAGTTTGTTCATAGATTCCTAGAATAATAAGAGTTAGGAAGGACCTGTAATGGGCTGTGACAATAACCTTGAGGAAAAGGAGGAAGAGCCACAGCCAAGACAACGGTCAGATAAGAGAAATCTGAGTCCAAAGCAGGAATGGAATTTGAGAAAACGTCTCAAACCCTCTGTAGTGTGCAAGAAAACCAGTTGAACTCTTCTCAAGGTGTGGCTGCCAGCCTCCTCTTAAAAACCTCCAAAGATAGAGAACCCACAGCCCCCATAAGTAGGCCGTTGCACTGTTGTTCAGATCTTACTATCAGGAAGTTTTACTTTACATTTACACAAAATCTAGGTAGCTTCAGCTTATACCTGTTATTTCTCATCCTGATTTCTGTGGCAACAGAAAATAGTTCCTTCCAGCAATTCCAAGCCCCTAGATTATTGTCCATGGCATGACCTAATTTCCTTTTCATAACAAGGCTCTGTGATAAGTTAGGCTTAAGACAACTCTTTTCGTCTTCAGGGTCATCATTACGGTCCCCGCCCCTTTTGCATATAAAGGGAGGAATTGTGGTGAGTAACAGGAATCAGATTCTTCAGCCCGCTACTCTTCCTGACACTAATACAGGTAGTTCTCGCTTAACAACCAAAATTGGGACCAGAATTTAAGTCGCTAAGTGATGCGGTTGTTAAGCGAATCCAAACCCGATTTTACGACCATTATTGCAGTGGCTGTTAAGCGAATCACATGGTCGTTAGATGAACCACCTGATTGTTAAGCAAACCATGCGGTTCCCTATTGATTTTGCTTATCGGAAGCCGGCTGGGAAGGTCGAAAATGGCAATCACGTGGCCGTGGGACGCTGCAACCGGTCATAAGTGTGAACTGGTTGCCAAGATCACATGACCATGGGGATGCTACAACGGTCGTAAGTGCGAGGAATAGTCGTAAGTCATTTTTTTCAGTGTCATCATAACTCTGGATGGTCATTAAACGAACAGTCATTAAGTGAGGACTACCTGTAGAGGGAGTGAGACAAAAACGATGAAAAGTCTGTGCAACTGTAAATATAGGCAGCAATCTTTCCCAGCTCCGATCTCTTAGTTTTTCTACCTGTTTTCTCTGCATATTATTCTGCTTCCTTGTGCAAGTCCTTCTGAGGGGAAAGTTGGGAAGAAGGCAGAACCATGCGGGCCCTGTCTTGACGCAGTCTTTTCCAACCTGGTGACCTCAAGAACGAGCTAGCTGGTTGGGAAGTCAGGGCTGGGTAGTCCAGCACATCTGAAGGGTGCCAGGCTGGGGAAGGCCTGTGGGGATGCAGGAGGCATGCTTTTCTCCCACATAACTCAAATTAGAGGTTTCTGAGCCTCGTGTATATAAGGGAATAATTGATTGATTGATTGTCTTGTTTTTTCTTTCCACTGCCATTATATATATTAGGACCGCAGTGACGACTACTGCCTGCCTTGCAATGTTGCGCAGTTTAGAGACTTCTCAGATGTTCTTGGTTTTGTACCTGTTTCTCATTTTCCTAATGAGATTATGAGGCTGTAGATGATCAGATGCTGGGAAATACCTCCTTCCCTTCTGTTCTGGTTGCAAAAAGCAGTTACAAAATTTAGCTCCAGGAGAGTTTGGGGAAGGCTGTCAATCAGTTTAGAACTTCAGCAACATCCATTATATTCCTTATCCCCTTCTTTTCTGCAAAGGTTTTCCAGATGCCAAACCTGACCTTATCTACCACCTGGAACAAGGAGAAGACCCTTGGTTGCTGGATTCTCAAGACTTGGAGAATTCCCACCTGAGCTCAGGTGAGGGGCCAACATTGTCACTCATATATATCTGCCAGGATTCCACGCAGGTCCTAGTGCCTGCCTTGTGCCTGGCTGCCTCCAAACCTGCCCTGCCAGGATTCCACGCAGGTCCTAGTGCCTGCCTTGTGCCTGGCTGCCTCCAAACCTGCCCTGCCAGGATTCCACGCAGGTCCTAGTGCCTGCCTTGTGCCTGGCTGCCTCCAAACCTGCCCTGCCAGGATTCCACGCAGGTCCTAGTGCCTGCCTTGTGCCTGGCTGCCTCCAAACCTGCCCTGCCAGGATTCCACGCAGGTCCTAGTGTCTGCCTTGTGCCTTGCTGCCTCCAAACCTGCCCTGCCATATGTATGTGTATGTGTATGTGTATGTGTGTGTGTGTGTGTGTGTGTGTATGTGTATGTGTATGTGTATGTGTATGTGTATATATGTATATGTATATGTGTATGTATATAGTTCAAATTTCTCTCACTGCCCATCTCCCCCGACGGGGGACTCTGGGCTGTTTACAATAAAATCGATAAAATCAAAAACATACAATATAAAATCAGTTATAATAATACAATTAAATAAATATAAATATAAATATAAAATCCATGTGGTGATATGATGTCATATAGTAGGGAGGATATTACGGCACTACCCACCCCCTGTTAACTTTCCCATCCCAAGCAAGGTTGCAGAACCAGTTCTTCAGATTTTTCCGGAAGGCCAGGAGTGTGGGAGGCCGCCTCACCTCTGGGGGCAGAATATTCCAAAGGGCGGGTGCCACTGCAGAGAAGGCCCACCTCCTGGATCCCACTAGATGAAATTGCCTTGTCGATGGGGTCCGTAGCATGCCCTCTCTGCACGACCGGGTGGGGCGGGTCGATGTTATGGGGGTGAGACGGTCCCTCAGGTAACCTGGCCCCATGCCATGTAGGGCTTTAAAGGTGATAACCAACACCTTGAATTGGACCTGGAAGCAAACTGGTGCCCAATGCAGCTCGCGCAGCAGTGGTGTCACATGTGCCGATCTTAAGGCACCAGTAACCGCCCGCGTGGCCGCATTCTGGACCAGATGAAGCTTCCGGATACTTTTCAAGGGTAGCCCCATGTAGAGCGCATTGCAGTAGTCTATATGGGAGATGACAAGGGCATGAGTGACTGTTCAGAGGGCCTCTCTATCCAGAAATGGGCATAGCTGGCACACAATTCAAAGTTGCACAAAGTCCCTCCTGGCCACGACTGCCACCTGCTTTTCGAGCAGGAGTTGTGAGTCCAGGAGGACCCCCAGGTTCCGTACTGGCTCTGAATGGGGCAGTGCCACCCCATCCAGAACCAAAGATGACAACTTCCTGGGCATAGAGGGGCCATCAATCCACAGCCACTCGGTCTTGCCAGGGTTCAGCTGAAGCCTGTTGTTCCCCATCCAGACCCCCACAGCCCCCAGGCACTGAGATAGGGCAGCAACCGCATCACTTACTTCGCCCAGGATGGAGATATATAATTGAGTATCATCCGCGTATTGATGATACCTCATCCCGTGGTGACGGATGATCTCACCCAGTGGTTTCATGTAGATGTTAAAAAGGAGCGGAGAGAGCACCGAACCCTGCGGCACCCCACACAGGAGGGGTCGTGGGTTGGATCTCTCCTCCCCTATCACCACCGATTGGGAACGGCCCTGGAGGAAAGAGGTGAACCAGCGCAAAACCACGCCACCCACCCCCAACTCCCTGAGCCGTCCCAAAAGAATACCATGGTCGATGGTATTGAAAGCCACTGAGAGGTCCAAGAGAGCCAGGATGGATGCACTCCCTCCATCCCACTCTCACCAGAGATCATCCATAAGTGCGACCAATGCAGTCTCCGTCCCATATCCTGGCCTGAAACCTGACTGAAGGGTCTAGATCAGGGCTTTCCAAAGCGCCGTCGCTGGTGACACACCAGCGGCGGCGGGGGGGGGGCGCGTGCACAGCGGCGGTGCGTGCGGCAGTGCGCACGCACGATGGTGGCGCGGGGGGCGTGCGGCGACCCGTGCGTGCACGGCAGCGGCAGCAGCCTCCGCTAAAACGCGGAAACACTGATACCACGCCGCTGCCGCGCACATGCGCGCTACCGCTTCCGGGTGGTGTGGTGACACACCACACTGTGTGTGGCGACACACTTTTGTGTCGCGACACACAGTTTGGAAAGCTCTGGTCTAGATAATCCGTTTCCTCCAGGATCCTCTGGAGTTGTAACGCCACCACTTTCTCAACCACCTTCCCCAAAAAGGGAAGGTGGGAGACAGGACATGTGACAATTTTTATATAAACATTTTATATAAAATTTCTGTAAATTAATAAAATATTCATTGTGGATGGGTATTTCTCAAAAATATAGGATATAGACATTTTAAATGTATTGCATCAGATTTAGCCTATAAACTCCACATCTACCAGTGCTTGGATTATAAATATTTTAAGGAGAGTAAGAGTGAGGATGGAAGGAAATGTATAAGGATTATGAGATGAAATTGAAGAGTGGAATTGAAGGGAGGGTTAACCTACCCCATTGTTTTAGTTATTTCAGTATTGCCCCATTGTTAATAGCTCAGTTTTAGGGATGTTCTGCTATTCAGATCCAAAACTGAGAAGGGGGATGGTGCTCACTGCACCTATTGGTCCCATCTTAAAGGAACTTCTTCTTTTCCTGGGCTCACGTGATAGACCCGCAGCCCCAGAAAATTAGACATTTGAGTTAAGGAAGCAATGAGACGTTGATCTCCTTAACTGAAAAGTATAGTTCCTTGGGGCCAGGCAGCTATCATATAAATCAGGAAATGGTAGAACTTTAAGAAGTGTCCAGAAGGTGCACCCCCATGTCCTCCAAAACACCTTCTCAACTTCAGAACAGAACAGCTGACCCATCAGTGCTCAATGTCTCTCTTCAGCCTGCTTCTTCAATGTTCTTCTTTTCCATCCTACATAGTTTCTTTTTTTTCTTTATCTGAATAGATGAGAGGAGAGAAAAACACACGAGCATTATTTATGGAGAACATTTCATTTGGAAACAAAGCCTTACCAAACACCAGCAAGTCGACACAAGAGGGAAGCCCCATAAATGTTTGGAGTGTGGGAACTCTTTTTCTAAGAAATCAAAACTTGTGGTCCATCAGAGAATCCACACAGGAGACAAACCATATAAATGCTTGCAATGTGGAAACTGTTTTGATTGGAAATCACGGTTTGTGGTCCACCAGAGAATCCACACTGGAGAGAAGCCATACAAATGCTTGGATTGTGGGAAGTGTTTTGCTTACAAATCAGGCTTCTTAAGACACAAGAGAATCCACACGGGAGAGAAATCATATCAGTGTTTGGAGTGTGAAAGATGTTTTGCTCAGAAATCACAACTCTTAAGGCATCATAAAGTACATACAAAAGAGAAACCATATAAATGTTTAGAGTGTGGAAAACATTTTGCTGACAAATCAAGCTTTCGATATCACCAGGGGATCCACACAGGCGAGAATCCCTATAAATGTTTGGACTGTGGGAACTGTTTTGCTAAGAAATCCAAACTGGTGATCCATCAGAGAATCCATACAGGAGAGAAGCCGTATAAATGCTTGGACTGTGGGAACTGTTTTGCTCGGAACTCACAACTCATAAGGCATCAGAAAGTACATACCAAAGAAAAACCTCATCGGTGCGTGGAGTGTGGAAAATGTTTTGCCGAGAAAGCAAAACTCATGATCCACCAGAGAACCCACACAGGAGAAAAACCATTTCAGTGTCTGGATTGTGGGAAGTGTTTTGCTTGCAAATCAAGCTTCCTAAGACACAAGAGAATCCACACAGGTGAGAAATTATATCAGTGTTTGGAGTGTGGGAAAGATTTTGCTCAGAAATCGCAACTCATAAGGCATCAGAAAGTACATACAAAAGAAAAACCTTATCAGTGCTCAGAGTGTTCAAGGTGTTTTGCTGAGAAATCACAACTCCTAAGGCATCAGGAAGTACACACGGATGACAAACCGTATAAATGTTCGGAATGTGGAAAATATTTTGCCGAGAACTCACAACTTGTAAGACATCAGGACGTCCACACAAAAGAGAAACCGTATAAATGCTTGGAGTGTGAGAAATGTTTTGCTCGAAAATCAAAGTTCATAATCCACCAGAGAGTTCACACAGGAGAAAAACCATTTCAGTGCCCCAAGTGTGAGAAATGTTTTGCTTGCCCATCAAACTTAGTGACGCACCAGAGAATCCACACTGGGGAGAAGCCGTACAAATGCTTGAACTGTGGAAAGGCTTTCACTCAAAAACCAAGCCTTGTGACACACCAGAGAATCCACAGGGGAAGAAAACTTTTAATGCCTTGCTGAAAGAGGAAACGTCGTGCATTGTGAAAGAATCCACAAAGAGAGAAACACTGTAAATATGTCAGCTGTAGCAGGGGTCGGCAACCTTTTTTCCATCAGGGTCCACCTTCGTCAGAAATTTTTTTCCGGGGGGCGGGGTTTGCGGGCGGCAGCCAATTGGAGAGATGGGGGGTGGGATTTGTGGGCGGCAGCCAATCGGACGGACGGGGGCGGGGTTTGCAGGCGGCAGCCAATCGGACGGACGAGGGTGGGGTCTGTGCGGCGGGGAAGCAGAGGCGTGCTGAGCTACCCGTAGGAACCGA
This sequence comes from Charina bottae, assembly GCA_023362775.1. NCBI lineage: Eukaryota > Metazoa > Chordata > Lepidosauria > Squamata > Charinaidae > Charina > Charina bottae. The sequence goes on along the minus strand of JALMGJ010000002.1, from coordinate 33,746,375 downwards.
AAAAAATGCGGGGAGCAAAAGGGGGGGGAGGAAAAGTCCGCCCCACGCCCCACTGGGGTGCCCCTTCGAAAGGGCAGGCTCTGGGGACCCTGAAAATGCCCTCAGTTCCGGTAGTGAGGTAAAAAGCCTTGCACGTGCGCGCACGCTGCCGCCGCGGCGACAGAAGGCTGATTGGTGGGGGTGCTCCTCCACCCGCCTCTGCTTCCCCGCCGCACAGCTGATCGGCGCAGAGATTTTCCACCCCGGGGCACCCCCTGCGCCGATCAGCTGTGCGGCGGGGAAGCAGAGGCAGGCCGAGGAGCACCCCGGCCAATCAGCCTTCCCTCATGGTGGCAGCAGCTTTTCGCCTCCCTGCTGGACCCCAAAAATGCTCTTGGTTCCGGCCTCGCCGCACGCTGCCACCGCCACAACGGCTCACCTGCAGCCCACTTCCTAACGGCCCGCAGCCCACCGGTGGGCCACAGACCACAGGTTGCTGACCCCTGAGCTATAGGATATGTTTGCTTGTGACTCATCTTTTTGTAAGCTACCAGAGTCTGTACAGAGGTCCACAGATGATTAGATGGTTTATTTGGAAATTACAAATCTCACAACACCAGAAAGTATACATTAGATAGGTTTTTGGAATGTTGAAATTATTTTGCCCAGAAATATCTTTTATTTATTTATAGATATATATAAAAGGTATAAAAGGGGTGTGGTGGCTCAGCGGGTAAGATGCCAGGCTTGTCGATCGGAGATCGCAAGTTCGGAGGTTTGAATCCCTAGCCCTACATGCAGAGTGAGCTCCCGCACTAGCTCCAGCTCTTGCCAACCTAGCAATGCGAAAGCATGCAAATGCAAGTAGATGAATAGGTACCACTTCGGTGGGTAGGTAACAGCGTTCCATGCGCGTCATGTGGCCACATGACCGTGGAAGTGTCTTCGGACAACGCTGAATCTTCGGCTAACAAATGGAGATGAGCACCGGCCCCTAGAGTCGGACACGACTGCACAAATGTGCGGGGGGAACCTTTACCTTATAAAAGGTAAAGGTTTCCCCTGCACAGTCGTGTCCGACTCTAGGGGCTGGTGCTCATCTCCATTTGTTAGCCGAAGAGCCAGCGTTGTCCGAAGATGCTTCCGTGGTCATGTGGCCGGCATGATGCATGCGGGAGCTCATTCCGTCACGCGGGGCTAGGGATTCGAACCTCCAAACTTGCGATCTTCCGATCGACAAGCCTGGTGCCTTACCCACTGAGCCATCGCGCCCCCCTAGATATATATATATAGATATAGATATATTTTGTGCAGACAGATCATCCACATAGAAGAGAAGGTTTTGTTTGTTGTCATGAAAATAGTGTTTGGCATTATGCATAAACAAAAAACATTTCTCCGTGCATTCTCAGCCTTATATTATTATTTATTTATTTATTTATTTTCTCTCCCACCTCTATTATTTTTATAAATAACTCAAGGTGGCGAACATACCTAATACTCCTTCCTCCTCCTATTTTCCCCACAACAGCAACCCTTTGAGGTGAGTTGGGCTGAGAGAGAGTGACTGGTCCAAGGTCATATAAACACATCGTGCAAACATATATACATACCCGTCATAACCACTAGCCAGTTTGGTCTAGTGGTTAAGGTGCTGGGCTAGAAACCAGGAGTCTGTGAATTCTAGTCCCACCTTAGGCATGAAAGCCGGCTGGGTGACCTTGGGCCAGTCCCTCTCTCTCAGCCCTAGGAAGGAGCCAATAGCAAACCAGGAGACTGAGAGTTCTAGTCCTGCCTTAGGCATGAAAGCTGGTTGGGTGACCTTGGGCCAGTTCCTCCCTCTCAGCCCTAAGAAGGAGCCAATGGGAAACCAGGAGACTGAGAATTCTAGTCCCTCCTTAGGCATGAAAGCCGGCTGGGTGACCTTGGGCCAGTCCCTCCCTCTCAGCTCAACTCACCTCACAGGGTTGTTGTGGGGAAAATAGGAGAAGGAAGGAGTATTAGGTATGTTCGCCGCCATATTTATAAAAATAATAAAGGCGGGGCATGAGTGACTGTTCGGAGAGCCTCTCTATCCAGGAATGGGCGTAGCTGGCGCACAACTCAAAGTTGGGCAAAGGCCCTCCTGGCCACGACTGCCACCTGCTCTTCAAGCAGGAGTCGTGAATCCAGGAAAAACCCCAGGTTCCGCACTGGGTCTGTCTGGGGCAGTGCGACCCCATCCAGAACCAAAGATGGTAAATTCCTGGATACCCGGGAGCCCCTAATCCACAGCCACTCTGTCTTGCCAGGGTTCAGCTGAAGCCTGTTGTTCCCCATCCAGACCCCCACAGCCTCCAGGCACCGAGAGAGGGCAGTCACAGCCTCACGTCTCCTGGGATGGAGATGTATAGTTGAGTATCATCAACATATTGATGATACTTCATCCCGTGGCGACGGATGATCTCACCCAGCAGTTTCATGTAGATGTTAAAAAGGAACGGAGAGAGCACTGAAACCTGTGGCACCCCACAGAGCAGGGGCCGAGGGTCGGACCTCTCACTCCCAATCAACACCAATTGGGACTGGCCCCAGAAGAAGGAGGCGAACCAGCGCAGGACCACACCACCCACCCCCAACTCCCTGAGCCGACCCAAAAGGATACCATGGTTGATGGTATTGAAAGCCGCTGAGAGGTCAAGAAGAGCCAGGATGGATGCACTGCCCCCATCCCGCTCCCGCCAGATACAAATACTCATCCCTTGTAACTATTTACTACCCACTACTTTTCTATCAGTATTTGCACATCTTATTCATTTATGTTTCCAATTTCTAGGCCACCAAACTCCAACAACTCTTAAAATTTTCCATCCATTTCTCCTTAGGTACGTAAATTCATCAACTTACTCTGTGTACAGTTTGAAATTGTTCACTCCATTTGCCCTGTCCAGTACAACTACTCTGGACATTAATACATATATTTTCAGATCCTTTCTCTCTGTTGTGTCATGTAATCTAACATTCACTGCAGATCATTTGGGTTTTGAGCCAATAATATTGCATTATCTCCAAAAAAGGAACATATATATTCACATCCCAAATCAACACACCTGTCATCACCAGGTGCATTCCTTACATGTAGCTCGCTTATCGACCACAGTTGGGACCAGTATTTTGGTTGCTGAGCAAAGTGGTCATTAAGTGAATCCAACCTGATTTCACAACCTTTTTTGCAGTGGCCATTAAGCGAATCACTGCGGGTGTTAAGCGAATCACTGGGCTCCTCATTGATTTTGCTTGCCAGAAGCTAGCCAGAAAGGTCAAAAATGGTGATCACAGGACGCTACAACGGTCATGAATGCAAACCGGTTGCCAAGCGCCCAAATCACGATCACGTGATCATAGGGACACTGCAACGGCCGTAAGTGTGAGGACTGGTCATAAGTTGGTTTTCCCAGCACTGTTGTAAGTCCGAACCATCACTAAACGAATGGTTGTTAAGCGAGTACAACCTGTATATATTTATCCATAAATTCATTAAACAACCAAGGGGATATCACACATCCTTGTCTTCTTCTTCAGTGCTAATCATTCTATTTTTTCCTGCCTCTGCTTTCCTTCCATCAGACTGTTCTTACTGCATTCAGCAAGCAACATTCAACTCCATATTTGCACAAAATATTCCTCAATTCAAGGCTATTTGTTTTATCATACATCTTCTCTAAATCAACATACAATAAACGTTATGTCTCATTTTCATACATTTCTCAATAACCTGCAGAAAAGCAAAACTCTGATCAGCACATTCCCTGTTCAGCAGAAAGCCACACTGCATCTACCAAATTTTGCTCAGTGTCACCTCTGGTACCTTTTTGAGCAGCATTCTGCCAAACATCTTTCTAGACCAGAACTTTCCAAACTGTGTGTCGGGACATGTTAGTGTGTCGGCTGCAGTGTCTGGGTGTGTCGTGGCTGCTGCTGCCTCCAAACCTGCCCTGCAAGGATTCCGTGCAGGTCCTAGTGCCTGCCTTTTGCCCTGCTGTAAGAGTGTGTCGCAAAATGATGCATGTCTAAAAAGTGTGTCACCAACATGAAAAGTTTGGAAAGCTCTGTTCTAGACAGACTTAGCAAACTGATCTGCCTTAGTTTTTGTATTCACTCTTCCTACCTTTTCTTTTGTTTAGGCCGAGAACGTTCTTTCAATTGTCAGATGCAGATGCATGTTATACAACTTTACTGAGGTCAGTAATGTGTCACGTGACAGGAAGACATAAAACAACATAAAAACATAAAAGCCTTTTACAGGGTTATAAAATAGTAAATTAAGACGGACAGTTTGCTGCACAGAGCAAGTTTACAACTCTTCTGGAGTCGCAATAAAGTCATACAGTAGGGGCACCGATGCGGGTTAGACCATCTACGCTTATAGCCGTTCCATTTTTCAACACTCACAACATTTATGACTTCGTTTCATTTTTTTCTGAATTAACTTTTACATCATTTGTTTCAAGTCCACCTTCAACATTCATTCATTCATTTTATATTGCTGCCCATCTCAAACCAGTGACTCTGGGTGGCTAACAGTCATAAAAACAGTTAAACAATTACAACAGCACAAAAGAAATTAAATAGAAACAGATATTAAATAGATAACAAGAGATATTAAAACCCATCGGTGTCAGCACAACTGGGAAACGGGGCCCTTCGCACACTCAGGACCCCAGGCCCAGGCACATAACCAGGTCTTCAAGGCCTTCCAAAAAGCCAGCAGGGTTGGGGCCATCCTAATCTCAGGAGGGAGGATGTTCCAGAGGGCAGGTGCTACGGCAGAGAAGGCACGTCTCCTGGTCCCCGCCAGCCGACATTCCTTGGCTGACAGAACCCAGAGCATGCCCATCCTGCCAGACAAGATTGGCCAGGTAGAGACAACTGGGAAAAGATCCAAGTTTTTGCAGACTTTTCATTAGTTCCTGACTTCTTCTGCCCATCATGGCTTTGGTTAATCAAGACTTTCACATAACGCTTGTTAGTAAGATAGAGAAGGTGTAGGCTAGGTTAGTTGTATCTGTGCCACGTTCAACGTTGCCTGCTAATGATAAAGACAGTGCCATACATTTGGGCACATTGTGGCCAGTAAGACAGGAGTACAACACAAGCTCAGTTTACCAGAAGCATGCTTGGGATATCTTGGCAAGCTGGGATCTTTACCCTAGATCAGTGTTTCTCAACCTTAGCAATTTTGAGAGATGTGGACTTCAACTCCCAGAATTCCCCAGCCAGCCATGCTGGCTGGGGAATTCTGGGAAATGAAGTCCACACATCCTCAAGTTGCCAAGGTTGAGAAACACTGCCATAGAATCTACTCTTCAAGCCAATACACTATTGCCTGCATCCCACCAACTAGATACACTCATCATATGAATAATTTTCTAATTAAAATTGATGCAATTGAAATCCTTCTCAGGTGCATTGTGATGACCTCGAGTTCAAATCCTTAATATACACTTCTCAATGCAGTTCATTTGAAATGCAGAATAAGCTTTATTAAGGATACCTGTAACTCAAAGCATTTTCAACGACCCGAATGAAGATTCCAGCCAAAAGTCTGAAAGTTGAAAGCTTCCCTGCCCCCAAAAGGCCAGCCCACTCTTCAGTTCCCACTCCATAGTTGCACCCCTCCTTGGTGCCTCTCGCAAGTGTGCATCCTGGAAGCCGTGGAGACAGTCTCTAGCAGTCTCGAACGTCCGCTGGAACGGACATGCTGAACCCTCTTCCCGGCTGGCGTGTATCTTGCCGAACGCCCCAAATGTGTGTTAGTATTGGCAGGACTCGCAGTTAAGTGATCCTGACATGCATTCAAGTGGCTGGAGGTGTTTTGAATCCCCTTTACAAGTACCTTCCACATTGCCCACAGTTCTGTGTATTAGGTATGCTCACCACTGCAAAGCTGACTTCTTTAGCATTTCGTTGATCTACTAGTTAGGTTGCATGTGAATTGGCCTTCCAGGACTAGGTGGCCCTGTGTTTTGCTATATCTGGGCTTTCCAACGTCACAGCTGGTGAAAACGTCCACAGGAAAGGCACCCACCAGGCTCCATATAAAAAAAAATGGGAAAACAATGTGCCACCCTACAGGAATACCATGCAGACCCCATGAAGTTTCTTGGAAAAAGGAAGGTGAACGGCTGGTTGCCGTTGTGAAGTTTGCCCACCTGCAAGGGCTAGTAGGGAACGCTACCTGATTTCTGCCCTTTGCAACACCGTACCCCTCCCAAGATCCAGCTAACTCCAACTTTACTATTATTCTGGAAAGCCTTAATAGCTTGGATGTTTTCTCAGAGGGGAGGGGAATGTCAGAGGGATTAGAGGGGCCATGGGTTGGTTGTTATGGTTGTGACTGTTGCTGTCCTTGGTTGTCACTATATGTATATTATTGTGATTGGTTCTCTTTTAATTGATTTTTTTAATGTTGTTTGCTGCCCAGGGTCACCGTTTGCAAGATGGGCAACCATGTAAATTGACTGAAACAAACAAACAAACAAACAAATAATAAGCTTGCTTCCATCCTCTAAATCAGTGTTTCTCAACCTTGGCCACTTGAAGATGTGTGGACTTCAACTCCCAGAATTCCCCAGCCAACCATTCCCCAGGAATTCTGGAAGTTGAAGTCCACACATCTTCAAGTGGCCAAGGGTGAGAACCACTGCTCTAAATTATGCCAATCATTTGGCTCAATGTTTACACAGCTTTAATACTGTGGCCAAGCTGACAGGTCATGAATGCTGATGGCAGGGAACGGTTCCCCTTTTCAATCAAATGGATGCTCCTATGGGCTGGCTGGCATGTCTGGTTGGGGACAGGACCCCAGTTTGAAGGAAAGCAGGGTGTGTGTGTTCCTTTGCCCACAACCACAACCTGCTGTGTGCAGCACTAGAGGGATAAAGATGATATTAAAAAGCACCCCAGGATGACTTTTCCAAACAAAGAGTGTGCAAAGATCCTTTCCACTCTTCCTATTTGCATCGCTGATTCTTGGCTCATGATAAAACAATGGCAGATGTAGCAAGAAGATGCCTGCGTAAGGAAATATTGTCAGAGCTCTGAATTATCTTTGACCCCCATTTTTCCCAGGTAGGACAACCTGCACTAGCAATTTGTTTGTCTCAGGGCAGAAATCTCTTGAAAAAGGAGATTAACCCCCTCACTTAGTCCTTCTCTTCACTTCTCTCCATCCACAGCTGAAGTCACTCAGAAGAAATGCAGAGAGGCACAGCCAGCCCTGAGTTTTCCCCCTCACTCGCCAGCCTTTTGGCTCTTCCCAGAGAGAAGCCATTGGAAGCCAGACTCTCCCAGACTTGAGCCCAGCCAGGGTGACCTTTAAGTGGGTAGTGGCCTGTCAGGGTCCTCCACTGAGATGAATTTACAGTGCAGCTCCAAGGAGGTTGCTGAACATTACAGGAGCTGAACTAAACCCATCCACTATACAGGAGTCCTCGACTTACGACCATTTGTTTAGTGACCGTTTGAAGTTACGGCGGTGCTGAAAAAAGTGACTTGTGGCCGGTCTTTGCACTTATGACTGTCACAGCATCCCTGTGGTCTCATGATCAAATTCAGGTGCTTGGCAACCGCCTTGTGCCTACGACAGCTGCAGCATTCTGGGGTCGCGTGATCACCATTTGCGACCTTCCCAGCTGGCGTCCGACAAGCAAAATCAATGGGGGAAACCGGATTTGCTTAACGACCATGGTGATTCACTTAATGACCGCATCAAAAAAGGTCGTAAAATCAGGTGTGACTCATATAACAACCACCTCACTTAGCGACGGAAGTTCCAGTCCCAATTGTGGTCATAAGTCGAGGACTACCTGTATTAACTTCTTAGACTTTGGAAGTACAGCTTTCCTGGGTTCTTACAGTTGAATTGGTTTCACAGACTAGAAGAGCCAGCCAGCTTCACCTGATCAGCTGGGTCCAGAATCAGAAAAAAGAGCAGTGTTGTGAACCGGTCTGAGTTCAGAAGTCCAGGAGAATTTCTCCAACTCCAGGAAAACTGAGCAGACCCAACCAAACAGCAATGGTAAAGCACATATTTAAGTTAGAGGTACCCCTATCTTCCTCCCTTTCCAGCTGTTGGAGATGCCATCTAACAATGACCTTCAAGAATCAGAACTGTGGAAAGGTGCAAAGGAAAGCTGATTCTCCTTGTCTGACTCTTTTCAGTTAGAAGCATTCTCTATTTCAGGCAAAAGGTCCTGCTCCTTAGCATGTGTGTGAGCGAATGCTACTTTTTGCGAATTTGTCTCCTTTGCTGTGGCAGGGTGGTGGTAAAAGGTATCCCCACACTCATGTGAGCTGCATTCACCACCAACCCTATAAGATGCCCTTTCACAGCTGAACTGACCCTGAGAGGCCACCGGGCGGACAGAAACCAGTGACCCGGAAAACCACACTGTTCGTATTCACTGGCCATATCTCAAAGATAATATAGCTGCCATGCTGACCTAGTAGGACGGGATAAATAATGAGAAGGTCACCCAGATGGGGTCATCAAAATCATTCCAACGTCATGCTGTAATTTACACTGTGTCTGCCTCTTTATCTTTGTAATATAGTGGGCCAAAGGTACATAAGCTGCAGTTCTGCTTTTGTTCAGGGCTGCTTGGCAAGTTGCCAATGCTTTGCTGGAAGTCCGGTGTACACTCTTGTGGTCTGCATGCTTAATAAATTTGTGTTGTATCTTCAAAGTGATTTGGGAGATTTAAGGGAGCCAGGATTTGGCCACAACAGACAGGAAGCCTCCAACATTCTAGCTTTCTATGTTGCCTCTGCGTTTCTCTTTCTGCCTTCTCCATCTATAGCTTCCTTTTTCTTTCATTGACATGTATGAAATTCTCACAGATTATTAACTGCTTCTTATTGGATTGCCTTGAATGCCATTGGCTTCAAATATTCTTTGTGCTACATTCCACATCGATTGTCCACTGCTTATTATTTGATTATCCTGCACGCCATTAATCTCATTTTTTTTAATCTGTTCAATCATGTCCAATTCTTGGAGTCTGCCTGGACAAGTCCCTGCAGTTTTCTTGGCGAGATTTTCAGAAGTGGTTTGCCATTGGCTCCTTCCTAGAGCTGAGAGAGAGCGACTGCCCAAGGTCACCCAGCTGGCTTTGTGCCTAAGGTGGGACTAGAACTCTTGGTCTCCCGGTTTCTACCCTGATGCCTTCACCACTACACCAAACCGGCTCTCAGTCTCAAACGTTATTTAATAAATTGCATCAATTGGTTAATTATAGTTTCATTGTGGATTTCTGAAATACATAAGGGTGTTGAATACCTATAATGTTGTCACCAGGGAATTGGTGTTGTGGAATGGCCCAGTTCAAAATGGGAGCATCCTGAAGGAATGGGAGGCCAAAGGGTATTCTGGTAAATCAGAGATTGTAAACTGCTCACCCCCTGTAATGGTCTGTGGAAATGACCTTGGGAGACAGGAGGGAGAGCCGCAGAAGGGACAACCAGCATATAAAAGATGTCTCAGCCCACAGAAGGAGGGAGGGTGCGGGAAACATTTCAGAAGGGCCCTCCCTAGTTTTCTGGAGAATAAAAGGCAAGGAGGGGAGAGATACTCCCTCTTCTTAGTCCAATCTACCTCACAGGACTGTTGTGGAGAAAAATAGCTATAAGGCTGCATTTCTAAATACATCTACTAACATATGGGTAGTGTCAGGCCCCACTAGATAGACCAGGCCTTGAAATCAACTCCACAGGATGTCTATAACTACTTTTATTGAGATTTACTATAATAACAGAATCTTGCAAAATCTGATTGTGTTGCTCCTCCTCTTTCTTACAATTAAGTGAATTATTTAGGGATGTGTCTGAGCTGCTTCTGACTGGACATTCTGGACTTAAAAAATGTTTCAGCCCCATATACCTAGGCAACAGGTATATTTATTTTATTTTATTTTATTTATTTTCTATCCCACCTTTATTATTTTTATAAATAACTCAAGGCGGCAAACGTACCTAATACTCCTTCCTCCTCCCATTTTCCCTCCTATTTTCCCCACAACAGCAACCCTGTGAGGTGAGTTGGGCTGAGAGAGTGTGACTGGCCCAAGGTCACCCAGCCGGCTTTCATGCCTAAGGCGGGACTAGAACTCTCAGTCTCCTGGTTTGCTATTGGCTCCTTCCTAGGGCTGAGAGACAGGGACTGGCCCAAGGTCACCCAGCCGGCTTTCATGCCTAAGGCGGGACTAGAACTCTCAGTCTCCTGGTTTGCTATTGGCTCCTTCCTAGGGCTGAGAGACAGGGACTGGCCCAAGGTCACCCAGCTGGATTTCATGCCTAAGGCGGGACTAGAACTCTCAGTCTCCTGGTTTGCTATTGGCTCCTTCCTAGGGCTGAGAGACAGGGACTGGCCCAAGGTCACCCAGCCGGCTTTCATGCCTAAGGCGGGACATTTGGGACTCCATAAACTTCCATAAACCAGTGTGCTGTAGAGTTTATGATGTTGGACTATGACTGGGAAGGGTCAAATGCAACCTCTACTTTAGAAACTCACTGAGTGCTTTCGCCAGCCAGTCTCTCTGTCCACGCTTTCACACACTTGCTCTTAAGGGAATAAAATACAGGAGATTGCAATATAACCACCCTGAAATCCTAGGAAAAAGGAAGAAGATATACATCTAAGAAAAAGGAAGGGAATATCTCACAGCCTAACTTACTGCACCCAGTTGTTTGTCAGGATTAAAATAAAAGGGTGTTTTGTTTGAGGACTGCAGGAAAGGCAAGCTGTAAAAGCAATCAATAGTTCCTCCAGGCCTGGCTAATGATCAAAGGTTATAAATGCTGTACTTTAAACCATCTGGAGAACACTACTTTGCACACTCTTCTGTATTAATGTTTCTAGGTCATGGTTGTGTTCTCTGCTCTTCTGCAGATTTGATCATTTTGGGGGAAGCTTTTTGATTGATCACACTTTTAAAATCTTCCCAGTAGATGGCATTCTCTGATGATTAAGTTGTACAAGTCCAGGTAAAGGCACTTTTGAGTTGAATTTGACTCAAGATGATTTCATGAAAAATAAAAGATTGCTTGCAAATAGGAAGGCTATTCATCCATCTTGCTTGATGAAAATCAAGACAATCATCTGATGGCTTCACAAGGCAACTTCTTATGCCCTAAACTACAGAGGTCTCCATCAGATCAATATTTGGTTAGAAAACCAGCAGAAACCCTTTTACACACAGGAAAGCATCAAAGGCAGATAAATACAACCTCCTGTGCACCACTTTGATCTCTGAGGGCTGGGGAAACAAGGGATAGTAATGCAAACTTTTTATTTATAATGCTTTTTAGCATACTTTCCATTAAAGTAATCCCAACATGGGACTAATAAATGCAATTAAGAAGCCACATTCTCTGCATCAGCCCTACTCTTAGAAGTGGCTTTCAGGGTTGGTAAGGAGTCAAAGACTTGGTCTCTCTGGCAGTTTTCTTGAGAAGAAACAGCATCTCTCTGTTGCATCAAGGAGAAAATAGTCTTTAAAGTACTGAAGTCAAATGGATAAATCAGGAGGTCAGCAAAAGTTGATCCTTTGATGCACCAAATGATGTTCTCAAGTGGTTTCCAGACTTCAATCCCTTAGCCTGTTTTGACTGGCAACTCCAAATGGGCTAAAGGAAGAGGATCACAGTCTTGTGTCTCTCACATTCACCTTCCAGAGATTATGCCAAAGAGTTCCTTGACTAAGAATTGTCACCAACACACACAAGGAGTTCCAGAGGTTTTGAGTTGGACATATACAAGCAAAGCCTTACTGTTGTGTGGAGTCCTTGGTGTTCTCCGAGCTTGGTTGTTTGCTTGCAGATGTTTCATTACCCAACTAGGTAACATCATCAGTCTGAGTGAGTGTGGGGTTTGCTCCCTGTTTACATACAGTAGCTTGCCCTGCCAGTGTTGGTGGGGGTGTGGTTTTCTCCTTGGTAGTTCCTTGATTTGGGTATTGTTTTCTGCTTGATTGTTTGTCTGGTGTTGATCCCTGCTTATCTGGGTGTTGGTTGCTGGAGAGGATGTGTTCTGGTCTTTTTGTTTCCTTCTTAGCTTTCTTATTGTCTCTTTTGAATGGTGTGTAAATGTGGTTTATCTCTATGTGTCTATTGATGGCTGATTTGTCTGAGTGCCAAGCTTCCAGGAATTCCCTAGCATTTTTGGATTTAGCTTGGTCTAGGATGCTCAGTTTCCCAGTTGAAACTATGGTTGAGTCTGTCCATGTGTTGTGAGATTAAGGAATTTTCATTGTGTCTTCTGACTGCTAGTTGGTGTTCATGGATGTGCTCTGCTAGTCTTCTGCCTGTCTGTCCTACTCCTGTTTTTTTCTTCTTGGGCTACTGGGTCTTTTGGTTTACTTAAGATGTTCTGGGGGGCTTTAGTTGGTTTGTGTGCTATGGTGATGCTGTGTGGTTGTAATAGTCTGTTGGTTGTTTCTGAGATGTTTTTGATGTATGGTAGTGTTATCTTTTTCATAGCTGGTGTTGGTTGTGCTGTAGTGGTTGTAGCTACAGCACAACCAACACAAGCTATAAAAAGGATAACATCTTGGATCCAAAGATTGGACACTTCCATATGGGGTGTTAGCACTACTCCTGTAGCAAGGCTGTGTCCCTGGATCCCCATCCCAGCATCTCTTCTGAGTGGCGGGGCCAAATTTATTTTGGCTCAACGGGCCAACATCTTAGTTTTGGGAGAGTGGAGCTTCTTGATTATGGCCCCTGGAGCTCCTTAAAGTCCAGCAACAAAACAGAGACAGTAGTCAAATGACTTATTTGCATTTTATCTTGTTCAAGAAATCCACAGGGGGGACATATGACTATGCTTCAAGCGAACTTGAAAGACAGAATGCTGATGTCTCCAGTCACTGAGAAGTACTGTGCAGAATGAAGCCCAAGACGATTGGGGAAGTTGATTTCTTGCTGTCCATTTATCTTCACCTTTATCTCCCCATGTTGGAAGAAGATACAGATCTGTTAAGAACAGGCCAACAGGTTAATTCCTTGATGATCCACAGAAAGTGGAAATCCAGATCCTTCCTTCACTCCATCAATAAATATGGCCTAAATAAAGGTGTTAGGTTTGGAGGCAGAACCACCACTTCATATACAGGTAGTCCTCGACTTATGACCATTCGTTTAACGACTGTTCAAAGTTATGACAGCACAGAAAAAATGAATTATGACTGGTTCTTGCACTTATGACCGTTGCAGCATCCCTGCAGTCACATGATCAAAATTCAGGCGCTTGGGAACTGGCATGTATTTACAATGGTTGTAGTGTCCCAGGGTCATGCGATCACCATTTGCGACCTTTCCAGCTGACTTCCAACAAGCAAAATGGGTGAGCCAGTTTGGTCTAGTGGTTAAGGTGCTGGGCTAGAAACCAGGAGTCTGTGAGTTCTAGTCCCCCCTTAGCATTGAAAGCCACCTGGGTGACCTTGGGCCAGTCACTCTCTCTCAGCCCAACTCACCTCACAGGGTTGTTGTTGTGGGGAAAATAGGAGGAGGAAGGAGTATTAGGTATGTTCACCACCTTGAGTTATTTATTAAAAAAAATAATAGAGGCGGGATAAAAATAAAATAATAATAAATAAAATAAATGGGGAACTGCATAATTCACTTAACAACCGTGGCAAAAAAGGTTATAAAATTGGGTGCAACTCACTTAATGACCGCATCGCTTAGCAATGAAAGTTCTGGTACCAATTGTGGTCATAAGTCGAGGACTACCTGTATTTCAAAACACATACAATTTTGCCTATGGATGACCAATGCATAGTCCATTCATTGCTCCAATTATGGGGATAAATATATTAGCAGAACCAATGGCAGGATTGTGCTTTATTGTTTAAAAATATTCAAAGTGTGGCTCACTCTTTTTTGTATGCTTTTTGGCTTTATTCTTTTGTTTCCTTACGCCATCATTTTGTATTTTTACTATGGCTTGGGCCTCCCTGGATCCCTGAACTACTTGTAGTTTAGGAATTATCTACCCTCCCCAGATTCTAGGAGGCAATAAGGCAGCACTCAGATTTTGTGGGGAAACCCAGATGAGCCATGGTTTCCAGAAATGTAGCAGAGTTAATCTATCATGGCATCATTGGACTAATGTGTTTATTGCACGTAATACATTGTGGACAATTCCCTTGGCATCTGTCAGGCTTTCTTTTCCACCTGGCTTAAAAAATTAGATCTTTTTAATTAAAAAGAAAATGAAAATCAAGCTAGCATTCTGCAAAGCAAAGCATCAGCCTTTAACTCTTCACTTCTCAGCCACATGGACATACTTAGAAAATAAGAGTGTCTTTGGAAGCCTGCCTAGGGTGAAGTCATATCACCTGCCATCTACAGTAGTACACTGATGGCTCAAAACAGACGGCATCTGTCATGACTGCCAGTTTGTGAAAATGCCCATCCTATGCTCCAGTTCCACATGTGCCTACTTGCCTCCAAAGATGGTTCTTTCCAATATTGCTGTTGGTGTACAGAGGGATCATATTGTATTCCACAAAGTCTGAAGCTTTAGTAACATTGACTTATTACAAGCAAGGACACAGACAAGAGGGTGATTTCCTCCCCACCCCAGAGCTATCCAACATGCTGGAAGACCATAGGTTATGCTTTGGGTCTTGGTTTCGAGAACTTCTCTCCCCTTCCATTGAGTTTTTAAAGCTACTTGATACACTCTCTTCTACATCCTTCTTCTTGAAGATGGCTCTGAAGGCTGGCATGGTCAGAACACAGCTCAACATTTTACGGGAGAAGCTTGGTGCTTCAGTGACCATTGGTTTCCTTGTGGGGGGAAGTGACATCACATGTGCACATGGCATCATGCAAATGATGGAATTTCCCCTATGATGCCATTTTCAATCACTCTTCCTTTCTCTTTGCAGTCTCTCACTTCTTTTCAGTTGTAGGATGAGCTCATGCTTTGTTAAGCACATTGACACCACAAGTTTGCTTGAGCATAGTTATGTAATATAAAAGCATCTTATGTAAAATAAACCATCAATGTTTTTGGCCTGGTTCACAGCATGCTGAGTCAATGGCTAGTTCCCACCTTATGCTAAACCACAATCTATTCAACTTCACTTTAACCTTGAGTAGTGAATCCAACCTGAAAGTCCTCACTACTCCCTAGAAAAAAGTGTCTGAGAAAGTGTCTTGGTAGCAGCAGCTCACTTTCTTAAGGTTTCCAACATGGTGCCCCCAGTGGCATTTCACATGGGGCAGCCAAGAAGATCAGATGAAACTTCAGAGAAAGGACCATGTTTAACACTCAGCAACATCTTTTAAAGAGATCCCAAATTTTGGAATTGACACGTCAGTGCCTTAATGCTCCTCCTGACCTTAGTTTCAGCTCCTTCCTGGAATGGGAACAGCGATGGCCGCACCTCTGCACCCCACGCACCATTCGATTTGGAATTGCACACAATCTTCCTGACGTCTCCAAGGGCTTCAAAGCGAGCGCTTAAGTGAATGGCCAGATTTGAATCATCCTGACCTAAGTTGAGGGAAAAACTGACAAAGGGAAGGGAGACACATTAAACACAAGTTTCTTAAGCCAACTTCAGAAATCGCAGTCCCCTTTGTAGTGGTTTGGCAACAAGGCTGTTCCCTTGTGTTCCCTTGTCACCAGGTCATTGTGGTTTCCTGATGGATGCCCTGCTTGTCTTCCTTCCTGCATTCTCTCACTTGACCCTGATATAGTCCTCTTAATTTTATTTTCTTTTTTTTTTCTTTTTTTTTCCATAAGTTTTATTAATTTTAAAATACACATTAAAAGCTAATACAAAAGAAAAGAAATAGAAATACAAAGTAAGAAAAGGGAAAAGAAAAAGTGAAGTCAAAAAATAACAAACAAGAAAAAATATAGAAAATAGATGTCCTCCAATTTATCCTTGAACTTTAAGTACAACAATTAACTTTAAATGTTAGTCCTTAATACAATACACAGAAACTTTTCTTTGTCATATACCCTTTGATTTCTATAATCCAATCTTCTGTTCTTCATATAGGTTTCACCTTTCTTGATATCTTCCAACAATCCATCTCTGGTTTCTACTCCTTAGAATAGTAATCAAATGTTCGTTGTTGCATCAATTAAATGTTTTCCATTTGCTCTTTCCATTTTTACATCTATATTTATATCTTCAATAAAGTCCAATTAGTAAAACAAATAAAGGCCTTATCTACGTCTAATAAAATACAGTATATTCTGTTCATGTTATGACTATATATTCCATTAATACATAATCTAACATATTACATAACATAATACATAATATAGCAAAAATACAAAACCTAACATAACATATAACCTAATACATACAACATATTCTTGTAATAACCTACATTCTAATTCCATCTCATCATCTCATTGTCTTCTCATAAATGTGTCTCCAGAAAGAGTAATATATAATATCAACCTATTTATTTATAATCTTGTATCTTACACTTAAAATATCATGTTTTTATGCATCTGTAAATTTCTCATATCTGTGCTTACTCTGTGTACAATACCAAATCCGCATTTTCATTCACCTTGCATTCCAAATCAATATCAATAAATCTCCTGTTTAGGTTATGCCAATATCACAATATGCAACTTGTTTATTTCTGTAACTCATATGGGATATCAAAATGTTTATTTTGCCATATCTATCAATTTGCATATTAAAATCTTCCTGTCTCAGCTGCCACAATGTATTTATGCCCAAACATTTAATAGACCACTTCCTGTAAGATATCATAATCTTCTTCTGTACCAATACATTCAAAGTCCTCTTTCCCTGTTTCTCTACTGGTTCGAAAAATCTTTCCTCTGTTTCTAAATCTGTCCCTTGTACCTTCTGTTCCTGAGCCACCAAAACTATTAATATACGTTCTATGGATTTCTTAATTTGCAAAAAATTTTTGCTGGTTTCTTCCTTAAAATCCTGAAGTACTGTGAGAAAGGCCATTATTTATTGTTCAAAGCGTAATCAACTGCCGTAGTCAAAACAAAAAAAATTCTCAGGGAGCAAGGAACAGCTGTTCTATTATTTATCAATAATGTCTATTTCTTTAAGTGAGAAAAGCTTTTAAAGTAAGAGATGAAAAAATTCCACAGAGCAGTATTTCAAACAGTTTGTAAAGGGAGAGATGAAAATATATTCCAAATGAAAAATAGTCCTTTCTAAAAAAAAAATAGAAAAAGAAAAAAAAAAAGGCAGAGAGGCACACATTCTCTATACTTTATTCTTTATTCTTCTTTATTCTTCAGGCTGCAAGCTGCTTAACCCAAACAAACAATTTCTCAAAAGTCAGTTAGTTTGTGAGTGAGAAATACCAACAAAGTCTCTTAAGTCCCAATTTCTCTGATACAAAAGAAAGGCAGAAAAATACAAAACTTGTTCACTATGTTGCCAAAATAAAATCTATCAAACTTCCACCAAAATTAATTATAGCAAAGAAAACACAAAATTAGCCAACATTTTGAACGAAGTCCAAAGATAAATTTTAGAATAATAAAAATGTACTAATCTGAAAAAGAAAACTAATATAAGGTGATCTAAAAGCTGGCTGTCACTCTTGTGTCTCCCAAGAGACTTACTGTTCTCTGCAGAGCTAGAATCCTCTTTCGGCCATTTCATTGCATTCACTCCCCGTTCTTCTCCGCGGTGGAAACAACAAAGAAAAACAGGAGTGTGCAATTACAATGGCTCTGTGAGCAATCTTCTGGTTCCCCCTTCTCCAGGGGGAAACTTCAGTGGTCCGTAGACCCCTGCAAACAAGATAGAAAGTTAGCCAGGTCTCAGAGCTCAGAGCTCTGAGAAACTCTGACTTGTCGAGCTGCCAGCCAGGCTTGGAGTCCTCTTAATTTTATTTTCATTTCTCCCCTTTTGAAGCATCATAGCTTCATTGCAGCAGACCCTAGTATGCCACAAGCATTTCACCACCAAGGTGGCGCTGGATTCAGCAGGACTTTGTTTAACAAAACTTTGAAGCATCAAGTTGCATCAACATTGCATCAACTTTGTTTTAATTGCAAAACTGAGGAAAAATATTGCATACAGAGGGCAAGGAATGGGAGAGGAATGGGATAAAGCTTCTGGGCCAAAACTGAAAGAGTATCTACTGGGGATGCTGAGGGCTGAGTAGGGACCTTTTACAGAGGGTGGGAAATCATTGGTCAGGGAAAGTTCATAATGATGGCCTAACTGCAAGATTTTTTTTTAAGGAAGTGGAGAACAGAGTAGCCAAGCGCAAAATGGCTACTCAGGGCAGTGACCAGCTGCCGAAGGGGAAGGGACGTGCCAAGTCCTGCAGCCAATTGCAGCTGTGTCTGTAACTCAATCAGAAGGAAGCGCTGAAGACTCTCCATCCTGAAGGGCTTAAGATGGCTCGGGTTGGAAAGCACCAGTTTTGAATCAGAGCTAGAAAATACAGCTGGGGGGGTACATTTGCTGTGGGCTGGGGGTGGGAGAAGGACAACTTCATCTTTTTCTGCACTCAGGAGGGGGACATACTGGCAATGGGTGGAGCAGCATGTCCGGATCTGCCCTTAGAGGACCCTGGGGGCACAGAAATGGGGCTGAATGCAATGTGGAGTTTGCAGACTATGAGTTGGCTATGTCTGGGTTGAAGAAGAAGAAGAACCATTGATCTGAATGCAAGGGAAGCTTACTATGGCTGAAAAATGGTGGGCGGATGGGGAAGCTCAGCCTCAGCCATGAATATTGTTACCCTGTTATTCTTGCTGATACCAAGTCTTCATAACTGGACAAGCAGAAAGTGAGGTCTGCTCCCAGTGAATCTTCCAAGGGCAATTCTGCACTGGATCCTATGCTGCTTGTCTCCTGTGCTAACACCGGCTGTTTCTTAAGCCAACTTCAGAAATTCCAGTCTGGATTGCATTGGGTTGGCAGTGGGGCAAAATTAATTTAGGGGGTAACTTCCTGCTGAAGATCAACCAGTGTTGTTGATATTGTGATTTATTCACCAAACCACAACACAGTGTATAAACCCAATCATTTTATCAGCTCATCCCAAACACGCTTCCTCCCTGCATGCTGGGATTTGCAAGACCAAAATGACTTTGGGCAAATCTGGGGATATTAGAAAAGGCTGCATTAGCTGAAAACAGATTGAAATGGCTGATCATCCATCCCCAGAGCAGCCAACCATGTTGCCTGTAAAGGTACCAGAACCCAGCTTCAGTCATTTCAAAGAGAAAATATCAATTTGTTTGGTCTAGTGGTTAAGGCACCGGGCTAGAAACCAGGAGACTGAGAGTTCTAGTCCCGCCTTAGGCATGAAAGCCGGCTGGGTGACCTTGGGCCAGTCCCTCTCTCTCAGCCCTAGGAAGGAGCCAATGGGAAACCAGGAGACAGAGTTCTAGTCCCGCCTTAGGCATGAAAGCCAGCTGGGTGACTTTGGGCCAGTCACTCTCTCTCAGCCCAACTCACCTCACAGGGTTGTTGTTGTCGGGAAAATAGGAGGAGGAAGGAGTATTAGGTATGTTCGCCTCCTTAAGTTATTTATAAAAATAATAAAGGCGGGATAGAAAATAAATAAATAAATAAATAAATAAATAAATAAATAAGGTGTTTTGTTTGCAAGATGGGTTTTTTAAGCTCACTGCCAATGAAAACACTGCACTAATAATTTTTCATATGAGCAGCAGAAGTTGAAATGGAAGGCTCTGAAGTCTACCCAAAGCCAAAACGGATCCAATGTAATTTCAGTCCTGCCTAAAGCCAATTAACCATTCAGACCTCTTGGCCCCTGGATGTATTTTTGCCTTCAGTCTGATGCAGTCACCAGGCTTCACCGACACGTTGGAGACTCTCATGTTCTGGAACAGAAACAAACAAGTGTTTGTGTTGTGATATCCATGGCTTCCAGGACCAAAACACACATACAGTACAATCTCATTTCCCTACACACCCAATGGGATAGGAAACATTCTCCACTATGAATGTCCTACCAAGAAATCCCTTGCAAGTCTTCAGGTATGTTGGGACCTCTCCACCCAGAATTTGTTACAAAAAGTATCTAGGAATTGGAGTATTGCTCACAGATCTGGAACATAAGTTCTGGTAGATCCCACAATGACATCAAAATCATGTCATATGTATCATGATGTCATCATGGTGCAATGTCCCTTGCCCCACTCCCAGATGCCTAGGACCTGAAGGGCATTAATGAAAGTGAATGGCCCCATGTTAACTGTCCAGCTAATTGCAGTTTCTTCAATAGGTCACTGAATATATGAATCCCATCTTTTAAGACCTATTCAACAACTCATAGCTTAGTGTCATGTGTGAAGCCAGTCATGCTAAGCATGTTTTGTTACCCATGATTTACTGAAAACCCCATAATTAACCGAATTCATGCATCAGCATTAAGCCCAACCAAGGAAATCTATAATATCTTTGTGAATTGGGTTAATTTGAAATTTGAGGAGTGAAATTTGCCTGGCTGGATAAGATTCCAGCTTCTATTTGGACTTCGTAATAAGCCTTATCTCCAAATGGTTAATAAGTAAAGAACAAGCACCTTGTTTGAGGTCCTTTGATACAAGGCATCATTAGCAAGATTTTTCACACAAGAGACTTTGTTTCCAGAAATGCTTATCTCATCTTGGTCTTTGGAACTATTGTTATAGCCTGCAATTCAGACCTACTCCCCAAGTCCACCCAAGGCCAAGTTAGGGTTGGGTTTTTTTTTGCCGTTCAGTCTTGTCCAATCCTTGGCAACTGCCTGGACTAGTCCCTGCAGTTTTCTTGGCAAGATTTTCAGAAGTGGTTTGCCATTGCCTTCTTCCTAGGGCTGAGAGACAGGGACTGGCCCAAGGTCACCCAGCTGGCTTTGTGCCTAAGGTGGGACTAGAACTCTCAGTCTCCTGGTTTCTAGCCTGTTGCCCTAACCACTAGACCAAACGGACTCTCGTTAGTTAATATATGCCAATACAGCCCTGCATAAGCACCAGACATGAGAACTACTAAGTCTGAACAGAATACTAGAATCACTTACATGTCACCCAAATTATATTACATTTGAGTAGGGTTGCCAGATGATCACTAGGTAACTCTGGGCTGCCACATATTGTCCATCTAGAATTTTACAGCCCAGTTGTGGGAGTCCTAGTTAAAGCCCTATCTTTCAGAAATCTTAAATATCCGTCTTCAGATAAGGTTGCCCTTGGCATGAACAACCTTCACTCCTTCCAACCAGGAGGCATATGCCAGGCATGAGCTAATGACCTAGAAAAGCATCACTGAACTGAGGGAACTCATCTTATGTGCAAGAGTAAATTTGGGCGGAGAGACAGGACTAGGCCAGGTGTTTTGTGGGCTGAGGGAAATGAGACCATTAGCACCACAGCCATCCCAAAGTCCATAGTACCCAAGGCTGGCTGAGTGAGTCAGCTACTGACTCAATTAGCCCAACAATGAATGAACAGTTTGCTGTCCCTTCATGACAGACACCTCAGCCATCGGAAAGAAAGTCTGGCTTTGCAGATCAATAATGGTGGCCCTAGATTTTGTACAAAACTAACATCTGCTTTCTTGCTGGACAGATACTCAAAAAACCCTTACCTGAATTGTCCATGTGTTTCAGGAGAAATCAAAACCATCACTCATATACTGTTGTAGTGTAATTTTTATAGCGGTCTGTGAAACTCATTCATTTCACCCACCTTGCAACAACATCCCAGATAGAGAGATCTTTAGTATACAAAGTTCTTGCTTTCTGATTCCAATGACAATATTACCAATATTGTGATAATTTTCTACGGCAGCTGTTCGGACACGTCATCAAATATCTCTGACCAGCATATCGTTATTGGTTGTATACGCTTTTATATCTTATTGTGTATGGATCATTGATCACAATAAAAATTGTAGGTAATACACAGCTAGTATGAAACTCCAGTTCTTGTTCGTAATAGCGGACTAATACTAAATCCTTAGTCATCACACAGTACAATTTGTGTTGTTTGTAGCTCTCTGTGCATCCTATTGCACTAAGCTACATTCATAGTTTACAGTCCACACCAATGGATTTATATACAGGGTGGACCAAAAATCAGGCCCCATAAATAATTTATTATATAAATTCATTAAATATTAGAATTGGTTGTCATTTTCTTCTAAATACTTCCTCACTCGTGTTAGGATAATGCATGACATTTGAACATACCTAAGTACAGTAACATTCTGTCTGAAAAAAAAATTAATTAATAATCTGTGAACCAGGCTATTGCGGTTTGTAAACCACGATTTTTGTCGTAGCATTATGTATAAGCCAACTCTAGTGTAGTCATCAAACCTGGTTAAAACAAACCTGGCTTATCACATTATGCTTGAAGAACCCTGCCCCCAAAATACACAAATCACTAAGACAGTAGCAATTTTCCCTATTTTTATTTCCCCGGTAGGATTTTTAGCTATTTAATGAAGGATATTTTACTACCACATCATCCAAAAATGAAGCATTATACTGCCCGTAGTCCAAAAATAAATTATTAGCATGAACTGCAGAAAGCTATAGTTTTCTATGCCCCAGCAACCCGAAGAATCATAAAACCTTGTCTCAAGGACACCAGATTTCTAGGTCTCCTTGCATAATATTGAATGCATGCAGTCTGTCTTATCATTATATGAACTTAATAAGGGAGGGAAAGCTTATTAAGTACTCAAAGATCTACTATACCCAGCAGCATATCGCTCAGTTAAAGACAACTTACAGATGGTACTGTAAATGCTTGATGATTCAGCTCCAGGCAGAGTGCAAGAGTGGCCAAGGTGTGCCTTGTCTAAATTTTAAATATTGGCTTGAAGGGGCATTACCTTTCCCCAGCCAATGAGGTGCAAGTCCCTAGACAATCAGACAATCAGTGGGCTGACCTTTGCCAACTAAACTCACACTACCTCTCAGTTTGATGGTTTATGTCATTTGCAAACAAGGACAGGTACAAATCAAGTCTAGAACAAGGAGGAGAAACCATTGAAAAAAAGATGGACGTGACCCACAGGCTTTTCAGCAATATTTTGGAGCAGGAACTTCTCAGTGATTCACCGGATATTCTTATAGCTGTCTTGTCTATGAAGGTTCTCAGTCATCCAGGTGGAATTGTCTGTAGCTTGAATCATGTCAACTGGATTTCTATTTTCTTAATGGAAACGTTTCGCTCCTTATCCAAGGGGCTTCTTCAGTCTGAGCAAAGTTGGTAAGGGAATCCTAAATATGTTCCTAGGTAGCTGTGTGACCTTAAGCCTGGGGCTAGGTCATGGTTATATTGAGATGTAATTTTTAAGTCCTTTTATCATCTAATGGAGGGTCGTTAAAAACACCATGCTGCTGTTGAGCTTCTGAAATGGTCTTAATCTTCCTAGGCACAGAAGACAACACGGGGAGGAAGATGGGGGAGAGTTTGTGCCTGAGGCCCCCACCTCTATTCAAGGAAGGATTTTCCAAGTTGGCATAAATGGATTCCTTGACCCCTCTCTCAAACCACCTATCTTCTCTGTCTAAAATGTGAACATTAATGTCCTCAAATGAGTGTCCTTTTTCTTTTAGATGAAGATAAACTGCTGACTCTGGTCCTGTGGTGTTATTTCTCCTGTGTTGTGCCATCCTCCTGTACATAGGTTGTTTGGTTTCTCCAATGTAGAGTTCAGAGCACTCCTCACTGCACTGGATTGCATAAACTACATTGCTTTTCTTATGTTTTGGAGTTTGATCTTTGGGGTGTACAAGCCTCTGTCTCAGTGTGTTGGTGGGTTTGAAATATACAGGTATGTGGTGTTTGCCAAATATCCGTTTTATCTTTTCAGACACGCCAGCCATGTAGGGAATGACCAGGTTCTTTCGTTTACTCTGAGTCTCAGCCCTATCTGTCGCTGTTTTAGGTCTGGTAGATTTAGATTTGGTGAAGGCCCAATTTGGATATCCACAGGCCTTCAGGGCTGTTCTCAGGTGCTGATTTTCATTCTTTTTGGAATCCATGGAGGTGGGGATGGTTTCTGCTCTGTGTGACAATGTCCTGATGACTCCTAGTTTGTGCTGCAGTGGATGGTGGGAGTCAAACATCAGATATTGATCTGTGTGTGTGGGTTTCCTGTAGATCCCTATTTCTAGCTTGCCACCGGTCCCAATGAGGACTTCACAGTCTAGGAATGCCAGTCTGTTGTCCTTGGTGTCTTCTCTGGTGAAGCTAATGTTGGCATCTATAGTGTTTATATGTCAAAATCAAGGCCCAGGAAGTACAGGCCTTCACGGACCATCCGTGAAGGCCTGTACTTCCTGGGCCTTGATTTTGACATATAAACACTATAGATGCCAACATTAGCTTCACCAGAGAAGACACCAAGGACAACAGACTGGCATTCCTAGACTGTGAAGTCCTCATTGGGACCGGTGGCAAGCTAGAAATAGGGATCTACAGGAAACCCACACACACAGATCAATATCTGATGTTTGACTCCCACCATCCACTGCAGCACAAACTAGGAGTCATCAGGACATTGTCACACAGAGCAGAAACCATCCCCACCTCCATGGATTCCAAAAAGAATGAAAATCAGCACCTGAGAACAGCCCTGAAGGCCTGTGGATATCCAAATTGGGCCTTCACTAAATCTAAATCTACCAGACCTAAAACAGCGACAGATAGGGCTGAGACTCAGAGTAAACGAAAGAACCTGGTCATTCCCTACATGGCTGGCGTGTCTGAAAAGATAAAACGGATATTTGGCAAACACCACATACCTGTATATTTCAAACCCACCAACACACTGAGACAGAGGCTTGTACACCCCAAAGATCAAACTCCAAAACATAAGAAAAGCAATGTAGTTTATGCAATCCAGTGCAGTGAGGAGTGCTCTGAACTCTACATTGGAGAAACCAAACAACCTATGTACAGGAGGATGGCACAACACAGGAGAAATAACACCACAGGACCAGAGTCAGCAGTTTATCTTCATCTAAAAGAAAAAGGACACTCATTTGAGGACATTAATGTTCACATTTTAGACAGAGAAGATAGGTGGTTTGAGAGAGGGGTCAAGGAATCCATTTATGCCAACTTGGAAAATCCTTCCTTGAATAGAGGTGGGGGCCTCAGGCACAAACTCTCCCCCATCTTCCTCCCCGTGTTGTCTTCTGTGCCTAGGAAGATTAAGACCATTTCAGAAGCTCAACAGCAGCATGGTGTTTTTAACGACCCTCCATTAGATGATAAAAGGACTTAAAAATTACATCTCAATATAACCATGACCTAGCCCCAGGCTTAAGGTCACACAGCTACCTAGGAACATATTTAGGATTCCCTTACCAACTTTGCTCAGACTGAAGAAGCCCCTTGGATAAGGAGCGAAACGTTTCCATTAAGAAAATAGAAATCCAGTTGACATGATTCAAGCTACAGATTATAGCTGTCTTTGCACAATACACACATTTATCCTTTATTTAAATCAGGTTGGCAGCATTAATTCAATTGTCTGAGTTTGCACTGAAACCTAAATTAGCCATGCTGGCTTCCTCTGCACAACATGCTAGAGTAAAATGGGGTTGGCTAGTGGTGCAGTACATTAGGCCAACCAAGCCAGTGGCAAGTCCCACTGTATTCCCTGGCATTTATTCCCAAGATTGTGGTCCTTAACATGGAGATCTTTCCTAAGGACTTTTCCAACCTGGTGGACTTCCCAACTTACCAGGACAACTGTTTCCCAACTTTCCAGCCAGCAAGGCAGATGGTCATGTTAGCTCTGGGGGTTCTGGCCTCCTCAACACATCTGGAGGGCCACCTGACTGGGGGAAGATGCTCAGTGGGATTTGCTTTTGAGTAGACAAGTAAAGGATTGCAGTGTTACTCCGGGTTCATACCTTGCACTGAACCATGTTTTTGTTAACCACAGTTTTCTGACTAAACCACAATTGTCTGGGTTCTGATATAACCTTAAGCCATAAATCCCAATTTATTGCAAATGCTAAAGGGTTCACCCAAACAATTAAACCATATGTTGGCTTAGTAGGTGGTAGGAATCAGGGGTTAGTCTATGGTTGCTAGTATGGCTCAAGACTTGGTGTTATAGGGACTCCCTTTCCCCAAACGTTTCTGTCTATTCTATCTGAAAGGGAGAACCTGCTATGGGTCTCCATCTATCGGAAGGTACAGGACGAGAGGGTCCAAGGGAAGGTCACAGCTCCTCTCCTCTGGGACAGCTTTTGTCCTCTGAGGAGGATCCCCACCCTTGTGGACTTCCAGAAAGAGGTGAAAACATGGTTATCCCTGAAGGCCTTTGTGGGTTAACTGTAATCAGCAGTGCCAAATTCCATCAAATAAATTTTAGCTGATTACTTTTACTGTTTAATTTAATCGCCAATTAGACTGGAGTTGTTATTTTAATTACTATATTGTTTTTGTATTGTGTTTTATATGTGGGCTCAATAAGCTGCTAAACAAGACAGTAGACAAATCTCATAAATAAAATAAAATAAAATAAAATACTAGACTCAAAAATGCAGATTTTCAATTTCAGTGTAGTAAACATTTATTAACACTGATGAGCATTAGCCATGATAGATATGTGAAACTTGAAGGATTAAAGGGAACATGCACCTGAATATTCATTGTTGACAAAAAGCAGCAAGACTGTTGAACTCACACCCTGGTTCACACATTTTCAGCCAGGATTTACCTAATAATTTATTGGATATACCACAAGTGGTTGGGCTCAACATTCAGAACCACAAACCATGCTGAATACAGTATATCGCAATGGCTGGGTCTGCAGCCTAGGCTAAAACCAAACATTTTTTTGCAGTGGTGGGGGATGCATTCCAAAAAGCAGCAAGAGCAGATAAACATTTAAGGTAAGGTTAAGCTAAGTTAAAACATTACAATTCAACAGCAACTTTTGGAGGCCCCTTGAGGAATTTCCCAACTCTTTCAGGGATTGCATTCAACCCCAATGAGACAAATCCATTGTCTGTGCTTCTCAGTACTTTCTGTTTATGATGGTTATATTTTATCCGCAGCACCAGGAACAGCATGCTTCTCAGTGCAGTTGCTGGAGAACATCCAAAGGAGGCGCTATTGAGCATCTTCTTTATGGATTTCCCAGACAGATCTGATTGGCCCCAAGGGGAACAGAATCCCAGCCTGGAGAAGACCTTGGAGAGATCCACCACTATATTTCTAATGATGCTGTCAACCTGATTGTGCAACTACCTTCCCAGGGCCTCTTCACTAAAGCCACAAGAGTGAAGCAGGCACTGATCAGGTGTTTTAAGACCTTTAAAATTAGTAATTATCCTCATTCTGCATCTGTGGTATGGATGTGAACTCTGTGCACTCCTGCCGACATTCTCTGGGGGTGGCTTGGACTGAAATAATTCCCCATTGACATCTGCAGTCATGATAATATAATGACTGCAATGAAGAAGCTGGTGCTTAAAGCAATCCCTGGGGGCTCTGGCAGCTTTCAAAGTTGCCAGGGGCAGTTGATTACCCTGCTGGTTTGTGTTTTTTTAACACTTTCTTCTAGTCTCCCTGAGAGAGTTGAGCCACTTATAATTATAATAATTGACAGGTTGCCTCCCCTTCTCCAATTCTCCATATTCCCCCTTTTAAGTATACAGAGAGTTCTTAACAAGCTGCAAGAGGTGGTGAACATGACACAAAGCCTTGAGGGAAAATTACATTAAATTAAAATAAATAATGGCAAAGGGACGAACATTTCACACAGCACAGCAGGTCAATTGCCTTCTCTTCCTTTGTCCCTAGAGGTCATAGTACCAGCAATTAGCTGGAAAGGAATGCATGCCTAGACTTGCCTAGAGAAGCTGCTTTGCAGGCTGAAGTTAAGAAATGGCTGTGGTCAAATGAATTTACGGGATATATTTCATGGGGGTGTGCCCTCTGCTTCAGTGAAATGCAAAGTAAATTAGGAATATAGAAACCTATACAACTGAGACTTGGATTCAATGGATCCCATCTTGTGGACTTTGGATGCAACAGACCAAATTTCCATCCACATTCCCCTGAAATAACAAGAAGTCTGCTGCATCCAAAGTAGTCTGGGTGAGGCTATTAAATTTATATTAATTTTACCCTTTATGATATCTGGGGTATAACATTGCTATGCAGATGACGTGATTGACATAATTTACATCATTTGTGTACTGACATCATTACAAAATGACATCATTAATGCGATGATGCACTTTTGCATTTAATGGACATTTGCAAGTAATAATAAAGGTGGTGTTGGGATAAATTAAGATCTCTCCCTGCCCTCCATGTTGCCTTCCCACAGAACAGGTAAAGGAAGCCCAATTGTTAAAAGGTTACAAAATAGAATGAGTTTGATAATGTCAGAGATTAAGATGGAAAAGGAAGCCCAACTGCTCAGACAAAGGATTCCCTTCCGATTCAATTGGAAACCTTGGAACACAAAAGGTCAGCTCATTCACAGAACTTAGCCAGCCCATTCAGGTAGACCTTCTTCCCCAGCCAAACAGATCTCCATAATCGAATAACAAAAGATTCCTTCCAAGGTGCACATTCCAAGTAAGTAGACAGCCACAGCCCGCAGGGAACACGGACAGGAAACACAAACAGCGGGGGGGGGGGGGGCAACCACAGAGCGCCTCCTCTCTGAAATCTGGCAAATTACACTTCTCTCAAGTTCCTAGGGGGCGGGAACACCTTTGCATAGCAACGACCAAGCTCTCCTATATAAATGTCCTGTGGGGGAAATACATGTGTGGCCACCTTCCAACCAGCATATTCTGTACTTCTGTACTATGCATATGCTCTTGGGAATAAACCAGCAAACCTCTGTTCCAGCAACTGCCTGTGTCTATTCATTCCCGGCTTGGGACGAACCTTGGTAAGATTACCTTCTAACAGCGGGATAAAGGTAAAGGTAAAGGTTCCCCCCGCACATTTGTGCAGTCGTGTCCGACTCTATGGGCCGGTGCTCATCTCTGTTTGTTAGCCGAAGAGCCAGCGTTGTCCAAAGACGCTTCCATGGTCATGTGGCCACATGATGCGCGTGGAATGCTATTACCTACCCACCGAAGTGGTACCTATTCATCTACTCCATGACAACATGATGGCAACAATCCTGAATAACAATGGCTCTCAAAGCGATCCATTTAAAGTGGAATCCGGCGTTAAACAGGGATGTGTTATTGCTCCAACCTTATTCGCTATCTTCATCGCTATGATTATACACCATGTTGAAGAGAAACTTCCTACTGGTGTAGAAATTATATATCGAACAGATGGAAAGCTTTTTAATCTTAGTAGGCTGAAAGCAAAAAATAAGGTAATTACAACTTCTGTTATAGAACTTCAATATGCTGATGATAACGTAGTCTGTGCACACTCCGAGGAAGATCTTCAAACTATCCTAAACATCTTTGAGAAGCATATGAAAAGCTCGGCCTCTTGATTAACATTAAAAAAACCAAAGTGCTTTACCAGCAAGTTCAAACCAATCCCTCCGCAGCACCATCAATCCAGCTTAAAGGTGTGTCACTAGAAAATGTCGACCACTTTTCTTATCTCGGCAGCCATCTATCTACAAAAGCCGACATCGACGCTGAAATTCAGCATCGCCTGAGCTCTGCGAGTGTAGCTTTCTCCCGAATGAAGCGTAGAGTGTTTGAGGATCGGGACATTCGCAGGGAGACCAAAATGCTTGTTTACAAAGCCATTATACTACCAACCCTTCTGTACGCCTGTGAAACATGGACCCTCTACAAACGCCACCTCCAACTTCTTGAAAGATTCCATCAACGCTGCCTCCGAAAAATTCTGCAAATTACTTGGGAAGATAGGCGGACTAATGTTAGCGTATTAGAAGAAGCAAAAACCACCAGCATTGAAACAATGATCATCCAACATCAACTTTACTGGACCGGTCATGTTGTTCGAATGCCTGACCATCGTCTTCCAAAGCAGCTACTTTACTCCCAACTTAAGAATGGAAAACGGAATATTGGTGGACAGCAAAAAAGATTCAAAGACACTCTCAAAGCTAATTTAAAAAAATGTAATATCAGCATTGAGAACTGGGAAGCCCTAACTCATGAGCGTTTCAATTGGAGGTCATCCTTTATTAATGGCGCTATGGACTTTGAAGAAGCACGAGTACAGGGTGAAAGGGAGAAAAGAGCTAAAAGGAAGGCATGTCAGGCAAACCCTCATCATGACTGTCTCCCACCCGGAAACCTATGCCCTCATTGTGGGAGGTTGTGCGGATCCAGAATTGGCCTTTATAGCCACTGTTAAAATTTTACCTTTGGAAGACAATCTTACTCGGCTACGAGTGATCGCCAATGAGTGAGTGATTCATCTACTTGCATTTGCATGCTTTCAAATTACTATTAAATAAACAAATAAACAAATATTTGATTGATTGATTGACTGATTGATTGATTGATTATGTGCCATCAAGTCGTTTTTGACTCCTAGTGACCACATAGATAGATTTTCTCCATGACGATCTGTCCCTAACGTGGTCTTTCAGGTCTTTCTAAAGGTGCCCCCATTGCTACTGTAACAGAGTCCATCCCACTTGCTGCTGGTCCCCCTCTTCTTCTCTTTCCTTCCACCTTTCCCAGCATCAGAGCCTTCCCCATAGAGCTGGGTCTTTGCATCATGTGTCCAAAGTAGGATAAGTTGAGCCCGGTCATTTGTGCTTTGAGTGAATACTCTGGATACCTGTTATTCTAAATGGTTTACTATTCAAATGAGGTATCATAAATACCTTAAAAAGGTAAAGGTTCCCCCCGCACATTTGTGCAGTCATGTCCGACTCTAGGGGCCGGTGCTCAACTCCGTTTGTTAGCCGAAGAGCCAGCGTTGTCCGAAGACGCATGTGGCCGCATGACGCACGTGGAATGCTGTTACCTACCCACTGAAGTGGTACCTATTAATCTACTTGCATTTTCATGCTTTTGAATTGCTAGGTTGGCAAGAGCTGGAGCTAGTGCGGGAGCTCACTCCACACACAGGGCTAGGGATTTGAACCTCCGAACTTGTGATTGTGATTCCGATCAACAAGCCTGGCGTCTTACCCGCTGAGCGACCATGCCCCTTCTGAGCCACCATGTCCCTTTTTACCTTATAAATATAAATACCTTATATTGATCTAATTTCCCCTTCATGGATCACTGCCTTGTCGTGGCGAAGGGGCTTGCGTAACTCAATGAAGTCAGGTCAAGACGGACAGCTCATGATGGAGAGTTCTGACAAAACGTGGTCCACTGGAGGAGGAAATGGCAAACCACTCCAGTATCCTTGCCAAGAAAATCCATGGACAGTATCAAAAGGCTAAAAGATATGACGCCGGAAGATGAGCCCCTCAGGTCAGAAGGTGTCCCAAATGCTACTGGGGAAGAGCGGAGGGCAATTCCAAGTAGCTCCAGAAAGAGTGAAGCGGCTGGGCCAAAGCCGAAAGGACGCTCAGTTGTGGATGTGTCTGGAAGTGGAAGGAAAGTCCGATGCTGTAAAGAACAATATTGCATAGGAACCTGGAATGTAAGATCTATGAATCAAGGTAAGCTGGATGTGGTCAAACATGAGATGACAAGATTGAAAATCGACATCTTGGGAATCAGTGAACTAAAATGGACAGGAATGGGTGAATTTAATTCAGGAGACCATTATAAGCTGCTCAAAAAAATAAAGGGAACACTGAAACAACACAATGTAAGTCCAAGTCAATCACACTTCTGTGAAATCAAACTGTCCACTTAGGTAGCAACACTGATTGACAATCAATTTCACATGCTGTTGTGCACATGGAATAGACAACAGGTGGAAAGCATAGGCAGTTAGCAAGACATCCCCAATAAAGGAGTGGATCTGCAGGTGGTGACCACAGACCACTTCTCAGTTCCTATGCTTTCTGGCTGATGGTTTGGTCACTTTTGAATGCTGGCGGTGCTTCCACTCTAGTGGTAGCATGAGACGGAGTCTACAACCCACACAAGTGGCTCAGGTAGTGCAGCTCATCCAGGATGGCACATCAATGCGAGCTGTGGCAAGAAGGTTTGCTGTGTCTGTCAGCGTAGTGTCCAGAGCATGGAGGTGCTACCAGGAGACAGGTCAGTACATCAGGAGACGTGGAGGAGGCCGTAGGAGGGCAACAACCCAGCAGCAGGACCGCTACCTCCGCCTTTGTGCAAGGAGGGACAGGAGGAACACTGCCAGAGCCCTGCAAAATGACCTCCAGTGGGCCACAAATGTACGTGTGGCTGCTCAAACGGTCAGAAACAGACTCCATGAGGGTGGTATGAGGGCCACCAACGCCACATTGCACCACAGACTGTCCAGGAGTTGGGGGATGCTTCAGGTGTGGGAGGAGATCCCTCAGGAGACCATCCGCCACCTCATCAGGAGCATGCCCAGGTGTTGTAGGGAGGTCATACAGGCACGTGGAGGCCACACACACTACTGAGCCTCATTTTGACTTGTTTTAAGGACATTACATCAACGTTGGATCAGCCTGTAGTGTTCTTTTCCACGTTAATTTTGAGTGTAACTCCACATCCAGACCTCCAGGGGTTGCTTACATTTGATTTCCATTGCTTTTTGTGTGATTTTGTTGTCAGCACATTCAACTATGTAATGAACAAAGTAATTAATATGAATATTTCATTCATTCAGATCCAGGATGTCTTATTTCAGTGTTCCCTTTATTTTTTTGAGCAGTGTATATACTACTGTGGGCAAGAATCCCTTAGAAGAAATGGAGTAGCTCTCATAGTCAATAAAAGAGTGGGAAAGGCAGTACTGGAGTACAACCTCAAAAACGATAGAATGCTTTCAGTTCAAATCCAAGGCAAACCATTCAACATTACAGTAATCCAAGTCTATGCCCCAACCACTGATGCCGAAGAAATTGAAGTTGACCGGTTCTATGAAGACCTACAACACCTTCTAGAACTAACACCAAAAAAAGATGTCCTTTTCATCATAGGGGACTGGAATGCTAAAGTAGGAAGTCAAAAAATAACCGGAATAACAGGCAAGTTCGGCCTCGGAGTACAAAATGAAGCAGGGCAAAGGCTAGTAGAGTTTTGTCAAGAGAACACGCTGGTCATAGCAAACACTCTTTTCCAACAACACAAGAGACGACTCTACACATGGACATCACCAGATGGTCAATACCGAAATCAGATTGATTATGTACTTTGCAGCCAAAGATGGAGAAGCTCTATACAATCAGCAAAAACAAGACCTGGAGCTGACTGTGGCTCAGATCATGAGCTCCTTATCGCAAAATTTAGGCTTAGATTGAAGTACGTAGAGCAGAGCTTTCCAAACTGTGTGTCGTGACACAAAAGTGTGTTGCCACACACAGCGTGGTGTGTCGCCACACCACCCGGAAGCGGCGGCGCGTGCGTGCACAGCAGCCGCCATGCACGCGCGCGCCGCCGCATGACCCCCGCGCCGCCGCACGCCCCCCGCGCCGCCGCACGCTCCCCGCGCCGCCGCACGCCCCTCCCGTGCCGCCGCCGTGCACGCGCCGCCACCAGGTATGTCGCCAGCGGTGGCACTTTGGAAAGCCCTGACGTAGAGAAAACCACTAGACCACTCAGGTATGACCTAAATCATATCCCTTATGAATATACAGTGGAGGTGAGGAATAGATTTAAAGGATTAGATCTGGTAGACAGAGTGCCTGAAAACCTATGGATGGAGGTTCGTAACATTGTACAGGAGGCAGCAACTAAAACCATCCCAAAGAAAAAGAAATGCAAGAAAGCAAAGTGGCTGACTGATGAGGCTTTACAAATAACTGAGGAAAGAAGGGAAGCAAAAGGCAAAGGAGAAAGGGAAAGATATAACCAACTGAATGCAGATTTCCAGAGAATAGCAAGGAGAGATAAGAAGGCCTTCTTAAATGAACAATGCAAAGAAATCAAGGAAAACAATAGAATGGGGAAGACTAGAGATCTCTTCAAGAAAATCGGAGATATCAAGGGAACGTTTTGTGCAAAGATGGGCATGATAAAGGACAAAAAAGGCAGGGACCTAACAGAAGCAGAAGAGATTAAGAAGAGGTGGCAAGAATACACAGAAGAACTATACAGGAAAAATGTTAATATCCCTGATAAATAGGATGGTGTGGTCACTGACCTTGAGCGGGACATTCTAGAGAGTGAAGTCAAGTGGGCCTTAGGAAGCATTACTAACAACAAAGCTAGCGGAGAAGACGGTATCCCAGCTGAGCTATTTAAAATCCTAAAAGATGATGCTGTTAAAGTGCTGCACTCAATATGCCAACAAATTTGGAAAACTCAACAGTGGCCACAGGATTGGAAAAGGTCAGTTTACGTTCCAATTCCAAAGAAGGACAATGCCAAAGAATGTTCAAACTACCGTACAATTGCACTCATTTCACATGCTAGCAAGGTTATGCTCAAAATCCTACAAGCTAGGCTTCAGCAGTATGTGAACCGAGAGCTACCAGAAGTGCAAGCTGGGTTTTGAAGAGGCAGAGGAACTAGAGATCAGATTGCCAACATTCGCTGGATCATGGAAAAAGCAAGAGAGTTCCAGAAAAACATCTACTTGTGCTTCATTGACTATGCTAAAGCCTTTGATTGTGTGGATCACAACAAACTGTGGCAAAGTCTTAAAGAGATGGGAATACCAGACCACCTTACCTGTCTCCTGAGAAACCTGTATGTGGGTCAAGAAGCAGCAGTTAGAACCGGACATGGAACAACCGACTGGTTCAAAATTGGGAAAGGAGTACGACAAGGTTGTATATTATCACCCTGCTTATTTAACTTATATGCAGAGTACATCATGAGAAATGCTGGGCTGGAAGAATCACAAGCCGGAGTTAAGATTGCCGGGAGAAGCATCAACAACCTCAGATATGCAGACGATACCACCCTAATGGCAGAAAGCGAAGAGGAACTAAAGAGCCTCTTGATGAGGGTGAAAGAGGAGAGTGCAAAAGCTGGCTTGAAACTCAACATTAAAAAACTCAGATCATGGCATCTGGCCCCATCACTTCCTGGCAAATAGAAGGGGAAGAAATGGAAGCAGTGACAGATTTTATTTTCTTGGGCTCCAAGATCACCGCAGACGGTGACTGCAGCCATTAAATTAAAAGACGCTTGCTCCTTGGAAGGAAAGCTATGGCAAACCTAGACAGCATATTAAAAAGCAGAGACATCACCTTGCCGACAAAGGCCCGTATAGTTAAAGCTATGGTTTTCCCAGTAGTAATGTTTGGCTGTGAGAGTTGGACCATAAGGAAGGCTGAGCGCCGAAGAATTGATGCTTTCGAACTGTGGTGCTGGAGAAGACTCTTGAGAGTCCCTTGGACTGCAAGGAGGTCAAATCAGTCAATCCTAAAGGAAATCAACCCTGACTGCTCATTGGAAGGACAGATGCTGAAGCTGAAGCTCAAATACTTTGGCCACCTAATGCGAAGAGAGGACTCACTGGAAAAGACCCTGATGGTGGGAAAGACTGAAGGCAAAAGGAGAAGGGGACGGCAGAGGATGAGATGGTTAGATAGCATCACCGATGTAATGAACATGAATTTGAGTAAACTCCGGGTGACAGTGGACAGGAAGGCCTGGCGTGCTATGGTCCATGAGGTCACGAAGAGTCAGACACGACTTAATGACTGAACAACAACAAAATTGATCTAATTTACATGGCACTAATCAAGATTTGCTTGGTTTTGCCTTAGTGTACTGAGTGAAATTACCTGTTGTGATTTATTCAATAAACCATAGTTATATAAGCTATGATTTAGTGTCATATATCAACTATTATTGTAAGCTACAATATTTTAACCATGAATTGTTAATTAAATCACCATTGGTTAATTGTAAGCTGCCCAGAGTCATTAGGAGTCAGATAGCCTATAAAATTGTATTAAAATAATAAATAAAATAAAATAAAATAGAAATGAGATGTTACTATAAAATAATACTACTATCTGGGGTCCAAAAAATAGATCAGAGAGATGGGATGCAGGCTTGTCTGTAGCTTCGTGTAACAGTGAATCCATTGATGCAAAGCATCTGCTCACTTGGAGATTGGCACATAGCATTCCAGTTTAGATAGGATTCTCTAAAGTGCCAAACACTGTGATCTGATTCACACAACATCCTAAACCAAGTTACTCTAAAGAGAGTAAAAATAACAAATAATAACAAAACTCAATGCTTGTAAAAATGGGATTTGTAGGATAGTAGAGAGGCCATAACTCACTATGCAGGATACCAGTGTATGTCTCAAATTTGTCAAAAAATACCTAGATGATTTTCCAGATTTCTGGAGGAATATGTTATGGATAGGTGAGTTAAAAGTGGAGATTTGGGGGCTATATAGGAGTGTTATGTCAGGCAGAAACCAAATATTGCATTGTACATAGCAACTGTCAAGCATGGAGGTAGTCCTACCATGATTTAAGAATGCTTCGTTGCCTTAATACAGGGGTGGGGAAGCTTTTTCCTGCCAAGGGCCATTTGGATAGTTATAACCGGGGACCAGGGGGGTGGGGGCGGGGTTTCTGGGATTTCCGCAAACCGGGGGGCGGAGTTTGCGGGCGGGAGCCAATCACAAGCACTGGGGGGCGAGGTTTGCGGGCGGGAGCCCCGTGGGTCTTAGGTGGGAGCCCCGTGGGCCTTATATGGCCCGCGGGCCTGATGTTGCCCACCCCTGCCTTAATACCTGGACTTCTTGTTATCATTGAACAAAGCCTAAATTCTGCTTTGTATCAGAGACTTCTGCAGGAGAATATCAAGCCATCTGCTCATAAACTGATGTACAATAGGTCATGCAGCAAGAGGATATTCTGAAATGTACAAGCAAGTCTGCAAGACAATGTGGCAAAGTGGCGGTTTGATCCTGTTGGACCTGAGGAAGTGGACAGGATCCTTCGAGCAGCAAACGTCACCACTTGTCATCTAGATCCATGCCCCTCCTGGCTGGTGAAAGCAGCTAGGGGGGTGACATGTGGTTGGGTCCAGGCGATGGTCAATGCATCCTTGAGAGAGGGGGTGTTTCCAACTGCCTTTAAGGAGGCATTGGTGCACCCCCTCCTCAAGAAACCATCGCTGGACCCTATGGTGCTGGACAATTTTCACCCAGTCTCCCACCTTCCCTTTATGGGGAAGGTGGTTGAGAAAGTGGTGGCACTGCAGCTCCAGAGGATCCTGGATGAAACAGATTATCTAGACCCCTTTCAGTCAGGTTTCAGGCCTAGATATGGGACAGAAACAGCATTGGTTGCACTTATGGATGATCTCTGGCGGGAGCGGGATGGAGGCAGTGCATCCATCCTAGCTCTCCTTGACCTCTCAGCGGCTTTCGATACCATTGACCATGGTCTCCTTTTGGGTCGGCTCAGGGAGTTGGGGGTGGGCAGCATGGTTTTGCGCTGGTTCACCTCCTTTCTTCAGGGCCAGTCCCAATCAGTGGTGATAGGGAGCGAGAGATCCGACCCTCGACCCCTCCTTTGTGGGGTGCCGCAGGGTTCGGTTCTCTCTCCACTCCTGTTTAACATTTACATGAAACCACTGGGTGAGATCATCCGCCACCATGGGATAAGATATCATCAATATGCTGATGATACTCAGTTATATATCTCTGTCCCGGGTGAGGTAAGTGATGCTGTGACTGCTCTTTCTCGGTGCCTGGGGGCTGTAGGGGCCTGGATTGGGTCCAACAGGCTTCAACTGAACCCTGGTAAGACGGAGTGGCTGTGGATTAATGGCTCTTCCCCATCTGGGACATTATCATCTTTGGTTCTGGATGGGGTTGCACTGCCCCAGACAGATCCGGTGCGGAATCTGGGGGTCCTCCTGGACTCACGACTCTTGCTCGACGAGCAGGTGGCAGTCATGGCCAGAAGGGCTTTTGCACAACTTCGTGTTGTGCGCCAGTTACGCCTGTTCTTGGATCAGGAGGCCCTTCGAACAGTCACTCATGCCCTTGTTATCTCGCATATAGACTACTGTAATGCGCTCTACATGGGGCTACCCTTGAAGAGTATCCGGAAGCTTCAGCTGGTCCAGAATGCAGCTGCACGGTCCATTGCTGGTGCCCCTAGATTGGCACATATAACACCGTTGTTGCGTGAGCTGCATTGGGTACCAGTTTGCTTCCGGGTCCAATTCAAGGTGTTGGTTATCACCTTTAAAGCCCTACATGGCATGGGGCCAGGTTACCTGAGGGACCGCCTCATCCCCAATACATCCACCCGTCCCACCTGATCATGCAGAGAGGGCATGCTACGGACCCCATGTATAAGAGAGTTCCATCTGGCGGGGTCCAGGAGGCGTGCCTTCTCTGCAGTAGCTCCCGCCCTGTGGAACAACTTGCCCCCGGAGGTGAGATTAGCTCCTTCACTCCAGACCTTCTGGAAGAACCTGAAAACCTGGCTCTGCCGCCTTGCTTGGGACCAAGGAAGGAATAGTCACTCTTGGGGATGGCTAATACCTTCGAGCAGGGCTTTCCAAAGTTTTTCCCGCCGCGACACACCAACCGGTGTTGGTGTGTCACCGCGGGAAAACCCAGAAGTGTGGCAGCGCGCAAAAACCCGGAAGCGCTGCTGCCGCTTTCGGGTTTTGCGCTCTGCAGTTGGTGTGTCACCGCGGGAAAACCCGGAAGCGCTGATGATGACACACAGTTTGGAAAGCTCTGCCTTAGAGAGCTCCTCTCCTACATTGGATTAAGTAAGATCGTTTTACCACTCTTGCCTCTTGGATTTTAATCTTGTTTTATAATTTTGTATTTTATATTTTATGTATATTTTATGTTTTTTGTTTTTATTATTTTGTTGTAAACCGCCCAGAGACCCTCCAGTGGAGGGAGATGGGCGGTGATATATATTTTATAAATAAATAAATAAATAAAAGAACAAAGTCAATGTTTTGGAATGGCCAAGCCAAAGTCCAGAGTGAAACCTCATAGGTATGTTGGGACAGATCTGAAACAAGCAATTCATGTCAAAAAAACCTTCCAAATCCTATTGAGCTGAAGCAATTTTCCCTGGTGAGATGGGCCAAAATTCCTACCCATCCATGTGGGGGACTGATCATGAATTACAGGATGCATTTGATTGTTGTTCTTGCACCTAAAGGTGTGCAACCCATTATTGGGTCTACTGATTTGCTCACTCACTCTCCCTTGTGTCACTAGGACCCACATGAAGCTTTGATAACAATCAGTAGCAAGGATATACAAAGGGAGTGATCTGTGAGCAAATATATTTCCTCACAAGGAGCTCTCAATATTTCTCTTTTTGACATGTTTGTTGAAGAGTGGACATTTCATAAAAGTCAACATCCAGACAAGACATGGATTTATAGCTCTCCTTATTTGTTTGACCTCCTTCCTGCTTCTTCATTTCATCTCTGTTCCCAATATTCCATTACATGCTTGGACACTTATTCCTTTTCTTATTTTATGTGTTTTACTATTGTTTTTCTGTCCTTCAGGGATACTGTGCTGAAAGAGAAAAATGAAATGTGGGTTCCAAAAATAGAAGGAGACTGCCAGATAAAAATCCCAATCACAAGGATCTGAAAGCAGATCCTCAAAATAGCAGACACAGCTTCCTGCTTGCCCAAGAAAAGACTGAAATATAGATGGGGATTGTTGAAGGGTGGGAAGGAATAAAGCCAGACATGCACACACAGTGAACAAGGGCTGTTTATTGCTACACAAGCTTAGTGCCAAGTGTATTTATCAGACTTTTAATACTTATGCTTATGTATATATAAACTTTTTCTTTGTGCCTTCAAGTCAGTGTTGACTCCTGGAGACTGCCTGGACAAGTCTCTGCAAGATTTTCGGAAGTGGTTTGCCCTCACCTTCTTCTTCTTCCTAGGGCTGAGGGAGAGGGACTGGCCCAAGGTCACCCATCTGGCTTTGTTCCTAAGGCGGGACAAGAACTCAGTGTCTCCTGGTTTCTAGCCTGGTGCCTTAACCACTACACCAAACTGGCTCTATATAAACTTCACATATAAATATAAACTATCTATAGGGACCAAGTATAAACATGTACACTAATAAATCCAGCTATACAGAATGCCAAGAGCCAGTTTGGTGTAGTGTTTAAGACACCAGGATAGAAACTGGGAGACCATGAGTTCTCCCTATCTTAATATTAAAACATGAACTTCACACAAGTGGTACCTTCCAAACTTCTGAAAGTAATGTTACAAGTCCCCAAATGCACCTCCAATACAACATTAAGACTGAAAGTTGGGGATTCAAAAGCAGTAACTTAGTTATGCATTTCTGGCCATGACTTGATGGGGTTCCATGAGAAACTAAGAGCAAAACAAAAAGTCCACTTGAACTTGTGTGTATTGCAATTTTCCAAAAGAAAATCAATCACAACCAAGCCACTGAACATAGATTTGCTTGGTTAAAACATTAACCGGTCAATCGAAGAGAATATTTGTAGCTCAGGGTTGAACTGCGGAGTCCTTGGTGTTCTCTGAGCCTTGTTGTTTTCTTGCAGATGTTTCATTGCCAGACTAGGCAACATCTTCAGTACGAAAAGGGAGTGGGACTTGCTTTCTGTTTATATATTGTGGCTTGTCCTACTTGTGTTGGTGGAGGTGTTGTTCACTCCTTAGGAGTTCCTTGATTGGGCTGTTGTTTGCTGTTTGGTTGATTGACTAAGTTAATAGTTCCTTGATTAAGGTATAATGTGCTGTTTGATTGTTCATCTGGTGTTCATCTTGGTGTTAATCTTTGCATATCTGGGTGTTGATTGCTGGCGAGGAAGTGTTCTGGTCTTTTGGCTTTTCTATTGTCTCTTTTGAATGGTATGTAAATATTGTTTACATCTATGTTTTTTTTAGTTTAATTTTTTATTTCCAAGATATAATTAAGATACAAAAAAGAGTATAGAGTAGACAGAAAACAGAACTAAAGAAAAAAGAACAAACTATAAAAAGTCCCCCTTGGGGGAGATGGAGCGGTGATATAAATTGAATTATAAATAAATAAATAAATAAAATAAAAAGTGTCAATAGAAAGAAAAGAAACGGGAAGCGACTTCCGACTTTCTCCGATACAGATAAATTTACAAATCTAATCTCTTACAATTAATTAATCCCTCATAGCATTATTTCTATTACAACAAACCATTTAATCTCTAAAACCCAAAATCAAAACCTCATCTTTTTCTATTACAAGCAAGTACT
This sequence comes from Charina bottae, assembly GCA_023362775.1. Taxonomy (NCBI): domain Eukaryota; kingdom Metazoa; phylum Chordata; class Lepidosauria; order Squamata; family Charinaidae; genus Charina; species Charina bottae. Next base: position 33,705,140 of record JALMGJ010000002.1, on the reverse strand, counting down.
CCAAAAGTGGTTGCCAAGTTAATTAAGCCATCTGAGCCAAGTCCATTAATTTAACAATCCAATCTTCAACTGTAGGTATTTGTGGATCTTTCCATCATTGTGCATATAACAATCTTGCAGCCGTGATCATATATAACAGCAAAACTCCATATTGTTTCCCTAATTCCTTTTCCATCAATCTCAAAAGAAAAAGTTCTGGTTTTCTTTGTATAGTTACTTTAAGAATCTTTTGGATAATAATACATATTTGATCCCAGAACTTTTTAGCCTTCTCATAAGTCCACCAAAGATGGTAAAAGGTTCCTTCACCCTGTAAACATTTCCAACAGACATTAGTTACACCATTATACATTTTGGACAACTTATCAGGAGTTAAATACCAGCGATACATCATCTTATAAAAATTTTCTTTCCAGTTATAATTCAGCGTAAATTTCAAACCTTTCATCCACATATTCTCCGATTGGTCCAACATGATATTATATCCAAAATTCTTAGCCCATTTAATCATGCAGTCCTTAACATGTTCATCTTCCATATTCATCTGTAATAAAATCTTATACATCTTAGTAATAACATGATCATCATTTATGCAAAGATCCATTTCAAACTGAGTTGTTTCATTAACAAATTTATAATTCTTTTTGTCTAATTTAAAAAATTCCACCAGCTGTATATAGGTGAACCAATGACATGTAAATCCATCCAGTTCTAACATTTCCCTTGTTTTAATTTTTGGTTTACCCTCCTCAAACTTTATAAATCTTTATATTTCAACCAATTTATTCCTCCCACATTTTCTCTTCTAACAATTGCTTCCTGAGGTGACAACCATAATGGTACATTTGGAGACAATCTTACCTTATATTTATTCCAGACTCTCAATATGGCATTCCTAATAAAATGATTTTTGAAATCCTTGTTAACTTTAACTTTATCATATCGTAGATAGGCATGCCACCTGAATCTTAATTCATGTCCTTCAAGTTGTAATAATTTCTTGTTCTACAGGGTAATCCATTCCTTCATCCAAAGCAAACAACAGGCATCGAAATACAATTTCAAATTAGGCAGACCCAAACCTCCACATTCTTTGGCATCTTGTAACAATTTATATTTAATTCTTGGTTTCTTGCCTTGCCAAATAAATTTGGAAATATCTCTCTGCCATTCTTTAAATGGTATATCTGTTGACAAAATTGGTAAAGTCTGGAAAAGAAATAACATCCTAGGCAAAACATTCATCTTAATCACAGATATTCTTCCCAAAAGAGACAACTGCAATTCCCCCCATCTTATCAAATCTTTTTTTACATCATTCCAAATTTTAACATAATTATTCTGAAATAACGTACTATTTTTAGTTGACAGAATTACCCCCAAATATCTAACCTTTTTTTCAATCTGAAATCCCGTCTTACCCATCAGTAGGTCTTGATTAGGCAGGGTCATGTTTTTAGTTAAAACTTCCAATACCAAAATAAATAACAAGGGTGATAGGGACATCCTTGTCTTGTTCCTTTTTGTATCTGATATGATTCATCGTCATTCACGATGATGTTCGCCTTTTGTGGTGTATAAATTGCTTTAATTCCTTGAATAAGATGTTCTCCAAAGTCCATAATTTCCAAGACCTTAAACATAAAACTCCAATTCAGATTGTCAAAGGCTTTTTCTGCATCTAGAAAAATAAGGGCCGCTTGGGATTCATTATGGTATTATAAATATTCTATAACATCCAAGACCACTCTTACGTTGTCTTTTAACTCTCTTTTTGGTAGAAATCCACATTGATCATGATGAATAATTTCTTGTAAAACTTTTTTCATTCTCTCTGCCATAGGTAAAGGTAAAGGTTCCCCCTGCACATTTTGTGCAGTCGTGTCCGACTCTAGGGGCCGGTGCTCATCTCCATTTGTTAGCCAAAGAGCCAGCGTTGTCCGAAGACGCTTCCATGGTCATGTGGCCGCATGTCGCACGCGGAACGCTGTTACCTTCCCACCGAAGTGGTACCTATTCATCTACTTGCATTTGCATGCTTTCAAATTGCTAGGTTGGCAAGAGCTGGGGCGAGTGCGGGAGCTGACTCCGTCACGCGGGGCTAGGGATTCGAACCTCCGAACTTGCAATCTTCCGATCGACAAGCCTGGCGTCTTACCCGCTGAGCCACCACGCCCCTGTTGTTGGTTTACTTTCTGTAATTTTGTAATGTATTGCCCCCAACTCTCTCTGCCAACACTGATGCAAATATTTTATAATCATTATTCAACAATGATATTGGTCTGTAATTTTTAACTAAGCAAAAGTCTTGTCCTTCCTTTGGTATTAAAGCAATATTAGCCTCTTTCCATGAGTCCGGCATTGAAGAACCTGCCAAAATAGAGTTCATCAATGCTTTAAACAGTAACAGAATCTGATCTTCAAAACACCTATAATATAGTGCGGATAAACGATCAGGTCCAGGTGCTTTTCCCAATTTTGTTTTCTTTATAGCTTCAACAATTTCAAAAGTAGTTATAGGATTGTTCAATGTTGATTTCTGTGACTGTGTAAGTTTCGGTAAATTTTGTCTATTCAAATACTCATCTATCTTTTCTAAAGAGATTTCTTGTTTTTTATATAAATTAGAAAAAAAAACATGAAATACTTTTTTAATCTTTACATTGTCCAAAAGTTCCACATCTCCATCATGGATCTTCAATATCATTTTGTTTTCTCTTTCTTTCCTCAATTTATATGCTAGCCATCTCCCTGGTTTGTTCGCAAATTCAAAATGTCTCTGTTTAGAGTATTTCAACTTGGTTTCAATTTCTTTTACAGACAACATTGAGACTTGTTGATGTAATAATCTAAGTTGATATAGAATATTGATATCTGATGGTTTTTTCTGTGACTCTATTTCTTTCAATTTAATCTGGTCCAAGATCTTCTGTAACTTTTGTTGAGTTTTTTTTTAAGGATAGAGTTATGACAAATAAAATGTCCCCTCATAATAGCTTTACTGGTGTCCCAAACAATCTTCAAGTCTGTTTCTTTGCATAAATTAATTTCAAAAAAGTCTTTTAATTTCTTCTTAGAGTCATTCACAACCTCATCTTTTTGCAAAATGGATTCATTCAGTCTCCATCTAAATGTTCTACAAATTCATTTTATTGACATCTTAACAGGATTATGATCAGAAAAAGTCCTTGGTAAAATATCCACCTTAGAAATTTTATTCACCAAATTCTTTGCGACCCATATCATGTCAATTCTAGAAAACGATTTGTGTCTCTCTGAGTAAAATGTATATTATTTTGCCAAGCCATTTTTATATCTCCATGAATCCACCAAAGACAAATTATCAATCAAATCAAAAAAAGATTTTGGTAATCTACCTTGTTTTATTTTAATTTGTTTCTCAGATGTTCTGTCAATTAATGGGGACGTAACGCACCTGGTCAGTTCTAAAATGAAAGAAAATTCAGAGCTTGAAGAACAAAAATCTGCCCTGGCAATCCATATCTAGTCAGTTAAAAGCTAGCAGCATTATTTTAAGACAACATCAAGATGTCTTCCAAATAGGTATCCACTTTGCTTTTCTTCCACCTGGCTCTAAGGACTTCTTTGGAGCCGAACTGACACAGGGTCTCGGGAAACCCATTCTCACTAGCCATAGCAACCATCAGAACATGTCCAATTGAGTGCCAGCAAACACCAGACTTGATTTGTCATACAGCTTCATACAGATCTGTACCTGAGCTTACTCATACTAGCAGCACTGTATTCTGAAAGCCAGACTAAATACGATCCCTGAGGAAGGTAATGGCAACCCACCTCAGTATTCTTGCCATGAAAACTAAATGGATCAGTACAACCAAAGATATGTCGGTATACCATCGGAAGATGGGACTCCCAGGTTGGAAGATGGTCAAAATGCTACTGGGGAGGAACAGAGGATACGTTCAACTAGCCCCAGATGTGATGACGCAGCTAGCTCAAAGCCGAAAGGACGGCTAGCGGCCGACGGTGCTGGTGGTGAACGACGAATCCGATGTTCTAAAGATCAACACACCATAGGAACCTGGAATGTAAGATCTATGAGCCAGGGCAAATTGCATGTGGTTATTGGTGAGATGTCAAGATTAAATATAGACATTTTAGGTGTCAGTGAACTGAAATGGACTGGGATGGGCCACTTCACATCAGATGACCACCAGATCTACTACTGTGGACAAGAGGACCACAGAAGAAATGGAGTAGCCTTCATAATTAATAATAAAGTGGCTAAAGCAGTGCTTGGATACAATCCAAAAAACGATAGAATGATCTCAATTCGAATTCAGGGTAAGCCATTTAACATCACAGTGATCCAAATATACGCCCCAACCACAGATGCTGAAGAAGCAGAAGTAGATCAGTTCTATGAGGATCTGCAGCACCTACTAGATAATACACCAAAAAGAGATGTTATTTTCATTACAGGAGACTGGAATGCTAAGGTGGGTAGTCAGACGACACCTGGAATTACAGGCAAGCATGGTCTGGGAGAACAAAATGAAGCAGGACATAGGCTGATAGAATTTTGCCAAGACAACTCACTGTGCATAACAAACACTCTCTTCCAACAACCTAAAAGACGACTTTATACATGGACTTCACCAGATGGTCGACACCGAAATCAGATTGACTACATCCTTTGCAGCCAAAGGTGGCGGACATCTATACAGTCGGTAAAAACAAGACCTGGAGCTGACTGTAGTTCAGATCACGAACTTCTTATTGCAAAATTTAGAATCAGACTAAAGAGAATAGGGAAGACCCACAGATCAGTTAGATATGAGCTCACTAATATTCCTAAGGAATATGCAGTGGAGGTGAAGAATAGATTTAAGGGACTAGATTTAGTAGATAGGGTCCCGGAAGAACTATGGACAGAAGTTCGCAACATTGTTCAGGAGGCGGCAACAAAAAACGTCCCAAAGAAAAAGAAAACCAAAAAGGCAAGATGGCTGTCTGCTGAAACACTGGAAGTAGCCCAAGAAAGAAGGAAAGCAAAAGGCAACAGTGATAGGGGGAGATATGCCCAATTAAATGCAAAATTCCAGAGGTTAGCCAGAAGAGATAAGGAATTATTTTTAAACAAGCAATGTGCGGAAGTGGAAGAAGACAATAGAATAGGAAGGACAAGAGACCTCTTCCAGAAAATTAGAAACATCGGAGGTAAATTCCAGGCAAAAATGGGTATGATCAAAAACAAAGATGGTAAGGACCTAACAGAAGCAGAAGAGATCAAGAAAAGGTGGCAAGAATATACGGAAGATCTGTATAGAAAGGATAATAATATTGGAGATAGCTTTGACGGTGTGGTCAGTGAGTTAGAGCCAGACATCCTGAAGAGTGAGGTTGAATGGGCCTTAAGAAGCATTGCTAATAACAAGGCAGCAGGAGACGACGGTATCCCAGCTGAACTGTTTAAAATCTTGCAAGATGATGCTGTCAAGGTGATGCATGCCATATGCCAGCAAATTTGGAAAACACAAGAATGGCCATCAGATTGGAAAAAATCAACTTATATCCCCATACCAAAAAAGGGAAGCACTAAAGAATGTTCAAATTATCGAACAGTGGCACTTATTTCACATGCCAGTAAGGTAATGCTCAAGATCTTGCAAGGTAGACTCCAGCAATTCATGGAGCGAGAATTGCCAGATGTACAAGCTGGGTTTAGAAAAGGCAGAGGAACTAGAGACCAAATTGCCAATATCCGCTGGATAATGGAGAAAGCCAGGGAATTTCAGAAAAACATCTATTTCTGTTTTATTGACTATTCTAAAGCCTTTGACTGTGTGGATCATAACAAATTGTGGCAAGTTCTTGGTGGTATGGGGATACCAAGTCATCTTGTCTGCCTCCTGAGGAATCTGTATAACGACCAAGTAGCAACGGTAAGAACAGAGCACGGAACAACGGACTGGTTTAAAATTGGGAAAGGAGTACGGCAGGGTTGTATGCTCTCACCCTACCTATTCAACCTGTACGCAGAACACATCATGCGACATGCTGGGCTTGAGGAATCCAAGGCTGGAGTTAAAATCGCTGGAAGAAACATTAACAATCTCAGATATGCAGATGATACCACTTTGATGGCTGAAAGCGAGGAGGAGTTGAGGAGCCTTATGACGAAGGTGAAAGAAGAAAGTGCAAAAGCTGGGTTGCAGCTAAACCTCAAAAAAACCAAGATTATGGCAACGAGCTTGATTGATGACTGGCAAATAGAGGGAGAAAAAGTGGAGGCAGTGACAGACTTTGTATTTCTAGGCGCAAAGATTACTGCAGACGCTGACTGCAGCCAGGAAATCAGAAGATGTCTACTTCTTGGGAGGAGAGCAATGGCAAATCTTGATAAAATAGTTAAGAGCAGAGACATCACACTGACAACAAAGATCCGCATAGTTAAAGCAATGGTATTCCCTGTAGTAACCTATGGCTGCGAGAGCTGGACCATAAGGAAGGCTGAGCGAAGGAAGATAGATGCTTTTGAACTGTGGTGTTGGAGGAAAATTCTGAGAGTGCCTTGGACTGCAAGAAGATCAAACCAGTCCATACTCCAGGAAATCAAGCCAGACTGCTCACTTGAGGGAATGATATTAAAAGCAAAACTGAAGTACTTTGGCCACATAATGAGAAGACAGGATACCCTGGAGAAGAAGCTGATGCTAGGGAAAGTGGAAGGCAAAAGGAAGAGGGGCCGACCAAGGGCAAGATGGATGGATGGTATTCTGGAGGTGACGGACTCAACCATTGGGGAGCTGGGGATGGTGACAGCCGACAGAAAGCTCTGGCGTGGACTGGTCCATGAAGTCACGAAGAGTCGGAAACGACTGAACGAATAAACAACAACAAAAACTCCATTCCAATCACCCATTAAACACCAACTTTGATATGAAAAAGCCGACAAATCACTCAGAAATTGCGTAAAGAATTTACTCTTATTTATTTATTTATTTATTTTATTTGTTCAATTTATCCCCCGCCCATCTCCCATACAAGGGACTCTGGGCGGGTTACAACGGGTTATCTTCATTTGGTGCATAAAGTGTTAGAGTTATTCTATGTAGAAATCTTACGAATGGATTCCTTCACTGCTAGCATGTAAAAAAACCTGTTTTTACGTTCTCTGCTTTGCATTGCATTCCCATAACAAAAAGCACATAAACACCAGGTGCGTGGCCTTGCCATAGCCAAAAAAATCAGGCCAAATTGCTTATCCCATGGGAACCATTCCCCGAAGGGAAGACAATGTGCAACACTGCCATCTCATGGCGATTTATAGTAAGTACAACTCTGTAAATGCATTGCAGTTTGAAAATGTCTTGACCCAATCAGAATGCTGAACCAAGTGTATAATTCAGCTATGAACTATGGGTCTACATTCCATCTTTCTTCTTGACTTCTATCTGTCCTGTTACCATGTACTCTGTTCCTGAATTGTAACTATGCCTGGCCTTTGTATGGGCCATGATTTTTCATCACATCTGCTGATGGAACTCTGCGTATGCTTTGTTTTTTCCTTTTGCAATAATGTACTATATTATTGCCTTATGCTACAATAAAATATTGTTAGCCTTACACATTTGGATTACTCTGTGCCTGAAACCCCGAAAACCAGCAACAACCCACATAAAGTCCCACAATAATTGTTTTTATTCCGTACAGTTCAATTTCAACTGCTACATATCTACCACGCTCATCAGTTAGTAACAAACATGGTTTCAAATATGATTTAAAATATAATACAAGTCCATTAATCTTCTTTGTATTTGCTGAAATAAAGTCTTGACCTAAATTCTTGTTTATTAGATATTTTATGTCTTTTTTCTTTACATGTGTTTCTTGTAAACGTATCACATCACATTTCAATTTATTCAAATAATGAAAAACTTTTTTTCTTTTTTGAGGAGCATTTGCCCCATTTATATTCCACGTAAGACAATTTAAAGCCATATTTATAATTCGAACTCACCACAGTCTGTAGATGCAGCAGCAGTCTCTTCTTCTTGAAATGTAGGTCTTCTATGTTGTGGTTCAGGTATTTGTTGATCCAACTTAGCTATATATTTTGTCAGAAATTCCTTAGCCTTGAGGGTTGAAGATAATCTAAACCTTTGTTGTTGAAAGGTAAAACTCACCCCTTCCAATTTCTCCCAACGAAAAGGGATCTTATTTTTTTTCAATACATCTGTAAAGAAAATATATTATTTTCTCTTTCTCAGTATTTTCACAGGAATTTCTTTCAACACTGTTATATCCACATTTCCAATATTAAGTTTAGTATCAAAATGAGCTTGGAGAATCAAATCCATTGTTTTTCTCCTACCAAACTGAACCAATACAACTCTGGGTTTATTATTAATATCTGCATATCTTGAATTAATCCGAAAGACTTTTTCCATCTCCTCTGCCATTTTATCTTCCTCCCAATCAATTAAAACTGCCAAGGCCTGTGTAATTTTATCTTGAAGGTTTTCCTCTCTTTCTTCAGGGATCCCCCTAAGCTTTAAACAAAATTCCTTATCTCTCAATTCCAATAATGCCATTCTGTCCATTTTCTCTTCCTCTCTCTAATGCAGAGCTTTCCAAACTGTGTGTCGCGACACAAAAGTGTGACGCCACACACAGTCTGGTGTGTCGCCACACAACCCAGAAGCGCTGATCATCATCAGCGCTTCCGGGTTTTCCCACGGTAACACACGAACTGCAGCGCGCAAAACCTGAAAGCGGCAGCAGCGCTTCCGGTTTTTTGCGCGCTGCCGCACTTCCGGGTTTTCCCGCGGTGGCACACCAATGCTGGTTGGTGTGTCGCCGCAGGAAAAACTTTGGAAAACCCTGCTCAATGCATCAACTCTATTGTCAACCTTTTTAATTCCTCCCTCAAATTTGGTTTCCATAGTTTCCAGTTTCTAATCAAATCTTTTTTCAAATTCAGCAAATATTTTATCCATTCACACCAAGATAAAAGAACACAAAAGACACTGCAGACTACAGCAACCAGAAAAATCTTCAGTAGCTGAACATGCGCTCAAGCAAACTGGACACAAAATCCTATTTGAAAACACAGAAATACTGGACAACACCAAAAGCCACTACACCAGATTATACAGGGAAGCCATTGAAATACACAAACACCAGCACAGTTACAATAAAAAAGAAGAAAGTCTAAAAATTAGCAAAACCTGGCTACCAGTCCTGAAAAACACAGCCTGCAAAAGGTCAACGAACTCAGGTCAACCACCAGGACATGGGAATACTTCTATCAATGAACATGCTAATCCAGGGCTTTCCAAAGTTTTCCCGCGGCGACACACCAACGGCGGCGTGCGAGAAAACCTGGAAGTGCCACCATTGCGGCAGCACGCAAAAACCCGGAAGCGCTGCTGCCACTTTCGGTTTTTGCGCACCACCGTGGCTGCGGCACTTTTGGATTTTCGCACGCCACTATTGGTGTATCGCCGCGGGAAATCCCAGAAGTGCTGATGGACCGCTGCCTCCGTGTATGCGGTGGCGCGCCATCAGCACTTCCGGGTTGTGATGTGACACACCTGGGCCCCGCGACACACACTTTGGAAAGCTCTGCTAATCACTCTCAGCAGCCACTCGTTAACAGTTCAACACAACAAAAAAACCCACCTAATCTCCTATAACTTAGCTCTATAAATAGAAAACAAACATTGCCACTCTACCTGGGCACAGAGAGATCGCTACTGTCTATGCCCCCTGTCCTCTGAAGATGCCGGCCTGTCAGAGATCACCCGATCTCTGCCAAAAAGGCAAGCAGACAAAGAGCTCAGCAGAAGACTGGAAGTGGCGCGAAACTGACATCGCCGGTCTAGCAATGGGAATAGACCGGCTCGCACTCAACCCACGATCGGGAATACACATCTTGCCGAACGTTGCCTGGACAACCAGACCGACTGACCCCACGTGTTAGCAGCAAAGGACACTGGGGGAGGGAAAGGTTTAAATGTACTTGTTGTTCCTGTTACCGGCATTCCAGTCTTTGTTCGTGCTAGCTTCTGTATCCTGTAATAAACTCTTCTGCTTCTAAGAACTCATGCGTCTGTGAGTTACTCTAGAGCAGGGAGATTACAGATATCGGATGGAGTGCCTTACAAAAAGACTGGAATCCCCAAACCAACCGGTTTTCCCGGGAGCGAACCCAAAAGCTTCACGGTTGAGACCGGCTTCTACACATACGGGGCAGAGACCCAAAAAAAAAAAAAAAAATTGGAAGGGGACCAGGCGAGCGAGGAACCGGCTTTCCCCAGCAGCGCCAAACAGCTGAGAGGCGGGGATCCCTGGCAGCAGCGCGGCAGCAGGAACCGGCGTCCCGAGCAGCGGAGAAGCGGCAGCAGCGCAGCAGCAGGAACCAGCGTGCCAAACAGCTGAGAGGCGGTGATCCCTAACAGCTGAGCGGCGGCAGCAGCGCAGCAGGAGGAACCGGCTTCACCCAGCGCGGCAGCGCAGCAGCAACAACCGGCGCTCCCAACAGCTGAGAGGCGGCGATCCCAGCAGCGAGCGGCGGAGCCAGCACAGCAACAGGCAGGAGCGGCGATCCCCAGCAACGGGCAAGTGGGCAGCGGAGACCACGTGGCGGCAAAGTGGCGGCAGTGACCAGCGCTCCCAAGCAGCAAGCGGCCAGCGGACACCACGTGGCGACAATACGGCGGTAGCGACCAGCGCTCCCAAGCAGCAAGCGGGCAGCGGAAACCATGCGGCAGCAGACGGCGGCGGAGACCACGGGGCGGCAGAGCGCATCTACTCTGAGAGGTACGCGAGAAAACCCCAACGAGCCCAATCGGGAGGACAGCACCCAAATCTAGAGAGGCCAAAGGGTGTCCAAGGCTACCACGTTGGAGGGGGCGCATCCCACCACCCACCCACGGAACTGTGAAAGCAGACTGGTCAGTGGGAGTGGGTGAAGGGATGGAGGGACGCAGAGAGCAGAAAACCAAAAAGCGTGTCACCCAAACGCAACGAATTGGGGCAGTTGAAGAAAAATTACCTCGCATGGACTACAGGGTGGAGGAATTAAATGAGAGACTTAATATGCTTATTACACTCCTGGAGGGGAGGGAGAGGCAGATACACAAAACATGTCCACCCCCTCCCGAAGAGAATAGTAACCTAACAGAGTCTGGGGAGGAACCAGAAGAAGAAGACGAAGAAGAGGGTTTCAACGCACAGGACCAACCACGTACACCTCCACCCATACCACAACGGAGGTCGCTGGGCAGCAGGAAGGCACCGGTGGGGTTGCGAGAGCTGAAAATGAAGTTCGATGGAGACCCCAAAAAATTAGCATGCTTCATAACTCACGTAAAAGGGTTCATGGAAGAATTTGAAAACGACTTTTACACAGAGGAAGCGAAGGTCAGATATGTTTCTTGCTTTTTGGAAGGGGAGGCGGCTTGCTGGCTCATGAAACTGCATGATACCAAGGCAAGCGCACTTCGCAACTTCAATAAGTTCATGCAGGCTCTGCGGACCCGGTTCGAAGACACACTGGCTAAAGTGTCGGCCAGAGTGCGCCTCCGAAACCTTGATCAGGGGAAAAGTACTGTTGCGGAATATGCCATGGAGTTCAAAAGTATCCTTAGTGAACTACCGCAATGGCCGGAAGAATTCCAAATTGAATACTTCCAGTACGGCCTGAGACAAGACTTATTAGAACTCATGGTGGGGAGGGAAGAACCAAAAACATTAGAAGGCTGGATCCAACTGGCAGGCCGTATTGAACAAAGCCAGACACAACTGATGACCATTAAAAAATTCAAACACTTGAAGAGGAAACCTGAACCCACCACACAGCCCACCCGAACAGAAGTCAAGAAACCCCCAGAGAAGAAAAGAGAAAAGGAGGTGAGGGACAAACGTAAAGACACCGCGGCAGCCATGGCGAAATGGAGACACCCCACACACGTGGACAAAGACAGTGACAGCAAGGAATATGACTACGAATCCCAGATGGCGGGAAACAATGAAAAGTCTGCGCTAAAGTGTGCAGCGGGGCAGGCCCTCACAAAAGGGCGCAACGAGAAGATTTGCCGCAACCCCACAATGGACATTCAGGTACGCCTAAAAGCTGTGGGGGGGAGGAGGAAGTACTCTGGGCTGGCAATGTTAGACTCGGGCTGCTCAAGGAGTTTGATGCACCCGGACGTGGCTGACCACTTGGGACTGAGACTTTTTGAACTAAAAACGCCCATTACCTTTTGTCAATTGGATGGTTCTGAGATGAAAGGGGGGCCAGTGGAGCAGTATACAGAGGAAGTACAAATGACTTTGGGAAACCACGTAGAAACTTTGAGGTTCATTGTGGCCCCCATTGCAACAAGACCCATTGTGTTAGGACTGAAATGGCTGAGAGCTAGAAATCCTAGGGTGGATTGGGTCTCCGGGGAAATTGACTATTTGGACGGAACTCATGGGGGGACGCACAAAGAAAGAGATGTGGATGACTGGGAAGTGGGGGCAGCTGGGATGGAATTTTGGGACGAGGATTGGGAACAAGGGGACGAAAGCAACCCACAGGCGATCCCAGAAAAATACCTCCCAGTTAGTGAAGTGTTTGGTAAGCAAGAATGCGACCAAGAGCCCCCCCATAGACAGTCAGATGCAACGGTAGACCTCATCCCTGGGGCACCGTTCCCGAAACCCAAGATGTATGCCATGACTCAGAAAGAACTAGCGGAGCTCCGCAAGTTCATTGATAAAAATTTGGCACGAGGCTTCATTGAACCAGCCAATTCCCCGTTAGCGGCCCCAGTGTTATTTAGGAAAAAGAAAGACGGGTCACTGAGGTTATGCACAGACTACCGGGGGCTCAATGCAATTTCAGTCACTAACCAGTACCCCCTACCCTTGTTGAAAGACATGTTAGCCCAACTATCGAAAGGGAAGGTTTTCACGAAGTTGGACGTAAGGGAAGCGTATTACCGGGTACGCATGAGGGAGGGGGATGAGTGGAAAACCGCGTTCAATTGCCCACTAGGATCATTTCAATACTGGGTGCTCCCGTTTGGGATTGCGGGAGGACCGGGAATCTTCATGAGATTCATAAATGAGGTATTGTATGAATTTTTGTACAAAGGGGTAATTGTATATTTAGATGACATCTTGATTTTCTCAGAAAACCTAGAAGAGCACATGGAACTGGTCAAAAAGGTGCTAGAAAAGTTGTTGGAAGCAAAATTGTTTGTCAAACTGGAAAAGTGTGAGTTTCACAAGGACAAACTAGACTTTTTGGGGTATCGCATCTCGAATGCGGGCATTGAAATGGACCCCGAGAAAGTCAAAGCGGTCTTAGGGTGGCAACCCCCCCGAACGCGCAGGCAGCTCCAAGCATTCTTGGGATTTGCTGGGTTCTACAGGCAGCTCATCCAAGATTTCGCGCAAATTGCGCTACCCCTAACCGATTTGCTGAAAACGAAAGGCAAGGGGAAAAACGCAAAAGCCCCGCCGCCAAGCATGAAATTAGTGTGGACCCAAGAATGCCAAGAAGCTTTTGATAAGCTAAAGGCATTGTTCACGGAGGAACCCATCCTCAAGCACCCTGAGCCTGACAAACCATTCGTAGTGCACACGGACGTGTCACTCAATGCAGTTGGGGCCATCTTGCTACAGGCAGATGACAGGGAGCAATTGAGACCATGTGCCTATATTTCTCGGAAATTTAACGAAACTTAGAAAAGATGGCATGTTTGGGAAAAAGAGGCATTCGCAAGCACGTGGCGACACCTCTTGGAAGGGACAGCTGAGCCGTTTCAGGTGTGGACGGATCATAAAAATTTGGAAGCCCTCAAATCCCCGAGAAAATTGAACCCTAAGCATCTCAGATGGGCAGAGTTCCTGAGTAGGTTCAACTTCACGTTGAAATATTTCCCTGGGGGGAAAAACCTCCTGGCGGACGCGCTTTTGTGCCTGCCGCAGCATGAAGGCAAGATGGAAGAGATCTTTGAGTCCCTGATCCCTTCCCAGCCAGGGGAGGAGCAAACGCAACAGGCACCAGTGGTCAGAGGAGAGGGGAATTTGGCTGTCACCCGCAGCAGCGCGAAACACAGGACTGACTGTGATTCATTCGCAGGAGACCTGCGAGCAGCAACGGTTACTGACACTTGGTGGGTGGAGCACAAACACACGCTAGAGGAGCGAGACGGTATGGGCTGGAAAGACAAGAAAGCATACGTCCCCGAATCCTTAAGACAAAGGGTTTTGAGTATGCACCACGACCACAAAACGGCAGGCCACTTCGGCTTCCTAAAAACACTACATTTAGTCAGGGGAAAGTTTTGGTGGCCATCGCTGCGCACGGACGTGAAAGCGTATGTGCGAACATGTCCCACGTACGCCACAGCAAAAAGGAAAATGGGTAAACCCACAGGAAAATTACAGGAGGTAGCTAGTCCAACACAGCCATGGAAGCAAATTGCCATGGACTTTATAGTGGACTTACCAGTGAGCAACAAATACACGGCCATCTGGGTGGTCACAGACCTCTTTTCCAAACAGGCACACTTCATTGCATGCAAGGGCATACCGAACGCCCAGAAACTAGCGAGACTGTTCATTCAACACATCTATAGGGCCCATGGAACGCCGGAACGCATAATCAGCGATCGCGGCAGCACTTTCACATGCAAAGTTTGGAGGGCATTTTTGAAGTTAATTGGATCAGAACAGGGGCTTAGTAGTGCGTTCCATCCGTGCACAGACCAACCGAGCGAACGCCTTAACGCCACACTGGAGCAGTACCTGAGATGCTACATAAATTACCAACAAACTGATTGGGCAGAACTCTTGCCATTCGCAGAAGTCGCGTACAACAACGCGCTCCATCAAAGCACAGGGCTTTCACCATTCAAAGCGGCTACAGGGCAGGACTTTGTAACGATACCTGAATTGGCAATGACCCAGAGCACTGACTTAGAGCAACCTCTGAGAGCAGATGAATGGGTCGAAAGAATCACCAGCAACTGGCCAATAATGGTAAAGACGCTAGAAGAAGCCAAGGCTAGTTACAAAAAACATGCAGACCGTAAACGGGAGAATGGGAATTGAGAGTCGGGGACAAAGTGTACTTATCCACCAAAAACTTACGGTCCACGCAACAGTCACGAAAACTAGCGGCCAAGTTCATAGGCCCATTCAAGATCCTTGCAGTAATTAACCCAGTAACGGCCAAACTGGAACTGCCAAAGGCTCTGAGAAAGATACACCCAGTTTTTCACATCAGTTTGCTGAAACAATACCATGCTTCACATCAGTGGCATCTGGAACCAGAAGCACCCACACCAATACTGGTGGAGGGAGAACCACATTTTGAAATAGACAGGATCTTGGATTCGAGATGGCACAGGGGGCAGCTGCAATACCTAGTCAAATGGACCCATCTACCGACTGGTGACAAAGAGTGGGTCAGCGCCAAACACACACGCGCCCCCAAATTGGTCAAGAAGTTCCATAAAGAGTTCCCAGACAAACCCCATTGAATGGAAATAGTCTGGTTTGTATATAAGGGGGGGGTGAGTCCTGGGGAGGGAGCATGTCAGAGATCACCCGATCTCTGCCAAAAAGGCAAGCAGACAAAGAGCTCAGCAGAAGACTGGAAGTGGCGCGAAACTGACATCGCCGGTCTAGCAATGGGAATAGACCGGCTCGCACTCAACCCACGATCGGGAATACACATCTTGCCGAACGTTGCCTGGACAACCAGACCGACTGACCCCACGTGTTAGCAGCAAAGGACACTGGGGGAGGGAAAGGTTTAAATGTACTTGTTGTTCCTGTTACCGGCATTCCAGTCTTTGTTCGTGCTAGCTTCTGTATCCTGTAATAAACTCTTCTGCTTCTAAGAACTCATGCGTCTGTGAGTTACTCTAGAGCAGGGAGATTACAGATATCGGATGGAGTGCCTTACACGGCCACAGCTGCTGGCGAAACGTTAGGAACCACAACTTCCAGAACACAGCCGCACAGCCTGGAAGACCCACAACAGCCAAAGTCAGAAGTCATTCTTCTTCTGTATTTTCTTCCTTTTCCTTTTCCTTTTCTTCACTTTTGACTATGTTCTTTTTTCTACTTTGCTTTTTTACTTTACTTTTTTCATTTCTTGCTAGCTTTTATCTTTTTACCTTAAAATTTTTATAAAGTTTAATTAAAAGAAGAAAGAAAGACAGGCGGAAGGCACCATTGTATGGTGGTTTTTTTTCTGTTTCTTTCTTGTTTCTCTGACTCTTATTTTCTACCTTTGCTTTTTATATTTTATTACATTAAAACTTTCTAATTAAAAAAAGGAATGTGTGTCAGACAAAGAGTATGGCGACTTTTTATACTCTTTTGCGTGCACATTCATAGTACCACCCTTTTTACAAACCTTGGAAATGTTTCTTTGGAATGTTTATCAGTTTCTTTTACCATATAGAGACAGTCTCCCCCTCTTTCTAAGCCCCCTTTTGGAGGCCCTGCCCCATATGTGTCACTCTCCCTTTGACGTAACGGAGACCTCTGGGCAAGTGAACTTGCAAACGCACATGGCATTGGGCCTTTAGCAGATTTAGAATTTCCTCCTTCAGGAACAAAGCTGGCTTGCTGGTAACACCGGCTTCAAGACCCTGGGCACGCTTCAAAGCAGCCCTGGCCAGCATGAGTGAAGCTGGCCCTCTTGGAGCCTGTGGCCTTTTCGGGCTCCGAGGTTCTAAATCCTTTTGCGCCCCAGGAAATCAGGAACGAAGTTTTAGGAGGTAGAGAGGTTTTGATCTCCACCTAGAGCCAAGGCCTCTGAAAGTGCAGGACTCTTTTGATCAGCTTTTGATCTGCAAGCTAGTGCCCTCCAAGTGTTGTGCCCAAGCGGCCTGGGAATTCTCAAGGCTGAAAGCTAACTCCTCTGGGAATTGGGAAGGCTGCTCAGAGTAATTCTGCCATCTAGCGAGATTTAGGCTCCCCAATAATGCAGATAGGAAGACAATACCTCCTTTCTAGATGTGGTTGGGAAGCAATGCCGGTTGACGCTTCCAGGTTTTGGGGTGTGTTTGATTATTGCATTAATAGGATGAAGCTGGCAAGCTGGCAATCGATTAGGGATTCGGCACACAAACAAGTACTTTTAGGGCCCAGCCCCGAGCTAATCTTCAAAAGCTACCTAGTGTCAAGCTTCACTCTTCAATCTGTGGCTTGAATCATGTCAACTGGATTTCTATTTTCTCAGTAGAAACGTTTCACTCCTTATCCAAGGAGCTTCTTCAGTCTGAGTAAAGTTAGTAAGGGAATCCTTAAATATGTTTCTAGGGTGGCTGTGTGACCTTGCACCTGGGGCTAGGTCATGGTTACACTCTTCAAGCTTCGCTCATTTGTAAAGGCACGTTTTGAGGAGTTATCCTGCACCCCCAAGACATATAACTGGCTGGAACAGTCGTCACTGATCCTTAAGGGAGGTGCACTTTGTTTTTGCCTGTTTGCACACCGTTTTTCCCCAGAATGCTTTCCCTTGGTTTGGTTCTCGCTTGCTGCAAAGAAATTTTCTTGCTCGGTTACTGGACGAGTGGGTTTTTCAGCCTCATGTCGCTAGATGGCGCTCTAGAAATAACCTCCGCGCCTGGAAAGCTGTCAATGCAGTAGCGGCGTCTGTGGTTGCTGAAGTCCGACATCCAATCGGAGGGGGAGCGGGGGAGCTGAAACAATAGAGTATTGGATTGCTAGAGAGGATGTCGGAGGAGAGGAGGAGGGCAGAGGAACTTGCTGTTCCGGCTTCCGCCAGGGCGCAGAGACACGTGAAGGAGTGCTCCGCAGTCTTCCCCGTGTTGGAGCAGCAGCAGCAGCAGCAGCTGAAAGGTGAGTTGAGGCTAGTTCGGAGGCCGGGAGCAAGTAGAGTTGTTTCGTGTCCTCCGTGGGGTAGAATCAGATAAGCAACTTCCGCGCCTAGAAAGCTGTCAATACAGTAGCGGCGTCTGTAGTTGCTGAAGTCCGACATCCAAACGGAGTGGGAGCGTGGGAGCTGAAACGATAAAGTATTGGATTGCTAGAGAGGATGTTTGAGGAGAGGAGGAGGGTAGAGGAACTTTCTGTTCCGGCTTCCGCCAGGGAGGAGAGTGCCGTGGTCGAACGGTCTGTGGTCTTCCCGGGGTCGGAGCAGCAGCAGCTGGAAGGTGAGTTGAGGACAGGTCGGAGGCTGGGAGCAAGTAGGGCTGTTTCGTTTCCTCCGTGGGGTAGAATCAGATAAGCAACTCTGCTGAAAAATGCCAGCTGCTACATATGCCTCCCCTCCCCAAATTTTATTCCACTGGTGCTGCACGCTTCAAAACTGGTGCATGCAATTCTCTCTCCCTCACGTTAGCGTTGACTCCTTGTGATTGTATGGAGATGTTCTTTTTGAGGACTATTTGGGATGTTCAGGTGTATAGGTAGTCCTCCAATTTATTACCCACCCATCTCACTCGGAGAGGGACTTAATGACCGAGCTGCTTAGTGACAGAGTTGCCGGTCCCAATTGCAGTCAGAAAGGAGGACTACCTGTATTGTACGGTGATGTCCCCAGAGTGGTTGTGGACAGTATTTTCTGCTCTTTTCTTATTTGGAGCTGAGGAGTTGAATGGACAAAACTGGTGCTTTGAATCTTGCAGAGGCTTTGGGCACCATTTCATCTGTTAAAGCCCCCAGCCCTCTAAAAGTAGCCCCAAAAGATTGACCATACCCATTTCTGGGACATATTGCAGGCTGAAATACACTTGATTTTTCTACATACATACAGTACATTCATAGGTGTGTGTATCTGTATTTCTCTCTGTGTGCATATATGTGTATATGTATAATCTATCCCCAGCATTTCCAGATATCCTTGATGATAACCCTTTAAGTGCTAAGAGTCTGTGATTGACCAAAGTCTACAATGAATTTCATGATTTCAACTTGGATCTCGCTAGTCTTCTATGTGCCAAATGAATCATAATGAATGTTAGAGGTTAATCTAGCCTTTTGGCACTTTTCCTTTTTCATTGTAATGTATGCTTTGTTCATGTGTTGTGCAGCCATTTTATAGAAAATAATTTAACACTTTTATGTCAATCTTATAGACAAAAAGGATGCCAATAAGAGCCTTCTTGACAACTGAGAATCACAAGCAGCATTAAAAAGGAAAGCAAATCAAGCCAGCAATCAAATCTTTTCCACTTTCTCCAGAGAACCCTGAAACTCTTCTTCGCCAGCAGGTGACAGACGAGGGAGAGAAAAACAGGAAGAGAGTTCTTCAGCTGGAAAAAATTGATTATGTGGAACTCAAATATTACATGAAAAGGTCAAGGGGGATAATTTCCAAATTCAGAAAAAGAGGGAAGTATCTGGAAGTCAGTGGGGAGGAAGAGGTCACTTGGATAGCCACAGGGGGCAGACAGTAACCAAGCCTCACCCTGTGAGGAAGGAAACAGTAGCTTGAATCAAAGCACCACCAAACAAGGAATCAGAAATAGTTTTGATCTAGAGAATCCAAGAATATCAGTGGTGGAAAAGGCCCACAGAGGTGGATATTGTGGGGAAAGGACAGATTACAGATCACAGCTGATTATGCATGAGAGGACCCACACCGGCAAGAAGCCCTACCAGTGTTCTCGGTGCGGCAAAAGCTTTAGGAAGCACGCCACCCTGGTGAATCACAAGAAGACTCACGCCGGGGAGAAACGGTACGAGTGTCCGGATTGTGGGAAAAGTTTCAGTCAGAATTTCGAACTGGTGATACACCAGAGGACTCACACCGGGGAGAAACCATATGAGTGTCCAGATTGTGGGAAAAGTTTCCGTCAGAATTCCAACCTTGTGATACACCAGAGGACTCACACAGGAGAGAAACCATATGAGTGTCTGGATTGTGGTAAAAGTTTCATTCGGAATTCCAGCCTGATAATACACCAGAGGACTCACACACGAGAGAAACCGTATGAGTGTCCAGATTGTGGGAAAAGTTTCAGTTGGGATTCCAGCCTGGTTATACACCAGAGGACTCACACAGGAGAGAAACCGTACGAGTGTCCGGATTGTGGGAAACGTTTCAGTGGGAATTCTAACCTTGTGATACACCAGAGGACTCACACCAGGGAGAAACCGTATCAGTGTCCAGATTGTGGGAAAACTTTCAGTTGCAAGTCCAACTTGGTGGTACACCAGAGGACTCACACAGGAGAGAAACCATATGAGTGTCTGGATTGTGGTAAAAGTTTCATTCGGAATTCCAGCCTGATAATACACCAGAGGACTCACACACGAGAGAAACCGTATGAGTGTCCAGATTGTGGGAAAAGTTTCACTTGGGATTCCAGCCTGGTTGTACACCAGAGGACTCACACAGGAAAGAAACAGTATAAGTGTCTGGATTGTGAGAAAAGTTTCAGTGAGAATTCCCACCTGATGATACACCAGAGGACTCACACAGGAGAGAAACCGTATGAGTGTCCGGATTGTGGGAAAAGTTTCAGTTGGAATTCCAACCTGGTGAGACACCAGAGGACTCATACAGGAGAGAAACCGTATGAGTGTCCGGATTGTGGGAAAAGTTTCAGTCGGAAATCCGACCAGGTGAGACACCAGAGGACTCATACAGGAGAGAAACCGTATGAGTGTCCGGATTGTGGGAAAAGTTTCAGTCAGAATTCCAACTTTGTGATGCACAAGAGGACTCACACAGGAGAAAAACCCTATCACTGTCCGGATTGTGGGAAAAGGTTTAGTAAGAATTCCAACCTTGTTATACACCAGAGGACTCACACGGGAAAGAAACCATATGAGTGTTCGGATTGTAGGAAAAGTTTCAGTCAAAATTCCAGCCTGGTGATACACCAGAATGCTCACAAAGGAGTGAAACCGTATGAGTGTCCGGATTGTGGGAAAAGTTTCAGTTGGAATTCCAGCCTGGTGAGACACCAGAGTATTCACACAGGAGAGAAACCGTATGAGTGTCTGGATTGTGGGAAAAGTTTCAGTCGGAATTCCTGTCTGGTTATACACCAGAGGATTCACACAGGAGAGAAACCCTATAAATGTTCAGATTGTGGGAAAATTTTCAGTTGGGGTTCCAGCCTGTTGATACACCAGAGGACTCACACAGGAGAGAAACCGTATGAGTGTCCGGATTGTGGGAAAAGTTTCATTCAGCTTTCTAGCCTGGTGATACACCAGAGGACTCACACAGGAGAGAAACCCTATGAGTGTCCAGATTGTGGGAGAAGTTTCAGTACTAGGTCTATCCTTATAAATCATGTAGGTTTACACACACAGGAGAAACCATTCAAATGCCCAGACTGCGGACAGTGCTTTACGCAAAATGCCTCCTTTATCAGACACAAGAAAATCCACATGAGACAGAAGATGATGTGTGTAGAGAAGGCTTGAATTTTATTTCGGATCTCCCATTGAAAGTCCTGCTGAGAAATTAAGTTTTTAATTTCTGGCCTAATTCTTTTTAGTCAAACATTAGATATGAGGGCGGAGGGGAAAAGTGGAAAGTGTTAGTTTGATGAAGCCTGACTACACGGATCTGGCTATCAGCAGAACCTCCTTGATATTTACTTGTGCAGAATTAGTATTTTCTTTCTTTTTTTGTTCCTTAGAGACTTTATTAAAGTTTCAAAATACAGTCAGAATACAAAGTGTAGAAAAGCTTGAGAAAACTAAAGAAGGACAAAGTAAAAATGCAGAAATATTTAGAAGGAACTACAAAGAAAGTGAGTTCTGACCTTCTTCACAGATATGAATACAAATATATAATACCTTAGTCTCTTGCTCTTAACTAAACCTTAATAAACATTATTTCTATAAAAAATAACAATTTAATCGTCAAAACCGAAAATCAAAACTTATTTTTTATCAGGTAATCCAGAAGTGGTTTCCACGTAGAAACAAATGCAGACAGAGTATTTTCTCTTATCAATGCTGTCAATTTTGCCATCTCTGCCAATTCTAATAATTTCACCATTAATCCTTTCATTGTGTGAATTTGTTTATCTTTCCATCTTTGCGCATGCAAAAGTCTTGCAAGACGTTTGTATGCAGAAAGAATTGCAAGAGTATTTTCAAGAAAATAGTATTCCACGTTTTGCTGCGGGCTTTGGAGATGGAGAATGGTTGCAGAAACTAGCATTCTTAGCGGACGTCTTTCATCACATGAACCAGCTGAAGAAGTCTCTGCAAGGCACTGGAGAAAATGCTTTGACGTCAAGTCACAAGATTCTTGGATTTAAAATAGAACTGAATGTTTGGGAAAATCATGTTGCCAAAGGAAATATTGAAATGTTTCCACTGGGGACATGATATGGATCCCGCCTGGCACTAATGTGCCCCTAAATCATTCGTGCCAGTTTTAATGGGCAGGTGTGAGTGCTGTTCCTTCTGTGGGCAACACGGCAACTTCCACACGCTCCAAAAAGAGTGGTTTAAAACATTTGAACAATGAGGTCCCTGAAAACAGCCCTGTGGGAGGGAAACTGGATACCTGAAGGAGCCTGTCCTGAGGGAGAGTATGGCTGGCTGGTAGGAATCTTGGGTGGCACCATTCAAGCTCCATCAAAGCATTACCTTCATTCAACAACAATTTGCTTTAGGCCCACTGTATGATTTGTCAGATTTGTGTAGGGCTTCGCATTGTCTAGCTGTAAGCGTAATGGTTAAGACACCAGGCCAGAAGCTGGGAGACCCTGTGTTCCAGTCCTGCCTCAGGCACAAAGCCAACTGGGTGACCTTGGGCCGGTCCCTCCCTTTCAGCTCTCGGAAGAAGAAGCAGGCGAGGGCAAACCACTTGCCAAGAAAGCCATAGGGACATGTCCTGGCAGTCGCAGGAGTCAACAATGACTCAAAGGCAACACAAACACACAGGTTGACAACAATTGTTTTCATCTCCATAAGGCACAAAGAGGGATGAACTATGAGAGGACCATATTTAAGGGTGCTGCCAAGGCAGGATTTGAAGTGGGGACTTGATTGATGATTGTGTCTATATCCATCATCTCCCACGCGTATTAGCTCATTTTTATTTTTGTAGCAATGCCAGGTACTTGTCTCCCACTTGGAAAGGGATGCAGGAGAATCCAGGAAGTTGTAGCCACCTAGCAAAACTCACCAAGCAGGTAACAGAAAGACACTGACTATTTCCAGTAAGACTTCGTCAGAATTCTTGGATTTCTCCTGTTACCTTAATGTAATATCAGGAAAGCTGCTGATCCAAGAAGGGATCTCAGAAAGGGGTAAAGAAACACAAGGGGGTTTTAACACTTTGTAGTTGTTAACTGATCAGGTATTTCTAAGCTGCCTCAAAGTTACCTGTCTCTACATAACCATTCTGTCTTCCCCTTCCATTCTCCCCCCACATCTCAATTTAAATCCTACATTAGTTTAGCCACTCTGTGAAGTGAGGTGACCATATCGCTTAGCGACAGCAATCTCAGCAGTCCCCATTGCCGTTGTTAAATGAGGACCTCCTTGCAACTTCCTGCCGGCTTCCAACAAGCAAAGCCAATGGGCAACCCAGCAGGGAGGTGCAAGTTGCGGTCATGTGATGTCATGCTTAACAACTGTGGGTGACATCACACTTAACGGCCGCAACTGGAACTGACGTCATAAGTCAGTGCAGTCGTGTGACGTTTCGCTTTAGAACTGTCGCTTACCGATGGAGTTGCCGGTTCCCATTGTCCTTGGTAACTGAGGACTACCTGCATTGCATTTGAGATATAGTACTGCCTGCAGGTTATTAAAGAACTTCCTGTAGTAAACTGTTCTATTAGTAAAGGGGGTGTAATGGCTTTTGCTAGTAGGTAGTAACCTCTCCAAGGTAGTAAGAATTGTTGCATTGCCCCTGCCTGGGTGCTGTTACTATCCAATAATGTTTCTAAAGGTACCCTAGTTCATGAGAACCCTTAGTTACATCACAATATGCTCTATTGCCCCTCAAACTGGACAGGTGGTGTGTTCTCATCTCCAGATCAAATGTTTCAATTCATTTGCTTTGTATTTGTTTCTCCTCCGGATTTCTTTACCTTTGTGTGACTTATTATCTGGAACAATTTTGATTCATACATAATGCTTTTTCTTCATTCACCACTAACATTATTGTGAAAAAGAGAGAGGAGGATCAACCCTACTAGCTCATTGTTGTTGTTCAGTTGTTAAGTCGTGTACGACTCTTCGTGACCCCATGGACCATAGCACGCCAGGCCTTCCTGTCCTCCACTGCCTCCCGGAGTTTACTGAAATTCATGTTCATTACATCGCTGATGCTATCTAACCATCTTATCCTCTGCCGTCCCCTTCTCTTTTTGCCTTCAGTCTTTCCTAGCATCAGGGTCTTTTCGCATTAGGTGGCCAAAGTATTTGAGCTTTAGTTTCAGTATCTGTCATTCCAAAGAGCAGTCAGGTTTGATTCCCTTTAGGATTGACTGATTTGACCTCCTTGCAGTCCAAGGGACTCTTAAGAGTCTTCTCCAGCACCACAGTTCGAAAGCATCAATTTTATTTCTTGAGGTCATTTAGAAGAGATTGGGAGAGGTTTTTTTGTGGTGATTAGCGGGTGTGGTGCTGTTGTGTGTGGGATTAGCACATCTATTGTGTGAGTTGTTTGTATATTTCTGTGGTTGAGTAGAGTTCGTTGACCTTTTGCAAGCTGTATTTTTCAGGACTGGCAGCCAGGTTTTGCTGATCTTTAGGCTTTCTTCTTTTTTATTGAGACTGTGTTGGTGTTTATATATTTCAACGGCTTCTCTCTATAGTCTAACATAGTGGCTGTTGGTGTTGTCCAGTATTTCTGTGTTTCCAAATAAGATTTGGTGACCAGTTTGTTAGAGAGCATGTTCAGCTATTGCAGATTTTTCAGGTTGCTGTAGTCTGCAGTGTATTTCATGTTCTTTTATCCTGGATGAAAATCTGGATAAAAATCCTGGATAAAATCTCTTCTAAATGACCTCTCAGCAGCTATAAACACCAGCAGGAACACACACCCTCCACTTGGGCACAGAGAGAATCTTCTAGCTGTGCTCCTGTCCTCTGAAGATGCCAGCCACAGCTACTGGCGAAACATTAGGAACCAAAACTGCCAGAATATGGCCACACAGCCCGGAACTCCCACAACAACCATGAGATCATTCTATCGTTTTTGAGGTTGTACCCCAGTACTGCCTTTCCCACTCTTTTATTGACTATGAGGGCTACTCCATTTCTTCTAAGGGATTCCTGCTCACAGTAGTATATATAATGGTCACCTGAATTTAATTTGCCATTCCTGTCCATTTGAGTTTGCTGATTCCCAAGATGTTGATGTTCAATCTTGTCATCTCATGTTTGACCACATCCAGCTTACCTTGATTCATAGATCTTACATTCCAGGTTCCTATGCAATATTGTTCTTTACAGCATCAGACTTTCCTTCCACTTCCAGACACATCCAGAACTGAGCGTCCTTTCAGCTTTGGCCCAGCCGCTTCACTCTTTCTTGAGCTACTCGGAATTGTCCTCCGCTCTTCCCCAGTAGCATATTGGACACCTTCCGACCTGAGGGGCTCATCTTCCGGCGTCATATCTTTTAGCCTTTTGATACTGTCTATGGGATTTTCTTGGCAAGGATACTGGAGTGGGTTGCCATTTCCTCCTCCAGTGGACCACGTTTTGTCAGAATTCTCTGTTGTGACCTGTCCGTCTTGACCTGACTTCATTGAGTTATGCAAGCCCCTTCGTCATGACAAGGCAGTGATCCATGAAGGGGTTGGTTTTAATATTTTTGTTGTAAAAATATGTTGATTTATTTTTTGGTTTTGAGCCACTCAGAGTTTGGTACAAGTTGGGCAGCTATATAAGTGTTAGTAGTAATAGTGTATACCTTTTTTGTATTGGGCTGATCAGATAAGGGAAATGCTGACTCACCGGAAGTGACGTCATAGTCCCTCCCCCCCCCTCCCATGATCCTCTGCGTGTTAGCCACCCCTCCCATCATGCAATGCGTGTTTTGCCGGAAGTGACGTGTCAGCCACCCCTCCCTGGACCAGCCGCATGTTTTGCCGGAAGTGGAGTGTGCCCTCCCCCACCCGCGTGCTAACCCAAGGCATGCTCAGGCATGCCCATGACCACATGTCTGTGAGGGAAGGGGTGGTTGCCTCAGCTCCACACTGCCTGTGTTTAAAGCCTTATCAGTTTCTAAGCAGAAGAAAGAGAAAAGCAGGGGGGCAATGCTTTTTCAAAAGGGGAAAAAGTTTTTCTTTCCTTAAGCCTGGCTGCAGGAGTTAAAATGCCACGGCTGGCATAGATGGCCAGGCCTGATTAGGAGGGAAGCATTTTTTAAAAGCAGGGTTTTCTTCTTCTCCACACATGCCAAACTGTTTTTAAAAGCCCAGGGGTAGGCAGCTTTCCTTTTCCCTAAGCAGGCAGTCACCCTGAAGGAAAATGTTTATAAGCATTTCTAATGCAGCAGTAAACAAGGAAGGGTCTAAACAATGTTTAACATAAGTAAACACCGGGGTCTTTGTACTCACATGGGGATCTGGAGGTGTTAGGCAGACATAACAGCCCAGTTCTTAAGAGGAAAACTTTTTTTAAAAAAGCCGAGGTTTCTCCTGCACACAGCCACAAGTCCCGATAGCACGGGCAGCTTGACTGACAGGAAGTCGCATGCAACAGCAAAGGCCTGAGGGGAAGGGGCATCCCCCACTCCAGCCAGCTCCTAGATCTCATTGGAGTAGCCCTTGCAATGTCCAGCTCGCTGGCTGATAGCAGAAACTGCTGGCAGCAGGAGTTGAAATGGCATTTTTAGCCTCAAAAATGAGCCTGCACACCAGGCCTAGATTTACAGTTCTGAATGTGGAAAATTAGGCTTTAAATGCACAAAGTGTTGCCCTTAAGCAGAAACTGTGCCCAGGCTGAGGAAAAAAGAAACCTGTAAGGGGCCAGGAGAAAACTGGTTATTAAAAGCACAACAGAAAAAAGAGAAAAAACATGGGTATGTGCATGTTCAGGCATGTCCGCAGGCGTGGCTGTGACACGCGGTGTACACGTGACAGGGGCAAGGCTATGCCCAGGCATGTCTCCACAGCTTTTCAGGCTATATACAGATACATCGTTAAGTAGCGGTGCCCATTTGAAAAATACAGACACGTGCTTTGAAGATGGCAAACTCCGAAGCCCATCTGTTTGAAGACAGCTTAACGCCAAAGCCGCCAAAACAAAAATTTAGGGCAAGGAAAACGTCCGAAGCTCCTGGACCGAGCGACCTATTTGAGGAAAACGCTCAAGACGCATGTCTAATACCATGTTACTGTCGATACTGCGACTCGGATGGTGAGTTAAACATTATTTAGAAAACACTAATTTAATTAGATAAAATTGTGAGTCTAATTCAGCCTTATACTCTTTTTCTTTAAGAAACAACATATCCATATGATTCGGCCGCTGTACAGATGGTGAGAGCGTGTGTGATAACAACATTGCAGCAGTGCTTCAAGGCGTGCATGCATGCAGAAGGAGATCAGATGGCTCCCCGGCCACCCACCGAGGAAGAGCTTCTTAAGGCCTTATGCCCCAGAATATCGAGGGGTGAGACCCTTTGGGTCATAATGACAATAGCATGTAAGCTAGAGAAATTATATGTGACATGTGACACCCTTGATGAGCTTGTGGAATTCATGGTGTATATTGAGAGCAGCCCTAAACCACAAGATATAATGGCGAAAATTGGCTCTGAATTACCAGTGGCTTTGAAGAGACTTATTTGTCAAAATGTAACAACAATTAGTTATCAGAAACTGTTAACCTCTACCCAAGGATTGTAATAATAAAATATTTTTACAAATAATACGTTGTCTGCTTTTTTTCTTTTGCTAACACCAGTTTATCCATGTATTGGTGGGTGGGGGCTCAAATGGTGACGTAAAGATGGTGGGCGAGGTCCCTTTCAGCGTCCAGTTGGGACCTTATCTAGACCCACAGACGGAGCAGCTTGCCAGCAAAGAATGACCTGGACACCATGGCTGACCGAAATGTAAGTAATTTCACAAGCAGTTTTGAGAGTCAGAAGGCTGGGGTTTGTAGCAATTGTGGCTATATTTAATTATTGGTATTCTTGTGTTCCCACTAGGATTCTATAACAGATACGCAATGTGTGAAGGCTCAATTAGGTACATTTTTTAGTTTATACAAATTAAATAACTGTATGGCTTAGATGCTTTTAAATATTTCTGCAGCAGTTGTAATGTTTGTCAAATGTCTAATACAGAAGTAGAAGATGATGAGGAGTATGCAGCCCTTACGATGACTGCAGACCCCCCACAAGGCACACAGCCCATCCTAGAACGTAATGACATGGATGGGATGGCTGCCCGAAATGTAAGTAATTTCACAAGCAGTTTTGAGAGGCAGAAGGTGGGGGGGGGGGTAGTACCCATTTGTGACGATATTTAACTACTGGTGTTCTTGTGTTTCCACCAGGGTTCTGTAACAGATACGCAATGTGTGAAGGCTCTATTAGGTACATTTTTTAGTTCATACAAATTAAATAACTGTATGGCTTAGATGCTTTTAAATATTTCTGCAGCAGTTGTAATGTTTGTCAAATGTCTAATACAGAAGTAGAAGATGATGAGGAGTATGCAAACTTTACAATACCTGCAGAGACCCCACAGGGAACACCGCCTGACCTAGGAGGTATTAAGATCAGGCTGCTTTTGTTTTTGCCCTCAGAAACAAAATGTCTAGTTATAGAGGCATTTCTACAGCAGCTGTAATGGTTCTCATGTCTCTGTTTCTCAGGTTGGGAAGATGAGCAAGTGTTTACAAACTCCCCAGAGCCTCTGGAGGCTGACAGCATAAACTCTACCCCACAGCCATGTACAAGCCATGCAACGCGAATGCTTTTAGGAGGTAAAATAACCAAGTGTATTATCCTACTTGAGACTTTTAGAATGTAAGGGGCAGTATTACATTAAAAAGAATGTTACTGAAGCATTGTTTCCCCTTGTTTTTAATCCAGAACCGCCCGGAAAAAAAGCAAAAAATATGTCTGGCGGTGCCCTTTCCACAGCCCCTACAGACAGCGATAGCTGTACAGATGAGCCTATGTCAGAACCTCAACCGGAAGAGGAGCTATGGCCTTCTATGTCACAGCTACAGACCCCTAACTCTCAGAATGTGCATGATGTGTATCTAGAAATGATACAGGAGTGGGAGAGGCCTATCCTATATTACAGAGCTGTGGAATACTACCAACGGTATAGATTTGCTAATCTTGAACGTATCAGATCATTTGTAGAGGCTATAGGTGTTATCCATAATGTGGTACAGACCTTTTTGAATAATGTTTCTAGGGTGATAGAGCCGAATGATTTTGTTCAACTACGCCTAGATGCAGATGGTCTAAATCGACCCCTCTTTACCCTTAGGAGACATATGCATGATTTAAATGCTGATGACTTTCTGACCCGTGTTGAAAACCTTCTACAGAGCAAAGCAGAATTGATGTGGGGGGGGGTGTTTACAATTAGTGGTCACTATCGTGAAATACAAAGAGGGCGGCGGGCGTAGGAAGTTAAGCACCGTGATATTCACCAAAGTCCTGGAGACAAAAAGACAGCACCTGGTGGATTTCAATGTGGAGGGTGAATTTCTGTGTTTCACAGGTAGTGTGCTGTATTTGCTTGACAGCGGAGAAGGTACAAATCAAGAAATTGCTACTAGAGCCAGGGCCCTACACACCAGACTGGGCATTTCCACAGAAAACAGGATTGGCTTTTCACAGATACATCTCTTTGAAGAGCTTTTAGGTATAACCATAAAAATTTTGTTTTACAACGAAGGTGGGTGGCGATTTTTTGTCACGGGCAGAGCACAGCGAGAAAAATTGGTGTTTATATTGTTACACGACAAGCATTACTACGGAATCAAAAACATCAAGGGCTTCCTGGGCGAGCGTTATTTCTGTGAATTCTGCCACACAGCCTACCATCACAAATTCAGTCACGATTGCCAATACCTCTGTCGAGCGTGCCTGAAGCAAGACTGCCAGGAGGTGGCAGAAGAGAGGGTAAGATGCTGCATATGCAAATTGTTTTGCCGGTCTAAGGCCTGTCTTGAAAGCCATACACAGATGGCATTGGAAGGGAAAGTTGACTGTAAGAATAAGGTATATTGTGAAAAGTGTGGCCTTTATGTCTTCACTCCCCACACAAAATGCAAGAAAACAAAGTGTGGTCAGTGCTCTGAGAAGGTTGACAGCTTGGAAGGACATTTATGCTTTCTGAAGCCCTTGGAGCGCCCGCAAATTGGTGAAAGATACATCATTTATGATTTTGAATGTTGTCAAGAGACGGGCGTGCATATACCAAATTACGTGTATGCCACGGATATGCTGGAGGAAGGTGATGGCAAAGAGGCTGTGAGTTGGGGCTGTCATGGCGTTAGCTGCCTGGAGCAATTTGTGAAGAAGTTTATAAATCACAAGTTTAAAAGGTGTACCTTTATCGCTCACAATTCCAAAGGTTATGACGGGTACCTGGTGCTGAGA
The DNA here is from genome assembly GCA_023362775.1 of Charina bottae. Lineage (NCBI taxonomy): Eukaryota > Metazoa > Chordata > Lepidosauria > Squamata > Charinaidae > Charina > Charina bottae. The sequence continues at coordinate 33,674,593 of JALMGJ010000002.1, read as the reverse complement.
CAGCTGATACGGGAAAAAGTGCGTGTTGAATTGATCAGTCAAGGGGGTAAGCTGCTGTGTATTCTCCTACCGGATTATAAGATTCGGTTTATTGACAGCCTCTCCTTTTTGCCCCTTAAATTAAGCAAGCTACCGAAAGCTATGGGTTTTCGGGGCAACAAGGGGTATTTCCCCCATTTGTTCAACACAATGGACAATCAAGACTATGTGGGGCCGCTCCCTGAAGCCAAGTATTACAGTCCAGAAACCATGATGCCTGGGGAGAGAGAAGAATTCCTGAAATGGCACGCAGATAATGCAGGCACGGTGTTTAAGCTAAAGAAGGCCCTGGCTTACTACTGCAGACAAGATGTGGAGATTCTGAGGGAGGCCTGTATTCGATTCAGGGACCAAGTCATGAAAATGACAGAACGCGAGTGCCTCAGAGATGGTGGGGGAGAGATTGTTGAGGAGATAGAGATCCGTTGCATTGACCCCTTCCAGTATATTACACTGGCCTCTGTCTGCATGGCCCAGTACCTGTTCATGTATTTGAAGAGGAATACCATTGCGTTAGCCCCTTTAGACAGTTATCACAAGACTCAGAAAAGGTACTCAGCACCAGCGATTCAATGGCTGTTGCATATAGAGCACACTGAGAATCTCAATATCCAGCATGCTCTGAAGGGTGGTGAAAAGCAAGTAGGCAAATATTTTTTGGACGGGTTTGCTGTCATAAACGGGGTCCCCACTGCTTTTGAATTTCACGGCTGTTTTTTTCACGGCTGTCCTGTCTGCTACTCTGAAAAAGACTTCAACAAATTACTTGATTCAACATACGGGGGTCTGCACAATCGTACCAGGATTAAAGAAGAGTACCTCAGGGACCAGGGGTATGCCATACGTAGCATCTGGGAACACGAATGGCGGGACATGCTGGAGAACGACCCCGCTTTGAAGCAGTTTCTAATGGAGAACAAGCTCCCAACCCCTTTGAACCCCCGAGATGCATTTTTTGGGGGTAGAACAAATGCCACATGCCTGTACTACAAGCCAAAAGCTGGGGAGCAAATCTTATATTACGATTTCACCAGTTTGTACCCCTTTGTGAACAAGAACAAGGAGTACCCAATTGGACACCCCCAAATCATCTATCAAAACTTTGGGGACATAAAGCAGTATTTCGGGCTTGCCAAAGTCAAAGTGTACCCACCAAGGAACCTCTATTTCCCAGTCCTACCCCACAAATCAGGGGGCAAATTAATGTTTAGCCTGTGTGCAACCTGCACAGAAAGTCTGCAAACCGCCCCCTGTCAACACAGTGATGAAGAAAGGGCTCTGACGGGGACATGGTGTACTGTTGAATTGAATGTGGCTATAGAAAAGGGTTACAGAATTGCTGAGATCTATGAGATCTGGCATTTTGAAAGAACATCAGTCACATTATTTTCAGGGTATATGAACACCCATCTCAGACAGAAGCAGGAGGCCAGCGGTTACCCGTCCTGGTGCAAAACAGAACAGGATAAAGATAAATATATTCAGGAGTATGAGAAGATGGAAGGTGTCCGCTTACGGCGTGAGCATATCGAAGTAAATCCTGCTAAAAGGCAGATTGCCAAACTCTTTTTAAACTCTCTGTGGGGCAAGTTTGGTCAGAACACCAACCACCTGACCACATCAGTGGTGACAAAACCTGAGGAATTATTCAAATATCTTTTTGTGCCCTATTATGATGTTTCCTCATGCGAGTTTGTGGATACAGAGACAGCCATTGTGACGTGGAAAATGGCCAAGAACCAACCCACCAAAGCCACATGTACTAACATATTCATCGCCAGTTTTACAACGGCTTATGCCCGGCTGGAATTATACAGGCTACTGGATGGATTGGGAGATAGATGCCTGTACCATGACACTGATTCAGTCATTTTTATAAGTAGACAGGGGGCGTGGACACCACCTTTGGGTGACTATTTAGGGCAGCTGACAAGCGAGATCCCACCAAACACCTCAATCACAGAGTTTGTGGCAGCCGGACCCAAAACATATGGATACGCCTTGTCCAGCGGAGAAGCGGTGCTAAAGGTGAAGGGTATTACGCTAAACAGTGGCAATGCTGAAAAGGTTAATTTTGACAGCTTGAAAGAACTGGTGGATGATTACTGCCTGACCGGCCCAGAGAGAAAGAAATCGATCAAAGTGGAACAGACGGGTATTTTTAGGGTTAAGAGACATTGGGCCCTAGAAACAAGAGTCCTCAGGAAAACCCTGAAGGTCGTCTATAATAAAAGGGCTCTAAAGAGCGAGGATTACTGCACACTGCCGTACGGTTATTGAACATTATGGAAAACCTTGTACAGTTTGTACACCCTTTCTCTTGCATTATAAGCGGGCCGTCCAATTCTGGCAAATCTTTTTTTATCAAGCAAATGTTAGAGCATGGTACCTCTGTGATGTCTCAAATGCCACAAAATATTGTATGGTTTTATAGCTGCTGGCAACCTCTGTACAAAGAACTGCTTAATAAATTCCCTTATATTAAGTTTATGGAGGGCCTCCCGTCTTCCTTTGAAGATGATGATTTGTTTCCACCAAACCAAACCAATTTAGCTGTGGTAGACGACCTCATGGCTTCAGCCGGCGACAGCGATCAAATAGAGAAGGCTTTTACACAGTACGTTCACCACAGAAACCTGAGCATTATTCTCATACTTCAAAATCTGTTTTTTCAAGGTAAGAAGATGAGAACTATAGCTCTGAATTCCAAATATTTGGTTTTATTCCGCAGCCCTCGTGATCAGTTGCAAATTGTCACACTGGGCCGCCAGATGTACCCCACTAACACCCAGTATTTTTTAGAAGTGTTCCAAGATGCCACTCACAAACCGCACGGGTACCTTTTGGTAGATTTGGCAGCCAGCACCCCAGAAACCTACCGGTTGAGAACAGGCCTCTTTCCCCCTGATTGGCCTGCTGTTTACACTATGAAAAAGAAGAGTAAAAAGCATTAGCCTGAATGCCTTAGCACTAGTTCATTCAGGATGTCAGAGAGGGTGCTCAGAAATTTGGCGGTTTTAAAAATCTTAGTAAGGGCTGGGCCAAAACAGAGAAAGGCCATCTTATGCAAGGCTAATAACGATCTGGTGGGGGCAATAGCAGAAATAGCCCTGAACACCTTAAAAGGAAACCTCCCTTTGAAGCCTTCACAATACCGAACTTTAAAGAGGAAGAAAGGTGTCATCAAAAAACTGAGCGATAGAAAGGTATCCCTCAAAAAGAAGAAGCAGGTCATTCGCCAGTCGGGCGGTTTCGTTGGTTCACTGCTGGGGGCTGCTATACCGTTGTTGGCTAACCTGATAGCCGGATAAGCCATGGACTATGCTGAGAAAATGTTTCTGGTGCCACGCCACCAGATGGGGCAACTACAGGGCAGGGCTCCTACTATGGGGACTGTGGCTGCTAATCGGCTGGATGTTGAGATGCGCTCCGTTCTTCAGAGAGCTGATTTGGGCGAGGAGGAAAAGATTAAGCTCTACAATTCTGTGCTGCAGAGGTTTCTACGACTGACCAGACAAAACGAGTCTGAAAAAGACAGACTGAATCTCATTTACCCCTCAGAAGAGACATCAACCCCAAGGCTTGCCAGAACAGCCTCCACATGCCGCTCTGCAGGACGCCGCCATGACTGAGATCCTAAGTGGCGTCAGCTCCCGGTATAGGAAAAATGCAGAACTTTTGCTAAACAAAATGAAACAGCACCAGGACATATCATCCTGGGATACACGTGGAACGTTTTTATACAGGGGCATGCCTGTTCCCGGTACTAACATTTTAGACCTGGTGAAAGGCGCCTCGCAACATCGCTCCCTTACTGAGAAGCGGAAACCTAAAGGCTGGGATGAATTTATGACTGCTATGGCCGAGGTGAATGTCCCTACCTCTGTGTTGGGTTCTACGGCTGTTAAAGAGCAGTTAGAAATGTTGAAAGACTCTCTGGTTATTAAGGGGGAGGCTGCTACTAGCCCTGACTCTGTTATGACTGCCCCTTTTGGAACTCAGAAGCCCCTGTTTGCTGTCTCGCCCTCTGGACCCCTGATGGTAAAGCCTAGAAGCAGTATCAGGCTTGGTAACTGGCTCAATTTGTAAAACGTATGCTTTTCAACCTGTTGGCCATGCAATGTTGTATGTACAGCTTGTAAAATGAATAAAAACACAGTGAAAGAAGTAAAACGTTTAAGTCTTTTTCTTTATTTTGCAGTAAGGCATACATGTCTGCATGCACTGGTGATGGTTACAGGCTCCATTCCCCCTCCCCACCTTTATACATTTTACAAAAAGCTTTACCATTTGATCATTTTTAACAGCATCATCGGAGTACATCTTTAAAATATTTCCATAGTCCATGCCTTTAGACCGGTTCAGTAGAAAAAACACGCAGTGATGCCCACATGTTACAGCGCTGGGGTGTTGCAGTTGAAGTTGGTGAAACGTGTACTTCTTAGCTTGCCGCTCTAAGAATATCGCTATGGCTCCAGGAAAGTCAGGGCTGTCTGGAGGCCTTCCATAAGAGTCAAAAAATTCACCATAGCCGGGAGATGGGAAGTAGGCAGCCAGCCAGTGTTCGCCAGGTAGAGTTTGAGGATGAGTGTTTACAATTATGCCGAAAGGTCTTTTGGAGATTTGCCTCTTGGGTAGCAGATCACAGGGGTAGACCCCTAGAAAGTCGGGATTTCCAGAGAACAGCCGGAGGAGCTGCAGGGTGTCCATCCTCACATATAATCAAAAAGAACGTTCCTGGTGTGGCTTATTTCAATGAGGTTTTCAAAGATTGCATAGAGAATCATATTGACGGTATTGGGGAGAGGTAGTGCAAATCTAATTTCCGCTCTGAGGTTGCCGTTCCGGATCAAAGAATAGTGCTCCGAGCACCCCTGGTCAGGACTCAGGTCGAAACAATATAAATTATATCCGTGACTAAACTCTTCACGGCTGATTAGGAGAGGTCTGTCTTTCATGCCTTTGCCTGAAACTTGTACCATCTGCATGTATTCTCTCACAAAAACACCGCGAGCATAATCAGGCTGAAGAGGTTTGGCGGGGACCTGTTCGCCGTCGCAATACAGGGCACAAAAATTAACATTGCAGTGCTGAAAATTGAATGGGTTTCTTTCGTAATCTCCACTGAAAGAGGCATTGTCCACAAATCCAATCACTAGCTGTTTAGGTAGCTGGCCCAGAAATAGGTTTTCCTGATTACACACAAGGCTGCCTGCAGGAATGCTGTAAACCTTCATCCCCACACGATCAATGGGATATTTGGCGTTGGAGGAGAGCAAGGCTTCTGCGTGGCCCAGCCGTACGCCTGCTGCTACTTTTACACGCTTTACAAAGAGAGACGCCGACAGGAGCTGCACTTTGTAATTCTCATTGCCATCCCTCATTAGGCAAAATTCGTTTCTGCTTCTTGTGAGTTTGACTTTCACGTCAACCCCATTAATTAGCAGTTTGTCTTGAAAAAACAGATCGCTGTGCAAAGGCCCAAGCAGGTCCCATTTACGACTCCTGGCTGTATGTGCCGCTCTCGCTCTGAAACCAGCGTTGCCCGCGGCTGCCAGCACAGTGCTCTCCATAAGCGCTGATTCATCTTTGTAAAAACCCCCAGCTGTAAATTGGGTTCCCAGAGCATCAGCCCCAAAGTTCAGAATCAGCTCAATCATGGCCCGGTAAGAATAGCAGTGGTGGCTCTGTGTTACGAGCCGGTCTCCCAGGGTAACATCCAGCTGATTAAACAGCGAAGCTATAGGATAGTTGGTCAGGGCCACCCTTGCACCGTCATCAATATCTGTGCCATCAGCCTTTACAATCTTGCAACTCACATACAACAGGGTGTTATTTAGATCTGTGTAATGCTCACCGTGTCCTGTGATAAAAAATTCCAGGGGCGCATTGGGCGTTAGCGCTGATAAAGGAGGGATCTCGACATACGTGCTATTTTCAATACTGGTTTGAGTAGGTGACAGTTGAAAAAGGTCCAGTTCTGATTTAACACACTCCTGCGATGCCTCGTGGATAAAAGCCATTTTGTATTAGAATATGTCCCGGCTGTCACAGCGCTTCCTCTTCTGAGCACGTTTCCTCTTTGTATGATGGCGCTTTCTCACATTCTTTCTCTTTTTAGAGGGAATAGGCGGTCCCAAGGCGTAATTCTTTCTGGCCACGACCAAGCCCGAGCCCTCTTGGCCGCCCCCTACAACACGGGATACAAGCTGCCCTGCCATATCTCTGACAATATTCTTAGCTGCAGATTTCACGTGGGGTTTAACGATTTCTAACCCTTTCCTCAGAAGAGGCATTGCTTTTCGAAAAAGTCCACGGAACAAACCGCCTAGGCCTGTCCCATACATGACGGGTGTTCCCCGGAACCCCGCAAGACCGGCTCCGGCTTGGGCCCTGTAATAGGCCACGTAGTCTTGAGGACTCCCGTACTCCTTGATCACAACCATCCTTCACTTTTCTGAGGCCTGAAATGAAGCTTGACGACAACCTTCCCGTGGTTAAAACGGATGTGTTTGTTTTGATCTGTTTTGATCTCTACAGTAATTGTGCTGATGCCGTGCTTGCTGACTGGAACATAATGGGGCTGGTCATAGGTTACCGTGATGATGTCGTTGTCTTGCCCCCGCACAGGCACGCAGCGCAGTAACGGCACATAGAAGTCACCCACTATCTGCGGCTCCACAATGTCTGTATAAATAAATATGGTACTGAATCCTCCTGTCACATCGGCCGCAAAGGGGAATTTTTTGAAGCGGGCTTGGGGCTTCAAACCTAATATGTTCGCTAGTTCATCACTAGCTAGTATGCTAAACGCCCCATCTCCTTTAAATTTAATTTTTCGAGCAACTGGGTCGTATCGCAGGGTCGCCATTGGCGGATTCTCAGCGTCTGTCATAAGCTTGTTCATATTTTCTAATACCTGCTGGATGCTGGTATAGTACCCATTTCTCAAAGAAAACTCCCACTTCTTTTTTTCGTTAGCAATTTCAAAATATCCACCTGTGGTTAGCGTGTTCCAGCTGTGTGGGTACTGTATCTCCACCAGCCCCACTTCCCATGACCCCGGCAGGTCCAGAGCTCTTGCTAGTTGAACAGTAAAATTGGAACTTTTGTTTTTGGGGAAGGCTGTTGCCGATGCGTTGCTGGGGAGGGTGATATAAAAGCCAGCCATGTCAAAGGTCTTGTACTTCAGCCTCTTTTACCCAACTGTTGAACTTGTCTGGCCAGCCGACCCATTTGACTAGAACCTCTCTATATTTTCCCCGCCCTCTTTTTTTGATCACTTTTTCAATTCTGTATACACGTTGTTGATCATCAGGAACCTTTTGGAGCTCCTCAGGGTAAAAAGTGCCCTTTACTGGCTCGTCTGTGTAATCTTTTAATCTATACACCCCCCTTTCCCCTCTTGTTAACAGTTCTTTGATGATGAATATTTCATCCGTGTAGGTTTGCTGGTAGCCCTTTTCAAATTTTCCCTTCAGTCTGGATATCCTGACGTGATCCCCCACCTTAAGATGTTTTTCCTTTCTTTTACTTTTTAAAATATCTCCATACAGTCTTAACCATACAACCCTTTCATTAGACAAATTTACAGTGCTAGGAGCAGTCCGGATGCTACGGTGGTACGTGTCATTGTAACCTTGAAGAACGGCTGCCAAGATGTCTACGTACCGGTGGGTGTTTCTAGCTGTGAAGTATCTCCAGAGTTTATTTTTTAGGGTCCGATTAAACCTCTCTATAACGGCAGCTTTAGTCTCACTATGAGTGACAAAATGCTGAATACCATAACGTGCTAAAAGTTTCTTCAGAGGCGTATTTAAGAACTCTTTGCCGGCATCTGTCTGTATTTTTCGGGGTGCCCGGCCTGTTTCAAAGATATTCTGGAAGGCGGCAGCAACCTCGCTCCCCGACTTATCAGTCAGAGGGTATGCCCATGCATATTTAGACAACACATCAATGACTGTTAAGATGAACTTTTTTCCATGGTTTTCCTTAGAAAATTTGGACACGTCTATGAGATCGGCCTGCCATTGCTGATCTATACCCGACACCACTGTTTTATTTCGAGGGAAATTAATTCTTGCCGGTTTATGAAGCGCATAAGCATCTTGTCCTGACAACCATATCTTGACTTGCTTCATGGACAGGTTTTTATCATGTTTTCTTCCCTCCTGAAAAAGTGGGTTTACCCCAGCATAGCTCCCTACCCTACCCGGTGTGTAATAGATCTCCTTTAGAATATTTTCATACCTCATTATGACGAAGGGTCTGTGGCAAAATGATCACACTTTGTCTTTAATACAATGCTTTATTGGTGATACAGCTTTGAGAGAGGTTGTCTAGGGATCCGGAAACATATCCATCATCATCATCATCATCATCATCAGAAGAAGAAGAAGAAGAAGAAGAAGATAAAGAGCCATAAAACCCTGATTCATCTGTACCCTCCCAACAGCGCCCTTTGCCACATTCTAACAGGTCTTCGCATAATTTACAGGTGTTGTCATGTTCAGGAGCAGATAAATCGTCAGAAGATGTGCGGCCGCCGGTATACGATACGGCCCTCCTTCGGTATCTTTGCTTTCTAGGACTTGGTAACTCAGGTACTGTAAAATATAAAACATAACCTATTAGCACCCCTAACTGGGCCCCGTCAACATTTACATTGTCATCAATAAAAACATATTTACTTACCACAGCTGGAAGGTGTTGGTGCGGAGCTCACCATTTCACACGCTGCCCGGTAAGTATCACAAGGGAAGTCTTCTGTTTCGCTCTCCGCCTCATCAGTAAAGGCACAACATGCCATACCGCAACCATACAAAACAGGTCTGAATATAAAATTTTCTTTGTTTTCTTCACCAAAATCCTGACAACAGAGTTTGTTGCATTCTACTGGCACCGGCCTTGTGCTAGAGCATACGGCACTAGGTTTCGCTATTTTTCTATTAAAATTTTTTGAAGCAGCTCTTGCCATGTTTCTTCAAAAGAGAAACCTTTTCTCTGCCTGGGATTTGGTTGAGCCTCGGCCGCTGGAGAAAATTAAATATGCCAAAATATAGTAAATACAAAATGTTGTGTCCATTGACTCTCAAAGAAAAGACAGGTCTGTATATAGCCTGAAATGTGGCGGAGGTTTGCCTGGTCATAGCCTTGCCCCGTCACGTGTTACCCGCGTGTCGCAGCCTGATACGGCGCTCTCCCGCCACGCCTGCAGACATGCCTGAACATGTCCATACCCCATGTTTTTCTCTTTTTTCTGCTTTCTCCCTGAGTGCATTCTCATTTTGAGGCTAAAAACGCCATTTTAACTCATCCTGCCAGCAGTTACTGCTATCAGACAGCGAAAGAAAAAACAGGCAACGTGTTATTTGTAAAAATATTTTATTATTACAATCCTTGGGTAGAGGTTAACAGTTTCTGGTAATTAATAGTTGTTACATTTTGACAAATAAGCCTCTTCAAAGCCACTGGTAATTCAGAACCAATTTTCGCCATTATATCTTGTGGCTTAGGGCTGCTCTCAATATACTCCATGAATTCCACAAGCTCATCAAGGGTATCACATGTCACATATAATTTCTCTAGTTTACACGCTATGTTCATAATGACCCATAGGATCTCGCCCCTCGATATTCTGGGGCATAAGGCCTTAAGAAGCTCTTCCTCGGTGGGTGGCCGGGAATCCACCTGATCTCCTCCTGCTTGCATGCACCCCATGAAACAATGATGCAATACTTTTATCACACAGGCTCTCAGAATCTGTACGACGGTCGAATCATATGGATATGTTGTTTCTTAAAGAAAAGAGTATAAGTCTGGATTAGACTCGCAATTTTATCTAATTAAATTAGTGTTTTTCTTAATTTTCAATGTTTAACTCACCATCTGAGGCACAAAATCTACAGTAACATGGTATTAGACATGCGTCTTGAGCGTTTTCCTCAAATAGGTCGCTCGGTCCAGGAGCTTCGGACGTTTTCCTTGCCCTAAATTTTCGTTTTGGCGGCTTTGGCGTTAAGCTGTCTTCAAACAGATGGGCTTCGGAGTTTGCCATCTTCAAAGCACGTGTCTGTATTTTTCAAATGGGCACCGCTACTTAACGATGTATCTGTATATAGCCTGAAAAGCTGTGGAGACATGCCTGGGCATAGCCTTGCCCCTGTCACGTGTACACCGCGTGTCACAGCCACGCCTGCGGACATGCCTGAACATGCACATACCCATGTTTTTTCTCTTTTTTCTGTTGTGCTTTTAATAACCAGTTTTCTCCTGGCCCCTTACAGGTTTCTTTTTTCCTCAGCCTGGGCACAGTTTCTGCTTAAGGGCAACACTTTGTGCATTTAAAGCCTAATTTTCCACATTCAGAACTGTAAATCTAGGCCTGGTGTGCAGGCTCATTTTTGAGGCTAAAAATGCCATTTCAACTCCTGCTGCCAGCAGTTTCTGCTATCAGCCAGCGAGCTGGACATTGCAAGGGCTACTCCAATGAGATCTAGGAGCTGGCTGGAGTGGGGGATGCCCCTTCCCCTCAGGCCTTTGCTGTTGCATGCGACTTCCTGTCAGTCAAGCTGCCCGTGCTATCGGGACTTGTGGCTGTGTGCAGGAGAAACCTCGGCTTTTTAAAAAAAAGTTTTCCTCTTAAGAACTGGGCTGTTATGTCTGCCTAACACCTCCAGATCCCCATGTGAGTACAAAGACCCCGGTGTTTACTTATGTTAAACCTTGTTTAGACCCTTCCTTGTTTACTGCTGCATTAGAAATGCTTATAAACATTTTCCTTCAGGGTGACTGCCTGCTTAGGGAAAAGGAAAGCTGCCTACCCCTGGGCTTTTAAAAACAGTTTGGCATGTGTGGAGAAGAAGAAAACCCTGCTTTTAAAAAATGCTTCCCTCCTAATCAGGCCTGGCCATCTATGCCAGCTGTGGCATTTTAACTCCTGCAGCCAGGCTTAAGGAAAGAAAAACTTTTTCCCCTTTTGAAAAAGCATTGCCCCCCCGCTTTTCTCTTTCTTCTGCTTAGAAACTGATAAGGCTTTAAACACAGGCAGTGTGGAGCTGAGGCAACCACCCCTTCCCTCACAGACATGTGGTCATGGGCATGCCTGAGCATGCCTTGGGTTAGCACGCGGGTGGGGGAGGGCACACTCCACTTCCGGCAAAACATGTGGCTGGTCCAGGGAGGGGTGGCTGACACGTCACTTCCGGCAAAACACGCATTGCATGATGGGAGGGGTGGCTAACACGCAGAGGATCATGGGAGGGGGGGGGACTATGACGTCACTTCCGGTGAGTCAGCATTTCCCTTATCTGATCAGCCCAATACAAAAAAGGTATACACTATTACTACTAGTGTTTTATATAAATAAATGAATAAATTTGAACTTCTATTACTTTGTTAATACAGTTGTACGCATTCATACTTTTGTTAATTGCTTTAGACTAATAAAATCACTGTGTGAAACCAATTTAAAAATATTAAAGCTTGATGTCTGAGCAGTGAGAAGTGTTTAATGATAATAATAACTGATTATTAAGTTTGAAATTATATTACTTCATTAATACTGTTGTATGCGTTTATATTTTTGTTAACTGGATTAGCAAAATAAAATGATTGTGCTAAACCAATTTAAATATATTTTTGAAGCCTGATGTCTGAGCAGCAAGAAGTTTATTTTGTTTATTTTGTTAATTTTTAAAAGGTAGAATCTGCTGTACAGAGTTTTCCCAGGCTGGCTTAAAACCGCAATATAACACTGTAATTTTTCCACATGTACAATATAAAATTAAAACAATAATTAACAATGAAATGTATTGTACAATGAAATGTATTTTTAGGGTCCCTCCAAAGTGAATGAGTAGCTCCTCCCGCGTGTGAGAGACGAGGGAGAGAGCCTGGGTGTGAATGGTGTTTGACAGAGCACTCACCCTCTGAGTGAGAGACGGGGTGAGGGGTAGTGAGTGTCATGCCCCTCTGCTGTCCAGTGAGAGAGGCTGAGGGGGGGCATGGTAAGCATGTAGGTGATGGTTGGCCCTACCAGCGCCGAGAGCGAGAGCTGGTGCGCTGGTGGTCCACCATCTTTGTGTGGTTGTGTGTAGAGTGGGATGAGAGGATGGAGGGATCCCTATTGCAAACCAGGGATTTTAAAGGTCCAGGATTGGGGGCGAATGGGCTAGGAAACCCTGGGGGATATAGGGCGGGGCATCTTATCGATGTGGAGACGGGCAGGGGATGTTATGCCGGAAGCCGGAGGGTGAGTCAGCGTCGAGGAAGACGCCCCAGATGTTTATTATCTGTGGCGTGTTCCGACCCTCCAGACATGAACCTAGGCCCTGGACAGCAGACTCATGGGGGTCCTGACCTCCGGCTGCTGCTGCTTAATGCCAGGTCAGTTAACAACAAGGCCCCCCTCATAAGTGATTTGATCACGGAAGAGGGGGCTGACCTGGCATGTATTACCGAAACCTGGCTGGGCCCGGAGGGAGGAGTGGCTTTCTCAGAGATGTGCCCGGCTGGGTTTCAGGTGTGGCACCAGCCGAGATGTCAGGGCAGGGGAGGAGGGGTGGCAGTTGTCATCCGAGAGTCTCTTGTGGCCTTCAGGGGCACTGTTCCACAAGTAGCCAGTTGTGAGACCTTTTTTTCAAATTGGGTGCCCGAGAGCAGTTGGGAGTGTTGCTGCTGTACAAGCTTCCCTGCTGCGTAGCAACCTCCCTGCCTGAGCTGCAGGAGGCCATCTCGGGGTTGGCGGTGGAATTCTCCAGACTTATGGTTCTGGGGGATTTCAATCTGCCGTCCCTGGGACGTGCCTCGGAGGTGGCTCGGGAATTCATGGCCGCCATGGCGACCATGGGCCTGACTCAGATTATTCGGGACCCGACTAGACACAGTGGTCTCACACCGGATTTAGTTTTCTTGTCGGAGCAGTGGCAATGTGCTCTGAGGGGAGAGTTACATCTTTCCCCTTTGTCATGGTCAGATCACGCCCTGGTGGCCTTGAGGTTCTCTTATGCCGCCCCACTCCGCAGGGAGGCAGGACCTATTCGATCAGTCCACCCCCGGCGACTGATGGACCCAATTTGGTTTCAGAGGGAGCTGGGGGTTGTTCCCGGAGATCTGCTGCGTGGTCTAGCAGAGGTCCTAGCTGCCACCTGGAATAGGGAGGCGGCTGGGGCCTTGGACAGGATCGCGCCTGTGCGGCCTCTCTCGTCCTATCGAACCCGACACTCCCTGTGGTTCACGGAGGAGTTGTGGGTCCTGAAGTGGATTAAGAGACGCTTAGATATATATATTATTGTGGGCGGGATATAAATGTAATTAATTAATTAATAAATACATACATACATACATACATACATACATAAAATAATCAATTGCCCCATCTTGAAGTAGGATCAGCAGGTTGGTGGCAGCCTTTCCAGGTGGGAATTGTTGACAGAAACCCATTTTAAAAGCCTTTCCATGGGGACAGGTAAATATGAACCTTAGGTTAGATACTTTACAGCTGAGGCAAAGATAATATTTATTGTCCTTTGCTTTCATTAGCTGAGGTTAGACTTAGTTAAATTTAGCCTGATTGCTTTTCAAATACTATTTCTTCAGTTACTATGTTTAAAGTACTTTCTATATCAGAGCTTTCCAAACTCTGGGTTGGGACACGTTAGTGTGTCGGCTGCAGTGTCTGAGTGTGTCGTGGCTGCTGCTGCCTCCGAACCCTGCCAGGATTCAGCACAGGTCCTAGTGCCCGCCTTGTCCCTTGCTGCCTCTAAACCTGCTGTGATTCCGCGCAGGTCCTAGTGCCTGCCTTGTGCCCTGCTGTAAGAGTGTGTCACGAAATGATGCCTTGCTGTAAGAGTGTGTCGTGAAATGATCCATGTCTAAAAAGTGTGTCACCAACATGAAAAGTTTGGAAAGCTCTGTTCTATATAATAGACCTTATGTTGTTCTTTTTTCCTTTTTCTTGTTTTGGTGCCTTCAAGTCAGTCTTGACTGCTGGCAACTGCCTGGACAAGTCCCTGCAGTTTTCTTGGCAAGGTCTTTGCAAGTGGTTTGCCATTGCCTCTTTCTTCTTAGGGCTGAGAGAGAGGGACTGGCCCCCAGGCCCCCAGCAGGACTAGAACTGTACTGGTAGTCCTCACTTAACAACCATTCATTTAGTGATGTTTCAGACTTAACAATGGTGTTGAAAAAAACCCGACTTACAACCGGTCCTCACATTTATGACCATCGCAGCATCCCCACGGTCACATGATCATGATTTGGGTGCTTGGCAACTGGCTCACATTTATGACCGTTGCACCGTCCCATGGCCATGTGATAATCATTTTTGACTTTCCCGGCCGGCTTCTGGCAAGTGAAATCAATGGGGAACCACGTGATTTGCTTAACAAGCATGTGGTTCGCTTAACACCTGCGGTGATTTGCTTAATGGACACTGCAAAACAGGTTGTAAAATCGGGTCGGATTCACTTAATGACTGCTTCGCCTAGCAACCAAAATTCCGGTCTCAATTGTGGTAGTTAAACAAAGACTACCTATTTAGAAGGGGCGTGGTGGCTCAGCGGGTAAGACGCCAGGCTTGTCGATCGGAAGATCGCAAGTTCGGAGGTTCGAATCCCTAGCCCTGCGTGCAGAGTGAGCTCCCGCACTAGCTCTAGCTCTTGCCAACCTAGCAATTCGAAAGCATGCAAATGCAAGTAGATTAATAGGTACCACTTCGGTGGGATGGTAACAGCGTTCCGTGCGCGTCATGCGGCCACATGCATCTTCGGACAACGCTGGCTATTCGTCTAACAAACGGAGATGAGCATCGGCCCCTAGAGTCGGACACGACTGCACAAATGTGCGGGGGGAACCTTTACCTTTTTTACCTGTTTATAGAACTATACAGAATATATAGTTTGATTTGGGGGGTAGCTTAGCACATTGGGTGATGCAAGCTTATTTCATTAGTCGGTGATGCAGTGTACTGTTCAATTCAGTAACCAGAAGTATACAGAATATAGTTCTATTATAAAGCATACTCCCAAACTATATGTTGCATAGTCTGTATATTGTTAGTATCACTTGTTTTTTTATTTTTTTTTATCCCGCCTTTATTATTTTTATAAATAACTCAGAGTGGGGAACATACCTAATACTCCTTCCTCCTCCTATTTTCCCCACAACAACAACCCTGTGAGGTGAGCTGGGCTGAGAGAGAGTGACTTGCCCCAACTCACCCAGCCAGCTTTCATGCCTAAGGCGGGACTAGAACTCTCAGTCTCCTGGTTTCCTAGGGCTGAGAGACAGGGACTGGCCCAAGGTCACCCAGCCAGCTTTCATGCCTAAGCGGGACTAGAACTCACAGTCTCCAGGTTTCTAGCCTGGTGCCTTAACCACCAGACCCACTGGCTCTTTGTTAGATAAAAAATACTTTATACCACTTTCCCCAGGCCCCAAATGTGGAAGGAACCCGTCGGAAGCATACATCAGTGTTTGGATCGACTAGTTGCTTTGTCTATGTGCCACACTTCCAGGAATTCTCTAGCATTTTTGGATTTGGCTTGGTTTAAGATGCTCTCAGTTTCCCAATTGAAAGTATGGTTAAATCTGTCCATGTGTTGTGAGATTAAGGAGTTTTCATCATGTCTTCTGACTGCAGACACGATGAAAACTCCTTAATCTCACTACACATGGACAGACTTAACCATACTTATAACCATACACTCAGACAAAGCAGCCATCAACAGACACATAGAGGTAAATAACATTTACATACCATTCATAAGAGACAATAGAAAAGCCAGAAGACCAGAACACCTCCTTGCCAGCAATCAGCACCCAGATAGGCAAAGATTAACACCAAGATTAGCACCAGAGGAGCAATCAAAGAAAACAATAGACTCTAATCAAGGAACTATTAACTCAGTCAATCAACCAAGCAGCAAACAACACCCCAACCAAGGAACTACCAAGGAGAGTACAACATCCCCATCAACACATGCAGGACAAGCCAGGGTATATAAACAGAGAGCAAGTCCCACTCTCTTTTTGCACTGAAGATGTTCCCTAGCCTGGCAATGAAACGTCTGCAAAAGAACAAGACTCGGAGAGCACCAAGGACTCCAAAGCATAAATCAGTGTTTGGATCGACTAGTTTTAATGCAGAACTGTTCCGTAAAAGTTTAATGCCAAGGGTTTTCCCTGCACATGCGCCCAATTGTCGACGTCCTGAGTTAAAAACAAAGAAAAACCATTCCTTGGCATATGATACAGTGAAAAAAAGGACGAACTTTCAAATGAACATTTTGCCCCCTTGGTTGTCCAGTTTTCAAAAAGAGCCTTGCATTAGGGCTCCCTGAGGTGGAATTGTGTAGCCGGCAGTGAAAAACTTGGTCTCTTGGTCCTATCTCATTCCCATGGATCCCACCTGGCCCATGGAGTCCTGGCAGATCTGATTACTGCTTGCCCCCTTTGCATACAGAAAAACTCCCTGTTCCTCTGCACAGAGCTGAGGAATGACCTGAGTGAGAGACAGGTGGTGGGCAGGAGTGGATGATGCCTCCTGCGACCACTGGGAGTGGTTGAGGGGAGGCACAGCGGGTGTTGGTCAGGCCCTATCAGCGCTGAGAGCTGAAGCTGTTGCGGTGGGGGGCCTGCCATCACCTGAGTACGATTGAGTGTGAGAGATGTGTGCGTGGGGGAGGGGACCCCTGTTTCAACCCAGGGTCTTTGGAGGTCTGGGAGTGGAGGCATCTGGGCCTAGAAACTCGGGGGGCTGTGGGGCGGGCTGCCCCATCGAAGTGGTGATGGGCAGGGGATGCTATGACGGGAACCGAAGGGCAGGCTATCTTCGGGGAACAAGCCCCCGGTGTTTGTTGCCGGTGGCGTGTTCCGGCCCTTTGGGTTCAGACCCATGCCCTGGTCAACAGATCCTCGAGCGCCCTGGTCTCTGGCTGTTGCTTCTCAACGCCGGGTCTGTTAACAACAAGGCCCCCCTCATATGTGATTTGATCACAGAGGAGAAGGCAGACCTGGCATGTATCACCAAGACCTGGCTGGGCCCAGAAGGGGGGGTAGCCCTCTCAGAAATGTGCCCGGCCGGGTTTCACGTATGGCATCAGCCGAGACTCGGGCAGGGGAGGAGGGGTGGCGGTTGTCATCTGAGAGTCTCTAGTGGCCTTCAGGGGCGCTGCTCCACAAGTGGCTGGCTGTGAGACCCCGTTTTTCAAGTTGAGTTCTCGAGAAAAGTTGGGAGTTTTGCTTTTGTACCAGCCTCCCTGCTGTGTATTAACCTCCCTGCCCGAGCTGCTGGAGGCCGTCTCAGGGTTGGCAGTGGAGTTCCCCAGGCTTATGGTGCTGGGGGGCTTCAATCTGCCTTCCCTGGGACATGCCTCAGAGGTGACTCGGGAGTTCATGGCTACCATGGCAGCCATGGGCCTGTCTCAGATCATTCGAGACACGACTCGAGACAGCGGCCTCACTCTGGATCACTTTCCTGGATCAGGATGCCCTCCGTACAGTCACTCATGCCCTGGTCATCTCCCACATAGACTATTGCAATGCGTTCTACATGGGGTTACCGTTGAAGAGTAAACTGGTCCAGAATGCAGCTGCGCATTGTGTAACACCTCTGCTGTGCCGGCTGCACTGGGTGCCAGTATGCTTCCGGGTCCAATTCACGGTGTTGGTTATCACCTTTAAAGCCCTACATGGCATGGGACTAGGCTACCTGAGGGACTGTCTCATCCCCGTAACATCGAACCGTGCCACTCAGTCATGCAGAGACGGCATGGTGCGGACCCCGTCGGTAAGGGGGTTTCACTTGGCAGGGTCCAGAAGACGGGCCTTCTCTGTGGCAGCGCCCGCCCTTTGGAACATTCTGCCCCCAGAGGTGAGGCAGGCCCCATCGCTCCCGGCCTTCCGGAAGAACGTAAAGACTGGTTCTGCCGCTTTGCCTGGGATGGGAAGAGTAACAGCTCCTCCTGGGGATGGCTGGTCCCATAGAGCCCTTTTAAAAACAATTTTATTGCCTCTTGGATTTCATCCTTAATTTATTTGTATTTATATGCATATTTATTATATTTTTATTCATTTTTAATTATTGACTCTGTAAACCGCCCAGAGTCCCCTTCCAGGGGAGATGGGGCGGTGATATAAATTGAATTATAAATAAATAAATAAATTGAATTATGAATGAATGAATGAATGAATGAATGAATGAATGAATGTGGAAGGGAAAAAACAGAAAAGACATTGACTAATTTTAATGTTACCCAGAAACCCCTTTTGGATTTTTTGCGTGAAACATAAAAAAATGAAATCATGATATCTGGGTCTAATCATTGGAAGTAACAATGGACGAGAATATTAATGAAAGCTATCTTGTAAACTTAAGAGTAAGAGTTTAATGGAAATTCTTCGGACAGTGCTGGCTCTTCGGCTAACAAATGGAGATAAGCACCGGCCCCTAGAGTCGGACACGACTGCACAAATGTGTGGGGGGAACCTTTACCTTTTTATACTTATATCTGTAGCGAAGAAAGTCAGAAGTCATTCTTTTTCTGTATTTTCTTTCCATTTTTCTTCACTTTTGACTATGTTCTTTTTTCTACTTTGCTTTTTTCATTTCTTGTTAGCTTTTATCTTTTTACCTTAAAATTTTTATAAAGTTTAATTAAAAGAAGATAGAAAGATGGGCGGAAGGCACCATTGTATGGCGGAGTTTTTTCTGTTTGTTTCTTGTTTCTCTGTCTCTTATTTTCTACCTTTGCTTTGCTTTTTATATTTTATTACATTAAAACTTTCTAATTAAAAAAAGGAATGTGTGTCAGACAAAGAGTATGGCAAATTTTTATACTCTTTTGCGTGCACATGTGTGAGATGCAAACAAGAGCTTACAAAATTAACCACGCAGTAATTAACAGGTAGCTAGCTTGGTTTATTATCTTTTGCAAAAGGGTGCACTATCCTGACGCCACAAGATTGGCTGATAGGAAGCACACACCAATACAGAGTCATGCACGGTATATATATACGTTCTTCCCGACGCTGGTTACAATTGACCCGGCCGCATGATGATTAATTGTCATAAATGATTGTTACCCTTTAACCCCTCCCCTAAATCCTTCATTTCCATCTTATATTGTTCCTTTATGTAGCGCATAGTGTGTTATGCATGGTTTCCTGCTTTCCAGTAGAGTTACGCATGTCCTTTTGCCTTTTGAACCCCTGACCCTTAAATTAAGGCCCCCTCACTAGTCTATTTTAGTTACTTCAAGCCGGTCCTACTGGCATGTATCCTGTTTTTCTTTTGGCCATCTGTATTTGTTTATTTTCCCTTATCAATAGGGTGTTATTTATTGCTTCCCGTGACCATGTCTTCGGCTAGCTAGGAATGTTGAACTCTGGATGCAGTCTGGCTCATATAGACAATTAGAATGACTCCAACATGGAGTCACTTTTGTAAAAGAATAACTATACCTAATTACACTTCTGACACATGCATAGTACCACCCTTTTTACAAACCTTGGAAATGTTTCTTTGGAATGTTTATCAGTTTCTTTTACCATATAGAGACAGTCGCCCCCTCTTTCTAAGCCCCCCTTTTGGAGGCCCTGCCCCATATGTGTCACTCTCGCTTTGACCTAACGGAGACTCCTGGGCAAGTGAACTTGCAAACGCTCATGGCATTGGGCCTTTAGCAGATTTAGAATGTCCTCCTTCAGGAACAAAGCTGGCTTGCTGGGAACGCCGGCTTCAAGACCCTGGGCACCCTTCGAAGCAGCCCTGGCCAGCATGAGTGAAGCTGCCCCTCTTGGAGCCTGTGGCTGTTCGGGCTCCGAGGTCCTAAATCCTATTGCGCCCCAGGAAATCAGGAACGAAGTTTTAGGAGGTAGAGAGGTTTTGATCTCCGCCGAGAGCCAAGGCCTCTGAAAGCACAGGACTCTTTTGATCAGCTTTTGATCTGCAAGCTAGTGCCCTCCAAGTGTTGTGCCCAAGCGGCCTGGGAATTCTCAAGGCTGAAAGCTAACTCCTCTGGGAATTGGGAAGGCTGCTCAGAGTAATTCTGCCATCTA
The DNA here is from genome assembly GCA_023362775.1 of Charina bottae. NCBI lineage: Eukaryota > Metazoa > Chordata > Lepidosauria > Squamata > Charinaidae > Charina > Charina bottae. Next base: position 33,654,496 of record JALMGJ010000002.1, on the reverse strand, counting down.
GGGAGATTTAGGCTCCCCAATAATGCAGATAGGAAGACAATACCTCCTTTCTAGATGTGGTTGGGAAGCAATGCCGGTGGACGATTCCAGGTTTTGGGGTGTGTTTGATTATTGCATTAATAGGATGAAGCTGGCAAGCTGGCAATCGATTAGGGATTCGGCACACAGAAACAAGTACTTTTAGGGCCCAGCCCCGAGCTAATCTTCAAAAGCTACCTAGTGTCGAGCTTCACTCTTCAAGCTTCGCTCATTTGTAAAGGTACGTTTTGAGGAGTTATCCTGCACCCCCAAGACATATAACTGGCTGGAACAGTCGTCACTGACCCGTAAGGGAGGTGCACTTTGTTGTTGCCTGTTTGCACACCGTTTTTCCCCAGGATGCTTTCCCTTGGTTTGGTTGTCGCTTCCTGCAAAGAAATTTTCTTGCTCGGTTACCGGACGAGTGGGTTTTTCAGCCTCATGTCGCTAGATGGCGCTCTAGAAATAACCTCCGCGCCTGGAAAGCTGTCAATACAGTAGCAGCGTCTGTGGTTGCTGAAGTCCGATATCCAACGGGAGGGGGAGCGGGGGAGCTGAAACAATAGAGTATTGGATTGCTAGAGAGGATGTCGGAGGAGAGGAGGAGGGCAGAGGAACTTCCTGTTCCGGCTTCCGCCTCCGAGGAGAGTGTCGCGGAGCAGCGGTCTGCAGTCTTCCCGGTGTTGGAGCAGCAGCAGCAGCTGGAAGGTGAGTTGAGGCTAGCTCGGAGGCCGGGAGCAAGTAGGGCTGTTTCGTGTCCTCCGCGGGGTAGAATCAGATAAGCAACTCTGCTGAAAAATGCCAGCTGCTACATATGCCTCCCCTCCCCAAATTTTATTCCACTGGTGCTGCACGCTTCAAAACTGGTGCATGCAATTCTCTCTCCTTCACGTTAGCGTTGACTCCTTGTGATTGTATGGAGATGTTGTTTTCTTGGCAACAATATGGGACTGATCTGCCACTGCTGTCTCCTGGGAACTTTTTTACTTCCAAGTCTAGCCAACAAACTCTCCCATCCATGTTTTAACCAGGTTCAACTCTGCTTAACCCAGCACTTTTTTTTAAAGGACTATTGAGGACCATCTGGGATGTTCAGGTGTATAGGTAGTGCTCGCTTACCACTTGTTTAGTGACCATTCAAAGTCAGGATGGCACTGAAAAGGAGACTTACAACTGGTCCTCAAACTTGTGGCCCTCAAAGCAATTTGGGTGCTGGCAACCAATGCGCATTTACGACGGTGGCAGTGTCTTGCAGTCACATGATTGCTGTTTGCCACCTTCACATCTGGCTTCTGACAAGCCAAATCAGTGGGGAATCCAGCAGGAAGCTGCAAGTCACGGTCATGTGACATTGACTGGAAAGTCAGGCACCCCAAAGTTTGGCGTGGAGCTGATAAAAACTGAAGTTGGGGGAGAGACTAACTTTGCAAAGTGGCTTTTTGCCTACCTGAAAACACGAATCACACAGCAATTCAGGCAAAAGCAAAAGCATTTATTAAGGGGGAGTCAAGTCCTTTTCTAGGGTACAGAGACAAATGATACATACATTTGGTATACGTGATACGTCATAAAGCAAGTAATCAAACAATAAAAGACATTGTGTACATGTGAGAATTGAATAATAGAAAACATTGAATCTAGATAACATTCCACAAGTGGCAAATTTATGGGTAATGTCACTCCCTTTCCCAGCCAGGTTTGTATCATCTTCAAACTTGCAACTGTATTCAAGGATATTCAGAATACGCTGTCTTTTGTTTAGTTGCTGAAAAGGCTAGTTTGTGCACGTAAAAGAAAGGGTTTTGGGTAAAAGGAAAACATGGTTTCTTGAATGTGAAAAGAAGGCATGGATGCCATGCTTAAATGCTAATATCACCTTTTTAAAAAAGCTAATAATGAAGCCTAAAAATTCCAGGTAACAACATTGCACTTAATGACCCAGGTGATGTTTTCTTTTACTGCCAAGTCTATCCAACAAACACAGGATTTCCTAGTGGTCTTCCATTCATGTATCATGGTTGTTTGACACTGTGCTTAACGACCCACGGTGATTCGCTTAATGACCAAAGTCAGAACTGATGTTGTAAGTCAGCGCATTCACGTCACGTCATCATTATTTTTTTATTCATATATCCAATTTATTCCCCACCCATCTCACTCGGAGAGGGACTTAATGACCGAGCTGCTTAGTGACAGAGTTGCCGGTCCCAATTGCAGTCAGAAAGGAGGACTACCTGTATTGTTCGGTGATGTCCCCAGAGTGGTTGTGGACAGTATTTTCTGCTTTTTTTTTTATTTGGAGCTGAGGAGTTGAATGGACAAAACTGGTGCTTTGAATCTTGCAGAGGCTTCGGGCACCATTTCATCTGTTAAAGCCCCCAGCCCTCTAAAAGTAGCCCCAAAAGTTTGACCATACCCACTTCTGGGACATTTTGCAAGCTGAAATACACATGGATTTTCTACATACAGTACATTCATAAGTGTGTATCTCTATTTCTTTCTGTGTGCATATATGTGTATATGTATAATCTATCCCAGGCATTTCCAGATTTCCTTGATGATTACCCTTTATGTGCTAAGAGTCTGTGATTGACCAAAGTCTACAATGAATTTCATGATTTCAACTTGGATCTTGCTAGTCTTCTATGTGTCAAATGAATCATAATGAATGTTAGAGGTTAATCTAGCCTTTTGGCACTTTTCCTTTTCCATTGTAATGTATGCTTTGTGCATGTGTTGTGCAGCCATTTTATAGAAAATAATTAAACTAACACTTTTATGTCAATCTTATAGACAAAAAGGATGCCAATAAGAGCCTTCTTGACAACTGAGAATCACAAGCAGCATTAAAAAGGAAAGCAAATCAAGCCAGCAATCAAATCTTTTCCACTTTCTCCAGAGAACCCTGAAACTCTTCTTCCCCAGCAGGTGACAGACGAGGGAGAGAAAAACAGGAAGAGAGTTCTTCAGCTGGAAAAAAATGATTATGTGGAACTCAAATATTACATGAAAAGGTCAAGGGGGATAATTTCCAAATTCAGAAAAAGAGGGAAGTATCTGGAAGTCAGTGGGGAGGAAGAGGTCACTTGGATAGCCACAGAGGGCAGACAGTAACCAAGCCTCACCCTGTGAGGAAGGAAACAGTAGCTTGAATCAAAGCACCACCAAACAAGGGATCAGAAATAGTTTTGATCTAGAGAATCCAAGAATATCAGTGGTGGAAAAGGCCCACAGAGGTGGATATTGTGGGGAAAGGACAGATTACAGATCACAGCTGATTATGCATGAGAGGACCCACACCGGCAAGAAGCCCTACCAGTGTTCTCGGTGCGGCAAAAGCTTTAGGAAGCACGCCACCCTGGTGAATCACAAGAAGACTCACGCCAGGGAGAAACTGTATGAGTGTCCATGTTGTGGGAAAAGTTTCAGCCGGAATTCCATGCTTGTGATACACCAGAGGACTCACACAGGAGAGAAACCGTACGAGTGTCCGGATTGTGGGAAAGGTTTCAGTCAGAATTTCGAACTGGTGATACACCAGAGGACTCACACCGGGGAGAAACCATATGAGTGTCCAGTTTGTGGGAAAACTTTCAGTTGCAAGTCCAACCTGGTGGTACACCAGAGGATTCACACAGGAGAGAAACCATATGAGTGTCTGGATTGTGGTAAAAGTTTCATTCGGAATTCCAGCCTGGTAATACACCACAGGACTCACACAGGAGAGAAACCGTATAAGTGTCCAGATTGTGGGAAAAGTTTCACTTGGGATTCCAGCCTGGTTGTACACCAGAGGACTCACACAGGAAAGAAACAGTATAAGTGTCTGGATTGTGAGAAAAGTTTCAGTGAGAATTCCCACCTGATGATACACCAGAGGACTCACACAGGAGAGAAACCGTATGAGTGTCCGGATTGTGGGAAAAGTTTCAGTCGGAATTCCGACCTGGTGAGACACCAGAGGACTCATACAGGAGAGAAACCGTATGAGTGTCCGGATTGTGGGAAAAGTTTCAGTCGGAAATCTGACCAGGTGATACACCAGAGGACTCATACAGGAGAGAAACCGTATGAGTGTCCGGATTGTGGGAAAAGTTTCAGTCAGAATTCCAACTTTGTGATGCACAAGAGGACTCACACAGGAGAAAAACCCTATCACTGTCCGGATTGTGGGAAAAGGTTTAGTAAGAATTCCAACCTTGTTATACACCAGAGGACTCACACGGGAGAGAAACCATATGAGTGTCCGGATTGTAGGAAACGTTTCAGTCAAAATTCCAGCCTGGTGATACACCAGAATGCTCAGAAAGGAGTAAAACCGTATGAGTGCCCAGATTGTGGGAAAAGTTTCAGTTGCAAGTCCAAACTGGTGATACACCAGAGTATTCACACAGGAGAGAAACCGTATGAGTGTCTGGATTGTGGGAAAAGTTTCAGTCGGAATTCCTGTCTGGTTATACACCAGAGGATTCACACAGGAGAGAAACCCTATAAATGTTCAGATTGTGGGAAAATTTTCAGTTGGGGTTCCAGCCTGTTGATACACCAGAGGACTCACACAGGAGAGAAACCGTATGAGTGTCCGGATTGTGGGAAAAGTTTCATTCAGCTTTCTAGCCTGGTGATACACCAGAGGACTCACACAGGAGAGAAACCCTATGAGTGTCCAGATTGTGGGAGAAGTTTCAGTACTAGGTCTATCCTTATAAATCATTTAGGTTTACACACGGGGGAGAAACCATTCAAATGCCCAGACTGCGGACAGTGCTTTACGCAAAATGCCTCCTTTATCACACACAAGAAAATCCACATGAGACAGAAGATGATGTGTGTAGAGAAGGCTTGAATTTTATTTCGGATCTCCCATTGAAAGTCCTGCTGAGAAATTAAGTTTTTAATTTCTGGCCTAATTCTTTTTAGTCAAACATTAGATATGAGGGCGGAGGGGAAAAGTGGAAAGTGTTAGTTTGATGAAGCCTGACTACACGGATCTGGCTATCAGCAGAACCTCCTTGATATTTACTTGTGCAGAATTAGTATTTTCTTTCTTTTTTTGTTCCTTAGAGACTTTATTAAAGTTTCAAAATACAGTCAGAATACAAAGTGTAGAAAAGCTTGAGAAAACTAAAGAAGGACAAAGTAAAAATGCAGAAATATTTAGAAGGAACTACAAAGAAAGTGAGTTCTGACCTTCTTCACAGATATGAATACAAATATATAATACCTTAGTCTCTTGCTCTTAACTAAACCTTAATAAACATTATTTCTATAAAAAATAACAATTTAATCGTCAAAACCGAAAATCAAAACTTATTTTTTATCAGGTAATCCAGAAGTGGTTTCCACGTAGAAACAAATGCAGACAGAGTATTTTCTCTTATCAATGCTGTCAATTTTGCCATCTCTGCCAATTCTAATAATTTCACCATTAATCCTTTCATTGTGTGAATTTGTTTATCTTTCCATCTTTGCGCATGCAAAAGTCTTGCAAGACGTTTGTATGCAGAAAGAATTGCAAGAGTATTTTCAAGAAAATAGTATTCCACGTTTTGCTGCGGGCTTTGGAGATGGAGAATGGTTGCAGAAACTAGCATTCTTAGCGGACGTCTTTCATCACATGAACCAGCTGAAGAAGTCTCTGCAAGGCACTGGAGAAAATGCTTTGACGTCAAGTCACAAGATTCTTGGATTTAAAATAGAACTGAATGTTTGGGAAAATCATGTTGCCAAAGGAAATATTGAAATGTTTCCACTGGGGACATGATATGGATCCCGCCTGGCACTAATGTGCCCCTAAATCATTCGTGCCAGTTTTAATGGGCAGGTGTGAGTGCTGTTCCTTCTGTGGGCAACACGGCAACTTCCACACGCTCCAAAAAGAGTGGTTTAAAAAATTTGAACAATGAGGTCCCTGAAAACAGCCCTGTGGGAGGGAAACTGGATACCTGAAGGAGCCTGTCCTGAGGGAGAGTATGGCTGGCTGGTAGGAATCTTGGGTGGCACCATTCAAGTTCCATCAAAACGTTACCTTCATTCAACAACAATTTGCTTTAGGCCCACTGTATGATTTGTCAGATTTGTGTAGGGCTTGGCATTGTCTAGCTGTAAGGTTGACAAAGAAAGGCAGTTTGGCGTAATGGTTAAGACACCAGGCTAGAAGCTGGGAGACCCTGTGTTCCAGTCCTGCCTCAGGCACAAAGCCAACTGGGTGACCTTGGGCCGGTCCGTCCCTTTCAGCTCTTGGAAGAAGCAGGCGAGGGCAAACCACTTGCCAAGAAAACCGCAGGGACATGTCCTGGCAGTCGCAGGAGTCAACACTGACTCGAAGGCAACACAAACACACAGGTTGACAACAATTGTTTTCATCTCCATAAGGCACAAAGAGGGATGAACTATGAGAGGACCATATTTAAGGGTGCTGCCAAGGCAGGATTTGAAGTGGGGACTTGATTGATGATTGTGTCTATATCCGTCATCTCCCACCCGTATTAGCTCATTTTTATTTTTGTAGCAATGCCAGGTACTTGTCTCCAACTTGTAAAAGGATGCGGGAGAATCCAGGAAGATGTAGCCACCTAGCAAAACTCACCAAGCAGGTAACAGAAAGACACTGACTATTTCCAGTAAGACTTTGTCAGAATTCTTGGATTTCTCCTGTTACCTTAATGTAATATCAGGAAAGCTGCTGATCCAAGAAGGGATCTCAGAAAGGGGTAAAGAAACACAAGGGGGTTTTAACACTTTGTAGTTATTAACTGATCAGGTATTTCTAATCTGCCTCAGAATTACCTGTCTCTACATTACCATTCTGTCTTCCCCTTCCATTGTCCACCCTACATCTCAATTTAAATCCTACATTAGTTTAGCCACTCTGTGAAGTGAGGTGACCATATCGCTTAGTGACAGCAATCTCAGCAGTCCCCATTGCCGTTGTTAAATGAGGACCTCCTTGCAACTTCCTGCCGGCTTCCAACAAGCAAAGTCAATGGGCAACCCAGCAGGAAGGTGCAAGTTGCGGTCATGTGATGTCATGCTTAACAACTGCGGGTGACATCACACTTAACGGCCTCAACTGGAACTGACGTCATAAGTCAGTGCAGTCGTGTGACGTTTCGCTTTAGAACTGTCGCTTACCGATGGAGTTGCCGGTTCCCATTGTGGTTGATAACTGAGGACTACCTGCATTGCATTTGAGATATAGTACTGCCTGCAGGTTATTAAAGAACTTCCTGTAGTAAACTGTTCTATTAGTAAAGGGGGTGTAATGGCCTTTGCTAGTAGGTAGTAACCTCTCCAAGGTAGTAAGAATTGTTGCATTGCCCCTGCGTGGGTGCTCTTACTGTCGATGTAAGGACTGCTCCCAACGATGTCTATCAAATTCTCCTTTCTCAAGAAAGCTCCGAAACGCAGGCTTCTTTAAAAGTAAAGAGGTTTATTGAAGTACATAGGTGCAGGAACAAAGACGTGAATGAATTGGCATGGCATGGTATGTTACATTTAAACATTTCTCCCCCCATTGTCCTTTTGAAGTTGATGTGTGAAGTACTTGGCTCCAGCTTCACTAGACAGTCCTTCCTGGGCTGATACGTTCCGTTTCACAGCTCGTTACGTTGGCTTCGGCTGCTTCTCAGTTGCGAGTCTATTTCCGCATGTTGGTTAGCACGTACTTGTATGAATGGCAGAGGTCTGCCGAACTCTGACATGCCGCCTGTCCAAGAAAATCCCCCCTCCCCTTGGAATGTATATACATTTTTACACTTGGTACCTTCTGGGTCAGATCAATAATTGTACAGTAAATCGTTTAATTGGTTAACGTGGTTTGTCCGGGAATTCTTTGTGAAAGTTTCTGATCATCTCTGGGGCTTGCATGTGTTTTTGAGCAACCCACTCTCTGTCCCCGATCGGGAGGTGTTGCCATTTCACTAAGTACTGCAGCTGTCCTTTATGTCGTCTACTGTCTAGAATTTTGTCAATTTCAAAATGTGGTTCCCCATTGACTAGTGTGGGAGTTGGCTCGGCCACTTCGGGGTGCCAGTCAGATGGTTTATAACGTTTTAGTAAGCTGATGTGGAAAACTGGGTGGACACGTTTCAATGCTTTGGGGAGTTGCAGTTTAACCGTCACTGGGTTGATTACAGTTACAATAGTGAACGGTCCAATGAATTTGGGTGCGAGTTTTTTAGATGGCTGTGTGGAGCGCAAGTTCTTTGTGGAGAGATACACTTTATCTCCCACTCTGAGTTCCCATTCCGCCGCTCTTTTCCTGTCAGCGTATTTTTTGTAATTTGCTTTTGCGTCCTCGAGGGTTTTCATCATCACCGGCCAATTACTCTTTATTTTAGCGATCCACTCGTCTGCCTGTAAAGGGGTGGACCCTTCCATTACTTGGGTCAGCGCGAGTTCGGGGATAGTGACAAAGTCCTGCCCCGTTGCGATTTGGTACGGTGAGAAACCCGTGCTTTGATGGATGGAGTTATTGTATGCTACTTCAGCGAAAGGTAATAACTCCACCCAATCATTCTGTTGATAGCTAATGTAGCATCTTAGGTACTGTTCTAGTATGGAGTTAATGCGTTCAGACGATCCGTCAGTACACGCGTGGAACGCAGAGCTTAACCCCTGGCTAGAACCAATCAATTTTAAAAATGCCCGCCAGAATTTGCACGTAAAGGTACTTCCGCGGTCGCTTATTATGCGTTCGGGCGTACCGTGGGCTCTGTAGATGTGTTGAATGAACAATTTAGCCAATTTGTGTGCGTTCGGAATCCCATTGCATGCAATGAAATGTGCTTGCTTGGAAAATAGGTCAGTGACCACCCAGATTGCCGTTTTCTTGCTGCTCGTGGGTAAGTCCACGATAAAATCCATGGCGATTTGTTTCCATGGTTGTGTAGGGTTGGCCACCGGTTGCAGTAGCCCTGTGGGTTTCCCCATCACCCGCTTTGCTGTGGCGCATACTGGGCAAGAGGCTACATATTCCTTTACGTCCTTGCGCAGGGTTGGCCACCAAAACTTATTCCTGATCAAATGTAGTGTTTTTAACAAACCCGAAGTGGCCAGCCGTTTTGTGGTCGTGTGTTTTCTCTAATGCCCCCTTCTTAAGTCCTTTGGGGACGTACACCTTTCCTTCCTTCCACCACAGCCCGTTGCTTTCAGTGAGCGTATGTCTGTTCTCCCTCCACCAGTCGTCAGACAGTGTTTCTGTTCGTAGCTTAGCTTCAAAAGGGTTTTCCTCTGTTGCCTTGGCTTTGCTGCGAGTGAGAGCTAGATTCCCTTCTAACCTGTTCGTTTCCCCCCCCCCCCGTTCTGCTGGCTCACCTGCCTGTGGCGATGTGTGTGCGAGCGTGGGGGTGAGTGTGTTTGCTGTACCGTCTAGCCTGGTCGCCTGGCAGCCCTGTTCCGAGGGTTCGCCTGGTTGTTGAGGTGTGTGTGCTTGCTTAGGGAATAGTGTTTCTACCAGCCCCTCGACTTTACCATCGTGTTGGGGTAGTCGTGACAACGCATCTGCTAGGAGGTTCTTTCCCCCCGGAAAGTATTGCAGGGTGAAGTTAAATTTGCTGAAAAATTCAGCCCACCGCAATTGCTTGTGATTCAGTTTCCTGGGGGATTTGAGTGCCTCTAGGTTTTTGTGGTCCGTCCAGACCTGGAAAGGGATGGTCGCCCCCTCCAAGAGATGGCGCCATGTGTCTAGTGCGTGTTTGACAGCGAACGCTTCCTTCTCCCAAACATGCCATCTTTTTTGCGTTTCGCTGAATTTTTTGGAAATGTAAGCTCACGGTCTCAATTTCTTTGCCTCATCGAATTGAAGCAGTATTGACCCAATGGCATTGTGGGAAGCATCCGTGTGAATTATGAATTGCTTCTCCACTTCCGGGTGTTTGAGGATGGGTTCCTCTGTGAATAGAGCCTTGAGTTTGTCGAATGCCTCCTGGCATTCCGTGGTCCAAATTAGTCTAGTACTGGGTGATTTCCCCTTGGCCCCCTTTCCTTTTGTTTTCAATAGGTCCGTCAAGGGTAGTGCAATCTGGGCGAACCCGTGAATAAATTGGCGATAGAACCCCGCAAAACCCAAAAAGGCTTGGAGTTGTCTGCGGGTTCGGGGGGGTTCCCACTCTAACACTGCTTTTACTTTCCCCGGGTCCATTTCAATGCCTCTGTGAGATATCCTATAGCCTAGGAAGTCTAAGCTGTCCTTGTGGAATTCACACTTTTCCAATTTGACATATAGTTTAGCCTCAAGCAATTTCTCTAACACTCTCTTAACTAGTTGTGTGTGTTCCTCCAGGTTATCAGAAAAAATCAAGATGTCGTCTAAATACACAATTACCCCTTGGTAGAGAAACTCATATAAAACCTCATTAATTAGTCGCATGAATATGCCCGGTCCTCCCGCAATCCCAAACGGGAGAACCCGATACTGATATTGACCCAATGGGCAGTTAAATGCCGTTTTCCATTCGTCCCCTTCCCGTATGCGTACTCGATAGTATGCCTCTCGCACATCTAGCTTGGTAAAAATTTTGCCTTTTGCCAATTGCGCTAGCATGTCTTTGAGGAGTGGGAGAGGGTACTGGTTGGTCACTGAAATAGCATTTAACCCCCTGTAGTCTGTGCAAAGCCGTAAGGACCCATCCTTCTTTTTCCGGAAAAGTACAGGGGCAGCTAAAGGTGAGTTTGAGGGTTCAATAAAACCCCTTGCCAAATTTTTATCGATGAATTTACGTAGCTCACCTAATTCTTTCTGGGTCATCGCATACATTTTGGGTTTTGGGAAGGGGGCCCCAGGGATCAAATCAACCGTTGCGTCTGAAGCCCTGTGGGGGGGTTCCTGTTCGCATACTTTTTGCCCAAACACCTCACCCACGGAGGTGTAGACCTCCGGGATTGTGTCTGGGAGCGTCTCCCCCTCCTCGTCTTGATCCTCCTCCCATTGTTCCATCCCCTCGTGTACCGTGCCAGCCGCCCCCCATTCCAATTCACTTACTCCATTTGTTTCTTCAACCGCTTTGTAAAGCCCATCAAAGAACTCAATTTCCCCAGACGCCCAGTCCACTCTAGGGTTTCTTTTCCTGAGCCATTTGAGTCCTAACACGATATGTCGCGCAGCAATGGGTGCGACTATGAAGCGTAATGTCTCTACATGAGTCCCCACAGACATTTGTATGTCTTCAGTGGTGAATTCGATTGGGCCCCCCTTCATTTCGGACCCATCCAATTGGCAGAACGTGATGGGTGTCTGCATTTTAACCAACCTGAGTTTCAGTTTGGTTGCTATTTTTGGGTGTATCAAACATCTGGAACACCCAGAGTCCAGCATGGCCACCCCCCACAATTGTCCCGTCCCATCCAAAGTTTGCAACTGTACCTTAACGTTCATCGTGGGGCATTTTGGGACACCTGCCCCCCCGTTGCGCCCAATGGTGAAGGCCTGTCCTGCGGCGCACTTTAGCACAGGCCGTTGTAGTTTTCCGCCGGCTCGAAGTCATCATTTGAGGTGTCGGACTCGCTGCTCCCCTGTTCCCAGTCCCGTCTCCCCACGGTTGCTGCCACCGCTCCTTTGTACTTCACCGTTGCAGTCTTGCTTTCTTTGGTGTCAGGTGCCTTTTTCAATGGGATTTTCTCTTTGGCGTTCGTCTTGGTTTGTGGGCAATTGCTTATCCGGTGACCCTCTTTGCCGCAACGAAAGCATAGCCCATCTTTTGTACGGCGTTCTTTCTCCTCCTCCCAATTCCGTTGCTTGGTGAATTTGCGGGGTTGAGTGAAAGAGGTCCCAGGTTTCTTGCGCATGGAGTTGAAACTTTTTATGTTCTGGAGCTGCATTGTGCTGTTTTCCACTTTCCCAGCCAGTTGAATCCATCCTTCTAACGTCCCCGGGTCATCTCTCGTTATGGCTAGTTCTATAATTTCCTGTCGTAATCCGTATTGAAAGTGCTGGACTTTGAAGGATTCAGGCCAGTCAGGTAATTTCGATAGGAGTTTCTTGAAGTCCATAGCGTACTCCGCTACTGTTCTGTTGCCTTGTCTTAAATTTTGAATTCGAGTCTTCGCTGAGATTTTAGATAGCGTATCTTCAAATCTCTGTCTGAGTGCGTACATAAACTTCTGAAAGTTCCTCAGCTCGCTGGCTCCGCAGACGTGGAGACTCACTAGCCAGTCACCCGCCTCTCCCCTTAGAAAACTGGAGACATAACGCACCTTGCTCACCTCCGTTTGGAAGGTATGCTCGAATTCCTCCATAAACCCCTGAACGTGTGTTAGGAAACATGCTAATTTCCCTGGGTCCCCATCGAATTTCATTTTTAGTTCGTTAACCCCGCTTGGGGCATGGGCTCTCAAAGAGGTTCTGCGATGATCGTAGTCTGGGGTTACAGGAGTTCGGCTGTATGGAAGCTGCCCATAGAATAGTGTTTCTTCCTCCCTCTCCTCGTTTTCCCCACTTGACTCTACGATTTCTTCCTCTTCGTCGGAGCCTGTTGGGCTCCTTTCTGCCTCCCTAGGTCCCTCTAGGGCTCTTAACAACTGTTCAATGCCCCCCCCCATGGAGTCCAATTTTTTGTTCATCGTCCCTACCTCTAGGCTCAGGTGTGCCATCTGGTTCTCCAGGGCTTCGATTCGATGGGTCTGGGTGACCCTTTTCTTGGCTTTCCCTCCTTTTCCTTTCAGCCCTTCCCCGACTGTGATAGACCATCCCGCCGGGGTAGGCTTGGGATTCCTGAGGGCCATGAGGTTTACCTCCTTCTTCTGTGATTTCTTATTTTCTCGCTGTTCAGTAGTCTCTGTAGGGGACGACTCCGCTCGCTGGGTTGCCTCCAACGCCCGGACAGCTGCCGCGCTGGTTCCGGCTACCTCGAGAGTCTCCGCTGCTGCTACTGACTCCATTCTGCTCCGTGGGTGGAAAAAAAATTTTTTTTTTTTTTTTCCGGTGGTGTGACCGCTTTCAACTGGGGAGCTCACCGAATTTTGCCGGGATATTCCTCAGGATACGTGGTCAGGATTGATTCACGTCTTTATGTAAGGACTGCTCCCAACGATGTCTATCAAATTCTCCTTTCTCAAGAAAGCTCCGAAACGCAGGCTTCTTTAAAAGTAAAGAGGTTTATTGAAGTACATAGGTGCAGGAACAAAGACGTGAATGAATTGGCATGGCATGGTATGTTACATTTAAACATTTCTCCCCCCATTGTCCTTTTGAAGTTGATGTGTGAAGTACTTGGCTCCAGCTTCACTAGACAGTCCTTCCTGGGCTGATACGTTCCGTTTCACAGCTCGTTACGTTGGCTTCGGCTGCTTCTCAGTTGCGAGTCTATTTCCGCATGTTGGTTAGCACGTACTTGTATGAATGGCAGAGGTCTGCCGAACTCTGACAGTCGAGTAATGTTTCTCAAGGTACCCTAGTTCATGAGAACCATTAGTTACATCCCAATAGGCTATAATGTCCCCCAAACTGGACAGGTGGTGTGTTCTCATCTCCATGTTTGAAATGTTTCAATTCATTTGCTTTGTATTTGTTTCTCCTCCGGATTTCTTTACCTTTGTGTGACTTCTTATCTGGAACAATTTTGATTCATACATAATGCTTTCTTTTCATTCACTACTAACATTATTGTGAAAAAGAGAGAGAAGGATCAACCCTACTAGCTCATTGTTGTTGTTCAGTTGTTAAGTCGTGTACGACTCTTCGTGACCCCATGGACCATAGCACGCCAGGCCTTCCTGTCCTCCACTGCCTCCCGGAGTTTACTGAAATTCATGTTCATTACATCGGTGATGCTATCTAACCATCTTATCCTCTGCCGTCCCCTTCTCCTTTTGCCTTCAGTCTTTCCCAGCATCAGGGTCTTTTCGCATTAGGTGGCCAAAGTATTTGAGCTTTAGCTTCAGTATCTGTCATTCCAAAGAGCAGTCAGGTTTGATTTCCTTTAGGATTGACTGATTTGACCTCCTTGCAGTCCAAGGGACTCTTAAGAGTCCTCTCCAGCACCACAGTTCGAAAGGATCAATTTTATTTCTTGAGGTCATTTACAAGAGATTGGGAGAGGGTTTTTTGTGGTGATTAGGGGGTGTGGTTCTGTTGTGTGTGGGATTAGCACATCTATTGTGTGAGTTGTTTGTATGTATATTTCTGTGGTTGAGTAGAGTTCATTGACCTTTTGCAAACTGTATTTTTCAGGACTGGCAGCCAGGTTTTGCTGATCTTTAGGCTTTCTTTTTATTGAAACTCTGTTGGTGTTTATGTATTTCAACGGCTTCTCTCTATAGTCTAACATGGTGGCTGTTGGTGTTGTCCAGTATTTCTGTGTTTCCAAATAATATTTGGTGACCAGTTTGTTTGAGAGCATGTTGAGCTATTGCAGATTTTTCAGGTTGCTGTAGTCTGTAGTGTATTTCGTGTTCTTTTATCGTGGATAAAAATCTGGATAAAAATCCTGGATAAAATCTCTTCTAAATGACCTCTCAGCAGCTATAAACACCAGCAGGAACACACACCCTCCACTTGGGCACAGAGAGAATCTTCTAGCTGTGCTCCTGTCCTCTGAAGATGCCAGCCACAGCTACTGGCGAAATGTTAGGAAGCAAAACTGCCAGAACACGGCCACAGAGCCCGGAACACCCACAACAACCATGAGATCATTCTATCGTTTTTGAGGTTGTACCCCAGTACTGCCTTTCCCACTCTTTTATTGACTATGAGGGCTACTCCATTTCTTCTAAGGGATTCTTGCCCACAGTAGTATATATAATGGTCACCTGAATTTAATTCGCCATTCCTGTCCATTTGAGTTTGCTGATTCCCAAGATGTTGATGTTCAATCTTGTCATCTCATGTTTGACCACATCCAGCTTACCTTGATTCATAGATCTTACATTCCAGGTTCCTATGCAGTATTGTTCTTTACAGCATCAGACTTTCCTTCCACTTCCAGACACATCCACAACTGAGTGTCCTTTCAGCTTTGGCCCAGCTGCTTCACTCTTTCTTGAGCTACTCGGAATTGCCCTCCGCTCTTCCCCAGTAGCATATTGGACACCTTCCGACCTGAGGCTCATCTTCCGGCGTCATATCTTTTAGCCTTTTGATACTGTCTATGGGATTTTCTTGGCAAGGATACTGGAGTGGGTTGCCATTTCCTCCTCCAGTGGACCACGTTTTGTCAGAATTCTCTGTCGTGACCTGTCCGTCTTGACCTGACTTCATTGAGTTATTACAATAATTATACAATAATTAACAATGAAATGTATTGTACAATGAAATGTATTTTTAGGGTCCCTCCAAAGTGAATGAGTAGCTCCTCCCGCGTGTGAGAGACGAGGGAGAGAGCCTGGGTGTGAATGGTGTTTGATAGAGCACTCACCCTCTGAGTGAGAGACGGGGTGAGGGGTAGTGAGTGTCATGCCCCTCTGCTGTCCAGTGAGAGAGGCTGAGTGGGGGTAAGCATGTAGGTGATGGTTGGCCCTACCAGCGCTGAGAGCGAGAGCTGCTGCGCTGGTGGTCCACCATCTTTGTGTGGTTGTGTGTAGAGTGGGATGAGAGGATGGAGGGATCCCTATTGCAAACCAGGGATTTTAAAGGTCCAGGATTGGGGGCGAATGGGCTAGGAAACCCTGGGGGATATAGGGCGGGGCATCTTATCGATGTGGAGACGGGCAGGGGATGTTATGCCGGAAGCCGAAGGGTGAGTCAGTGTCGAGGAAGACGCCCCAGATGTTTATTATCTGTGGCGTGTTCTGACCCTCCAGACTTGAACCTAGGCCCTGGACAGCAGACTCATGGGGGTCCTGACCTCCGGCTGCTGCTGCTTAATGCCAGGTCAGTTAACAACAAGGCCCCCCTCATAAGTGATTTGATCACGGAAGAGGGGGCTGACCTGGCATGTATTACCGAAACCTGGCTGGGCCCGGAGGGAGGAGTGGCTTTCTCAGAGATGTGCCCGGCTGGGTTTCGGGTGTGGCACCAGCCGAGATGTCAGGGCAGGGGAGGAGGGGTGGCAGTTGTCACCCGAGAGTCTCTTGTGGCCTTCAGGGGCACTGTTCCACAAGTAGCCGGTTGTGATACCTTTTTTTCAAATTGGGTGCCCGAGAGCAGTTGGGAGTGTTGCTGCTGTACCAGCCTCCCTGCTGCGTAGCAACCTCCCTGCCTGAGCTGCAGGAGGCCATCTTGGGGTTGGCGGTGGAATTCTCCAGACTTATGATTCTGGGGGATTTCAATCTGCCGTCCCTGGGACGTGCCTCGGAGGTGGCTCGGGAATTCATGGCCGCCATGGCGACCATGGGCCTGACTCAGATTATTCGGGACCCGACTAGAGACAGTGGTCTCACACCAGATTTAGTTTTCTTGTCAGAGCAGTGGCAATGTGCTCTGAGGGGAGAGTTACATCTTTCCCCTTTGTCATGGTCAGATCACGCCCTGGTGGCCTTGAGGTTCTCTTATGCCGCCCCACTCCGCAGGGAGGCAGGACCTATTCGATCAGTCCACCCCCGGCGACTGATGGACCCAATTTGGTTTCAGAGGGAGCTGGGGGTTGTTCCCGGAGAACTGCTGCGTGGTCTAGCGGAGGTCCTAGCTGCCACCTGGAATAGGGAGGCGGCTGGGGCCTTGGACAGGATCGCGCCTGTGCGGCCTCTCTCGTCCTATCGAACCCGACACTCCCCGTGGTTCACGGAGGAGTTGTGGGTCCTGAAGAGGATTAAGAGATGCTTAGAGCACTGCTGGAGGAAGACAAAGACTGAACCCGACCGAACACAAGCTAGAGCCGCGGTTAAGGCCTACCTTGTGGCGGTAAGAGCGGCGAAATGCCAATATTTCTCTGCTCTTATTGCATCCGCAGAATGCTGCCCAGCGGCCCTGTTCAGGATCACCTGATCCCTTTTGGGGAAGGGTGATTCAGAAAATCACCTGCAGGGACGTGCTGAGGAGTTTTCCAGGCATCTGCAGGAGAAAATCGCTCGGATTCGCTCTAAGTTAGACTCTAAGCGTGAAACATGGTCTGGGGAGATCCCTGAGGAACGTCCTTACCCTGTTATCTGGGAACAGTTTGATCCTGTTCCACCCGAGGAAGTGGATAGGATCCTCCAGACTGTAAATGCCACCACGTGCGAATTAGATCCATGTCCCTCCTGGCTGGTTCAATCGGCTCGGGAGGTGACGTGTGGCTGGGTCCAGTCGATGGTAAATGCATCCTTGCAGGAGGGGGTGTTTCCGACGGCCTTTAAAGAGGCGTTGGTGCGCCCCCTCCTCAAGAAACCATCGCTGGACCCTGTTGTACTGGACAATTTTCGTCCAGTCTCCCACCTCCCCTTTATGGGGAAGGTGGTTGAGAAAGTGGTGGCGTTGCAGCTCCAGAGGATTCTTGATGAAACGGATTATCTAGACCCCTTCCAGTCAAGTTTCAGGCCAGGATATGGGACGGAAACAGCATTGGTTGCACTTATGGATGATCTCTGGCGGGAGCGGGATGGAGGCAGTGCATCCATCCTGGCTCTCCTTCACCTCTCAGCGGCTTTCGATACCATTGACCATGGTATCCTTTTGGGACGCCTGAGAGAGTTGGGGGTGGGCAGCGTGGTTTTGCGCTGGTTCGCCTCCTTCCTCCAGGGCCGGTCCCAATCGGTGTTGATAGGGGAGTAGAGATCGGGTCCACGGCCCCTCCTTTGTGGGGTGCCGCAGGGCCCAGTGCTCTCCCCTCTCCTATTTAACATCTACATGAAACCACTGGGCGAGATCATCCGTCTCCACGGCATGAGATATCATCAATATGCTGATGATACACAGTTATACATCTCCATCCCGGGTGCGTAATTTGGGGATCCTCTTGGACTCACGACTCCTGCTCAAAGAGCAGGTGGCAGTCGTGGCCAGAAGGGCCTTTGCACAACTTCGTGTTGTGCGCCAATTAGGCCCTTTCCTGGAACGAGAGGCCCTTCGAACAGTCACGCATGCCCTGGTCATCTCCCAGATAGACTATTGTAATGCGCTCTACATAGGGCTACCCTTGAAAAGCGTCCGAAAGCTTCAGCTGGTTCAAAATGCGGCCGCGCAGGCCATCTTAGGTGCCTCAAGAGCGGCACATATAACACCTTTGCTCTGTGAGCTGCATTGGGTCCCAGTTTGCTTCCGGATTCAATTCAAGGTGTTGGTTATTACCTTTAAAGCCCTACATGGCTTGGGACCAGGTTACCTGAAGGACCGGTTCATCCCCATTCAATCAAACCGTCTCACCCGGTCCTGCAGAGAGGGCACGCTATGAACCCCGTCTGCAAAAGAGTTCCATCTGACGGGGTCTAGGAGACGTGCCTTCTCTGCAGTATCCCCCGCCCTTTGGAATATTCTGCCCCCTGAAATAAGATCAGCCCCCTCTCTCCTGGAGTTCCGAAAAAACTGAAAGACCTGGTTATGTCATCATGCTTGGGGAGGGGAGGGGAATAGCCAGGCTTGGGGTTGGTTGGTCCACTAGAGCTGCTCTGATCAGCCTTACCGACCAGGGAAATGAGATCTACCACTCTTGGATCAAGTTGCATAGTGTGTGTGTGTGTCTGTGTGTGTGTGTGTGTGTGTGTGTGTATGTGTATTTATATTTATATTTATATTTATTTATTTTATTGTGGGCGGGATATAAATGTAATAATACATACATACATACATACATACATACATACATACATAAAATAATCAATTGCCCCATCTTGAAGTAGGATCAGCAGGTTGGTGGCAGCCTTTCCAGATGGGAATTGTTGACAGAAACCCATTTTAAAAGCCTTTCCATGGGGACAGGTAAATATGAACCTTAGGTTAGATACTTTACAGCTGAGGCAAAGATAATATTTATTGTCCTTTGCTTTCATTAGCTGAGGTTAGACTTAGTTAAATTTAGCCTGATTGCTTTTCAAATACTATTTCTTCAGTTACTATGTTTAAAGTACTTTCTATATCAGAGCTTTCCAAACTCTGGGTTGGGACAGGTTAGTGTGTCGGCTGCAGTGTCTGAGTGTGTCGTGGCTGCTGCTGCCTCCGAACCCTGCCAGGATTCAGCACAGGTCCTAGTGCCCGCCTTGTCTCTTGCTGCCTCCAAACCTGCTGTGATTCCGCGCAGGTCCTAGTGCCTGCCTTGTGTCCTGCTGTAAGAGTGTGTCACGAAATGATGCCTTGCTGTAAGAGTGTGTCGTGAAATGATCCATGTCTAAAAAGTGTGTCACCAACATGAAAAGTTTGGAAAGCTCTGTTCTATATAATAGACCTTATGTTGTTCTTTTTTCCTTTTTCTTGTTTTGGTGCCTTCAAGTCAGTCTTGACTGCTGGCAACTGCCTGGACAAGTCCCTGCAGTTTTCTTGGCAAGGTCTTTGCAAGTGGTTTGCCATTGCCTCTTTCTTCCTAGGGCTGAGAGAGAGGGACTGGCCCCCAGGCCCCCAGCAGGACTAGAACTATACTGGTAGTCCTCACTTAACAACCATTCATTTAGTGATGTTTCAGACTTACAATGGTGTTGAAAAAAACCCGACTTACAACCAGTCCTCACATTTATGACCATCGCAGCATCCCCACGGTCACATTATCATGATTTGGGTGCTTGGCAACTGGCTCACATTTATGACCGTTGCACCGTCCCATGGCCATGTGATAATCATTTTTGACTTTCCCGGCCGGCTTCTGGCAAGTGAAATCAATGGGGAACCACGTGATTTGCTTAACAAGCATGTGGTTCGCTTAACACCTGCGGTGATTTGCTTAATGGACACTGCAAAACAGGTTGTAAAATCGGGTCGGATTCACTTAATGACTGCTTCGCCTAGCAACCAAAATTCCGGTCTCAATTGTGGTAGTTAAACAAAGACTACCTATTTAGAAGGGGCGTGGTGGCTCAGCGGGTAAGACGCCAGGCTTGTCGATCGGAAGATCGCAAGTTCGGAGGTTCGAATCCCTAGCCCTGCGTGCAGAGTGAGCTCCCGCACTAGCTCTAGCTCTTGCCAACCTAGCAATTCGAAAGCATGCAAATGCAAGTAGATTAATAGGTACCACTTCGGTGGGATGGTAACAGCGTTCCGTGCGCGTCATGCGGCCACATGCGTCTTCGGACAACGCTGGCTCTTCGGCTAACAAACGGAGATGAGCATCGGCCCCTAGAGTCGGACACGACTGCACAAATGTGCGGGGGGAACCTTTACCTTTTTTACCTGTTTATAGAACTATACAGAATATATAGTTTGATTTGGGGGGTAGCTTAGCACATTGGGTGATGCAAGCTTATTTCATTAGTCGGTGATGCAGTGTACTGTTCAATTCAGTAACCAGAAGTATACAGAATATAGTTCTATTATAAAGCATACTCCCAAACTATATGTTGCATAGTCTGTATATTGTTAGTATCACTTGTTTTTTTATTTTTTTTATCCCGCCTTTATTATTTTTATAAATAACTCAGAGTGGGGAACATACCTAATACTCCTTCCTCCTCCTATTTTCCCCACAACAACAACCCTGTGAGGTGAGTTGGGCTGAGAGAGAGTGACTTGCCCAAACTCACCCAGCCAGCTTTCATGCCTAAGCGGGACTAGAACTCGCAGTCTCCAGGTTTCTAGCCTGGTGCCTTAACCACCAGACCCACTGGCCCTTTGTTAGATAAAAAATACTTTATACCACTTTCCCCAGGCCCCAAATGTGGAAGGAACCCGTCGGAAGCATACATCAGTGTTTGGATCGACTAGTTGCTTTGTCTAAGTGCCACGCTTCCAGGAATTCTCTAGCATTTTTGGATTTGGCTTGGTTTAAGATGCTCACAGTTTCCCAATTGAAAGTATGGTTAAATCTGTCCATGTGTTGTGAGATTAAGGAGTTTTCATCATGTCTTCTGACTGCAGACACGATGAAAACTCCTTAATCTCACTACACATGGACAGACTTAACCATACTTATAACCATACACTCAGACAAAGCAGCCATCAACAGACACATAGAGGTAAATAACATTTACATACCATTCATAAGAGACAATAGAAAAGGCAGAAGACCAGAACACCTCTTTGCCAGCAATCAACAACAAGATATGCAAAGATTAACATACCTGGCAATGAAACGTCTGCAAAAGACGCAGGGTCTGTTAACAACAAGGCCACCCTCATATGTGATTTGATCACAGAGGAGGGGGCAGACCTGGCATGTATCACCGAGACCTGGCTAGCCCTCTCAGAAATGTGCCTGGCTGGGTTTCACATATGGCATCAGCCGAGACTCCGGGGCAGGGGAGGAGGGGTGGCGGTTGTCATCCTGAAAGGATTTGAGCAAACTTGGGCCACAGAGTTTGTCTTAGAAAACATACTGCTGTAATGCTCCCCATAGTGCTACACTGTTAGAACTCCACAGAGCCAAAGTTAGTGCTTGAACCAAAGAATTGTTACCCAAGGGTGACCCTTGAGATGGGAGCCAGCAAGGCCCCAAAGAATGCTGCATAGAAATGCTTAGTGTTAAGCTCTGAAACTAATTCTAATTCTACCTCTCTCAGGAATGCATACCAGCCTGAGACCATCTATCTGGTCAGCATCCCCTTCCTGAGACAAGCTAACATATCTACCTGACTATTCTGTAATAAATCCTTTGTTTCCCTCCTAAGATGTAAATGTGCAAAGATGTGATTTTATGGTTCTGACCTCTTGTAACTTACTTTGCTTGTATAATCCGAATGTTCCTAAACCGTTACTCTTATCTGTATAAGATGCAAGTATTAATCTGTGTCCTCCAGGATATACCCATAGAACAATTGGTGTGAATGTTCACAGGCCCATCTCTTTGTAACTATGTTGATAACCCACGTCACCTCATGACCTGACGGATCCCAGAATCCCTCAGCCCTGGGTGGGACCCTGATCCCCAAAAGCTAGCCAATCCCAGGGAATGGTCAGAGGACACCTCACCCACATATGGGCATACCATCATCATCTTCATTTCCTGCTTGTATTCTCTGTATAAAAGCTTGTGTCTCACTGTACTTGGGATGGTAGTTCCACTCAGAGGTCACCTGCACGTGACAGCTGTATGGTCTGCCTTCCAGCAACCTTGCTTGGCACCAATTAAATTTGCTGCTGTCCCTTTCCAAAGTCTCAGTTGTGTACTTGGTATTTCTCTAAAAGTCGTGTGGTAAGTTTTGGTGCCTTACAATCCGAGAGTCTCTAGTGGCCTTCAGGGGCGCTGCTCCACAAGTGGCTGGCTGTGAGACCCTGTTTTTCAAGTTGGGTTCTCGAGAACAGTTGGGAGTGTTGCTGCTGTACCAGCCTCCCTGCTGTGTAGCAACCTCCCTGCCCGAGCTGCTGGAGGCCGTCTCAGGGTTGGCAGTGGAGTTCCCCAGGATTATGGTGCTGGGGGGCTTCAATCTGCCTTCCCTGGGACATGCCTCAGAGGTGGCTCGGGAGTTCATGGCAGCCATGGGCCTGTCTCAGATCATTCGAGATCCGACTCGAGACAGTGGCCTCACTCCGGATCACTTTCCTGGATCAGGATGCCCTCCGTACAGTCACTCGTGCCCTGGTCATCTCCCACATAGACTATTGCAATGCGTTCTACATGGGGCTACCGTTGAAGAGTAAACTGGTCCAGAATGCAGCTGCGCATTGTGTAACACCTCTGCTGTGCCGGCTGCACTGGGTGCCAGTATGCTTCCGGGTCCAATTCAAGGTGTTGGTTATCACCTTTAAAGCCCTACATGGCATGGGACCAGGCTACCTGAGGGACAGTCTCATCCCCATAACATCGAACCGTGCCACTCAGTCATGCAGAGACGGCATGGTGCGGACCACGTCGGTAAGGGGGTTTCACTTGGCAGGGTCCAGAAGACGGGCCTTCTCTGCAGCAGCGCCCGCCCTTTGGAACATTCTGCCCCCAGAGGTGAGGCAGGCCCCATTGCTCCTGGCCTTCCAGAAGAACGTAAAGACTGGTTCTGCCGCTTTGCCTGGGATGGGAAGGGTAACAGCTCCTCTTGGGGATGGCTGGTCCCATAGAGCCCTTTTAAAAACAATTTTATTGCCTCTTGGATTTTATACTTAATTTATTTATATTTATATGCATATTTATTATATTTTTATTCATTTTTAATTATTGACTCTAAACCGCCCAGAGTCCCCTTCAGGGGAGATGGGGCGGTGATATAAATTGAATAATAGATAGATGATAGATAGATAGATAGATAGATAGATAGATAGATAGATGATAGATAGATAGATAGATAGATAGATAGATAGATAGATAGATAGATAGATAGATAGATAGAATTTTGAATGACTGCATGAATGAACGAATGAGGAAGGGAAATTTTGGTCTGGATTTCCTTGAGGAATGGACTGCAAGCCAGGATCAGTTTCCAAGGAAAGTTTTATTCTGGTCATCTGAGCAGACACAATTCCCAAATAGGAATGGTGATGACAATTGCTAGATAGATAGAAGAAAGTGTATGTTGGAAGTGGGAACAACGAGAGGGGACCTTTTATCATCTTTGGTGGACATAGAAAAAAGCTAAGAAATGTGGGATCAAATACATATTTTAATTCAGAAGATTTTAAAGATTAATATACATTCGAAACCAGGGACTTTCCTTTTGGGACTGGTGGACAAACAGTTAGAAAGAACTCATGGAACTTTGTTTTTGTATATGGTAACAGCAGTGAGGCTTTTATATGCCCAAAGGTGGAAAGATTGAACATTGCCTACAATGTTAGAATGGTTGGTGAAGTTGAGGGAGTTGGCTGAGATGGAGAAATTGACAGCTTTGATTAGAGAAAAGACATTGACTAATTTTAATGTTACCCAGAAACCCCTTTTGGATTTTTTGTGTGAAACAGAAAAAAATGAAATCATGATATCTGGGTCTGATCATTAGAAGTAGCAAGTGTCAGAGATCGGCAGATCTCTGCCAAAGCGCTAGACGGATATGCGCACTCCGGGAAGCTGCAACTGACAGGACACTGACGCCGGTCGAGTAGACCAGTTCGCACATGGCTGATGACCGCGAATACACATCCTCGCCAACGGATGATGACGCGTCTCGGAAGACACGATTACACGTGTCTCCAAACAAAGAACCTTGGGGGGGAGGGAATGCTTAAATGTAACCACTGTATCTGTTTCACCCATTCAAGTCTTTGTTCGCACTAGCTTCTGTATCCTGTAATAAAACTTCCTGCTTCTAAGAACTCATGCGTCTGTGAGTTACTCTAGAGCAAGGAGATTACAGATAGTGGATGGAGTGCCTTACATAAAGACTTGAATCCCAAAACTAACCGGTTTTCCCGGGAGCGAACCCGAATCTCCGGGAAGCTTCACGGTTGAGACCGGCTTCTACTCATACTGGGCAGAGGCCCGGAGAAAAAATTTTCGGAAGGGGACCAGGCGAGCGAGGAGCAGGCTTTCCCCAGCAGCGGAGCAGCCCAAACAGCGGAGCGGCAAAATCGGCGCTCCCAACAGCTGAGCGGGGCATTCCAAGCAGCTGATCGGCGGCTAGACGGGCCCAAGCAGCTGAACGGAGGCGGCGAAGCAGCAGCGAATCCGGAGCTCTAACAGCTGAGTGGCGGCAGCAGCGCAGCGGCGGACCCCGGCGGTCCCAACAGCGATTAGACGACCCAAGCAGCTGAGCGGAGGCGGCGGAGCAGCAGCAAAACCGGCACTCTAACAGCTGAGCGGCGGCGGCGGAGCAGCAGCAAAACCTGCGCCCGAACAGCTGAGCGGCGGCAGAAGCGCAGCGGCGGACACCGGCGGTCCCAGCAGCGGTTAGACGGACCCAAGCAGCTGAGCGGAGGTGGCGGAGCAGCAGGAAAACCGGCGCCTAACAGCTGAGCGGCGGCAGAAGCGCAGCGGCCGACACCGGCGGTCCCAGCAGTAGTTAGGAGGGTCCCAAGCAGCTGAGAGGCGGCGGCGGAGACCACGTGGAGGCAAAGCGACGGCGGCGACCAGCGCTCTCAAGCAGCAAGCGGCCAGCGGAGACTACGAAATGGAATCAGTAGAGGCGGCAGGAGTCAACGAAGAAGCCGGTCCCAGCTCATCAAGCGCCCAGACGATGGAGGGAGTTGCCAGTGAGCGGGAGGGCAAGAAAGCACAGAAGAAGCAAAACCACATAGAGGTAACCAAAACCCCCATTCCTCTAAGCAGCACCGAACCAAGGCTAGCGGGATGGTCCATAGCTGTAGGCGAAGGGCTAGCGCAGAAAGGGACAAAAGGAAACCAGAAGAAGGTCACCCCAACCCAGCGCATCGTAAGGTTGGAGGAACAGATGTCCAATGTGCAGTTAAATATAGGAATGCTGATGAATAAAATGGACTCATTGGGCGCTGCCTTTGAGGAATTAATGGACAATTTAGATAAACCTAGAGGGCGGGAACAGAGACTGGGGCTACCCGAAGGTGAGGGAGACATCGAAAGTGAGGAGGAGGAGGAGGAAGAATTTCACCCCTGCAACAGAGCACCCAGGACCCCGCCATACTACCAGTTCATGACCCCAGGGGGGGCACATACACCATTTGGAATAGGTGAATTAAAAATGAAATTCAACGGCAATCCCAAGAATTTAGCATGCTTCTTGACTCACGTACAAGGGTTCATGAGCGAATACGAATACACCTTCCGAACGGAAGAGAGCAAAATCAGATACGTCTCCAGTTTTCTGGAAGGTGAGGCAGGGGACTGGCTAGTAACACTTCACGACCGGGGGGCTAGAGAACTACTGGACTTCCAAGAGTTCATGTATGCCCTCCGGAAACGGTTTGAAGACACGCTGACCAAAGTCTCAGCCAGGGCGCGTCTCCGGAACTTAAGGCAGGGAACTAGGACAGTAGCTGAATATGCTATGGACTTTAAAAGATTATTATCCTATCTGCCGGAATGGCCGGAATCGATAAAGATAGAACACTTTCAATATGGTCTAAAACAGGACCTATTGGAATAGGCATTGGACAGAGATGACCCTGGAACTCTAGAGGGGTGGATCCAATTAGCCGGGAAAATCAAGAGCAACAGGTTACAGTTGCAAAGCATCAGAAAACTGCAATTTAGACAGAGGAACGAGGGTAATTTCACAAATCAAACCCGTACACATGCGAAACAGCGGAGTTGGGAGGAGGAGAAGGATCGTCGGACTAAAGAGGGACTATGCTTTCGCTGCGGGAAGGAGGGACACCGAATTAGCGCTTGCCCTCAGGGGAGAACGAACGCTAAGGAACAACATCCGGGAAAAAAGGCAACAGACAAAAGTAACCCAAAGACAACACACACTAAAGGAAAAGGAGCAGCTGCGGCAACAGTGCACTATTGGCAGAAGCCGGACCTAGAAGAAGACAGCGAGGACTCCGATTTCGAAATTCAGACGGCGGGAAACGAGCCAGGTCTGTTCTGATGAGCGCCACAGGACAGACCTCCAGAAAGGGGCGCAAAGGAAGTAATCGCAACAACCCGACAATGCACCTGAAGGTACAGTTAAAAACGTTGGGGGGACGGAAACAGTATGCAGGAGTTGCCATGTTAGATTCAGGCTGTTCAAGGAATTTGATGCACCCGCACGTAGCAAAAAAGATGGGTCTGAACCTGTGTAAACTTAAAACCCCCATCACATTTTGCCAATTAGATGGGTCTGAACTGAAAGGGGCCAGTGGAATTTTACACTGAAGGACTGCAAATGACGTTGGGAGCGCATGTGGAGACATTACGATTCTTAGTGGCTCCCATCGCAACACGTCCCATTGTGTTAGGATTAAAATGGTTGAGGGCAAGAAACCCCAAGGTAGATTGGGTTTCAGGAGAGTTGGAATTTACGGATGGGAAGTATCAGGACTTGGACAAGGGTGGCCTACTGGACGGCGTCGAGTTGGGGGCAACGGGGTTGGAATTGGAAAAGGGGGAACGGAATAAAGGTGATAGCACACTCTCCAACGCAATTCCGGAGAAATACCTTTCAGTAGCAGAGGTATTTGACAAAAGGGAATGTGAGCAGGAACCCCCCCATAGGCAGTCAGACGCAACCATCGACCTCATCCCCGGGGCACCTTTCCCCAAGCCCAAGATGTATGCTATGACGCAAAAGGAACTACAAGAGCTGCGTAACTTCATAGATAAGAACTTGGCAAGGGGGTTCATTGAGCCAGCCAACTCCCCCCTTGCAGCCCCTGTCCTCTTCAGAAAGAAAAAGGACAGATCACTCCGGCTCTGCACGGACTACAGGGGGCTCAATGCAATTTCGGTTACCAGACAATACCCCCTACCGTTGCTAAAAGACATGTTAGCCCAGTTATCAAAAGGGAAAATCTTTACAAAACTAGATGTCAGAGAAGCCTACTATCGGGTTCGAATAAGGGAGGGGGACGAATGGAAAACAGCATTCAATTGCCCATTGGGATCGTTCCAATATAGGGTGCTTCCGTTCGGGATTGCGGGGGGACCGGGAATTTTCATGAGGTTTATAAACGAAGTATTGTATGAATTTCTGTATAAAGGGGTAATTGTATATTTGGACGATATATTAATATTTTCTGAGAATCTGGAAGAACACATGGATTTAGTTAAGAGGGTACTTGAGAAGCTACTGGAGGCAAAGCTTTATGTAAAACTCGAGAAATGTGAATTTCACAGGGAACAGTTAGACTTTTTGGGGTATCGCATTTCACATGAGGGCATCGAGATGGACCCCGAAAAAGTCAAAGCGGTCCTAGACTGGCAGCCCCCCCGTACGCGCAGACAGCTGCAAGCGTTCCTCGGCTTTGCGGGATTTTATAGACAATTTATTCAGAACTTTGCGCAAATCGCACTGCCCCTGACTGACCTATTAAAGACAAAAGGCAAGGGAGCAAACGCGAAAGCCCCATCACCAAGCACGAAACTCATGTGGACGCAGGAATGCCAGGCTGCGTTTGATAGCCTAAAGGAAATGTTCACAAGAGAACCCATACTCAAGCACCCAGAAGCTGACAAATCATTTGTGATACACACAGATGCATCAATTAGCGCAGTGGGGGCCATACTCTTGCAGGCAGATGACACGGGGAAACTAAGACCATGCGCTTACATTTCCCGAAAATTTAACCTGATGGAGAAAAGATGGCATATTTGGTAAAAAGAAGCTTTTGCTGTCAAACATGCCCTAAGCACATGGCGACATCTCTTAGAAGGCACAGCAGAGCCGTTCCAAGTGTGGACGGACCATAAAAAGTTGGAAGCTCTAAAATCACCCAGGAAGTTGAACCCTAAGCACCTCAGGTGGGCAGAATTCTTTAGCAGATTCAACTTCACGTTGAAGTATTTTCCTGGGGGAAAAAACTACTTGGCAGACACGTTATCACGCTTGCCGCAACTTGAGAGCAAAATGGAGGAGGTCATTGAATCCCTCATCCCCTCCCAACCAGTAGAGGCACAGAGCTCAGCAATAGCAGAAGGGAGGGGGGAAGGCAACATGGCAATCACCCGCAGCAGCGCAAAGCGCGCGGCTGAAAGCGACCCGTGGACAGCCGAACTGCGGGCGGCAACAGTAACGGACACCTGGTGGGGGGAGAACAAACAGAGCCTAGTGGAGAAGGATGGAGTGGGGTGGAAGGACAACAAAGCCTATGTCCCTGGGCCCTTAAGGCAAAAGGTCTTGACCATGCATCATGATCACAAAACGGCAGGGCATTTCGGCTTCGTAAAAACACTACACTTAATCCGACGCAAATTCTGGTGGCCATCCTTGCGCACTGACGTCAAAGACTATGTGCGCTCATGCCCAGTGTGCGCAATGGCCAAAAGGAAAATAGGGAAACCCACAGGGAAGCTGCAGGAAGTAGCAAACCCCTCACAACCATGGAAGCAGATCGCTATGGACTTCATAGTAGACTTGCCGGTGAGTAAAAAGAACACGGCAATTTGGATAGTCACTGATTTATTCTCCAAGCAGGCACACTTCATTGCATGCAAAGGAATACCGAATGCCCAAAAACTAGCTAGACTGTTTATACAACACATCTATAGAGCCCATGGAACGCCAGAACGCATAATCAGCGATCGCGGCAGCACGTTTACTTCCAACTTTTGGCGGGCTTTTTTGAAGTTAATTGGAGCGGCACAGGGGCTCAGTAGCGCGTTCCATCCTTGCACGGATGGTGCAAGTGAACGTCTGAATGCTACACTGGAGCAGTACCTTAGATGTTACACTAACTACCAACAGAACGATTGGGCGTAACTGTTGCCGTTCGCAGAGGTTGCTTATAATAACGCGGTACACCAAAGCACGGGGTTTTCGCCATTCAAAGTCGCTACAGGGCAGGACTTTATAACTATCCCCGAATTGGCCATGTCACACAACACAGAACTGCCACAACCTCTAAAAGCGGACAAATGGATAGGAAAACTAAGCAGCAATTGGCCAGTCATGGTGCAAACATTGCAGGAAGCCAAAGCTAGTTACAAAAAATATGCTGATTGCAAGAGGGGGGAAGAATGGGAATTAAGAGTAGGAGACAAGGTGTACTTGTCAACGAAGAATCTGCGGGCAACACAACCATCACGGAAATTGGCACCAAAATTCATAGGTCCATTCCCAATCATTGAGGTCATCAATCCAGTAGCGGCAAAATTACAATTGCCAAAAGCGCTAAGAAAGGTGCATCCTGTGTTCCACATCAGTTTGTTGAAACAATACCACAGCTCACAACACTGGCACCCTGAACCAGTGGAACACCCCCCCCCCCCTTGTTGGTGGAGGGCGAACCACATTTCGAGATTGATAGAATTCTGGATTCCAGAAGATATAAGGGGCAGTTGCAGTACCTAGTGAAGTGGCAACACCTACCAATTGGAGACAAGGAATGGGTCAGTGCAAAACACACACGTGCTCCCAAACTCGTGAAAGCTTTTCACAGGGAATTCCCGGACAAACCGCATTGACGCAAACACTTGGACTAGGCAAGATACTAAAGTAATGTCTGCTCTCTCCTTACAGGAACGGTTTGAAAATGTTTAGTAATAAGGGGAGTACCGAAACTCGTACCACAGGAGGGGGGGGAGCATCATGGGCCGGGAGCATGTCAGAGATCGGCAGATCTCTGCCAAAGCGCTAGATGGATATGCGCACTCCGGGAAGCTGCAACTGACAGGACACTGACGCCGGTCGAGTAGACCAGTTCGCACATGGCTGATGACCGCGAATACACATCCTCGCCAACGGATGATGACGCGTCTCGGAAGACACGATTACACGTGTCTCCAAACAAAGAACCTTGGGGGGGAGGGAATGCTTAAATGTAACCACTGTATCTATTTCACCCATTCAAGTCTTTGTTCGCACTAGCTTCTGTATCCTGTAATAAAACTTCCTGCTTCTAAGAACTCATGCGTCTGTGAGTTACTCTAGAGCAAGGAGATTACAGATAGTGGATGGAGTGCCTTACAGCAAGGGACAAGAAAATTAATGAAAGCTATGTTGTAAACTTAAGAGTAAGAGTTTAATGGAAATTCTTCGGACAGTGCTGGGTCTTCGGCTAACAAATGGAGATAAGCACCGGCCCCTAGAGTCGGACACGACTGCACAAATGTGCGGGGGAAACCTTTACCTTTTTATAATTATATCTGTAGCGAAGAAAGTCAGAAGTCATTCTTTTTCTGTATTTTCTTTCCCCTTTTCTTCACTTTTGACTATGTTCTTTTTTCTACTTTGCTTTCTTACTTTACTTTTTTCATTTCTTGTTAGCTTTTATCTTTTTACCTTAAAATTTTTATAAAGTTTAATTAAAAGAAGATAGAAAGATGGGCAGAAGGCACCATTGTATGGCGGAGTTTTTTCTGTTTGTTTCTTGTTTCTCTGTCTCTTATTTTCTACCTTTGCTTTGCTTTTTATATACTATTACATTAAAACTTTCTAATTAAAAAAAGGAATGTGTGTCAGACAAAGAGTATGGCGACTTTTTATACTCTTTTGCGTGCACATTCATAGTACCACCCTTTTTATAAACCTTGGAAATGTTTCTTTGGAATGTTTATCAGTTTCTTTTGCCATATAGAGACAGTCTCCCCCTCTTTCTAAGCCCCCCTTTTGGAGGCCCTGCCCCATATGTGTCACTCTTGCTTTGACCTAACGGAGACTCCTGGGCAAGTGAACTTGCAAACACTTATGGCATAGGGCCTTTAGCAGATTTAGAATTTCCTCCTTCAGGAACAAAGCTGGCTTGCTGGGAACACCGTCTTCAAGACCCTGGGCGCGCTTCGAAGCAGCCCTGGCCAGCATGAGTGAAGCTAGCCCTCCTGGAGCATGTGGCTGTTTGGGCTCCGAGGTCCTAAATCCTTTTGCGCCCCAGGAAATCAGGAACGAAGTTTTAGGAGGTAGAGAGGTTTTGATCTCCGCCGAGAGCCAAGGCCTCTGAAAGCGCAGGACTCTTTTGATCAGCTTTTGATCTGCAAGCTAGTGCCCTCCAAGTGTTGTGCCCAAGCGGCCTGGGAATTCTCAAGGCTGAAAGCTAACTCCTCTGGGAATTGGGAAGGCTGCTCAGAGTAATTCTGCCATCTAGGGAGATTTAGGCTCCCCAATAATGCAGATAGGAAGACAATACCTCCTTTCTAGATGTGGTTGGGAAGCAATGCCGGTGGACGCTTCCAGGTTTTGGGGTGTGTTTGATTATTGCATTAATAGGATGAAGCTGGCAAGCTGGCAATCGATTAGGGATTCGGCACACAGAAACAAGTACTTTTAGGGCCCAGCCCCGAGCTAATCTTCAAAAGCTACCTAGTGTCAAGCTTCACTCTTCAAGCTTTGCTCATTTGTAAAGGTACGTTTTGAGGAGTTATCCTGCACCCCCAAGACATATAACTGGCTGGAACAGTCGTCACTGATCCGTAAGGGAGGTGCACTTTGTTGCTGCCTGTTTGCACACCGTTTTTCCCCAGGATGCTTTCCCTTGGTTTGGTTGTCGCTTCCTGCAAAGAAATTTTCTTGCTCGGTTACTGGACGAGTGGGTTTTTCAGCCTCATGTCGCTAGATGGCGCTCTAGAAATAACCTCCGCGCCTGGAAAGCTGTCCATACAGTAGCGGCATCTCTGGTTGCTGAGGACCGACATCCAACGGGAGGGGGAGCAGGAGGGCGGGGGAGCTGAAACAATAGAGTATTGGATTGCTAGAGAGGATGTCGGAGGAGAGGAGGAGGGCAGAGGAACTTCCTGTTCCGGCTTCCGCCTCCGAGGAGAGTGTCGCGGAGCAGCGCTCTGCAGTATTCCCCGTGTCGGAGTAACAGCAGCAGCTGAAAGGTGAGTTGAGGCTAGCTCGGAGGCCGGGAGCAAGTAGGGCTGTTTCGTGTCCTCCGTGGGGTAGAATCAGATAAGCAGCTCTGCTGAAAAATGCCAGCTGCTACATATGCCTCCCCTCCCCAAATTTTATTCCACTGGTTCTGCACGCTTCAAAACTGGTGCATGCAATTCTCTCTCCTTCATGTTAGCGTTGACTCCTTGTGATTGTATGGAGATGTTGTTTTCTTGGCAACAATATGGGACTGATGTGCCACTGCTGTCTCCTGGGAACTTTTTTTACTTCCAAGTCTAGCCAACGAACTCTCCCATCCATGTTTTAACCAGGTTCAACTCTGCTTAACCCAGCACTTTTTTTTAAAGGACTATTGAGGACCATCTGGGATGTTCAGGTGTATAGGTAATGCTCGCTTACCACTTGTTTAGTGACCATTCAAAGTTAGGATGGCACTGAAAAGGAGACTTACGACTGGTCCTCAGACCTGTGGCCCTGAAAGCGATTTGGGTGCTGGCAACAACTTGCAATTACGATGGTGGCAGTGTCTTGCAGTCACATGATTGCTGTTTGCCACCTTCACATCTGGCCTCTGACAAGCCAAATCAGTGTGGAATCCAGCGGGAAGCTGCAAGTCATGGTCATCTGACGTTGTTGCCTAGAAACTCAGGCACCCCAGGTTTGGTGTGGAGCTGATAAAAACTTGGTCCCTGAATTTGGGAGAGAGACTAACTTTCCAAAGTGGCTTTTTGCCTACCTGAAAACACAAATCACACAACAATTCAGGCAAAAGCAAAAGCATTTATTAAGGGGGAGTCAAGTCCTTTTCTAGGGTACAGAGACAAATGATACATACATTTGGTATACGTAATACGTCATAAAGCAAGTAATCAAACAATAAAAGACATTGTGTACATGTGAGAATTGAATAATAGAAAACACTGAATCTAGATAACATTCCACAAGTGGCAAATTTATGGGTAATGTCACTCCCTTTCCCAGCCAGGTTTGTATCATCTTCAAACTTGCAAGTGTATTCAAGGACATTCAGAATATGCTGTCTATTGTTTAGTTGCTGAAAAGGCTAGTTTTTGCACGTAAAAGAAAGGGTTTTGGGTAAAAGGAAAACATGGTTTCTTGAATGTGAAAAGAAGGCATGGTTGCCATGCTTAAATGCTAATATCACCTTTTTAAAAAAGCTAATAATGAAGCCTAAAAATTCCAGGTAACAACATTGCACCTAACGATCCATGGTGATGTTTTCTTTTACTGCCAAGTCTATCCAACAAACACAGGATTTCCCAGTGGTCTTCCATTCATGTATTATGCTTGTTTGACATTGTGCTTAATGACCCACGGTGATTCGCTTAATGACCGAAGTCAGAACTGATGTTGTAAGTCAGCGCATTGACGTGATGTCATCTTTATTTTTTTATTTATATATCCAATTTATTCCCCACCCATCTCACTCGGAGAGGGACTTTATGACTGAGCTGCTTAGTGACAGAGTTGCCGGTCCCAATTGCAGTCAGAAAGGAGGACTACCTGTATTATATGGTGATGTCTCCAGAGTGGTTGTGGACAGTATTTTCTGCTCTTTTCTTATTTGGAGCTGAGGAGTTGAATGGACAAAACTGGTGCTTTGAATCTTGCAGAGGCTTCGGGCACCATTTCATCTGTTAAACCCCCAGCCCTCTAAAAGTAGCCCCAAAAGTTTGACCATACCCACTTCTGGGACATTTTGCAAGCTGAAATACACATGGATTTTCTACATACATACAGTACATTCATAAGTGTGTATCTCTATTTCTTTCTGTGTGCATATATGTGTATATGTATAATCTATCCCAGGCATTTCCAGATTTCCTTGATGATAACCCTTTAAGTGCTAAGAGTCTGTGATTGACCAAAGTCTACAATGAATTTTATGATTTCAACTTGGATCTTGCTAGTCTTCTATGTGTCAAATGAATCATAATGAATGTTAGAGGTTAATCTAGCCTTTTGGGACTTTTATTTATTTATTTATTTGTTTATTTGTTTGTTTGTTTAATTTATATGACCTCCCCCCATGGGGAACTCTGGGCGGTTCACAATAAATAAGTTAAAATAGAATCTAAAATATATAAAACCACAATTGTACAATACAATAAATAATTATGGAATCCAGATGGATGAAGGCATTCATTAAAAGAAGGACATTATAAAATTAGGGGATTAGCCACCCCCATGAGGAACTATCCCTTCCTCCTTCCCATGCCAGGCGGCAGAACCAGGTCTTCAGCTCTGTCCTAAAGGTTGGGAGGGAGGAAATCTGTCTCAACTCTGGGGGCAAGATGTTCCATAGAGTGGGTGCTGTCACAGAGAAGGCCTGCCTCCTAGACCCCATCAGATGGCATTCTCTAATTGATGGGGTTCGCAGCAGGCCGTCTCTGAATGACCGGGTGGGGCGGGTCGATAACATGGGTATAAGACGGTCCCTCAGGTATTCTGGCCCCATGCCATGTAGGGCTTTAAAGGTGATGACCAACACCTTGAATTGTCCCCGGAAGCAAACCGGCACCCAATGCAGCTCGCGGAGCAACGGTGTTACATGTGCAGATCTTGGCGCACACAAAACTGCCCACGCGGCCGCATTCTGCACCAGCTGAAGCTTCCGGATAGTCTTCAAGGGTAGCCCCATGTAGAGCGCATTGCAATAATCTACATGGGAGATGACAAGAGCATGAGTGACTGTACGGAGGGCGTCACGATCTAGTAATGGGCGTAACTGGCGCACTAACCGAAGTTGTGCAAAAGCCCTCCTAGCCACGACTGCCACCTGCTCTTTGAGCAGGAGTCGTGAGTCTAGAACAGAGCTTTCCAAACTCTGTGTCGCGACACAAAAGTGTGTCGCCACACACAGCGTGGTGTGTCACCACACCACCCGGAAGCGTCGGCGTGCGTGTGAATGGCGGCAGCGGCGCGGTATCAGTGTTTCCGCATTTTAGCGGAGGCTGCCGCCGCCGCCGTGCACACGCGTCCCACTGCGCCGCCGCCGCTGGTGTGTCGCCAGCGGCAGCACTTTGGAAAGCCCTGGTCTAGAAGGACCCCCAGGTTACGCACCGGTTCCGAACGGGGTAGTGCTACCCCATCGAGAACCAAAGATGACAGCTTCCCAGAAGATGCTAAGCCATCAATCCACAGCCACTTGGTCTTACCAGGGTTCAACTGAAGCCTGTTGTTCCCCATCCAGGTCCTCACAGCCCCCAGGCACTGGGACAGGGTGGACACTGCATCACTTACTTCAGCAGGGATGGAGATATACAATTGAGTATCATCCGCATACTGATGATACCTCATCCCATGGTGTTGGGTGACCTTGCCCAGCGGTTTCCTGTAGATGTTGAATAGGAGAGGAGAGAGAACCGAACCATGCGGCACCCCACACAGGAGTGGTCGCGGGCTGGATCTCTCCTCCCCTATCACCACCGACTGGGAGTGGCCCCGGAGGAAGGAGGTGAACCAGCGTAAATCTACGCCGCCCACCCCCTACTCCCTAAGCCGCCCCAAAAGGATACCATGGTCGATGGTATCGAAAGCCGCTGAGAGGTCCAAGAGAGCCAGGATGGATGCACTACCTCCATCCCGCTCCCGCCAGAGATCATCCGTAAGTGCGACCAATGCAGACTGGAAAGGGCCTAGATAATCCGCTTCATCCATGGTCCTTTGAAGTTGCAACGCCACCACTTTCTCAACCGCTTTTCCCAAAAAGGGAAGGTGGGAGACTGGACGAAAGTTGTCCAGGATGGTAGGGTCCAGGGATGGCTTCTTGAGGAGGGGGTGCACCAATGCCTTCTTGAAGGCAGTTGGAACCACCCCCTCCAACAAGGATGTATTAATGATAGCCTGGACCCATCCACCTGTCACCTCCCTGGCCGATTTCACCAGCCAGGAAGAGCAGGGATCTAAATAACATGTGGTGGAATTAACAATTCGAAGGATCTTGTCCACTTCCTTAGATCCAACAGGATCAAACTTTTCCTTTTTCATTGTAATGTATGCTTTGTGCATGTGTTGTGCAGCCATTTTATAGAAAATAATTAAACTAACACTTTTATGTCAATCTTATAGACAAAAAGGATGCCAATAAGAGCCTTCTTGACAACTGAGAATCACAAGCAGCATTAAAAAGGAAAGCAAATCAAGCCAGCAATCAAATCTTTTCCACTTTTTCCAGAGAACCCTGAAACTCTTCTTCCCCAGCAGGTGACAGACGAGGGAGAGAAAAACAGGAAGAGAGTTTTTGAGCTGGAAAACATTGATTATGTGGAACTCAAATATTACATGAAAAGGTCAAGGGGGATAATTTCCAAATTCAGAAAAAGAGGGAAGTATCTGGAAGTCAGTGGGGAGGAAGAGGTCACTTGGATAGCCAAAGAGGGCAGACAGTAACCAAGCCTCACCCTGTGAGGAAGGAAACAGTAGCTTGAATCAAAGCACCACCAAACAAGGGATCAGAAATAGTTTTGATCTAGAGAATCCAAGAATATCAGTGGTGGAAAAGGCCCACAGAGGTGTATATTGTTGAAAAAGGACAGATTACAGATCACAGCTCATTATGCATGAAAGGACCGACACCGGCGAGAAGCCCTACCAGTGTTCTCGGTGCGGCAAAAGCTTTAGCAAGCACGCCACCCTGGTGAATCACAAGAAGACTCACGCCAGGGAGAAACTGTATGAGTGTCCGGATTGTGGGACAAGTTTCAGTCGGAATTCCAACCTTGTGATACACCAGAGGACTCACACCAGGGAGAAACCGTATAAGTGTCTGGATTGTGGGAAACGTTTCAGTCAGAATTATGAACTGGTGATACACCAGAGGACTCACACAGAAGAGAAACCATATGAGTGTCTGGATTGTGGAAAAGGTTTCAGTCGGAATTCCAGCCTGGTGATGCACCAGAAGAATCTCACAGGAGAAAAATCGTATGAGTGTCCAGATTGTGGGAAAAGTTTCAGTCGGAATTCCAGCCTGGTGATACACCAGAAGACTCACACAGGAGAGAAACCGTATGAGTGTCTGGATTGTGGTAAAAGTTTCAGTCAGCATTCCAGCCTGGTGATACACCAGAGGACTCACACAGGAGAGAAACCGTATGAGTGTCCGGATTGTGGGAAAAGTTTCAGTCGGAATTCCGACCTGGTGATACACCAGAGGACTCACACACGAGAGAAACCGTATGAGTGTCCGGATTGTGGGAAAAGTTTCAGTTGGAAGTCCAACCTGGTGAAACACCAGAGGACTCACACAGGAGAGAAACCGTATGAGTGTCCAGAATGTGGGAAAGGTTTCAGTCAGAATTCCGAACTTGTGATACACCAGAGGACTCACACCGGGGAGAAACCGTATGAGTGTCCGGATTGTGGGAAAAGTTTCATTCAGAATTCCAACCTTGTGATACACCAGAGGACTCACACAGGAGAGAAACCGTATGAGTGTCTGGATTGTGGGAAACGTTTCAGTGGGAATTCCAACCTTGTGATACACCAGAGGACTCACACCAGGGAGAAACCATATGAGTGTCCAGATTGTGGGAAAACTTTCAGTTGCAAGTCCAACCTGGTGGTACACCAGAGGATTCACACAGGAGAGAAACCATATGAGTGTCTGGATTGTGGTAAAACTTTCATTCGGAATTCCAGCCTGGTAATACACCACAGGACTCACACAGGAGAGAAACCGTATGAGTGTCCAGATTGTGGAAAAAGTTTCAGTTGGGATTCCAGCCTGGTGATACACCAGAGGACTCACACAGGAGAGAAACAGTATAAGTGTCTGGATTGTGGGAAAAGTTTCAGTCAGAATTCCCACCTGATGATACACCAGAGGACTCACACAGGAGAGAAACCGTATGAATGTCCGGATTGTGAGAAAAGTTTCAGTCGGAATTCCGACCTGGTGAGACACCAGACGACTCACACACGAGAGAAACCGTATGAGTGTCCGGATTGTGGGAAAAGTTTCAGTCGGAAATCCGACCAGGTGAGACACCAGAGGACTCATACAGGAGAGAAACCGTATGAGTGTCCGGATTGTGGGAAAAGTTTCAGTCAGAATTCCAACTTTGTGATGCACAAGAGGACTCACACAGGAGAAAAACCCTATCACTGTCCGGATTGTGGGAAAAGTTTTAGTCAGAATTCCAACCTTGTTATACACCAGAGGACTCACACAGGAGAGAAACCATATGAGTGTCCGGATTGTAGGAAAAGTTTCAGTCGAAATTCCAGCCTGGTGATACACCAGAATGCTCACAAAGGAGTGAAACCGTATGAGTGTCCAGATTGTGGGAAAAGTTTCAGTTGCAAGTCCAAACTGGTGATACACCAGAGTATTCACACAGGAGAGAAACCGTATGAGTGTCTGGATTGTGGGAAGAGTTTCAGTCGGAATTCCAGCCTAGTGATACACCAGAGGATTCACACAGGAGAGAAACCGTATAAATGTTCAGATTGTGGGAAAAAGTTCAGTTGGGGAGCCAGCCTGGTGATACACCAGAGGACTCACACAGGAGAGAAACCGTATGAGTGTCCGGATTGTGGGAAAAGTTTCATTCAGCTTTCTAGCCTGGTGATACACCAGAGGACTCACACAGGAGAGAAACCGTATGAGTGTCCAGATTGTGGGAAAAGTTTCAGTACTAGGTCTATCCTTATAAATCATGTAGGTTTACACACAGGGGAGAAACCATTCAAATGCCCAGACTGCGGACAGTCCTTTACGCAAAATGCCTCCTTTATCACACACAAGAAAATCCACATGAGACAGAAGATGATGTGTGTAGAGAAGCCTTGAATTTTATTTTGGATCTCCCATCGAAAGTCCTGCTGAAAAATTAAGTTTTTAATCTATCAGCAGAACTTCCTTGATATTTATTGATATTTATATTGATTCCCTTACTAACTTTACTCAGACTGAAGAAGCTCCTTGGATAAGGAGTGAAACGTTTCTACTGAGAAAATAGAAATCCAGTTGACATGATTCAAGCCACAGACTGTTCCACCTGGATGACTGAGAACCTTCATCGACATATCCTTGATATTTACTTGTGCAGAATTAGTTTTGTTGTTTGTTCTTTACAGACTTTATTAAAGTTTCAAAATACAGTCAGAATACAAAGTGTAGAAAAGCTTTAGAAAACTAAAGAAGGACAAAGTAAAAATGCAGAAATATTTAGAAAGAACTACAAAATAAGTGAGTTCTGACCTTTTTCACAGATATGAATACAAATATATAATACCTTAGTCTCTTGCTCTTAACTAAACCTTAATAAATATTATTTCTATAAAAAATAACAATTTAATCGTCAAAACCGAAAATCAAAATTTATTTTTTATCAGATAATCCAGAAGTGTTTTCTGCGTAGAAACAAATGCAGACACAGTATTTTCTCTTATAAATGCTGTCAATTTTGCCATCTCTGCCAATTCCAATAATTTCACCATTAATCCTTTCATTGTGCGAATCTGTTTATCTTTCCATCTTTGAACATAGTAAAGTCTTGCAAGACGTTTGTATGCACAAAGAATTGCAAGAGTATTTTCAAGAAAATAGTATTCCACATTTTGCTGAGGGCTTTGAAGATGGAGAATGGTTGCAGAAACTAGCATTCTTAGCGGACATCTTTCATCACATGAACCAGCTGAAGAAGTCTCTGCAAGGCACTGGAGAAAATGCTTTGACGTCAAGTCACAAGATTCTTGGATTTAAAAGAGAACTGAATGTTTGGGAAAATCATGTTGCCAAAGGAAATATTGAAATGTTTCCACTGGGGACATGATATGGATCCCGCCTGGCACTAATGTGCCCCTAAATCATTCGTGCCAGTTTTAATGGGCAGGTGTGAGTGCTGTTCCTTCTGTGGGCAACACGGGAACTTCCACACACTCCAAAAAGAGTGGTTTAAAAAACTTGAACAATGAGGTCCCTGGAAACAGCCCTGTGGGAGGGAAACTGGATACCTGAAGGAGCCTGTCCTGAGGGAGAGTATGGCTGGCTGGTAGGAATCTTGGGTGGCACCATTCAAGCTCCATCAAAGCATTACCTTCATTCAACAACAATTTGCTTCAGGCCCACTATATGGTTTGTCAGATTTGTATAGGGCTTGGCATTGTCTAGCTGTAAGCTTGACAAAGACAGGCAGTTGGACGTAATGGTTAAGACACCAGGCCAGAAGCTGGGAGACCCTGTGTTCCAGTCCTGCCTCAGGCACAAAGCCAACTGGGTGACCTTGGGCCGGTCACACACACACAGCCCTCGGAAGAAGAAGCAGGTGAGGGCAAACCACTTGCCAAGAAAACCGCAGGGACTTGTCCTGGCAGTCGCAGGAGTCAACACTGACTCGAAGGCAACACAAACACACAGGTTGACAACAATTGTTTTCATCTCCATAAGGCACGAAGAGGGATGAACTATGAGAGGACCATATTTAAAGGTGCTGCCAAGGGAGGATTTGAAGTGGGGACTTGATTTATGATTCTGTCTATATCCGTCACCTCCCACACATATTAGCTCATTTTAATTTTTGTAGCAATGCCACGTACTTGTCTCCAACTTGGAAAGGGATGCAGGAGAATCCAGGAAGATGTAGCCACCTAGCAAAACTCACCAAGCAGGTAACAGAAAGACACTGACTATTTCCAGTAAGACTTTGTCAGAATTCTTGGATTTCTCCTGTTACCTTAATATAATATCAGGAAAGCTGCTGATCCAAGAAGGGATCTCAGAACGGGGTAAAGAAACACAATGGGGTTTTAACACTTTGTAGTTGTTAACTGATCAGGTATTTCTAATCTGCCTCAGAGTTACCTGTCTCTACATTACCATTCTGTCTTCCCCTTCCATTGTCCCCCCCAATTCTCAATTTAAATCCTACATTAGTTTAGCCACTCTGTGAAGTGAGGTGACCATATCGCTTAGTGACAGCAATCTCAGCAGTCCCCATTGCCGTTGTTAAATGAGGACCTCCTTGCAACTTCCTGCCGGCTTCCAACAAGCAAAGTCAATGGGCAACCCAGCAGGAAGGTGCAAGTTGCGGTCATGTGATGTCATGCTTAACAACTGCGGGTGACATCACACTTAACGGCCTCAACTGGAACTGACATCATAAGTCAGTGCAGTCGTGTGACGTTTTGCTTTAGAACTGTCGCTTACGATGGAGTTGCCGGTTCCCATTGTGGTTGATAACTGAGGACTACCTGCATTGCATTTGAGATATAGTACTGCCTGCAGGTTATTAAAGAACTTCCTGTAGTAAACTGTTCTATTAGTAAAGGGGGTGTAATGGCCTTTGCTAGTAGGTAGTAACCTCTCCAAGGTAGTAAGAATTGTTGCATTGCCCCTGCCTGGGTGCTGTTACTGTCCAATAATGTTTCTAAACACCATAAACACCAGCAGGAACACACACCCTCCACTTGGGCACAGAGAGAATCTTCTAGCTGTGCTCCTGTTCTCTGAAGATGCCAGCCACAGCTACTGGCGAAACGTTAGGAACCAAAACTGCCAGAACACGGCCACACAGCCCGGAACACCCACAACATCCATGAGATCATTCTATCGTTTTAGAGGTTGTACCCCAGTATTGCCTTTCCCACTCTTTTATTGACTATGAGGGCTACTCCATTTCTTCTAAGGGATTCTTGCCCACAGTAGTATATATAATGGTCACCTGAAATTAATTCGCCATTCCTGTCCATTTGAGTTTGCTGATTCCCAAGATGTTGATGTTCAATCTTGTCATCTCATGTTTGACCACATCCATTGTTCTTTACAGCATCGGACTTTCCTTCCACTTCCAGACACATCCACAACTGAGCGTCCTTTCTGCTTTGGCCCAGCCGCTTCACTCTTTCTTGAGCTACTTGGAATTGCCCTCCGCTCTTCCCCAGTAGCATATTGGACACCTTCCGACCTGAGAGGCTCATCTTCCGACGTCATATCTTTTAGCCTTTTGATACTGTCCATGGGATTGTATCATGGAAACAGCCTTGAGTTGATAGAATAAAATGTTGCATGGTGTTTTTCTGTTCAATCAAAGTTTATTGATTAGTCCTTAGGCCATATCAAAATGCAAAATTAAACAATAAATGTTAATAAAACTATATAAAATTAATATAAAAGACAAATTGAATAAGGAGTAAATAAAAATACGGTAGTTAAGTATACATATAAGTGAAAATACACATCATATTTCCGTGTCACCTCTACAGTTTACCCCAATCAACCCCACATATGTAGATCTCAAGCATATTGATTTGCTTAAATACAGTGCTGTGTTATATGTTATTTTTGGGTCTTGGCCACACATAAAATATGTTGTTTTGATATGTGATTCCCAGTGGGTCGTTCGTTTGATGTATGGGCCAAGGTGCAGATCTCTCACGTTCTTATACAAATTACAATTGAATAATATATGTGCTATATCCTCAATTTCAGGCTCTCCACATATACAGATGCGTTAATTATAAGGGATGCTGTTATATCTCCCAAATCTGACCATTGTATCAAGCTGATCAAATCTAGCTCGGGTGAATACCTCCCTGAGATGTTTTGGCATTTGTATTTTTAAATAGTTGGCAATTTGAAAAGTGTGTTTATATTGGCTCAACCATTTCAGATTGCCAACCTTGCTAAGGGTGGCTATATCTTTTTGCGCTTCTATATCCAATATTCTTTGTATAACACTCTTTTTGACTTGATCTCCAGAAGCGCAAGAGACAGGGAGACCGCAACACCTTATATAATTTGTCAATTGTATAATCCAAGAGGTCTATAGTTGGGATTTTATCTGTTCTAATAGACACAATCTTGGACGTCTATCGGGCTCCATTTAATTGATTTTACACCAATAATTGTATGCTCTAATTTTAGACTGTGAGTAGATTGTGTAAATTTCCAATTCGGCTCTCTAACTGCAGCAGCTGAAGTCCTTTTATCTACACCCAGGATACTTCTCAGATGCTGAGATTGTGCCTGTTCTATTACTGTAGTGGGATTTAAGCCCCAGACTTCTGCTGCATATAAAAGCATAGGTGTAACCTTAGCTTTATATACTTTGATTATCGGGACTAAGGAACCTGGGTAGCTATGTGTTTTTAATTTCAGTAGTAGATTCAGACGTCCCTTTGCTCTAAGTGAACTCCTTTGATGTTGAGAAACCCAAGATCCAGTCTCAGAGAAAATTACCCCAAGGTAAGGGAAGGTATTCACTTGTTCTATTACTTCACCATCTAATTGCCATCTATGTCTCTGCTGTCTTTTTCCAAACACCATAATTTTTGACTTTGATTTATTGATGATTAGAGAATTATCCTGACAGTAGGAGCTAAGTCTTCTTAACAATCTACGTAGTCCAACTTGCGAATATGATGATAATATCATATCATCAGCATATAGCAAGTTGTTACAATATGTGTTTAGGGCTTTAGGCATATGAGCTGCAGGGTCCTTCATTACTCA
Source organism: Charina bottae (assembly GCA_023362775.1). NCBI lineage: Eukaryota > Metazoa > Chordata > Lepidosauria > Squamata > Charinaidae > Charina > Charina bottae. The sequence goes on along the minus strand of JALMGJ010000002.1, from coordinate 33,610,761 downwards.
TGGCAGGTCGTTAATATACAGATTGAATAAAAGTGGAGCTAATATGCACCCTTGTCTTACCCCTTTGTATGTGTTGATCCTGTTTGTCATAGCTCCATTTACCCCAAACCGCACTCTCAAACAGGTGCTTGTGTATAGGGCTTTAATCAGTACCAGCAACCTGGGTTCAATTTTGAGGGCAATCAATTTACTCCATAATACTTCTCTGTTCACCGTGTCAAATGCTGAAGAAAAATCAATAAAGGCAGCATACAAATGTCTCCTCTTACAGGCATATTTGGCAATCATGTGGTTCAGAACAAAGCAATTATCGATGGTAGATCGGTTTTGCCTAAAACCTGCTTGTTCTTCCACAAGGATACCTTTTTCATTTACCCAGCTTTCAATTTTGCTCAAGAGGAACCTAGCATATATTTTGGCAACGATATCTAATAAACGGATGGGCCTGTAATTGCTGGGATCCTTTTTATTCCCTTTTTTATATATGGGAACCACTATTGCCAACTTCCACCTGACTGGGATCTGGCATGTGTTGTTTATATAGGTAAATAGACCTGCCAATAGAGGGCCCCACCAGTTGGGATATTTTTTGAATAATTCGGCTGGTAAAAAATCCCCCTGTGCTTTGTTACTCTTTAGACCAGGGCTTTCCAAACTTTTGCCGTTGGTGACACACCAATGGCCGGCCCACAAACACCCGGAAGTGCCGGCGGAGGTGCTTCCGGGTTGCTGCCACGGCGGCAGCGGGTGCCCCTTCAATAGGGCAGGCTCCGGGGACCCCGAAAATGCCCTCGGTTCTGGCAGGGAGGCTAAAAGACTCCCCTCTCCGCGCTCGCACGCTGCCGTGATTCCCAGCACAGCTGTTCTGGGGCCGGGGTGGAAATTCTCCCCGCAGAACAGCTAAGCGCCGCTCGGCAACATGCGCGCGCGCAGGGAGGCTTTTAGCCTCCCTGCCAGAACCGAGGGCATTTTCGGGGTCCCTGGAGCTTGCCCTTTCGAAGGGGCAGCGGCTGCAGCAGCAGCGGCCCTGCCCCTTCAAAAGGGCAGGCTCCGGGGATCCCGAAAATGCCCTCGGTTCTGGCAGGGAGGCTAAAAGTCTCCCCTCCCCACACACGCACGCTGCCGAGCAGCGCTCAGCTGTTCTGCGGGGAGAATTTCCACCCCGGCCCCAGAACAGCTGTGCCGGGAATCACGGCAGCGTGCGAGCGCGGGGAGGGGAGTCTTTTAGCCTCCCTGCCAGAACCGAGGGCATTTTCGGGGTCCCCGGATGCCCTTTTGAAGGGGTAGCCGCTGCCGCTGCGCGGCAACCTGAAGCGGCACCGGTGCTTCCGGGTTGTCTAGCGACACACTTGGGGCCCCCAGGCGACACAGTATTGTGTTGCGACACACAGTTTGGAAAGCTCTGCTTTAGACCTTTTATAATGGACTGTATCTCTTTTTCTGAGACTGGCGGCCAGGGAGGAGAGGCTTCAATAGATAGTGAATCACTACTTAAGAACTGTTTCTCTGCAGATTCTGTTAAAGCAAATAAACCACGATAGTTTTCCAAAGAGATAAAGGGGATTCCTGTGATATATGCAAAAAGATAAAAGAATGTCAGGTCAAGGGACAGCCCTGAGAGCACTAAAAACTGCATGCAGTACATTTTGAGGAAGCAGAGACTGGTGTGTGCACAATAGCCGGGTTGGCTGGGCTCCAAACAGCCTTGAGTTTGTTTGTTTGTTTGTTTGTTTGTTTGTTTGTTTATTTATTTATTTATTTATTTATTTATTTATTTATCATACTTATGAGTTGATAGAATAAAAGGTTGTATGCCGTGTTTCTGTTTAGAATTCCATCCATCCATTCATGCTTCTGGTCATTCCATTCCATTCTCCCCTTTCCAATTTTCAGTATTCCTCCAACAGTCCGAATTCCATGTCTGTCCCCAGGCACTGAACTGCTCTGAGTCTGAGTATTTTAACATATATGTAAATCTTGGGGCGCTTCAGAGCCTACTAACCCCACTCCTGCAGATGGATGATGCTATTTTGAGTGGGTTTTTTAAAAAAGCAGAGGGCAGAGGTCCACTTTCCCCAGGCCCCAAATGTGGAAGGAACCCGTCGGAAGCATACATCAGTGTTTGGATCAACTAGTTGCTTTGTCTAAGTGCCACGCTTCCAGGAATTCTCTAGCATTTTTGGATTTGGCTTGGTTTAAGATGCTCACAGTTTCCCAGTTGAAAGTATGGTTAAGTCTGTCCATGTGTTGTGAGATTAAGGGGTTTTCATCATGTCTTCTGACTGCAGACAGGATGAAAACTCCTTAATCTCACAACACATGGACAGACTTAACCATACTTATAACCATACACTCAAACAAAGCAGCCATCAACAGACACATAGAGGTAAACAACATTTACATACCATTCATAAGAGACAATAGAAAAGCCATAAGACCAGAACACCTCCTTGCCAGCAATCAGCACCCAGATAGGCAAAGATTAACACCAAGATTAGCACCAGAGGAGCAATCAAACAACACAATAGACCCTAATCAAGGAACTATTAACTCAGCCAATCAACCAAGCAGCAAACCACAGCCCAACCAAGGAACTACCAAGGAGAGTACAACACCCCCACCAACACATGCAGGACAAGCCAGGGTATATAAACAGAGAGCAAGTCCCACTCTCTTTTTGCACTGAAGATGTTCCCTAGCCTGGCAATGAAACGTCTGCAAAAGAACAAGACTCGGAGAGCACCAAGGACTCCAAAGCATAAATCAGTGTTTGGATCAACTAGTTTTAATGCAAAACTGTTCCGTAAAAGTTTAATGCCAAGGGTTTTCCCTGCACATGCGCCCAATTGTCGACGTCCTGAGTTAAAAACAAAGAAAAACCATTCCTTGGCATATGATACAGTGAAAAAAAGGACGAAGTTTCAAATGAACATTTTGCCCCCTTGGTTGTCCAGTTTTCAAAAAGAGCCTTGCACTTGGGCTCCCTGAGGTGGAATTGTGTAGCCGGCAGTGAAAAACTTGGTCTCTTGCTCCTATCTCATTCCCATGGATCCCACCTGGCCCATGGAGTCCTGGCAGATCTGGTTACTGCTTGCCCCCTGTGCATAGAGAAAAACTCCCTGTGGGAGTGGTTGAGGGGAGGCACAGCGGGTGTTGAGGGGGTGGTCAGGCCCTATCAGCGCCGAGAGCTGAAGCTGTTGCGGTGGGGGGCCTGCCATCACCTGAGTACGATTGAGTGTGAGAGATGTGTGCATGGGGGAGGGGACCCCTGTTTCAACCCAGGGTCTTTGGAGGTTTGGGAGTGGAGGCATCTGGGCCTAGAAACTCGGGGGGCTGTGGGGCGGGCTGCCCCATCGAAGTGGTGATGGGCAGGGGATGCTATGACGGGAACCGAAGGGCAGGCCATCTTCGGGGAACAAGCCCCCAGTGTTTGTTGCCGGTGGCGTGTTCCGGCCCTTTGGGTTCAGACCCATGCCCTGGTCAACAGATCCTCGAGCGCCCTGGTCTCTGGCTGTTGCTTCTCAACGCCGGGTCTGTTAACAACAAGGCCCCCCTCATATGTGATTTGATCACAGAGGAGAAGGCAGACCTGGCATGTATCACCAAGACCTGGCTGGGCCCAGAAGGGGGGGTAGCCCTCTCAGAAATGTGCCCGGCCGGGTTTCAGGTATGGCATCAGCTGAGACTCTGGGGAAGGGGAGGAGGGGTGGCGGTTGTCATCTGAGAGTCTCTAGTGGCCTTCAGGGGCACTGCTCCACAAGTGGCTGGCTGTGAGACCCTGTTTTTCAAGTTGGGTTCTCAAGAACAGTTGGGAGTGTTGCTGCTGTACCAGCCTCCCTGCTGTGTAGCAACCTCCCTGCCCGAGCTGTTGGAGGCCGTCTCAGGGTTGGCAGTGGAGTTCCCCAGGCTTATGGTGCTGGGGGGCTTCAATCTGCCTTCCCTGGGAAATGCCTCAGAGGTGGCTCAGGAGTTCATGGCTACCATGGCAGCCATGGACCTGTCTCAGATCATTCAAGACCCAACTCGAGACAGTAGCCTCACTTCAGACTTAGTTTTCTTGTCGGAGCAGTGGCAATGTGATCTGAGGGGAGAGTTAGATCTGTCCCCACTGTCGTGGTCAGATCACGCCCTGGTGGCCTTGAGATTCTCTTATGCCGCCCCACTCCGCAGGGAGGCAGGACCCATTCGATTGTTCCGCCCCTGGCGACTAATGGACCCGATGGGGTTCCAGAAGGAGCTGAGGGTTATACCCGAGGATTTATTGCACGGTCCAGCGGAGGTCCTGGCCGCAGCCTGGAATAGGGTGGCAGCCGGGGCCTTGGATATCTCTAGTTCTGGATGGGGTTGCACTACCATCTGAGTAGACCCAGTGCTGAATCTCAGGGTCCTTCTGGACTCACGGCTCCTGCTCGAAGAGCACGAGGCAGCCGTGGCCAGAAGGGTCTTTGCACAGCTTCGTGTTGTACGCCAGTTATGCCCTTTCCTGGATCAGGATGCCCTCCGTATAGTAACTCATGGCCTGGTCATCTCCCACATAGACTATTGCAATGCGCTCTACATGGGGCTACCCTTGAAGAGTATCCGGAAGCTCCAACTAGTCCAGAATGCAGCTGCGTGCACAGTTATTGGTACCGCAAGATCGGCACATGTGACACCTCTGCTGCGCCGACTGCACTGGGTGCCAGTATGCTTCCGGGTCCAATTCAAGGTGTTGGTTATCACCTTTAAAGCCCTACATGTAATGGGACCAGGCTACCTGAGGGACCGTCTCATCCCCATAACATCGAACCATTCCACTCGGTCATGCAGAGACGGCATGCTGCGGACCCTGTTGGTAAGGGGGTTTCACTTGGCGGGGTCCAGAAGATGGGCCTTCTCTGCGGCAGCGCCCGCCCTTTGGAACATTCTGCCCCCAGAGATGAGGCAGGCCTCATCACTCCCGGCCTTCAGGAAGAATGTAAAGACTGGTTCTGCCGCTTTGCCTGGGATGGGAAGGGTAACAGCTCCTCCTGGGGATGGCTGGTCCCATAGAGCCCTTTTAAAAACAATGTTATTGCCTCTTGGATCTTATCCTTAATTTATTTATATTTATATGCATATTTATTATATTTTTATTCATTTTTAATTATTGACTCTGTAAACCGCCCAGAGTCCCCTTCAGGGGGCGGTGTTATAAATTGAATAATAAATAAATAAATAAATAAATAAATAAATAAATAAATAAATAAATAAATAGAATTATGAATGAATGAATGAAAGAATGTGGAAGGGAAATTTTGGTCTGGATTTCCCTGAGGAATGGACTGCAAGCCAGGATCAGTTTCCAAGGAAAGTTTTATTCTGGTCAGCTGAGCAGACACAATTCCCAAATAGGAATGGTGATGACAATTGCTAGATAGACAGAAGAAAGTGTATTTTGGAAGTGTGAACAACAAGAGGGGACCTTTTATCATCTTTGGTGGACATAGAAAAAAGCTAAGAAATGTGGGATCAAATACATATTTTAATTCAGAAGATTTTAAAGATTAATATACATTCGAAACCAGGGACTTTCCTTTTGGGACTGGTGGACAAACAGTTAGAAAGAACTCATGGAACTTTGTTTTTGTATATGGTAACAGCAGTGAGGCTTTTATATGCCCAAAGGTGGAAAGATTGAACATTGCCTACAATGTTAGAATGGTTGGTGAAGTTGATGGAGTTGGCTGAGATGGAGAAATTGACAGCTTTGATTAGAGAAAAGACATTGACTAATTTTAATGTTACCCAGAAACCCCTTTTGGATTTTTTGTGTGAAACAGAAAAAAATGAAATCATGATATCTGGGTCTGGTCATTAGAAGTAGCAAGGGACAAGAAAATTAATGAAAGCTATGTTGTAAACTTAAGAGTAAGAGTTTAATGGAAATTCTTCGGACAGTGCTGGCTCTTCGGCTAACAAATGGAGATAAGCACCGGCCCCTAGAGTCGGACACGACTGCACAAATGTGCGGGGGGAACCTTTACCTTTTTATACTTATATCTGTAGCGAAGAAAGTCAGAAGTCATTCTTTTTCTGTATTTTCTTTCCCTTTTTCTTCACTTTTGACTATGTTCTTTTTTCTACTTTGCTTTCTTACTTTACTTTTTTCATTTCTTGTTAGCTTTTATCTTTTTACCTTAAAATTTTTATACAGTTTAATTAAAAGAAAATAGAAAGATGGGCAGAAGGTACCATTGTATGGCGGAGTTTTTTCTGTTTGTTTCTTGTTTCTCTGTCTCTTATTTTCTACCTTTGCTTTCCTTTTTATATATTATTACATTAAAACTTTCTAATTAAAAAAAGGAATGTGTGTCAGACAAAGAGTATGGAGACTTTTTATACTCTTGCATTGCACATACATAGTACCACCCTTTTTACAAACCTTGGAAATGTTTCTTTAGAATATTTATCAGTTTCTTTTACCATATAGAGACAGTCTCCCCCTCTTTCTAAGCCCCCCTTTTGGAGGCCCTGCCCCATATGTGTCACTCTCCCTTTGACCTAACGGAGACTCCTGGGCAAGTGAACTTGCAAACGCTTATGGCATTGGGCCTTTAGCAGATTTAGAATTTCCTCCTTCAGGAACAAAGCTGGCTTGCTGGGAACACCGTCTTCAAGACCCTGGGCGCGCTTCGAAGCAGCCCTGGCCAGCATGAGTGAAGCTGCCCCTCTTGGAGCCTGTGGCCTGTTCGGGCTCCGAGGTCCTAAATCCTTTTGCGCCCCAGGAAATCAGGAACGAAGTTTTAGGAGGTAGAGAGGTTTTGATCTCCGCCGAGAGCCAAGGCCTCTGAAAGCGCAGGACTCTTTTGATCAGCTTTTGATCTGCAAGCTAGTGCCCTCCAAGTGTTGTGCCCAAGCGGCCTGGGAATTCTCAAGGCTGAAAGCTAACTCCTCTGGGAATTGGGAAGGCTGCTCAGAGTAATTCTGCCATCTAGCGAGATTTAGGCTCCCCAATAATGCAGATAGGAAGACAATACCTCCTTTCTAGATGTGGTTGGGAAGCAATGCCGGTGGACGATTCCAGGTTTTGGGGTGTGTTTGATTATTGCATTAATAGGATGAAGCTGGCAAGCTGGCAATCGATTAGGGATTCGGCACACAGAAACAAGTACTTTTAGGGCCCAGCCCCGAGCTAATCTTCAAAAGCTACCTAGTGTCAAGCTTCACTCTTCAAGCTTCGCTCATTTGTAAAGGTACGTTTTGAGGAGTTATCCTGCACCCCCAAGACATATAACTGGCTGGAACAGTCGTCACTGACCCGTAAGGGAGGTGCACTTTGTTGTTGTTGTTGTTGTTGTTATTATTATTATTATTATTATTTGGATTTATCCCCGCCCATCTCTACCATGGTAGACTCTGGGCGGTTTACAATCACAATATAAAAGTTAAAAACTTATCAATTTAAAACTACCATAAAAATAAAAAATGAAAATCCAAAAGATGGTATGTTCTTAAAAGGAGGATATTATTATGCTAACCACCCCCAGGAGGAACTATTATGTCCTTCGTTCCAGGCAAGGCGGCAGAACCAGGTCTTTAACGACCGCCTGTTTGCACACCGTTTTTCCCCAGGATGCTTTCCCTTGGTTTGGTTCTCGCTTCCTGCAAAGAAATTTTCTTGCTCGGTTACTGGATGAGTGGGTTTTTCAGCCTCATGTCGCTAGATGGCGATCTAGAAATAACCTCCGCGCCTGGAAAGCTGTCAATACAGTAGCAGCATCTGTGGTTGCTGAAGACCGACATCCAATGGGAGGGAGAGCGTGGGAGCTGAAACAATAGAGTATTGGATTGCTAGAGAGGATGTCGGAGGAGAGGAGGAGGGCAGAGGAACTTGCTGTTCCGGCTTCCGCCAGGGCGCAGAGCAGCAGCAGCAGCTGGAAGGTGAGTTGAGGCTAGCTCGGAGGCCGGGAGCAAGTAGGGCTGTTTCGTGTCCTCCGTGGGGTAGAATCAGATAAGCAACTCTGCTGAAAAATGCCAGCTGCTACATATGCCTCCCCTCCCCAAATTTTATTCCACTGGTTCTGCACGCTTCAAAACTGCTGCATGCAATTCTCTGGCAGTCAGGAGATTTAAAAAGTCTCTTTCATGTTAGCGTCGACTCCTTGTGATTGTATGGAGATGTTGTTTTCTTGGCAACAATATGGGACTGATCTGCCACTGCTGTCTCCTGGGAACTTTTTCTACTTCCAATTCTAGCCAACAAACTCTCCCATCCCTGTATTAACCAGGTTCAACTCTGCTTAACCCAGCACTTTGTTTAAAAGAGCTATTGAGGACTATTTGGGATGTTCAGCTGTATAGGTAGTCCTCCAATTTATTCCCCACCCATCTCACCCAGAGAGCATCTTAATGACTGAGCTGCTTAGTGCCAGAGTTGCCGGTCCCAATTGCAGTCAGAAAGGAGGCCAGATTATTATTTGGATCTGTGGAGTTGAATGGAGAAAACTGGTGCTTTAAATCTTGCAGAGGCTTTGGGCACCATTTCATCTGTTGAAGCCCCCAGCCCTCTAAAAGTAGCCCCAAAAGTTTGACCATACCCACTTGTGGGACATTTTGCAGGCTGAAATACACATGAATTTTCTACATACATACAGTACATTAGTAGGTGTGTGTACCTGTATTTCTCTATGTGTGCATGTATGTGTATTTGTAGAATCTATTCCCAGCATTTCCAGATTTCCTTGATGATAACCCTTTAAGTCAGAGCTTTCCAAACTTTTCATGTTGGTGACACACTTTTTAGACATGCATCATTTCGTGACACACTCTTACAGCAGGGCATCATTTCATGACACACTCTTACAGCAGGGCACAAGGCAGGCACTAGGACCTGCGTGCAATCACAGCAGGCTTGGAGGCAGCAAGGCACAAGGCAGGCACTAGGACCTGCACAGAATCCTGGCAGGGCTCAGAGGCAGCAGCAGCCGTGACACACCCAGACACTGCAGCCAACACAGTTTGGAAAGCTCTGCTTTAAGTGCTAAGAATCTGTGATTGACCCAAGCCAACAAGTGAATTTCATTTTTTTTTATTCTCCAGACATCCTTCAACTCATTTTTATTCATAATCATAGTTAAATCTGTAAAATTATCACGCCACTCCTCTACTGAGGGATTGGATTTATCCTTCTGTTTATCCATTACCATATTAAAATCCCCTGCCATTACAATATAACCCTTCTGAAAATCCTCCATATCTTTAAACACCTTCTCATAAAACTGCTTCTGTTTCACATTCGGGGCATAGATGTTAACCAAAGTATATTCCTCTCCCCCCAACTCCCCCTGTATATATATATGTATCTACCCATTGAATCCTTTTTTGTCTTTATTACATTAAAACCACATTTCTTTGATATTATAATCGCCACTCCTCTTGCTTTAGAAGTCCCATATGCCTTTTCATAAGCAGCTGACCATCTTAATTTAAGTTCATTTACCCCCTCCTTCACCTGATGTGTCTCTTGTAAAAATATTGTGTCTGCTTTGGCTCTATGCAATAGTGCTTCCACCCTCTTCCTTTTAATATTTGATCCTAGCCCTTTAACATTTAAAGTTGTAAACCTTAATGTATTCTCCATGAAATTTGTAAATTTTTTCTTAGTTGGTCCTTTGAAGTGAAACCCTTAACAAACCCCTTAGTTCCCAATCCCTTACCCTCCCCCCACCCCACCCCCTCATACAAACACAAAAGAGCTTCCCCCCTCTTCCAGAGGTTATCAACCTCTCCCATAGTTCTCATGAACTCCTCAAGGGGGGGGGGGAGGCAGTTCCCCGGTTTCACATAACAGCATCAACACCGAATCATTATCTCCCAGTCCATCTTCCTTATGTCCTGTCTCAGGTACAATATTTTCTTCAGTCCTTTATAATAATATCTTGTTTCCTCCTGCTACTTCCAGTTCTTCCTCTGGTTCTTCCACTTCATCTTCTCTCTGCTTCCTTAAATCCAGCTGGTGTAACAGCTCCATCCCTTGTTCCAATGATATTATTTTATGAAATTTCCCTGCCCATTGAAACTTTAAAAATACAGGGTATCCCCAGTTATACACAATTCCCTTGTTCTTCAGAACAGCAATACAAGGCTTCACACTCCTCCTCCAATTTATTGTTTCTGGGCAGAGATCATTAAAGACCTGAACCGGGACTTTCTGATATTGTAGCCCTCCAATGGCTTGTCCAGTAGCCCTCATAAAAAGTTCATTCTTATAACTTTGAAATCTCATAATAATGTCTCTGGGGGTCAGTCCTCCTCTCCTAAAGGTAGCTCTGTGGATACGTTCCAAATCTGCATTTTCCCAATTAACATCTTTTGCTACATTCTTCAACCACTCCATCACCTTTTCTCTCAAATTCCTTGGATTTTCCCCAGACTGCTCTGGGAGCCCACGAATGTGTACATTAGATCTGCGTTCTCGATCTTGAATATCAATCATCTTCAACTCCCATTGCTCAAACTTAATGTTATATTCCACCATCTTCTTCTGATTATATGTTACTGTTTTCTCCAATTCCTCCACTCTCTTACTTACAACTTTAATTTCCTGCTTAATTCCTAAGAGTGTTTTATTTACTCCTGTTAATATCTCATCCACTATCTGAGCTCTGAGAGTCTCATTATTTTTCTGCATCATTTCTGCAAATCTTGTCATCATCTCCTCCAGATCCACAGCCATTTTCTTTTCTTTCTCTCCCTTCTCTTTCTGCCTGACGGCAGCAGCTGCCTCCTGTATACGATAATTAGCTGCTCCATTAATCATTACTTCCGCCTCCGAATTCCACCTCATTTTAGACCTTTCTAAGTCTTTTTTATCAGACTTAATTACTTCATTAGTTTCAACTCTTTCCAAACGTTCTAAACTCCTGTCCGAAGGTTTATTTTTATTTTTAACCCTGTTCCAAGCTGGAAGAGTCTGCTGGGTTAAATTCTTCCCTCTAGGCATTGGCTCTCTGCCCAGAGTTAAAACCGAAAGTAAGTCTATCCAACTTACTTTTGATAACCAAGTCAAAATAAATTATAAAGTTCCAGTCTAGGCTTTTTCAGCTTCTGACTCACCCGTCGACATTTATCTATGTATTGTTTAAACGTAGGAGTCCAGCTTTTAATTTCTTTCTGACTGGGAGTTCTCCGATGCACGCTGCTACTCCATGTCCCCGACGCTCCGCCCCCCCAACAAGTGAATTTCATGATTTCAACTGGGATCTCGCTAGTCTTCTACGTGTCAAATGAATCATACTTTTATTTATTATTTTATTTATTATTTAATTTTGTATCACCGCCCATCTCCTCCAACCAGAGAACTCTGAGCGGTTCACAACAAACAAGTTAAAAATATAAAATTACAACAACAATAATTTACATATAAAATCCAATTAGAAAGATGTTAATAATAAGGCGGGTTTCATGGCACCAGCCACTCCCAAGAGGAACTATTGGTATTCCCGTCCCAAGCAAGGAAGCAGAACCAGGTCTTCAAGTTTTTCCGGAAGGTCGGGAGCGAAGAAACTCGCCTAAGCTCCAGGGTCAAGATATTCCAAAGGACGGGTGCTACTGCAGAGAAGGCACACCTCCTGGACCCTGCTAGATGAAGTTCTTTTGCCGATGGCGTCCGTAGCATGCCCTCTCTGCATGACCGAGTGGGGCAGGTCGATGTTTCAGGGATGAGACGGTCCCTCAGGTAACCTGGTCCCATGCCATGTAGGGCTGTAAAGGTGATAACCAACATGTCGAATTGGACGCGGAAGCAAACTGGTACCCAATGCAGCTCGTGCAGCAGAGGTGTTACATGGGCTGATCTTACAGCACCCATACCTGTAAGTGATCTAAGAAAGCCAGGATGGATGCACTACCTCCATCCCGTCCTCGCCAGAGATCATCCATAAGTGTGACTAATGCAGTCTCCATCCCATATCCCGGCCTGAAACCTGACTGAAAGGGGTCTAGATAATCCATTTCATCCAGAATCCTCTGGAGTTGCAACACCACCACTTTCTCAACCACCTTACCCAAGTAGGGAAGGTGGGAGACAGGACGAAAGTTGTCCAGTACGGTAGGGTCCAGGGATGACTTATTGAGGAGAGGGTGCACCAGTGCCTCCTTAAAGGCAGCCGGGAACACTCCCTCCCCCAGAGATGTATTAATCATCCCCTGGATCCAACCACACGTCACCTCCCTGCCCGATTTTACCAGCCAGGAAGGGCACGGATCTAAATGGCATGTGGTGGCATTTAAAGTTCGGCAGATCCTGTCCACTTCTTCAGGTCCAACAGGATCAAACCGTTTGCAGATAACAGGGCAAGTACCTCCCCTGGCATCATGGTAGCCATGAACTCTCGAGCCGCTTCCGAGGCACGTCCCAGGGACGGCAAGTTGAAGTCCCCCAGGACCATAAGCCTGGGGAAGTCAACCGCCAACCCCGAGACGGCCTCCTGTAGCTCAGGCAGGGAGCTTGCTACGCAGCAGGGAGGCTGGTACAGAAGCAACACCCCCAACTGTTCTCAGGATCCCAACTTGAAATATAAGGTCTCACAACCGGCTACTTGCGGAGCAGTGCCCCTGGAAGCCATTAGAGATTCTCGGGTGACAACCGCCACCCCACCTCCCCTGCCCCAGTGTCCTGCCTGGTGCCACACCTAAAACCCAGCTGGTCACATTTCCGAAAGGGCTACTCCCCCCTCTGGGCCCAGCCAGGCCTTGGTGATACAGACCAGGTGTACCACCTCCACTACAATCAGGTCATTTATAAGGGGCGCCTTGTTATTCACTGACCTGGCATTAAGGAGCAACATCCGGAGACCAGAGCTCTTGAGAATCTGTCGTCCAGGGCCTTGGTTTGAACTCGGAGGGCCGGAACACACCACTGGTAACAAACACCAGGGGTGTTAATGAATGTTAGTGGTTAATCTAGCCTTTTGGCACTTTTCCTTTTTCATTGTAATGTATGCTTATTTGTTGTTGTTTGCATGTGTTGTGCAACCCGTTTTATAGAAAATAATTAAACTAACACTTTTATCTGAATCTTGTAGACAAAAAGGATGCCAATAAGAGCCTTCTCAACAACTGAGAATCACAAGCAGCACTAAAAGGAAAGCAAATCAAGCCAGCAATCAAATCTTTTCCACTTTCTCCAGAGAACCCCAAAACTCTTCTTCCCCAGCAGGTGACAGACAAGGGAGAGAAAAACAGGAAGAGGGTTTTTGAGCTGGAAAAAATTAATTATGTGGAACTCAAATATTACATGAAAAGGTCAAGGGGGATACTTTCCAAATTCAGAAAAAGAGGGAAGTATCTGGAAGTCAGTGGGGAGGAAGAGGTCACTTGGATAGCCACGGAGAGCAGACAGTAACCAAGCCTCACGCTGTGAGGAAGGAAACAGGAGCTTGAATCAAAGCACCACCAAACAAGGGATCAGAAATAGTTTTGATCTCCTCAAAAATCCAAAAATATCGGTGGTGGAAAAGGCCCACAGAGGTGTATATTGTGGGAAAAGGACAGATTACAGATCACAGCTGATTATGCATGAAAGGACCCACACTGGCGAGAAGCCCTACCAGTGTTCTCGGTGTGGCAAAAGCTTTAGCAAGCAGGCCACCCTGGTGAATCACAAGAAGACTCACGCCAGGGAGAAACCGTATGAGTGTCCGGATTGTGGGAAAAGTTTCAGTCAGAATTCCCACCTGGTGCTACACCAGAGGACTCACACAGGAGAGAAACCGTATGAGTGTCTGGTTTGTGGAAAATATTTCAGTCGGAATTCCTACTTGGTGCTACACCAGAGGACTCACACCAGAGAGAAACCGTATGAGTGTCCGGATTGTGGGAAAAGTTTCAGTCAGAATTCCCACCTGGTGCTACACCAGAGGACTCACACCAGGAAGAAACCATATGAGTGTCCGGATTGTGGGAAAAGCTTCAGTTGGAATTCCAGCCTGGTGATACACCAGAGGACTCACACAGGAGAGAAACCTTATGAGTGTCCGGATTGTGGGAAAGGTTTCAGTCGGAATTCCTACTTGGTGCTACACCAGAGGACTCACACACGAGAGAAACCGTATGAGTGTCCGGATTGTGAGAAAAGTTTCAGTCGGAATTCCTACTTGGTGCTACATCAGAGGACTCACACAGGAGAGAAACCGTATGAGTGTCCGGATTGTGGGAAAAGTTTCAGGCGGAGTTCCGACCTGGTGATACACCGGAGGACTCATACACGAGAGAAACCGTATGAGTGTCCGGATTGTGGGAAAAGTTTCAGTCAGCATTCCAGCCTGGTGATACACCAGACGACTCACACACGAGAGAAACCGTATGAGTGTCCGGATTGTGGGAAAAGTTTCAGTCAGAAATCCGACCAGGTGAGACACCAGAGGACTCATACAGGAGAGAAACCGTATGAGTGTCCGGATTGTGGGAAAAGTTTCAGTCAGCTTTCAGGTCTGATGAAACACCAGAGTACTCACACAGGAGAGAAACCGTATGAGTGTCCGGATTGTGGGAAAAGTTTCAGTCGGAAGTGCAACCTGGTGATACACCAGAGGACTCACACAGGAGAGAAACCGTATGAGTGTCCGGATTGTGGGAAAAGTTTCAGTTTGAAGTCCAACCTGGTGAAACACCAGAGGACTCACACAGGAGAGAAACCGTATGAGTGTCCGGATTGTGGGAAACGTTTCACTTGTGGTGCCAGCCTGGTGATACACCAGAGAATTCACACAGGGGAGAAACCGTATGAGTGTCCGGATTGTGGGAAAAGTTTCAGTGTGAAGTGGTACCTGGTGATACACCAGAGGACTCACACCGGGGAGAAACCGTATGAGTGTCCGGATTGTGGGAAAAGTTTCAGTACTAGGTCTATCCTTATAAATCACGTAGCTTTACACACAGGGGAGAAACCATTCAAATGCCCAGACTGCGGACAGTGCTTTGTGCAAAATGCCTCCCTTATCAAACACAAGAAAATCCACATGAGACAGAAGATGATGTGTGTAGAGAAGCCTTGAATTTCACTTCTGATCTCCCATTGAAAGTCCTCCTGAGAAATTAACTATTTAATTTCTGGCCTGATTCTTTTCAGTCAAACATTAGACATGAGGGCAGAGGGGAAAAGTGGAAAGTATTAGTTTGATAAAGGCTGACTACTCGGATCTGGCTATCAGCAGAACTTCCTGGATATTTACTTTTCCAGCAATAGTATTTCCTTTTTTCCTTTTTTTAGAGACTTTATTAAAGTTTCAAAATACAGACAGAATACAAAGTGTAGAAAAGCTTGAGAAAAGAACTAAAAGAAAAAGGACAAACTAAAAATGCAGAAATATTTAGAAAGAAATAGAAAGTGTTCTGACCTCCTTCAACACAGATATGAATACAAATATATAATACCTTAGTCTCTTGCTCTTAACTAAACGTTAATAAACATAGAAACAAATGGAGACACAGTATTTTCTCTTATCAATGCTGTCAATTTTGCCATCTCTGCCAATTCCAATAATTTAACCATCCATCCTTTCATTGTGCAAATTTGTTTATCTTTCCATCTTTGCCCATACAAAAGTCTTGCATTTTCAGCCATTAATAAAAGTTGTTCCTCCTTCATCGTAGAATGGCTGCAGCATGCATACGATAAAATATTGTGATCTCTTCATTGAATTGAATCCAAGTTCAAAGGAAGAGATTGGGCTGGCTGATGGAAGAACAATCCCAGTGGAAGGCAAGGGCCGTGCTCTCCTAAGGTGTGGAAATGGCGCCACCCAGACCAATATGATTGCAACTAGCGTTCTGTTTGTTCCAGATTTAAGCTTGAATTTAATTAGTCCATCTGCGCTGATGAAAAAGGGCCATACTCTACCATTTAAAGGTGGTAAATGTGAAAAAATGGATTGTAAGGGTTAGCTTAGCTTAACCAACGCCATTATGCTTTTGGAACCTGCTTGCTAAAGGGAACTAGGATGCAGAGACCTTGCTGCTGTCTCTAGGGATATGTTCATTTAGATAACGCTGCCAAGGATTGTTCAGAATACCAGGAAACATGCAGACTGCCCCTGGAGGTTTCTAGGATGCTTATTGCTAGCAATGCAGATTTAGGAACCTTGCCCTCTGACTAGGAGGAGAGTTCATTATGCTTTCTTACTGAGCTTTGCAAACCCTATATAAGTACTGAACTTGTGATATGTGTGTGTGGATCTTATTTTGTCTTGGCCAAAATAAATTTATTTATTATTTCAATTTATTCCCCGCCCATCTCCCTTGCGAGGGACTCTGGGCGGGTTACAACAATTGAAAGTTTAAAAACTATACAAAAACAATATCTAAAATACATCCAATAATAAATTACATGAATCCAAGATGGATTGGGGACCGTAGTATCGATCGTATTACTACGGGGCCAGCCAACCCCAGGAGGCACTGCCACCTCCGTCGTCCCAGGCCCGGTGGCAGAGCCAGGTCTTAAGGGCCTTCCGAAAGGCCAGGAGTGAGGGGGCTAGTCTCACCTCCGGGGGCAAGATATTCCATAAGGCGGGCGCTATCGCAGAGAAGGCACGTCTCCTGGACCCCGCTAGATGGAATTCTCTTGTTGAGGGGGTCCGAAGCATGCCTTCTCTGCATGCACGGGTGGGGCGGGCCGACGTTATCGGGACGAGACGGTCCCTCAGGTACCCTGGCCCTATGCCATATAGGGCTTTAAAGGTAATCACCAACACCTTGAATTGGACCCGGAAGCAAACTGGTAGCCAATGCAGCTCGTGTAGCAGAGGTGTTACATGTGCCGATCTCATGGCACCCATAACTGCTCGCGCCGCGGCATTCTGCACCAGCTGAAGCTTCCGGATACTCTTCAGGGGTAGCCCCATGTAGAGCGCATTACAGTAATCTATACGGGAGATGACAAGGGCGTGAGTGACTGTTCGGAGGGCCTCCCGATCCAGGAAAGGGCGTAACTGGTGCACAACGCGAAGTTGTGCAAAGGCCCTCCTGGCCACGACTGCCACCTGCTCTTCGAACAGGAGTCGCGAGTCCAGGAGGACCCCCAGATTCCGCACTGGATCCGAGCGAGGTAGTGCCACCCCACCCAGAACCAAAGATGACAACTTCCCGGATCTAGGGGGGCCATCAATCCACAGCCACTCCGTCTTACCAGGGTTCAGTTGAAGCCTGTTGTTCCCCATCCAGGCCCCCACAGCCTCCAGACACTGAGATAAGGCATCGACCGCATCACTTACTTCACCTGGGATGGAGATGTATAACGGTATCATCAGCATATTGTTGATACCTCATCCCGTGGTGACGGATGATCTCACCCAGTGGCTTCATGTAGATGTTGGAGAGGAGAGAGAACCGACCCCTGCGGCCCCCCACAAGTCAGGGGCTGCGGGTCAGCCCTCTCCTCCCGTATCAACACCGACTGGGAACGGCCCCGGAGGAAGGAGGCGAACCAGTGCAAAACTACACCGCCCACCCTCAACTCCCTGAGCCGTCCCAAAAGTATACCGTGGTTGACGGTATCGAAAGCCGCTGAGAGATCTAAGAGAGCTAGGATGGACTCCCTCCATCCCGCTCTCGCCAAAGATCATCCATAAGTGCGACCAATGCGGTCTCCGTCCCATATCCCGGCCTGAAAACTGACTGGAAGGGGTCTAGATAATCCGTTTCCTCCAGAATCCTCTGGAGTTGCCACACCACCACCTTCTCAACCACCTTTCCCAAAAAGGGAAGGTGGGAGACTGGGCGGAAATTGCCCAGGATGGTAGGGTCCAGGGACGGCTTCTTGAGGAGCGGGTGCATCAGCGCCTCCTTAAAGGCCTCCGGGAACACCCCCTCACTCAAGGACAGATTAATCATCGCCTGGACCCATCCACATGTCACCTCACTGGCCGATTTCACCAGCCAGGAGGGACAAGGGTCAAGCTGGCATGTGGTGGCGTTCACAGTCCGGAGGATCCTGTCCACTTCCTCAGGCGCAACAGGATCTAACTGTTCCCAGATAACATGGTAAGTACGAGCCCCTGGCATCTCCACAGATCCTGTCTCACGCTTGGAGTCCAACTTGGAATGAATCTGGGCAATTTTATCCTGCAGATGCTCAGAAAACTCTTCCGATCGGCCCTGTAAGTGGGTCTCCCCCTGCTCCCGACCCAACAGTGATCTTGTAATTTTAAAAAGGGCTGTCGGGCGGCATTCTGCGGACGCAATAAGAGCGGAGAAATATTCACGTTTTGCCACTCTTACCGCCACAAGGTAGGCCTTGACTGCGGTTCTAGATTGTGTTCGGTCAGATTCAGTCTTCGTCTTTCTCCAGCGGTGCTCTAGATGTCTCTTAACCCTCTTCAAGGCCCTTAACTCTTCAGTAAACCACGGAGAGCGGCGGGCCAAGTAGGGCCGGAGAGATCGCATAGGCGCGATCTTGTCCAGGACTCCGGCCGTGGCCCTATTCCAGGCCGTGGCCAGGAGCTCCACTGGACCGTGAAGCAAGTCCTCGGGAATAACCCCCAGCTCCTTCTGAAACCTCACTGGGTCCATCAGTCGCCGGGGGCGGACCAATCAAATAGGTCCCGCCTCCCTGCGGAGTGGGGTAGCACAAGAGAGTCTAAGGGTCACCAGGGCGTGGTCTGACCATGACAATGGGGAAAGATGTAACTCTCCCCTCAGATCACATTGCCACTGCTCAGACAAGAAAACAGTCCGGGGTGAGACCACTGTTCCGAGTCGGGTCACAAATAATCTGAGACAGGCCCATAGCTGCCATGGTAGCCATGAACTCCCGAGCCGCCTCCGAGTCCCGTCCCAGAGATGGCAGATTAAAGTCCCCCAGAACCATAAGTCTGGGGAACTCCACTGCCAACCCCGAGACAGCCTCAAGCAGCTCAGGCAGAGAGGTTGCTACGCAGCAGGGAGGCTGGTACAGCAGCAACACTACCAACTGTTCTCGTGAACCCAACTTGAAAAACAGGGTCTCACACCCGGCCACTTGTGGAGCACCGCCCCTGAAAGCCACAAGAGACTCTCGGATGACCACTGCCACCCCTCCTCCCCTGCCCCGGTGTCTCGGCTGATGCCAGACCTGAAACCCGGCTGGGCACATTTCCGAGAGGGCCACTCCCCCCTTTGGTGCCAGCCAGGTCTCGGTAATACATACCAGGTCGGCCCCCTCATCCGTGCTCAAGTCACTTATAAGGGGGGCTTTGTTGTTCACCGACCTGGCGTTTAACAGCAGCAGCCGGAGACCGGAGCCCACGAGGATCTGCTTACCAGGGCCTGGGTGTGAACACGGGGGGCCGGAATGCACCACCGGTAACAAACACCGGGGGCGCCTTCCCCAAAGATGGCTTGCCCTCCGGTTCCCGTCATACCGTCCCCTGCCTGTCACCACCCGAATCAAATGGCCCGCCATATAGGCCCCAGAGATTCCCGGTTCTGACCCAGTAGCCTCCACTCCCAGGCCTCCAGAATTCTTAGGGTTATTTAAGAGTCCCTTATCCCAACCATCCATCATGCACTCCCACACACTCTTGGGCAGTGGTAAGGCCCCCCAGTGCACCAGCTCTCGCTCTCGGCACTGGTAGGGTCTAGCACCACCCCACTCACACCCTGCACCTCTCCCCCAACTTCTCTCACTGGTCGGGGAGAGCTACCAACACTCACCACAATCACTCCTGCCCCACCTGCCTCTCACCCAGGGGGTACTCTTCCACACTCATACAATCTAACCCCCCCCTTCCTCGTCTCTCACCCAGGGGGGGTGTCCACATTCACACCAAGGGACTCCTGCAAGTTTCTGCCACCTAAGCTCAATGGTGTTAGTCCGAGTAATTGTTCTTATTGTTATTCTTATGCCCTGATCGACAGGGCTATCGGTCCGGCCTCCGTCCCATTCGCGTCTTCCAGGGCCGCCGGGTTCGCCACCAGTTCCAAACAGCTCCCACATCAGGAGCCTCCGGGCCCTCTCAAAAAGTGGTCCGGGAAAAAGACCAGATAGTCTGTGGCGGGGGGCCACCTCGTCCGTCTCCCTCTCAGTTCGCACTTCGTGGCCTCTGGCAGCCCTTGATGGTCTCCGGAAGCTCCGAGGGCTCCGCTGCATCCACTGGACTCCCTTCTGAGCCGCCCCGGGTCTCCTAGGCCCCCACCAACTCCACCGGCCTAGCTCACCTCCGACGGCTTCCAGGCTCCAGCCGTCGATTTCGGAGGCTTCCAGAAGCCTCCAGCAGCTCTCAGAAGTCTCCAGCCCCCGCAAGCCCCACTGGTCCAGCTCGAAGCCTCGCATTCAGAGTCTTCCGGCCTTTAGTGGACTCCAGTTCTCGCCAACCCCGCCGGTCTAAGTCGCACCCGACAGCCCCTTGCAGACTACAGCTGTCTCCGGCATCTCACTGGGTCCCATTTCGTCACGTCGTTCCGGAGGCCCGACCAGCCTCGGCCAGCACTCCCCTCGGAGAAGCCACTCACCCCACCGGCAACCACCACCTCTCCAGAATCCCAAAGGTGAAATTTAGGGATTTCGGTGGGTTTTCGAGGGTTCTTTTCGGCTTTCTCCGGAGCTGTTATCGGCCGCATTAACTTGCGGCCGCCATCTTGAATCTTGAATGATGCTCAAGTTAATTCAGCCCTGTTATTTTAAATCTCCAAGCCTCGACTCAAGACTGTTATTGGTAACTTCAGGAACTTGGGTAAAACAGTGTAAGCAGGGGCCTTACAGGATCAAAAAGGTGTCTTTTTAACAGGATTCTTAGATCAAGGATTAATTTTTCTCAATTGTGAGAGGCCAGACATGGCATGCGTGGGCAGTCACTGAGGAAAGGAGGATGACAGCGCCACCCTCTGCCACAGACGATTTGGTCACAGATTTAAATGCAATTCTTCAAATGAAGAAAAATGGATTGGCAAACAATTTGGAAATCAAGGACTGTGGTAAGACTGATGCAAGGTGCAAAACCTGCATGCAGGGAAAGGCCACTAGGCCTGCAATCCCAAAACAAAGCACCAGGCGCTCCAAAAAGCCCCTGGAGCTAATTCACACTGACATGTGTGGGCCAATTCAAGCATCTGTTGGGGGTAGCAGGTATTTAGCAATTACAGCTACCTACACCCACATTCCAAAAGAGAAATGAACCAAATTAGATTCATGAGCAAAGGAAGGAATCTTATTGGGGTAGCCACCGGGAAGCAAGGGATAAAGAGCTTTAGATCCTAAGACTGGCTCAATCTATACTTGCAGAGGGACATTTTGATGAAACAGAGCCAAATCAAAATCCTCTAACCAATAGCACTGCAGAAGGGGGAGGTGATGTAGATTTGTTTGAGGTACCTTACCCAGTGTTTCCAGATGCAGCGAGCAGGCAAACCCAGAGAGAGGACATAGAGACAGAGACTCCACCTGAGTCAGGCGATGAGGAACCAGAAGGGGCAGAGATGCAGTGCGATCCAGACCCGAGTCCTGTTCCAGACCTGAGACGCTCATCGCGACCCAACAAGGGAGTTCCGGCCAAGTGACTGTCCTACCTCTCAGGGTGCTGTTGCCGAAGGAGCCTGCATCATGGAAGGAAGTGCAACAGTTGCCACCAGCTGAAGCAGGTAAGTGGAGGAAAGCAGTACAATAGGAGTTTGAGGCTGTGCAACACAACTGTTAGGCACCAAAACTTACCATGCGCCTTCCAGAATAAGCCAAGAACACAACAGAGACTTTGGGAACAGATAACAGCAAGTTTTAATTGGCCAAGCAAAGGTTGCCGGATGGCTGTCCTACAGACATCACACGCAGGTGACCTCTGAGTGGAACAGCCATCCCAAGTACAAGAGTGCACAAACTTTTATACAGCAAATACAAACAGGAAGTGAGGATGAGGATGGTATGCCCATGTGTGGGTGAGGTGTCCTCTGTCCGTTCCCTGGGATTGGCTAGTTCTTGGGGATCAGGGTCCCTCCCAGAGCTGAAGGATTCTGGGATTCACCAGGTCAAGGGGGTGACGTGGGTCATCAACATAGTTACAAAGGATGGAATTGTGTGAACATTCACACCATTGTTCTATGGGCACTGTCCGGAGGCCAGAGATTGACACTTGCATCTTACAGAGATAACAGTAAAACTTACAGGGACATTGGGTTATACAAGCATACTAAATTACAGAGGTCATAAAATCAAGTCTTTGCATATTCACATCTTGGGAAGAGTAGAACAAAGGATTTATTACAAGGGAGTCAGGTAAACATGTTAGCGTGTCAGGAAGAAGACACTGACCAGATAGGGAGAGCCCCAAGCTGGTATGCATTCTAAAGAGAGGTAGGATTACTTTGTGGCACCTAGTATTGCTATGCAGAATTCTTTGGGGCCTTGCTGGGGCAGGCCCATCTCAGGGGTCACCCCTGGGTTAACACTCTTTGGTTCAAGCACAATCCTTGGTTCTAGCAGCGTTGCACTATGGGAAGCACTAGAGCAGGGTGTTTTCCAGGCCAAGGTATGTGGCCCATGATTTCTCAGGTCCCTTCACAACAACACTTGGACACTCACGAAGTTACCTGTTGGCAAAAAGGCCATGAGTTGCAAATGGGTCTTTAAGGCCAAACAGAATGAAAAGGGAGAAGTCCAAAGGTACAAAGCTAGACTGGTAGACAAGGGCTATTCACAAAAGTATGGGGAAGATTACGACCAGACTTTTGCACCAGTTTTGACCCACACAACAATTCAACTTCTTTTAAGTCTAGCAGCCAGTAGAAACATGCAAGTGGAGCATATAGACATCAAGACAGCGTTCTTGCATGGTGAAATTCAGGAGGAGTTGTACAGTACATGCAACAACCTGAAGGGTTCACTGATCCAAAGAACAAGCAGCGAGGGCCTGGAATGTGAAACTAAACCAGATGCTAATAAAGCAAGGTTTCACTCAAGGCAAAGCTGATCCCTGCCTTTACACATGACCTAAGAATGGCAGAGACATGTTCATTCTGACATTTGTGGACGATTTGATTCTCTGTTATGAGGATCAAAGGGACATTAACGAAATTGTATCCAATTTGAACACGGAAGTAGAGGTGAAACGTCTTGGGAAGGCAAGCTACTACTTGGGGATACAAATTGACAGAGAAGAGGATGGGAGTTTTCTCCTTAGTCAGAGGCAAAAGTTTCTAGAGTTATTGGAGAGCCTGGGGCTGGAAGATGCAAACACAGTACCAACTCCAATGGAAACAGACTTTCACAAAGTAAAGGGCACTAGTGAACTGTTGCCTCAGAACAATGGCTACAGAGAGGCCATTGGGAAGCTGTTATATCTGTCAACCACAACAAGGCCAGATATTTCAACTGCAGTGGAGATCCTCTGTAGAAAGACCAGCACACCCACCCAAAGGGAATGGACAGGCATTAAGTGGATGGCAAGATATCTGAAGGGGACTGCAGATCTGAAGCTTAAGCTGCCAGCAACTGATTCTCCTGAACTAGCGGGGTACACTGATGCAGATTGGGCAGAGAAAGCAACTGATCGTAAATCCACTAGTGGGAATGTGTTTTTCTTTGGGGGAGGGGCTGTGAGCTGGGCTAGTCACAAGCAGAATATACTGGCATGGTCAACCACTGAAGCGGTGTATTTGTGATGACCTCAACAACAATGGCCTAATAAACACTTATCAATGCAATTCCTTTGAATACAGAATACAGCCTCCCCTTCAAGGAAACATGAGACATACCTCACATTTGCTTCTTCGTCCAGAAAAGAGTCCTCAAACTCCTCCATAAAACCCCTGACATGGGTCATAAAACAAGCCAATTCCCCAGGGTCACCATCAAAGTGCATTTTCAGCTTGTTAACTGTTAACGCTCTGGTTCTTCCTTTTTGTAATCCACTCAGGGAAGAGGGTCTCATTTCCAACTCTGGTTCTGATAAATCCTCTTCGTCTTCGCTGGCGCTGGAAGTTTCACTTTCCGCTGTAGTGGTTCCCGAAGCAGCTCCTTTCTCCGCCACGGCAACTCCTTCTTGTTTTGGAGCCATGACCAGCTGCTGCAAGGATTGGCTGATAGATTCTATCTGCTTGCTGATGGTCTCCAGCTCAAAATCAATACGTGCCGTTTTTGCCTCTAAAGAAGCCATTCTCTGGGATTGGGTAACTCTGGTTTTAGCAGTCCGTTTTCCAATCCCTTCTTTGAGGCCGCCTCCAATTCCCACAGACCACTCTGCACTTGGTTTAGGAGCACGTACCACCGGAGTCCCCGCTGCCTCGATGACACTGCGTCTGGGTCCCTTTTTGGCTGTCTTCTTTTTGGCAATACCAGGTTCAAAGCCCACCGACTTTTCCTCTTTGAAGATTGCTCCTAGGCCTGTAGAAGTGCTGGGTTGCGCTTCTCCCTCTGCCTGGAAACCTTCCATGGACTCCTCCATCTCCAAAATTCTTGGATGGGTCGATTCTCACCGTATAGGAACTAATTGTAGGTAACAATTGCAACCTCGGGATAGACCGACCCAGTTGAGAGGATTCAGATCTTTCTGTGATGACCTCAACAACAATGGCCTAATAAACACTTATCAATGCAATTCCTTTGAATACAGAATAAGCTTTATTCAGGATACATGTTAATTGAAGCACTTTCAAAGATCTGAATGCGGATTCCCGCCCAACTGTTGCATCTTATCTTCTCCCTTTGCGCGCGTAATTCCCAACCGATGAACTCAGTGTACAAACGTTCCCAACACCATCCTCCTGCAGGTGGCTGACCTTGAGGAGGCCGCTTCCATTCCTCAGTAGTAGTCATAATACTTAACTGCCAAATCCCCCCCAGCATACGAGAAGCATCACTACTAAGCATTCAAAAAGCATTTCTAGCTAGGCCTCATCCCAATGACAGGATTGATGGAGATGAACCCTGACAGTATTTCTCAGCAGCTGAGACATGCGCAGAGGTGCAATGGCTCAAGTATTTACTTGAGGATCTGGGGGTTAGTGATCCTGCTCCAATAAGAGTCTTTGAGGACAACCAAAGTTGTATAAGACTCTCTCTATCAAAGAAGGTGGGAGGGCAGACCAAGCACATGGATGTTCGCTACCACGTGATTAGATCAAGGCCTACGAAGTGAGTTAAATCTTGTGTAGGCATGATGAATGACTTGATTTGAGAAGAGGTGTTGGAGGTCCCAGCAAATCAGCATGCCTCATTAGCATGTCGATGAGTTCACTCTAGGATGCAAATTCTCTATGTGCTTCCGGAGGAAGCTGTTTGTTGTCCCTCCCACCTCGTCAGTCTTTTCCTCCTTCTACCATCAGGGAAGAAGCATGTGGCTGCTGCTCCTTCCATCTTGGCCCATGCACGGGCCTAGAACCAGGAGGTAACCCCCATTCTGCATGCAGCCTTTAGCAGCAATGGGCTAAGGGTCAATTCAGTTTAGGGAAAGAAAGAAGAACAAGAATCATTTTCCTGGATGGATGTAACTGGAGCCAATAAATGAGTAAGACTTCTTTTTGCTTACTTTTGAACCTACTTTGTCTAAGTGTGTAATTCTTTATGCTTGGGTGGGCTAAGTGTGTAAGATCAATAACCTGTATTTCTCTAATGTTCTCATTAATGCTATTTTAGATATTATTTTTCTGTAGCTCTGCTCCATTCAGTGGTCCTAGCTGTCCACTAATAGCTTCACATTCAACAACAATTTGCTTCAGGCCCACTATATGCTTTTCGAATTTGTGTAGAGCTTGCTATTGTCTAGCTGTAAGCTTGACAAGACAGCCAGTTTGGTGTAGTGGTTAGCCGGGAGACCCTGACTTCCAGTCCTGCCTCGGGCACGAAGCCAACTGGGTGACCTTGGGCTGGTCACTCTCAGCTCTCGGAAGAAGAAGCAGGCAAGGGCAAACCACTTCCAAAATCTTGCCAAGAAAACTGCAGGGACTTGTCCTGGCAGTCTCCAGGAGTCAACACTGACTCGAAGGCAACACACACACACACAGAGACAGGTTGACAAAAATTGTTTTCATCTCTGTAAGGCACCAAGAGGGATGAACTATGAGAGCACGCTATTTAAGGGTGCTGCCATGGTCACCCAGTGACCCAGATTTGAAGTGGGGACTTGATTTTTGATTCTTTCTATATCCATCATCTCCCACGCGTATTAGGTCATTTTTATTTTTGTAGCAATGCCAGGTACTTGTGTCCGACTTGGAAAAGGATGCAGGAGAATCCAGGAAGATGTAGCTACCTAGCAAAACTCACCGAGCAGGTAACAGAAAGACACTGACTATTTCCAGTAAGACTTTGTCAGAATTCTTGGATTTCTCCTGTTACCTTAATGTAAAATCAGGAAAGCTGCTGATCCAAGAAGGGATCTCAGAAAGGGGTAAAGAAACACAAGGGGTTTTTAACACTTTGTATTTGTTAACTGATCGGGTATTTCCAATCTGCCTCAGTGTTACATGTCCCTCCATAACCATTCTGTCTTCCCCTTCCATTGCCCCCCCCCACATCTCAATTTAAATCCTACATCAGTTTAGCCACTCTGTGAAGTGAGGTGACCATATCTCTTTGTGACAGCAATCTCAGCAGTCCCTGTTGCCGTTGTTAAATGAGGACCTCCTTGCAACTTCCTGCCGGCCTCCAACAAGCAGTCAATGGGCAACCCAGCAGGAAGGTGCAAGTTGTGGTCATGTAACGTCACACTTAACAACCGTGGGTGACATCACGCTTAACGGCCACAACTGGAACTGACGTCATAAGTCAGTACAGTCACGTAACATTTTGCTTTACAACTGTGTCGCTTACCGACTGTGAGGCTCACGATCTTTATAGCCTAATTCTAGAAAGCAGCAACACAAGCCACAAAGGATATGTGCAATTATTTTATTAGACCAGCATCGTGCCATGTTAAAGTTGCAAATGGCTTCCCTTCTTCCCCATCCCTTCCCTTAAGCCAGAGCTTTCCAAACTTTTCATGTTGGTGACACACTTTTTAGACATGCATCATTTCGCAACACACACTTACAGCAGGGCACAAGGCACGCACTAGGACCTTTGCAGAATCACAGCAGGTTTGGAGGCAGCAAGGCACAAGGCAGGCACTAAGACCTGTGTGGAATCCTGACAGGGCTCGGAGGTAGCAGCAGCCACAACACACCCAGACACTGCAGCCAAGACACTAACGTGTCCCAACACACAGTTTGGAAAGCTATGCCTTAAGCCTTTGGGTTTTTGTTCTGTCCCTCCCCTTCCTCTCAGTATCTTTTCTTCTTTGGTTCAGTTTCATTTCATGTTGATTGCTCTCTCTGACTTCATATCAGCTGGTGCCGATAGGTGCTGCTTGCTGTTTGTTGCTTGTGTCTCCTCCCCTCTCTCTTCTCATTCTTTCCCTTTCTGCTTCTTTTTTTTACCCTGTGTAAGGTTGGAGCATCCAGGTGCAATTAACGATTGCTCCCATGTTTTCCATCCTAACACCGACGGAGTTGCCAGTTCCCATTGTGGTTGGTAACTGAGGACTACCTGAATTGCATTTGAGATATAGTACTGCTGGATCAACCCTACTAGCTTGTTACTGACCGGCAATTAGAAATTGAGTCTTCCCAGTGTAAGTCAAACATGGTGCTACCAAATGAGACCATCCTGCATCTCCGCTTTGTATGATGTATCTTTTTCAATGCATGGAGGAAAAAGATCTCTCTGGCTTTCTAAAGAGATAAAGGGGGTTCTGTCAGATTTCTCATATGAAATTGGTAAATTGGGTTTCTCTACAAAGCAAAAGTGTTTTGGCAAATTGCATCCTTTACACAGCAAAGGCTTCTCATGGTGACGTGAAGTGCAGGTGCAAGATAACAACGGTCACGTGTGTATTGTTTTGGCTAGATTGCATGGGAACAAGGTCTCCTGAATCCTTCCGTGGGAAGCCTGCTCTAGGGGGAGCAGAGGGGGGAGGAGATCACATGCTCGCTTAGATGCAGCACTGCTACCCAATAGCAGGTCATGCTATGTGCTTTAGGCCTAGTGTGTGTCACACCTAACAGCCAGCCAATCAGAATGCTGGAAGAACTGAATATCAAACCATGCAAAATGGTGTTCTATGCTTCTTGATTTTTGTGTCTTTAGCCATGTAGTTCTTCACGTGTATTCTACAGCTGAGGACTGGGCAGTGTGAGCTATGCCTGGCTTTGGGTATAGGCCGTGGCAGGAACTCTGGCCCTGGGTTCAATACACAGAACTCTGCTTATAAGTTTGTTTTTGTTTTTCTTTTACAATGCTGTATCATGTATGTTCGACTTTTTCCTTTTTGCGATAATGTACTGTATATACATTATTGCCTTATGCTACAAGTAAAATACTTTTAGCCCTAAAAAGCTGCACTCCTTGTCGGTTTATTCTCAAGCCTCGAGTTTTTCCCCTTTAAGCCAGTGTATATCCCATCAGGTTATGGGCCCAGAGAGGAATTTGCGTTTTCTTTGCTGCGTTGGACCTGGCTGTAAAAGGGGTTGTTTTTTTTTAGAGGCTGCTTTCAGAGTAAACATGTTTTCTTTGAGTGGTCAGCAATGGCTGAACAGTGTCTGGTCAGTCTGCCGTTTGAGCCCTTAGATGGCACAAACTATCTGACCTGGTGTGTGGAGATGAAATCATTCTTTTTGCAAGAAGAAGAATTGTGGCAGTATGTGGCAAATCCACCACAAGAGGGTTCCCTCTGAAGAAGTGCAAGCGTGTTTGGACTGTGCATTTTGCTTTTGGGAATCAAGTCCTCTGAACGGAATATCAGCCACTCATGGACTGCGTACTGAGTGTTGAGCGGCTGTTGGAGCCTTCAATACAAAGCAGAACTCTGTTGCCCTTGGTGGACTATTAAGACAGCTTTATGGTTTGAAGCTGCAGCGGGTGAGAATGTGATGACCCACCGTGGTGAGTTCAAGACGTTGTTTGCTGCTTTTGAACAAGAAGGCATGTTTTTCTGGGACTGTGAAAAAGCATGCGTGATTTTGCCAAGCTTGGACTGGTCAAGAAAGCACAGACGCTATTTCCCTGCGAC
The DNA here is from genome assembly GCA_023362775.1 of Charina bottae. Classification (NCBI taxonomy): domain Eukaryota; kingdom Metazoa; phylum Chordata; class Lepidosauria; order Squamata; family Charinaidae; genus Charina; species Charina bottae. The sequence goes on along the minus strand of JALMGJ010000002.1, from coordinate 33,581,788 downwards.
CTTCCTGTGGATTATTTTACAAGCCACTTCCAGGAGCTATGTTGTAAGCCATCTGTTGCTGTTGTTCCTGAGAATTCCAAACAGAGCATTCCAGCTGAAGTAAAACCTGGTATGGAATTTACATTTGCCATGGTTTGGTCAGAAGTCACTACAAGGTTGTTCCCTACCCCATCGTACAGCGGATGCTGTCAGTGCAAGAAGCCTGATTTACGAATGGAGGGGAAGCCAGAAGCCAGAAGTCAGCTAAACAACGAATCCAAGTTGTCTACTCTGCCGGACTGCTGTCTGTAAGCATATCTCCAGAGACTTTGTTTGTTGAATTCGGCTTGAAGCCTTGAGTTCAGCAAGTTATGCTAGCTGATATTTCTGTGATAAGTGTGTGAAATGTTTATGTGTTCACTTGTTTTTCTCTCCTCAGTGTTCCAGCCCTGGTCAAGTCTGAGTGTACTTGTTGCTGGATGTTTCATTGAAAGAGATGAAGCTGAGTGTGTTAGAGAAAACTGTAAAATCAAGTGGACAGGACATTGTGTTTAATGTTTCCCCACATCATAAATGCATCCATAAAGTTTTCACAAAGTACTGGGGTATCCTGGGATGGGAGAGTGCGTCTCAGATAGTCAAATGCATTCTGAGTTAGTACCCAGGAAATGTGCAAAAGTTTCTTGATTGTGTTGTGTGTAAACTGTGTGTAAACAATTAATATCAGGACTGTATCTGTTGCTAGGCAAAGTGACAGAGTGTTAACTAGACCATTTCAGTTGGTTCATAGAGATCTAGTTAGCCCCCATGTCCCAAGTAATGGTGGGGTGCGAGTTTCATGTTCCTTCTGGTTGATGATCATACCTGCTTGTGTTGTTGCTACTTGTTGAAGTCTAAAGCGAAGGTCTGTGCTCGCTTTGAAGTGTATGTAGCAATAGTAGGAAGAAAATATGGTTATCTAGTAGGTCAGTTCCAGTCTGATTGTAGTGGAGAGTTCCTGAGCCATGTGTTCTAGAATTGGCTTTGTAGGAAAGTATTCTCCCAAAGACTTGCCAATGTTGGAATTCTAACTGAGTGTTGGTGTTGTGAATACCATTAACAATAGCCTGCTGTTAGTTGCTCAGGTGCCATCCCATGTCTGGGGAGAGGCTACCTTGACTGCAGTGTGTTTCTAACTAACAGGTTGTAGAATTCAACTGTAAAAAGAAGTTCATTGTTTTTCTTTGGTATGGCAAGCGCCCTTCACTGAAGTACCTGCATGTCTGTGGAACATTTGCATGTGTTCACAACCCCAGGTCACAGAGAAGGAAGAACCAACCAAAAGTACAGTGCTTCAGGTTGTTGGTTGTTGGTTGTTAATTAAAATCCAAGGCTTATTGTTGTTTCATTAGGCCATGGTCAAATCCAAATCTCCAGAAGTGCTTTATTTTTAAGCAGCCTACTGGTTGGGAAAGGTTGTATGCTAAGTTTGCAGAAGTGTTGCTGCATTGCTAGTGTAAACCCACTGTCCATAGTTCAGTAGATGGGCAAAAACCAGTTCAGGTTTCTTCTGTTCCCAAGTCTCCTAGTGTGTTAAAAGGGCCCCTCAGGTGAAGGAGTGGAAATTTCACCTGAGCAGTTGCAGGGCCTGGAGAGGGAGTCAGGTAGTGGAAGGAAAGAAGACGGTGATGAGGAAGTACAGTGGTCATTCCTCATTTCATTAATACACACCGACCTGGTGTGTATTACTGAGACCTGGCTGGGCCCAGAGGGGGGAGTAGCCCTCTCTGAAATGTGCCCAGCCGGGTTTCGGGTGTGGCATCAGCTGAGACACCGGGGCAGGGGAGGAGGGGTGGCAGTTGTCATCCGAGAGTCCCTTGTGGCCTTCAGGGGCGCTGCTCCACAAGTGACCAGATGTGAGACCCTGTTTTTCAAGTTGGGTTCATGAGAAAAGTTGGGATTGTTGCTGCTGTACCAGCCTCCCTGCTGCATAGCAACCTCCCTGCCTGAGCTGCTCGAGGCTGTCTCGGGGTTGGCAGTGGAGTTTCCCAGACTTATGGTTCTGGGGGACTTCAATCTGCCATCCCTGGGATGGTCCTCGGAGGCGGCCCGGGAGTTCATGGCTACCATGGCAGCTATGGGCCTGTCTCAGATTATTTGTGACCCGACTCGTGACAGTGGTCTCACTCCGGATTTAGTTTTCTTGTCTGAGCAGTGGCAATGTGATCTGAGGGGAGAGTTACATCTTTCCCCATTGTCATGGTCAGACCACGCCCTGGTGACCCTGAGACTCTCTTGTGCTGCCCCACTCCGCAGGGAGGTGGGACCTATTTGAATGGTCCGCCCCCGGCGACTGATGGACCCAGTGAGGTTTCAGAAGGAGCTGGGGGTTATTCCCGAGGACTTGCTTTACGGTCCAGTGGAGGTCCTGGCTGCAGCCTGGAACAAGGCAGCAGCCAGAGCCCTGGACAAGATCGTACCTATGTGACCTCTCTGGCCCTGTTCGGCCCGTCACTCTCCGTGGTTTACGGAGGAGTTGAGGGCTTTGAAGAGGGTTAAGAGACGTCTAGAGCGCCGCTGGAGAAAGACGAAGACTGAATCTGACCGAACACAATCTAGAGCCACTGTTAAGGCCTACCTTGTGGCGGTAAGAGCGGCAAAACGTGAATATTTCTCTGCTCTTATTGTGTCCGCAGAATGCCGTCTGACGGTCCTGTTTAAGATTACAAGATCGCTTTTGGGTCGGGAGCAAGGGGAGACCCATTTACAGGGCCGATCGGAAGAGTTTTCTGAGCATCTGCAGGACAAAATCGCTCAGGTTCATTCCAAGTTGGACTCCAAGCGTGAGACAAGATCTGGGGAGATGCCAGAGGCTCGTACTTACCATGTTATCTGGGAGCAGTTTGATCCTGTTGGGCCTGATGAAGTAGACAGGATCCTTGGGATTGTAAACGCCACCACATGTCAACTTGACCCATGTCCCTCCTGGCTGGTGAAATCAGCTAGAGAGGTGACATGTGGCTGGGTCCTGGCGATTATAAATTCGTCCTTGAGTGAGGGGGTGTTCCCGTCTGCCTTTAAGGAGGCGCTGGTGCACCCCCTCCTCAAGAAACCATCCCTGGACCCTACTATCCTGGGCAATTTCCGCCCAGTCTCCCACCTTCCCTTTTTGGGAAAGGTGGTTGAGAAGGTGGTGGCGTTGCAACTCCAGAGGATTCTGGAGGAAACGGATTATCTGGACCCTTTTCAGTCAGGTTTCAGGCCAGGATATGGGACAGAGACCGCATTGGTTGCGCTTATGGATGATCTCTGGCGAGAGCGGGATGGAGGGAGTGCATCCATCCTGGCTCTCTTAGATCTCTCAGCGGCTTTTGATACCGTCGACCACAGTATACTTTTGGGGCGGCTCAGGGAGTTGGGGGCGGGCGGCGTTGTTTTGTGCTGGTTCGCCTCCTTCCTCCAGGGCCGTTCCCAGTTGGTGTTGATAGGGGAGGAGAGAGCTGACCCGCGACCCCTGTCTTGTGGGGTGCCGCAGGGATCGGTTCTCTCTCCTCTCCTGTTCAACATCTACATGAAGCCGCTGGGTGAGATCATCCGTCACCACGGGATGAGGTATCACCAATATGCTGATGATACCCAGTTATACATCTCCATCCCAGGTGAAGTAGGTGATGCGGTCAATGCCTTATCTCAGTGTCTGGAGGCTGTGGGGGTCTGGATGGGGAACAACAGGCTTCAACTGAACCCTGGTAAGACGGAGTGGCTGTGGATTGATGGCCCCCCTAGATCCGGGAAGTTGTCATCTTTGGTTCTGGGTGGGGTTGCACTACCTCACTCGGATCCAGTGCGGAATCTGGGGGTCCTCCTGGACTCACGACTCCTGCTCGAAGAGCAGGTGGCAGTCGTGGCCAGGAGGGCCTTTGCACAACTTCGAGTTGTGCGCCAGTTACGCCCTTTCCTGGATCGGGAGGCCCTCCGAACAGTCACTCACGTCCTTGTCATCTCCCGTATAGACTACTGTAATGCGCTCTACATGGGGCTACCCTTGAAGAGTATCCGGAAGCTTCAGCTGGTACAGAATGCGGCGGCGCGAGCAGTTACAGGTGCCATAAGATTGGCACATGTAACATCTCTCCTACGCGAGCTGCATTGGTTGCCAGTTTGCTTCCAGGTCCAATTCAAGGTGTTGGTGATTACCTTTAAAGCCCTATATGGCATAGGGCCAGGGTACCTGAGGGACCGTCTCGTCCCGATGACGTTGGCCCGCCCCACCCATGCATGCAGAGAGGGCATGCTTCGGACCCCCTCAACAAGAGAATACCATCTAGCGGGGTCCAGGAGGCGTGCCTTCTCTGCGACAGCGCCCGCCTTATGGAACATCTTGCCCCCAGAGGTGAGACTGGCCTCTTCACTCCTGGCCTTTCGGAAGGCCATTAAGACCTGGCTCTGCCCCCTGGCCTGGGACGACAGAGGCGGTAGTGCCTCATGGGGTTGGCTGGCCCCGTAGGTGATCTGTGCTACGGTCCCCAATCCATCTTGGATTTTATTTATTTTATTTTATATTGGATATATTTTTATATATCTTCTATTTTGTATTGTTTTTTTAAAAAAAAAATTAAATTTTTAAATTTTAATTATTGTAACCCGCCCATAGTCCCTTGCATGGGAGATGGGCGGGGAATAAATTAAATAAATAATAAATAAAATAATAAAATAATTACCAATTTTCAGTATTTCTCCAACAGTCCGAATTCCATGTCTGTCCCCAGGCACTGAACTGCTCTGAGTCTGAGTATTTTAACATATATGTAAATCTTGGTGTGCTTCAGAGCGTACTAACCCCACTCCTGCAGATGGATGATGCTATTTTGAGTGGGCTTTTTTAAAAAAGCAGAGGGCAGAGGTCCACTTTCCCCAGGCCCCAAATGTGGAAGGAACCCGTCGGAAGCATAAATCAGTGTTTGGATTGACTAGTTTTAATGCAAAACTGTTCCGTAAAAGTTTAATGCCAAGGGTTTTCCTTGCACATGCTCCCAATTGTCGACGTCCTGAGTTAAAAACAAAGAAAAACCATTCCTTGGCATATGATACAGTGAAAAAAAAAATGAACTTTCAAATGAACATTTTTCCCCCTTGGTTGTCCAGTTTTCAAAAAGAGCCTTGCATTTGGGCTCCCTGAGGTGGGATTGTGTAGCCAGCAGTGAAAAACATGGTCTCTTGGTCCTATCTCATTCCCATGGATCCCACCTGGCCCATGGAGTCCACTTGGGGGTGCGGTTTGCGGGTGGGAGCCAATTGCGTGGAAGGGGTGGGGTTTGCAGGCGGAAGGCCTGCATGCCTTAGGCGGGAGCCCCGCAGGCCTTATACAGCCCATGGGCCTGACGTTGCCCACCCCTGACTTAGAGTAAGAGTTTAATGGAGATGTATACTTATATCTGTAGCAAAGAAAGTCAGAAGTCATTCTTTTTCTGTATTTTCTTTCCCTTTTTCTGCACTTTTGACTGTGTTCTTTTTTCTACTTTGCTTTCTTACTTCACTTTTTTCATTTCTTGTTAGCTTTTATCTTTTTACCTTAAAATTTTTATAAAGTTTAATTAAAAGAAGCTAGAAAGACGGGCAGAAGGCACCATTGTATGGCAGGGTTTTCTCAGTTTCTTTCTTGTTTCTCTGTCTCTTATTTTCTACCTTTGCTTTTCTTTTTACATTTTATTACATTAAAACTTTCTAATTAAAAAAAGGAATGTGTGTCAGACAAAGAGTATGGTGACTTTTTATACTCTTTTGCGTGCAAATGCATAGTACCACCCTTTTTACAATCCTTGGAAATGTTTCTTTGGAATGTTTATCAGTTTCTTTTGCCATATAGAGACAGTCGCCCCCTCTTTCTAAGCCCCCCTTTTGGAGGCCCTGCCCCATATGTGTCACTCTCGCTTTGACCTAACGGAGACTCCTGGGCAAGTGAACTTGCAAACGCACATGGCATTGGGCCTTTAGCAGATTTAGAATTTCCTCCTTCAGGAACAAAGCTGGCTTGCTGGGAACACCGGCTTCAAGACCCTGGGCACCCTTCGAAGCCGCCCTGGCCAGCATGAGTGAAGCTGGCTCTCTTGGAGCCTGTGGCCTGTTCGGGCGCCAAGGTCCTAATGTAAGGCACTCCATCCGATATCTGTAACCTCCCTACTCTAGAGTAACTCACAGACGCATGAGTTCTTAGAAGTAGAAGAGTTTATTACAGGATACAGAAGCTAGCACGAACAAAGACTGGAATGCCGATTCTGGGAACAACAAGCACATTTAAACCTTTCCCTCCCCCAGGGTCCTTTGCTGCTGACACGTGTGGTCAGGTCTGCCTGGTTGCTCCGGCAACCGCCATCCAGATGTGTATTCCCGAGCGTCGGTTGGATGCGAGCCGGTCTATTCCCTTTGTTAGACCGGCGATGTCAGTTTCGCGCCACTTCCAGTCTACTGATGAGCTCTTTGTCTGCCTGCCATTTTGGCAGAGATCGGGTGATCTCTGACATGCTCCCGCCCCAAAACTCACCCCCCCGGTTCCCTTCAGTGGGGTTTGTTTGGGAATTCTTTATGGAACTTCTTGACTAATTTAGGGGCGCGTGTGTGTTTGGCGCTGACCCATTCCTTGTCTCCAATTGGTAGATGTTGCCACTTCACTAGGTACTGTAGCTGCCCCTTGTGTCTTCTGGAGTCCAGGATTTTATCAATCTCGAAATGTGGTTCGCCCTCCACCAACAATGGCGGGGGGGGGGGGTTCCTCTGGTTCAGGGTGCCAGTGTTGTGAACTGTGGTGTTGTTTCAACAAACTGATGTGAAACACAGGATGCACCTTTCTTAGTGCTTTTGGCAATTGTAATTTCGCCGCTACTGGGTTGATGACCTCGATGATTGGGAATGGACCTATGAATTTTGGTGCCAATTTCCGTGATGGTTGTGTTGCCCGCAGATTTTTTGTTGACAAGTACACCTTGTCTCCTACTCTTAATTCCCATTCTTCCCCCCTCTTGCGGTCCGCATATTTTTTGTAACTAGCTTTGGCTTCCTGCAATGTTTGCACCATGACTGGCCAATTGCTGCTTAGTTTTTCTATCCATTCGTCCGCTTTTAGGGGTTGTGGCAGTTCCGTGTTGTGTGACCTGGCCTATTCGGGGATAGTTACAAAGTCCTGCCCTGTGGCAACTTTGAATGGCGAAAACCCCATGCTTTGATGTACCGCGTTGTTATAAGCAACCTCTGCGAACGGCAACAGTTCCACCCAATCATTCTGTTGGTAGTTAGTGTAACATCTAAGGTATTGCTCCAGTGTAGCGTTCAGACGTTCGCTCGCACCATCCGTGCAAGGATGGAACGCACTACTGAGCCCCTGTGCCGCTCCAATTAACTTCAAAAAAGCCCGCCAAAATTTGGAAGTAAAAGTGCTGCCGCGATCGCTGATTATGCGTTCCGGCGTTCCGTGGGCTCTATAGATATGTTGTATGAACAGTCTAGCTAGTTTTTGGGCATTCGGTATTCCTTTGTATGCAATGAAGTGTGCTTGCTTGGAGAATAGATCAGTGACTACCCAAATTGCCGTGTTCTTTTTGCTCACCGGCAAATCTACTATGAAGTCCATGGCGATTTGCTTCCATGGTTGTGAGGGGTTTGCTTCTTCCTGCAGCTTCCCTGTGGGTTTCCCAATTTTCCTTTTGGCCATTGCGCACACTGGGCATGAGCGCACATAGTCTTTAACGTCAGTGCGCAAGGATGGCCACCAGAATTTGCGTCGGATTAAATGTAGTGTTTTTATGAAGCCGAAATGCCCTGCCGTTTTGTGATCATGATGCATGGTCAAGACCTTTTGCCTTAAGGGCTCAGGGACATAGGCTTTGTTGTCCTTCCACCCCACTCCATCCTTCTCCACTAGGTTCTGTTTGTTCTCCCCCCACCAGGTGTCCGTTACTGTTGCCGCCCGCAGTTCGGCTGTCCACGGGTCGCTTTCACCCGCGCGCTTCGCGCTGCTGCGGGTGATTGCCATGTTGCCTTCCCCCCTCCCTTCTGGTATTGCTGAGCTCTGTGCCTCCACTGGCTGGGAGGGGATGAGGGATTCAATGACCTCTTCCATTTTGCTCTCATGTTGCGGCAAGCGTGATAACGCGTCTGCCAAGTAGTTTTTTCCCCCAGGAAAATACTTCAACGTGAAGTTGAATCTGCTAAAAAATTCTGCCCACCTGAGGTGCTTAGGGTTCAACTTCCTGGGTGATTTGAGAGCTTCCAAATTTTTATGGTCCGTCCACACTTGGAACGGCTCTGCTGTGCCTTCTAAGAGATGTCACCACGTGCTTAGGGCATGTTTGACAGCGAAAGCTTCTTTTTCCCAAATATGCCATCTTTTCTCCGTCAGGTTAAACTTTCGGGAAATGTAAGCGCATGGTCTTAGTTTCCCCGTGTCATCTGCCTGCAAAAGTATGGCCCCCCACTGCGCTAATTGATGCATCTGTGTGTATCACAAATGGTTTGTCAGCTTCTGGGTGCTTGAGTATGGGTTCTCTTGTGAACATTTCCTTTAGACTATCAAACACTGCCTGGCATTCCTGCGTCCACACGAGTTTCGTGCTCGGTGATGGGGCTTTCGCGTTTGCTCCCTTGCCGTTTGTCTTTAACAGGTCAGTCAGGGGCAGTGCGATTTGCGCGAAATTCTGAATGAATTGCCTATAAAACCCCGCAAAACCGAGGAATGCTTGTAGCTGTCTGCGAGTACGGGGGGGCCGCCCGCCTAGGACCGCCTTGACTTTTTCAGGGTCCATCTCGATGCCCTCATGTGAAATGCGATACCCCAAGAAGTCTAACTGCTCCCTGTGAAATTCACATTTCTCGAGTTTTACATACAGCTTTGCCTCCAATAACTTCTCGAGTACCCTCTTAACTAAATCCATGTGTTCTTCCAGATTCTCAGAAAATATTAATATATCGTCCAAATATACAATTACCCCTTTATACAAAAATTCATACAATACTTTGTTTATGAACCTCATGAAAATTCCCGGTCCCCCTGCAATCCCAAACGGGAGCACTCTGTATTGGAACGATCCCAATGGGCAATTGAACGCTGTTTTCCATTCGTCCCCCTCCCTTATGCGAACACGATAGTAGGCTTCTCTGACGTCTAGTTTTGTAAATATTTTTCCTTTTGATAACTGGGCTAACATGTCTTTTAGCAACGGTAGGGGGTATTGTCTGGTAATCGAAATTGCATTGAGCCCCCTGTAATGCGTGCAGAGCTGGAGTGAGCCGTCCTTTTTCTTTCTGAACAGGACAGGGGCTGCAAGGGGGGGAGTTGGCTGGCTCAATGAACCCCCTTGCCAAGTTCTTATCTATGAAATTGCGCAGCTCTTGCAGTTCCTTTTGCGTCATAGCATACATCTTGGGCTTGGGGAAAGGTGCCCTAGGGATTAGATCGATGGTTGCGTCTGACTGTCTATGGGGGGGTTCCTGCTCACATTCCCTTTTGTCAAATACCTCTGCTACTGACAGGTATTTCTCCGGAATTGCGTTGGAGAGTGTGTTATTACCTTTATCCTGCTCCCCCTCTTCCAATTCCAACCCCGTTGCCCCCAACTCGACGTAGTCCGGTGGGCTACCATTGTCCAAGTCCTGATAATTCCCATCCGTAAATTCCAACTCTCCCGAGACCCAATCTACCTTGGGGTTTCTTGCCCTCAACCATTTTAATCCTAACACAATGGGACGTGTTGCGATGGGAGCCACTAAGAATCGTAATGTCTCCACATGCGTTCCCAACGTCATTTGAAGTCCTTCAGTGTAAAATTCCACTGGCCCCCCTTTCAGTTCAGACCCATCTAATTGGCAAAATGTGATGGGGGTTTTAAGTTTACACAGGTCCAGACCCATCTTTTTAGCTACGTTTGGGTGCATCAAATTCCTCGAACAGCCTGAATCTAACATGGCAACTCCTGCATACTGTTTCCGTCCCCCCAACATTTTTAACTGTACCTTCAGGTGCATTGTCGGGTTGTTGCGACTACTGCCTTTGCGCCCCTTTGTGGAGGTCTGTCCTGTGGCGCTCATCAGAACAGACCTGGCTCGTTTCCCGCCGTCTGGATTTCGAAATCGGAGTCCTCGCTGTCTTCTTCTAGGTCCGGATTCTGCCAATGGGGCACTGTTGCCGCCGCTGCTCCTTTTCCTTTAGTGTGTGTTGTCTTTGGGTTATTTTTGTCTGTTGCCTTTTTCCCCGGAGGTTGTTTCTTAGCGTTCGTTCTCCCCTGAGGGCAAGCGCTAATTCGGTGTCCCTCCTTCCCGCAGCGAAAGCATAGTCCCTCTTTAGTCCGGCGATCCTTCTCCTCCTCCCAACTCCGCTGTTTCGCATGTGTACGGGTTTGATTTGTGAAATTACCCTCGTACCTCTGTCTAAATTGCAGTTTTCTGATGCTTTGCAACTGTAACCTGTTGCTCTCGATTTTCCCGGCTAATTGGATCCACCCCTTTAGAGTTCCAGGGTCATCTCTGTCCAATGCCTTTTCCAATAGGTCCTGTTTTAGACCATATTGAAAGTGTTCTATCTTTATCGATTCCAGCCATTCCGGCAGATAGGATAATAATCTTTTAAAGTCCATAGCATATTCAGCTACTGTCCTAGTTCCCTGCCTTAAGTTCTGGAGACGCGCCCTGGCTGAGACTTTGGTCAGCGTATCTTCAAACCGTTTCCGGAGAGCATACATGAACTCTTGGAAGTCCAGTAGTTCTCTAGCCCCCCGGTTGTGAAGCGTCACCAGCCAGTCCCCTGCCTCACCTTCCAGAAAACTGGAGATGTATCTGATTTTGCTCTCTTCCGTTCGGAAGGTGTATTCGAATTCGCTCATGAACCCCTGTACGTGGGTTAAAAAGCATGCTAGGTTCTTGGGGTCACCGTTGAATTTCGTTTTTAATTCACCGATTCCAAACGGTGTATGTGGCCCCCCTGGGGTCGTGTATTGATTGTATGATGGAGTCATGGGTGCTCTGTTATAGGGGCAAAATTTCTCCTCTTCCTCCTCCTCACTTTCGGTTTCTCCCTCTCCTTCGGGTGGCATCAGGCCATGTTCCCGCCCTCTGGGTTCATCTAATTTGTCCATTAATTTCCCAAAGGCAGCGCCCAATGAGTCCATTTTATTTATCAGCATTCCTATATTTAGCTGCACATTGGACATCTGTTCCTCCAGCCGTACGATGCGTTGGGTTGGGGTGACCTTCTTCTTATTTCCTTTTGCCCCTTTCTCCACTAGCCCTTCACCGACAGCTACGGACCATCCCGCTAACTCTGGTTCGGTGCTGCTTAAATGAATGGGGTTTTTGGTTACCTCTATGTTTTTCTCCTTCTTCTATGCTTTCTTGCCGCCCCCCCCGTACCTTTTCCTGCGGGGGGGCTGAGCTGGGTTCGAGTTCACATGCTTCAACCCTCTGTGCTTCTTCCCGGGCTGCCTCCTCTGACGTGGTAGCCTGGGACTCCATTCCACCGCTCAGGGTTGGGGTTTTCTCGCGTACCTCTCGGAGTAGATGCGTTGGCTGCCACGTGGTCTCCGCCGCCGTCTGCCGCCGCGTGGTATCCGCTGCTCGCCCGCTGCTTGTGAGCGCTGGTCTCTGCCCCGCTTTGCCGCCACGTGGTCTCCGCTGCCCGCTTGCCCGTCGCTAGGGGTCGCCTCCTGGTGGATTGCCGCCTCTCAGTTGTTGGGAGTGCCGGTTGCTGCTGCTGCTCTGCCGCACTGCTCAGCTGGTGGGATCGCCGCCTCTCCGCTGATGGGCTCACCGGTTGCTGCTGCTGCTCTGCCGCGCTGCTCCGCTGTTTGGCTGTTCCTCTGCTCAGCCGTTGGGAGCGCCGGTTTTGCTGCTGCGCTGCCGCCGCTGCTCCGCTGCTCGGTGAAGCCGGTTCCTGCTGCTGTGCTGCTGCCGCCGCTCAGCTGATGGATCGCCGCCTCTCAGCTGTTTGGCGCGCTGGTTCCTGCTGCTGCGCTGCCGCCGCTGCTCCGCTGCTGGGGAAAGCCGGTTCCTGCTGCTGCGCTGCTGCCAGGGATCCCCGCCCCTCAGCTGTTTGGCGCGCTGGTTGCTGCTGCGCTGCTGGGGAAAGCCGGTTCCTGCTGCTGCGCTGCTGCCAGGGATCCCCGCCTCTCAGCTGTTTGGCGCGCTGGTTGCTGCTGCGCTGCTGGGGAAAGCCGGTTCCTGCTGCTGCGCTGCTGCCAGGGATCCCCGCCTCTCAGCTGTTTGGCGCTGCCGGGGAGAGCCGGTTCCTGCTCGCCTGGTCCCCTTCCGAAAATTTTTTCCCCGGGTCTCTGCCCAGTATGTGTAGAAGCCGGTCTCAACCATGAAGCTGTTGGGTTCGCTTCAGGGAAAACCGGTTGGTTTGGGGATTCCAGTCTTTATGTAAGGCACTCCATCCGATATCTGTAACCTCCCTACTCTAGAGTAACTCACAGACGCATGAGTTCTTAGAAGTAGAAGAGTTTATTACAGGATACAGAAGCTAGCACGAACAAAGACTGGAATGCCGATTCTGGGAACAACAAGCACATTTAAACCTTTCCCTCCCCTAGGGTCCTTTGCTGCTGACACGTGTGGTCAGGTCTGCCTGGTTGCTCCGGCAACCGCCGTCCAGATGTGTATTCCCGAGCGTCGGTTGGATGCGAGCCGGTCTATTCCCTTTGTTAGACCGGCGATGTCAGTTTCGCGCCACTTCCAGTCTACTGATGAGCTCTTTGTCTGCCTGCCATTTTGGCAGAGATCGGGTGATCTCTGACACCTAAATCCTTTTGAGCCCCAGGAAATCAGGAATGAAGTTTTAGGAGGTAGAGACGTTTTGATCTCCGCCGAGAGCCAAGGCCTCTGAAAGCGCAGGACTCTTTTGATCAGCTTTTGATCTGCAAGCTAGTGCCCTCCAAGTGTTGTGCCCAAGCGGCTTGGGAATTCTCAAGGCTGAAAGCTAACTCCTCTGGGAATTGGGAAGGCTGCTCAGAGTAATTCTGCCATCTAGCGAGATTTAGGCTCCCCAATAATACAGATAGGAAGACAATACCTCCTTTCTAGATGTGGTTGGGAAGCAATGCCACTGGATGCTTCCAGGTTTTGGGGTGTGTTTCATTATTCTATTAATAGGATGAAGCTGGGAAGCTGGCAATCCATTAGGGACTGCGCACACAAACAAGTACTTCATGAACTTTTAGGGCCCAGCCCCGAGCTAATCTTGAAAAGCTACCTAGTGTCAAGCTTCACTCTGCAAGCTTCACTCATTTGTAAAGGTACGTTTTGAGGAGTTATCCTGCACCCCCAAGACATGTAACTGGCTGGAACAGTCGTCACTGATCCGTAAGGGAGGTGCACTTCGTTGTTGCCTGTTTGCACATCGTTTATCCCCAGGATGCTTTCCCTTGGTTTGGTTCTCGCTTCGTGCAATCGAAGCTTCTTCCTCAGTTACAGTGGCGATGAGTGCACCCTTGGGAGTCTAGATGGTCATGGAGAAAATCTATTCATGTGGTCGCTGGGAGTCGTAAAGGGCTTGATGGCCCATAATCAATAAAACAATCTCGTCAAGCCGACCGGACGAGTGGCTTTTTCAGCCTCATGTCGCTAGATGGCGCTCTAGAAATAAGCAACCTCCACGCCTGGAAAGCTGTCCATACAGTAGCGGCATCTGTGGTTGCTGAGGACCGACATCCAACGGGAGGGGGAGCAGGGGGGCGGGGGAGCTGAAACAATAGAGTATTGGATTGCTAGAGAGGATGTCGGAGGAGAGGAGGAGGGCAGAGGAACTTCCTGTTCCGGCTTCCGCCTCCGAGGAGAGTGTCGCGGACCAGCGCTCTGCAGTATTCCCCGTGTCGGAGTAACAGCAGCAGCTGAAAGGTGAGTTGAGGCTAGGTCGGAGGCCGGGAGCAAGTAGGGCTGTTTCGTGTCCTCCGTGGGGTAGAATCAGATAAGCAGCTCTGCTGAAAAATGCCAGCTGCTACATATGCCTCCCCTCCCCAAATTTTATTCCACTGGTTCTGCACGCTTCAAAACTGGTGCATGCAATTCTCTCTCCTTCACGTTAGCGTTGACTCCTTGTGATTGTATGGAGATGTTGTTTTCTTGGCAACAATATGGGACTGATCTGCCACTGCTGTCTCCTGGGAACTTTTTTACTTCCAAGTCTAGCCAACAAACTCTCCCATCCATGTTTTAACCAGGTTCAACTCTGCTTAACCCAGCACTTTTTTTTAAAGTACTATTGAGGACCATTTGGGATGTTCAGGTGTATAGGTAGTGTTCGCTTACCACTTGTTTAGTGACCATTCAATGTTAGGATGGCACTGAAAAGGAGACTTACAACTGGTCCTCAAACTTTTGGCCCTCAAAGCAATTTGGGTCCTGGCAACAACTTGCAATTACGATGGTGGCAGTGTCTTGCAGTCACATGATTGCTGTTTGCCACCTTCACATCTGACCTCTGACAAGCCAAATCAGTGTGGAATCCAGCGGGAAGCTGCAAGTCACGGTCATCTGACGTTGTTGCCTAGAAACTCAGGCACCCCAAGTTTGGTGTGGAGCTGATAAAAACTTGGTCCCTGAATTTGGGGGAGAGACTAACTTTGCAAAGTGGCTTTTTGCCTACCTGAAAACACAAATCACACAACAATTCAAGCAAAAGCAAAAGCATTTATTAAGGGGAGTCAAGTCCTTTTCTAGGGTACAGAGACAAATGATAAATACATTTGGTATACGTGATACGTCATAAAGCAAGTAATCAAACAATAAAAGACATTGTGTCCATGTGAGAATTGAATAATAGAAAACATTGAATCTAGATAACATTCCACAAGTGGCAAATTTATGGGTAATGTCACTCCCTTTCCCAGCCAGGTGTGTATCATCTTAAAACTTGCAAGTGTATTCAAGGACATTCAGAATATGCTGTCTTTTGTTTAGTTGCTGAAAAGGCTAGTTTTTGCACGTAAAAGAAAGGGTTTTGGGTAAAAGGAAAACATGGTTTCTTGAATGTGAAAAGAAGGCATGGATGCCATGCTTAAATGCTAATATCACCTTTTTTAAAAAGCTAATAATGAAGCCTAAAAATTCCAGGTAACAACATTGCACTTAACGACCCATGGTGATGTTTTCTTTTACTGCCAAGTCTATCGAACAAACACAGGATTTCCTAGTGGTCTTCCATTCATGTATCATGGTTGTTTGACATTGTGCTTAATGACCCATGGTGATTCGCTTAATGACCGCAGCCAGAACTGATGTAAGTCAGCGCATTCACGTGACGTCATCTTTATTTTTTTATTTATATATCCAGTTTATTCCCCACCCATCTCACTCGGAGAGGGACTTAATGACCGAGCTGCTTAGTGACAGAGTTGCTGGTCCCAATTGCAGTCAGAAAGGAGGACTACCTGTATTGCATGGTGATGTCCCCAGAGTAGTTTTAGACAGTATATTCTGCTCTCTTCTTATTTGGAGCTGAGGTGTTGATAGATGGCGCTCTAGAAATAAGTTTCCTCTGCGCCTAGAAAGCTGTCCATACAGTAGCGGCGTCTGTGGTTGCTGAGGATCGACATCCAACGGGAGGGGGAGCGGGGGGGGGAGAGCTGAAACAATAGAGTATTGGATTGCTAGAGGAGATGTCGGAGTAGAGGAGGAGGGCAGAGGAACTTCCTGTTCCAGCTTCCGCCTGGGAGGGTCTTCCCGGGGTTGGAGCAGCAGCAGCTGGAAGGTGAGTTGAGGACAGGTGGGAGGCCGGGAGGAAGTAGGGCTGTTTCGCTTCCTCCGTGGTAGAGAATCAGATCAGCAACTTTGCTGAAAAATGCGTTGGTACATATGCCTCCCCTCCCCAAATTTTATTCCACTGGTGCTGCACGCTTCAAAACTGGTGCATGCAATTCTCTGGCAGTCAGGAGATTTAAAAAGTCTCTTTCATGTTAGCGTTGACTCCTTGTGATTGTATGGAGATGTTGTTTTCTTGGCAACAATATGGGACTGATCTGCCACTGCTGTCTCCTGGGAAATTTTTCTATTTACAAGTCTAGCCAACAAACTCTCCCATCCTGTAATAGTTGCAGAACCTATGCTTAAAATAAAATAGCCTCACAACAAAGTATTGGAAAACTACTTTACTAAGAGTTACTGCATTACAGAAAGAAAGTTGCTTCTGAGAAAAGCGCGGGCTTTTCTCCATAGATATATGTGCCCACAACCCCTCCCCCATGTTCAGGCCACGTTGATGGTACGTCCAGTTCTTCAGACACACTATGACCTCGATCCACCATTGGCAGACTGCAGGCGAAAGTATGCAGGCACGACCTCTTCCCCCTGTTAACTCCTTCCATGCATGATCTCCGATACGAAGCTAAGAAGCTTTGAAACGGGAATCATGACACATCCCTGTATTAACCAGGTTCAACTCTGCTTAACCCAGCACTTTGTTTAAAAGAGCTATTGAGGACCATTTGGGATGTTCAGGTGTATAGGTAGTCCTCCAATTTATTCCCCACCCATCTCACCCAGAGAGCATCTTAATCACTGAGCTGCTTAGTGCCAGAGTTGCCGGTTCCAATTGCAGTCAGGAAGGAGGCCAGATTATTATTTGGATCTGAGGAGTTGAATGGACAAAACTGGTGCTTTAAATCTTGCAGAGGCTTTGGGCACCATTTCATCTGTTAAAGCCCCCAGCCCTCTAAAAGTAGCCCCAAAAGTTTGACCATACCCATTTGTGGGACATTTTGCAGGCTGAAATACACATGAATTTTCTCTATATACATACAGTACATTCGTAGGTGTATGTACCTGTATTTCTCTATGTGTGCATGTATGTGTATCTGTAGAATCTATCCCCAGCATTTCCAGATATCCTTGATGATAACCTTTTAAGTGCTAAGAATCTGTGATTGACCCAAGCCAACAAGTGAATTTCATGATTTCAACTGGGATCTCGCTAGTCTTCTACGTGTCAAATGAATCATAATTTTATTTATTATTTTATTTATTATTTAATTTTGTATCACCGCCCATCTCCTCCAACCAGGGAACTCTGAGCGGTTCACAACAAACAAGTTAAAAATTTAAAATTACAACAACAATAATTTACATATAAAATCCAATTAGAAAGATGTTAATAATAAGGCGGGTTTCATGGCACCAGCCACTCCCAAGAGGAACTATTGGTATTCCCGTCCCAAGCAAGGAAGCAGAACCAGGTCTTCAAGTTTTTCCGGAAGGTCGGGAGCGAAGAAACTTGCCTAAGCTCCAGGGTCAAGATATTCCAAAGGACGGGTGCTACTGCAGAGAAGGCACGCCTCCTGGACCCTGCTAGATGAAGTTCTTTTGCCGATGGGGTCCGTAGCATGCCCTCTCTGCATGACCGAGTGGGGCAGGTCAATGTTCTGGGGATGAGACGGTCCCTCAGGTAACCTGGTCCCATGCCATGTAGGGCTGTAAAGGTGATAACCAATATGTTGAATTGGACGCGGGAGCAAACTGGTACCCAATGCAGCTCGTGCAGCAGAGGTGTTACATGGGCCGATCTTACAGCACCCATAACTGTCCGCATGGCCGCATTCTGGACCAGCTGAAGCTTCCAGATACTCTTCAAGGGTAGCCCCATGTAGAGCGCATTGCAATAGTCTATATTGGAGATGACAAGGGCCTGAGTGACTGTTCGGAGGGCATCTCAATCCAGGAATAGGCGTAACTGGCGCACAACCCGAAGTTGCGCAAAGGCCCTCCTAGCCACGACTGCCACCTGCTCTTCAAGCAGGAGACGTGAGTCCAGGAGGACCCCCAAGTTCCGCACCGGCTCTGAATGGGGCAGTGCTACCCCATCCAGGACCAAAGATGACAACTTCCTGGAACCCGGGAGGCCATCAATCCACAGCCACTCCATCTTACCAGGGTTGAGCTGAAGCCTGTTGTTCCCCATCCAGACCCCCACAGCCCCCAGGCACTGAGAAAGGGCATCTACTGCATCACTTACTTCACCCGGGACGGTGATATACAATTGAGTATCATCCGCATATTGATGATACCTCATCCCGTGGTGACGGATGATCTCACCCAACGGCTTCATATAGATGTTAAACAGGAGAGGAGAGAGCACCGAACCCTGCGGCACCCCACATAAGAGGGGTCGTGGGTCAGATCTCTCCTCCTCTATCACTACCGATTGGGAACGGCCCTGGAGGAAGGAGGTGAACCAGCGCAAAACTACGCCACCCACCCCCAACTCCCTGAGCCGCCCCAGAAGGATACCATGATCGATGGTATCAAAAGCTGCCGAGAGATCTAAGAGAGCAAGGATGGATGCACTCCCTCCATCCCGCCCTTGCCAGAGATCATCCATAAGTGCGAGCAATGCAGTCTCCATCCCATATCCCGGCCTGAAACCTGACTGAAAGGGGTCTAGATAATCTGCTTCCTCCAAGATCCTCTGAAGTTGCAGTGCCACCACTTTCTCAACCACCTTTCCCAAAAAGGGAAGGTGGGAGACAGGATGAAAATTGTCCAGTACGGTAGGGTCCAGGGATGACTTCTTGAGGAGGGGGTGCACCAGCGCCTCCTTAAAGGCCGCCAGAAACACCCCCTCCCCCAGAGATGTATTAATCATCCCCTGGACCCAGCCACACGTCACCTCCCGGACCGATTTTACCAGCCAGGAAGGGCATGGATCTAAATGGCATGTGGCATTTACAGTTCGATGGATCCTGTCCACTTCCTCAGGTCCAACAGGATCAAACCGTTCCCAGATAATAGGGCAAGTACGCTCCCCTGGCATCTCCCCAGACTGTGCCTCACGCTTAGAGTCCAACTTAGAATGAATCCGAGCGATTTTATCCTGCTGATGCTCTGAAAACTCTTCCGAACAGCCCTGTAAATGGGTCACTGATTGAACTTGACCCAAAAGAGATTTGGTAATCTTAAACAGGGCCGTCAGATGGCATTCTGCGGATGCAATAAGAGAGGAGAAATATTCACGTTTTGCCACTCTTACCGCCACAAGGTAGGCCTTAACAACAGCTCTAGATTGGGTTCGGTCAGATTCAGTCTTCGTCTTTCTCCAGCGGCGCTCCAGACATCTCTTCCCCCTCTTCAACACCCTCAGCTCCTCTGTAAACCATGGGGAGTATCGGGTCAGATATGGCAAGAGAGGCCGCACAGGCGTGATCCTGTCCAAGGCCCCGGCTGCCTCACTATTATAGGCTGCGGCCAGGGCCTCCGCTGGACCGTGCAGCAGGTCCTCAGGTATTACCCCCAGCTCCCTCTGAAACCTCATTGGGTCCATAAGTTGCTGGGGGCGGACCAATCGAGTAGGTCCTGCTTGCCTGCGGAGTGGTGTGGCACAAGAGAATCTCAATGTCACCAAGGCATGGTCTGACCATGACAACAGGGAAAGATCTACTGTAGCTCTCACCTCGGATCATATTGCCACTGCTCAGACAAGCCAAGTCCGGCGTGAGACCACTGTCTCGAGTAGTGTCCCGAATTAGCTGACACAGGCCCATGGCTGCCATGGTAGCCAAGAACTCCCGAGCCACTTCCGAGGCACGTCCCAGGGACGGCAAGTTGAAGTCCCCCAGAACCATAAGCCTGGGGAAGTCAACCGCCAGCCCCGAGACGGCCTCCTGCAGCTCAGGCAGGGAGCTTGCCACGCAGCAGGGAGGCTGGTACAGAAGCAACACCCCCAACTGTTCTCGGGATCCCACTTGAAATAAAGTTCTCACAACCGGCCAATTGCGGAGCAGCGCCCCTGGAGGCCATTAGAGATTCTCGGATGACAACCTCCACCCCACCTCCCCTGTCCTGGTGTCTCGCCTGGTGCCGCACCAGAAAACCAACTGGGCACATTTCCGAAAGGGCTGCTCCCCCCCTCTGGGCCCAGCCAGGTCTCGGTGATACAGGCCAGGTCTGCCCCCTCCTCTACAATCAGGTCATTTATAACGGGGGCCTTGTTATTCACTGACCTGGCATTAAGGAGCAACATCCGGAAACCAGAGCTCTTGAGAATCTGTCGTCCAGGGCCTTGGTTTGAACTCGGAGGGCTGGAACACACCACCGGTAACAAACACCAGGGGTGTTAATGAATATTAGTGGTTAATCTAGCCTTTTAGCACTTTTCCTTTTTCATTGTAATGTATGCTTTTTTGTTGTTGTTTGCATGTGTTGTGCAGCCATTTTATAGAAAATAATTAAACTAACACTTTTATGTTAATCTTGTAGACAAAAAAGGATGCCAATAACAGCCTTCTCAACAACTGAGAATGACAAGCCGCATTAAAAAGGAAAGGAAATCAAGCCAGCAATCAAATCTTTTCCACTTTCTCCAGAGAACCCCAAAACTCTACTTCCCCAGCAGGTGACAGACAAGAGAGAGAAAAACAGGAAGAGAGTTTTTGAGCTGGAAAAAATTGATTATGTGAAACTCAAATATTACATGAAAAGGTCAAGGGGGATAATTTCCAAATTCAGAAAAAGAGGGAAGTATCTGGAAGTCAGTGGGGAGGAAGAGGTCACTTGGATAGCCACGGAGAGCAGACAGTAACCAAGCCTCACGCTGTGAGGAAGGAAACAGGAGCTTGAATCAAAGCACCACCAAACAAGGGATCAGAAATAGTTTTGATCCCGAGAATCCAAGAATATCAGTGGTGGAAAAGCCCCACAGAGGTATATATTAAAGGAAAAGGACAGATTACAGATCACAGCTGATTATGCATGAGAGGACCCACACCGGCGAGAAGCCCTACCAGTGTTCTTTAGCAAGCATGCCACCCTGGTGAATCACAAGAGGACTCACGCCAGGGAGAAACTGTATGAGTGTCCAGATTGTGGGAAAAGTTTCAGTCGGAATTCCAACCTTCTTATACACCAGAGGACTCACACCAGGGAGAAACCGTATGAGTGTCCGGATTGTGGGAAACGTTTCAGTCAGAATTCCGAACTGGTGATACATCAGAGGACTCACACAGGAGAGAAACCGTATGAGTGTCCGTATTGTGGGAAAAGTTTCAGTCGGAATTACACCCTTGTGATGCACCAGAAGACTCACACAGGAGAGAAAGCATATAAATGTCCTGATTGTGGGAAAAGTTTCAGTCGGAATTCCAGCCTGGTGATACACCAGAGGACTCACACAGGAGAGAAACCGTATGAGTGTCCAGATTGTGGGAAAAGTTTCAGATGGAAGTGCAACCTGGTGATACACCAGAGGACTCACACAGGAGAGAAACCGTATGAGTGTCCAGATTGTGGGAAAAGTTTCAGATGGAAGTGCAACCTGGTGATACACCAGAGGACTCACACAGGAGAGAAACCGTATGAGTGTCCAGATTGTGGGAAACGTTTCAGTTGGGATTCCAGCCTGGTGATACACCAGAGGACTCACACAGGAGAGAAACCATATGAGTGTCCGGATTGTGGGAAATGTTTCAGTCAGAATTCCCACCTGGTGGTACACCGGAGGACTCACAGTGGAGAGAAACCGTATGAGTGTCCGGATTGTGGGAAAAGTTTCAGTTGGGAATCCAACCTGGTGAGACACCAGAGGACTCACACAGGAGAGAAACTGTATGAGTGTCTGGATTGTGGGGAAAGTTTCAGTGGGAATTCCAACCTTGTGATACACCAGAGGACTCACACAGGAGAGAAAGCATATGAGTGTCCAGATTGTGGGAAATGTTTCAATGGGAATTCCCAACTGTTGATACACCAGAGGACTCACACAGGAGAGAAACCGTATAAGTGTCCGGTTTGTGAGAAATGTTTCAGTCGGAATTCCTATTTGGTGATACACCAGAGGACTCACACAGGAGAGAAACCGTATCAGTGTCCGGATTGTAAGAAAAGTTTCAATCAGCATTCAGGCCTGGTTATACACCAGAGGACTCACACAGGAGAGAAACCGTATGAGTGTCTGAATTGTGGGAAACGTTTCAGTGGGAATTCCGAACTGCTGATACACCAGAGGACTCACACAGGAGAGAAACCGTATGAGTGTCCGGATTGTGGGAAAAGTTTCAGTCAGAGCTCCACCCTGGCGTACCACCAGAGGACTCACACAGGAGTGAAACCGTATGAGTGTCCGGATTGTGGGAAAAGTTTCATTCGGAATTCCGACCTGTTGATACACCAGAGGAGTCACAGAGGAGAGAAACCGTATGAGTGTCCGGATTGTGGGAAAAGTTTCAGTCGGAGGTGCAACCTGGTGATACACCAGAGGACTCACACTGGGGAGAAACCGTATGAGTGTCCAGATTGTGGGAAAAGTTTCAGTAGTAGGTCTGTCCTTATAAATCATGTAGGTTTACACACGGGGGAGAAACCATTCAAATGCCCAGACTGCGGACAGTGCTTTACGCAAAATGGCTCCCTTATCAAACACAAGAAAATTCACATGAGGCAGAAGATGATGTGTGTAGAGAAGCCTTGAATTTCACTTCTGATCTCCCATTGAAAGTCCTGCTGAGAAATAAATTATTTAATTTCTGGCCTGGTTCTATTCAGTCCAACATTAGACATGAGGGTAGAGGGAAAAAGTGGAAAATGTTAGTTTGATAAAGGCTGACTTCTCGGATCTGGCTAACAGCAGAACTTCGTGGATATTTACTTTTGCAGCAATAGTATTTCCTTTTTTTCTTTTTTTTATAGACTTTATTAAAGTTTCAAAATACAGACAGAATACAAAGTGTAAAAAAGCTTGAGAAAAGAACTTAAAGAAAAAGGACAAACTAAACATGCAGAAATATTTAGAAAGAAATAGAAAGTGTTCTGACCTTCAACAGAGATATGAATATAAATATATAATACCTTAGTCTCTTGCTCTTAACTAAACGTTAATAAACATCATTTCTATAAAAATAACAATTTAATCGTCAAAACCCAAAATTAAAACTTATTTTTATCAGGTAATCCAGAAGTGGTTTCCACATAGAAACAAATGGAGACACAGTATTTTCTCTTATCAATGCTGTCAATTTTGCCATCTCTGCCAATTCCAATAATTTAACCATCCATTCTTTCATTGTGCAAATTTGTTTATCTTTTCATCTTTGCACATACAAAAGTCTTGCATTTTCAGCCGTTTATAAAAGTTGTTCCTCCTTCATCGTAGAGAGTGGCTGCAGCATGCATACGATAAAATATTGTGACCTCTTCATTGAATTGAATCCAAGTTCAAAGGAAGAGATTGGGCTGGCTGATGGAAGAACAATCCCAGTGGAAGGCAAGGGCCGTGCTTTCCTAAGGTGTGGAAATGGCACCACCCAGACCAATATCATTGCAACTAACATTCTGTTTGTTCCAGATTTACTCTTGAATTTAATTAGTGCATCTGCGCTGATGAAAAAGGGCCATACTCTACAATTTAAAGGTGGCAAATGTGAAAAAATGGATCAAAAAGGTGTCTTTTTAACAGGATTCTTAGATCAAGGATTAATTTTTCTCAATTGTGAGAGGCATGGCATGCGTGGGCAGTCACCGTGGAAAGGAGCATAACAGCGCCACCCTCTGCCACAGACGATTTGGTCACAGATTTACATGCAATTCTTCAAATGAAGAAAAATGGATTGGCAAGCAATTTGGAAATCGAGGACTGTGGTAAGACTGATGCAAGGTGCAAAACCTGCGTGCAGGGAAAGGCCACTAGGCCTGCAATCCCAAAACAAAGCACCAGGCGCTCCAAAATCCCCTGGAGCTAATTCACACTGACCTGTGTGGGCCAATTCAAGCATCTCTTGGGGGTAGCAGGTATTTAGCAGTTACAGCTACCTACACCCACATTCCAAAAGAGAAATGAACCAACTTAGATTCATGAGCAAAGGAAGGAATCTTATTGGGGTAGCCACCAGGAAGCAAGGGATAAAGAGTTTTAGATCCTAAGACTGGCTCGATCTATACTTGCAGAGAGGGACATTTTGATGAAACAGAGCCAAATCAAAATCCTCTAACCAATAGCACTGCAGAAGGGGGAGGTGATGTAGACTTGTTTGAGGTACCTTACCCAGTGTTTCCAGATGCAGCGAGCTGTTAGATCAGAGATTTCCAAACTGTATGTCGTGACAGAAAAGTGTGTCGCCACACACAGTCTGGTGTGTCTCCACACAACCCGGAAGCGCTGATCATCATCAGCACTTCTGCGTTTTCCCGCGGCGACACACCAACGACACACTTATAGGGAAAATCAAGGTGCAGAGTAAACAGACACAGAGTGCAGCTTGTAAAGGCTATGAAATCTTTACTTGTGATAAAAGCAAAGTTGGATATACATGTTACAGTATTGCAAAAATATAAAGGCAAAGCAGATAATAATCTTCCATGTGTTGCACTGACAAGACAGTTTTGTTGTTCATTCATTCAGTCGCTTCCGACTCTTCGTGACTTCATGGACCAGCCCACGCCAGAGCTTCCTGTCGGCCGTCACCATCCCCAGCTCCCCCATGGTTGAGTCTGTCACCTCCAGAATATCATCCATCCATCTTGCCCTTGGTCGGCCCCTCTTCCTTTTCCCTTCCACTTTCCCTAGCATCAGCTTCTTCTCCAGGGTATCCTGTCTTCTCATTATGTGGCCAAAGTACTTCAGTTTCGCCTTTAATATCATTCCCTCAAGTGAGCAGTCTGGCTTTATTTCCTGGAGTGTGGACTGGTTTGATCTTCTTGCAGTCCAAGGCACTCTCAGAATTTTCCTCCAACACCACAGTTCAAAAGCATCTATCTTCCTTCGCTCAGCCTTCCTTATGGTCCAGCTCTCGCAGCCATAGGTTACTACAGGGAATACCATTGCTTTAAATATGCGGACCTTTGTTGTCAGTGTGATGTCTCTGCTCTTAACTATTTTATCAAGATTTGCCATTGCTCTCCTCCCAAGAAGTAGACGTCTTCTGATTTCCTGGCTGCAGTCAGCGTCTGAAGTAATCTTTGCGCCTAGAAATACAAAGTCTGTCACTGCCTCCACTTTTTCTCCCTCTATTTGCCAGTTATCAATCAAGCTGGTTGCCATAATCTTGGTTTTTTTGAGGTTTAACTGCAACCCAGCTTTTGCACTTTCTTTCACCTTCGTCATAAGGCTCCTCAACTCCTCCTCGCTTTCAGCCATCAAAGTGGTATCATCTGCATATCTAAGATTGTTAATGTTTCTTCCAGCGATTTTAACTCCAGCCTTGGATTCCTCAAGCCCAGCACGTCGCATGATGTGTTCTGCATACAGGTTGAATAGGTAGGGTGAGAGTATACAGCCCTGCCGCACTCCTTTACCAATCTTAAACCAGTCCGTTGTTCCGTGCTCTGTTCTTACCGTTGCTACTTGGTCGTTATACAGATTCCTCAGGAGGCAGACAAGATGACTTGGTATCCCCATACCACCAAGAACTTGCCACAATTTGTTATGATCCACACAGTCAAAGGCTTTAGAATAGTCAGTAAAACAAAAATAGATGTTTTTCTGAAACTCCCTGGCTTTCTCCATTATCCAGCGGATATTGGCAATTTGGTCTCTAGTTCCTCTGCCTTTTCTAAACCCAGCTTGTACATCTGGCAATTCTCGCTCCATGAATTGCTGGAGTCTACCTTGCAAGATCTTGAGCATTACCTTACTGGCATGTGAAATAAGTGCCACTGTTCGATAGTTTGAACATTCTTTAGTGCTTCCCTTTTTTGGTATGGGGATATAAGTTGATTTTTTCCAATCTGATGGCCATTCTTGTGTTTTCCAAATTTGCTGGCATATGGCATGCATCACCTTGACAGCATCATCTTGCAAGATTTTAAACAGTTCAGCTGGGATACCGTCATCTCCTGCTGCCTTGTTATTAGCAATGCTTCTTAAGGCCCATTCAACCTCACTCTTCAGGATGTCTGGCTCTAACTCACTGACCACACCGTCAAAGCTATCTCCAATATTATTATCCTTCCTATACAGATCTTCCGTATATTCTTGCCACCTTTTCTTGATCTCTTCTGCTTCTGTTAGGTCCTTACCATCTTTGTTTTTGATCATACCCATTTTTGCCTGGAATTTACCTCCGATGTTTCTAATTTTCTGGAAGAGGTCTCTTGTCCTTCCTATTCTATTGTCTTCTTCCACTTCCGCACATTGCTTGTTTAAAAATAATTCCTTATCTCTTCTGGCTAACCTCTGGAATTTTGCATTTAATTGGGCATATCTCCCCCTATCACTGTTGCCTTTTGCTTTCCTTCTTTCTTGGGCTACTTCCAGTGTCTCAGCAGACAGCCATCTTGCCTTCTTGGTTTTCTTTTTCTTTGGGACGTTTTTTGTTGCCGCCTCCTGAACAATGTTGCGAACTTCTGTCCATAGTTCTTCCGGGACCCTATCTACTAAATCTAGTCCCTTAAATCTATTCTTCACCTCCACTGCATATTCCTTAGGAATATTAGTGAGCTCATATCTAACTGATCTGTGGGTCTTCCCTATTCTCTTTAGTCTGATTCTAAATTTTGCAATAAGATGTTCGTGATCTGAACTACAGTCAGCTCCAGGTCTTGTGTTTACCGACTGTATAGATGTCTGCCACCTTTGGCTGCAAAGGATGTAGTCAATCTGATTTCGGTGTCGACCATCTGGTGAAGTCCATGTATAAAGTCGTCTTTTAGGTTGTTGGAAGAGAGTGTTTGTTATGCACAGTGAGTTGTCTTGGCAAAATTCTATCAGCCTATGTCCTGCTTCATTTTGTTCTCCCAGACCATGCTTGCCTGTAATTCCAGGTGTCGTCTGACTACCCACCTTAGCATTCCAGTCTCCTGTAATGAAAATAACTTCTCTTTTTGGTGTATTATCCTGTAGGTGCTGCAGATCCTCATAGAACTGATCTACTTCTGCTTCTTCAGCATCTGTGGTTGGGGCGTATATTTGGATCACTGTGATGTTAAATGGCTTCCCCTGAATTCGAATTGAGATCATTCTATCGTTTTTTGGATTGTATCCAAGTACTGCTTTAGCCACTTTATTATTAATTATGAAGGCTACTCCATTTCTTCTGTGGTCCTCTTGTCCACAGTAGTAGATCTGGTGGTCATCTGATGTGAAGTGGCCCATTCCAGTCCATTTCAGTTCACTGACACCTAAAATGTCTATATTTAATCTTGACATCTCACCAATAACCACATCCAATTTGCCCTGGCTCATAGATCTTACATTCCAGTGGTGTGTTGATCTTTAGAACATCGGATTCGTCGTTCACCAGCAGCACCGTCGGCCGCTAGCCGTCCTTTCGGCTTTGAGCTAGCTGCGTCATCACGTCTGGGGCTAGTTGAACGTATCCTCTGTTCCTCCCCAGTAGCATTTTGACCATCTTCCGACCTGGGAGTCCCATCTTCTGATGGTATACCGACATATCTCTGGTTGTACTGATCCATTTAGTTTTCATGGCAAGAATACTGGGGTGGGTTGCCATTACCTTCCCCAGGGATCGTATTTAGTCTGACCTCTCTGCCACGACCTTCCCGTCTTGGGTGTCCCTTCACGGTTTAGCTCATGGTTTCATTGAGGTGCTCAAGCTCCAGCACCACAACCTAAAACAGCGACAGGGCTGAGACTCAGAGTAAACGGAAGAACCTGGTCATTCCTTACATGGCTGGCGTGTCTGAAAAGATAAAACAGATATTTGGCAAACACCACATACCTGTATATTTCAATCCCACCAACACATTGAGGCAGAGGCTTATACACCCCAAAGATCAAACTCCAAAACACAAGGAAAGCAATGTAGTGTATGCAATCCAGTGCAGTGAGGAGTGCTCTGAACTCTACATTGGAGAAACCAAACAACCTTTGTACAGGAGGATGGCCCAACACAGGAGAAGTAACACCACAGGACCAGAGTCAACAGTTTATCTTCATCTAAAGGAAAAAGGACACTCATTTGAGGACATTAATGTTCACATTTTAGACAGAGAAGATAGGTGGTTTGAGAGAGGGGTCAAGGAATCCATTTATGCCAACTTGGAAAATCCTTCCTTGAATAGAGGTGGGGGCCTTAGGCACAATCTTTCCCCTATCTTCCTTCCTGCTTTGTCTTCTGTGCCTAGGAAGATTAAGACCATTTCGCAAGCTCAACAGCAGCATGGTAATCTTAACAATCTTTAGATGATAAAGGGACTTAGAAATAAACGTCTCAAAAAAAAAAAATAACCATGACCTAGCCCCAGGTGCAAGGTCACACAGCCACCTAGAAACATATTTAAGGATTCCCTTACTAACTTTGCTCAGACTGAAGAAGCTCCTTGGATAAGGAGCGAAACGTTTCCACTGAGAAAATAGAAATCCAGTTGACATGATTCAAGCTACAGACTGTTCCACCTGGATGACTGAGAACCTTCATCGACATATTTATACTGCACAGTATTATCAGGAAGAATCTTCTTTCTGAATACCCATCTGGAACCTACAGCTTTCTGGGATGGTGGCAGGTCAGTTACTTTAAACACTTTCTGACTCACCAAAGCCTCAAACTCATTATCCATAGCTGTGTTCTATTTCTCCTGCTCCTCAACAGGCAGGAGCAACACCTCTTGAAATGACTGAGGTTCACAGGTAATTTGACACACACTCACCTGCTGAATCACAAATCTGTCAGGCTTCACACCCTTTGTGGAACGAGAGGACCTACGAGGAATGACCACTGCGCTCTCCTCATCACTGTCTTCTCCCTTTCCACTACCTGACTCCCCCTCCAGGTCCTGAACCTGCTCAGGTGAAAGTTATTCTTCCTTCACCTGAGGGGACCTTTTCACCACACTAGGAGACTGGGGAACAGAAGGTACTGAACTGGTTGTTGTCCATTTACTGGAGCATGGATAGTAGGTTTTACACTAGGTTGCAAGAACATTTCTGAACTAGCATTTAACCTTTCCCAACCAGTAGGCTGCTCAAAATTAGCACTTCTGGAGATTACCACTTGACCATGGCGTGATGAAAAACGGTAACCCTTGGATTTTGATGAATAACCAACAAACCTTAAGCGCTGTGTTTTTGGTTGGTTCTTCCTTCGCTGAGACTTGGGGATGTGAACATATGCAAATGTTCCAAAGACACGCAGGTATTTCAGCGAAGGGCACTTGCCAAACAAAAGGAAGTAAGGAACTTCATTTACAGATGAATTCCACAACCTGTTGGTTAGATACACTGCAGTCATGGTAGCTTCACCCCAGAAATGGGATGGCACCTGAGCATCTAACATCAGGCTATTTTTAATGGTATTCACAACACCAATTTTCCTTTCTGCTATTCCATTCTCAGCTGGAACACCAACATTGGCAAGTCTATGGGAGATTCCTTTCCTACAAAGCCAATTCTGGAACTCATGGCTTAGGAACTCTCCACCACGATCAGACTAGAACTGACCCACCTGATAACCATAGTTTCTCTCTACCATTGTTACAAACTCTTTAAAGCGAGCAAAGGCTTCCGCTTTAGACTTGAGCAAATAGCAAAATGTAAAGCGGGTATGGTCATCTACCAGAAGGAACATGAAACGTGCCCCACATTCACTTGGAGAATAGGGGCCAGCTAGGTCTCCATGAACCAACTGAAATGGTCTAGTTGACACTCTGCCACTTTTCCTAGCAACAGGTGCAGCCTTGATCTTAGATTGCTTACACACAGTACAATCAAGGAAATGTCCACATTTTCTGGATTTTAGCTCAGGATACACTTTGGCCATCTGAGACAAACTTCCCCACCTGGGATGTCCCAGTACTCTGTGAAAATAATGGATGCATTTATGATGTGGGGGAACATTGGACACGCAATTTCCAGCCACAATCTCCTGTTTCGGAAGCATTTCATATAACTGATTTACTAATCTTCCCTTAGCACACTCAATTCCATCTTTTTCTTTAATAGTTTCAAAGAAGAACTTTAATAGTTTCAAAGAAGGCGGCTGAGACTTCAGCATTTTTTGGCAAAGCAAGAGAAACGGACTCTTTATTTATTTAACAACGCCATATTTACTGTATTAGACTCTAACTGCATATCTTCTGTTAACTTTAGAAAAATAAGATTAAGATTAATTATACACTAGTCTGGTGGAAGAGAACTTTTATAATAATGAATACAAAAAAACGTTCAGGAGAGGGTCAGACTCAGGAAAGGATAAAGGGGAATGGTTAAAAACTCTTTTTGAGGATTTTACAAAGAAAGCCATACAGAGTATTACTTCTAATGTAACCACCTTATTAGAAGAGAAAATTCAGGGATTTGAAAAGAGTCTAGATAAAAAACTTGATAGTATGGAGCAAAAATTTCAATCAGAAATTAAAGGAATGAAAGAAAGAGTGAAAAAAATAGAAAAACAAAAAGAAGAGGAGATTGACAAATTAACCTTAATAGAACAAAAGCAAAAAGAGAAATGTATAAGAATAAGAGGTTTAAGGGAAGGTAAAGAATTAGAGATTAAAAACACAATTATTCAGGTGATAGCGGAATTGATAGATTGGGAAACAGAACAATTAGAAGAAGATATGGAATCCATCTATAGAGTTAATTCAAAATATGCCAGGGACCACAAGGTACCCAGAGATCTAGTTATCGAATTTAGTAGGAAAAAGTTAAGAGACATGATCTTGCAGACTGCTTTTGAAAAGATAATAGATATAGAAGGTAAAGAAATAAAAATATTTAAGGAAATCCCAGCTGCAATTTTGAAAAAAGGAAAAGACTACCTCTTCTTAACAGAGGTTCTGAAAAGGAGAAAAATTATGTATAGATGAGAAATATTGGAAGGGGTGAATCTGTAGCTTGAATCATGTCAACTGGATTTCTATTTTCTCAGTGGAAACGTTTCGCTCCTTATCCAGACTGAAGAAGCTCCTTGGATAAGGAGCGAAACGTTTCCACTGAGAAAATAGAAATCCAGTTGACATGATTCAAGCTACAGACAATTCCACCTGGATGACTGAGAACCTTCATAGAAGGGGTGAATGTGTTATACAATGACCAAAGGTTTAAATTAAATTCAATTGAAAAGGCAAAAGATTTCCTCAGAAAATTGGAAAGAGGTGATAAACATTCAATAGGGAATAGTGGGCAAAAGGAAGAGATATCAGAGAAGTTTAAAATATTCTCTTCAGCAGTCAGTTCCCAAGATCTAGGCAACCAACCTGGAAATGAGTAATGTAAAATGTCTGTCATGGAATGTCAATGGTTTAAATGCTCCAGTTAAAAGAAAGAAAAAATTTCATACTCTTAATAAATAATAAGCTAGATATAATTTGCTTGCAAGAAACACATATTAGAAGGAAAGATGCCAAATGGTTACTAAATAAAAAATTAGGTCTGGATTTTATATCGACTAGTGAGAATAAGAAAAATGGTATAGTCTGTTACATTAAACCAAATTTAAAACCAAATTTGATACAAGCTGATGATAAGGGTAGATTCGTTATTATAGAAATAGAAATTCAAAACTTAAAGGTTATACTAGTAGGAGTTTGTGCCCCAAATGAAAAACAGAAAAAATTCTTTAAAGTTCTTTTGAATTGTCTATCAGACCTGCCAAATAAAAACTGGATTATTATGGGTGATTGGAACGGAGTAGTTAACCCCCTAATGCAGGGCTTTCCAAAGTGCTGCCGCTGGCGACACATGAGCAGCGGCGCGCGCGCACGGCGGTGACACAGGAGAGCGTGCGGCGGCGTGGGCGTGCACGGCGGCGGCGCGGGCATGCACGGTGGCGCGGGGGGGCGTGCGGTGGCGCGCACGTGCACGGTGGCGGCAGTGGCTGCCGCTGCCACCATGCGTGCGCGCGCCGCCGCTTCCGGGTGGTGTGGCGACACGCCATGCTGTGTGTGGCAACACACTTTTGTGTCGCGACACACAGTTTAGAAAGCTCTGCCCTAATGGATAGGAAATCTGACAAACAAATTAAAGCAAATCAAGGTAAACTACCTCAGGAATTTTTCGAACTTACAAACAACTTAGAATTGGTCGATGCCTGGAGACATAAGTTGGGCAATGTGAAAGACTTCACTTTTTTCTCTGACAGATTTAAATCACACTCTAGAATTGATATGGTTTGGATTTCAAAAAATTTAGCAAATAAAATTAAAGATATGAAGATTTTGGCCAAAATTTTATCAGATCACAACGCAATTCAATTAGATTTAAAATTTTTGGCAAAGTCATATAGATGGAGACTTAATGAATCCATACTAAAAAACAAGGAATATTTAGAAGAGAGCAAAAATAAATTAAAATAATTTTTTGATTTAAATATGAATGATAATATAAATATAATATCAGTTTGGGATGCAAGTAAAGCATATATTAGGGGCCACTTTATGTCTCTAGGCAAACACCAAAACAACAACAACAACAAAAATTCTTAAAATTATGTGAACAAATTAAGATAAAAGAGATTGAACTTCAAAGTAATCCAAGAGATAATGACATCAAAAATCAAATTACTTTATTACAGAAACAACTAGAATTATTAACAACTGAGGAAATGGAAAAAAACTTGAGGTATGTTAAGCAAAGTTACTTTCAACATGCAAATAAAGCTGGTAAATGGCTGGCTTTTAAGTTAAGAAAAGAAGGGGAAAAAAATTATAAACAAGATTAAAGAAAAAGGGAAGAGTTAATGGACAACCAAAGTATCAAGAAAGCATTTCATGATTTTTATACAATTTTATATCAAAAACAACAAATAGATTTGGCTAGGGCTGATATATATTTAACAGAAAGTAAACTGCAAAAAATATCTAAAATACAACAGGAAATCATTAACGAACCCATTACTATCCAAGAAATTTCAAATGCCATCCAAAAACAAAAATCAGGCAAAACGTCAGGTCCAGATGGATTTACTGCTATATATTACAAGTTATTTCAAGAGCAACTCATAATACCATTTAACACCTTATTAAATTCGATAATGACTGGAAATACAGTTCCCAAATCATGGACCGATGCTAATATAATTTTGATTCCCAAGGCGGACCAAGACCTGACTCTATGTAAAAACTTTAGACCAATCTCGCTGTTAAATACTGATTACAAAACTTTTACCACTATCTTGGCTAATAGATTAAAAACGGTTTTACAAGATACAATTAATGTGGATCAATCTGGTTTTCTTCCAAAAAGACATATTAAAGATAATATTAGA
Organism: Charina bottae; assembly: GCA_023362775.1. Lineage (NCBI taxonomy): Eukaryota > Metazoa > Chordata > Lepidosauria > Squamata > Charinaidae > Charina > Charina bottae. The sequence goes on along the minus strand of JALMGJ010000002.1, from coordinate 33,548,711 downwards.
TCTATTATAAATATAATTGAGTATGCAAAAGAACATAAAGAAAAACAATTTTTGTTATTATTCTTAGATGCCGAAAAAGCATTTGACAATTTAAATTGGGATTTTATGATTAAAACGTTGAAAAGTATGGACTATGGTAAGAATTTTATTAACGCTATTCAAGCTATATATACAATGAAAACAGCCAAGATAGTGGTAAATGGTGATACAACTCAAAATTGTATCGTAGGAAGGGGTACTAGACAAGGTTGCCCAATTTCTCCTCTCTTATTTATCTTAGTATTAGAAGTTCTTTTAGAAAATATAAGAAAAGATAATCAAATTGAAGGGATAAAAATAAAACAAGAAAACTATAAATTAAGGGCTTTTGCCGATGATGTGGTAATCACTTTACAAAATCCAGAAAATTCAATCAAATATTTGCAAAAAAAGATACAAGACTTTGGTGAATTGGCAGGGTTTAAAATAAATAACCAAAAAGCAAAGATGATAAATTTAAATATGAATCAAAACAATATACATAATATGGAATTGGCTACGGGATTTGCAAACGTAAAAAAATTAAGATATTTGGGCGTGGAAATAACATCAAACAATTCGGATTTATTTAAAAATAATTATACAAAATTATGGAATAAAATAAAACAAGACTTACAAGTTTGGATGAAATTACAGATATCCTTTTTGGGTAGAATATCTACTATAAAAATGAATATTCTTCCAAGAGTCATCTTTTTATTCCAAACGATACCAATTGTGATAACAGATAAAACTTTTCAAAATTGGCAGCGAGATTTGGCTAAATTTATTTGGCAGGGGAAAAAACCGAGAATAAAATACAAATTTTTACAAGATTAATACAAGAAAATGGAGGTTTTGGTCTACCAAATTTAAAATTTTATTAGTTGGCTTAGAGATTGGCTAAAATTGGATAATCGAAAATTACTTAATATAGAAGGGCACAATCTTAGATTCGGTTGGCATGGGTACCTTTGGTACAATAAGATTAAAGCAAATATGACATTCAACTATCACCCTATTAGAAAATCAATTTTAAAAATTTGGATCAAATATAAAAATACACTCTTACCCAATCTGCCTCTGTGGACTTCGCCACAGGAAGCACTAGCGTGGCATGGAAACCTGAATATATGTAATTGGTTAACATATAAAGATCTATTAGTATTTGAGGGTATAAACCATAAACTAAAAACAAGAGAAGATTTACTAAAAGAAGGGTTTAATTGTAACTGGTTTACATATTTACAGATTAAAGAACAATTTAAGATGGATAATAAAAATTTTAAGTTTAAAGAAAATTCGGCAAACTGGGACAATGTGTTATGGAAAGAAAATGACCATTTGATTGCCAAAATTTATAAAATTTTAATACAAATTAATTCAACAAATTTACCTAAAAAGAACTGCATAATCAAATGGGAAGAAAATTTAGGCCATAGCATCCAAATGGATAATTGGGAAAAAATGTGGTTAAAAGATTTAAAGTTTACTTTGAATTACGATATGAAAGAAAACTTTTTCAAAATGATGTATAGGTGGTATATAACCCCTAACACATTGTCAAAAATGAATATTACGATATCCAATAGTTGTTGGAAATGTAAAAAAGAAGTGGGCACCTTTTTTCATCTTTGGTGGACTTGCCAGAAAACCAAAACGTATTGGAATACAATTCATCAAACTTTATGTGAAATATTGGAAGAAGGCCTTATTAAAGAGCCAGAACTGTACCTCTTGGGATTTACAAAACCAGACATACATAAGAAATATGGGAAATTACTATTTTACTTAATAACCGCGGCCAGAATCATCTTCGCAAGACATTGGAAAGAGGACTGCATACCTACAATTGATGAATGGTTGATAAAAACGATGGACTTAGCACAGATGGCTAAATTAACGGATTTGTTAAATGATAAGAATATGGATGAATTTAATTTATGTTGGAGCCCTTTCTATAAATTTATAGAAAAAACTCAAAAAATACAATTAGGAAATTAATGTAAATAATAATTGTTATTATAAATAATTAATTATGATAGAGATTATTTTGAAATAGTTGTAGAAAATGATGGTGAGAAAGTAGGAAGTCCTGTTGGTTTGGTGTTTTTTGTTGTTGTTTTCTTTTCTTTTTTGGGGGTAGAAAGTAAAGGGGGATTAGGGGGATTAGGAAGTAGAGAAGGTAAGAGTAGGCAGAGGAGTGGGAGAAGAGAGTAGGGTATAAGAAGGTTAAAGGAGAGGAGATTAAGACCGGTTTGGTTTGTATAAGAGGAAGTACTTCAGTTATGTTTAAAGTAAGAGTTTGAGAAGGTAAAAGAGAGTAAGAAAGTCTAAGTACGAGAGGAGAAATGAAAGGTGGTTGTGAAAGAGGGTGAGGTTGTATTTTATTGTAAAATGTAATTTAAATGTTGTTATTCATGTAATGTTTTGCTTTGTTATGTTAGATAGTGTTTTTTCTATGTATTATTATTTTATAAAAGAATAAAGATATATATATTTTAAAAAAAGACTCTCTCTATCAAAGAAGGTGGGAGGGCAGACCAAGCACATGGATGTTCGCTACCATGTGATTAGTGAGGCACAGGAGACAGGACTAATACATTTGGAGTACTGTCCCTCAGAGAGCATGATTGCAGACATCCTGACAGCCACTCGCAAAGGGTGTCTATCAAGGCCTACGAAGTGAGTTAAATCTTGTGTAGGCATGATGCATGACTTGATTTGAGAAGGGTTGTTGGAGGTCCCAGCAAATCAGCATGCCTCATTAGCATGTGGATGAGTTCACTCTAGGATGCAAATTCTCTATGTGGTTCCGGAGGAAGCTGTTTGTTGTCCCTCCCACCTTCGTCAGTCTTTTCCTCCTTTTACCATCAGGGAAGAAGCATGTGGCTGCTGTTCCTTCCATCTTGGCCCATGCACGGGCCTAGAACCAGGAGGTAACCCCCTTTCTGCATGCAGCCTTTAGCAGCAATGAGGGCTAAGGGTCAATTCAGTTTAGGGAAAGAAAGAAGAACAAGAATCATTTTCCTGGATGGATGTAACTGGAGCCAATAAATGAGTAAGATTTCTTTTTGCTTACTTTTGAACCTACTTTGTCTAAGTGTGTAATTCTTTATGCTTGGGTGGGCTAAGTGTGTAAGATCAATAACCTATATTTCTCTAATGTGCTCATTAACACTCTTTTAGATAATATTTTTCTGTAGCTCTGCTCCATTCATTGGTCCTAGCTGTCCACTAATAGCTTCACATTCAACAACAATTTGCTTCAGGCTCACCATATGGTTTTTGAATTTGTGTAGAGCTTGTCATTGTCTAGCTGTAAGCTTGACAAAGACAGCCAGTTTGATCTAGTGGTTAAGACACCAGGCCAGAAGCCGGGAGACCCTGACTTCCAGTCCTGCCTCGGGCATGAAGCCAACTGGGTGACCTTGGGCTGGTCACTCTCAGCTCTCGGAAGAAGAAGCAGGCACAGAGAGGTTGACAAAAATTGTTTTCAGCTCCGTAAGGCACCAAGAGGGATGAACTATGAGAGCACGATATTTAAGGGTGCTGCCATGGTCACCCAGTGACCCAGATTTGAAGTGGGGACTTGATATTTGATTCTGTCTATATCCATCATCTCCCACGCGTATTAGGTCATTTTTATTTTTGTAGCAATGCCAGGTACTTGTCTCCAACTTGGAAAAGGATGCAGGAGAATCCAGGAAGATGTAGCTACCTAGCAAAACTCACCAAGCAGGTAACAGAAAGACACTGACTATTTCCAGTAAGACTTTGTCAGAATTCTTGGATTTCTCCTGTTACCTTAGAATCTCAGAATCTCAGAATCTTAGGATCTCAGAAAGGGGTAAAGAAACACAAGGGGGTTTTAACACTTTGTAATTGTTAACTGATCAGGTATTTCCAATCTGCCTCAGTGTTACATGTCCCTCCATAACCATTCTGTCTTCCCCTTCCATTGCCCCCCCCCAACATCTCAATTTAAATCCTACATCAGTTTAGTGTCAGGGTTCATAGCTGAATCCTGTCATGGGTATAGAGGTAGTTTAAGCGTGTGAACTGGAGGGAGGGGGTGTACTAAGTGTTGTGGCTTCCATCGGAGACTGTGGAATGCAGCATCAAGGTCAACCACCTGCAGGAGCTGGAGGCTTGGGAACGGAGAGGGAAAGTTCTGGACATTGACATCATAGAGGCTGAGAAATTGGCTCGCAGGGGGGAGAGTTAAGTTAAAGATGTTTGGCGGGAATCCGCATTCAGATCTTTAGGAGTGCTTCAATTTACATGTATCCTGAATAAAGCTTAATCTGCATTTCAATGACTTGCTTCGAGAAGTGTTTATTGGGGCATTGAAGTTGGACTCATTACATTTAGCCACTCTGTGAAGTGAGGTGACCATATCACTTAGTGACAGCAATCTCAGCACTCCCTGTTGCCATTGTTAAATGAGGACCTCCTTGCAACTTCCTGCTGGCCTCCAACAAGCAATCAGTGGGCAACCCAGCAGGAAGGTGCAAGTTGTGGTCATGTGATGTCACGCTTAACAACCATGGGTGACATCACGCTTAACGGCCACAACTGGAACTGACGTCATAAGTCAGTGCAGTCACGTGACATTTTGCTTTACAACTGTGTTGCTTACCGACTGTGAGGCTCATGATCTTTATAACCTAATTCTAGAAATCAGCAACACAAGCCACAAAGGATATGTGCAATTATTTTATTAGACCAGCATTGTGCCATGTTAAAGTTGTGAATGGCTTCCCTTGTTCCCCATCCCTTCCCTTAAGCCAGAGCTTTCCAAACTTTTCATGTTGGTGACACACTTTTTAGACATGCATCATTTTGCAACACACTCTTACAGCAGGGCATCATTTTGCAACACACTCTTACAGCAGGGCACAAAGCAGGCACTAGGACCTGTGTGGAATCCTGGCAGGGCTCGGAGGCAGCAGCAGCCGCAACACACCCAGACACTGCAGCCGACACACTAACGTGTCCCAACACACAGTTTGGAAAGCTATGCCTTAAGCCTTTGGGTTTTTGTTCCCTCCCTCCCCTTCCTCTCAGTTTCTTTTCTTCTTTGGTTCAGTTTCATTTCATGTTGATTGCTCTCTCCGGCTTCATATCAGCTGGTGCTGATAGGTGCTGCTTGCTGTTTGTTGCTTGTGTCTCCTCCCCTCTCTCTTCTCATTCTTTCTCTTTCTGCTTCTTTTTTTTACCCTGTGTAAGGTTGGAGTGAGGGATGTGGTGGCTCAGCGGGTAAGATCGCAAGTTCGGAGGTTCAAATCCCTAGCCCTGCGTGCGGAGTGAGCTCCCGCACTAGCTCCAGCTGTTTCCAACCTAGCAATTCGAAAGCATGCAAATGCAAGTAGATGAATAGGTACCACTTCGGTGGGAAGGTAACAGCGTTCCGCGTGTGTCATGCCAGCCACATGACCGTGGAAGCGTCTTCAGACAACGCTGGCTCTTCTGCTAACAAAGGGAGATGAGCACCGGCCCCTAGAGTTGGACACGACTGCACAAATGTGTGGGGGAACCTTTACCTTTTTAAGGTTGGAGCATCCAGGTGCAATTAACAATTGCTCCTGGGTTTTCCATCCTAACACCGACGGAGTTGCCGGTTCCCATTGTGGTTGGTAACTGAGGACTACCTGCATTGCATTTGAGATATAGTACTGCCTGCAGGTTATTAAAGAACTTCCTGTAGTAAACTGTTCTATTAGTAAACGGGGTGTAATGGCCTCTCCAAGGTAGTAAGAATTGTTGCATTGCCCCTGCCTGGGTGCTGTTACTGTCCAGTAATGTTTCAAAAGGTTCCCTGGTTCATGAGAACCATTAGTAACATCACAATAGGCTCTAATGCCCCCCAAACTGGACAGGTGGTGTGTTCTCATCTCCAGATCAAATGTTTCAATTCATTTGCTTTGTATTTGTTTCTCCTCCGGATTTCTTTACCTTTGTGTGACTTATTATCTGGAACAATTTTGATTCATACATAATGCTTTTTTTTCATTCATCACTAACATTATTGTGAAAAAGAGAGAAGGATCAACTCTACTAGCTTGTTACTGACCGGCAATTAGAAATTGTGTCTTCCCAGTGTAAGTCAAACACCATGCTTACCAGATGAGACCATCCTGGATCTCTACTTTGTATGATGTACCTTTTTCAATGCATGGAGGAAAAAGGTCTTTCTGGATTTCCAAAGAGATAAAGGGGGGTTCCTGTGATATATGCAAAAATATATATGCAGCAGCAGCGGCCCTGCCCCTTCAAAAGGGCAGGCTCCGGGGATCCCGAAAATGCCCTCGGTTCTGGCAGGGAGGCTAAAAGTCTCCCCTCCCCACACACGCACGCTGCCGAGCAGCGCTCAGCTGTTCTGCGGGGAGAATTTCCACCCGGGCCCCAGAACAGCTGTGCCGGGAATCACGGCAGCGTGCGAGCGCGGGGAGGGGAGTCTTTTAGCCTCCCTGCCAGAACCGAGGGCATTTTCGGGGTCCCCGGATGCCCTTTTGAAGGGGTAGCCGCTGCCGCTGCGCGGCAACCTGAAGCGGCGCCGGTGCTTCCGGGTTGTCTAGCGACACACTTGGGGCCCCAGGCGACACAGTATTGTGTTGCGACACACAGTTTGGAAAGCTCTGCTTTAGACCTTTTATAATGGACTGTATCTCTTTTTCTGAGACTGGTGGCCAGGGAGGAGAGGCTTCAATAGATAGTGAATCACTACTTAAGAACTGTTTCTCTGCAGATTCTGTTAAAGCAAATAAACCACGATAGTTTTCCAAAGAGATAAAGGGGATTCCTGTGATATATGCAAAAAGATAAAAGAATGTCAGGTCAGGAGACAGGCCTGGGAGCACTAAAAACTGCATGCAGTACATTTTGAGGAAGCAGAGACTGGTGTGTGGACAATAGCCGGGTTGGCTGGGCTCCAAACAGCCTTGAGTTGTTGGAATAAAAGGTTGTATGCCGTGTTTCTGTTTAGAATTCCATCCAGCCATTCATGCTTCTTCTGGTCATTCCATTCCATTCTCCCCTTTCCAATTTTCAGTATTCCTCCAACAGTCCGAATTCCATGTCTGTCCCCAGGCACTGAACTGCTCTGAGTCTGAGTATTTTAACATATATGTAAATATTGGGGTGCTTCAGAGCCTACTAACCCCACTCCTGCAGGTGGATGATGCTATTTTGACTGGGCTTTTTTAAAAAAGCAGAGGGCAGAGGTCCACTTTCCCCAGGCCCCAAATGTGGATGGAACTCGTCGGAAGGATAAATCAGTGCTTGGATCAACTAGTTTTAATGCAAAACTGTTCCGTAAAAGTTTAATGCCAAGGGTTTTCCTTGCACATGCTCCCAATTGTCGACGTACTCAGTTAAAAACAAAGAAAAACCATTCCTTGGCATATGATACAGTGAAAAAAAAGAATGAACTTTCAAATAAACATTTTGCCTAGGGTGACCATACGTCCTGTTTTGAACGGGACAGTCCCGTTATTTTAGCATTTTTCAACTGTCCCGTCGTTTTGATCAAAATCTCAATTTTGTCCCTTTTTTAAACCTGGCGGGAAGGAGGACAGGAAGACAGGAAGGAGGACTGGAGCCGGACTTGCCATTGGAGGCAGCCCGGAAGAGGCCCTGTCAGCGCGGCAACTGGAAGCCCAGTTGCCATGTGCGAGCCCAGCAGCAGACACAGCACCACAGTCCAGGTTCCTGCCTCCTTACCTGATCCTGAGATTGTCTGCCCAGCATTGGTGAGGCCAGGGAAAGCAGGCACGGGAAGGTTGTGGAAAGAGGGTGCGTGTTTGTGTTTGTGTGCGTGTGTGTGTGTGCGCGAGCGCAGATTACTTGCTCAGCGTAATCATGCGCGCACACACACACACACACACACGCATGAACCCCACACCCTCTTTCTCCAGCCTCCCTGCAACAGGTGCGGGTGCATTTGGTCATGGGGAGGCTGGAGAAAGAGGGTGTGGGGTGTGTGTGTGTGTGTGTGTGTGTGTGTGTGCATCTGATCGGGCTTGGCCAAGGGAGGAGAGTTGTCAGGCCGCCGAGCAGGAGAAGCAGGAGCCAGCCACCCTGGGGAGCTTCTGCGGGCAGCAAGGGGCGGAGTGGTCAACAACTCTCCTCCCTCGGCCAAGCCCAATCAGATGCACACACACGCATACACACACACACACAGGACAGACTGCCCTGGCAGGAGCTGGCCATGCTGGGGGGCTTCAGCGGGTGGTGAGGGGCGGAGTGGTGTGGCTGAAGCCTCCCAGCATGGCCGGCTCCTGCTGAGGGCAGTCTGTCCTGTGAGTGTGTGAGTGTGTGTATGTGCATCTGATCGGGCTTGGCCAAGGGAGGAGAGTTGTCAGGCCGCCGAGCAGGAGAAGCAGGAGCCGGCCACCCTGGGGAGCTTCAGCGGGCAGCAAGGGGCGGAGTGATGTGGTTGAAGCAGCCGAGCGCAGCCGGCTCCTCCTGCTTCTCCTGCTCTGCGGCGGTGGCAGCAGCAGCGACTCTCCTCCCTCCCTCGGCCAAGCCCGAGGGGGATGGGGCAGTGGTGGGCCTCCATCCCCTCCATCCCCGCCCCTTGTTCCCTGGCCGATGACGGTGCTGTGTGCACAGTGTGTGTACTCCGGCCTCCCCCAAACACACCAGCTCTGTCGCACCATTTACTGCTAGAAGAAAAAAAAAACCTTTAAAAATCGAGGAAAAAAAATTAAAATCTGAGCCAATTACGCTGATGGGGGCAGGGTTTGCAGGGGGGAGCCAATCGTGTGGGGTGGGGGCGGGGTTTGCAGGTGGGAGCCAATTGTGTGGACTGGAGGGCGGGGTTTGGAGGCCGGCATGGTGGCATAAGACCCTGTCCTGTTTTGCCATTCCAAAAGTCCCGTTTTTGTCTGAAGGAAATATGGTCAGCCTAATTTTGCCCCCTTGGTTGTCCAGTTTATTAAAAAAAAGAGCCTTGCATTTGGGCTCCCTGAGGTGGGATTGTGTAGCCGGCAGTGAAAAACATGGTCTCTTGGTCCTATCTCATTCCCATGGATCCCACATGGCCCATGGAGTCCTGGCAGATCTGGTTACTGCTTGCCCCCTTTGCATACAGAAAAACTCCCTGTTCCTCTGCACAGAGATGAGGAATGTGGAAGGGAAATTTTGGTCTGGATTTCCTTGAGGAATGGACTGCAAGCCAGGGTCAGTTTCCAAGGAAAGTTTTATTCTGGTCAGCTGAGCAGACACAATTCCCAAATAGGAATGGTGATGACAATTGCTAGATAGATAGAAGAAAGTGTATGTTGGAAGTGTGAACAACAAGAGGGGACCTTTTATCATCTTTGGTGGACATAGAAAAAAGCTAAGAAATGTGGGATCAAATACATATTTTAATTCAGAAGATTTTAAAGATTAATATACATTCGAAACCAGGGACTTTCCTTTTGGGACTGGTGGACAAACAGTTAGAAAGAACTCATGGAACTTTGTTTTTGTATATGGTAACAGCAGTGAGGCTTTTATATGCCCAAAGGTGGAAAGATTGAACATTGCCTACAATGTTAGAATGGTTGGTGAAGTTGAGGGAGTTGGCTGAGATGGAGAAATTGACAGCTTTGATTAGAGAAAAGACATTGACTAATTTTAATGTTACCCAGAAACCCCTTTTCGATTTTTTGCGTGAAACAGAAAAAAATGAAATCATGATATCTAGGTCTGATCATTAGAAGTAACCATGGACAAGAAAATTAATTAAAGCTATGTTGTAAACTTAGAATAAGAGTTTATTGGAAATTCTTCGGACAATGCTGGCTCTTCGGGTAACAAATGGAGATAAGCACCGGCCCCTAGAGTTGGACACAACTGCACAAATGTGCGGGAGGGACCTTTACCTTCTTATACTTATATCTGTAGCAAAGAAAGTCAGAAGTCATTCTTTTTCTGTATTTTCTTTCCCTTTTTCTTCACTTTTGACTATGTTCTTTTTTCTACTTTGCTTTCTTACTTTACTTTATTCATTTCTTGTTAGGTTTTATCTTTTTACCTTAAAATTTTTATAAAGTTTAATTAAAAGAAGATAGAAAGACGGGCAGAAGGCACCATTGTATGGCGGAGTTTTTTCTGTTTGTTTCTTGTTTCTCTGTCTCTTATTTTCTACCTTTGCTTTTCTTTTTATATTTTATTACATTAAAACTTTCTAATTAAAAAAAGGAATGTGTCAGACAAAGAGTATGGTGACTTTTTATACTCTCTTGCGTGCACATGCATAGTACCACCTTTTTTACAAACCTTAAGACCTGCTAAGGACCAGATGTTTTTTATTATGTCCTGATATGTAAAACCATTGAACTCAGAGGGTGTACTTACTTTTTCACAATGACTGTAGTACCACCCTTTTTACAATCCTTTGAAATGTTTATTTGGAATGTTTATCAGTTTCTTTTACCATATAGAGACAGTCACCCCCTCTTTCTAAGCCCCCCTTTTGGAGGCTCTGCCCCATATGTGTCACTCTCGCTTTGACCTAACGGAGACTCCTGGGCAAGTGAACTTGCAAACGCACATGGCATTGGGCCTTTAGCAGATTTAGAATTTCCTCCTTCAGGAACAAAGCTGGCTTGCTGGGAACACCAGCTTCAAGACCCTGGGCGCGCTTCGAAGCTGCCCTGGCCAGCATGACTGAAGCTGGCTCTCTTGGAGCCTGTGGCCTTTTCGGGCTCCGAGGTCCCAAATCCTTTTGCGCCCCAGGAAATCAGGAACTAAGTTTTAGGAGGTAGAGAGTTTTTTATCTCCACCGAGAGCCAAGGCCTCTGAAAGCGCAGGACTCTTTTGATCAGCTTTTGATCTGCAAGCTAGTGCCCTCCAAGTGTTGTGCCCAAGCGGCCTGGGAATTCTCAAGGCTGAAAGCTAACTCCTCTGGGAATTGGGAAGGCTGCTCAGAGTAATTCTGCCATCTAGCGAGATTTAGGCTCCCCAATAATGCAGATAGGAAGACAATACCTCCTTTCTAGATGTGGTTGGGAAGCAATGCCGGTGGAAGCTTCCAGGTTTTGGGGCGTGTTTCATTATTCTATTAATAGGATCAACCTGGCAATCGATTAGGGATTCGGCACACAAACAAGTACTTTTAGGGCCCAGCCCCGAGCTAATCTTCAAAAGCTACCTAGTGTCAAGCTTCACTCTTCAAGCTTCGCTCATTTGTAAAGGTACGTTTTGAGGAGTTATCCTGCACCCCCAAGACATATAACTGGCTGGAACAGTCGTCACTGACCCGTAAGGGAGCTGCTCTTTGTTGTTGCCTGTTTGCACACCGTTATTCCCCAGGATGCTTTCCCTTGGTTTGGTTCTCGCTTCTTGCAGAGGAATTTTCTTGCTTGGTTACAGTGCACCCTTGGGAGTCTCGAATAGTCTAACCCAGAGCTCTCAAAAATTTTCATGTTGGTGACACACTTTTTAGACATGCATCATTTTGCGACACACTCTTACAGCAGGGCATCATTTTGCGACACACTCTTATAGCAGGGCACAAGGCAGGCACTAGGACCTGCGTGGAATCACAGCAGGTTTGGAGGCAGCCAGGCACAAGGCAGGCACTAAGACCTGCGTGCAATCACAGCAGGTTTAGAGGCAGCCAGGCACAAGGACCTGTGCGGAATCCTGGCAGGGCTCGGAGGCAGCAGCAGCCCTGACACACCCAGACACTGCAGCCTAACGTGTCCCGACACACAATTTGGAAAGCTCTGGCCTAACCTTCTGTGGCTTGAATCATGTCAACTGGATTTCTGTTTTCTCAGTGGAAACGTTTCGCTCCTTATCCAAGGAGCTTCTTCAGTCTGGATAAGGAGCGAAACGTTTCCACTGAGAAAACAGAAATCCAGTTGACATGATTCAAGCCACAGACTGTTCCACCTGGATGACTGAGAACCTTCATCGACATCTGGCCTAACCTGTTCTTTGAGGTTAGGGATAGATCATCATGGGGAAAATCTATCGATGTGGTAGCAGGGAGCAGAAAAGGACTTGATGGCACATAATCAATAAAAAAATCTCGCCAACGCCTTAGGATAGAGACCGGACAAGTGGGTTTTTCGGCCTCAGGTCGCTAGATGGCGATCTAGAAATAAGCAATCTCCGCGCCTAGAAAGCTGCCAATAAAGTAGCGACGTCTGTGGTTGCTGAGGACCGACATCCAACGGGAGGGGGAGCGTTGGAGCTGAAACAATAGAGTATTGGATTGCTAGAGGGGATGTCGGAGGAGGAGGAGGGCAGGGGAACCTCCTGTTCCGGCTTCCGCCTCCGAGGAGAGTGTCGTGGAGGAGCGCTCTGCAGTATTCCCTCTTTCGGAGCAGCAGCAGCAGCAGCAGCAGCAGCTGGAAGGTGAGTTGAGGCTAGGTCGGAGGCCGGGAGCAAGTAGGGCTGTTTCGTGTCCTCCGTGGGGTAGAATCAGATAAGCAACTCTGCTGAAAAATGCCAGCTGCTACATATGCCTCCCCTCCCCAAATTTTATTCCACTGGTGCTGCACGCTTCAAAACTGGTGCATGCAATTCTCCTTCACGCTAGTGTTGACTCCTTGTGATTGTATGGAGATGTTGTTTTCTTGGCAACAATATGAGACTGATCTGCCACTGCTGTCTCCTGGGAAGTTTTTCTACTTCTAAGTCTAGCCAACAAACTCTCCCATCCATGTTTTAACCAGGTTCAACTCTGCTTAACCCAGCACTTTATTTTAAAGAGCTATTGAGGACCATTTGGGATGTTCAGGTGTATAGGTTGTGCTCGCTTACCACTTGTTTAGTGACCATTCAAAGTTAGGATGGCACTGAAAAGGAGACTTACAACTGGTCCTCAAACTTTTGGGCCTGGCAACAACGTGCATTTATGATGGTGGCAGTGTCTTGCAGTCACATGATTGCTGTTTGCCACCTTCACATCTGGCTTCTGACAAGCCAAATCAAAGTGGAATCCAGCGGGAAGCTGCAAGTCGCGGTCATGTGACTTTGTTGCCTAGAAACTCAGGCACCCCGATTTTGGTGTGGAGCTGATAAAAACTTGGTCCCTGAATTTGGGAGAGAGACTAACTATGCAAAGTGGCTTTTTGCCTACCTGAAAACACGAATCACACAGCAATTCAGGCAAAACCAAAAGCATTTATTAAGGGGGAGTCAAGTCCTTTTCTAGGGTACAGAGACAAATGATACATACATTTGGTATATGTGATAAGTCATAAAGCAAGTAATCAAACAATAAAAGACATTGTGTACATGTGAGAATTAAATAATAGAAAATATTGAATCTAGATAACATTCCACAAGTGGCAAATTTATGGGTAATGTCACTCCCTTTCCCAGCCAGGTTTGTATCATCTTAAAACTTGCAAGTGTATTCAAGGACATTCAGAATACGCTGTCTTTTGTTTAGTTGCTGAAAAGGTTAGTTTTTGCACGTAAAAGAAAGGGTTTTGGGTAAAAGGAAAACATGGTTTCTTGAATGTGAAAAGAAGGCATGGATGCCATGCTTAAATGCTAATATCACCTTTTTAAAAAAGCTAATAATGAAGCCTAAAAATTCCAGGTAACAACATTGCACTTAACGACCCATGGTGATGTTTTCTTTTACTGCCAAGTCTATCGAACAAACACAGGATTTCCTAGTGGTCTTCCATTCATGTATTATGCTTGTTTGACATTGTGCTTAATGACCCACGGTGATTCGCTTAATGACTGCAGCCAGAACTGATGTTGTAAGTCAGCGCATTCACGTGACATCATCTTTATTTTTTTATTTATATATCCAATTTATTCCCCACCCATCTCACTCAGAGAGGGACTTTATGACTGAGCTGCTTAGTAACAGAGTTGCCGGTCCCAATTGCAGTCAGAAAGGAGGACTACCTGTATTGTATGGTGATGTCTCCAGAGTGGTTGTGGACAGTATTTTCTGCTCTTTTCTTATTTGGAGCTGAGGAGTTGAATGGACAAAACTGGTGCTTTGAATCAGCAAGAGGCTTTAGGCACCATTTCATCTGTTAAAGCCCCCATCCCTCTAAAAGTAGCCCCAAAAGTTTGACCATACCCACTTCTGGGACATTTTGCAGGCTGAAATACACATGAATTTTCTACATACACACAGCTATGAATGTACTGTATGTATCTGTATTTCTCTCTTTGTGCAAGTATGTGTATCTGTAGAATTTATCCCCAGCATTTCCAAATAATAATAAATGATAACCCTTTAAGTGCTAAGAATCTGTGATTGACCCAGGCCAACAAGTGAATTTCATGATTTCAACTTCGATCTCGCTAGTTTTCTATGTGTCAAATGAATCATAATGAATGTTAGAGGTTAATCTAGCCTATAGGCACTTTTCCTTTTTCATTGTAATGTATGCATTTTTGTTGTTTGCACATGTTGTGCAGCAATTTTATAGATAATAATTAAACTAATACTTTTATGTGAATCTTATAGACAAAAAGGATGCCAATAAGAGCCTTCTCGACAACTGAGGATCACAAGCAGCATTAGAAAGGAAAGCAAATCAAGCCAGCAATCAGATCTTTTCCACTTTCTCCAGAGAACCCTGAAACTCTTCTTCCCCGGCAGGTGACAGACAAGGGAGAGAAAAACAGGAAGAGAGTTTTTGAGCTGGAAAAAATTGATTGTGTGGAACTCAAACATTACATGAAAAGGTCGAGGGGGATAATTTCCAAATTCAGAAAAAGAGGGAAATATCTGGAAGTCAGTGGGGAGGAAGAGGTCACTTGGATAGCCACGGACGGCAGAAAGTAACCAAGCCTCACCCTGTGAGGAAGGAAACAGGAGCTTGAATCAAAGCACCTTCAAACAAGGAATCAGAAATAGTTTTAATCTACTCGAGAATCCAAGAATATCAGTGGTGGAAAAGCCCCACAGAGGTGGATATTGTGGAAAAAGGACAGATTACAGATCACAGCTGATTATGCATGAGAGGACCCACACTGGCGAGAAGCCCTACCAGTGTTCCCGGTGTGGCAAAAGCTTTAGCAAGCACGCCACCCTGGTGAATCACAAGAGGACTCACGCCAGGGAGAAACTGTATGAGTGTCCATGTTGTGGGAAAAGTTTCAGCCGGAATTCCATGCTTGTGATACACCAGAGGACTCACACAGGAGAGAAACCGTATGCGTGTCCGGATTGTGGGAAAAGTTTCAGTCAGAATTCCATGCTTGTGATACACCAGAGGACTCACACAGGAGAGAAACCGTATGAGTGTCCGGATTGTGGGAAAAGTTTCAGTCGGAATTACGACCTGGTGAGGCACCAGAGGACTCACACACGAGAGAAACCATATGATTGTCTGGATTGTGGGAAAAGTTTCAGTCGGAATTCTAGCCTGGTGATGCACCAGAAGAATCACACAGGAGAGAAACCGTATGAGTGTCTGGATTGTGGGAAAAGTTTCAGTCACAATTCTATGCTTGTGATACACCAGAGGACTCACACAGGAGAGAAACCATATGAGTGTCCTTGTGGGAAAAGTTTCAGTCGGAATTTCGACCTGGTGAGACACCAGAGGACTCACACACGAGAAAAACCATATGATTGTCTGGATTGTGGGAAAAGTTTCAGTCGGAATTCTAGCCTGGTGATGCACCAGAAGAATCACACAGGAGAGAAACCGTATGAGTGTCTGGATTGTGGGAAAAGTTTCAGTCGAAATTCCAGCCTGGTGATACACCAGAGGACTCACACAGGAGAGAAACCATATGAGTGTCCTTGTGGGAAAAGTTTCAGTCGGAATTCCGACCTGGTGAGACACCAGAGGACTCACACACGAGAGAAACCGTATGAGTGTCCGGATTGTGGGAAAAGTTTCAGTCAGAAATACAACGAGGTGAGACACCAGAGGACTCACACATGCGAGAAACCATATGAGTGTCTGGATTGTGGGAAAAGTTTCAGTCGGAATTCCGACCTGGTGATACACCAGAGGACTCACACAGGAGAGAAACCGTATGAGTGTCCGGATTGTGGGAAAGGTTTTAGTCAGAATTCGGAACTGGTGATACACCAGAGGACTCACGCCGGGGAGAAACTGTAAGAGTGTCCGGATTGTGGGAAAAGTTTCAGTCAGAATTCCAACTTTGTGATACACCAGAGGACTCACACAGGAGAGAAACCGTACGAGTGTGCGGATTGTGGGAAACGTTTCAGTGGGAATTCGAACCTTGTGATACACCAGAGCACTCACACCAGGGAGAAACCGTATGAGTGTCTAGATTGTGGGAAAACTTTCATTTGCAAGTCCAACCTGGTGGTACACCACAGGATTCACACAGGATAGAAACCATATAAATGTTCAGATTGTGGGAAAAGTTACAGTTGGGATTCCAGCCTGGTTGTACACCAGAGGACTCACACAGGAAAGAAACCCTATAAATGTTCAGATTGTGGGAAAAGTTTCAGTTGGGGTTCCAGCCTGGTGATGCATCAGAGGATTCACACAGGAGAGAAACCGTATGAGTGTCCGGATTGTGGGAAATGTTTCAGCACTAGGTCTATCCTTATAAATCATGTAGGTTTACACACAGGGGAGAAACCATTCAAATGCGCAGACTGCGGACAGTGCTTTACGCAAAATGCCTCCTTTATCACACACAAGAAAATCCACATGAGACAGAAGATGATGTGTGTAGAGAAGCCTTGAATTTATTTCGGATCTCCCACTGAAAGTCCTGCTGAGAAATTAACTTTTTAATTTCTGGCCTAATTCTTTTTAGTCAAACATTAGTTATGAGGGCAGAGGGAAAAAGTGGAAAGTGTTTGTTCGATAAAGGCTGACTATACGGATCTGGCTATCAGCAGAACTTCCTTGATATTTTTTGTTTTTGTTTATTCGTTCAGTCGCTTCCGACTCTTCATGACTTCATGGACCAGCCCACACCAGAGCTTCCTGTCGGCTGTCACCATCCCCAGCTCCCCCATGGTTGAGTCTGTCACCTCCAGAATATCATCCATCCTTGAAATTTACTTGTGCAGAATTAGTATTTTCTTAATTTCACCATCCATCCTTTCATTCTGCGAATTTGTTTCTCTCCATCTTTGCGCATACAAACGTCTTGCAAGACGTTTGTATGCACAAAGAATTGCAAGAGTATTTTTAAGAAAATAGTATTCCACATTTTTCTGAGGGGTTTGGAGATGGAGAATGGTTGCAGAAACTAGCATTCTTAGCGGACCTCTTTCATCACATGAACCAGCTGAAGAAGTCTCTGCAAGGCACTGGAGAAAATGCTTTGATGTCAAGTCACAAGATTCTTGGATTTAAAAGAGAACTGAATGTTTGGGAAAATCATGTTGCCAAAGGAAATATTGAAATGTTTCCACTGGGGACATGATATGGATCCCGCCTGGCACTAATCTGCCCCTAAATCATTCGTGCCAGTTTTAATGGGCAGGTGTGAGTGCTGTTCCTTCTGTGGGCAACACAGCAACTTCCACACACTCCAAAAAGAGTGGTTTAAAAAACTTGAACAATGAGGTCCCTGAAAACAGCCCTGTGGGAGGGAAACTGGATACCTGAAGGAGCCTGTCCTGAGGGAGAGTATGGCTGGCTGGTAGGAATCTTGGGTGGCACCATTCAAGTTCTATCAAAGCGTTACCTTCATTCAACAACAATTTGCTTCAGGCCCACTATATGGTTTGTCAGATTTGTGTATGGCAGTGCTTTCCAAAGTGCTGCCGTTGATGACACACCAACGGCAGCAGTGGGGGCGCGTGCGGTGGCGGCCTTGCTAAAACGCAGAAGCGCTGATGGCGTCCTGCTGCATCCGCCATACACACCACCGCAGCCGCGCGCACCCCCGCGCCGCCGCTTCGCAACACACTAAACTCTTGCGGCACACTAAAGTGTCGCGACACACAGTTTGGAAAGCTATGGTGTTGGGCTTGGCATTCTCTAGCTGTAAGCTTGACAAAGACAGGCAGTTTGTCATAATGGTTAAGACACCAGGCCAGAAGCTGGGAGACCCTGAGTTCCAGTCCTGCCTCGGGCACAAACACAACTGGGTGCTGCCAAGGCAGGATTTGAAGTGGGGACTTGATTTATGATTGTGTCTATATCCGTCATCTCCCACGCGTATTAGCTCATTTTTATTTTTGTAGCAATGCCAGGTACTTGTCTCCAACTTGGAGAAGGATGCAGGAGAATCCAGGAAGATTTAGCCACCTAGCAAAACTCACCAAGCAGGTAACAGAAAGACACTATTTCTAGTAAGACTTTGTCAGAATTCTTGGATTTCTCCTGTTACCTTAATGTAATATCAGGAAAGCTGCTGATCCAAGAAGAGATCTCAGAAAGGGGTAAAGAAACACAATGGAGTTTTAACACTTTGTAGTTGTTAACTGATCAGGTATTTCTAATCTGCCTCAGTGTTACGTGTAAGACGCCAGGCTTGTTGATCGGAATATCGCAACTTCGGAGGTTCAAATCCCTAGCCCTGCATGCGGAGTGAGCTCCCGCACTAGCTCCAGCTCTTGCCAACCTAGCAATTCAAAAGCATGCAAATGCAAGTAGGTTAATAGGTACCACTTCGGTGGGTAGGTAACAGCGTTCCACGTGCATCATGCAGCCACATGACCATGGAAGCGTCTTCGGACAACGCTGGCTCTTCGGCTAACAAACGGAGATGAGCACCGGCCCCTAGAGTCGGACACGACTGCACAAATGTGTGGGGGGAACCTTTACCTTTTTCAGAGTTACGTGTCCCTTCATAACCATTCTGTCTTCACCTTCCGTTACTCCACGCCCACATCTCAATTTAAATCCTAGATTAGTTTAGCCACTCTGTGAAGTGAGGTGACCATATCGCTTAGCGACAGAAATCTCAGCAGTCCCCGTTCCTGTCGTTAAATGAGGACCTCCTTGCAACTTCCTGCCAGCTTCCAACAGGGAAAGTCAATGGGGAACCCAACAGGAAGGAGCAAATTGCGGTCATGTGATGTCATGCTTAACAACTGTGGGTGACATCACACTTAACGGCTGCAACTGGAACTGACATCATAAGTCAGTGCAGTGTGTGACGTTTTGATTTAGAACTGTTGCTTACCGATGGAGTTGCCGGTTCCCATTGTGGTTGGTAACTGAGGACTACCTGCATTGCATTTGAGATATAGTACTGCCTGCAGGTTATTAAAGAACTTCCTGTAGTAAACTGTTCTATTAGTAAACGGGGTGTAATGGCCTTTGCTAGTAGGTAGTAACCTCTCCAAGGTAATAAGAATTGTTGCATTGCCCCTGCCTGGGTGCTGTTACTGTCCAGTAATGTTTCTAAAGGTACCCTGGTTCATGAGAACCATTAGTTACATCACAATAGGCTCTAATGCCCCCCAAACTGGACAGGTGGTGTGTTCTCATCTCCAGATCAAATGTTTCAATTCATTTGCTTTGTATTTGTTTCTCCTCCAGATTTCTTTAACTTTGTGTGACTTATCTGGAACAATTTTGATTCATACATAATGCTTTTTTTTCATTCATCACTAACATTGTGAAAAAGAGAGAGAAGGATCAACCCTACGAGCTCATTGTTGTTCAGTCGTTAAGTCATGTTCGACTTTTTGTGACCTCATGGACCATAGCATGCCAGGCCTTCCTCCACTGTCTCCCGGAGTTTACTGAAATTCATGTTCATTACATTGGTGATGCTATCTAACCATCTCATCCTCTGCCGTCCCCTTCTCCTTTTGCCTTCTGTCTTTCCCAGCATCAGGGTCTTTTCCAGTGAGTCCTCTCTTCGCATTAGGTGGCCAAAGTATTTGAGCTTTAGCTTCAGATTCTGTCCTTCCAAAGAGCAGTCAGGTTTGATTTCCTTTAGGATTGACTGATTTGACCTCCTTGCAGTCCAAGGGACTCTTAAGAGTCCTCTCCAGTACCACAGTTCGAAAGCATCAATTCTTCGGCGCTCAGCCTTCCTTATGGTCCAACTCTCACAGCCATACATTACTACTGGGAAAACCATAGCTTTAATTATACGGACCTTTGTCAGCAAGGTGATGTCTCTGCTTTTTAATATGCTGTCTAGGTTTGCCATAGCTTTCCTCCCAAGTAGCAAGCGTCTTTTAATTTCATGGCTGCAGTCACCATCTGCGGTGATCTTAGAGCCCAAGAAAATAAAATCTGTCACTGCTTCCATTTCTTCCCCTTCTATTTGCCAGGAAGTGATGGGACCAGATGCCATGATCTGGGTTTTTTTAATGTTGAGTTTGAAGCCAGCTTTTGCACTCTCCTCTTTCACCCTCATCAAGAGGCTCTTTAGTTCCTCTTCACTTCCTGCCATTAGGGTGGTATTGTCTGCATATCTGAGGTTGTTATTTCTCCCAGCAATCTTAACTCCGTCTTGTGATTCATGCAGCCCAGCATTTCTCAAGATGTACTGTGCATATAAGTTAAATAAGCAGGGTGACAATATACAGCCTTGTCATACTCCTTTCCCAATTTTGAACCAATCGGTTGTTCCATGTCCGGTTCTAACTGTTGCTTCTTGACCCGCATACAGGTTTATCAATCTGATTTCGGTATTGACCATCTGGTGATGTCCATGTGTAGAGTCTTCTTTTGTGTTTGAAAAGAGTGTTTGCTATGACCAGCGTGTTCTCTTGACAAAACTCTATTAGCCTTTGCCCTGCTTCATTTTGTACTTCAAGGCCGAACTTGCCTATTATTCCAGTTATTTATTGACTTCCTACTTTAGCATTCTGGTCTCCTATGATGAAAATGACATATTTTTTTGGTGTTAGTTCTAGAAGGTGTTGTAGGTCTTCATAGAACCGGTTAACTTCATCTTCTTCGGCATCAGTGGTTGGGGCATAGACTTGGATTACTGTGATGTTGAATGTCTGTGGCTTGAATCATGTCAACTGGATTTCTATTTTCTTAGTGGAAACGTTTCACTCCTTATCCAAGGAGCTTCTTCAGTCTGAGTAAAGTTAGTAAGGGAATCCTTAAATATGTTTCTAGGCTGGCTGTGTGACCTTGCACCTGGGGCTAGGTCATGGTTATTTTTGAGATGTTTGTTTCTAAGTCCCTTTATCATCTAAAGGAGGATCGTTAAGATTACCCTGCTGCTGTTGAGCTTGTGAAATGGTCTTAATCTTCCTAGGCACAGAAGACAAAGCAGGAAGGAAGATGGGGGAAAGGTTATGCCTGAGGCCCCCACCTCTATTCAAGGAAGGATTTTCCAAGTTGGCATGAATGGATTCCTTGACCCCTCTCTCAAACCACCTATCTTCTCTGTCTAAAATGTGAACATTAATGTCCTCAAATGAGTGTCCTTTTTCCTTTAGATGAAGATAAACTGCTGACTCTGGTCCTGTGGTGTTACTTCTCCTGTGTTGGGCCATCCTCCTGTACAAAGGTTGTTTGGTTTCTCCAATGTAGAGTTCAGAGCACTCCTCACTGCACTGGATTGCATACACTACATTGCTTTCCTTGTGTTTTGGAGTTTGATCTTTGGGGTGTACAAGCCTCTGTCTCAGTGTGTTGGTGGGTTTGAAATATACAGGTATGTGGTGTTTGCCAAATATCCGTTTGATCTTTTCAGACACGCCAGCCATGTAAGGAATGACCAGGTTCTTCCGTTTACTCTGAGTCTCAGCCCTATCTGTCGCTGTTTTAGGTCTGGTAGACTTAGATTTGGTGAAGGCCCAATTTGGATATCCACAGGCCTGCAGAGCTGTTCTCAGATGCTGCTTTTCATTCTTTTTGGAATCCATGGAGGTGGGGATGGTTTCTGCTCTCATGAACCAGGGTACCTTTAGAAACATTACTGGACAGTAACAGCACCCAGGCAGGGGCAATGCAACAATTCTTATTACCTTGGAGAGGTTACTACCTACTAGCAAAGGCCATTACACCCCGTTTACTAATAGAACAGTTTACTACAGGAAGTTCTTTAATAACCTGCAGGCAGTACTATATCTCAAATGCAATGCACCTGGATGACTGAGAACCTTCATAGACATGTGATGTTGAATGGTTTGCCTTGGATTCGAACTGATATCATTCTATCATTTTTGAGGTTGTACCCCAGTACTGCCTTTCCCACTCTTTTATTGACTATGAGGGCTACTCCATTTCTTCTCTCCAGCAAAGGAGATCTCCGGTGGATAATGGAAAAAGCCAGGGAGTTTCAGAAAAACATCTATTTCTGTTTTATTGATTATTCTAAAGCCTTTGACTGTGTGGATCATAACAAATTGTGGCAAGTTCTTGGTGGTATGGGGATACCAAATCATCTTGTCTACCTCCTGAGGAATCTGTATTATGACCAAGTAGCAACGGTAAGAACAGACCACGGAACAACGGACTGGTTTAAGATTGGTAAAGGAGTGCGGCAGGGCTGTATACTCTCACCCTACCTATTCAACCTGTACGCAGAACACATCATGCGACGTGCTGGGCTTGAGGAATCCAAGGCTGGAGTTAAAATCGCTGGAAGAAACATTAACAATCTCAGATATGCAGATGATACCAATTTGATGGCTGAAAGCGAGGGGGAGTTGAGGAGCCTTATGACGAAGGTGAAAGAAGAAAGTGCAAAAGCTGGGTTGCAGTTAAACCTCAAAAAAACCAAGATTATGACAACCAGCTTGATTGATAACTGGCAAATAGATGGAGAAAAAGTGGAAGCAGTGACAGACTTTGTATTTCTAGGTGCAAAGATTACTGCAGACGCTGACTGCATTCAGGAAATCAGAAGACGTCTACTTCTTGGGAGGAGAGCAATGGCAAATCTTAATAAAATAGTTAAGAGCAGAGACATCACACTGGCAACAAAGGTTTGCATAGTTAAAGCAATGGTATTCCATGTAGTAACCTATGGCTGCGAGAGCTGGACCATAAGGAAGGCTGAGCGAAGGAAGATAGATGCTTTTGAACTGTGGTGTTGGAGGAAAATTCTGAGAGTGCCTTGGACTGCAAGAAGATCAAACCAGTCCATACTCCAGGAAATAAAGCCAGACTGCTCACTTGAGGGAATGATATTAAAGGCAAAACTGAAGTACTTTGGCCACATAATGAGAAGACAGGATACCCTGGAGAAGAAGCTGATGCTAGGGAAAGTGGAAGGGAAAAGGAAGAGGGGCCGACCAAGGGCAAGATGGATGGATGATATTCTGGAGGTGACGGACTCAACCGTGCGGGAGCTGGGGATGATGACGGCCGACAGGAAGCTCTGGCGTGGGCTGGTCCATGAAGTCACGAAGAGTCGGAAGCGACTGAACGAATAAACAACAAAACCATTTCTTCTAAGGGATTCTTGGCCACAGTAGTATATGGTCACCTGAATTAAATTCGCCATTCCTGTCCATTTCAGTTCGCTGATTCCCATGATGTCGATGTTCAATCTTGTCATCTCATGTTTGACCACATCCAGCTTACCTTGATTCATAGACCTTACATTCCAGGTTCCTATGCAATATTGTTCTTTACAGCATTGGATTTTCCTTCCACTTCCAGACACATCCACAACTGAGTGTCCTTTTGGCTTTGGCCCAGCCGCTTCACTCTTTCTGGAGCTACTCAGAATTGCCCTCCGCTCTTCCCCAGTAGCATATTGGACAACTTCTGACCTGAGGGGCTCATCTTCCAGCATCATATCTTTTAGCCTTTTGATACTGTCCATGGGATTTTCTTGGCAAAGATACTGGAGTGGGTTGCCATTTCCTCTTCCAGTGGACCACATTTTGTCAGAACTCTGTCATGGATGCCCTGCATGGCATAGCTCATGGCTTCATTGAGTTATGGAAGCCCCTTCACCACGACAAGGCAGTGATCCATGAAGGGGGCTCATTACTAGCTCATTACTTGCTCATTACTGACCGGCAATTTGAAATTGACTCTTCCCAGTGTAAGTCAAACACCGTGCTTACCAGAAGAGACCATCCTGGATCTCTGCTTTGTATGATGTACCTTTTTCAATGCATGGAGGAAAAAGATCTTTCTGGCTTTCCAAAGAGATAAAGGGGATTCCTGTGATATATGCAAAAAGATAAAAGAATGTCAGGTCAAGAGACAGGCCTGGGAGCCCTAAAAATTGCATGCAGTACATTTTGAGGAAGCCGAGACTGGTGTGTGCACAATAGCCGGGTTGGCTGGGCTCCAAACAGCCTTGAGTTGATAGAATAAAATGTTGCATGTGATGTGATGCTTAAATGCTAATAATGCTAATAAATGCTTTTTTTTTTTTAAAAAAAAGCTAATAATGAAGCCTAAAAATTCCAGGTAACAACATTGCACTTAACGACCCACTGTGATGTTTTCTTTTACTGCCAAGTCTATCGAACAAACACAGGATTTCCTAGTGGTCTTCCATTCATGTATCATGGTTGTTTGACATTGTGCTTAATGACCCACGGTGATTCGCTTAATGACCGCAGCCAGAACTGATGATGTAAGTCAGCGCATTCACGTGATGTCATCTTTATTTTTTTATTTATATATCCCATTTATTCCCCACCCATCTCACTCGGAGAGGGACTTAATGACTGAGCTGCTTAGTGCCAGAGTTTCCGGTCCCAATTGCAGTCAGAAAGGAGGACTACCTGTATTGTATGGTGATGTCCCCATAGTGCAGTGCTTTCCAAAGTGCCGCCGCTGGCGACACGCCAGCGGCGGCGGCGCAGGGTGTGTGTGCAGTAGCACGCGCGCATGGTGGCGGCGCGGGGGAGGCGTGCGGCGGCGCACGTGCACAGTGGCGGCGCGGGGGGGGCGTGCGGCGGCGCGCATGCACGGTGGCAGCACGGGGGGCATGCGGCAGCGTGCGCGCACCGTGGCGGCGCGGGGGGCGTGCAGCGGCGCGCGCACGGTGGCGGCGTGGGGGGGACATGCGGCGGCACGGGGGGGTGTGGCGGCGCGCACGTGCATGGCGGCCGCCGTGCACACGCGCGGCGGCGCTTCCGGGTGGTGTGGCGACACACCACACTGTGTGTGGCGATACACTTTTGTGTCGCCACACACAGTTTGGAAAGCTCTGCCATAGTGGTTGTGGACAGTATTTTCTGCTCTTTTCTTATTTGGAGCTGAGGAGTTGAATGGACAAAACCGGTGCTTTGAATCTTGCAGAGGCTTCGGGCTCCATTTCATCTCTTAAAGCCCCCAGCCCTCTAAAAGTAGCCCCAAACGTTTGACCATACCCACTTCTGGGACATTTTTTTTCATTCATCACTAACATTATTGTGAAAAAGAGGGAAGGATCAACCCTACTAGCTCGTTACTGACCGGCAATTAGAAATTGAGTCTTCCCACTGTAAATCAAACACGGTGCTACTGTTGGACCAAAAGTTGGTCCCGTGTGCAAGCACGTTTAACTTGGTACGAAGAACCCAAAATAAATTCACACCAAAACGAGAAATAGGATAACCCTTTTAATTGAGCTCAAGTAATAGGGGGCAACCTCCTCTGAAAAGGAGAGCCCCGAACAAAAGGAGACATCCTCATTTATACATTTCTGATCTTTAACACATACCGTATTTTCCGGCGTATAAGATGACTTTTTAACCCAGGAAAATCTTCTCAAAAGTCGGGGGTCGTCTTATACACCGGGTGTCGTCTTATACGCCGGGATCAGCTGTGCAATGGGGAAGTGGACTTGCACCCGCGGTGCGCCAATCAGCTGTGGGGCGGGGAAGTGGACTTGCGCCAATCAGCTGTGTGACGGGGAAGTGGACTTGCACCTGCGGTGCGCCAATCAGCTGTGGGGCGGGGAAGTGGACTTGCACCCGCGGTGCGCCAATCAGCTCTGCGACGGGGAAGTGGACTTGCACCCGCGGTGCGCCAATCAGCTGTGGGGCGGGGAAGTGGAGTTGCTTCCCTGTTTTCTCCCTGCAGTTTTTTACTTTCTACTCTGCTTCCCCACCGCACAGCTGATTGGCGTGGATATTTTCCACCCCGGGGCGGAGCAAGCTGCAGGCGTCCGGGATGCCCGGGGTATGGAAAAAAGAGATAGAGCAGCGCACGCCTCTTTCACCATCTGGCCTGCCCTTGTATCCTATTACCGTACCTCCTTCTCTGCCTCTCAGATCTCCCTCCTGAGGACTGCAGTGAAGCGGCGCAGGCGCGCATGTGCGAGATCTGAGAGGCAGAGAAGGAGGTAATAGGATACAAGGGCGGGCCAGACGGGTGAAAGAGGCGTGTTTGCGCTACCGCTCTGATAGTCTTGGAGACAGGGAGGGCTGGGCAGGTAGGGAGAGCTGACCAATCCAAGCAGGCTTTGTATACAACAACCAGCCAATCACCGGTAAGGTACATCGCTTGCCGTGATTGGCTGGTTGTTGTATACTGGGTACCGCATACAGTATAGCACCAGTACATACAGTACAGTATACAAATGTCCAACAGTCAAAACCCCATCATGGCTCCACTAGCAAGAAGAAAGAAATATGAAGCCAGTTTCAAACTTAAAGTTGTAAACTTTGCCATGGAACATAATAACTGCGCTGCTGCAAGACAATATGGAGTAACAGAAAAGATGGTTCGGGACTGGAAAGCAAATGAAAAAACATTAAAGAGTATGCCAAGGGGTAAGTGTGCATTAAGAAGAAGCACCCCACATTGGCCAGAACTCGAAAAACATGTAGCAGACATGGTGAATGAGCATCGCCAAAACGGTTATGTAGTGACACGAAATAAAATACGTTTGTTTGCACTTCAGTGGGCCAAATATAACCCAGATCACAGCAACAGATTTAAGGCCACTGTATCCTGGTGTACTAGATTCATGGGAAGGCATAATATGGTACTGAGGCAAAAGACGAAAATTGCCCACAAATTACCTGCAGATCTTGATAGCAAAGTAAATAGTTTCCATTGATACGTAATACAACAGCGCACTAAACATGGCTATGCGTTAAGTAGTATTGAAAATATGGATGAAACTCCAATGAATTTTGATATGGTTGGAAATAAAACTGTCCATCAAAAAGGTGAAAAAACAATTTTAATTAAAACAACAGGACATGAGAAGTCCAGTTTTACAGTGGTACTAGGATGCACAGCTGATGGCGCCAAACTGAGACCAATGATTATTTTTAAAAGAAAAACAATGCCGAAACTCAAGTTCCCTGTTGGTTGTTTTGTACATGTGAATAAAAAAGGCTGGATGGATGAAGAAGGGGTAAAGCTATGGCTTGATAATGTATGGAGCAGGCGACCAGGTGGACTTATTCAAAAACGTAGTCTACTGGTATGGGATATGTTCAGGGCTCATTTAACTCCCAGCACCAAGCAAAGGCTTGCAAGACTAAACACAGATGCGGCAGTTATTCCTGCAGGATTGACATCGTTGGTACAGCCACTGGATGTGTGCCTAAACAAGCCATTTAAAGATCGCATTCGAGAACAGTGGAATGAATGGATGGTTAGCAGCGAAAAGTCATTCACAAAAGGAGGAAACATGCGTGCTCCACAGTTGGATGTTTTGTGCAAGTTTGTCATAAAAGCCTGGAATGATATTGATGCAGAAACAGTAATCAAGTCTTTCAAGAAGTGTGGCATATCAAATTCATTAGATGGTATGGAGGACGACTACTTGTGGCAAGATGAAGAGGAAGCCGAAGCTGAGATCACACCATCTGATACAGAATTCGATCCATACGATGACTGCCTTACAAATGTATCACAAGATGTCATTGATGTACTTATGATATCAGATGACGAACAGGAGGATTTTGAAGGCTTTTAAAGGGAAACTGTCACGCCAGCAAAACCTGTAAAAATACCGTAGCTTGCAGTTATGATGGGCGTTGCTAACTCGCCAGGGACTTGCCCGGCACTTCCTCTCTCTCTATTGTTTGTTATCTTCCTCCTATCATCATCAGTTCCAGTTTGGTTGACAGCTTAGAAAACAAACAGCATGGCAGCTCCCATGGGTTTATTGTCTTATCCTTCCTTTCAGCTTTAGAGTGAATTAGGAAAAGTTTAATCCACTTGCACTGTTTTATGTTTACATGTTTGATGACAAACAGCCTTATGTTTATAAGTGACAGTTTTCCTGCTAAGTACCTGCATGTCATAAGCATTTGAATTAAAATTACCATATTGAAATCAAATCTGATGTTTTTTTAATTTTTATTTGGTGTGCGTTGAAGAGGGATAGTCTTATACGGCGAGTATATCCCAAACTCTATATTTTAACTGGAAAAGATGGGGGTCGTCTTATACGCCCGGTCGTCTTATACGCCGGAAAATACGGTACATCACACCGGATATAAGGTCTTTTAGAATTTAACAACAGTGTAAAGGTCAAGATTCTACAGATATCACAATTTAATTTACAGATGTCACAAGTTTGTTATGAAAATCCCAGAATTTACGTAAGAGAAGGAGAGGGGTCTGGTGTTAGGTGGTTATCTCACAGGGATTCTGTGAAATTAACAACGGTGGATGTAATCAAGATTTCCTTCGTGTGAAGAGATAAACAGTGGTGGATGCAATCAAGACTTCCTTCTTGTGAAGAGATTAACTATTTGTCCCTAATTAAGATTTTCCATGGCATCCACAGTTCATACATTCTGCAGAACACACACACATTTCATAGGAAGGGGAGTTCAATAGAGTCAAACTCAACACTACCAAATGAGACCATCCTGGATCTCCGCTTTGTATGATGTATCTTTTTCAATGCATGGAGGAAAAAGATCTATCTGGCTTTCCAAAGAGATAAAGGGTTCCTGTGATATATGCAAAAAGATAAAAGAATGTCAGGTCAAGAGACAGGCCTGGGAGCACTAATAACTGCATGCAGTACATTTTGAGGAAGCAGAGACTGGTGTGTGGACAATAGCCGGGTTGGCTGGGCTCCAAACAGCCTTGAGTTGTTGGAATAAAAGGTTGTATGCCGTGTTTCTGTTTAGAATTCCATCCAGTCATTCATGCTTCTTCTGGTCATTCCATTCCATTCTCCCCTTTCCAATTTTCAGTATTCCTCCAACAGTCCAAATTCCATGTCTGTCCCCAGGCACTGAACTGCTCTGATTCTGAGTATTTTAACATATATGTAAATCTTGGGGCGCTTCAGAGCCTACTAACCCCACTCCTGCAGATGGATGATGCTATTTTAACTGGGTTTTTTTAAAAAAGCAGAGGGCAGAGGTCCACTTTCCCCAGGCCCCAAATGTGGATGGAACCCGTCGGAAGCATAAATCAGTGGAGTCTGAGCCTTGTTGTTTTCTTGCAGACGTTTCATTGCCAGGCTAGGCAACATCTTGTAAGGCACTCCATCCGATATCTATAATCTCCCTGCTCTAGAGTAACTCACAGATGCATGAGTTCTTAGAAGCAGAAGAGTTTATTATAGTATACAGAAGTTAGCATGAACAAAGACTTGAATGGCTGGAACCAGTAAAGCCTGCACATTTAAATCTCCCCCCCCCCCCCAAGGTTCTTTGGTGGTGACACGTGTAACTCGTGCCTTTCCAAGCTGCTCAGACATCCGCTCGCGGAGATGTGTATTCGCGATCGTCAGCTAGGTGCGAACCGGTCTACTTCAAAGCCGGCATCTCTTTCGTGTCACTTGCAGCCTCCTGGAATCTGCATCCCGTCTAGCGTCTTTGGCAGAGATCTGCCGATCTCTGACATGCTCCCGGCCCAAGATGCTCCCCCCACCCCCTTAGCTGCATGTTTTGTTAACCCAACCAATTATTTACACATTTTCATACATTTCTACACATTTTCATACATTTCCTGTAGGGAGAGAGCACAAAAGTATTTTAGCACATTGCATTGTTCAAGCGCCTGTTTCAATGCGGTTTGTCCGAGAACTCCCTGTGAAAGGTTTTTACAAGTTCGGGAGCGCGTGTGTGTTTTGCACTGACCCACTCCTTGTCTCCAATCGGTAGATGCTGCCACTTCACTAGGTACTGCAACTGCCCCTTGTGCCATCTGGAGTCCAGAATCCTATCAATCTCAAAGTGTGGTTCTCCCTCTACCAGTAATGGGGTGGGTTCCTCTTGTTCTGGGTGCCATTGTTGTGAACTGTGGTGTTGTTTCAACAAGCTAATGTGGAAAACTGGGTGTACCTTTCTTAGTGCCTTTGGTAATTGCAATTTTGCCGTTACTGGATTGATGACCTCAATAATTGGAAATGGACCTATGAATTTTGGTGCCAGTTTCCGTGACGGTTGTGTTGCCCTCAGGTTTTTTGTTGACAAGTACACCTTGTCTCCTACTCTCAAGTCCCATTCTTCCCCCCGCTTGCGGTCAGCATGTTTTTTATAACTTGCCTTGGCTTCCTGCAGTGTTTGCACCATGACTGGCCAATTACTGGTTATTTTTTCTATCCATTCGTCCGCTTTTAGGGGTTGTGGTAGTTCTGTGTTGTGTGACATGGCCAATTCGGGGATAGTCACAAATTCCTGCCCTGTAGCAACTTTGAATGGCGAAAACCCCGTGCTTTGATGTAGCGCGTTATTGTAAGCAACCTCTGCGAACGGCAACAATTCCGCCCAATCGTTCTGTTGATAATTTATGTAGCATCTAAGGTACTGCTCCAGTGTGGCATTCAGACGTTCGCTCGCACCATCTGTGCACGGATGGAACGCACTACTGAGCCCCTGTTCCAATCCAATTAACTTCAAAAATGCCCGCCAAAACTTGCAAGTGAAAGTGCTGCCGCGATCGCTGATTATGCGTTCCGGCGTTCCGTGGGCTCTATAGATGTGTTGAATGATAGCTAGTTTTTGGGCATTCGGTATTCCTTTGCACGCAATGAAGTGTGCCTGCTTGGAAAATATGTCTGTGACCACCCAAATGGCCGTGTTCTTTTTGCTCATCGGTAAATCCACTATAAAATCCATGGCAATTTGCTTCCATTGTTGTGTGGGGTTTGCTACTTCCTGCAATTTCCCTGTGGGTTTTCCCATTTTCGTTTTGGCGGTTGTGCACACTGGGCATGAGCGCACATAGGCTTTAACGTCTGTGCGCAGGGATGGCCACCAGAATTTGCGCCGAATTAAGTGTAGTGTTTTTACGAAGCCAAAATGTCCTGCCGTTTTGTGATCATGATGCATGCTCAAAACCTTTTGCCTTAGGGGCTCAGGAACATAGGCTTTGTTGTCTTTCCACCCCACTCCATCCTTCTCCACTAGGGACTGTTTGTTTTTCCCCCACCAAGTGTCTGTTGCTGTTGCCGCCCGCAGTTCGGTTGTCCACTGGTCGCTCTCAGCCGCGCACTTTGTGCTGCTGCGGGTGATTGCCATATTGCCTTCCCCCCTCCCTTCAATTATCACTGGGCTCTGAGCCTCCGCTGGTTGGGAGGGGATGAGCGATTCAATGACCTCCTCCATTTTTCCCTCATGTTGCGGCAGACGTGACAGCGTGTCTGCCAAGTAGTTTTTCCCCCCA
Source organism: Charina bottae (assembly GCA_023362775.1). Lineage (NCBI taxonomy): Eukaryota > Metazoa > Chordata > Lepidosauria > Squamata > Charinaidae > Charina > Charina bottae. Next base: position 33,517,338 of record JALMGJ010000002.1, on the reverse strand, counting down.
GGGAAGTACTTCAACGTGAAGTTGAATCTACTGAAAAACTGCCCACCGGAGGTGTTTGGGTTTTAGTTTTCTAGGGGATTTGAGAGCTTCCAAGTTTTTGTGGTCAGTCCACACTTGGAACGCCTCTGCTGTCCCTTCCAAGAGGTGTCGCCATGTGCTTAGGGCATGTTTGACAGCGAATGCCTCTTTCTCCCAAATATGCCATCGTTTTTCCGTCTGATTAAATTTCCGTGAAATGTATGCACACGGTCTTAGTTTTCCAGTGTAGTCTGCCTGCAGTAGTATGGCCCCCACTGCGCTAATTGATGCGTCTGTGTGTACCACAAACGGTTTGTCTGTTTCTGGGTGTTTGAGTATGGGCTCCCTCGTGAACATCTCCTTTAGCCTATCAAAGGCTACCTGGCATTCTTGTGTCCACATGAGTTTCGTGCTCGGTGGTGGGGCTTTTGCTTTTGCACCCTTGCTTTTCCTTTTTAGTAAGTCAGTCAAGGGCAACGCGATCTGCGCAAAATCCTGAATGAACTGCCTGTAGAACCCCGTGAACCCGAGGAACGCTTGCAGCTGTCTGCGCGTATGGGGGGGCTGCCAACCCAGGACCGCTTTGACTTTCTCAGGGTCCATCTCGATGCCCTCATGCGATATGCGATACCCCAAGAAGTCTAGTTGCTCCTTGTGAAATTCACATTTCTCAAGTTTAACATATAGCTTCGCCTCGAGTAATTTCTCTAATACCCTCTTGACTAGGTCCATATGTTCCTCCAAATTTTCAGAAAAAATCAGTATGTCATCCAAATATACAATTACCCCTTTGTACAGAAATTCATACAATACTTCATTTATGAACCTCATGAAGATTCCCGGTCCCCCCGCAATCCCAAACGGGAGCACCCTGTATTGAAAAGATCCCAATGGGCAATTGAATGCAGTTTTCCACTCGTCCCCCTCCCTTATGCGAACACGATAGTACGCTTCCCTGACATCTAGTTTCGTGAAAATTTTCCCTTTTGATAGTTGGGCTAACATGTCTTTCAGCAATGGGAGAGGGTACTGTCTCGTAACCGAAATTGCATTAAGGCCCCTGTAGTCAGTGCAAAGCCGGAGGGACCCGTCTTTTTTCTTCCTGAACAATACCGGGGCTGCAAGGGGGGAGTTGGCTGGTTCAATAAACCCACGTGCCAAATTTTTATCTATGAATTTGCACAATTCTTGTAGTTCTTTTTGCGTCATGGCATACATCTTGGGCTTGGGAAAAGGTGCCCCTGGGATGAGGTCAATGGTTGCGTCTTACTACCTATGGGGGGGGGGGGTTCTTGCTCACATTCCTTCTTGTCGAATATCTCTGCCACAGGGAGGTATTTCTCCGGAATTGTGCCTGCGAGTGTGCCACCCCCTTGGTCCTGCTCCCCCTCCTCAAGTTCCGTCCCAGTTGCCCCCAGCTCAAGGCAGTTGGGTGTGCTATAATTGTCCATCTCATGATAAGTCCCGTCCATAAAGTCCAAATCTCCCGAAACCCAATCCACCTTGGGGTTTCTTGCCCTCAGCCATTTCAGTCCTAACACGATGGGTCGTGTTGCAATGGGAGCCACTAGGAACCGCAAAGTCTCTACATGGGTCCCCAAAGTCATTTGCAGTCCTTCAGTGTAAAACTCCACTGGCCCCCCCTTCAGTTCTGACCCATCCAATTGGCAGAAAGTGATGGGTGTTTTGAGCTTAAAAAGGTTCAGTCCCATCTTTTTAGCTACGTTCGGGTGCATCAGGTTTCTAGAGCAACCTGAGTCTAGCATTGCAACTCCCACATATTTTTTTCTCCCACCCAAAGTCCTCAACTGTACCTTTAGGTGCATTGTCGGGTTGTTGCGACCATTTCCGTTGCGCCCTTTTGTGGAGGTCTGTCCTGTGGCGCTCATTAGAACAGACCTCTCTCGTTTCCCGGCGGCTGGAATTCGGAGTCGGAGTCATCGCTGTCCTCTTCCAGGTCCGGATCCTGCCATGGGTTCACCGTTGCCGCTGCCGCTCCTTTGCCTTTGTTGGGTGTCGCTTTGTGGTTTCTCCCATCTGCTGACTTTTTCGGCGGGGTTTTCTCTTTGGAAGTCACTTTCCCCTGAGGGCAGGCACTAAGCCTGTGCCCCTCCTTCCCACAACGGAAGCACAATCTGTCTTTCGCACGTCGTTCTTTCTCCTTTTCCCAGTTCCGTTGCCTACTGTCTGTGCGGAGTTGGGGGGTGAAAGCTCCTTGATTCCTTCTCATAGAGTGGAAGGTTCTAATGTTTTGCAACTGCATTTTGCAACTTTCCACTTTCCCTGCTAACTGGATCCACCCCTCCAGTGTTCCTGGGTCATCTCTCTCTATTGCGACTTCGATCAGATCCTGTCTCAGTCCATATTGGAAGTGTTCAATTTTGAACGATTCCGGCCAGTTCGGTAATTTTGACAAAAGCTGTTTGAAGTCCATAGCATATTCAGCTACTGTTCTATTGCCTTGCCTTAAATTCTGAATTCGTGCCCTGGCTGAGATTTTCGATAGCGTATCCTCAAATCTTAGGCGAAGGGCGTACATGAACTTCTTAAAGTTCATCAATTCTGAAGCACCACTGTCATGTAGGGTCACCAGCCAGTCGCCCGCCTCCCCTTCCAAAAAACTGGAGACGCACCTCACTTTGCTCTCCTCCGTTCAGAAGGTGTGTTCGAATTCCCCCATAAACCCTTGCACATGCGTTAAAAAGCATGCCAGTTTTTTGGGGTCCCCATCAAATTTCATCTTTAATTCGCCCATGCCCCTCGGTGCTTTGGTCCCCAAGGGGTTCCTGCGTTGGTCATAGAACGGGGTCATGATCGGAGTGTTGTAGGGCCGAAGTTCTTCCTCATCGCTTTCTCCGCTAGCTTCTGTGACTTCCTCCTCCCCTTCTGAGGCCGTCGGGCTTGTTTTTCTCCCCCTGAGCCCCTCTAAGGTCTTTACCATTTTCTCCATGGCTACCCCCATAGAGTCCAATTTCACGTTCATCGCCCCTACATCTAGTTTCAGGTGCAAGAACTGGTCTTCCAGGACCTTGATGCGTTGGGTTGGGGTGACCCTTTTCTTCGGGCGTTTCCCCTCTCCCACTTTCTCTAGTCCTTCTCCCACTGCAACTGACCATCCTGCCAACTTAGGCTTTGTAGATTCGAGGGAGGGGGGAGTTTTGGTTACCTCTTTTTTCTGTGTTTTCTGTTTCTCCCATCCGTCTTCTCCTGCTTGCTGCGATGCTCTCGCCGTCAGCTGGGCATCTAACAAGCTGGCTCTGTCCCCCTCACCATTGTCTTCGTATTCTCCTTCCTCTTGTTGCAGTGCTTCAAAATCTCCTGCTTCCTCTGCTTCCTCCATTCCGTTCCACGAAGCTGAAATTTTGTCTGGATTCATGGCCACTTTTCACCAAGAATCTCACTGATTTCTCAGAGTAGTTCTCAGGATGCGTGGTCAAAATAATAATAATTGTGCATTCAAGTCAAGTCTTTATGTAAGGCACTCCATCTGATATCTATAATCTCCCTGCTCTAGAGTAACTCACAGATGCATGAGTTCTTAGAAGCAGAAGAGTTTATTATAGTATACAGAAGTTAGCACGAACAAAGACTTGAATGGCTGGAACCAGTAAAGCCTGCACATTTAAATCTCCCCCCCCCAAGGTTCTTTGGTGGTGACATGTGTAACTCGTGCCTTTCCAAGCTGCTCAGACATTCGCTCGCGGAGATGTGTATTCGCGATCGTCAGCTAGGTGCGAACCGGTCTACTTCAAAGCCGGCGTCTCTTTCGTGTCACTTGCAGCCTCCTGGAATGTGCATCCCGTCTAGCGTCTTTGGCAGAGATCTGCCAATCTCTGACACATCTTCAGTGTGAAAAGGGAGTGGAACTTGCTCTCTGTTTATATTCCCTGGCTTGTCCTGCCTGTGTTGGTGGGGGTGTTGTTCTCTCCTTGGTAGTACCTTGATTGTGTGGTTGTTTTGCTGCAAGAAAACAACAAGGCTCAGAGAGCACCATGGACTCCACAGCAAAACAACAACCCAATCAAGGTACTGCCAAGGAGAGTACAACACCCCCACCAACACAGGCAGGACAAGCTAGGGTATATAAACAGAGAGCAAGTTCCACTCCCTTTTCACACTGAAGATGTTGCCTAGCCTGGCAATGAAACGTCTGCAAGAAAACAACAAGGCTCAGAGAGCACCATGGACTCCACAGTTCAACCCTGAGCTACAAATATTCTCTTCGATTGGTAGCATAAATCAGTGTTTGGATCAACTAGTTTTAATGCAAAACTGTTCCGTAAAAGTTTAATGCCAAGGGTTTTCCTTGCACATGCTCCCAATTGTCGACGTACTCAGTTAAAAACAAAGAAAAACCATTCCTTGGCATATGATACAGTGAAAAAAAAAGAATGAACTTTCAAATGAACATTTTGCCCCCTTGGTTGTCCAGTTTATTAAAAAAAAAGAGCCTTGCATTTGGGCTCCCTGAGGTGGGATTGTGTAGCCGGCAGTGAAAAACATGGTCTCTTGGTCCTATCTCATTCCCATGGATCCCACATGTCCCATGGAGACCTGGCAGATCTGGTTACTGCTTGCCCCATTTGCATACAGAAACCCCCCCTGTTCCTCTGCACAGAGATGAGGAATGTGGAAGGGAAATTTTGGTCTGGATTTCCTTGAGGAATGGACTGCAAGCCAGGATCAGTTTCCAAGGAAAGTTTTATTCTGGTCAGCTGAGCAGACACAATTCCCAAATAGGAATGGTGATGACAATTGCTAGATAGATAGAAGAAAGTGTATGTTGGAAGTGTGAACAACAAGAGGGGACCTTTTATCATCTTTTATCATCTTTGGTGGACATAGAAAAAAGCTAAGAAATGTGGGATCAAATACATATTTTAATTCAGAAGATTTTAAAGATTAATATACATTCGAAACCAGGGACTTTCCTTTTGGGACTGGTGGACAAACAGTTAGAAAGAACTCATGGAACTTTGTTTTTGTATATGGTAACAGCAGTGAGGCTTTTATATGCCCAAAGGTGGAAAGATTGAACATTGCCTACAATGTTAGAATGGTTGGTGAAGTTGATGGAGATGGAGAAATTGACAGCTTTGATTAGAGAAAAGACATTGACTAATTTTAATGTTACCCAGAAACCCCTTTTGGATTTTTTGCGTGAAACAGAAAAAAAATGAAATCATGATATCTAGGTCTGATCATTAGAAGTAACCATGGACAAGAAAATTAATGAAAGCTATGTTGTAAACTTCCCCTTCATGGATCACTGCTTTGTCGTGGCGAAGGGGCTTGCGTAACTCAATGAAGTCAGGTCAAGAAGAACAGGTCATGATGGAGAGTTCTGACAAAACGTGGTCCACTGGAGGAGGGAATGGCAAACCACTCCAGTATCCTTGCCAAGAAAACCCATGGACAGTATCAAAAGGCTAAAAGATATGACGCCGGAAGATGAGCCCCTCAGTTCGGAAGGTGTCCAAAATGCTACTGGGGAAGAGCGGACGGCAATTCCGAGTAGCTCCAGAAAGTGTGAAACGGCTGGGCCAAAGCCGAAAGGACGCTCAGTTGTGGATGTGTCTGGAAGTGGAAGGAAAGTCCGATGCTGTAAAGAACAATATTGCATAGGAACCTGGAATGTAAGATCTATGAATCAAGGTAAGCTGGATGTGGTCAAACATGAGATGACAAGATTGAACATCGACATACTGTATTGGGAATCAGCGAACTAAAATGGACAGGAATGGGCGAATTTAATTCAGGAGACCATTATATATACTACTGTGGGCAAGAATCCCTTAGAAGAAATGGAGTAGCTCTCATAGTCAATAAAAGAGTGGGAAAGGCAGTACTGGGGTACAACCTCAAAAACGATAGAATGCTTTCAGTTCGAATCCAAGGCAAACCATTCAACATCACAGTGATCCAAGTCTATGCCCCAACCATTGATGCCGAAGAAGCTAAAGTTGACCGGTTCTATGAAGACCTACAACACCTTCTAGAACTAACACCAAAAAAAGATGTCCTTTTCATCATAGGGGACTGGAATGCTAAGGTAGGAAGTAAAAAAATAACCGGAATAACAGGCAAGTTCGGCCTCGGAGTACAAAATGAAGCAGGGCAAAGGCTAATAGAGTTTTGTCAAGAGAACACGCTGGTCATAGCAAACACTCTTTTCCAACAACACAAGAGACGACTCTACACATGGACATCACCAGATGTCAATACCGAAATCAGATTGATTATATACTTTGCAGCCAAAGATGGAGAAGCTCTATACAATCAGCAAAAACAAGACCTGGAGCTGACTGTGGCTCAGATCATGAGCTTCTTATCGCAAAATTTAGGCTTAAATTGAAGAACGTAGAGAAAACCACTAGACCAATCAGGTATGACCTAAATCATATCCCTTATGAATATACAGTGGAGGTGAGGAATAGATTTAAAGGATTAGATCTGGTAGACAGAGTGCCTGAAGAACTATGGATGGAGGTTCGTAACATTGTACAGGAGGCAGCAACTAAAACCATCCCAAAGAAAAAGAAATGCAAGAAAGCAAAGTGGCTGACTGATGAGGCTTTACAAATAGCTGAGGAAAGAAGGGAAGCAAAAGTCAAGGGAGAAAGGGAAAGATATAAACAACTGAATGCAGAATTCCAGAGAATAGCAAGGAGAGATAAGAAGGCCTTCTTAAATGAACAATGCAAAGAAATCGAGGAAAACAATAGAATGGGGAAGACTAGAGATCTCTTCAAGAAAATCGGAGATATCAAGGGAACGTTTTGTGGAAAGATGGGCATGATAAAGGACAAAAAAGGCAGGGACCTAACAGAAGCAGAAGAGATTAAGAAGAGGTGGCAAGAATACACAGAAGAACTATACAAGAAAGATCTTAATATCCCTGATAAATCACTGACCTTGAGCCGGACATCCTAGAGAGTGAAGTCAAGTGGGCCTTAGGAAGCATTACTAACAACAAAGCTAGTGGAGAAGACAGTATGCCAGCTGAGCTATTTAAAATCCTAAAAGAGTGCTGCACTCAATATGCCAACAAATTTGGAAAACTCAACAGTGGCCACAGGATTGGAAAAGGTCAGTTTACGTTCCAATTCCAAAGAAAGGCAATGCCAAAGAATGTTCAAACTACTGTACAATTGCGCTCATTTCACATGCCAACAAGGTTATGCTCAAAATCCTACAAGCTAGGCTTCAGCAGCATGTGAACCGAGAACTACCAGAAGTGCAAGCTGGGTTTCGAAGAGGCAGAGGAACTAGAGATCAGATTGCCAACATTCGCTGGATCATGGAAAAAGCAAGAGAGTTCCAGAAAAACATCTACTTCTGCTTCATTGACTACGCTAAAGCCTTTGATTGTGTGGATCACAACAAACTGTGGCAAAGTCTTAAAGAGATGGGAGTACCAGACCACCTTACCTGTCTCCTGAGAAACCTGTATGTGGGTCAAAAAGCAACAGTTAGAACCGGACATGGAACAACCAACTGGTTCAAAATTGGGAAAGGAGTTCAACAAGGCTGTATATTATCACCCTGCTTATTTAACTTATATGCAGAGTACATCATGAGAAATGCCGGGCTGGATGAATCACAAGCCGGAGTTAAGATTGCCGGGAAAAATATCAACAACCTCAGATATGCAGGCGATTCATTCATTGGCGATCACTTGTAGCCGAGTAAGATTGTCTTCCAAAGGTAAAATCTTAACGGTGGATCCGTAAGTGGCTATAAAGGCCAATTCTGGATCCGCACAACCTCCCACAATGAGGGCATAGGTTTCCGGGTGGGAGACGGTCATGATGAGGGTTTGCCTGACGTGCCTTCCTTTTAGCTCTTTTCTCCTTTTCGCCCTGTACTCGTGCTTCTTCAAAGTCCATAGCGCCATTAATAAAGGATGACCTCCAATTGAAACGCTCATGAGTTAGGGCTTCCCAGTTCTCAATGCTGATATTACATTTTTTTAAATTAGCTTTGAGAGTATCTTTGAATCTCTTTTGCTGTCCACCAATATTCCATTTTCCATTCTTAAGTTGGGAGTAAAGTAGCTGCTTTGGAAGACGATGGTCAGGCATTCGAACAACATGACCGGTCCAGCGAAGTTGATGTTGGATGATCATTGTTTCAATGCTGGTGGTTTTCGCTTCTTCTAATACGCTAACATTAGTCCGCCTATCTTCCCAAGTAATTTGCAGAATTTTTCGGAGGCAGCGTTGATGGAATCTTTCAAGAAGTTGGAGGTGGCGTTTGTAGAGGGTCCATGTTTCACAGGCGTACAGAAGGGTTGGTAGTACAATGGCTTTGTAAACAAGCATTTTGGTCTCCCTGCGAATGTCCCGATTCTCAAACACTCTATGCTTCATTCGGGAGAAAGCTACACTCGCAGAGCTCAGGCGATGCTGAATTTCAGCGTCGATGTCGGCTTTTGTAGATAGATGGCTGCCGAGATAAGAAAAGTGATCGACATTTTCTAGTGACACACCTTTAAGCTGGATTGATGGCGCTGCAGAGGGATTGGTTCGAACTTGCTGGTAAAGCACTTTGGTTTTTTTAATGTTAATCGAGAGGCCGAGTTTTTCATATGCTTCTGCAAAGATGTTTAGGATAGTTTGAAGATCTTCCTCGGAGTGTGCACAGACTACGTTATCATCAGCATATTGAAGTTCTATAACAGAAGTTGCAATTACCTTATTTTTTGCTTTCAGCCTACTAAGATTAAAAAGCTTTCCATCTGTTCGATATATAATTTCTACACCAGTAGGAAGTTTCTCTTCAACAAGGTGCATAATCATAGTGATGAAGATAGCGAATAAGGTTGGAGCAATAACACATCCCTGTTTAACGCCGGATTCCACTTTAAATGGATCGCTTTGAGAGCCATTGTTATTCAGGATTGTTGCCATCATGTCGTCATGGAGTAACCGCAAGATGTTCACAAATTTATCAGGGCATCCGATTTTCAGAAGGATGGTCCAGAGAGCAGTACGATTTACAGTATCAAAAGCTTTAGTCAGATCAATAAACGCCATGTACAGAGGGCGGTTTTGCTCCTTGCATTTTTCTTGAAGCTGTCGTGCAGTGAAGATCATATCCACTGTTCCCCTGGAAGGGCGGAAGCCATTTTGCGTTTCAGGGAGGATGTCTTCTGATACAGATAGGAGACGGTTTGCGATGATCTTTGCCAGGATTTTGCCTGCTGTGGCTAGAAGGGAGATGCCTCGATAGTTTCCACAGTCTGTTCTATCACCCTTTTTAAAGAGAGTGATAATTATGGCATCCCTAAAGTCTGCTGGAATCTCCTCCCTCATCCAGATTTTTTTGATGAGCTTATGAAGTTGTTGTGTAAGTTCAGGCCCGCCTTCTTTAAAGACTTCAGCAGGAATCCCATCAGGTCCACTAGCTTTGTTATTTTTCATTTGTTTAGTGGCTTTACTGACTTCCTCCAAACTAGGGGGTACTGCAAGCTCATTTCTTATTTGTTTTTGCGGGATTTTCAAGAAGACTTCATCAGCCACAGTAGAGTGACGATTAAGGAGATTGTAGTAATGCTCTTTCCAGCGCAGTGCAATAGACTCTTTGTCCTTTAGAAGTTTAGCACCATCTACTGAGCGTAAGGGATTTGTACCATGGTTTGTTGGTCCATAGATGGCCTTTATGGCATTAAAAAAGCCCCGTGCATCATGAGCATCTGCAAAATGTTGGGTTTCTTGGGCTTTTTTTATCCACCATATGTTCTTAAGTTCTCTAGTTCTTTTTGGACTTCTGCCTTTGCACTGGCGTAGATTTTTTTCTTAACGGCACAGTTAATATCTTTTTGCCATATCTGGAAGGCTTTCCTTTTCTTGTCAATAATATGTTCAATCTCACTATCGTTCTCATCAAACCAGTCCTGATGTCTCTTAGTCTGGTATCCGATAGTTTGTTCACAGGCTGAAATAATAGAAGTCTTCAATTTAATCCAGTGTTCCTCAACATTTTCAGGAAGTTCCATAGGCAGATGTTCCTTGAGAGTTGATTGAAAGCAAGCTCGTTTAATAGGATCTTGAAGGGCCAGTGTATTCATTTACGCCTTGGTTTTCTTCCTTGGAGCCTACGATGAGGGACAATCTTTATGGCCATCGTGGATCGAATTAATCGATGGTCTGTCCAGCAGTCATCGGCGCTCGTCGTGGCTCTGGTGAGAAGTACATCACGGCGATCTCTAGCACGGACAATTACATAATTTAAAAGATGCCAGTGCTTCGACCGTGGGTGCTTCCATGATGTTTTAAATTTATTTTTCTGGCAAAAGAGTGTGTTAGTAATGACAAGGTTATGCTCTGCACATTTAGTCAGAAGTAAGATTCCATTCGTGTTGCTGTTGTCAACTCCTTCTTTCCCAATGATCCCTGGCCACAAATCAAAATCACGCCCAACTCTTGCATTGAAATCGCCCAGGAGGATAATTTTATCCTCCTTTGGTATCTCTGATAAGATGGTGTCCAGCTGGGTATAAAATTTTTCCTTGATATCCTCATCTGCATCTAGTGTTGGTGCGTAAGCACTTAGGATAGTTGCCTGTTGGTTTTTGGCGAGTTTTATTCGCAGAGTTGAGAGTCGTTCGTTAATCCCAGTGGGAACTTCTGACAAGAGCTTCACAAGGTCATTTTTGATAGCAAAGCCTACCCCATGTATTCGTCGTTCTTGTTCAGGCAGTCCTTTCCAAAAGAAGGTATAACCTCCTTTTTCTTCCTTCAACTGTCCTTCTCCTGCTCTTCGAGTTTCTTGTAGTGCTGCTATATCGATATTAAAACGTCTCAGCTCCCTTGCAATAATGGCAGTCCTACGTTCAGGTCGTTCACTATCCATATTGTCTTGCAGTGTCCGTATATTCCATGTTCCAAAATTCATGTGTTTTTTACGACCGCTAGATGGTGACCCCACTGGTCGCGGTAACCCAGTCAGGGAGAAAATGAGGCAGACTATGTTTAGGGCACCTTTTCTAGCCCCCTCCCCATATGGGGTGAGCAGAGTGGATCCTAAATAGGGCTGCTCAGTTGTGGATACAGCTGCTGAACTACTCAACTGCCTCGATCCTTGAGTCAGGGCGACTGAATCCGTATCCACCGCCCATGTGCTGGTCCATGACTAGGAGCTTCCGGATTTCACAGTCCTGCCCCCGTTGCCATTTGTCAGTCGCCATGGGACTTTTGGTTGTTTTGGGTTTGGTGTGGTTGGAAGACGCCTGTGCGTGAATTTGTTTTATGTGTGGAGATCGGTGCACAACCATCAGCACACAACCTTCACAGAAAAAGGCTCTAATCCAATGGCATGGATACCATGACGATTGGTGACCTTTTGTCTGCTGCAGCCTTCATCCGCCTTCGCAGCCGTTGTAACAATACACCTTGTTATCTTCCGCCTGTTCTGCCGTTGAGGATTTTCTTGGATCGTTCTTTGTCTGGTTCCTCCACCTGGACCTTACCGCCATGGGTGACCCTGCCAGGAGTACATGACTCCCAACGGCTTCGCTCACAGGGTTCATTGGGAACGCACAAGCCCACTCACCACAACAAGGTGACGATCCAGCGAGTGAGATGCAGACGATGTTCAAACTACCGTACAATTGCGCTCATTTCACATGCCAGCAAGGTTATGCTCAAAATCCTACAAGCTAGGCTTCAGCAGCATGTGAACCGAGAACTACCAGAAGTGCAAGCTGGGTTTCGAAGAGGCAGAGGAACTAGAGATCAGATTGCCAACATTCGCTGGATCATGGAAAAAGCAAGAGAGTTCCAGAAAAACATCTACTTCTGCTTCATTGACTACGCTAAAGCCTTTGATTGTGTGGATCACAACAAACTGTGGCAAAGTCTTAAAGAGATGGGAGTACCAGACCACCTTACCTGTCTCCTGAGAAACCTGTATGTGGGTCAAGAAGCAACAGTTAGAACCGGACATGGAACAACCAACTGGTTCAAAATTGGGAAAGGAGTACAACAAGGCTGTATATTATCACCCTGCTTATTTAACTTATATGCAGAGTACATCATGAGAAATGCCGGGCTGGATCAATGAGCCTCTTGATGAGGGTGAAAGAGGAGAGTGCAAAAGCTGGCTTGAAACTCAACATTAAAAAAACCCAGATCATGGCATCTGGTCCCATCACTTCCTGGCAAATAGAAGGGGAAGAAATGGAAGCAGTGACAGATTTTATTTTCTTGGGCTCCAAGATCACCGCAGACGGTGACTGCAGCCATGAAATTAAAAGACGCTTGCTCCTTGGAAGGAAAGCTATGGCAAACCTAGACAGCATATTAAAAAGCAGAGACATCACCATGCCGACAAAGGTCCGTATAGTTAAAGCTATGGTTTTCCCAGTAGTAATGTATGGCTGTGAGAGCTGGACCATAAGGAAGGCTGAGCGCCGAAGAATTGATGCTTTCGAACTGTGGTGCTGGAGAAGACTCTTGAGAGTCCCTTGGACTGCAAGGAGGTCAAACCAGTCAATCCTAAAGGAAATCAACCCTGACTGCTCATTGGAAGGACAGATGCTGAAGCTGAAGCTCAAATACTTTGGCCACCTAATGCGAAGAGAGGACTCACTGGAAAAGACCCTGATGCTGGGAAAGACTGAGGGCAAAAGGAGAAGGGGACGGCAGAGGATGAGATGGTTAGATAGCATCACCGATGTAATGAACATGAATTTGAGTAAACTCCGAGAGACAGTGGAGGACAGGAAGGCCTGGCGTGCTATGGTCCATGAGGTCACGAAGAGTCGGACACGACTGAACGACTGAACAACAAATACTTATATCTGTAGCAAAGAAAGTCAGAAGTCATTCTTTTTCTGTATTTTCTTTCCCTTTTTCTGCACTTTGACTGTGTTCTTTTTTCTACTTTGCTTTCTTACTTTACTTTTTTCATTTCTTGTTAGCTTTTATCATTTTACCTTAATTTTTTTATAAATTTAATTAAAAGAAGATAGAAAGACGGGTGGAATGCACCATTATATGGGGGTGTTTCTTGTTTCTCTCTCTTATGTTCTATCTTTGCTTTGCTTTTTATATTTTATTACATTAAAACTTTCTAATTAAAAAAAGGAATGTGTGTCAGACAAAAAGTATGGTGACTTTTTATACTCTCTTGCGTGCACATGCATAGTACCACCCTTTTTACAATCCTTGGAAATGTTTCTTTGGAATGTTTATCAGTTTCTTTTACTATATAGAGAAAGTCTCCCCCTCTTTCTAAACCCTGTTTTGGAGGCCCTGCCCCATATGTGTCACTCTCCCTTTGACCTAAGGGAGACTCCTGAACTTGCAAACGCACATGGCATTGGGCCTTTAGCAGATTTAGAATTTCCTCCTTCAGGAACAAAGCTGGCTTGCTGGGAACACCGGCTTCAAGACCCTGGGTGTGTCAGAGCTCAGCAGACCTCTGCCAATATGCTAGACAGCTACGTGTATTCAGGGCGGCTTGAAACAGACACGGAAGAGACGCCTGCACTTGAAGTAGACCGATTTGCACCTAAGTGGCAAGCGCGAGTCCACATCTCCCCGAAGGGATGTCTGAGCACCCTGGAGCCAAGAGCTACACGTGTTAACATCAAAGGACCTTGGGGGGGGGGATGCTTAAATGTGCCATGCCATGCTTTGCTTGTCATTCAAGTCTTGTTAGTGTTAGCCTTCATGCTTTTAATAAATCCTTTTGCTTCTAAGAAACCGTGGGTCTGTGGTTTACTTTAGAGAAAGGGGTTTCAAGCAGCGGAGTGGAGCACCTTACAGGGCGTGCTTCAAAGCAGCCCTGGCCAGCATGACTGAAGCTGTCTCTCTTGGAGCCTGTGGCCTGTTCGGGCTCCCAGGTCCTAAATCCTTTTGCGCCCCAGGAAATCAGGAACGAAGTTTGAGGAGGTAGAGAGGTTTTGATCTCCACCGAGAGCCAAGGCCTCTGAAAGCACAGGACTCTTTTGATCAGCTTTTGATCTGCAAGCTAGTGCCCTCCAAGTGTTGTGCCCAAGCGGCCTGGGAATTCTCAAGGCTGAAAGCTAACTCCTCTGGGAATTGGGAAGGCTGCTCAGAGTAATTCTGCCATCTAGCGAGATTTAGGCTCCCCAATAATGCAGATAGGAAGACAATACCTCCTTTCTAGATGTGCTTGGGAAGCAATGCTGGTGGACGCTTCCAGGTTTTGGGGTGTGTTTCATTATTGCCTTAATAGGAAGGAAGCTTCTTCCTCAGTTATAGTGGCGATGAGTGCACCCTTGGAAGTCTTGAACAGTCTAACCTGTTCTTTCAGGTTAGGGATAGAACGTCATGGAGAAAATCTATTGATATGGTAGCTGGGAGCCGAAAAGGACTTGATGGCACATAATCAATCAAAAATCTTCCCAACACCTTAGGGTAGAGACCGGATGAGTGGCTTTTTCAGCCTCATGTCACTAGATGGCGCTCTAGAAATAAGCAAACTCCCCCCCCCCCCCAGAAAGCTGTCAATACAGTAGCAAGGTCTGTGGTGGCTGAGGACAGACATCCAACAGGAGGGGGAGCAGGGGATTTGAAAGAATAGAGTATTGGATTGCTAGAGAGGGTTTGGAGGAGAGGAAGGCAGAGGAACTTCCGAAAGCCAGCTGAATGACCTTGGGCCAGTCCCTTTCTCTCGTCCCTAGGAAGGAGGCAATGGCAAACCACTTCCAAAAAACCTTGCCAAGAAAACTGCAGGGACCGGTCCAGGCAGTCGCCAGGCATCAAGACTGACTTGAAGGCACCAGAAAGAAAAACAAACATCTGGTGCAGGGCTTTCCAAACTTTTGCCGTTGGTGACACACCAACGGCCGGTGTGCAAAAATCCCAGAAGTGCCGGCAGTGGCGCTTCCGGGTTGCCATCACCGCCGCCGCGCTTTCGGTTTTTTGTGTGTTGCGGCGGCGGCAGCAGCACAGTAGCGTTGTCGTCCCGGTATGTCGTGCGACAGCCCGGACGTGGCGATGGCCCGCCGCCGCTGTGCGCTACTACGCGCGGTGGCAGCAGTGTGCCATCAGCGCTTCCGGGTTGTCGTGCGACACACCTGGGGCCCCCGGGTGACACAGTACTGTGTCACAACACACAGTTTGGAAAGCCCTGATCTGGTGTATTAACATACAATTGAAACCAGAGGGTTTTCTTTTGGGATTGATGGACAGAGGTGGAAATAATTCATGGAACTTTGCTTTTATATATGACAACTGCAGCAAGATTATTATACATGTAGTCCTCAGTTACCCCCCCCCATTAAAAATGAGTTGTTATGAAATAAGGTATTACAGAGGGGCATACAGGTAGTCCTCACTTAACGATGGTAATTGAGATCAGAATTTCCACCAAGCGACGCAGTTGTAAAACGAAGCTTCACTTTAACACCCCCGCCAGGGATGTCTTCTTCTGCAGCCCGTGCGCACCCACAGCACCCCCTGCCAATACTCCATAGTACATGCCCGCCCACCCAACCACGCTGGGGCGGTGCCGCAGCAGCCACTGACATGCCCTCCTGCACCCGGCAGTAGCCACCCCCGGCCCAGCCACACTCGAACCGCACCAGCCACTTACCCACCTGCCGGCATGCTCGTGAGCCACCCGGGACTTGCAACTTCCTGCTGGCTTGCCCTTTGACTTTGCTTGTTGGAAGCCGGCTCAAAGTTGCAACGAGGTCCTCGCTTAATGACGGCAACGGGGACTGCTGGGATTGCCTTCGCTCAGCGATGTGGTCACATGACATCGCGCTTTACTCCCCCATAGCTTAGTGGTGGAAATTTTGGTCCAATTACCAGCACTAGGCGAGGACTACCTGCATGCTCCTCCGGGATGACCCATGTCATAATGACTCATTTTTAATTCAGAACCTGTTGTGCCAGATGCCACACGGAAGAGAGCCTTTTCTGCCGTGGCACCCACCCAATGGCACATCATCCCCTGGATATCAGATTGGCCCCGACCCTGCGGGCTTTTTGCGAGGACCTGAAGACGAGGTTTGGCCAATGGGCTGGGGACACCGGAGCGTGGTGGATCCGTGTAGTGGCTGTACTTAACAGGTCTGACTAATGGGATTACCTCGGCTGTGAGTTTTACAGTATGTATTTCATGATGGTTTTTGTAAGCTTTATATATTTTATCTTCTTTTTAAATTGTTGTGTTGTTCTTTTTTGTTCTTTTTCATTTGTTTTAATTGTTTGTAAGCCTCCCAGAGTCATATACTGTATATGCGGCGGGTGGCTAAATAAATTTGAATAAGAAACGAAGAAACCTGTTGCAGTGCCTGGTGCTGGGAAGTCAGGATCAAATGCCCAAGAAGGCCCTGAATGTTCTTGGGCCAGGCATGAATTCCCAGCCAAGCCCGTCTGGCAAGAGCCAGGGAATCATCCCTCCATTTGTTCAGTAAGCAGGATATAAAACGTTCGTATCTAAGGAAGAAGTGGGGGGGGGGAGTTTTCTTGGGTTGAAAAGCAGAGGGAATCCGGTAGCACTTTTTCAGGCTAAGAAATTTAATTCTAAGTTATAAGCTTCTGTGAACTACACCTCACTTCACAGAGTGGCTAAACGGATGTAGGATTTAAATTGAGATGGGGGGGACAATGGAAGGGGAAGACAGAATGGTTATGTAGAGACAGGTAACTCTGAGGCAGCTTAGAAATACCTGATCAGTTAACAAAGTGTTAAAAACCCCTTGTGTTTCTTTACCCCTTTCTGAGATCCCTTCTTGGATCAGCAGCTTTCCTGATATTACATTAAGGTAACAGGAGAAATCCAAGAATTCTGACAAAGTCTTACTGGAAATAGTCAGTGTCTTTCTGTGGCTACATCTTCCTGGATTCTCCTGCATCCTTTTCCAAGTTGGAGACAAGTACCTGGCATTGCTACAAAAATAAAAATGAGCTAATACGCGTGGGAGATGACGGATATAGACAGAATCATAAATCTAGTCCCCACTTCAAATCCTTCCTTGGCAGCACCCTTAAATATGGTCCTCTCATAGTTCATCCCTCTTTGTGCCTTATGGAGATGAAAACAATTGTTGTCAACCCATGTGTTTGTGTTGCCTTCGAGTCAGTGTTGACTCCTGCGACTGCCAGGACATGTCCCTGCGGTTTTCTTGGCAAGTGGTTTGCCCTCGCCTGCTTCTTCTTCCGAGGGCTGAGTGTGTGTGACCGGCCCAAGGTCACCCAGTTGGCTTTGTGCCCGAGGCAGGACTGGAACACAGGGTCTCCCAGCTTCTGGCCTGGTGTCTTAACCATTACGCCAACTGCCTGTCTTTGTCAAGCTTACAGCTAGAGAATGCCAAGCCGTACACAAATCTGACAAACCATATAGTGGGCCTAAAGCAAGTTGTTGTTGAATGAAGGTAATGCTTTGATGGAGCTTGAATGGTGCCACCCAAGATTCATACCAGCCAGCCATACTCTCCCTCAGGACAGGCTCCTTCAGGTATCCAGTTTCCCTCCCACAGGGCTGTTTTCAGGGACCTCATTGTTCAAAATTTTTAAACCACTTTCTGGAGTGTGTGGAAGTTGCTGTGTTGCCCACAGAAGGAACAGCACTGACACCTGCCCATTAAAACTGGAACGAATGATTTAGGGGCAGATTAGTGCAAGGCGGGATCCATATCATGTCCCCAGTGGAAACATTTCATTATTTCCTTTGGCAACATGATTTTCCCAAACATTCAGTTCTCTTTTAAATCCAAGAATCTTGTGACTTGACGTCAAAGCATTTTCTCCAGTGCCTTGCAGAGACTTCTTCAGCTGGTTCATGTGATGAAAGAGGTCCGCTAAGAATGCTAGTTTCTGCAACCATTCTCCATCTCCAAAGCCCTCAGCAAAATGTGGAATACTATTTTCTCAAAAATACTCTTTGCAATTCTTTGCGCATACAAAAGTCTTGCAAGACTTTTGTATGCACAAAAGATGGAAAGATAAATTCGCACAATGAAAGGATGGATGGTGAAATTATTGGAACTGGCAGAGATGGCAAAATTGACAGCATTGATAAGAGAAAAAACTGTGTCTGCATTCGTTTCTATGTGGAAACAACTTCTGATTATTTGCTTGTACCTGAAAAAAAATAATGATTTTGGGGTTTGAAGATTAAATTGTTATTTTTATAGAAATAATGTTTATTAAGGTTTAGTTAAGAGCAAGAGATTAAGGTATTATATGTTTGTATTCATATCTGTGTTGAAGGAGGTCGGAACACTTTCTATTTCTTTCTAAATATTTCGGCATTTTTAGTTTGTCCTTCTTTAGTTTTCTCAAGCTTTTCGACACTTTGTATTCTGTCTGTATTTTGAAACTTTAATGAAGTCTCAAAAAAAGAAAAGAAAAATACTATTTCTGCAAAAGTAAATATTCCAGGAAGTTCTGCTGATCAGTCAGCCTTTATCAAACCAACATTTTGACTTTTTCCCTCTGCCCTCATGTCTAATGCTTGACTAAAAAGAATCAGGCCAAAAATTAAATAGTTAATTTCTCAGCAGGACTTTCAATGGGAGATCAGAAATGAAATTCAAGCCTTCTCTACACACATCATCTTCTGCCTCACGTGGATTTTCTTGTGTTTGATAAGGGAGGCATTTTGCGTAAAGCACTGTCCGCAGTCTGGGCATTTGAATGGTTTCTCCCCTGTGTGTAAAGCTACATGATTTATAAGGCTAGACCTAGTACTGAAACTTTTACCACAATCCGGACACTCATACGGTTTCTCTCCCCTCTGAGTCCTCTGGTGCATCACCACGTGACAATTCCGACTGAAACTTTTCCCACAATCCGGACACTCATACGGTTTCTCTCCTGTGTGAGTCCTCTGGTGCATCACCAGGTGACAATTCTGCCTGAAACTTTTCCCACAATCCAGACACTCATATGGTTTCTCTCCCGTGTGAGTCCTGTGGTGTTTCACCAGTTCGGAATTCCGACTGAAACTTTTCCCACAATCCGGACAATCATATGGTTTCTCTCCTGTGTGAGTCCTCTGGTGCATCACCAGGTGACAATCCTGCCTGAAACTTTTCCCACAATCAAGACACTCAAACGGTTTCTCTCCTGTGTGAGTCCTGTGGTGTTTCACCAGTTCGGAATGCTGACTGAAACTTTTCCCACAATCCGGACACTCATACGGTTTCTCTCCTGTGTGAGTCTTCTGGTGCATCACCAGGCTGGAATTCCGACTGAAACTTTTCCCACAATCCAGACACTCATATGGTTTCTCTCCTGTGTGAGTCCTCTGGTGTATCACCAGTTCGAAATTCCGACTGAAACTTTTCCCACAATCTGGACACTCATATGGTTTCTCTCCTGTGTGAGTCCTGTGGTGTTTCACCAGTTCGGAATTCCGACTGAAACGTTTCCCACAATCTGGACACTCATACGGTTTTTCTCCTGTGTGAGTCCTCTGGTGCATCACCAGGTGACAATTCTGCCTGAAACTTTTCCCACAATCCAGACACTCATAAGGTTTCTCTCCTGTGTGAGTCCTGTGGTGTTTCACCAGTTCGGAATGCTGACTGAAACTTTTCCCACAATCCGGACACTCATATGGTTTCTCTCCTGTGTGAGTCCTCTGGTGTTTCACCAGTTCGGAATTCCGACTGAAGCTTTTCGCACAATCCAGACACTTATATGGTTTCTCTCCCGTGTGAGTCCTCTGGTGTATCACCAGTTCGAAATTCCGACTGAAACTTTTCCCACAATCCAGACACTCATACGGTTTCTCTCCTGTGTGAGCCTTCTGGTGCATCACCAGGCTGTAATTCCGACTGAAGCTTTTCCCACAATCCGGACACTCATACGGTTTCTCTCCAGTGTGAGTCCTCTGGTGTATCACAAGGTTGGAATTCCGACTGAAACTTTTCCCACAATCCGGACACTCATACGGTTTCTCTCCTGTGTGAGTCCTGTGGTGTTTCACCAGTTCGGAATGCTGACTGAAAGTTTTCCCACAATCTGGACACTTATACGGTTTCTCTCCTGTGTGAATCCTCTGGTGTTTCACCAGGCTGGAATTCTCACTGAAACTTTTCCTACAATCAGGACACTCATATGGTTTCTCTCCTGTGTGAGTCCTCTGGTGTATCACCAGGCTGGAATTCCGACTGAAACTTTTCGCACAATCTGGACACTCATACGGTTTCTCGCCTGTGTGAGTCCTCTGGTGTATCACCAGGCTGGACTCCCAACTGAAACTTTTCCCACAATCTGGACAGTCATATGTTTTCTCTCCTGTGAGAGTCCTCTGGTGTTTCACCAGGTTGGATTTCCAACGGAAACTTTTCCCACAATCTGGACGCTCATACAGTTTCTCCCCAGTGTGAGTCCTCTTGTGATTCAACAGGGTGGCGTGCTTGCTAAAGCTTTTGCCGCATTGAGAACACTGGTAGGGCTTCTCGCCGGTGTGGGTCCCCTCGTGCATAATCAGCTGTAATCTGTAATCTGTCCTTTTCCCACAATATACACCTCTGTGGGGCTTCTCCACCACTGATATTCTTGGATTCCCGAGTAGATCAAAACTATTTATGATTCCTTGTTTGGTGGTGCTTTGATTCAAGCTACTGTTTCCTTCCTCACAGGGTGAGGCTTGGTTACTGTCTGCCCTCCGTGGCTATCCAAGTGACCTCTTCCTCCCCACTGACTTCCAGATACTTCCCTCTTTTTCTGATTTTGGAAATTATCCCCCTTGACCTTTTCATGTAATATTTGAGTTCCACACAATCAATTTTTTCCAGCTCAAAAACTCTCTTCCTGTTTTTCTCTTTCTTGTCTGTCACCTGCTGGGGAAGAACCGTTTTGGAATTCTCTGTGGAAAAAGATTTGATTGCTGGCTTGATTTGCTTTCCTTTTTAATGCTGCTTGTGATTCTCAGTTGTCCAGAAGGCTCTTATTGGCATCCTTTTTGTCTATAAGATTCACATAAAAGTATCAGTTTAGTTATTCTTCATAAAATGGCTACACAACGCGTGCAAACAACAACAAAAAAGCATACATTACAATGAAAAAGGAAAAGTGCCTATAGGCTAGATTAACCTCTAACATTCATTATGATTCATTTGACACATAGAAGACTAGAGACATCCAAGTTCAAATCCTGAAATTCACTTGTTGGCTTGGGTCAATCACAGATTCGTAGCACTTAAAGGGGTATCATCAAGGATATCTTGAAATGCTGGGGATAGATTCTACACATACACATATATGCACACAGAAATACAGATACACACACCTACGAATGTACTGTATGTATATAGAAAAATCAACAGTATTTTAGCCTGCAAAATGTCCCAGAAGTGGGTATTGTCAAACTTTTGGGGCTACTTTTAGAGGGCTGGGGGCTTTAACAGATGAAATGGTGCCTAAAGCCTCTGCAAGATTCAAAGCACCAGTTTTGTCCATTCAACTCCTCAGATCCAAATAATAATCTGGCCTCCTTTCTGACTGCAATTGGGACCGGCAACTCTGTCACTAAGCAGCTCAGTCATAAAGTCCCTCTCCGAGTGAGATGGGTGGGGAATAAATTGGATATATAAATAAAAAAATAAAGATGATGTCACGTGAATGCACTGACTTACAACATCAGTTCTGGCTGCGGTCATTAAGCGAATCACCGTGGGTCATTAAGCACAATGTCAAACAAGCATGATACATGAATGGAAGACCACTAGGAAATCCTGTGTTTGTTCGATAGACTTGGCAGTAAAAGAAAACATCACCGTGGGTCGTTAAGTGCAATGTTGTTACCTGGAATTTTTAGGCTTCATTATTAGCTTTTTTTAAAAGGTGATATTAGCATTTAAGCATGGCATCCATGCCTTCTTTTCACATTCAAGAAACCATGTTTTCCTTTTACCCAAAACCCTTCCTTTTACGTGCAAAAACTAGCCTTTTCAGCAACTAAACAATAGACAGCGTATTCTGAATGTCCTTGAATACACTTGCAAGTTTGAAGATGATACACACCTGGCTGGGAAAGGGAGTGACATTACCCATAAATTTGCCACTTGTGGAATGTTATCTAGATTCAATGTTTTCTATTGTTCAATTCTCACATGTACTCAATGTCTTTTATTGTTTCATTACTTGCTTTATGACGTATCACGTATACCAAATGTATGTATCATTTGTCTTTGTACCCTAGAAAAGGACTTGACTCCCCCTTAATAAATGCTTTTGGTTTTGCCTGAATTGCTGTGTGATTCTTGTTTTCAGGTAGGTGAAAAGCCACTTTGCAAAGTTAGTCTCTCCCCCAAAATCAGGGACAAAGTTTTTATCAGCTCCACACCAAACTCGGGGTGCCTGAGTTTCTAGGCAACAACATCACACCGTGACTTGCAGCTTCCTGCTGGATTCCCCACTGATTTGGCTTGTCAGAAGCCAGATGTGAAGGTGGCAAACAGCAATCATGTGACTGCAAGACACTGCCACCGTCTTAAATGTGCATCTGTTGCCAGCACCCAAATCGCTTTCAGGGCCACAAATCTGAGGACCAGTTGTAAGTCTCCTTTTCAGTGCCATCCTGACTTTGAATGGTCACTAAACAAGTGGTAAGCGAGCACTACCTACACACCTGAACATCCCAAATGGTCCTCACTAGTCCTTTAAAAAAAGGCTGGGTTAAGCAGAGTTGAACCTGGTTAAAACATGGATGGGAGAGTTTGTTGGCTAGACTTAGAAGTAGAAAAAGTTCCCAGGAGACAGCAGTGGCAGATCAGTCCCATATTGTTGCCAAAAAAACATCTCCATACAATCACAAGGAATCAACGCTAACGTGAAGGAGACTTTTTAAATCTCCCGACCGCCAGAGAATTGCATGCACCAGTTTTGAAGCGCCCAGCACCAGTGGAATAAAATTTGGGGAGGGGAGGCATATGTAGCAGCTGGCATTTTTCAGCAGAGTTGCTTATCTGATTCTACCCCACGGAGGAAACGAAACAGCCCTACTTGCTCCCAGCCTCCGACCTGTCCTCAACTCACCTTCCAGCTGCTGCTGCTCCGACCCCGGGAAGACCACAGACCGTTCGACCACGGCACTCTCCTCCCTGACGGAAGCCGGAACAGAAAGTTCCTCTACCCTCCTCCTCTCCTCAAACATCCTCTCTAGAAATCCAATACTCTATGATTTCAGCTCCCCCGCTCCCCCCCCCCTTTGGATGTCGGTCCTCAGCAACCACAGACGCCGCTACTGTATGGACAGCTTTCTAGGCGCGGAAGTTGCTTATTTCTAGAGCGCCAACGAGCGACATGAGGCTGAAAAACCCAGTCGTCCGGTCGGCTTGACCAGATTTTTTTATTGATTAAGTGCAATGAAGTCCTTTATGACCTGTTATGTTATCTTATGTTATGACCTGTGGTTACAACAATAAACTTTACTACTACTACTATTGATTAAGTGCAATGAAGTCCTTTACGACTCCCAGCGACCACTTGAATAGATTTTCTCCATGACGATCTATCCCTAACCTGTTCTTTCAGGACTCCCAAGGGTGCGCTCATCGCCACTGTAACTGAGGAAGAAGCTTCAACTGCAGGAAGCGAGAACCAAACCAAGGGAAAGCATCCTGGGGAAAAACGGTGTGCAAACAGGCAACAACAAAGTGCACCTCCCTTACGGGTCAGTGACGACTGTTCCAGCCAGTTATATGTCTTGGGGGTGCAGGATAACTCCTCAAAACGTACCTTTACAAATGAGCGAAGCTTGAAGAGTGAAGCTTGACACTACATAGCTTTTCAAGATTAGCTCGGGGTTGGGCCCTAAAAGTTCATGAAGTACTTGTTTGTGTGCGCAGTCCCTAATCGATTGCCAGCTTGCCAGCTTCATCCTATTAATAGAATAATGAAACACGCCCTCAAAACCTGGAAGCGTCCACCAGCATTGCTTCCCAACGACATCTAGAAAGGAGGTATTGTCCTTCTATCTCTATTATTATTATTATTATTATTATTATTATTATTATTATTATTATTGTAAGGCACCAAAACCTACCATGCGCCTTCCAGAATAAGCCAAGTACACAACAGAGACTTTGGGAACGACAACAGCAAATTTATTTGGCGCCAAGCAAGGTTGCTGGATGGCAGTCCCACAGGTGTCACGTGCAGGTGACCTCTGAGTGGAGCAGCCATCCCGAGAGACAATAGAGCACAAACTTTTATACAGAGATTACAAGCAGGAAATGAGGATGATGATGGTATGCCCATATGAGGGTGTGGTGTCCTCTGACCATCTCTTGGGATTGGCTAGCTTTTGGGGATCAGGGTCCCGCCCAGGGCTGAGGGATTCTGGGATCCGTCAGGTCATGAGGGTGACGTGGGTCATCAACATAGTTACAAGGGATGGAATCTTGTGAACATTCACACCAATTGTTCTATGGGTTCATCCTGGAGGACACAGATTAATACTTGCATCTTATACAGATAACAGTAACGGTTTAGGAACATTCGGTTTATACAAGCAAAGTAAGTTACAAGAGGTCAAAACCATAAAATCACATCTTTGCACATTTATATCTTAGGAGGGAAACAAAGGATTTACTACAGAATAGCCAGGTAAATATGTTAACTTGTCTCAGGAAGGGGATGCTGACCAGATGGGTGGTCCCAGGCTGGTATGCATTCCTGAGAGAGGTAGAACTAGAATTAGTTTCAGAGCCCAACACTTAGCATTTCTATGCAGCATTCTTTTGGGCCTTGCTGGCTCCCATCTCAAGGGTCACCCCTGGGCAACAGGTCTTCGGTTCAAGCACTAACCCTGGCTCTGTGGAGTTCCAACAGTGTTGCACCATGGGGAGCACTACAGCATGGTGTTTTCCAAGCCAAACTCTGTGGCCCAAGTTTGCTTAGACCCTTTCATTCCTCCCTTTTTGTTTTTAATGGAAAAATGCTTTTTTTCCGAGCTTAGAGACTGGATGAAGTGTCAAGAGTTTGGCTGGTTGACCCTCAGAGCGGGTAACCACGGTTAACCCTCTAAGGGAGGACAATACAATTCTACGAACTAAGGGAACAATGCAAGGTAGAACAGCCAGCGCAGTCAGGCCACAGACAAAGATAAATACAAGTTGTTTGATCCAGGCTGCCCCTGGAATCCAAGAGAAAAGTTGGCCTGAGTCAGTGTTCCAGGAGGTGTTTCCCCCTTGGGAAGGATAGAGATTTGCGGTAGAAGATGGACAAGAGAGCAAGTGCCTGTCCAGTTAGCATGTAAACAGAGATAGGTGTTAGTTCCACAGAGGAAAAACATACCCTGTTCAAGGCAGATGCCTAAGTCAATAGAAAAGATAGGTTTCTCCCTTTTCCATGGGTTCCAAACCCCGATTGACCCTGCTAGGAACATTCCCGTAAGTGGCTGCAGGGAGGTGGTGTTGAGATGGGGTGGACCTTTGACTAAGGGAATAGAGGGAAAGACAAAATAGTCAGAGGCGTTCCCTTTAGCGTAGGGCAAGGGAGCACAAGGGATGTCTTGGTCATCTTTCAGACCAAGCCATGCTGGCATGGAGTCTTTTGTGTCAGTGGGTAGCCCAAGCCAGGGGGGAAGCAGAGGTCCCTGTGGAGAGGCAGCTAGCAGAAGCTTCGCTGCCAGATTACATGAGGGTCCCTCCTTTTCTTCCCCAGAGACAGAGACTGTGGGTCGGGCAGAAAATGTTACTTTGCCCCAGTATCTTCCAGCAGCCGCTGAAAACAATGGAGGCCTTATGTGAAAATCCTCAAATGTATCAGAGGCAGTGATGACGACCTTCACTAGGCATTGACATAGACATAGGCATTGATGTTGTTGGAGTTTTCCCAGCCTAACCCCTCCCTTGGGTTGCGTTCTAGTAACACACAAAGGAGCAGAGCCAATTAAGGGGACCAGAGACGCCACTGGGCTAAAGATAGGGATAGATGGATTCAATCCCAAGGTCTTAAGCCGTGACTCAAAATCTGAGTACAGGTGGCTACCTGGATGTTCCCCTTCCTTAAAGGCAGGAGGAGTTTTATGGTTTAAGACTACCCTAGAACTGGCCCAAACACGGGGGCTGGCTGGAATGGCTTCAGTAATTTGTAAGCAGAGGTAAGGGTCTGCTCAATGTAATCAGGGCTAGTGGGCTTGCGTGTGAGGGTACGGTGGGCGAGGGGGTGTGCCAGAATTGTATAGACCCCTAGGAGCCCCAGAAGAAAAGGTTTTAAAGTTTTTAAAGGAGCACATGTTCATTTTCCTCACCAGGTACTCCCCCTCTTCCCCCCCTTTTTTATTTTTACTAATTGGAAAAGAGGCAGAGAGGAGAGGCAGGGAGAAGTAATCAGAAAAAAAAATACTTGGCAGCTTTTGTCCAGTAGCAGCTGTTATCCGTGGTTGCCTGGTCCGGCGTCTGTGGAATTCAGCCTGAAAGAGAGCTTAGCAAAAAAGCTTTGCAACCTACATTAAAGCAACATTGGCAACCACAGTGAAAAGAGACGGGAAGCAGAGGGGTTGTGTAGTCCTGAAGATCTTCCTCTGTGTCTCCACCCACTTCCGGTGGGGCAGAGAGCAGAGAGCCTTGTTTTTTGGAATTTTCCTCTGTGCCACTGTTCTCTCCCGGTGGAACAGTGGGCAGAGAGCTGGCGATGCGGGAGTCAAGGTCAGCAGGGGATTGTATGTGGAAGAGTTTAATTTTGAGTGTGGTAAGGGCTTTGCTTTGCCAGGCAGCTGGAGAACAGATCACTTTGTTGATTCTGGAAGCCTGGACCCAGGCTTGGATACCTTCGACTTTTACAGCTGTGGGGGTGGTGAGCAGGTTTGGTGACCAGCGTGGCTCGGTGCAGAGTGGGCTAAGTTCTTATACCCGGACCCATGAACCGATCTCAGCAAGGGGGTGGCTGGTCCGGAGCTGGAGGCAAAGTGTTGCTGCCCTGTTTGGAGATAGAAGGCAAAATACGCGCCAGAAACTGCAAGTACGCAGAGAGATTAAGTTCTCTCTCCTTGGCAGAAGTGACTGGATAGGCAACAAACAGGTGGCCATACATCATTGGAAAGGGAGACAGTCCTAGTTTTCTCCCTGGCATGGCGTGAATAAGGGTGAGTGCCAGAGGCAGGACTTTTGACCAGGGAAGATGGGTGTCCTGGCATAATTTGGCTAGATGGCTTTTTGGGTCCTGTATTTTTGTGGCAGACCTCACTGGAATGGGGCACTAGTATAAAAACTATTGGGACTTAGCACTGTTAGCAACAGGCAAGGACTGTAAAAATCATGCTGAATATCCCAAGTAAAAATTGAAGGGCAATAAAACATTGGCAATCATCTCTGTGACCAAATAGCACAGCCATGTTAAGTAAAAACATTGACACATAACATTTTAAAATGTCCAATTATTTTTCAAAAACGAGCCTAAAGGCTAAAAGAAAGCAACCTGAGCATTGGCACAATGTATTTTAATGTGTAGACTGCTTGTGCAATAAAAAATTTCCAAATAGACACAAAACAAAACCATCAGATAGACTATGCCAATCCATGGAGGCTCTATTATAGGAAAACATTTTCAAAAAGGGAAAAATTTCTTCTCTCTTTCTGCTATTCACACACCAGACAGTTTAATGAACTGAAAACACATACACACAAACACACAGTCATAAGTTAAGACTCAGTTAAGATTTTAATGAAGGGGTTCAAAGTTTAGCTGGTTTATTACAAACCCCTTGTGCATCAGAAAATCCTTGCCTTTTCCCCTGTCTCCTCGCCCATCTTCCGGAAAATTCCCAGTTCTATCTAAATGCTTACTTAAGCCATTTCCATATTCTTCTCAATATTTTAGTTAATCAGGGAGGCAGAGCTCTTGTGGGCTTTTTTTTTTTTCTCCCCCCTCTCCTTTTCACTCTCTCTTTCTGTCTCTTTCCTTCCTCCCCCTTGTCTTTCCCCCACAAGCGTTTGAGTAGCAGACAGAAGGCAATCATTGGAAGGTGGAAAGGCAGAGCCTAGATAGTTATGCACACACACGCAGGAAAAACACCTTTCAACTTGTAATATGCATTCAAACCATACAGAGTACAAGTTAGAAGAGACACTTAAAAATGAGTGAACGAAGCTGTTGACTGGCAAATCTTGCCATAAAGTTAAACAGGCAAGAGTCAGGAGACAGCTGAACAATGGGGAGGGGAAAAGGCTTTCGTACTTACTTCCCAAGCATTCCAAAGGGACAGACCCACACAATTTCACACCTTTGCTTTATAACTTAACTCACACATTTAAACAGAGGACAAACAGAATGAGGCATTTAAAGCTGCCCCTTTTTGAGATAGCTGGTGGTGAGTTTTGCAATTATCTCCAGACTTCTGGGACCTTTAATTTCACTTTGTTAGCAGGGGTTGAGAGACGCCATCCTCCTCCCCCTCCTCTGTTGGTGGTGGGAGGGAGGTGCGGCTAAGAGCAGCTTGTAGGGACAAAAATGCCACTTTGTTTCAGTAAATCTGCTCAGCTAGTGAGATTAATAAACTTTCTGACATAAATCTGTTGTTCTTCTCTCTCTTGGCCCGCCAGAAGGTTTGGAAAAAAACTTTAAGATATTCAGGGTCCAGTGACCCATCTAGTGGCTAATTTCTTCCGCAAATGGGCGGGTAAAAGGGCCAATTTCTGCACAAAAGGCCTGGAGTCTTGACTTTTGGGGGGTGTCATGCAACCCGCTTTTGGTTTGAGAAGACTCCAATGTTTCAAGACACAGCGGAGCGGAGTGGGACTTCCCTTATTTCCTGTGCTGGCTGGCAAGTCGTTCTTCGTGTGGCCATGACAATTTCCCATGGCCAGCAACAGGAAGCTAAAAGGGGATGGTCCAGGAAACAGTGCAGGTTAGGGGAGCAAATCAGATTTTTCTTGTCCTTTCTCGGAACTAGAACCTCCAGCAGGCGCTGGACTTAGCCGGCAACAAATTTAAGGTTCGTTGTTGTTGAACCTCCAGCAGGCGCTGGACTTGCTAGTCAGATAAATTTAAGGTTCTATTCCCCAACAACCTCCCAGCAGGCGCTGGCTGAGTTTTAAAGGCTGGCCACTTGAATTCAACAGCTGGTTTGCTTGAAGGAGGGAGGTTTCCACCGAAGGGGGGCTTTTGACGTTTTACAGTCCTAGTATTCCCCGGGAGTGGAGGAGAGCCTTGGGTGTCCGCCGCAGAGGATAAGCAGTTAACCCTAACTGCAATATGTCTCTGAGGTAGAGGTAAGGTTTGGGTGTCTGCCCCACAAAGATATGCTAAAATATGCTATGGGGGAGAGGTATAAATAGGGAAACCGGCCTTCTCCGGCCACCGGGCCTTCTCCGGCCCCTCAGGCACTCTTCGGGATTTTACGGTAGTCTGGTGGGAGTATCCAGGGTCCAAGCTATTCCTTCAGCTTCCCTCTCCCACGGCTTGCCGGGATGTCGACAGTCCTCCCTCAACCAAGGCCTAATCCAAATCCAGAGCTAGCTCTTCCTTTTCTCAATACCGAGTTTTCATCAGGGATCAACAAACATTCATCCTGGCATGCGATCAAAGCCGACCCAGCTAGCCGATAGCAGTCTAGATACCCAATTAAGTCGGGCTTCTGGGAACTGCGGCAAAGATCTCCCTGAGACCCAACAAGGGCCTCCACATTTGCTTGGTGGCTACTTCCTTGTGAAGAAATACCACTGCTCTTATACACACATACACACACAACACTCCCCCCCCTAAGAAAAGTCGTACTCACCAACGTTGGTAGATTCTTTTTCAATCCTGACGAGGGGTTCATTTTCAAAGTCTCGGTTGCAGGCAATTTAGGGTTCTTTGCTGTACAGAGTCTGGCAGCTGAGAGGCAAGAGAAAGCCACCGGAAAAACACAAATCCGGGAGCGCTCATGGCGTTGCCTAATCTCCAAGCTGCTTTTCCCTGACAGGCTGGTTCAGAGAGTCTGCTTCCCTTTAAGGGGGTTCACAGGTACTCCCCGATTCCCGGCCAACGCACCAAAAATGTAAGGCACCAAAACTTACCACGCACCTCTTAGAGAAATACCAAGTACACAACTGAGACTTTGTAAAAGGAACAGCAGCAAATTTATTTGGCGCCAAGCAAGGTTGCTGGATGGCAGTCCTACAGGTGTCACGTGCAGGTGACCTCTGAGTGGAGCAGCCATCCCGAGAGACAATAGAGCACAAACTTTTATACAGAGATTACAAGCAGGAAATGAGGATGATGATGGTATGCCCATATGAGGGTGTGGTGTCCTCTGACCATCTCTTGGGATTGGCTAGCTTTTGGGGATCAGGGTCCCGCCCAGGGCTGAGGGATTCTGGGATCCGTCAGGTCATGAGGGTGACATGGGTCATCAACATAGTTACAAGGGATGGAATCTTGTGAACATTCACACCAATTGTTCTATGGGTTCATCCTGGAGGACACAGATTAATACTTGCATCTTATACAGATAACAGTAACGGTTTAGGAACATTCGGTTTATACAAGCAAAGTAAGTTACAAGAGGTCAAAACCATAAAATCACATCTTTGCACATTTATATCTTAGGAGGGAAACAAAGGATTTACTACAGAATAGCCAGGTAAATATGTTAACTTGTCTCAGGAAGGGGATGCTGACCAGATGGGTGGTCCCAGGCTGGTATGCATTCCTGAGAGAGGTAGAACTAGAATTAGTTTCAGAGCCCAACACTTAGCATTTCTATGCAGCATTCTTTTGGGCCTTGCTGGCTCCCATCTCAAGGGTCACCCCTGGGCAACAGGTCTTCGGTTCAAGCACTAACCCTGGCTCTGTGGAGTTCCAACAGTGTTGCACCATGGGGAGCACTACAGCATGGTGTTTTCCAAGCCAAACTCTGTGGCCCAAGTTTGCTTAGACCCTTTCATTATTATTATTATTATTATCTCTATTATTGCAGAGCCTATTCCTGCTTTTCCCCATAGTAACCTATGGCTGCGAGACCTGGACCATAAGAAAGGCTGAGCGAAGGAAGATTGATGCTTTTGAACTGTGGTGATGGAGGAAAATTCTGAGAGTGCCTTGGACTGCAAGAAGATCAAACCAGTCCATACTCCAGGAAATAAAGCCAGACTGCTCACTTGAGGGAATGATATTAAAGGCAAAACTGAAGTACTTTGGCCACATAATGAGAAGACAGGATACCCTGGAGAAGAAGCTGATGCTAGGGAAAGTGGAAGGGAAAAGGAAGAGGGGCCGACCAAGGGCAAGATGGATGGATGGTATTCTGGAGGTGACGGACTCAACCATTGGGGAGCTGGGGATGGTGACGGCCGACAGAAAGCTCTGGCGTGGACTGGTCCATGAAGTCACGAAGGGTCGGAGGCGACTGAACAAATAAACAACAACAACAAAATTCCTGGTTTCACAGGGCTTGGCTCTCAATGGAGATCAAAACCTCTCTACCTCCTAAAACTTTGTTCCTGATTGCCTGGGGCTCAAAAGGATTTAGGACCTGGGAGCCCCAACAGGCCACAGGCTCCAAGAGAGCCAGCTTCACTGATGCTGGCCAGGGCTGCTTCGAAGCGCGCCCAGGGTCTTGAAGCCGGTGTTCCCAGCAAGCCAGCTTTGTTCCTGAAGGAGGAAATTCTAAATCTGCTAAAGGCCCAATGCCATATGCGTTTGCAAGTTCACTTGCCAAGGAGTCTCCGTTAGGTCAAAGCAAGAGTGACACATATTTTATTTATTTATTTATTTATTTTTATTTTTTATTTATTTATTTATTAGACTTTTATCACTGCGCCATCTCCCCCATAGGGGACTCTGGGCGGTTTATTTATTTATCTTATTTATACCCCGCCTATCCCCTCCCTAATGGAGGACTCTAGGCGGCTTACAACATCATTACATATATTTTAATTATACATCCATATATATTACAATACCCGCGCGATTAGGGAGGGGGTGAGGGAACCAGCTCTTCTTTCTAGGCATTGGAACTACAAGCCCCAGAATGCCTCGCTTTCAGAGCCGGCTGCTGACATCCCGGAAGTTGTTAAATTGGGATCCGTCGTCCTCTGCCGCCGCCCTCAGCCGCCATCCACGGGCTTCTCCAGATCTTCGTCTTTGGTTCCGAGGCGACTCCCCGACAGGATGCCAGCATATTGCCCCACATGAGTGGTACCCATTTATCTACTTGCTATTTAGCTTTCGAATCGCTGGGTTGGCAGAGAGCTGGGGCTAGTGACGAGAGCTCACCTTGCCACGCGGATTCGAACTGCCGACCTTATGGTCAGCAGACTAACAGCTCAGCCGCTGAGCTACCGCGCCCCTTTGGGCAGGGCCTCCAAAAGGGGGGCTTAGAAAGAGGGGGAGACTGTCTCTATATGGTAAAAGAAACTGATAAACATTCCAAAGAAACATTTCCAAGGATTGTAAAAAGGGTGGTACTATGTATGTGCACGCAAAAGAGTATAAAAAGTCACCATACTCTTTGACACACATTCCTTTTTTTAAGGGGAGATGGGCGATGATATAAATTTGACTAATAAATAAATAAATAAAAATAAAATAGATCCTAGAAATGAGACATGCAGAATTTCACCCTTCTTCAACCTGGGTTTCCTCCAGGTTTCAAGCCCCAGAATTCCCAAGCCAGCATACCCTTTACAGAAAATATCTGGGAGTCATAGTGTTTCTGGGAGTCCCCAGTAAGTTGCTGCAGGTCCTAAAAGATACACTACAAAAAATATAGGAGCACTCGGGTTTCAGTTAGAGATTGTGGCTCCTCAAATATGCTTGGAGGTGCCTGCTTGTTAGCCTTTGATGGCTGGTGGGTGAGACATTTTTGTTGCATCTCCCTTGGTGGTGGAGATGGGAGAAAAAAATTGCACAGAGGAAAATGTTTCATGTCTAAAAGTGCATTGTGTAAGAACCATTCATAGCTTTTGAGAAGGAAAAAAAACTTGGTAGTGTCAGCGTTGCTGTGAATGTGGGGCCAAGGTGTGGTTTGGTTAGGAGCTGCAAATGCTTGAAATGGTTCAAAAGCCTCTGGATCTTTGAGGGGGCCATACCACAATGTAAAATCTTGCATTTAAAACAGTATTTGGAATCCACCCCAGTGAGGACAAAGTATACTTAGTGGCCACGGAATACTGATGTCTGTGGGGAATAAAATGGGACAATAGGACAGAGGGAATGGAATGGAATGACTTGGAAGAGGTCATGGCTGGTTGGCTGGCTACTGCAGTTGTTTACTGCAGATAGTCTGTTTCTTTTGATTACCATTCTGCAAAGACTTCATATTTTTTCTTTTCGGAGATGTCTCATAAAGTAAGGTAAAGGTTTCCCCTGCACAGTCGTGTCCGACTCTAGGGGGCAGTGCTCATCTCCGTTACTTAGCTGAAGAGCTAGCGCTGTCCGAAGATGCTTCCACGGTCCTATGGCCTGCATGACAAGAACGGAACGCTGTTACCATCCCACTGAAGTGGCACCTATTTATCTACTTGCATTTGCATGCTTTCGAATTGCTAGGTTGGCAAGAGCTGGGGCGAGTGCAGGAGCTCACTCCGTCACGTGGGGCTAGGGATTCGAACCTCCAAACTTGCGATCTTCTGATCGACAAGCCTGGCGTCTTAACCACTGAGCCATCGCACCCCATAGATGTCTCATACATACACCCAAACTCGCAGAAGGCAAAAAGTAGGGCAATGGGTATGAGTCTGGGGATAACATTAACAATAATTTATGTCATGCTTAAGAATTAAGTGCGGAACAGAAAGAAAGGAATATTAATAGAATTTGAATATGCAAAGATACAAAGTAGACCCATTAAAACTGACACTAAGGGAATAGTGGAATGCCAACAAGTAACCCCTTTAAAATAAAAATAATAGATAAATTAGACCCCGCAAAACCTATTAACTATATATTACTAATAAAATCAAAGCCAGAGGAGCTGGTCCTCAGGGCCCATCCAGAAGACACAAGTCTCCAATCAGAGGAACACTCCATTTCCTCAGAATAAAACTTTCAAGCTCAGATTTAAATAAAAAAAGGATCTGTTATCTGAAGAGTAAGGGGGAACCGACTAGATCTTGAAAGGCTGCAGCCTTGAATTTGCTATTGGAGCAGCAGGAACAGCTGAGTGGGTAGATTTTGTGGGGAATATCCTGTGTAAGAAGAGCCAGTTTGGTGGTGTGGTTCAGGCACCAGGCCAGAAACTGGGAGACGCTCAGTTTGAGTACCACCTTAGTCACAAAGCCAGCTGGATGACCTTTGGCCAGTCCCTTTCTCTTGTCCCTAGGAAGG
This sequence comes from Charina bottae, assembly GCA_023362775.1. Taxonomy (NCBI): domain Eukaryota; kingdom Metazoa; phylum Chordata; class Lepidosauria; order Squamata; family Charinaidae; genus Charina; species Charina bottae. The sequence continues at coordinate 33,483,124 of JALMGJ010000002.1, read as the reverse complement.
AAGCAATGGCAAACCATTTCCGAAACACCTTGCCAAGAAAACTGCAGGGACTGGTCTAGGCAGTCGCCAGGCATCAAGACTGACCTGAAGGCACCAGAAAGAAAAACATGTGGTGTATTAACATACAATTGAAACCAGAGGGTTTTCTTTTGGGATTGATGGACAGAGGTGGAAATAAGTCATGGAACTTTGCTTTTATATATGACAACTGCAGCAAGATTATTATACATGTAGTCCTCAGTTACCCCCCCCCCATTAAAAATGAGTGGTTATGAAATAAGGTATTACAGAGGGGCATACAGGTAGTCCTCACTTAACGATGGTAATTGAGAATCAGAATTTCCACCAAGCGACGCAGTTGTAAAACGAAGCCTCACTTAACACCCCTGCCAGGGATGTCTTCTTCTGCAGCCCATGCACACCCACAGCACCCCCCTGCCCATACTCCATAGTACATGCCCACCCACCCAACCACGCTGGGGCGGTGCCGCAGCAGCCACTGACATGCCCTCCTGCACCTGGCAGTAGCCACCCCCGGCCCAGCCACACTCGAACCGCACCAGCCACTTACCCACCTGCTGGCATGCTCGTGAGCCACCCGGGACTTGCAACTTCCTGCTGGCTTGCCCTTTGACTTTGCTTGTTGGAAGCCGGCTCAAAGTTGCAACGAGGTCCTCGCTTAATGACGGCAACGGGGACTGCTGGGATTGCCTTCGCTCAGCGATGTGGTCACATGACATCGCGCTTTACTCCCCCATAGCTTAGTGGTGGAAATTTTGGTCCAATTACCAGCACTAGGCGAGGACTACCTGCATGCTCCTCCGGGATGACCCATGTCATAATGACTCATTTTTAATTCAGAACCTGTTGTGCCAGATGCCACACGGAAGAGAGCCTTTTCTGCCGTGGCACCCACCCAATGGCACATCATCCCCTGGATATCAGATTGGCCCCGACCCTGCGGGCTTTTTGCGAGGACCTGAAGACGAGGTTTGGCCAACGGGCTGGGGACACCGGAGCGTGGTGGGTCCGTGTAGTGGCTGTACTTAACAGTTCTGACTAATGGGATTACCTCGGCTGTGAGTTTTACAGTATGTATTTCATGATGGTTTTTGTAAGCTTTATATATTTTATCTTCTTTTTAAATTGTTGTGTTGTTCTTTTTCATTTGTTTTAATTGTTTGTAAGCCTCCCAGAGTCATATACTGTATATGCGGCGGGTGGCTAAATAAATTTGAATAAGAAACGAAGAAACCTGTTGCAGTGCCTGGTGCTGGGAAGTCAGGATCAAATGCCCAAGAAGGCCCTGAATGTTCTTGGGCCAGGCATGAATTCCCAGCCAAGCCCGTCTGGCAAGAACCAGGGAATCATCCCTCCATTTGTTCAGTAAGCAGGATATAAAACGTTAGTATCTAAGGAAGAAGTGGGGGGGGGGGAGTTTTCTTGGGTTGAAAAGCAGAGGGAATCCGGTAGCACTTTTTCAGGCTAAGAAATTTAATTCTAAGTTATAAGCTTCTGTGAACTACACCTCACTTCAGAGTGGCTAAACGGATGTAGGATTTAAATTGAGATGGGGGGGACAATGGAAGGAGAAGACAGAATGGTTATGTAGAGACAGGTAACTCTGAGGCAGCTTAGAAATACCTGATCAGTTAACAAAGTGTTAAAAACCCCTTGTGTTTCTTTACCCCTTTCTGAGATCCCTTCTTGGATCAGCAGCTTTCCTGATATTACATTAAGGTAACAGGAGAAATCCAAGAATTCTGACAAAGTCTTACTGGAAATAGTCAGTGTCTTTCTGTTACCTGCTTGGTGAGTTTTGCTAGGTGGCTACATCTTCCTGGATTCTCCTGCATCCCTTTCCAAGTTGGAGACAAGTACGTGGCATTGCTACAAAAATAAAAATGAGCTAATACGCGTGGGAGATGACGGATATAGACAGAATCATAAATCAAGTCCCCACTTCAAATCCTGCCTTGGCAGCACCCTTAAATATGGTCCTCTCATAGTTCATCCCTCTTTGTGCCTTATGGAGATGAAAACAATTGTTGTCAACCCGTGTGTTTGTGTTGCCTTCGAGTCAGTGTTGACTCCTGCGACTGCCAGGACATGTCCCTATGGCTTTCTTGGCAAGTGGTTTGCCCTCGCCTGCTTCTTCTTCCGAGGGCTGAGAGTGACCGGCCCAAGGTCACCCAGTTGGCTTTGTGCCCGAGGCAGGACTGGAACTCAGGGTCTCCCAGCTACTGGCCTGGTGTCTTAACCATTACGCCAAACTGCCTGTCTTTGTCAACCTTACAGCTAGACAATGCCAAGCCCTACACAAATCTGACAAATCATACAGTGGGCCTGAAGCAAATTGTTGTTGAATGAAGGTAATGCTTTGATGGAGCTTGAATGGTGCCACCCAAGATTCCTACCAGCCAGCCATACTCTCCCTCAGGACAGGCTCCTTCAGGTATCCAGTTTCCCTCCCACAGGGCTGTTTTCAGGGACCTCATTGTTCAAAATTTGTAAACCACTTTCTGGAGTGTGTGGAAGTTGCCGTGTTGCCCACAGAAGGAACAGCACTCACACCTGCCCATTAAAACTGGCACGAATGATTTAGGGGCAGATTAGTGCCAGGCGGGATCCATATCATGTCCCCAGTGGAAACATTTCAATATTTCCTTTGGCAACATGATTTTCCAAACATTCAGTTCTCTTTTAAATCCAAGAATCTTGTGACTTGACGTCAAAGCATTTTCTCCAGTGCCTTGCAGAGACTTCTTCAGCTGGTTCATGTGATGAAAGAGGTCCGCTAAGAATGCTAGTTTCGGCAACCATTCTCCATCTCCAAACCCCTCAGAAAAATGTGGAATACTATTTTCTTGAAAATACTCTTGCAATTCTTTCTGCATACAAACGTCTTGCAAGACTTTTGCATGCGCAAAGATGGAAAGATAAACAAATTCACACAATGAAAGGATTAATGGTGAAATTATTGGAATTGGCAGAGATGGCACAATTGACAGCATTGATAAGAGAATATACCGTGGCTGCATTTGTTTCTACGTGGAAACCACTTCTGGATTACCTGATAAAAAATAAGTTTTGATTTTCGGTTTTGACGATTAAATTGTTATTTTTTATAGAAATGTTTATTAAGGTTTAGTTAAGAGCAAGAGACTAAGGTATTATATATTTGTATTCATATCTGTGAAGAAGGTCAGAACTCACTTTCTTTGTATTTCTTTCTAAATATTTCTGCATTTTTACTTTGTCCTTCTTTAGTTTTCTCAAGCTTTTCTACACTTTGTATTCTGACTGTATTTTGAAACTTTAATAAAGTCTCTAAGGAACAAAAAAAGAAAGAAAATACTAATTCTGCACAAGTAAATATCAAGGAGGTTCTGCTGATAGCCAGATCCATGTAGTCAGGCTTTATCAAACTAACACTTTCCATTTTTTCCCTCTGCCCTCATATCTAATGTTTGACTAAAAAGAATTAGGCCAGAAATTAAAAACTTAATTTCTCAGCAGGACTTTCAATGGGAGATCCGAAATAAAATTCAAGGCTTCTCTACACACATCATCTTCTGTCTCATGTGGATTTTCTTGTGTGTCATAAAGGAGGCATTTTGCGTAAAGCACTGTCTGCAGTCTGGGCATTTGAATGGTTTCTCCCGTGTGTGTAAACCTACATGATTTATAAGGATAGACCTAGTACTGAAACTTCTCCCACAATCTGGACACTCATAGGGTTTCTCTCCTGTGTGAGTCCTCTGGTGTATCACCAGGCTAGACAGCTGAATGAAACTTTTCCCACAATCCGGACACTCATACGGTTTCTCTCCTGTGTGAGTCCTCTGGTGTATCACCAGGCTGGAACCCCAACTGAAACTTTTCCCACAATCTGAACATTTATAGGGTTTCTCTCCTGTGTGAATCCTCTGGTGTATAACCAGACAGGAATTCCGACTGAAACTTTTCCCACAATCCAGACACTCATATGGTTTCTCTCCTGTGTGAATACTCTGGTGTATCACCAGTTTGGACTTGCAAATGAAACTTTTCCCACAATCTGGACACTCATACGGTTTCACTCCTTTGTGAGCATTCTGGTGTATCACCAGGCTGGAATTTTGACTGAAACTTTTCCTACAATCCGGACACTCATATGGTTTCTCTCCCGTGTGAGTCCTCTGGTGTATAACAAGGTTGGAATTCTGACTAAAACTTTTCCCACAATCCGGACAGTGATAGGGTTTTTCTCCTGTGTGAGTCCTCTTGTGCATCACAAAGTTGGAATTGTGACTGAAACTATTCCCACAATCCGGACACTCATACGGTTTCTCTCCTGTATGAGTCCTCTGGTGTCTCACCTGGTCAGATTTCCGACTGAAACTTTTCCCACAATCCGGACACTCATACGGTTTCTCTCCTGTATGAGTCCTCTGGTGTCTCACCAGTTCGGAATTCCGACTGAAACTTTTCCCACAATCCGGACACTCATACGGTTTCTCTCCTGTGTGAGTCCTCTGGTGTATCATCAGGTGGGAATTCTCACTGAAACTTTTCTCACAATCCAGACACTTATACTGTTTCTTTCCTGTGTGAGTCCTCTGGTGTATAACCAGGCTGGAATCCCAACTGAAACATTTCCCACAATCTGGACACTTATACGGTTTCTCTCCTGTGTGAGTCCTGTGGTGTATTATCAGGCTGGAATTCCGAATGAAACTTTTACCACAATCCAGACACTCATATGGTTTCTCTCCTGTGTGAATCCTCTGGTGTACCACCAGGTTGGACTTGCAACTGAAAGTTTTCCCACAATCTGGACACTCATACGGTTTCTCCCTGGTGTGAGTCCTCTGGTGTATCACAAGGTTAGAATTCCCACTGAAACGTTTCCCACAATCCAGACACTCATACGGTTTCTCTCCTGTGTGAGTCCTCTGGTGCATCACAAGGTTGGAATTCTGACTGAAACTTTTCCCACAATCCGGACACTCATACGGTTTCTCCCCAGTGTGAGTCCTCTGGTGTATCACCAGTTCGAAATTCTGACTGAATCCTTTCCCACAATCCGGACACTCATACGGTTTCCCTCGTGTGTGAGTCCTCTGGTGTATCACCAGTTCATAATTCTGACTGAAACTTTTCCCACAATCCAGACACTCGTACGGTTTCTCTCCTGTGTGAGTCCTCTGGTGTATCACAAGGTTGGAATTCCGACTGAAACTTTTCCCACAATCCGGACACTCATACAGTTTCTCCCCGGCGTGAGTCTTCTTGTGATTCACCAGGGTGGCGTGCTTGCTAAAGCTTTTGCCGCACCGAGAACACTGGTAGGGCTTCTTGCCGGTGTGGGTCCTCTCATGCATAATCAGCTGTGATCTGAAATTTGTCCTTTTCCCACAATATCCACCTCTGTGGGGCTTTTCCACCACTGATATTCTTGGATTCTTGAGATGAAAACTATTTCTGATTCCTTGTTTGGTGGTGCTTTGATTCAAGCTACTGTTTCCTTCCTCACAGGGTGAGGCTTGGTTACTGTCTGCCCTCCGTGGCTATCCAAGTGACCTCTTCCTCCCCACTGACTTCCAGATACTTCCCTCTTTTTCTGAATTTGGAAATTATCCCCCTTGACCTTTTCATGTAATATTTGAGTTCCACATAATCAATTTTTTTCCAGCTGAAGAACTCTCTTCCTGTTTTTCTCTCCCTCGTCTGTCACCTGCTGGGGAAGAAGAGTTTCAGGGTTCTCTGGAGAAAGTGGAAAAGATTTGATTGCTGGCTTGATTTGCTTTCCTTTTTAATGCTGCTTGTGATTCTCAGTTGTCGAAAAGGCTCTTATTGGCATCCTTTTTGTCTATAAGATTGACATAAAAGTGTTAGTTTAATTATATTCTATAAAATGGCTGCACAACACATGAACAAAGCATATATTACAATGAAAAAGGAAAAGTGCCAAAAGGCTAGATTAACATTCATTATGATTCATTTGGCACATAGAAGACTAGTGAGATCCAAGTTGAAATCATGAAATTCATTGTAGACTTTGGTCAATCACAGATTCTTAGCACTTAAAGGGTTATCATCAAGGATATTTGGAAATGCTGGGGATAGATTACAACATCAGTTCTGACTTCGGTCATTAAGCGAATCACCGTGGGTCATTAAGCACAATGTCAAACAAGCATGATACATGAATGGAAGACCACTAGGAAATCCTGTGTTTGTTCGATAGACTTGGCAGTAAAAGAAAACATCACCTGGGTCGTTAAGTGCAATGTTGTTACCTGGAATTTTTAGGCTTCATTATTAGCTTTTTTAAAAAGGTGATATTAGCATTTAAGCATGGCAACCATGCCTTCTTTTCACATTCAAGAAACCATGTTTTCCTTTTATCCAAAACCCTTTCTTTTACGTGCACAAACTAGCCTTTTCAGCAACTAAACAAAAGACAGCGTATTCTGAATATCCTTGAATACACTTGCAAGTTTGAAGATGATACAAACCTGGCTGGGAAAGGGAGTGACATTACCCATAAATTTGCCACTTGTGGAATGTTATCTAGATTCAATGTTTTCTATTATTCAATTCTCACATGTACACAATGTTTTTTATTGTTTGATTACTTGCTTTATGATGTATTACGTATACCAAATGTATGTATCATTTGTCTCTGTACCCTAGAAAAGGACTTGACTCCCCCTTAATAAATGCTTTTGCTTTTGCCTGAATTGTTGTGTGATTTGTGTTTTCAGGTAGGCAAAAAGCCACTTTGCAAAGTTAGTCTCTCTCCCAAATTCAGGGACCAAGTTTTTATCAGCTCCACACCAAACTTGGGGTGCCTGAGTTTCTAGGCAACAACGTCACATGACCGCGACTTGCAGATTCCTGCTGGATTCCACATCGATTTGGCTTGTCAGAAGCCAGATGTGAAGGTGGCAAACAGCAATCATGTGACTGCAAGACACTGCCACCGTCGTAAATGCGCGTTGGTTGCCAGCACCCAAATTGCTTTGAGGGCCACAAGTTTGAGGACCAGTTGTAAGTCTCCTTTTCAGTGCCATCCTGACTTTGAATGGTCACTAAACAAGTGGTAAGCGAGCACTACCTATACACCTGAACATCCCAAATAGTCCTAAATAGCTCTTTTAAACAAAGTGCTGGGTTAAGCAGAGTTGAACCTGGTTAATACAGGGATGGGAGAGTTTGTTGGCTAGACTTAGAAGTAGAAAAACTTCCCAGGAGACAGCAGTGGCAGATCAGTCCCATATTGTTGCCAAGAAAACAACATCTCCATACAGTCACAAGGAGTCAACGCTAACATGAAAGAGACTTTAAATCTCCCGACCGCCAGAAAATTGCATGCAGCAGTTTTGAAGCGTGCAGCACCAGTGGAATAAAATTTGGGGAGGGGAGGCATATGTAGCAGCTGGCATGTTTCAGCAGAGCTGCTTATCTGATTCTACCCCACGGAGGACACGAAACAGCCCTACTTGCTCCCGGCCTGAGCTAGCCTCAACTCACCTTCCAGCTGCTGCTGCTGCTGCTGCTCCAACACCGGGAAGACTGCGGAACACTCCTCCACGCGTCTCTGCGCCCTGGCGGAAGCCGGAACAGCAAGTTCCTCTGCCCTCCTCCTCCTCTCCTCCGACATCCCCTCTAGCAATCCAATACTCTATTGTTTCAGCTCCCCCGCTCCCCCTCCGGTTGGATGTCGGACTTCAGCAACTACAGACGCCGCTACTGTATTGACAGCTTTCCAGGCGCGGAGGTTATTTCTAGAGCGCCATCTAGCGACATGAGGCTGAAAAACCCACTCGTCCAGTAACCGAGCAAGAAAATTTCTTTGCAGGAAGCGAGAACCAAACCAAGGGAAAGCATCCTGGGGAAAAACGGTGTGCAAACAGGCAACAACAAAGTGCACCTCCCTTACGGATCAGTAACGACTGTTCCAGCCCGTTATATGTCTTGGGGGTGCAGGATAACTCCTCAAAACGTATCTTTACAAATGAGTGAAGCTTGAAGAGTGAAGTTTGACACTAGGTAGCTTTTGAAGATTAGCTCGGGGTTGGGCCCTAAAAGTTCATGAAGTACTTGTTTCTGTGTGCAGTCCCTAATAGATTGCCAGATTGCCAGCTTCATCCTATTAATGCAATAATGAACCAAGCCCCAAAACCTGGAAGCGTCCACCGGCATTGCTTCCCAAACACATCTAGAAAGGAGGTATTGTCTTCCTATCTGCATTATTGTTGTTTATTCGTTCAGTCGTTTCCGACTCTTTGTGACTTCATGGACCAGTCCACGCCAGAGCCCTCTGTCGGCCGTCACCATCCCCAGCTCCCCCATGGTTGAGTCCGTCACCTCCAGAATACCATCCATCCATCTTGCCCTTGGTCGGCCCCTCTTCCTTTTGCCTTCCACTTTCCCTAGCATCAGCTTCTTCTCCAGGGTATCCTGTCTTCTCATTATGTGGCCAAAGTACTTCAGTTTTGCCTTTAATATCATTCCCTCAAGTGAGCAGTCTGGCTTTATTTCCTGGAGTATGGACTGGTTTGATCTTCTTGCAGTCCAAGGCACTCTCAGAATTTTCCTCCAACACCACAGTTCAAAAGCATCTATCTTCCTTCGCTCAGCCTTCCTTATGGTCCAGCTCTCGCAGCCATAGGTTACTACAGGGAATACCATTGCTTTAACTATGCGGACCTTTGTTGCCAGTGTGATGTCTCTGCTCTTAACTATTTTATCAAGATTTGCCATTGCTCTCCTCCCAAGAAGTAGACGTCTTCTGATTTCCTGGCTGCAGTCAGCGTCTGCAGTAATCTTTGCGCCTAGAAATACAAAGTCTGTCACTGCCTCCACTTTTTCTCCCTCTATTTGCCAGTCATCAATCAAGCTTGTTGCCATAATCTTGGTTTTTTTGAGGTTTAACTGCAACCCAGCTTTTGCACTTTCTTCTTTCACCTTCGTCATAAGGCTCCTCAACTCCTCCTCGCTTTCAGCCATCAAAGTGGTATCATCTGCATATCTGAGATTGTTAATGTTTCTTCCAGCGATTTTAACTCCAGCCTTGGATTCCTCAAGCCCAGCACGTCGCATGATGTGTTCTGCGTACAGGTTGAATAGGTAGGGTGAGAGTATACAACCCTGCCGTACTCCTTTCCCAATCTTAAACCAGTCCGTTGTTCCGTGCTCTGTTCTTACCGTTGCTACTTGGTCGTTATACAGATTCCTCAGGAGGCAGACAAGATGACTTGGTATCCCCATACCACCAAGAACTGCATTATCTGCATTATTGGGGAGCCTAAATCTCGCTAGATGGCAGAATTACTCTGAGCAGCCTTCCCAATTCCCAGAGGAGTTAGCTTTCAGCCTTGAGAATTCCCAGGCCGCTTGGGCACAACACTTGGAGGGCACTAGCTTGCAGATCAAAAGCTGATCAAAAGAGTCCTGCACTTTCAGAGGCCTTGGCTCTCGGCGGAGATCAAAACCTCTCCACCTCCTAAAACAGGGCTTTCCAAAGTGCTGCCATTGGCGACACACCAACGGCGGCAGCTGCTGTGGCGCGGGGGCGTGGGTGTGCACGGTGGCAGGGCGTGGCCGCGCGCGGGGCGGGGGTGTGAATGGTGGCAGTAGCGGCAGTCTCTGCTAAAACGCGGAAGCACTGATGGCGTGCCGCCGCCGTGCACGCCCCCCTGCCGCTTCCGGGTTGTGTGGCGACACACCAGACTGTGTGTTGCGACACACTTTTGTGTCGCGACACACAGTTTGGAAAGCTCTGTCCTAAAACTTCATTCCTGATTTCCTGGGGCGCAAAAGGATTTAGGACCTCGGAGCCCGAACAGCCACAGGCTCCAGGAGGGCTAGCTACACTCATGCTGGCCAGGGCTGCTTCAAAGCGCGCCCAGGGTCTTGAAGCCGGTGTTACCAGCAAGCCAGCTTTGTTCCTGAAGGAGGAAATTCTAAATCTGCTAAAGGCCCAATGCCATGTCCGTTTGCAAGTTCACTTGCCCAGGAGTCTCCGTTAGGTCAAAGCGAGAGTGACACATATGGGGCAGGGCCTCCAAAAGGGGGGCTTAGAAAGAGGGGGAGACTGTCTCTATATGGCAAAAGAAACTGATAAACATTCCAAAGAAACATTTCCAAGGTTTGTAAAAAGGGTGGTACTATGCATGTGCACACAAAAGAGTATAAAAAGTCTCCATACTCTTTGTCTGACACACATTCCTTTTTTTAATTAGAAAGTTTTAATGTGTCAGAACTCTGGCAGAGTCCTGCCATCGCGACAGACTCGGGGGAAAGAAACAGACATGCGAGTGACAACGGATCCGGAGGACAGGAAACCATTAACATCAACCTCCAATATCTTCACCACACATCTCTGGCAATGGCTGTCTGAGCACCCAGAGACATTAACATAACACGAGTCGGGGAAAGCAGGAAGGGGAGTGGGGAAGACTTCAAAATGGGGAATGTTTAAATATCAAGCCTTGCCTAAACCAAGTTACTCAAGTCTTTCTTTCGTGTAGAACTTCATGTACCTTAATAAACTGTTTACTGCTTAGCATGTACGTTTCTGTCGTCTTGCTTAAGAGAAACATTACGCAAATTTATAGATAAAAATTTAGCTCGCGGGTTCATTGAACCAGCCAACTCCCCACTAGCCGCCCCTGTGCTATTCCGAAAGAAGAAAGATGAGTCACTGTGCCTCTGCACTGACTACAGAGGACTCAATGCCATTTCAGTATCAAATCAGTACCCCCTCCCACTCTTAAAAGACATGCTGGCACAATTATCGAAAGGGAAAATATTTACAAAACTGGACTTACGAGAGGCGTACTACAGAGTACACATACGGGAGGGGGATGAGTGGAAAACAGCATTCAACTGCCCGCTAGGCTCGTTTCAATACCGAGTTCTCCCATTCAGGACTGCAGGGGGACCAGGAATATTTATGAAACTGATTAATGAGGTACTATATGAGTTTGTATGTCTGTATGTCAAGCTGTCAAAGTGCGAGTTCCACAAAGAAAAGCTAGACTTTTTGGGATATTGCATCTCACATAATGGGATCGAAATGGACCCTGCGAAAGTACAAGCCGTGTTAGGGTGGGAACTCCCACGCACATGCAAACAATTGCAAGCTTTTATTGGGTTCACAAATTTCTATAGGCAATTCATTCAAAATTTTGTGCAAATAGCGCTGCCCCTTACGGACTTATTAAAAACAAAAAAACACGGGACTTCTACACTAATGAAAAATAACACCACAAAAATAAGATGGACCCCCAAATGCCAAGAGGCATTCGACAAGCTGAAAGCAACGTTCACAGCAGAACCAATTCTAAAACACCCTGAAGTAAAAAAACCGTTCGTAATTCACACGGATGCATCAAACAATGCTATTGGGTCAATATTATTACAACAGATGCAGAAAATAGACTAAGACCCTGTGCATATATTTCCAAGAAATTCAGTGACACGGAAAAACGCTGACATGTGTGGGAAAAAGAGGCTTTCGTCATCAAACACACGCTAGCGACATGGAGGCACCTATTAGAAGGCTCATCCGTTCTGTTCCAAGTATGGACGGACCATAAAAACCTGGAAGCCTTGCAGTCACCCAGGAAATTGAACTCCAAACAGCTCCACTGGGTGGAGTTCTTCAGTAGGTTCAATTTCACATTGAAATATTTTCCGGGGGGGGGGGGAACTACCTAGCGGACGCACTATCCAGATTGCCGCAACACGACAGTAAGTCAGAGGACATCATTGAGACACTAATACCACACAACCCAACAATCTCTCAAAACCAGCAAAAAACCCCGAACATCCAGGGGGAAAACATGGCCATCACATGCAGCTGCACCGCCAAAATTGCCGAGGAAAATGAATTAAAAAAAGAATTGTGGAGGGAGACAACAAATGACCCATGGTGGGGGGACAACAAGCAGAGCTTGCTGGAGAACGGAGGGTTGTGGTGGAAGGACAAGAAAATTTATGTCCCAGAAAGCTTACGGAAACGCGTGCTGGAAAAAAGCCATGACAACAAAATGGCTGGGCACTTCGGGTTCGTTAAAACTATATACTTAGTGAGGCGACAATTTTGGTGGCCCACGCTCCGCAAGGACATTAAAAGTTATGTAAAAACCTGCCCTGTGTGTGCTGCAGCAAAAAAGACAGTGGGAAAACCTGCGGGCTTGCTCCAGCCCTCAAACCCTTCGCAACCATGGAAGCAAATAGCCATGGATTTTATCGTAGATTTACCCGTGAGTAAAAAGAAAAACGCTATTTGGGTAGTCACGGATTTGTTTTCTAAGCAAGCTCACTTCATTGCTTGCAATGGGATTCCCTCAGCCACAAAGCTGGCTGAGCTATTTATCCAGAATATCTACCGGGCGCATGGGACACCCGAACTAATTATAAGCAATCGCGGGAGTACGTTTACCTCTAAGTTCTGGAAAGCATTTTTAAAAATGATTGGGTCGGAACAGGGACTCAGTAGTGCGTTCCATCCTTACACAGACGGATCGAGTGAATGATTGAACTCTATACTAGAGCAGTACTTACGTTGCTACATAAATTATCAACAAAACGACTGGGCAGAATTATTACCATTTGCTGAGGTGGCATACAACAATGCGATGCACCAAAGCACGGGGTTTTCCCCATTTAAAATAGCCACCGGACAGGAATTTGTGCCTATCCCAGAACTTTCAATGCTCCAGAACAAGAAAACGTATGCCCCACTGCGGGCAGATGAATGGATCACGAAACTGACAAGCAACTGGCCAATTTTTTAAATTTATTTACATATTTATACCCCGCCTATGCCCTCCCTAGACGGAGGGCTCTAGGCGGCTTACAATCATTGCAATTTCATATATTATACAACTATATATTTACAATGTTAACCGCGCGTTAGGGAGGGGGTGAGGGAACCGACTCTTCTTCCGCAGGTATTGGACTACATGCCCCAGAATCCCTCGCTTCCGAGCCGGCTGCTGATGTCCTGGAAGTTGTCATTCGGGATCCACCGTACTCCGCCGCAGTCCACAGGATTCACCAGGTCTTCTTCGGTCCGAGGGCGACCCTCCGAAAGGACGCCAGCAAATTTTCCCACGTAAGTGGTACCCATTTATCTACTTGCCTTCGCTTTCGAACTGTTGGGTTGACAGGAATTATGCTTCAAACGTTACAAGAAGCAAAAGCAACATACAAAAAATATACTGACTGAAAGAGAACAGCTGAATGGGAACTAAAAGTGGGGGATCAAGTGTACTTGTCCACAAAAAATCTGCGGTGCACGGAACCTTCTAGGAAATTAGCACCAAAATACATCGGACCTTTCCCCATCACAAAAATCATCAACCCAGTAACGGCCAAATTCCAACTGCCAAAAGCACTGAAAAAAGTACACCCAATGTTTCATATCAGCCTATTAAAACAATACCACCTCTCCTCACAGTGGCATCCCAAACCACCCGAACCCGCTCCGCTACATGTGAACGGAGAACCACACTTCGAAATCGATGACATCTTTGACTCCAGATGGCACAGGGGACAATTGCAATACCTAGTCAAATGGGTACACCTCCCGATAGGATTTAAAGAATGGGTCCTAGCCAAACATATACAAGCACCAGCACTGATCAAAAAATTTCACCGTGAATTCCCCAACAAACCCCATTGAACCCCATTGTACAAATATCATAACGTTTTGTGTTTTTCTCGTTTCAGATAACATAATCGAGAGCCAGGGGGCGGGGTTTGTGGGCGGGTGCCAATCGCATGGAAGGGGGCGGGGTTTGCGGGTGGGGGCCAATCACATGGAAGGGGTGGGGTTTGCGGGCGGGAGCCAATCACGTTGGGGCGGATGGGAGGGCGTGGGGGAGCCGCACAGGCACCAAGGGGGGGTGGGCCCGGCGGTGGAGGCGGAGGCCCGGGCTGCCCGCCCGCCCCGCCCGCTTGCCTGCTTGCCTCCCTCCGCGAGGCCCCCCGCTGCCTTCCCGGGATCCAAGCCGGAGAGAAAGGGCGGCAGCGGGGCCGTGCTACCGCCACTCGGCGCGGGTGGGGCTGCCACTTCCGCCCACCCGCGTCGGGCCAAGGAAATGATGGGGGGTGGGAAACGAGGCGGGTGGCGACGACAAGCGGCGCGCTTCAGGGGAGCTGCCGCCGCCACCGGGTGGGTCCCCTCAGGGCGGGCGGAGGCAGGCGGGCAGCCGCTCCTCCTTCTCTCCCGCCGGTGGAGGAAGAGGAGGCATTGGCGTCGGCGTCCTCTTCCTCGCCGCCCGGCTACGGATCGAGCACGACCTCTCGCCGCCGCCGCCACTCCTTCTCCCTGGTGGGCTCCCCTCAGCGCCGCCTCGCACTCATACACACACACAGAGAGAGGCTGGCTGGCTCTGGGCTCTGACAGCAATGGCTTTCTTCCCCAGGGTTCGCGCTGCTTGAGCCAGAGCCGAGGGGCCAAAGAGCCAGATCTGGCTCAAGAGCCGCCATTTCCGACCCTTGGTCTAACCTGTTCTTTCAGGTTAGGGATAGATCGTCATGGAGAAAATCTATTGATATGGTAGCTGGGAGCCGAAAAGGACTTGATGGCACATAATCAATCAGAAATCTTCCCAACGCCTTAGGGTAGAGACCGGATGAGTGGCTTTTTCAGCCTCATGACACTAGATGACGCTCTAGAAATAAGCAACCCCCGCGCCAAGAAAGCTGTCAATACAGTAGCGAGGTCTGTGGTTGCTGAGGACCGACATCCAACAGGAGGGGGAGCAGGGGATTTGAAAGAATAGAGTATTGGATTGCTAGAAAGGATTTGGAGGAGAGGAGGGCAGAGGAACTTCCGAAAGCCAGCTGAATGACCTTTGGCCAGTCCCTTTCCCTAGGAAGGAGGCAATGGCAAACCACTTCCAAAAAACCTTGCCAAGAAAACTGCAGGGATCGGTCCAGGCAGTCGCCAGGCATCAAGACTGACTTGAAGGCACCAGAAAGAAAAACAAACATCTGGTGCAGGGCTTTCCAAACTTTTGCCGTTGGCAACACACCAACGGCCGGTGTGCAAAAATCCCAGAAGTGCCGGCAGTGGCGCTTCCGGGTTGCCATCACCGCTGCCGCGCTTTCGGGTTTTTGTGTGTTGCGGCGGCGGCAGCAGCGCAGTAGCGTTGTCATCCCGGTATGTCGTGCGACAGCCCGGAAGTGGCGATAACCCGCCGCTGCTGTGGGCTACCGCGCGCGGTGGCAGCGGTGCACCATCAGCGCTTCCGGGTTGTCGCGCGACACACCTGGGGCCCCCGGGCGACACAGTACTGTGTCACAACACACAGTTTGGAAAGCCCTGATCTGGTGTATTAACATACAATTGAAAGCAGAGGGTTTTCTTTTGGGATTGATGGACAGAGGTGGAAATAAGTCATGGAACTTTGCTTTTATATATGACAACTGCAGCAAGATTATTATACATGTAGTCCTCAGTTACTCCCCCCCACATTAAAAATGAGTTGTTATGAAATAAGGTATTACAGAGGGGCATACAGGTAGTCCTCACTTAACGATGGTAATTGAGATCAGAATTTCCACCAAGCGACGCAGTTGTAAAACGAAGCCTCACTTAACACCCCCGCCAGGGATGTCTTCTTCTGCAGCCCGTGCGCACCCACAGCACCCCCTGCCAATACTCCATAGTAGATGCCCGCCCACCCAACCACGCTGGGGCGGTGCCGCAGCAGCCACTGACATGCCCTCCTGCACCCGGCAGTAGCCACCCCCGGCCCAGCCACACTCGAACCGCACCAGCCACTTACCCACCTGCTGGCATGCTCGTGAGCCACCCGGGACTTGCAACTTCCTGCTGGCTTGCCCTTTGACTTTGCTTGTTGGAAGCCGGCTCAAAGTTGCAACGAGGTCCTCGCTTAATGACGGCAACGGGGACTGCTGGGATTGCCTTCGCTCAGCGATGTGGTCACATGACATCGCGCTTTACTCCCCCATAGCTTAGTGGTGGAAATTTTGGTCCAATTACCAGCACTAGGCGAGGACTACCTGCATGCTCCTCCGGGATGACCCATGTCATAATGACTCATTTTTAATTCAGAACCTGTTGTGCCAGATGCCACACGGAAGAGAGCCTTTTCTGCCGTGGCACCCACCCAATGGCACATCATCCCCTGGATATCAGATTGGCCCCGACCCTGCGGGCTTTTTGCGAGGACCTGAAGACGAGGTTTGGCCAACGGGCTGGGGACACCGGAGCGTGGTGGGTCCGTGTAGTGGCTGTACTTAACAGTTCTGACTAATGGGATTACCTCGGCTGTGAGTTTTACAGTATGTATTTCATGATGGTTTTTGTAAGCTTTATATATTTTATCTTCTTTTTAAATTGTTGTGTTGTTCTTTTTTGTTCTTTTTCATTTGTTTTAATTGTTTCTAAGCCTCCCAGAGTCATATACAAATTTTTTAAACAACTCTTTTTGGAGTGTGTGGAAGTTGCCGTGTTGCCCACAGAAGGAACAGCACTCACACCTGCCCATTAAAACTGGAACAAATGATTTAGGGGCAGATTAGTGCCAGGCGGGATCCATATCATGTCCCCAGTGGAAACACTTCAATATTTCCTTTGGCAATATGATTTTCCCAAACATTCAGTTCTCTTTTAAATCCAAGAATCTTGTGACTTGACGTCAAAACATTTTCTCCAGTGCCTTGCAGAGACTTGTTCAGATGGTTCATGTGATGAAAGATGTCCGCTAAGAATGCTAGTTTCTGCAACCATTCTCCATCTCCAAAGCCTTCAGCAAAATGTGGAATACTATTTTCTCGAAAATACTCTTGCAATTCTTTGTGCATACAAAGTCTTGCAAGACTTTTGTATGTGCAAAGATGGAGAGATAAACAAATTCGCACAATGAAAGGATGGATGGTGAAATTATTGGAATTGGCAGAGATGGCACAATTGACAGCATTGATAAGAGAATATACCGTGGCTGCATTTTTTTCTACGTGGAAACCACTTCTGGATTACCTGATAAAAAATAAGTTTTGATTTTCGGTTTTGACGATTAAATTGTTATTTTTTATAGAAATAATGTTTATTAAGGTTTATTTAAGAGCAAGAGACTAAGGTATTATATATTTGTTTTAATATCTGTGAAGGAGGTCAGAACTCACTTTCTTTGTATTTCTTTCTAAATATTTCTGCATTTCTAGTTTGTCCTTTTTTAGTTTTCTCAAGCTTTACTACACTTTGTATTTTGACTGTATTTTGAAACTTTAATAAAGTCTCTAAAGAACAAACAACAAAATTAATTCTGCACAAGTAAATATCAAGGAAGCTCTGCTGATAGCCAGATCCGTATAGTCAGCCTTCTGCCTTCAGCTCAACACCCTGTTCCTTTGCTGAGCCACCGTATTTGTGTGTGTAACAGGAGACTTATGTGCTCTTTGCCCAGGTTTCCACAGAGTTTTTTAAACGTTCTGGAGCGAACTGGTCTTTGTTTAATAAAGTTAATCATTTTTGTCGCATCATCCAGAACCTTTTTCATTTCATGTCCAAGAATTTTTGACACCAACACCTCTGAAGAAAGCAGTGTGTTGCGACAACATCAGGATTTTCTTTTCTCACAAGAGAAACGAAACCTCTCGTGGAGCCAACCATTGAGGGAGCACCATCAGTACAGAGGCCAACACGGTTCCTCCAAGACAGACTTTTTGCCTCCAGATACGAAGACAAAACATTAAATACATCTTGGCGTTTGCATGTTTCATGTAGTTCTTTGCAGCAGAAAAAGCTTTCTTGAATTTCACCATCATTTACAAATGTTACAAATGCCATAACTTTACAGTTTTGGTGAAATCTGTTGACTCTTCAACTTGGGCTTTTTTTTTTTACTGACTGCCGTTTTATTAACAAAAGCTTTACTCTGTTCTGTGATTCCCACAGCCATTTAAAATAAAGCAGAACTTTTACTTGTCATATGGTTGTGATTTGTAAGTGTCTTTTTAATTTTGCAGGAGACATTGCTGCATTTGTATGTTGTTTGCCAGAGATGAGGCACAATGGAATAGGACAACTTGGATCACCAATCCATGTAAAACCCATTGATAAATAGCTTCCATTGTAAAGATGCAGACATTTTTTGAGTCCGTTGATGTACCAGTGCAGAGAAATGCCTGAGAAGGTTTAAATTCTTCATTATCATCATTAAACTTACCAGTATTGTCTGTTCTGGAATCCTCCTCTTCTCTCAGACACCTCCTCTTCAAAAATCACCAAACTGGACCCTCAGACATGACTGAATAAATATGTACAAAATTTATTTAAAATAATGGGATAAAATAACTACAGGTAGTCCTCACTTAAGAACCATTTGCTTAGTGTCGGTTCAGACTTCAATGGTGCTGAAAAAACCAACTTATGATCGGTCCTCATACTTACGACCGCCGCAGTGTCCCTGTGGTTACATGATCATGATTTGGGTGCTTGGCAACCGGTTCGCATTTATGACCTTCGCAGTGTCCCATGGTCACGTGATCGCCATTTTGAACCTCCCAGGCCAGCTTCTGGCAAGCAAAATCAATGGGAAGCCGCGTGATTCGCTTCACCACCACCACCACCACAAAAAAGGTCACAAAATCGGGTCAGAATCGCTTAATGACTGCTTCGCTTACCAACCAAAATTCTGGTCCCAATTGCGGTTGTTAAGCGAGGACTACCTGTACTGGAAAACTGCAGGGAAAGATGTGGGAGGGAGAGACTGACATCACAGACTAAGATGAGTCCATTAATTTCTTGAAAAATGTACTTCTCCCTCCCCTTCCTTCAATATATTCCTCCCTTCCTGTTCCTTCCTCTTTCCCTCGCACTACCAGAGAGCTCAGAAAGAGTTGTAACTAGATTTTTGTTTGGTCTCTGCTCATCACTGCGAAAGCGTGTTGCCCAAATTTGAAATAATGTTTTAAATAAATCATGATCTGCCAGGGAACCCTTAGTGACCTCTCGTGGAACCCAAGGATTCCATCGAACCCAGGTTGAGAAACCCTGGTCTAACCACTAGGGGTTCCCTGGCAGATTATGATTTATTTAAAAAAATATGAGCTCTCTGGTAGTGCACTGTAGGGCTCTTTCTTTAGTTCAATCCATTCTTAATTTTTGACACAAGATAGGGGAGACTGTTGATAACAGGTGAAACTATTTTTTAAATAAATCATGACCTCTTGCAGAACCCTGGGGTTCCACGGAACCCTGATTGAGAAACCCTAGTCTAACCACTAGGGGTTCCCTAGCAGATCATGATTAATTAAAAAAAGTATTTCAAATTCGGGCAACACTCTGTCAGGGTTCATGTCTATGAATCCTGCCATTAGGATTAAGCCTAGCATAGTGCTTGCATAGTAGTTGGGAGGGGGGATGGCAGTTGAGTGTTATGTCTGCTGGTGGAAGTTAGAGACAGCTCGGCCAAGGTCACGCACCTGCAACGGAGAGATGGGACCGTTTGCCTCATGAGATCATCGTTGGTGAATTGGCGCGCAAGGGGGGAAGTTAAGAGGGAATAGTTTGGCGGGAATCAGCATTCAAGTCTTTAGGAGTGCTTCAATGAACATGTATCCTGAATAAAGCTTTATCTGTATTTCACTGAACTACATGGAGAAGTGTTTATTGGGACATTGTTGTTGAGATCATCACACACTCTCTTGCAGTGATGAGCAGAGACCAAACAAAAACAACTCTTTCTGAGCCCTCTGGTAGTGCACTGTAGGACTGTTTATTTAGTTGAATCCATTCTTAATTTTTGACGCAAGATAGGGGAGACTGTTGATAACAGGTGAACACTATATTGCAGGAAGGGAGGGATATATTGAAGGAAGCAGAGGGAGAAGTGCATTTTTCAAGAAATTACTGGGGTCAAAAGGTTGAGAAAGGCTGGTTTGGAGTGTCCTGAATACAAGCTTTGGGAGAAGCACCCCGCCCTCAAGTTTTCTGATGAACGTGAAAGCTTGCTCACAACTTTCTAGGTCTACCAGTCCCTGTATTTTTCTTGGCAAGGTTTTTCGGAAGTGGTTTGCCATTGCCTGCTTCCTAGGGCTGAGAGAGAGGGACTGGCTGAAGGTCACCCAGCTGGCTTTGTGCTTCAGGCAGGACTCAAACTGAGCGTCTCCCAGTTTCTAGCCTGGGGCCAGAACCACTACACCAAATTGGCTCTTCTTACTCCAGATACTCCCCATAAAATCTACCCACTCCTGCTACTCCAACAGCAAATTCAAGGCTGCAGCCTTTCAAGATCTAGTCCGACATCTTTGCAATTGGCTCCCCCTTACTCTTCAGATAACAGATCTTTTTCATCTTTAAATCTGAGCTTGACACTTTTATTCTGAGGAAATGGAGTGTTCCTCTGACTGGGGACTTGTGTCTTCTGGCTGGGCCCTGGGGACCAGCTCCTCTGGCCTGTATGTTGTGTCTTTTTAAATTTGGTTTGATTTTATTAGTAACTAGACAACCCGTGACCCGTTGGGTCATCATTTCAGAGATATTTCCTTACCTAAACAGAGAAACAGAATGACCACGGGAGGGCAAAAAAGCAATGGGAGCAGGGGTGACTTCCAACTTCCTGCCAGCATCCCCATTGACTTTCCTTGTTGGATGCTGGCAGGGAGCATCAGAAATCTTCCTTCCTTCCTTCCTTCCCTTGCACACCCACAAGTCAAAGAGGGTGTATGAGGGCACAACGGGGTGCCCGAGAATTGCAGCGAGGGTCAGGGAGGGTACATGAGAGTGCGACGAGGGTCGGGGGGTGTGCGCAAGAAAAGCCATGCGGCTCAAGGTGGTGCGTGAGGGTCTGAGAAGATGCACAACAGGTGTAGCACACGTGAGTGCGAGGGTGCGATGGGCTACCTAAGAAGTGCAGTGCAGGATAGGGAGTCTGTGAGAGGTGTGGCATGGATCAGGAAGGCTGATCAGAGAGGCACACCAATTTCAGGCAGGGTGCGAGGGGGTGAGAGGTGCGGCGAGGGTCAGGGGCGGTGTGCAAGGGATATGCACAAGGTGTGGCGTCAGCTATGTGGGCGTGAGAGGCACAGCATGGGTCAGGGTGGGTGCAGGAATGTGCGAGGGGGGCGCGAAAGATGCAGCATGGGTCGGAGGGTGCACAAAAATGCAAGGCGGTGTGCCAGAGATGCAGTGAGGGGTGTGCAGGGCTGCACCAAAGGCAAGATGTGGGCTGGGGAGTGCAAGACACATGTGGCATTTGAAACGGATGGTGCTCAAGGCTGCAAGGGGTGTGCGAGAGGTGCAAGGGGGCGTGCGTGTCAGGGTGCAGCACGGGTCACAGTGTGCGCATGAGGCACGGTGCGGGTCAGGTACAGTGCGCAAGGGTGCAAGAGGGTGTGGCGAGGGTGCACGAGAGGCAGCAAGGGTCAGGGAGGGTGCACGGGTGGGACACTTATCCCACCATTGACTTTCTCCCTGCAAAAGTCCCACAAGCAAATACTTCACTTGTAGGAAGCTGGCAGGGAGCCTCGGAAATCACCATCCAGTTTAGACTGCCGGCTTCCTCATTGACTAGTGGGAAGGTGTCAGCAAGTTAGAAATGAGGATCATGTGACCTCAGCTGGCTGCGACAATGCAGCAGCACTGAAGCAGCAGCAGCATGATGGTGCTGAAACAGCCACAAATTCCCCAAATTTCATTCACACGGGAGTAATGGGTCTTGGCAGTTTCTAAGTTAGCCCATTTGAGATACCCTGGTTCAAAGATTGTTGCCCTATGATGCACTGTTTTGCCCAATTGAAGGTTACAAACAAACCGACCCAAGAGTTTTAGTAGTAAATAGATATATTCTTAGTAGGTTTTGTGGGATCTAATTTATCTATTCTTTTTATTGTAAAGGGGTTACTTGTTGGGTATTCCAGTATTCCCTTAGTGTCAGTTTTAATGGGTCTACTTTGTATCTTGGCATATTCAAATTCACTTAATATTCCTTTCTTTCTGTTCTGCACTTAATTCTTAAGGATGACATAAATTATTAAGATTATCCTCAGACTCATACCAATTGCCCCACTTTTTGACTTCTGGGGGTTTGGTTGTATGCATGAGACATGTCCCAAAAGAAAAAAAATATGAAGTCTTCGCAGAATGGTAATAAAAAGAAACAAGACTAGCATGCAAATGCAAGTAGATAAATAGGTGCCATTTCAGTGGGATGGTAACAGCGTTCCGTTCTTGTCATGCAGGCCATAGGACCGTGGAAGCATCTTCGGACAGTGCTAGCTCTTCAGCTAAGTAACGGAGATGAGCACTGCCCCCTAGAGTCGGACACGACTGTGCAGGGGAAACCTTTACCTTACTTTATGAGACATCTCCGAAAAGAAAAAATATGAAGTCTTCGCAGAATGGTAATAAAAAGAAACAAGACTATCTGCAATAAACCATTGCAGTAGCTAGCCAGCCATGACCTCTTCCAAGTCATTCCATTCCATTCCCTCTGTCCTATTATCCCATTTTATTCCCCAAAGATACCAGTATTCCCCAAATTTACTTAGCCACTTAGTATACTTTGTCCTCACTGGGGTGGATTCTAAACACTGTTTTAGAATGCAAGATTTTGCATTATGTTATAGCCCCCTCAAAGATCCAGAGGCTTTTGAACGATTTCAAGTGTTTGCAGCTCCTAACCGTAATAAAATAGGACATCATAACAGGTATGCACAAAAATATGGCACCAAAAAAGAGCGAGAGAGAGGAAGGGAGAGAGGATTAAATGTAATTTGAATATTTTGAAGTTTAACAACTTTGCAGAGGTTTACATTTGAAGCCACTCCGAGCTTGAGGCTTAGGCCAAAAGAGCCTCTTGCTTCCTCCCCACCCATACCCCCACCCCCACCCTGGTCCTGGTTGTTGGATGTCCTTCTGCAAAGGGATCATATGCAATGTGATCTACTATGGAAAAAAAGTATTATAACCTGATCTCTGAATCGGGTCCCTGAAATGAAGAACCCTTGAATTCTTTGGTGTCTTCTCAACTCAGCAAAATCAGGATCATTCATCTGCATAGCTAAAATGCCACTTAGCGGCTCCAAATAATTTTCCTCTTTACTTGTAGGGATTTTGGGGGAAAACTTAAAAAGAAGCCCTGAGAGAGGGTTGAAAGAAATGGAAACATCTCCCATGTCTTGAGAAGGGAGCTTTGCCTTACCTTGGCCCCACATTCACAGCAACACTGACACTACCCATTTTTTTTCCTTCTCAGAAGCCATGAATGGTTCTTACACAATAGATTTCTAGAAATCAAACATCTTCCACTGTGCAATTCTTTTCTCCCATCTCCACCATCAAGGGGGATGCAACAAAAGGGTCAGCCTCTTGGTGCTGCTATCACCTACAGCCATCAAAGGCTAACAAGCAGGCACCTCCAAGCAAAGAAGATCACAGCAGGGGCTGTTCATAAACCTGGAGATCCTATGCTCAAAGCCACAATCCATTTTCTCCTGAGTTCAATACTCCTGCAACTCTTATCCATCATGTTCAACTGCAAGGCAGAAGAGTCTTTCCATCTGAAACTTTACAGTGCTATTCTCACTGCCACAAACTTCCCGAATAAATTCTCCATTCTAATGGTTTCTTTGACATTTCTGCTTCATCCTAGCCACAATCGGAACAGGGATACCCCTTGCACAGAATATCTGGAGGTGTCAGGAACAGATGGAACACTGAACCCTCTTTACCTCTCCTCTCCTATCACTTTCTTCATATTTGAGGAGCCACAATCTCTAACTAAAGTCTGAGCGCTCCTATATTTTTTATTGTATTTTTTAGGACCTCCCAGAAACGCTGACTATAACTCCTAGATATTTTCTGCAAGGGGTATGCTGGCTGGGGAATCCTGGGGCTCAACATCTAGAGGACACCCAGCTTGAAGAAGGCTGAAACTCTGCTTGTCACATTTCTAGGATCTGTGATGATCAATATGGAAAAAACACCCCCCAAAAGCCTTTTTGCAGCAATTGCACTATTTCTGCAAAAGTAAATATCCAGGAAGTTCTGCTGATAGCCAGATACGTGGAGTCAACCTTTATCAAACTATTATTTTCCATTTTTTTCTCTCCTCTCTCGTGTCTAATTCTGAAACATGTTTGAATTAAAAGAATCAGGCCAGAAAATTGTTAATTTCTCAGCTGGACTTTCAATGGAGTTCAGAAATGAAATTCAAGCCTTTTCCACACACATCACCTTCTGCCTCATGTGGATTTTCTTGTGTCTGATAAGGGAGGAATTTTGCATGAAGCACCGTCCGCAGTCTGGGCATTTGAATGGTTTCTCCCCTGTGTGTAAACCTACATGATTTATAAGGCTAGACCTAGTACTGAAATCCTTCCCACAATCTGGACACTCATACGGTTTCTCTCCTGTGTGAGTCCTCTGGTGTATCACCAGGTGGGAATTCCGAGTGAAACTTTTCCAACAATCTGGACACTCATATAGTTTCTCTCCTGTGTGAGTCCTCTGATGTATCACCATGTGGGAATTCCGAATGAAACTTTCTCCACAATCTGGACACTCATACGGTTTCTCTCCTGCGTGAGTCCTGTGGTGTCTCACCAGTTCGGCTTTCCGACTGAAACTTTTCCCACAATCTGGACACTCATATGGTTTCTCTCCTGTGTGAGTCCTCTGGTGTTTCACCAGGCTAGAATTGTGACTGAAAGTTTTCCCACAATCTGGACACTCATACGGTTTCTCTCCTGTGTGAGTTCTCTGGTGTATCACCAGTATGGAATTCCGACTGAAAGTTTTCCCACAATCTGGACACTCATACGGTTTCTCTCCTGTGTGAGTCTTCTGGTGTATCACCAGGTTGGACTTCCAACTAAAACTTTTCCCACAATCCGGACACTCATACGGTTTCTCTTCTGTGTGAGACCTCTGGTGTTTCACCAGGTCTGACTTCCAACTGAAACCTTTCCCACAATCCGGACACTCATACGGTTTCTCTCCTGTGTGAGTCCTCTGGTGTTTCACCAAGTCAGACTTCCAACTGAAATCTTTCCCACAATCCGGACACTCATACGGTTTCTCTTCTGTGTGAGTCTTCTGGTGTATCACCAGGTTTGACTTCCAACTGAAACTTTTCCCACAATCCGGACACTCATACGGTTTCTCTCCTGTGTGAATCCTCTGGTGTATCACCAGGTTGGATTTCCGACTGAAACTTTTCCCACATTCTGGACACTCATACGGTTTCGCTCCTGTGTGAGTCCTCTGGTGTACCACCAAGTCAGACTTCCAACTGAAACTTTTCCCACATTCTGGACACTCATACGGTTTCTCTCCTGTGTGAGTCCTCTGGTGTTTCCACAGGCTGGAATTGTGACTGAAACTTTTCCCACAATCCAGACACACATACGGTTTCTCTCCTGTGTGAATCCTCTGATGTATCACCAGTTCGGAATTCCGACTGAAACTTTTCCCACAATCCGGACACTCATACGGTTTCTCTCCTGTGTGAGTCTTCTGGTGCATCACCAGGGTGGCGTGCTTGCTAAACTTTTTGCCGCATCGGGAACACTGGTAGGGCTTCTCGCCGGTGTGAGTCGTCTCGTGCATAATCAGCTGTGATCTGTAATCTCTACTTTTCCCACAATATACACCTCTGTGGGGCTTTTCCACCACCGATATTTTTGGATTCTCAAGGAGATCAAAACTATTTCTGATCCCTTGTTTGGTGGTGCTTTGATTCAAGCTACTGTTTCCTTCCTCACAGGGTGAGGCTTGTGTTACTGTCTGCTCTCCGTGGCTATCCAAGTGACCTCTTCCTCCCCAGTGACTTCCAGATATTTCCCTCTTTTTCTGAATTTGGAAATTATCCCCCTTGACCTTTTCATGTAATATTTGAGTTCTACATAAACATTTTTTTCCAGCTCAAAAACCCTCTTCCTGTTTTTCTCTCCCTTGTCTGTCACCTGCTGGGGAAGAAGAGTTTCAGGGTTCTCTGGAGAAAGTGGAAAAGATTTGATTGCTGGCTTGATTTGTTTTCCTTTTTAATGCTGCTTGTGATTCTCAGTTGTCGAAAAGGCACTTATTGGCATCCTTTTTGTCTATAAGATTCACATAAAAGTGTTAGTTTAATTATTCTCTATAATATGGCTACACAATGCGTGCAAACAACAAAAAAAAGCATACATTAAAATGAAAAAGGAAAAGTGCCAAAAGGCTGGATTAACCTCTAACATTCATTATGATTCATTTGACACATAGACTAGCGAGATCCAAGTTGAAATCCTGAAATTCACTTGTTGGCTTGGGTCAATCACAGATTTTTACCACTGCAAAGGGTTATCATCAGGGATATTTGGAAATGCTGGGGATTCATTCTACACATACACATACTTGCACACAGAGAGAAATACAGATACACACAGCTACGAATGTACTGTGTGTATGTAGAAAATCCATGTGTACTTCAGCTTGCAAAATGTCCCAGAAGTGGGTATGGTCAAACTTTTGGGGCTACTTTTAGAGGGCTGGTGGGGCTTTAACAGATGAAATGGTGCCCAAAGCCTGTGCAAGATTTAAAGCACCAGTTTTGTCCATTCAACTCCTCAGCTCCAAATAAGAAAAGAGGAGAAAATACTGTCCACAACCTCTCTGGGGACATCACCATACAATACAGGTAGTCATCCTTTCTGACTGCAATTGGGACCGGCAACTCTGTCACTAAGCAGCTCGGTCATTAAGCCCCTCTCCGAGTGAGATGGGTGGGGAATAAATTGGATATATAATAAAATAAAGATGACGTCAATGTTGTTACCTGGAATTTTTAGGCTTCATTATTAGCTTTTTAAAAAAGTTGATATTAGCATTTAAGCATGGCATCCATGCCTTCTTTTCAAGTTCAAGAAACCATGTTTTCCTTTTACCCAAAACCCTTTCTTTCTTTTAGGTGCAAAAACTAGCTTTTTCAGTAACTAAACCATAGAGAGCTTATTCGGAAAGTCCTTGAATACACTTGCAAGTTTTAAGAAGATACAAACCTGGCTGGGAAAGGGAGTGACATCACCCATAAATTTGCCACTTGTGGAATGTTATCTAGATTCAATGTTTTCTATTGTTCAATTCTCACATGTACTCAATGTCTTTTATTGTTTGATTACTTGCTTTATGACGTATCATGTATACCAAATGTATTTATCATTTGTCTCTGTACCTTAGAAAAGGACTTGACCCCCCTTAATAAATGCTTTTGCCTGAATTGCTGTGTGATTCGTGTTTTCAGGTAGGCAAAAAGCCACTTTGCAAAGTTAGTCTCTCCCCCAAAATCAGTTGTTGCCAGCACCCAAATCGCTTTGAAGGCCACAAGTTTGAGGACCAGTTGTAAGTCTCCTTTTCAGTGCCATCCTAACTTTGAATGGTCACTAAACAAGTGGTAAGCGAGCACTACCTATATACCTGAACATCCCAAATGGTCAATAGCTCTTTAAAAAAAATGCTGGGTTAAGCAGAGTTGAACCTGGTTAAAACGTGGATGGGAGAGTTTGTTGGCTAGACTTAGAAGTAGAAAAACTTCCCAGGAGACAGCAGTGGCAGATCAGTCCCATATTGTTGCCAAGAAAACAACATCTCGATACAATCACAAGGAGTCAACACTAGCGTGAAGGAGAGAGAATTGCATGCACCAGTTTTGAAGCGTGCAGCACCAGTGGAATAAAATTTGGGGAGCGGAGGCATATGTAGCAGCTGGCATTTTTCAGCAGAGTCGCTTATCTGATTCTACCCCACGGAGGACACGAAACAGCCCTACTTGCTCCCGGCCTGAGCTAGCCTCAACTCACCTTCCAGCTGCTGCTGCTGCTCCGACACCTGGAAGACTGCAGAGCGCTCCTCCCCGACACTCTCCTCGGAGGCGGAAGCCGGAACAGGAAGTTCCTCTGCCCTCCTCCTCTCCTCCGACATCCCCTCTAGCAATCCAATACTCTATTGTTTCAGCACTCCGCTCCCCCTCCCGTTGGATGTCGGTCCTCAGCAACCGCAGACGCCCTTACTGTATTGACACTTTCTTGGCGCGGGGGTTGCTTATTTCTAGAGCGCCATCTAGCGACATGAGGCTGAAAAACCCACTCGTCCGGTCTCTACCCTAAGGCGTTGGCGAGATTTTTTTGATTGACTATGTGCCATCAAGTCGTTTTCGACTCCCAGCGACCACATCGATAGATTTTCTCCATTATGTTCTATCCCTAACCTGTTCTTTCGGGTCTCCCAAGGGTGCACTCATTGCCACTGCAACTGAGGAAAAATGTCGTTTGCAAGAAGCAGGAAGTAAACCAAGGGAAAGCATCCTGGGGGGAAATGGTGTGCCAACAGGCAAGGGCAAAGTGCACCTCCCTTACATTGCGGAGCCTAAATCTCGCTAGATGGCAGAATTACTCTGAGCAGCCTTCCCAATTCCCAGAGGAGTTAGCTTTCAGCCTTGAGAATTCCCAGGCCACTTGGGCACAACACTTGGAGGGCACTAGCTTGCAGATCAAAAGCTGATCAAAAGAGTCCTGCGCTTTCAGAGGCCTTGGCTCTCTGCGGAGATCAAAACCTCTCTACCTCCTAAAACTTCGTTCCTGATTTCCTGGGGCGCAAAAGGATTTAGGACCTCGGAGCCCGAACAGCCACAGGCTCCAGGAGGGCCAGCTACACTCATGCTGGCCAGGGCGGCTTCGAAGGGCGCCCAGGGTCTTGAAGCCGGTGTTCCCAGCAAGCCAGCTTTGTTCCTGAAGGAGGAAATTCTAAATCTGCTAAAGGCCCAATGCCATGAGCGTTTGCAAGTTCACTTGCCCAGGAGTCTCTGTTAGGTCAAAGCGAGAGTGACACATATGGGGCAGGGCCTCCAAAAGGGGGGCTTAGAAAGAAGGGGCGACTGTCTCTATATGGTAAAAGAAACTGATAAACATTCAAAAGAAACATTTGAAAGGATTGTAAAAAGGGTGGTACTATGCATGTGCAATGCAAGAGTATAAAAAGTCGCCATACTCTTTGTCTGACACACATTCCTTTTTTAATTAGAAAGTTTTAATGTAATAAAATATACAAAACAAAAGCAAAGATAGAAAATAAGAGACAGAGAAACAAGAAATTGAAAAAAACCCATATAATGGTGCCTTCCGCCCATCTTTCTATCTTCTTTTAATTAAACTTTATTAAAATTTTAAGATAAAATGATAAAAGCTAACAAGAAGTGAAAAAAGTAAAGAAAGCAAAGTAGAAAAAAGAACATAGTCAAAAGTGCAGGAAAAGAAAAGGAAAAGAAAGAAAATACAGAAAAAGAATGACTTCTGCCTTTTTTTTTTTGCAACAGATATAAGTATACATTTCCATTAAACTCTTACTCTAAGTTTACAACATAGCTTTCATTATTTAATTTATTTATTTATTAGTTAAATGTATATGACCGCCCAACTCCCCCAATGGGGGACATTAATTCTCTTGTCCATTGTTTTTTCTAATGATCAGATCCAGATATCATGATTTCATTTTTTTCTGTTTCACGCAAAAGGTCCAAAAAGGGTTTCCAGGTAACATTAAAATTAGTCAATGTCTTTTCTCTAATCAAAGCTGTCAATTTCTCCATCTCAGCCAACTCCTTCAACTTTACCAACCATTCTAACATTGTAGGCAATGTTCAATCTTTCCACCTTTGGGCATATAAAAGCCTCACTGCTGTTACCATATACAAAAACAAAGTTCCATGAGTTCTTTCTAACTGTTTGTCCATCAGTCCCAAAAGAAAAGTCTCTGGTAAAATAACAGGAGTTATCTACAACATACAGTGTAAGGACTAACAGCCACTATGTAGGACAGACAGGCAGAAGACTAGCAGAGCGCATCCACGAACACCAACTAGCAGTCAGAAGACATGATGAAAACTCCTTAATCTCACAACACATGGACAGACTCAACCATACTTTCAACTGGGAAACTCTGAGCATCCTAAACCAAGCCAAATCAAAAAACACTAGTGAATTTCTGGAAGCTTGGCACTCAGACAAAGCAGCCATCAACAGACACATAGAGGTGAACAACATTTACATACCATTCAAAAGAGACAAAAGAAAAGCCAAAAGACCAGAACACTTCCTCACCAGCAATCAACACCCAGATATGCAAAGATTAACACCAACATTAACAGCAGATGAACACTCAAACAGTACATTATTTATTTATTTAATTTCTATCCCACCTTTATTATTTTTATAAATAACTCAAGGGGGCAAACATACGTTTTACTCCTTCCTCCTCCTATTTTCCCCACAACAACCCTGTGAGGTGAGTTGGGCTGAGAGAGAGTGACTGGCCCAAGGTCACCCAGCCGGCTTTCATGCCTAAGGCGGGACTAGAACTCACAGACTCCTGGTTTCTAGCCCAGCAACTTAACTACTAGACCAAACTGCCTCATACCTTATAAACTGGCTTATACCCTAATCAAGGAACTATTAACTCAGTCAACCAAGCAGCAAACAACAGTCCAACCAAGGAACTCCTAAGGAGAGTACAACACCTCCACCAACACAAGCAGGACAAGCCACGATATATAAACAGAAAGCAAGTCCCACTCCCTTTTCGCACTGAAGATGTTGCCTAGTCTGGCAATGAAAAGTCTGCAAGAAAACAACAAGGCTCAGAGAACATTAACCGGTCAGTCTTAAGAATGGAATATTCAGGTGCAGAGTCAGGAAGATGAACTTGATGGAAATCTGCAGGAACCATTAATTTAACTTTAATTAATTATATTTAACTATATAAAATTATATAAAATCACTTTAATTAATTATATTTATGATGATTGTATTATATGTTATTTTAATTGTTTGATTTTTTGTAAACCGCCCAGAGTCCCCTTTGCGGGAGATGGGGCGGTGATATAAATTGAATTATACATAAATAAATAAATAAATAAAAAACTATTACCTAAGCAAATACTTTTGGCATTCCTGTGGAGTTGATTTCCTGGTCTTGTTAACCTAATGGGCTGACAACAGTCCACCTTCCTTTTCTGAAGCTCTTGGATCAGAGATATAGATATTACATATATCATGCCCTCATTTACAAGGTTTTGTATGACTTCCACTCCCCCTTTTGGGGCACTTTCTCATTTTCCCCCCACAACATATAGCCTTTTTTTTTTAACACAGTGTATAGTATTTTTACTTGTATTGAACACCAGGAGGCAGTGTGTGATCAGTCACATACTGCCTCCTGGTGGTCAATATAAGCATCAATCTCAAGTTACTGTGAAATTCAAGTCTTAAGTTTTGTAGTGTTAATAATAAAGGCGGGATAAAATAAATAAAATAAAATAAATATAAGGAGACTGGTCTTTTGTTAGTGAAAAGAGCGCGAAAGACGATGTTTTGTCTTAGCCGGATCGCGCTTTAGTCGGTTTCCTGGAAGGGGTGCTTCATGAGAGAGTGTAACTGACTAAAGATCAGAGTCATTCCTGTGGCGGAGCCCCCTATTGTTCTGCGGTTTCTTGCTCTTTAGTCAATTAGGCTCTGTGCAGGGCTGTGGCTTTAGATTATTGCTATTCTGAGGGGAAAGGGGGCGTGTTGGCTCAGCGGGTAAGACGCCAGACTTGTCGATCTGAAGAACACAAGTTTGGAGGTTCGAATCCCTAGTCCCGTGTGATGGAGTGAGCTCCCGCACTAGCCCCAGCTCTTGCCAACCTAGCAATTCGAAAGCATGCAAATGCAAGTAGATTAATAGGTACCACTTCGGTGGGTAGGTAACAGCGTTCCATGTGCGTCATGCGGCCACATGACCGTGGAAGCGTCTTCGGACAACGCTGGCTCTTCGGCTAACAAATGGAGATGAGCACCGGCCCCTAGAGTCGGACACGACTGCACAAATGTGCGGGGGGAACCTTTACCTTTTTATTCTGAGGGGAAGCCCCTTTCCCTTTACTTATGCTGAGGTGTTGCCTCTCTGCCTTTGTCCTCCCAGTTTCCTGACCTGATCGGCTTAGGGGGAATTTGATAAGGTTATTGGTTCCTTTATGGCTGTTTTGGTATTTTCCTATTATTCTATTGTGACCTTTTATGTTTAAGTCATTTCCCTCCTATCTTAGTCTTTTGCCCTGGAGTTTCCAGCTTCTTTACCCAGTTTGGAGAAGTGGTTTTGGCGGGAAGCGTCTAACAGGAGGGAAGACATGGTTTGAAAATGGCAGTTTGGAAGAGAAGGGGGGGGGTTTGCTTGAATCCTTCCAACAGATGCTTTCCAGGTCCCCATTCCTTCTGCGGGCTGAGATGTCTGACTGTTGCCCTGGCTGTGGCTCTTCCTCCTGCTGTCTCTCAAAGATATTCCCACAGACCATTACAGGCAGTCCCACAGATATATAAACATATAACATTAACAAATGCAAATGTAAGTGCAAAAACACATACAGTAGCTGGAGTTGCACAATGCACAAGCCTGCTAAAATGGGGCTGGATAGTTTGTGATTCAGCAAAGTATGGTAATCTACCCTGTGACTAGTCATGATGTGTAAACAATGGTTTTATTATTTGGACAGACTGTTGTATGTATATGGAGGGCATGTCGGGGTACACTATGTTTATAGTTATTATTTAGATTTGTTATGCCCGCCCACTCCAAAAGACACCATATAACATAGCTGTGGGTGAGCCCATAATGCAGGAACACCAGCAGGGGAACAAAGAAGTAAATGCCACATTATTTATTTATTTATTTAATTATTTATTCAACTTATATCACCGCCCATCTCCCCCTGCAGAGGGGACTCTGGGCGGTTTACATAAAGTTAGCAATAAAACATATAAAATACAGTACTTAATATAAATAAATTAATAAAATGTATAAAACCCAAGAGGCTCTGGTGTAGTTTAAAAGAACTCTACGGAGCCCATCCCGAAAGGGGAACTCTGGGCGGTTTACAATAAAACTGGAGTTAAAATACAAAATAGATCCTAATGGAAATGGAATAAATATACAATATCAATATAATTATTGAAAGATATAAATAGAACAGAATGAAATGAAATCTAGATGGCTACAGTGCTTCCTCAAATCCTGAGCACAAGGACCATTCTCAATCCATTCTAGGGAGCTATCCATCCCCAAGAATGACTATTTCCCCTCCCGTCCCAGGCTTGGTGGCAAAACCCGGTTTTCAGTTTTTTCCTGAAGTCCAGGAGTGAGGGGGCCTGTCTCACCCCTGGGGGAAGGATGTTCCAGAGGGCAGGCACTACTGCAGAGAAGGCACGTTTCCGAGACCCCGTAGATGGAATTCTTTTAAAGATGGGGTCCGTAACATGCCCTCTCTGCATGACCGGGTGGGACGGGTCAATGTAATAGGGACGAGATGGTCCCTCAGATAGCCCGGTCCCATGCCATGTAGGGCTTTAAAGGTGATAACCAACACCTTGAATTGGACCCGGAAGCAAACTGGAACCCAGTGCAGCTCGCGGAGCAGCGGTGTTATATGTGCTGATCTTGGTGCACCTAAGATTGCCCGTGCGGCTGCATTCTGGATCAGTTGTAGCTTCCGGATATTCTTCAAGGGCAGCCTCATGTAAAGCGCATTACAGTAGTCTACATGTGAGATAACTAGGGCATGAGTGACTGTTCGAAGGGCCTCTTGGTCTAGGAAAGGGCGTAACTGTCGCACCACACAAAGTTGGGCAAAGGCTCTCCTGGCCACGACTGCCACATGCTCTTCGAGCAGGAGTCGTGAGTCCAAGAGAACCCCCAAGTTACGCACCGGGTCTGAATGGGGTAGTGCAGCTCCATCCAGAACCAAAGATGACAAATTCCTAGATACTGAGGGGCCATTAATCCACAGCCACTCAGTCTTACCAGGGTTCAGCTGAAGCCTGTTGTTCCCCATCCAGGACCCCACAGCCCCCAGGCACCTAGAGAGGGTGGTCACGGCATCACTTACTTCACCTGGGATGGAGATGTATAACTGGGTATCATCAGCATACTGGTGATACCTCACCCCATGATGACAGATGATTTCACCCAGTGGCTTCATGTAGATGTTAAAAAGGAGCGGCGAGAGTACTTAAACTTTGCGGCACCCCACAAAGGAGGGCCCATGGGCCAGATCTCTAGCTCCCTATCAACACAGATTGGGACCGGCCCTGGAGCAAGGAGGTGAACCAGCGCAGAACCATGCCGCCCACCCCCAACTCCCTGAGCCGACCCAAAAGGATACCGTGTTCGACGGTATCGAAGGCTGCTGAGAGGTCCAAGAGAGCCAGGATGGATGCACTCCCTCCATCCCGTTCCCACCAGAGATCATCCATAAGTGCGACCAATGCTGTTTCCGTCCCATATCCGGGCCTGAAACCTGACTGAAAGGGGTCTAGATAATCTGTTTTATCCAGGATCCTCTGGAGCTGCAACGCCACCACTTTCTCAACCACTTTCCCCAAAAAGGGGAGGTGGGAGACTGGACGAAAATTGTCCAGTATAGTAGGGTCCAGCGATGGTTTCTTGAGGCGGGGGCGCACCAGCGCCTCCTTAAAGGCATTCGGAAACACCCCCTCTCTCAAGGATGTATTTACGATCGACTGGACCCAACCACACGTCACCTCCCGGGCTGCTTTCACCAGCCAGGAGGGACATGGATCTAATAAGCAGGTGGTGGCGTTAACAGTCCGGAGGATCCTGTCCACTTCCTCAGGTCCAAGAGGATCAAACTGTTCCCAGATAACAGGGTAAGTACGTCCCCCAGGTATCTCACCAGACTCTGTCTCATGCTTGGAGTCCAACTTGGAGCGAATCAGAGCGATTTTATCCTGCAGATGCTCAGAAAACTCCTCGGCATGGCCCTGTAGATGGATTTCTAGATCCCCTTTTCCTAGAAGTGCCTGGGTGATCTTAAACAGGGCTGCTGGGCAGCATTCTGCAGATGCAATAAGAGTGGAGAAATAATCTAAGTCCCGCCACTTTTTTTGCTTGTGTTGCATGTAAAAAGGGGGTAGGTCTTCAACTGTGCAGTTGTGCGTGCCTTTTTGACCCCCTCCCACAGATACACCAGCCTCTTCTGAAAATTTCAATTGACCCTCAGTCACAACAAAAGCAGTGCTGCCATAAGCCCAAAATTTTTATAGCTCAACACACCCTTAAAAGTAGCCTAAAAAACCCGCAACCCGCAAACACCAAAATTTTCCTGCAGCTGATCTCCAAACCTCCTAACCTCCAACCTCCAACACTGGGTTGGCCCGCCGAAGCACACACGGACCCCGGGCAGGGGCGGGGATTGCGCACGCGTGCAAGCGGGGAGGCGTGCAAAGAGCGAGCCGGGGAGGGCGGTTTGGAAATGCAGCGGCGGAGCAGCAGGATACGCTTTGCTGCTCAGCCGCAGCTGCGGGAGGGACGGAGGGACCGGCATAAAACAACGCTCGCGGGAGGGGGAGCGAAAGGGAAGTAGCTCCCAGCCTAGTTTGAAGGCCCTCCCGAGAGTGAAAAGAGGATTTTGGAGAGGGTTTTTAAATGTCGCCGCCCCGCCCCCCGCCCCCGAGGCTATCGCCCCAAAACTGCACACCCTTAAAAGTAGCCCAAAATAGCCCCCCAAAAAGGAACCCGCAAATGCCAAAAATTTCCCGCACCTGATCTCTAAAACTAGCCCAATTGGGTGATCCACAGTGTTTGAAGGCTCCTTCTCACCCTGGAGACTCACTATGGCATCTTACTCATCAAGTGAACTGGTTTATCCCTATTTCTTGCACTTTTATCGCCATCCCCAAAGAAAAGACACAGTTGCCCAGATTATGGAAAAGGTTTTACTGCTATGGTGGACCTGTAAGAAACCAAAAAAAAGAAAAAAAAATCTGGACACAAATACATGAGATGACTCAGAGAATTCTTAAGATAGAAATTGTAAAAAGACCAGAATTATTTTTATTAGGTATAATGGAAGAAGATTTGGAGGAAACATATGGTAACTTATTATTATATATGATTACAGCAGCCAGGATTATATATGCACAGTATTGGAAAAAGGAAAATATACCAACAATAGTGGGTGATGAAAATATTGGAGTTAGCACAGATGGCGAAATTGAGCATTTTAATAAAAGATAAAAATATGAGATTTAAAGAAATATGGCAACCAATATTAGATTACCTGTACACAATCAAAAAAAGTGAAGAGATGATAATGGGATTTACATATTAAGGAATTGATTAAATAGAAATAATAGCAATATAAGGGAAAATAAATATAAGAGATTCTTAAAGATAACTATTTGTATATCTTTAGCTGTGAAAGTCGGAAACCATTTTTAGTATGTTGTTATTGTTCTAGTTTTTTTTAATATTGAAGTTTAAGTTTAATCTAGTTATCTTTTTTTCTCTTTTTGGTCTTCTCTTCTCTTCTCTTCTCTTCTCTTCTCTTCTCTTCTCTTCTCTTCTCTTCTCTTCTCCTTTCCTCTCCTTTCCTTTCCTTTCCTTTCCTTTCCTTTCCTTTCCTTTCCTTTCCTTTCCTTTCCTTTCCTTTCCTTTCCATTCCATTCCATTCCATTCCATTTGTTTATATGTGTATAATAATATACTGTTTATATCAGAGCTTTCCAAACTTTCCAAACTTTTCATGTTGGTGACACACTTTTTAGACATGCACTCTTACAGCAGGGCATCATTTCGTGACACACTCTTACAGCAGGGCACAAAGCAGGCACTAGGACCTGTACGGAATCCTGGCAGGGCAGGTTTGGAGGCAGCAGCAGCCAGACACACCCAGACACTGCAGCCAACACACTAACGTGTCCCTACACACAGTTTGGAAAGCTCTAGTTTATATGGTATGTAGTACGAATTGTATTTTACTATGCTGGTTCTTATGTAAGTCAACAATGTTCTATAATTTTGTATTATATTTTAATGAATAAAAAGATTTTAAAAAAAGGTTTTACTGCGATAACACCCCCACGGCAGCAACCGACACACTCAAATTAACCACTTGATTGGCTCCATAGTGACCTGGGTGAAGTCCATTCAGCAGTCTGTTAGGACTACTGAAATGGAGCAGAGCTGCTAAACTCATGTACAGAAAAAGAATATTGTTCAAAAACAGAGCCCATGAGCATATTAGAGAGATCCAGGTTAGTCTTACACCCTTAGCCCACCCAAGCATAAAGAATGCACGCTTAGACATGGCAGATATGAAAAGTAAGTACAGAGTCCTTGCATTTATTCATTGCAGGTACAGCATTTTTGGTAGATGTTCCATTTCTTCTTTGTGCTCCCCAAACTTAAATTAACTCTTGCCCCTCATTGCTGGCAAGAGATGTGTGTAGAAAGGGGGGAAAATCTCCTAGGCCCATCCATTGTCTAAGATGGAGCAGCACACAGCCATGTGCTTTTGCTCTCAGTCCAAGGAGGAGAGAGAGAGGGAAGAAGTGGGAGTGGCCACAAACAGCTTCTTCAAAAGCATGGAGAGCATGCATCCTAGAGCAGCCATCCATATGCTGATGAGGCATGCTGTATTTGCCAGGATCTCCAACACTGGGGTCCCCAGGCCCACCGACAAAACCACATCTTCAGGGTCTTCCGGAAGAGGAGCAAGGGGGGGGCAATCTTATATCTGGGGGAATGGTGTTCCATAGAGAGGGAGCCACCACAGAGAAGGCCCTTTGAATGTCACAAATGGGGCAAAAGATTACCAAAGAAGCTATATTTACTTATGTAAAGATTTCGGTAGCTGTTTGGAGGGCTAGAACCTGAGAAGTTACACTCCCTAATGCATTTGCAGGAAGCCATATTATGCTGGAGAGAATTGTTGGGAACACCTTGGACTGCAAGAACAACAAATCTTTCAATACTAGAAGGACTAATTATGATGTTAGAGTTTGGGGACACATCAGGCAAAGGCAAGGGTCACTGGAGAAGTTCCTGATGTTTGGAAAAATGGAAGGCAACCCCCCCCCCCCCAAAGGCCAATAGATGTACAAATCTATGGATCTCATGCCACTCATGGGAAATAGGCATTTGTGCTCTATCTGAAATGCTGAGCAACAGTGCCAAAATGTTGTGAGATTTCAACCACAGTTTGTACCACAACCAACCTGTGTGACTCTCATGGACCATATCTGGCAACACTGGAAAAGAATATTGCAGGAATCAGATGCACCTCTGTTGGAAAGACTCATAATTTGAAGTTACAGAAGCTTCCTCATACTGTATCTGTTTGACTGCAGAGAGTAAACCTTTACTACACTCCCCAAACGGATGACTTAATGATATCTATAATTCTCAAAATTTCCAGAAGGTATTAGATGAAAGGAGGTTAGGGTAACTCTGTATGGATGGTTGAGGTCTCTTTCTGCAAGAGGCATGATTGCATGATGTTCACAATCCCAAGTGGTGTACTCCAAAGGGCCACCCTCCAGATGTGGTAGACCACAGCACCCACCAGTCTTAGCCAGCAGGGTACCCAGTTGTAGAAGTGTCACGGGTTCTTTTTATACCCACAGTTTGATTGTTCCAGGCTCAAAATGATCTCCCAAAAAGCACTGCACTCTACAACACTTAGAGTTTTTATATCTCCCCTTATAGGTTGGAGATCTGGTTTTATTTTAAACAAACTATTTACAGTATAAAAGTGTGTACTATATGACTATGTGACTAGCTAATATCTAACAATCCTAGCTT
The DNA here is from genome assembly GCA_023362775.1 of Charina bottae. NCBI lineage: Eukaryota > Metazoa > Chordata > Lepidosauria > Squamata > Charinaidae > Charina > Charina bottae. Next base: position 33,444,480 of record JALMGJ010000002.1, on the reverse strand, counting down.
ATTACTAATTAAACTCTATTACTAATGGAATTATACTATACAACGTTCTTCTCTCCTTATCTTACTATGTTCTATACAACTACATCTATACTAATACACATATAATCTACCTATTCTTATTTTGCTACTACTACTACTAGCCTACTGCTACTATAGCTAGTATAGAGAGCTTCTGTTATTGGGCAGTTTGCACAACACTTGCCCCTTCTCACTGGTTTGCTGCAGGACTTTGCTTCGTCGTGTTGTTTCCTCAGGACCTCCAAAGTCTCTGTGGGGAAAACAACACTTCTCCGTTCCTTTGGCTGCTTGCTTTCTTTCTGGCTGCTGCAAGAACTCTGAACACACCGTCTCTGCAATCTCCTCCTGTTTCCTCTTGCCTCCTCTCCCTGCTGTTACGAAGCTGAGGCGTTTTATCAGCCACTCTGCCATCCTGATGCAGGGAGGAGATTTGAACTAGGAAGGAGGGAGGCAGCACAGGTGCCTGTGAATACCCCGGCAGCCTGCTCTCCCACAAGAAGGTTACAGTACATGAGAAGGAGCTCCTTTTTCGTTAAGCGTTGGGTGTTAGGGATGAAGCATAAGCTCGGTTCCTTCCCACACCCGGAACCAGGGGTAGATTCTTTCTCCAGAGAAGGATGCATTCGAGAAAATGAATACTGAAGTCCTTGTTTCTACGCTGTAAAATTCCACCTGCTGGTTGAGGTAATCCACAAAAACACGAATCCACCGGGGCTTCTTCTCAAAAGAAAGCTTGGTGTGTTGTGGGGCAGTAAAGGCCAAGTAATTTCCTTTCCCCCAGTATTCTCCGATAGCCCAGATGCCTTCCCTGGTGCTAAAATCGGTCATTCCTTTTCTCCTCACTGACTCCTTGGCAACTCCCACTGCCCATTCTCCATCATGTTTTATTTCCACCTCCCAGCAGTGTTTTCCTGACTGGAACCCGTTCTGGCCCAAAACCCACACCCGCTGGTCGAATCTTTTAGCATTGTCAGGAAGTTGCTGTTCTTCCTCTCCCCATCTCACAGTTTTCCGATCTGTAGAAAGGATGAGGCGGCGATGAGCAGTGTCTGGATCAAAGGTCACGGAGTCTACAGGAGAAAAATGAAATGATGGATTTATCCACAGTACTTCTGTACTCTTTTCTGCCCTGTGGCATTGTATGGCACCGAGTGTTGGGTAGCAACAAAGAGTGTAGAGAGCCATTTCCATGTTATGGAAATGCGTATGCTCCGTTGGATATCGGGCATCTCCCTACTCGACCACGACACAAATGATGCCATTCGACAACAACGAGGCATGTCATTAATTACAGAGAAGATGAGAGAAAGCCGGCTTCGTTGGTATGGACATGTCCTTAGAGCGGCACCTTCCACTGTCACCAAAATAGCTTACCATCTTAAAATCGATAGCCGACAGCCACATGGGCGACCAAAACAGATGGCAGGACACCATCAATAAGGACATGCAAATTGATGGGCTATGCCCTGAGGATACGGATGATCAGGCAAAGTGGTGTTTCAGAATCTGAAAAGCAGACCCTGCGAAAATAGCAAAATAGCGGGAAAACACGAGGAGGAGGAGGAGGAGGAGGAGGAGGAGGAGGAGGAGGAGGAGATGAGTTCTGTACTCTTTTCCTTTCAAAATGTGCTTGGTACAATCTCATTCAGCAGAGTCTGGATGCTACAGCCAACATTTTTGTGGACTCCCCAACCACTGAAAAAGTTTACTATTTCCAGAGCTGTTGAGCCAATTACATACTTTGCCAAAACGTACATCATCTGTAATTGATGTAAATGATATAAATTGCCACAAATGATGCAAATTCTAAGTCCTAATGTGCTTGTTTGGATTTGCATCAGTGTGTTGTGTGAACCTAAAAACTCAGGGTAGTTGATTAAATAATGTGCAAATGTGTCATGTGAATACAGCTTCTTTTTACTACTGTAAAGTGTAAGCTGCTGTGGTTGCCTTTCCAAGGACATTCATAGAGAACTGCATCAGTCTTTTTCTCTGTATTCTGGATCAATTAGATTGATCCGTACAAGCTGTTTTGGCTATCAATATTGCAAGTCCTGGCTTCAGAAAGCTAAACAAAACAAAAAAGCAAAAGAAATAATTTTAAATTACCTGTTAAAGTACCTGGGATCAATCCACATGAACTGGGTGACGTCGATGGGTAGAAAACGCCTTGTTTCTGAAATACTTTTTTAAAAGCTCAGGTTATATGATGGGGAGAAACGTGCATACAATCTTTATTTCAGTTCAGAAGCAGATCATAAATCATTTGCATTTAAATACAAATACAAAATATAAGTTTGGCTTGCAAGATTACAGGAACTGCCCCACCAAAGATTCTAACAAGCACAAAAAAGGATGTATATATCTGAAGTTGATGCCAACGAAGAAAATTGAAGCATTAAAAGTTCTGCACCCAGTCCTGGTAGTGGGGAATATGTGCTAAGAAGAGGGTCAGATAAAGACCATGGTCAGATAAAAGAAATCTGAGTCCGAGGCAGAAATGTAATTTGAGAAAGCAGCTCAGACAGGACTCTCCCTAGTTCTCATGAAAAGAGGGGGGGGGAGGGGGGGAAGCACATTCAGACTTGCACAATTCTGTTACCATAACCCAGGGCTTTCCAAAGTTTTTCCTGCGGCGACACACCAACCGGTGTTGGTGTGTCGCCGCGGGAAAACCCAGAAGTGCTGTCCTTGCGGCAGCGCGCAAAAACCCGGAAGCGCTGCTGCCGCTTTCAGGTTTTGCGCGCTGCAGTTGCTGTGTCGCCGCGGGAAAACCCGGAAGCGCTGCGCTTCCGGGTTGTGTGGCGACACACCAGACTGTGTGTGGCGACACACTTTTGTGTCGCCACACACAGTTTGGAAAGCTCTGCCGTAACCTTATAATAAAAGTAGTATTAGCATGCAAAAATTTGGTTTCCTAGTCTGGTCGACCTCAAAGGGCTGACAAATGGTTTCCCCAAACTTACGGAAATACAATCCTCCTGGCTATAGCAACCTTTAAAAAGGAAGGTGTTAACAGGAGAGCTGGAGGCTACCCTGTGGGAATCAGCCAGTGGTGTCGGGGGGGGGGGCAGTCTCCCCAAAGCAGCATTGTGGCATGACACTGCAAATCCTGTCCCCTTTGTACAGACATTGTGTCATCGCCAGCGTGTGTACAAGGGGTGGAGTTTGTGGCACAGCCATGCAACACTGCTCCAGTGGTTTTGAGGAAAGCAGGAAGATCCTGTGAGGGAGGTGCTGCTGCGGGAATCAGCTTAACATCCAGAAATGCAACCGACAAAGCATTTCCTGACATGGATTCCTTGATGGCCAAAGCTTCGCCTGCTGTCTTTTGAGGAACCGAAGGAATAAGGGGCAGGATGAGGAACAGTCTTGGAGCTAAATGTGGGCTACATGGGGTTTCCACAGATTTTATTCCCACCACAGCAACTCTGTGAAGCGGATTTGGCTGAAAGAGAATGGCTGGGTTCCAGGGCTTAGTGGAGACTAGAACTTTTATCTCCCCAGTTGAAATCTGAGTCTGTAACCCACTCCCCACCCCTGACAGCAGATACCTACCTATCAGAAGAAGGATTAGGACCAGGCTCAAAGCAACGCTTCCTCCCAGTATGACCCCGAGTGTGATTTTCCAGCATTTTGAAAGGCCTGTGGAAATAACATTTCATCATGGACCTTCAGCCCCCATCCAGTTCTTCCTTGCCCACCTGATTCAAATTATACCCATTCTGGTCTGCCTAGCCTACCTTTGAGATGCTTATTCACCAGCTTGAAAGTTTGAAGCTTTAAAAAAGTTTCCCACAATTCTGCCACCCCTCACTCCCCGATAAACCGCCATACTGTTTTCTTAACCCGGCGGGCCTCTTCACGGGCGGCGGTGGCAGTGACAGGAGCACGGGCCTCCCTTGGGGCTGGCTGTTGAAAGAGGCATTTTGGCACCACCACCCCCAGCGTGGTGCCCGAGGCACATGACCCACTTGTCCCCCCCCCCCCCCCCAGTTTCGGCCCTGGAGATACTCTATGCCACCTCCAACAATAGACTAAATGGCTCAACAACAATTCTCCCTGCAGAACAGCTGAGCGCCCTTTGGCAACATGCGCGTGCGCGCAGCCTCCCTGCCTAAACTGAGGGCATTTTCGGGGTCCCCGGAGCCTGCCCTTTCGAAGGGGCAGCACTGCTGCTGCTGCTGCCGCTGCCCCTTCGAAAGGGCAGGCTCCGGGGACCCCGAAAATGCCCTCGGTTCTGGCAGGGAGGCAAAAGCCTCCTCCCCGCACGCACACGCTGCCCTGGAGCCGGGGTGGAAATTCTCCCCTCAGAACAGCTGAGCGCTGCTTGCGCGCAGCCTCCCTGCCTAAACTGAGGGCATTTTCGGGGTCCCCGGAGCCTGCCCTTTCGAAGGGGCAGCACTGCTGCTGCTGCTGCTGCCCCTTCGAAAGGGCAGGCTCTGGGGACCCCGAAAATGCCCTCGGTTCTGGCAGGGAGGCAAAAGCCTCCCCTCCCCACATGCACACGCTGCCCTGGAGCCGGGGTGGAAATTCTCCCCGCAGAACAGCTGAGCGCCCTTTGGCAACATGCGCGTGCGCGCAGCCTCCCTGCCTAAACTGAGGGCATTTTCGGGGTCCCCGGAGCCTGCCCTTTCGAAGGCGGGGTTTGCAGGCGGGAGCCAATCGTGTGGGGCGGGGGCGGGGTTTGCAGGCGGGAGCCAATTGCGTGGACTGGGGGGCGGGGTTTGGAGGCCGGCATGGTGGCATAAGACCCTGTCCCGTTTTGCCATCCCCAAAGTCCCGTTTTCGTCTGAAGGAAATATGGTCATCCTAGCTCAGCAGAATGTATGAACTGCAGATATCACAGAAAATCTTAAATGAAACAAATAAGATAATCTCTTCACAGGAAGGAAATCTTGATTGCATCCACCCTTGTTTATCTCACAGAATCCCTGTGAGATAACCACCTAACACCAGACCCCTCTCCTTCTCTTATCAAAATTCTGGGATGTTCATAACTAACTTGTGATATCTGTAACCGTCTAATTAAATTTTGACTTAAACCTCTGTTAATCATAAAACCTACATCCGGTGTCTTATATGTGTTAGAGATCTGAAATGTATAAAAACAGATGCTTCTTTTGTCTGGGGCGCTCCTTTTCAGAGGAAGCCGCCCCCTATTACTTGAGCTCAATTAAAAGGGTTATTCTATTTCTCGTCTTGGTGTGAATTTATTTTGGGTTCTTCGTACCAAGTTAAACGTGCTTGGACACGGGACCAACTTTCGGTCCAACAATAACAAATTGGCGCCAAGCATTCAAAGTTATGACCTCTGACCTCACTGCTCGTCAGTTGTAAAAACAAAGACTTTCTCACTCCTGATCTTCCCCCTCCCAATCTGTTATGTTCAGTTAGAGTTCAGGTGTCTTATCAGTGTCCTTGGTCTTCCACAGCTCCTGAAGGAAAGCGAAGGCGGTTAACGGTTCGTTTCGGTTTGCAAAGCTGCTTGCTTAAAAAGTGCTGCTAGCTAAGAAGCTGACACGGAGCTGTTGTTATGCTACTTGACACGTGTAGGCTAAAAGACATGGCAGGCGAGTAAAGCGAGTCTGACAGTTTGCAAAGTTACAAAGAGTGAAAACAGCAACAGAATCCCCCAGCAACCAGGTTCGCACATTGTCCTAACCCATGGCATCCTTAAACATGGTTTGTTGAATAAAAGCCACGGTTTGTTGGTGGTCACCTATCACAATAGGCCATAAACCATGGTTTATATGCCCCGACAGCTGGCCTCACCCAATATGCTAAGACAAAACCAAGTAACAGTGGCTCTCTCAGTAATGGAACAGTGTTGGCACTTCTCTACACAGGTTCTGCCTGCCACCCACCTCTACCCATTGTGCCACTCTATGGGTGCACACGCACATTACTGCAGCTGACCCCCACTGTTTTGTTTTGTTAAAGACCAAGGGCGTAAAGGTCACTGTCTTCACTATATTCATACCCCTGCTGTCACAAGCCCAACACATTAGGTTGTGGCTTAGCGAGTATCTGAAACTATAATTCTCACTTAAGAATTAATATAAAAATTCAAAACTTATGTTATTTGGGGGGAAGATAATCTGAATTTTTTCGACTTGTTATTCAATTTGACGAGAAAGGGTTTCTTTTTGCCATTTCAAAGGAGATAAGAATTTCAGTGAACTTCAGGGAAGGTTTGAATGCAGTCATTTATAGATGAGGTGCCCAAAGGCTGGGGGTCTGAATATCCTGCCTTCCCTGGTACCATCATCTCTCCAGTGTCCTCTGCAGCCTCCTTGCCTTCCATTGGATCCCAAGGGAAGCCATCATGTAGAATCGCCTTCCATGGAAATGGTTCTGATGGGTGAGAAGCCAAGGAGGCTGCGGAGCGGTATAAAGGCATTCAACAGAGAGCAATGGGGTTGGAGATACTCAGGCCCGCAACTAGGATCTGTCTCACCCAGGGCAAACATGGATTCCATGCCCCCCCATGGATTCTGCCCCCCCCCCGCAGGGTTGAGTACCCCCAGCACCCTGAACGCAGACCCTCCTCCATGAAGCAGCGCGGGGCTCCCCTGGGACAAGCAGCCTGCTCCTGGCTGCGATCTCGTGCGCGCCCCCAGCTCCGGGGGAAGGACCTGCTGCGCTCCCATCTGCCCATCCGGGCTGGGCGGAGCGAGCTGCCTGCCGCCTCGCTCCCAAGCGGGATGATCCAGAGCGGAGCTGGGGGGGCACAGCCCTGTGGCTACCCCAGAGCCCGCAGCCAGTCCCGGGGAGCGGGCGAGCCCAGCCGCACAGCACCACGGCGGGCCTCTTCACAGGCGGCGGTGGCAGTGACAGGAGCACGGGCCTCCCTCGGGGCTGGCTGTCGAAAGAAGCATTTTGGCACCCCCCCAGCGTGGTGCCCGAGGCACATGACCCACTTGTTCCCCCCCCCCCCGGTTGCGGCCCTGGAGATACTCTATGCCACCTCCAACAGTAGACTAAATGGCTCAACAACACCATAAAAAAAAGAATGAATGAAATTCTTCAGTCCCTGGAGAATTAGTTTAAGAAAACAGAAGCTTCTCCTGCAGAGGAAGGAAACTTTGGAAGAACTGTAAAACAGATTAGTCAACAAAGAAAGAATTTTGACAAAATAGTTTTAGGTTCAGCAGACTTACAAGTTTCTCTTACATTGCATAACTGGGTACACTTCTTCCTGGAAAGTTATGCAAGAAGAGGATACAGCATGAAGAGACACTTTTCTCAATCCTTTGACATAGTTGAGGGCGTCTATGACTTTGGCTGTTTTTGTCAAAACAGCTATTTCACCACAAAGTCTGCATATACAGAAGAGACAGGCCTTGTGGCCCAACAGCCCAACGTTCTTTCATCAGATGCCTCCTTCTTGCCTGTCCACTCCTTTGCCCCCATCCAGTTCTTCCTCATTCTCCTGATCCACATTATACCCATTCTGGTCTGCCTCTCCTACCTTTGGGTAGGAGATAAACCGCCATACTGTTTTCTCATGAGTAGGGAGACTATAATATCAGTAAAAGAGTCTAATTTGCATTGCACCCTGTAATGAGGGGTGTTTCTTATTTCAAGAAGTTCAAAAATAATAAAATGCATAAAATAAAAACAGTGAAATAATATAACATTACCAAAAATATGTAAAAAGTGGCTCCTGCCCGATTTTGGAGCACAACCCAAATGGAGAGGCTGAAATACATGCTATACCCTTGTAGTAAACTGTAAACCATAGTTTACAAGCCACAATGGCTAGCTTCCCAGAATATTCTGAGTTAAAACCAAACAAGCCACATGATGGTTTAACACACAATCTATGAACCCAATAAATAGGGTGGTGCTTCTTATTTTGGTAGGGAATGTAATTTGTAAACTATGGCTTGTGGTTTAGTGTGTAAGATGAAGAGGACTACATGGTGTTAATTTGTCAGAAGGTAACATGTGGGAAAACCTATACTAAACTTAACATAGAAAGAGGTAACTGCCTTTGAAATGACTGCCTCTCCTTTGACCAAGAATAGCTTTGGTTGGAATGATTTTTGGCAATTCTGTATAAACCAATTCTGAAAGGACCTGAAGCGCCATAGTTTTAGGTCCCCCTGCAAAGGCAAGTGATGTTCTATCCTACTTAAACTGAGCTCGTACATCATGCTAAGCACATCTGCATACAAAACACTCAGCCATTAACCATGTTTTATACTTCTGTATACAACACGTTTTTCTAGAAGACTAACAGCAGCTTAATCATTCCCTAGCCATTAACCTGGGTTTAGATGACATACCAAACTATGGCTAAAATAGGATAATCTCTAACAAGCCATGATTATGGTTTGTGATTAAGGCATTACTCCAGTATAACCTAGTGTAAACTCAAACCATTTTGTATAGTCGAAGGATTTCACGGCCGGAATCCGATGGTTGTTGTGGGTTTTTCAGGCTGTGTGGCCATGTTCTGGCAGTTTTGGTTCCTAGCGTTTCGCCAGTAGCTGTGGCTGGCATCTTGGGCACAGAGAGAATCTTCTAGCTGTGCTCCTGTCCTCTGAAGATGCGAGCCACAGCTACTGGCGAAACGTTGGGAACCAAAACTGCCAGAACACGGCCACAGAGCCCGAAAAACCCACAACAACCATCAAACCATTTTGATAAACCAATTCACAATATAGCAGCCTATCATGAAAGTCCAGTCACCAACCTGCTTCGTATATTGCTTGTTTGTTTAGTCATTCTTAATAATTAGCGTAACCTGAGCTTCATGGCTGAGATGGTGATGAATTTGGATCTCCCATAATTTTGTTCAAACTCTAATCTACCCTGCCCACATTCCAGCATAGATAGGAGTTGTAATCACAACGTACCCAGAAGGGTACTAGAGTAAATGACTGAACAACAACAACAACTCTACATCCCAAGTGGTATCTTTCATTAATATCAGCAACCAACACTATCATTAAATAGCCAGCTAAAGCCAACAGAAACGAATTTTCAATCAATACCTTCTGTCTTGTTGGGAGCAGTGTCCATGCAGATATTCTGTCTTGAACGTTCTATTGTCATGTAGCCCTCTTCATCTTCCATAATCAAAGCAATCTGCAGGAAGCAAGTGATACAAATGAGATCATTCCTGAACATTAGACCAAAATATTTGTTTTCAGTTCCCCTTCTGTAGAACTGCCCCAAATGAGTGGGCGTTTCTCCTTCCCTCCTGAGATCCACAGTTTCATTGCCACATGGTGAAGAATTTTAAAACATCACCACCTTCCTCTCAATCGGAGAACACGTCCCACAAAACAGACAAGAAACCCAGCACTTGTGTGGTGAAAGAGGAACTGAGTCTGCAAGTCTGCAGAGAATGGGAAAATGCCTTTAATCCAAAGGAAATCAACTCAACAGCAATCCCTGGATACCTGCTAAGACTGAGCCAAAAGATGGGGGGAGCGGGGGTGGGAGAGATTCCCATCAGCACCTGCGGAGAAGCCACTGAAGCAATCCCACTGTGTACAACAGCCCAGGTGCAGTTTCACAAACTGGATCCAGGAAGGGAAGAAGATGAGGGCTGGGGGGAGAGAAAAGCCCATCCCACAAGTCTATTGAAAAGGAGTAAAACGGTTTCCCAATATCAATGGACTTGTTTTGCTACAAGAGTTGAAGACCTGGGCAAGTGTGAAAGACTCAAAGAATTAGCACATAGTCAAGATAGGAAAATATCAAGCTAGAAATATAGGGAAAAGAACATAGACCTAACAGAACAGATGGACACTCATAGATTAGATGAGATAGAACTAGGTGTAAATTTGTAGCAATAGGACAACCATAGATTAAGATAGGCAGTAAGAAAATAAGTAGGGAACAGACACAACCATAGCATTAGCATTAAGATTAAAAGTAAGGAGTTGAACTTTAGTTTTGTATAACAAAAGAACCTCTAGTGGGACAAAACTAAAGCTGAGTCTTTGTTTCTATGGCCTGCACCAGCTTGAGAAAACCATATCTTCTAAAGGTGGAATAACTTTCTTGGACTTGTCAAGCCACCCCTGAAATGAAGGACAAGCCCTATACCCAGCAAAAAGGATTTCCCCAGCTTGTCAGTGATGTCATCTGAAGTCTTTCTCATGCTGACTTTTGTGTAATGCATCCTTCCTTGCTTGGGCTTGTCATTTACACAAGAACCACATGACATGGGAAGGCCAGATAGAGACAACAGAAAAAGGAGGATTCCCTAAAACAGGACAGTGGTGCCCTGCTTTTTAAAGGCTATTTATCCCAAGTGGTAAATTGATTAGTATCATCTGCATCTTTAGCATTCAATTCAAGCAGGGCTCTCCAATACTGTGTTGCCTGGGGGCCCCAAGTGTGTCGCAGGGCAACCTGGATGGTGCACCGCCCCTGCCGTGTGCAGCGGTGGCGGGGGGCCATCAGCGCTTCCGGGTTCCAGGAGGCCGCCACTGCCGCCGCCGCCACAACACGCAAAAACCTGAAAGCGCGGTGGCGGCGGTGTCAACCCAGAAGTGCCACCACCGGCAGTTCTGGGGTTTTGCACGCCGCGGCGGCGCTTCCAGGTTTTTGCGCACCGGCCGTTGGTGTGTCGCCAACGGCAAAAGTTTGGAAAGCCCTGAATTAAAGATTCAAATGCCTCGACAGAGTTGCAATTTCAGGAGCCACCGAGGTGAATTAAACTACCAAGAAGCTCTCTGAGATAGACCAAGTTCAATTTTTGTACATCAGAAGGATGCAAACAAGAATTGGAAGAGAGAATTGATCCAAAGTTAGAGTATTACTGGAGACACAGTTCACCTCAGTTCTCCAAATTGATTGATTGATTGCCCTCGAGTCATTGCTGACTCTTAGCAGCCACACAGGTAAATTTTCTCCAAGATGATCTGTCCCTAACCTGGTCCTTCAGCTCTTCCAACAGTGTCACTGTAACTGAGTCCATCCCCCTTGCTGCTGGTCATCCTCTTCTTCTCTTTCCTTCCACCTTTCCCAGCATCAGAGCCTCCTCCAGAGAGTTGGGTCTTTGCATCATGTGTCCAAACTAGGATAATTTGAGCCTGGTCATTTATGCCTCGAGTGAGAACTCTGGGTTGATTTGCTTGATGATCCATTGGTTTGTTTTCTTGGCTGTCCACAGTATTCTTAGGAGTCTTCTCCCCAGATTCCCCAAACAGGTATAAAACATTATTAGGTTATTAATTTATATTGTTAGAAGATTTCAAACAAACGTGCCCCCCTTCCATATTTTTCCTTGGCAAACCTCCATTTTTTCTCACTGCAACATTGCCTTCTCCTTGAGCAAGGTAAAAGGTTAAATGTATAGTTGAAGGCTTTCACAGCCAGAATCCAATGGTTGTTGTGGGTTTTCCAGGCTGTGTGGCTGTGTTCTGGCAGTTTTTGTTCCTAACGTTTCGCCAGTAGCTGTGGCTGGCATCTTCAGAGGACAGGAGCACAGCTAGAAGATTCTCTCTGTGCCCAAGTGGAGGGTGTGTGTTCCTGCTGGTGTTTATAGCTTCTGAGGGGGGGTGTCTTCTGTGGGTCATTTACAAGAGATTGGGAGAGGGTTCTTTGTGGTGATTAGGGGGTGTGGTGCTGTCATGTGTGGGATTAGCACATCTATTGTGTGAGTTGTTTGTATATTTCTGTGGTTGAGTAGATTTCGTTGACCTTTTGCAAGCTGTGTTTTTCAGGACTGGCAGCCAGGTTTTGCTGATCTTTAGGCTTTCTTCTTTTTTATTGAAACTGTGTTGGTGTTTATGTATTTCAATGGCTTCCCTGTATAGTCTAACATAGTGGCTGTTGGTGTTGTCCAGTATTTATGTGTTTTCAAATAAGATTTGGTGACCAGTTTGTTTGAGAGCATGTTCAGCTATTGCAGATTTTTCAGGTTGCTGTAGTCTGCAGTGTCTTTCATGTTCTTTTATCCTGGTGTGGATGCTATGTTTTGTGGTCCAAATGTATACTTGTCCACAGCTACAGGGTATGCGGTAAACTCCTGCAGCGGTGAGGGGGTCCCTTTTGTCTTTTGCTGGTTTTAACATTTGTTGTATTTTTCTGGTGGGTTTGAATACTGTTTGGAGGTTATGTTTTTTCATTAGTTTTTCCATGCGGTCCGTGACTCCTTTAATGTAGGGCAGAAATATTTTGCTTGTGGGGGGCTGTTTTTCTTCAGTTGAGTGCTGTTTTTTCAGTTTGATAGCTCTCCTGATTTCATTCTTGGAGTAGCCATTCACCTGTAGGGACCACTCCAAATGGTTGAGTTCAGAATTGAAAAAATGAGCTTCACAGTTCTGATTTGCGTGATCCACTAGTGTTTTGATGATGCCTCTTTTTTGTCGTGGGTGGTGATTGGAATTTTTGTGTAGATACCGGTCTGTGTGGGTGGGTTTTCTGTAGATTTTGTGTCCTAATTGCAGGTCTGGTCTGCATATGAGCATGACATCTAAAAATGGTAGTTTGCCTTCCATTTCTTTTTCCACGGTGAATTGTATATTCAGGTGAATGCTGTTGAGGTGGTTCAGGAATTTCTCTAATTCTTCTTCCCCACGAAGACTCCAAATGGTGAAGGTGTTGTCCACGAACTTGTACCAGACTGTTGGTATGAGGGGTGCCGATTCTAAAGCCTGTTTTTCGAAATGTTCCATGTAGAAGTTCGCTATAACCGGGCTGAGGGGGCTTCCCATGGCAACTCCATCTGTTTGTTCGTAGAAACCCTTATCCCACTGAAAGTAGCTGGTCGTCAGACAATGTAGGAAAAGCGCCGTGATGACTTTTGGGAAGATCTGTTCGATGAGTGCCATGGTGTCCTTTATTGGAACCTTGGTGATCAGGGAGATCACATCAAAGCTGATTAATTTGTCCGTGGGGTTAAGTTTATGGGTGCCAATTTTGTTTATGAAGTGTCTTGAGTCTTTTATGTGGGATGAAGTCTGTCCACAGTGGGTCACAGTTTGACTACTCTTCTACAGACCCACTGTGGACAGACTTCATCCACGGAAAAAGAAATGGAAAACAAAAAAGAAATGGAAAGCAAACTACTATTTTTAGATGTCATGGTCATGGTCAGGTAAAGGAAGCCCAATTGTTAAAAGGTTACAAAATAAAATGAGTTTGATAATGCCAGAGATTAAGATGGAAAAGGAAGCCCAACTGCTCAGACAAAGGATTCCCTTCCAATTCAATTGGAAAGCTTGGAACACAAAAGGTCAGCTCATTCACCGAACTTAGCCAGCCCATTCAGGTAGACCTTCTTCCCCAGCCAAACAGATCTCCATAATCGAATAACGAAGGATTCCTTCCAAGGTGCACATTCCAAGTAAGTAGACAAAGCCACAGCCCGCAGGGAACACACACAGGAAACACAAACAGCAGGGGTCCCAACCACAGAGCGCCTCCTCTCTGAAATCCTGCAAATTACACTTCTTTCAAGTTCCTAGGGGGCGGGAACACCTTTGCATAGCTATGGCCAGGCTCTCCTATATAAATGGCCTGTGGGGGAAATACAAGTGTGGCCACCTTCCAACCAGCATACCCTGTACTTTGTACTCTGTATATCAGAGCTTTCCAAACTGTGTGTCGCGACACAAAAGTGTGTCGCCACACACAGCGTGGTGTGTCGCCACACCACCCGGAAGCGGTGGCGCGCGTGTGCACGGCAGCAGCGGCAGCGATGCGGGATCAGTGCTTCTGCGTTTTAGCGGAGGCTGCCACCGCCGCCGTGCACGCGCGCGCTGCCGCACGCCCCGCACTGCTGATGTGCGCGTGCGCGCTGCCGCACGCTCCCCGTGCTGCCGCCGTGCACGCGCCGCCGCACGCCCCCCCACACCGCTGACGTGCGTGCGCGCACCACCGCCACGCTGCCGCCGCCGCCACTCATGTGTCGCCAGCGGCAGCACTTTGGAAAGCCCTGCTGTATATGCTCTTGGGAAATAAACCAGCAAACCTCTGTTCCAGCAACTGCCTGCGTCTTTTCATTCCCGGCTTGGGACAAACCTTGGTAAGATTCCTTCTGACAATATCTTAGATTTCTCTCCCCCTTGCATCCAAGAGCTCAAGCCAGAGTATGGAGCACTCCCTCCTAAAATCTGTAGTTAGTAAAGTCTGGGATAAAGGGCTTGTAAGAATGGGCATGACTCAAGCTTTTCCATAAGTATCTCGTGGCATAAGTTCAAGAAATGAAATAGACTTTTGGAAGTAGCAGCCAGAATTTCCACAAAAAAGAACTGTCAGTCCATCCAGCAGGGGGTGTGACGGTTCCCTTGCTGACCTTGGTTTGATGGCCTCGTCTCAAACAGCACACTTCTATGGCCCCTATTCCTGGCTGGAATCTCTGGACATCGGCCAGTTTGATTGGCCGAGAGAGGCAAGCAGGGGCCCCTGTTTGGCTACTTTGGAAGGATGCCTAGGTACTGTATCACTGACCCTAGAGCGGCGGTGGGGGCAAGATTTTGTTTGCACGGGAGACCCATTGACATAGGAAGTGCAGCAAGTGTAACGCGCCCCGAAGCGGGGTTTGAATCCGAAGGTTGGTGAGGATGTGTGTCAGCACGTGGCCATACCTAAGTAGGCTGACCATATTTCCTTGAGACAAAAATGGGACATTGGGATGGCAAAAATGGGATGGGGTTAAACTTATGTAATATTCCGTATTCATGAAAAAGAGAGACGATAAAAAAAAGTTTTAAAGAGTTTTTAAGATTCGTTTGCTGGTCCTTAAATAGATTACTGTATATATAAAAATGTTTTTGTTTTCATTAACATGAAAAAGTTTTATTACATGAACATATTGAGCTAACAATTATTCTTCAATGACAGAACTCATACAAAAATTTAGGTCGACGTAGAGGGGGACTGTATTTGACAGGAGGCGAATGGGGAAAGCACAGCTCACGGGCTTTGTAACATCACAGATCGCAGGAAGGAGGGGAGGGGGGAGAGAAGAGAGGCAGGGAAGGGAGGGTTCAAAAACTCCATGCCCGGCGAGGCTTCTCTTCCTTCTGCCTTCCCTCCTCCTCCTCCTTTTTTTTTTCTCCCTCGTTTTCTCTCTCCCACAATCCCAAATGAAAGACTCTCTCTTACCGAGCTGGAGAAATAATCAGTTTCATTCTTGAAAAAAGGGGGCAGGATCATATCCTGAACACATTTTAATAAAACAAACAGAGAGCAGAGAGCGACCAGCTAAGAGCAGAGCAGAGGTGGTGGCAAAGATCTCTCTCCTCGTCTCTCTCTGTCTCCCTCTCTCTCTCTTTCCGCCTTCCTTGCCCCTCTCTAGTCTCACCCAACATCAGGCACCTCAATCAAGCACTTTTTAAACGGTAATTGCATCTTGGCTGAATCAATCTTGCCATGCCTGACATTTTGCTAATTAAAAAAAAAACGGGACAAAATTTACATTTATATTAAAACGACGGGATGGTCGGGAAATGTGAAAAAATTGGTACTGTCCCGTTTAAAATGGTACGTATGGTCAGCCTACACCTAAGGCCAAAATTACGAAAGTTGGCTAGAGTACTTGGCAATTTTGCAGCCTGGATCTATTTCTGATTTTTTATTTATTTATTTATTTATTTATTTATTTATTTATTTATTTATTTATGTTTCGACTTCTATCACCGCGCCATCTCCCACGAGGGGATTTCTTGGAAGACAGACTAGAACATCTATTATTTTCTTCATAATTGCTTAAAACTAGAACAGGAGCCAGAAAGGATGTTAGTGCCCCAAATTACAGCATCATCCAGGTAGCTCCATTAACAATGTGCCTATCCATCGGCTGAGGTTGCCTGATGCCATGGACCACAAACGAGCCAACATGCTTTATCTTGTGGTGGTGTGTCAACCCAATGTGGGTGGATAGTTCATGGTGCCCTGGGCTCCCAGAAAATTGGATTAATTGAATAAATTGGGGTAATAAACATACTCAGCAGAAAAAGCCACTGTATGGAATGTGGCTTATTTTATGTATTTATTTGTCAAACATATAGCTGCCATCTCACGAATGTGACTCTGAGCAGCGTGCAGAGAAACAGAACAATTAAACATAAAAGATATTAGGTGAAAGGAGGTTAGGGTAACTCTGTATGGATGGTTGAGGTCTCTTTCTGCAAGAGGCATGATTGCATGATGTTCACAATCCCAAGTGGTGTACTCCAAAGGGCCACCCTCCAGATGTGGTAGACCACAGCACCCACCAGTCTTAGCCAGTAGGGTACCCAGTTGTAGAAGTGTCACGGGTTCTTTTTATACCCAGTTTGATTGTTCCAGGCTCAAAATGATCTCCCAAAAAGCACTGCACTCTACAACACTTAGAGTTTTTATATCTCCCCTTATAGGTTGGAGAGGTGGTTTTATTTTAAACAAACTATTTACAGTATAAAAGTGTGTACTATATGACTATGTGACTAGCTAATATCTAACAATCCTAGCTTATTACTAATTAAACTCTATTACTAATGGAATTATACTATGCAACGTTCTTCTCTCCTTATCTTACTATGTTCTATACAACTACATCTATACTAATACACATATAATCTACCTATTCTTATTTTGCTACTACTACTACTAGCCTACTGCTACTATAGCTAGTATAGAGAGCTTCTGTTATTGGGCAGTTTGCACAACACTTGCCCCTTCTCACTGGTTTGCTGCAGGACTTTGCTTCGTCGTGTTGTTTCCTCAGGACCTCCAAAGTCTCTGTGGGGAAAACAACACTTCTCCGTTCCTTTGGCTGCTTTCTTTCTTTCTGGCTGCTGCAAGAACTCTGAACACACCGTCTCTGCAATCTCCTCCTGTTTCCTCTTGCCTCCTCTCCCTGCTGTTACGAAGCTGAGGCGTTTTATCAGCCACTCTGCCATCCTGATGCAGGGAGGAGATTTGAACTAGGAAGGAGGGAGGCAGCACAGGTGCCTGTGAATACCCCGGCAGCCTGCTCTCCCACAAGAAGGTTACAGTACATGAGAAGGAGCTCCTTTTTCGTTAAGCGTTGGGTGTTAGGGATGAAGCATAAGCTCGGTTCCTTCCCACACCCGGAACCAGGGGTAGATTCTTTCTCCAGAGAAGGATGCATTCGAGAAAATGAATACTGAAGTCCTTGTTTCTACGCTGTAAAATTCCACCTGCTGGTTGAGGTAATCCACAAAAACACGAATCCGCCGGGGCTTCTTCTCAAAAGAAAGCTTGGTGTGTTGTGGGGCAGTAAAGGCCAAGTAATTTCCTTTCCCCCAGTATTCTCCGATAGCCCAGATGCCTTCCCTGGTGCTAAAATCGGTCATTCCTTTTCTCCTCACTGACTCCTTGGCAACTCCCACTGCCCATTCTCCATCATGTTTTATTTCCACCTCCCAGCAGTGTTTTCCTGACTGGAACCCGTTCTGGCCCAAAACCCACACCCGCTGGTCGAATCTTTTAGCATTGTCAGGAAGTTGCTGTTCTTCCTCTCCCCATCTCACAGTTTTCCGATCTGTAGAAAGGATGAGGCGGCGATGAGCAGTGTCTGGATCAAAGGTCACGGAGTCTACAGGAGAAAAATGAAATGATGGATTTATCCACAGTACTTCTGTACTCTTTTCTGCCCTGTGGCATTGTATGGCACCGAGTGTTGGGTAGCAACAAAGAGTGTAGAGAGCCATTTCCATGTTATGGAAATGCGTATGCTCCGTTGGATATCGGGCATCTCCCTACTCGACCACGACACAAATGATGCCATTCGACAACAACTAGGCATGTCATTAATTACAGAGAAGATGAGAGAAAGCCGGCTTCGTTGGTATGGACATGTACTTAGAGCGGCACCTTCCACTGTCACCAAAATAGCTTACCATCTTAAAATCGATAGCCGACAGCCACATGGGCGACCAAAACAGATGGCAGGACACCATCAATAAGGACATGCAAATTGATGGGCTATGCCCTGAGGATACGGATGATCAGGCAAAGTGGTGTTTCAGAATCTGAAAAGCAGACCCTGCGAAAATAGCGGGAAAACACGAGGAGGAGGAGGAGGAGGAGGAGGAGGAGGAGGAGGAGGAGGAGGAGGAGGAGGAGGAGATGAGTTCTGTACTCTTTTCCTTTCAAAATGTGCTTGGTACAATCTCATTCAGCAGAGTCTGGATGCTACAGCCAACATTTTTGTGGACTCCCCAACCACTGAAAAAGTTTACTATTTCCAGAGCTGTTGAGCCAATTACATACTTTGCCAAAACATACATCATCTGTAATTGATGTAAATGATATAAATTGCCACAAATGATGCAAATTCTAAGTCCTAATGTGCTTGTTTGGATTTGCATCAGTGTGTTGTGTGAACCTAAAAACTCAGGGTAGTTGATTAAATAATGTGCAAATGTGTCATGTGAATACAGCTTCTTTTTACTACTGTAAAGTGTAAGCTGCTGTGGTTGCCTTTCCAAGGACATTCATAGAGAACTGCATCAGTCTTTTTCTCTGTATTCTGGATCAATTAGATTGATCCGTACAAGCTGTTTTGGCTATCAATATTGCAAGTCCTGGCTTCAGAAAGCTAAACAAAAAAAAGCAAAAGAAATAATTTTAAATTACCTGTTAAAGTACCTGGGATCAATCCACATGAACTGGGTGACGTCGATGGGTAGAAAACGCCTTGTTTCTGAAATACTTTTTTAAAAGCTCAGGTTATATGATGGGGAGAAACGTGCATACAATCTTTATTTCAGTTCAGAAGCAGATCATAAATCATTTGCATTTAAATACAAATACAAAATATAAGTTTGGCTTGCAAGATTACAGGAACTGCCCCACCAAAGATTCTAACAAGCACAAAAAAGGATGTATATATCTGAAGTTGATGCCAACGAAGAAAATTGAAGCATTAAAAGTTCTGCACCCAGTCCTGGTAGTGGGGAATATGTGCTAAGAAGAGGGTCAGATAAAGACCATGGTCAGATAAAAGAAATCTGAGTCCGAGGCAGAAATGTAATTTGAGAAAGCAGCTCAGACAGGACTCTCCCTAGTTCTCATGAAAAGAGGGGGGGGGGAGGGGGGGAAGCACATTCAGACTTGCACAATTCTGTTACCGTAACCCAGGGCTTTCCAAGGTTTTTCCTGCGGCGACACACCAACCGGTGTTGGTGTGTCGCCGCGGGAAAACCCAGAAGTGCCGTCCTTGCGGCAGCGCGCAAAAACCCGGAAGCGCTGCTGCCGCTTTCAGGTTTTGCGCGCTGCAGTTGGTGTGTCGCCGCGGGAAAACCCGGAAGCGCTGCGCTTCTGGGTTGTGTGGCGACACACCAGACTGTGTGTGGCGACACACTTTTGTGTCGCCACACACAGTTTGGAAAGCTCTGCCGTAACCTTATAATAAAAGTAGTATTAGCATGCAAAAATTTGGTTTCCTAGTCTGGTCGACCTCAAAGGGCTGACAAATGGTTTCCCCAAACTTACGGAAATACAATCCTCCTGGCTATAGCAACCTTTAAAAAGGAAGGTGTTAATAGGAGAGCTGGAGGCTACCCTGTGGGAATCAGCCAGTGGTGTCGGGGGGGGGGCAGTCTCCCCAAAGCAGCATTGTGGCATGACACTGCAAATCCTGTCCCCTTTGTACAGACATTGTGTCATCGCCAGCGTGTGTACAAGGGGTGGAGTTTGTGGCACAGCCATGCAACACTGCTCCAGTGGTTTTGAGGAAAGCAGGAAGATCCTGTGAGGGAGGTGCTGCTGCGGGAATCAGCTTAACATCCAGAAATGCAACCGACAAAGCATTTCCTGACATGGATTCCTTGATGGCCAAAGCTTCGCCTGCTGTCTTTTGAGGAACCGAAGGAATAAGGGGCAGGATGAGGAACAGTCTTGGAGCTAAATGTGGGCTACATGGGGTTTCCACAGATTTTATTCCCACCACAGCAACTCTGTGAAGCGGATTTGGCTGAAAGAGAATGGCTGGGTTCCAGGGCTTAGTGGAGACTAGAACTTTTATCTCCCCAGTTGAAATCTGAGTCTGTAACCCACTCCCCACCCCTGACAGCAGATACCTACCTATCAGAAGAAGGATTAGGACCAGGCTCAAAGCAACGCTTCCTCCCAGTATGACCCCGAGTGTGATTTTCCAGCATTTTGAAAGGCCTGTGGAAATAACATTTCATCATGGACCTTCAGCCCCCATCCAGTTCTTCCTTGCCCACCTGATTCAAATTATACCCATTCTGGTCTGCCTAGCCTACCTTTGAGATGCTTATTCACCAGCTTGAAAGTTTGAAGCTTTAAAAAAGTTTCCCACAATTCTGCCACCCCTCACTCCCCGATAAACCGCCATACTGTTTTCTTAACCCGGCGGGCCTCTTCACGGGCGGCGGTGGCAGTGACAGGAGCACGGGCCTCCCTTGGGGCTGGCTGTTGAAAGAGGCATTTTGGCACCACCACCCCCAGCGTGGTGCCCGAGGCACATGACCCACTTGTCCCCCCCCCCCCCCCCCCCCAGTTTCGGCCCTGGAGATACTCTATGCCACCTCCAACAATAGACTAAATGGCTCAACAACACCATAAAAAAAAGAATGAATGAAATTCTTCAGTCCCTGGAGAATTAGTTTCAGAAAACAGAAGCTTCTCCTGCAGAGGAAGGAAACTTTGGAAGAACTGTAAGACAGATTAGTCAACAAAGAAAGAATTTTGACAAAATAGTTTTAGGTTCAGCAGACTTACAAGTTTCTCTTACATGCATAACTGGGTACACTTCTTCCTGGAAAGTTATGCAAGAAGAGGATACAGCATGAAAAGACACTTTTCTCAATCCTTTGACATAGTTGAGGGTGTCTATATCTTTTCACCACAAACTCCGCATCTACAGAAGAGACAGGCCTTGTGGCCCAACAGCCCGACGTTCTTTCATCAGATGCCTCCTTCTTGCCTGTCCACTCCTTTGCCCTCATCCAGTTCTTCCTCACCCTCCTGATCCACATTATACCCATTCTGGTCTGCCTCTCCTACCTTTGGGTAGGAGATAAACCGCCATACCCGATAAACCACCATACTGTTTTCTCATGAGTAGGGAGACCATAATATCAGTAAAAGAGTCTAATTTGCATTTCACCCTGTAATGAGGGATGTTTCTTATTTCAAAAAGTTCAAAAATAATAAAATGCATAAAATGAATATAACATATCATATCATAATATAACCAAAAAGAGGCTTAAGGGAAGTATATTTTTTGTCAGAAGGTAACATGTGGGAAAACCTATACTAAACCTAGCATTGAAAGAGGGAGATTACTTTGAAAATGACTGCCTCTCCTTTGGCCAAGAATAGCTTTGGTTGGAATGATTTTTGGCAATTCTGTATAAACCAATTCTGGAAGGACTTGAAGCGCCATAGTTTTAGGTCCCCCTGCAAAGGCAAGTGATGTTCTATCCTACTTAAACTGAACTCATACAGTACATCATGTGAAGCCAGTGCTTTCCATACTGCTGCTGTTGGCGACACACCAATGGTGGCGGCGGCGCGATGGCGTGTGCGCGGGTGGTGTGTATGGCGGCGGCGGCCTCGTGTTTTCCGCTAAAACACGGAAGCGCTGATGGCACGCTGCTGCTGTGATCGCTGCCGACGCCACCATACACACTGCCGCCGCGCACGCCCCCGCGCCACCGCCGTGCACGTCCACTTCCAGGTTGTGTCGCGACACACTAAACTGTGTCTCGTGACACACTAAAGTGTCACGACACACCGTTTGGAAAGCTATGTGCTAAGCACATCTTCATATAAAACACTCAGCCATTAACCATGTTTTATACTTCTGCATTCAACACATTTTTCTGGAAGACTAATGACAGCTTAAGTGTTCCCTAGCCATTAACCTGAGTTTGGATGATATACCAGACTATAGCTAAGGAAATTAAAAGACGCTTGCTCCTTGGGAGGAAAGCTATGGCAAACCTAGACAGCATATTAAAAAGCAGAGACATCACCTTGCTGACAAAGGTCCGTATAGTTAAAGCTACGGTTTTCCCAGTAGTAATGTATGGCTGTGAGAGCTGGACCATAAGGAAGGCTGAGCGCCGAAGAATTGATGCTTTTGAGCTGTGGTGCTGGAGAAGACTCTTAAGAGTCCCTTGGACTGCAAGGAGGTCAAATCAGTCAATCCTAAAGGAAATCAAACCTGACTGCTCATTGGAAGGACAGATACTGAAGCTGAAGCTCAAATACTTTGGCCACCTAATGCGAAGAGAGGACTCACTGGAAAAGGCCCTGATGCTGGGAAAGACTGAGGGCAAAAGGAGAAGGGGACGGCAGAGGATGAGATGGTTAGATAGCATTACCGATGTAATGAACATGAATTTGAGTAAACTCCGGGAGACAGTGGAGGACACGAAGGCCTGGCGTGCTATGGTCCATGAGGTCACGAAGAGTCGGACACGACTAAACGACTGAACAACAACAAGATAACCTCTAACAAGCCATGATTATGGATTGTGATTAAGGCATCACACCATTTTAAATTAGTGTAAGCTCTGAAAAGACACTATCTACATTTATTGGTGACTGGAAATTTATGAATTTATTTGTGACTGATTCTTATGGACTTTTTGCATAAAAATGAAAAAAATGAACTTGTGATTTATGGCTTTGATGATTAGACTGGATAGATTATAGAAAGAAGAGAATCATGATATAATTTTAGAGAGAGAGGTTAAAATATAATAGTACTTATTTATAACTGCTGTGAAGAATATCAGAAGCCACTTCTTTGTATCTTTTTTCTTTCTTTTCTATTTTCCTTCAACTTTCTTTTCTTTTCTTGTACGTTTTTTTAGATTTTTATCCCGCCTTTATTATTTTTATAAATAATTCAAGGCGGGGAACATACGTAATACTCCTTCCTCCTCCTATTTTCCCCACAATAACAACCCTGTTAGGTGAGTTGGGCTGAGAGACAGTGACTGGCCCAAAGTCACCCAGCTGGTTTTCATGCCTAAAGCGGGACTTGCAGTCACAGTCTCCTGCTTTCCAGGTCAGCACCTGAATCACTACAGGTAGTCCTCGCTTACCAACCACTCGTCCAGAGACTGGAGATGGAGATGAATCTGGGTCTCCCATAATTTTGTTCAAACTCTAATCTACCCTGCCCACATTCCAGCATAGATGGGAGTTGTAATCACAACGTACCCAGAAGGGTACTAGAGTAAACGACAGAACAACAACAAGAACTCTACATCCCAAGTGGTATCTTTCATTAACATCAGCAACCAACACTATCGTTAAATAGCCAGCTAAAGCCAAGAGAAACTAATTTCCAATCATTACCTTTTTTCTTGTTGGGAGCAGTGTCCACGTAGATATTCTGTTTTGAACGTTCTATTACCGTGTAGCCCTCTTCATCTTCCATAATCAAACAATCCGCAGGAAGCAAGTGATACAAATGAGATCATTCCTGAACATCAGACCAAAATATTTGTTTTCAGTTCCCCTTCTGTAGAACTGCCCCAAATGAATGGGCGTTTCTCCTTCCCTCCTGAGATCCAGAGTTTCATTGCCACATGGCAAAGAATTTTAAATCAGCCCCACCTTCCTCTCAATCGGAGAACACGTCCCACAAAACAGACAAGACCTAGCATGTCTGTGGTGAAAGAGGAACTGAGTCTGCAAGTCTGCAGAGAATGGGAAAATGCCTTTAATCCAAAGGAAATCAACTCAACAGCAATGCCTGGATGACCTGCTAAAACTGAGCCAAAAGATGGGGGGAGCGGGGGTGGGAGAGATTCCCACCAGTGCCTGCGGAGAAGCCACTGAAGCAATCCCCCTGTGTACAACAGCCCAGGTGGAGTTTCACAAACCAGATCCAGGAAGGGAGGACGATGAGGGCTGGGGGGAGAGAAAAGCCCATCCCACAAGTCTATTGAAAAGGAGTAAAACGGTTTCCCAATATTTATTTATGTTTTTATTTATTTATGTTTTTTATCCCGCTTTATTATTTTCATAAATAACTTGAGGTGGTGAACATACCTAATATTCCTTCCTCCTCCTATTTTCCCCACAACAACAACCCTGTGAGGTGGACTGGGCAGAGAGAGTGACTGGCCTAAGGTCACCCAGCCGGCTTTCATGCCTAAGGCGGGACTAGAACTAACAGACTCCTGGTTTCTAGCCCAGTGCCTTAACCACTTGACCAAACTGGCTCTCAATGGACTTGTTTTGCTACAAGGTATCAATGTTTTGCTACAAGGTATCAATTTGTTTTGCTACAAGGTATCAATTTGTTTTGCTACAAGCATCAATGGACTTGTTTGCTACAAGAGTTGAAGACCTGGGCAAGTGTGAAAGACTCAAAGAATTAGCACATAGTCAAGATAGGAAAATATTAAGCTAGAAATATAGGGAAAAGAACATAGACCTAAGAGAACAGATGGACACTCATAGATTAGATGAGATAGAACTAGGTGTAAACTTGTAGCAATAGGACAACTGTAGATTAAGATAGGAGGGGGATGTGGTGGCTCAGCAGGTAAGACGCCAGGCTTGTCGATCTGAAGATCGCAAGTTCAGAGGTTCGAATCCCTAGCCCCGCATGACGGAGTGAGCTCCCGCACTCGCCCCAGCTCTTGCCAGCCTAGCAATTCGAAAGCATGCAGATGCAAGTAGATTAATAGGTACCACTTCGGTGGGATGGTAACAGCGTTCTGCGTGCGTCGTGCTGGCCACATGACCACGGAAGTGTCTTCAGACAACGCTGGCTCTTCGGCTAACAAATGGAGATGAGCACCGGCCCCTAGAGTCGGGCACGACTGCACAAATGTGTGGGGGGAACCTTTACCTTTTTACCTAGATTAAGATAGGCAGTAAGAAAATAAGTAGGGAATAGACACAACCATAGCATTAGCATTAAGATTAAAAGTAAGGAGTTGAACTTTAGTTTTGTATAACAAAAGAACCACTAGTGGGACAAAACTAAAGCTGAGTCTTTCTGTCTATGGCCTGCACCAGCTTGAGAAAACCATATCTTCTAAAGGTGGAATAGCTTTCTTGGACTTGTCAAGCCACCCCTGAAATGAAGGACAAGCCCTATACCCAGTGAATAGGATTTCCCCAGCTTGTCAGTGATGTCATCTGAAGTCTGCCTCATGCTGACTTTTGAGTAATGCATCCTTCCTTGCTTGGGCTTGTCATTTACTGTCAGCCTTAGCAGTAGACTAGACAGGAAACATGAATAGATAAGCTACTTCTACTTTATTGTAAAGCTACTTTAATAGAATCTTGCAAGTCTGAATGTACAATTCTCCTGCCATCTCCTTTACAGCCCAAAAAACTAGGGAGGGTCCCTTTTGAGCCTCTTGCCCCACCCATGATGCAGCTGCAGCCTATGCTGTCTCTTATCTGACTGTTCCATTGGCAGCATCTCTTGGCCTAGTCTCCCAAGGTCTTTCCCACATACCATTACATTTACACAAGAACCACATGACATGGAAAGGCCAGACAGAGACAACAGAAAAAGGAGGATTCCCCAAACAAGGACAGTGGTATCTTCTTTTTCTAAGACTATTTAACCCAAGTGGTAAATTGATAAGTATCATCTCCATCTTTAGCATTCAATTAAAGATTCAAATGCCTGAACAGAGTTGCAATTTCAGGAGCCACCAAGGTGAATTAAACTACCAAGAAGCTCTCTGAGATAGACCAGGTTCAATTTTTGTACATCAGAAGGATGCAAACAAGAATTGGAAGAGAGAATTGATCCAAAGTTAGAGTATTACTGGAGACACAATTCACCTCAGTTCTCCAAAGAAAAATCAGCTAGGAATGCCATGACAGAGCTTGGAAAGGTTTCTAGAATTATGACTGAGATTGGGTCTCTTTCAGCATCCAGTGTCCTTTGAAGATGTAGTTGTCTATTTCACAGAAGGCCAGCCAGCTCTGCTCAATCCAGATCAAAGGGCGTTGTACAGGGATGTCATGATGGAGAATTATGGAAATGTGGCCTCCTTGGGTAAGGAGTTTGGTTCCCCATTTGGGAAGGATGATCTTCTGCTTATAGAACATTTTTACATGTTCCAGACAACTATAAGAATATATGCCATTAAAAAAAATCTCCTAATTTTTACAGGGCTAGAAAACTATTTGGCTAACTTTTTCCAGTTTACAATATTTGGTTTTTCCAGTGTTAACAGAGTAAACACAGCAACTGGTCTTGTTGTTGTTGACCCAAGTTGAGGGATAAGTCTATTGTGTGAACCCAGCCCTTGTTCTCTTCTTTCCTGGGAAGGATTGCAAGCGCCCATGCCTGAGCTTATTTCCCAGCTGAAGCGAGGGGAAGAGCCTTGGATTTCCGATTCTCAGGACATGGATGGAGCAGAGAATTCCAACTTCAGGTGAGTAGTCTGGGTAACCCAGCTATGAAAGACTCTTTGATATTCCTTGGAACCCTGGTTCCTGATGGAGTCTTGAAGGTTAATAAAAGAACTCCAAGCAGCTAACAACAATCTTGCAGAGCAGAAGCGTGAACCAGCAGGGAACTTGCACTTGAAGCTTAATTGTGTTCAGAAATAAATTCAGTCTTCACACATTAGTTAGATGAAGAAAAATAGAGATAGTTTACATTTATTCAGTAGATCTGGATACAAGTAGATTCATGGTAGATCTGCGTGCAAGTGAGATGTAATGGACAAGAGCTGCATTGTGCAGCCCTCCTGCTTGCAGGTGTGCCCAAAGAGTAATGGAGAAGGTTAATCCCCCAAACCAAGAAGGAGGAGGAAGAGGAAATCAGGTGACCCAGGTAACCTCCCACAAACACAGTAGAGATGCGTTTACTAGACAGACCCCCTATTATGAGACAATGCTGAGTTGACTCCTGATAATCCCAACAGTTCCTTGCCTTCTATTATGCTGAAACTCTTAAGCTTCTGTCACTTCCTTCAGAAGACAGAAGAAGATAGAGACATTTAAAGTCATTCCCACATGGTCCTTCCCATATTCTGGTGGTGGGTTGACTTTGTGTCTTACTCCCAGTGACTCTTCTGTCATATTTGCATGCATGATGCACATTTTGCAAATGGTTGATGGACACATTCTAAGGTTCTAGAGAACCTGCGGCTTTGCAAATCTTGCTGAACTACAACTCCCAGCCCCCTATACTATATAACCAGACTATATATCCAGCAATAACGCAAGTTGCACAAGTGCCTTACCTTTTTTGCAAGGCAAGTCTTTAGTTTATGCAGGGCCTGAACTAAATCCCACTGAGTTGCATTATGATTATTCTTTAAAACATTGCTATGTCCGCCCTCAAAGCCTTCCCAGGCAAATAGCAGCAAACTGCCATGTAAACTGAGTGACCCAACCATATTCTGACATCTGACACTGCTACCTATTGCAGAAATAGATCAGGAGCTTCAGGCACAAGTTATTAAAACGGCGATTTGTAGAGATGTAAAATCTGGGTGGGTGAAGTGAACATTTAAGACCATTTAAGAAGTGTCAGAGAGGAAGTTTGAAATGTGAATAAATATTATTATATGCCCTTACAAGAAAAGTGCAACCTTTGTTTAATTTTGCTCAGACTGAAGAAGCTCCTTGGATAAGGAGCGAAACGTTTCCACTAAGAAAATAGAAATCCAGTTGACATGATTCAAGCTACAGACAATTCCACCTGGATGACTGAGAACCTTCATAGACATAAACCTTTGTTTAAGAAACAGCAACCTGACGCAAAGGCTTTGTTTACTCCCTTTGTTTTTGGCTGACATAATTCTCTTTGTCTCCTCCACCATGTAAAGCTCTTAAGAGGTGCCATATCTTCTGCTTACATTTCCTTTATTATAGCCCGTTTCAGCTACTACTCATTGGGTGGGGATGGGGGGTGAGATTCATCTGAAAAAGAACAGGATCATGAGACTGGATATTCATTTACCTAGAGCAGAATGAGCAGTTTGAGCCCACTCTGGTCCATCCTTGTTCCTTCAGAATTTGGGGCATTGCAAAGGGTAGTGCCAAGGTATCCTTGATGATAACAGCAATAGAAATTTTGTTGTTTATTACAACTGTCTTGTACAACTGCATGGTACGAGTGGGGGATAATAAATGAATGTGTTAGATTTACTGTATGTCCTGCCTGTTTGTTCAGGAGCTCAAGATGGTGCAGAGAGCACTCCCTCCCATTGCTCCCACAGCAACAGTCCTGTGAGATAGCTTGGACTAGGAGGGAGGGACTGGCCCAGAGTCTCCCCAGGGAGCTTTTATGGGTTAGGGGAGACCAGAACTTCTCCTAGTCCAACTTCTTCACCACTACACCACACTGGCTCTTGGGCTAAGAGAGAGAGACTGGCCCAAATCCACCGTAGGTTTCTGTGGCTGAGGGGGGGTTATAATCTAGGTCCCCATGCTTCTTGCCTGACACTTTCACCACTATATCACACTGGCTCTTGAGCTGAAAGAGTGGGGCTGGCCCAGAGTCTCCCAGGGAGCTTCTGTGGCTGATGGGAGTCTAGAACCTGGGTCTCTCCATTCTTAGTCCAACCTCCTCACCACTCTACCACCTTGGCTCTTGGGTGAGGGAGAGGGAATGGCCCCAAGTCACCCAGGGAGCTTTCATGGCTGAGGTGAAGGCTTTGAACCTGTGCTTCCATGGTGGAAACTCAGCATCTTAACTACTACCCTACATTGGATCTCATATCTTACATACCATTCATAAGAGACAATAGAAAAGCCAGAAGACCAGAACACCTCTTTGCCAGCAATCAACAACAAGATATGCAAAGATTAACACCAAGATTAGCACCAGAGGAGCAATCAAACAACACAATAGTGTCAGAGATCGGCAGATCTCTGCCAAAGCGCTAGACGGATATGCGCACTCCGGGGAGCTGAAACTGACATGTCACTGACGCCGGCCGAGTAGACCAGTTCGCACATGGCTGATGACCGCAAATACACATCCTCGCCAACGGATGACGACGCGTCTCGGAAGACACGATTACACGTGTCTCCAAACAAAGAACCTTGGGGGGAGGGAATGCTTAAATGTAACTACTGTACCTGTTTCACTCATTCAAGTCTTTGTTCGTGCTAGCTTCTGTATCCTGTAATAAACTCTCCTACTTCTAAGAACTCCTGCGTCTGTGAGTTACTCTAGAGTAGGGAGATTACAGATATCGGATGGAGTACCTTACATAAAGACTTGAATGCAAAACAAACCGGTTTTCCCGGGAAGCTTCACGGTTGAGACCGGCTTTTATGTACACTGGGCAGAGACTGGGGCGGGGGGGGGAAAGTTTCAGAGAAACGGCTTTCCCCAGCAGCGGAGCAGCAAGCAGCTGAGCGGCGGCGACAGAACAGAAGCAAAACCGGCATCCCCAACAGCTGAGCAGCGGAGCCCAAGCAGCTGACCGGCGGCGGTAGAGCAGCAGCAAACCCGGCGTTCCCAAGCAGCTGACCGGCGGCGGTAGAGCAGCAGCAAACCCGGCGTTCCCAAGCAGCTGACCGGCGGCGGTAGAGCGGCAGCAAACCCGGCGTTCCCAAACAGCTGACCGGCGGCGGAAGAGCGGCAGCAAACCCGGCGTTCCCAAGCAGCTGACCGGCGGCGGAAGAGCGGCAGCAAACCCGGCGTTCCCAAGCAGCTGACCGGCGGCGGAAGAGCGGCAGCAAACCCGGCGTTCCCAAGCAGCTGACCGGCGGCGGTAGAGCGGCAGCAAAAACCGGCGTTCCCAAGCAGCTGACCGGCGGCGGAAGAGCGGCAGCAAAAACCGGTGGGGGCGGCGTAGCAGGAGAAACCGGCGCCCTAATAGCGGAGCAGCAGTGGAAACCGGCGGCCCCAAGCAGCGGAGAGGCGGTGAGCCTTAACAGCCAGCCGCTGGCGGCGCAGCAGCAGCAGCAGCACAAAGGCGTTTTTAACAGCTGAGAGGCGGCGATCCCCAGCATCTAAGAGGCGGCGGAGACCACGTGGAGGCAAAGCGACGGCGGTGACCAGCGCTCCCAAGCAGCAAGCGGCCAGCAGAGACCACGAAATGGAATCGGTAGAGGCGGCAGGAGTGAGCAAAGAAGCCGGACCCAGCTCAACAAGCACCCAGACGATGGAGGGAGTTGCCAGTGAGCGGGAGGGCAAGAAAGCTCAGAAGAAGCAAAACCACATAGAGGTAACGAAAACCCCCATTCCTCTAAGCAGCACCGAACCAAGGCTAGCGGGATGGTCCATAGCTGTAGGCGAAGGGCTAGCGCAGAAAGGGACAAAAGGAAACCAGAAGAAGGTCACCCCAACCCAGCGCATCGTAAGGTTGGAGGAACAGATGTCCAATGTGCAGTTAAATATAGGAATGCTGATGAATAAAATGGACTCATTGGGCACTGCCTTTGAGAAATTAATGGACAATTTAGATAAACCCAGAGGGCGGGAACAGAGACTGGGGCTACCCGAAGGTGAGGGAGACATCGAAAGTGAGGAGGAGGAGGAGGAAGAATTTCACCCCTACAACAGAGCACCCAGGACCCCGCCATACTACCAGTTCATGACCCCAGGGGGGCACATACACCATTTGGAATAGGTGAATTAAAAATGAAATTCAACGGCAATCCCAAGAATTTAGCATGCTTCTTGACTCACGTACAAGGGTTCATGAGCGAATACGAAT
Organism: Charina bottae; assembly: GCA_023362775.1. NCBI lineage: Eukaryota > Metazoa > Chordata > Lepidosauria > Squamata > Charinaidae > Charina > Charina bottae. Next base: position 33,413,884 of record JALMGJ010000002.1, on the reverse strand, counting down.
ACACCTTCTGAACGGAAGAGAGCAAAATCAGATACGTCTCCAGTTTTCTGGAAGGTGAGGCAGGGGACTGGCTAGTAACACTTCACGACAGGAGGGCTAGGGAACTACTGGACTTCCAAGAGTTCATGTATGCCCTCCGGAAACGGTTTGAAGACACGCTGACCAAAGTCTCAGCCAGGGCGCGTCTCCGGAACTTAAGGCAGGGAACTAGGACAGTAGCTGAATATGCTATGGTCTTTAAAAGATTATTATCCTATCTGCCGGAATGGCCAGAATCAATAAAGATAGAACACTTTCAATATGGCCTAAAACAGGACCTATTGGAAAAGGCATTGGACAGAGATGACCCTGGAACTCTAGAGGGGTGGATCCAATTAGCTGGGAAAATCGAGAGCAACAGGTTACAGTTGCAAAGCATCAGAAAACTGCAATTTAGACAGAGGAACGAGGGTAATTTCACAAATCAAACCCGTACGCATGCGAAACAGCGGAGTTGGGAGGAGGAGAAGGATCGCCGGACTAAAGAGAGACTATGCTTTCGCTGCGGGAAGGAGGGACATCGAATTAGCGCTTGCCCCCAGGGGAGAATGAACGCTAAGGAACAACCTCCAGGGAAAAAGGCAACAGACAAAAGTAACCCAAAGACAACACACACTAAAGGAAAAGGAGCAGCGGCGGCAACAGTGCACCATTGGCAGAACCCGGACCTAGAAGAAGATAGCGAGGACTCCGATTTCGAAATCCAGACGGCGGGAAACGAGCCGGGTCTGTTCTAATGAGCGCCACAGGACAGACCTCCACAAAGGGGCGCAAAGGAAGTAGTCGCAACAACCCGACAATGCACCTGAAGGTACAGTTAAAAACGCTGAGGGGACGGAAAGAGTATGCGGGAGTTGCCATGTTAGATTCGGGATGTTCGAGGAATTTGATGCACCCGAACGTAGCCAAAAAGATGGGTCTGGACCTGTGTAAACTTAAAACCCCCATCACATTTTGCCAATTAGATGGGTCTGAACTGAAAGGGGGGCCAGTGGAATTTTACACTGAAGGACTCCAAATGACGTTGGGAACGCATGTGGAGACATTACGATTCTTAGTGGCTCCCATCGCAACACGTCCCATTGTGTTAGGATTAAAATGGTTGAGGGCAAGGAACCCCAAGGTAGATTGGGTTTCAGGAGAGTTGGAATTTACGGATGGGAAGTATCAGGACATGGACAAGGGCGGCCCACTGGACTGCGTTGAGTTGGGGGCAACAGGGTTGGAATTGGACGAGGGGGAGTGGAATAAAGGTGATAGCACACTCTCCAACGCAATCCCGGAGAGATACCTTTCAGTAGCAGAGGTATTTGACAAAAGAGAATGTGAGCAGGAACCCCCCCATAGGCAGTCAGACGCAACCATTGACCTCATCCCTGGGGCACCTTTCCCCAAGCCCAAGATGTATGCTATGACGCAAAAAGAATTACAAGAGCTGCGTAACTTCATAGATAAGAACTTGGCAAGGGGGTTCATTGAGCCAGCCAACTCCCCCCTCGCAGCCCCTGTCCTGTTCAGAAAGAAAAAGGACGGATCACTCCGGCTCTGCACGGACTACAGGGGGCTCAATGCAATTTCAGTTACCAGACAATACCCCCTACCGTTGCTAAAAGACATGTTAGCCCAGTTATCAAAAGGGAAAATCTTTACAAAACTAGATGTCAGAGAAGCCTACTATCGGGTTCGAATAAGGGAGGGGGACGAATGGAAAACAGCATTCAATTGCCCATTAGGATCGTTCCAATATAGGGTGCTCCCGTTTGGGATTGCGGGGGGACCGGGAATTTTCATGAGGTTTATTAATGAAGTATTGTATGAATTTCTGTATAAAGGGGTAATTGTATATTTGGACGATATATTAATATTTTCTGAGAATTTGGAAGAACACATGGATTTAGTTAAGAGGGTACTTGAGAAGCTACTAGAGGCAAAGCTTTATGTAAAACTCGAGAAATGTGAATTTCACAGGGAACAGTTAGACTTCTTGGGGTATCGCATTTCACATGAGGGCATCGAGATGGACCCCGAAAAAGTCAAAGCGGTTCTAGACTGGCAGCCCCCCCGTACGCGCAGACAGCTGCAAGCGTTCCTCGGTTTTGCGGGGTTCTATAGGCAATTTATTCAGAATTTCGCGCAAATCGCACTGCCCCTGACTGACCTATTAAAGACAAAAGGCAAGGGAGCAAACGCGAAAGCCCCATCACCGAGCACGAAACTCGTATGGACACAGGAATGCCAGGCAGCGTTTGATAGCCTAAAAGAAATGTTCACAAGAGAACCCATACTCAAGCACCCAGAAGCTGATAAACCATTTGTGATACACACAGATGCATCAATTAGCGCAGTGGGGGCCATACTCTTGCAGGCAGATGACACGGGGAAACTAAGACCATGCGCTTACATTTCCCGAAAATTTAACCTGACGGAGAAAAGATGGCATATTTGGGAAAAAGAAGCTTTCGCTGTCAAACATGCCTTAAGCACGTGGCGACATCTCTTAGAAGGCACAGCAGAGCCGTTCCAAGTGTGGACGGACCATAAAAATTTGGAAGCTCTCAAATCACCCAGGAAGTTGAACCCTAAGCACCTCAGGTGGGCAGAATTCTTTAGCAGATTCAACTTCACGTTGAAATATTTTCCTGGGGGGAAAAACTACTTGGCAGACGCATTATCACGCTTGCCGCAACATGAGAGCAAAATGGAGGAGGTCATTGAATCCCTCATCCCCTCCCAACCAGTAGAGGCACAGAGCTCAACAATAACAGAAGGGAGGGGGGAAGGCAACATGGCAATCACCCGCAGCAGCGCGAAGCGCGCGGCTGAAAGCGACCCGTGGACAGCCGAACTGCGGGCGGCAACAGTAACGGACACCTGGTGGGGGGAGAACAAACAGAACCTAGTGGAGAAGGATGGAGTGGGGTGGAAGGACAACAAAGCCTACGTCCCTGAGCCCTTAAGGCAAAAGGTCTTGACCATGCATCATGATCACAAAACGGCAGGGCATTTTGGTTTCGTAAAAACACTACACTTAATCCGACGCAAATTCTGGTGGCCATCCTTGCGCACTGACGTTAAAGACTATGTGCGTTCATGCCCAGTGTGCGCAATGGCCAAAAGGAAAATAGGGAAACCCACAGGGAAGCTGCAGGAAGTAGCAAACCCCTCACAACCATGGAAGCAAATCGCCATGGACTTCATAGTAGATTTGCCGGTGAGTAAAAAGAACACGGCAATTTGGGTAGTCACGGATTTATTCTCCAAGCAGGCACACTTCATTGCATGCAAAGGAATACCGAATGCCCAAAAACTAGCTAGACTGTTCATACAACACATCTATAGAGCCCACGGAACGCCGGAACGCATAATCAGCGATCGCGGCAGCACGTTTACTTCCAACTTTTGGCGGGCTTTTTTGAAGTTAATTGGAGCGGCACAGGGGCTCAGTAGTGCGTTCCATCCTTGCACGGATGGTGCGAGCGAACGTTTGAACGCTACACTGGAGCAGTACCTTAGATGTTACACTAACTACCAACAGAACGATTGGGCGGAACTGTTGCCGTTCGCAGAGGTTGCTTATAATAACGCGGTACACCAAAGCACGGGGTTTTCGCCATTCAAAGTCGCTACAGGGCAGGACTTTATAACTATCCCCGAATTGGCCATGTCACACAACACAGAACTGCCACAACCTCTAAAAGCGGACGAATGGATAGGAAAAGTAAGCAGCAATTGGCCAGTCATGGTACAAACATTGCAGGAAGCCAAAGCTAGTTACAAAAAATATGCCGATCGCAAGAGGGGGGAAGAATGGGACTTAAGAGTAGGAGACAAGGTGTACTTGTCAACGAAAAATCTGCGGGCAACACAACCATCACGGAAATTGGCACCAAAATTCATAGGCCCATTCCCAATCATTGAGGTCATCAACCCAGTAGCGGCAAAATTACAATTGCCAAAAGCGCTAAGAAAGGTGCATCCTGTGTTTCACATCAGTTTGTTGAAACAATACCACAGCTCACAACACTGGCACCCTGAACCAGTGGAACCCCCCCCCCCCATTGTTGGTGGAGGGCGAACCACATTTCGAGATTGATAGAATTCTGGATTCCAGAAGACATAAGGGGCAGTTACAGTACCTAGTGAAGTGGCAACACCTACCAATTGGAGACAAGGAATGGGTCAGTGCAAAACACACACGGGCTCCCAAACTCATGAAAGCTTTTCACAGGGAATTCCCGGACAAACCGCATTGACGCAAACACTTGGACTAGACAAGATACTAAATTAATGTCTGCTCTCTCCTTACAGGAACTGTTTTGAAAATGTTTAGTAATAAGGGGAGTACCGAAACTCGTACCACAGGAGGGGGGGGAGCATCTTGGGCCGGGAGCATGTCAGAGATCGGCAGATCTCTGCCAAAGCGCTAGACAGATATGCGCACTCCGGGGAGCTGAAACTGACATGTCACTGACGCCGGCCGAGTAGACCAGTTCGCACATGGCTGATGACCGCAAATACACATCCTCGCCAACGGATGACGACGCGTCTCGGAAGACACGATTACACGTGTCTCCAAACAAAGAACCTTGGGGGGAGGGAATGCTTAAATGTAACTACTGTACCTGTTTCACTCATTCAAGTCTTTGTTCGTGCTAGCTTCTGTATCCTGTAATAAACTCTCCTACTTCTAAGAACTCCTGCGTCTGTGAGTTACTCTAGAGTAGGGAGATTACAGATATCAGATGGAGTACCTTACAATAGACCCTAATCAAGGAACTATTAACTCAGTCAATCAACCAAGCAGCAAACAACAACCCAATCAAGGTACTACCAAGGAGAGTATAACAGCCCCACCAACACAGGCAGGACAAGCCAGGGTATATAAACAGAGAGCAAGTTCCACTCCCTTTTCGCACTGAAGATGTTGCCTAGCCTGGCAATGAAACGTCTGCAAGGAAACAACAAGGCTCAGAGAGCACCATGGACTCCACATTGGATCTCATTTCCAGTGACGGACAGGTCTACCTTCCAATGAGAGTGATCCTAGTAATCAGACCCCCATTAATTGTCTCAGTCATAACAGTGTTTCTCAACCTTGGCAACTTTAAGATGTGTGGACTTCAACTCCCAAAATTCTCCGGGCCAGCCGTGCTGGCTGGGGAATTCTGGGAGTTGAAGTCCACACATCTAAAAGTTGCCAGGGTTGAGAAACACTGATCATAATATCATGTCATCCATCATGAGTTTTGAAGAAACAGAAAGGCGGGGTAGAAATTCAATAAATAACAACTTTGGGGGATGGGATGAAATTGTGGTCAACCTATTATCCTGAGTGCTGGTGTTAGGGAACTTAGTTTCCTAACTGATCTGACCTAAAAATTGGTTTCTTCTCCTTCTTTAACCCTCTTGTAACAGCTGAGCTGGAAGTCTTGATCGATCTGGTGGAGGTGGTGATGGAGGAGGGCGACCTCTTTGAAAGCTGCACCAGTTCCCCGGGAGGAGTGAGCTGCAGTGCTTCCATGGCAAGTGTGGAGGAGGAGGTGGAGACAGTGTTGCCACCAGGTGCTTCCTCTGAAGTTACTCTGATCCTGGTGGGGATGGCCACCCAAAGTCCAGGGGGCATTCCTGGCTCGATCGCCAAGAGACCAGGAGGAAGCAGCAGCATAGTGTGGGATCATTTCGAGCTCTCTGAAGACCCCAACTATGCCATCTGCATCCACTGCAGGAAACGCATGAGCAGAGGCAAGCAAGGGAAACGTTACACCACCAGTGCACTTGAAGAGGCATCACCAGTCCCTCTTGCTAGCGGCAGAGGCAGAGAAGTCCGGTGGCAAGGTCAAGACAAGGACGCCCCAGAGGCCGTGTGAGCAGCCCCCCTCCCAGCCCCCTCCCCTCTCTCTTCCCCCTCCCAGGAAGCAGAGACTTCGACAAGGCAAGTTTGGGTCCATGCGATGGCAGTTCCCCACGCCAGCCCAGATCACCATCTGCATAGGTCAGATGCTGGCCTTGGATGACCAGCCCTTCAGCATGGTGGAGTCGGTTGGGTTCCAGTGCCTGATTCAGCTGGTGGTTCCATACCACACGCTGCCCTCGCACACCACCTTTACCTGTTCAGTGGTGCCTTTGCTGTACCTGGCAGCCAGGGACAAACTGTTGGCTCAGCTGTGAAGGGCAGAGCCCCAGATGGTCCACTTTACCTCTGATATTTGGAGTAGCCAGGAGGCAGTACGTGCCTATCTGTCTCTCACAGTCCATTGGTGGGAAGCCCTGTGGACAGGAGCAGGAGCCATCACCATTGGGATGCTGCAGACCAGGTACAGATGGGCTCTCCTTCACACAGAGATCATGGACCGCTCCCACTCAGCAGCTGAAATCAGGGTGGCCATTAACCGGATGGCGGACGAATGGCCAGCTGGATAGCAGTTCTCCCTTGGTTACATGGTCACCGATGGCAGTGAGAACATGGTGAAGGCTGTACGTGATGCTGGATTTGTGAGCATCACCTGCATTGTTCACAAATTCCACCTCATTGTAAACGATGCTCTAGGCTTAGGCAGGAACGCCCCACCTTCCTGCACCACCACAAGAACATGGAACCACCCAGAGTCCACTGTCCTGGAGATGGGCGGTCATAAATTTGAAAAACAAATAAATAAATAAACAAACAAACAAACAAACAAAGAAACAAACTCTGATCAATGCCTGCAGGAAAATTGTGGGCCTCCAGGTGTGGTGGACTTTTCACACTCATAATTTCTAGCCACCATGTTGGGAATGATTGAAATTAAAGTACTACACACTTTGAACAACTAAGTAGGGAACAGTTACTTTAACATAACCAAAATCCAAATCCATCACATAAAGGTAAAGGTAAAGGTTTTCCCCTGCACAGTCGTGTCTGACTCTAGTGGGCGGCGCTCATCTCCGTTTCTTAGCCGAAGAGCCAGCGCTGTCTGAAGACGCTTCCACAGTCATGTGGCTGGCATGATGCGCGCGGAATGCTGTTACCATCCCACCAAAGTGGTACCTATTTATCTACTTGCATTTGCATGCTTTCAAACTGCTAGGTTGGCAAGAGCTGGGGCAAGTGGCTTACTCCGTCACGCGGCGCTTGGGTCTCGAACCGCTGACCTTCCGATCGACAAGCCTGGCGTCTTAACCACTGAGCCATCGCTCAGTGGTTAAAATAAAATAAAATAAAATAATAAAATAAAATAAAATAAAATAAAATAAAATAAAATAAAATAAAATAAAATAAAATAAAATAATAAAATAAAATAAAATAAAAGCCATTCATAAATGCAATGCGCAATGGTTTTGCCCAAGCAATTAACAAAAAAAGAAAAAGAAAAAGAATGCCGTCATAAATTATCAATCTTTCACTACTTTTATTTCAATGTATTTTAGCTCCGTTAGCCGCTTTGCACGGGATAGGGAAACGCAGAAGAAACAATGAAACTAAGTCTCAACATAAAATTAGGGTAGGAGATAACTGTAGACATGCACAGACCCGGCTATGCTCGGAAAGGGACAAGAAAACTTCAATTCCCAGCAGCGCCTGGGCGTTCAAGTTGCTGACGTTTTGAACATCCCGCTGTATTATTGGATGAGGTGGTAGAGCTGGAGCGCCGAGGAACGGCATGGTTGGCTACAGCGGAAATGGGTGGGAGGGAGTTGCAGCAACCACGGTAATTCCAAATTGGGGCTGGGCTCGTGAATAGCTTAAGCAAAACAAGCGCCTCTGAATTGCACTGTTCACAAATGCAGGTAAACCTGGGAAAGTGCATAAGAGGAAAGGGGGGAGGGTTAATAATTCCGGGGAGTGCTTTTTTCCTTCCTTTGAGCCTCACTCCCGAGAAGAAAGAATTGGAGGCTTAAAGGAAGGGGGTGCATTGGGTTCCCTTTTTATGTAGGGAGAGGTGGAAGGAGAGACAGAGAGACAGAAAACAAGCATTTGTGAATTCGTGAATTTTGGGGTGGGGAAGAGAAAGCAGATAAAAGTGGTGCATGATTTATTGATTTGCAGTCCTGCACCAAACGACAAAGCATACGATAAAAATTAAATTATTAAAGGTAAAGTGTATGGCTGATTGCTTTATCAGATGAAAAATAGTCTGTCACGTCTTATTTATATCTCCAGGTTTTCTTACAGCCATGAAGTTATTTATTTATTTGTGGCCATAGGCCAATATTTTGTATATCAAGGAGCAAAGCTTACAGGAAAAAGGAAAACATTAAAAGATAAAGGTAGATGGGCTGTTGCTTTATAAGATGGTTAATAATCTAATCAAATTTTACCAAGCTGTAAGGAAATTTGGGGTAAGAATAAGATTTGATAGATTGTTTTCCGTGTTTTGAGTATGATGTATGTATTCCCTGAACAAGGTTCCTTTTGTAATGCTGGATCAGACAAAAATCCCATCTTTGCCATCTAGGCAGTGACCCACAATCTACACAGAGACAGCACCCTCTCTAATTAATGTCATCTCACAAAATGATGCATGAGGAGCTCTTTTCATTAGAGGGCTTAAAAAGTATGACATATTGGAAGGAACAAAGCTTCACCTTAAAATAAAACCCTTTGGAGCGGTCTTTTATCTCCTTATTTCTCCAGGTAAAAGCTGCAAGTCCAGCGTGTTCAGGCATTCGCCAAGGCTTATCACCCCGATAGACATTTCTGTCCATGCTGCTCTCAGGGGTGTCTGCAGGGCATGGTCCAAAAAGTCGTGATGGTGGCTGTAACGGTGCGCTCAAAGCCCTGCCTGGGTTTTATGTGTGTTGCATTTGCGACGCACATAAAAGCCAGGCAGAGCTTTGAGCGCACCATCATGGCCACCATCTTGACCTTTATTGACCATAGCCTGCGGACACCCCTGGTGCTTCTCCTCTTGCTGACCCCTTTCTTTACTTCACCTATCGCCTTTCTCTAACCAAGAAGGAGTAAAAACTCCTGAATGGTGATGGCAGCATTGAAAAGGTGCAGTAGCTATCCTTCTCGGGCTGATTTTGTCCGACAAGATACCAGGAGAAAAAGGAAGAGTAAATTTTTACAGCAGAGGTGGGGAAGATGAGTCCCAGGGAGGGATAGAAAAGGGAAAACCAAGAAAGGGTTCTAAAGAGCAGAATGGCAAAATGTAAATATCTTTAGAAAGCATCCCCCCCTCCCGTTTTGGTTTCTGAAATTAATAAAATGGCAGTGTGCATATTCAAATATATGGCCATAAATAGGACTAAATAATTTCTTGAAGCCTGGTTACCCTCCTTAATCACAAGTCTGTTTAGAGCCGTGTTTCTCAACCTTGGCAACTTTTAAGAGGTGTGGACTTCAACTCCCAGAATTCCCCAGCCAGCATGGCTGCTGGGGAATTCTGGGAGTTGAAGTCCACACCTCTTAAAATTGCCAAGATTGAGAAAGACTGGTTTAGACAATGTGATGCTAATACTAATTCTGAGATATCTGAGATTATTTTGGATCTGGACTATTGAATCATGTTGAAATCATAAGACACTGGGTTTGCTGGATATTAGTGGAGATCCTGCTGTAGTTTTCAGGCAGCTGAATGTCAAAATAATATAGATGCACTTGTAGAATGAATGTTTAATCGTTCATCTTTTGCAACTCTCTTGATTAATACTGATTCTAATCAAGATGCATGATGATGTTACCTAGCCTGGTCAAGACATGTCTGCAGGAAAACAACTGAGCTCAGAGAAAACCAAGAACCCAACTGTGTTTCTACTGTTCTTGGAATCAAGGTGGCTTCTGTTTCTGTTCTTGTAGGGTCCGGTGACTTTTGAAGATGTGGCTGTGTATTTTACAGAGAGTCAAGGGGCGCTGCTAGGTCCAGATCAAAGGGCCTTATACCGGGATGTTATGATAGAAAATTATGGGAACATAGTTTCCTTGGGTAAGGAACCTAGTTCCTCATTTCGTAAGAGGCTGAATGTTTCTCTGATCATTGTTGCATTTTTTAAATAGTTTATGCATTTGAAATTATTAATAGGGTAATAGTTTTCACTTCCTCATTTGGCTTTTACTTACAGCAAACCAGTCAGTGAGCACAACAATCTATAGCAGGCTATTCTAGGTTAATGGCAGACATAAATAAAATTTGCATGTTCATCTTATTTTCATATAAAGTTCTGTATCACAGTTTCTGTGAGAAACAGAGAGAAAAATAAATCCCCCAAGCAGCTGCTGTAGGAATTCTTTCTTTCTGGTTCTAATAATTGAAGAAAGCAAGGAAGGAAGAAAAACATCCAGAACAATAGTTTGGAATGTAGAAAATGTGATCCATTACTTCTATTCATGTCTCTTTCCTGCAGATCTATCTATCTATCTGTTTGGAATACAGAGTTTAGATTCAGATTGCTTGGTATATCCATAAGAATCACACTTCTTGCTAGGAGCACCTAGCAAAAATCTTGCTTGTCTAGAATTAAACCATTAATTTAAAAATGTAACCTGATTAACTTGAAAAGGATGTCCTGTCTTTACCTTCCTTACGAGATTAACTGGGTGTTTCTGTTGCGTGTCAGGCCTGTTCTGCCGCTAATGTGGGGGTACCTGATTGCAAACAGTTGTTCCGTTTTCTCTTTGCACACGTTCAAAAGCCATAGAAGACATTTGGAACTTCAGTTGCATGAGTTGATAGTTTCTGTTGTTTTATTTTCTGGAAAGGATTTGTAGTTGCCAAACCTGAGCTTATCTCCCGGCTGGAACGAGGGGAAGGGCCATGGGCATCAGATTTTCAAGGCTTGGATGAAATGAAGAACTTCAGTACCATCACAGGTAAAAGATGTCTGGATATGACAACTTAATAAAGTCTATTTCCTAACTCCTTGCAATTCTGCTCCCTCTCTTTTAAAATGTGATACTCTCTTAAGCTTTAGTCACCTCTTCTGGAGGCTGCAGGAAACAGTCAGAATGGCCTTTCCTAACGCTGTGGTTTTCAGGGTTTCTGCAGTGAAGAAACCATTCAGCTCTGCTGAGCAATGGCTTCTGGTTTGTCATGGAACATAAAGAATTTTGGGGCTGATTATTATTCCGATCAGCCACCCAGCTAGAAAAGTATTTAACAACTTATATGCCCCAACATCTTAGAAGAGCTTTTTCTAGAGCTTGTTTTGAACAACTAGATTCTATGGTAAGATATGGGAGGTTTCATGGAGTTCCATTTGAAGAAAGACTGTGTATCTGTGGTGCACATATTCTATTTGATTGTAAACTACATTCTGCAGAAAGGACTGCTCACTTAGATTCTCATTTAAAAACCAAAAAATACTGGGGCATCCAGGGGAAACTCTCTTACTTTTTGCAGGGAACAAACCTGCGTATCACTAGTAAGACTGCACTCTTTATATCAAAGGCCATTTCGAAGAGGACAGACTATTTAAATCAGATTGTGGTTGACGGTAGGGGTGATGATTTATTATGAATTTGTTCTATTGTTCTCTTTGTATTTACCTATATACTTGTATTGGTTTTATACTTTTGATATGGTCAAATGATTAAATCAATAAAGTTTCTATTCTTGGTATCCCCTGTGGAATTTAATTACTGTACCCATTAAAACACTTCTGCTCCACCTGTCAAAGATTTTAAAGGTTGTGAACAAATTTGGTTGGCTCACATAAACTGAACACCAATGAGATATGAGGGATGAAATTTTAACATTGAGCTACAAGGTTTATTGGCTTTTTAAATTTCACATCTAGTGTTCCTGAGAAGGTACATCAAGACCTTGAACTGGGAATAGCAATTAAAATAGCAGTAGAACAAGTTTAGTTAAGAAACAAAATCACAGTGGGAAATGAGGTGCAACCTTTCCACAGATTCATCATGTGTACCTTTTAGTCCTCCGTCTTAAAAGTGTGGGACAGATTGCATATGAATAGAGAGGTGTTTGGGGAAGGGATGAACCCTGCCATTGCCAAATTGGACATCTTCATCAACATGCAACATGGAGGCTTTCTCATTAACAGCCAGTGGTATAAAAAGAGAGAAATGACACATCAGTGGCCCTTGATGTCAGTCTTAATGGCTCAATTTCCTCTTGCAACCTGTTTCTTAGAAGAAATAGCCAGTTTGGTCTAGTGGTTAAGGCAACGGGCTAGACCTGTTGTAGCTTACAATAAAGTTAGAACTAGTACTTCCGGGTGTGCTGCTTGTTTGGTCTACCTCCCAAGACTGATAGAAAACAGGGGTACAAATCAATAAATATATCCCCTCCCCTTTCATGTGATCCTACGTACATTTTATTTAATTTATTTTATTTTTTATTTTTATTTTTATTTAATTTAATTTAATTTATTATTTTATTTTATTTTATTTTATTTTATTTTATTTTATTTTATTTTATTTTATTTTACTTTATTATTTTATTTTATTTTATTATTTTATTATTTTTATTTTTATTTTTTTTATTTTTATTTTTTTTATTTTTATTTTATTTTATTTTATTTTATTATTTTATTTTATTTTATTTTATTTTATTTTATTATTTTATTTTATTTTATTTTATTTTATTTTATTTTATTTTATTTTATTTTATTTATTTTATTTTATTTTATTTTATTTTATTTTATTTTATTTTATTTATTTTATTTTATTATTTTATTTATTAAATTTTCTATCCCGCCTTTATTATTTTTATAAATAACTCAAGGCGGCAAACATACCAAATACTCCTTCCTCCTCCTATTTTCCCCACAACAACCCTGCGAGGTGAGTTGGGCTGAGAGAGAGTTACTGGCCCAAAGTCACCCAGCTGGCTTTCATGCCTAAGGCAGGACTAGAACTCTCAGTCTCCTGGTTTCTAGCCCAGCACCTTAACCACTAGACCAAACTGGCCTATTAAATTTTGTTTCTGTTTGATTTTTTTCCCAATAGGTGAAGATAGAAAACAGCATATAGACACTGTTTGCAAGACGCAGTCTGCTCAGAAATCAAGTCAAGAGAAGCATCAGAGAACATACATACATGAGAAGCTGTATAAATGCTTGAAGTGTGGGAAAGGTTTTGGTCGGAAATCTCATGTTCAAAGACACGAGCGAATTCACACAGGCAACAAACTGTCCAAATGCTTGGAGTGTGCAAAGTGTTTCACTAACCCCTCCGCTTTTTCCAAACACCAGGCCATCTGCCCAAGAGAGAAGCCATCCAAATGCTTGGAGTGTGGAAAGTGTTTTTCTTGGAAATCGGAGCTGATTAGACACCAGCGAACGCACACTGGAGAGAAGCCCTATAAATGCTTAGAGTGTGGGAAATGCTTTGCACATAAATCACAACTCAAGAGGCATCATTTAGTTCACACTGGAGAGAAACCCTATAAATGCCTACTGTGTGGGAAGCTTTTTACTCAGAAATCACAACTTAGGATCCATCATCGACTTCACACTGGAGAGAAACCCTATACATGTCTGATGTGCGGGAAGTTTTTCACTCGGAAATCACAGCTCGTGATACACCAAGTCGTCCATACTGGAGAGAGACCCTATAAATGTTTGGAGTGTGGGAAGTGTTTTACTCAGAAGTCACATCTTGTGAGTCACCAGACTCTCCATATTGGAGAGAAAACCTATAAATGTTTTGAGTGTGGAGAATGTTTTGCTCGCAAATCGCAGTTTGTTAAACACATGAGAATTCACAAAGGAGAGAAAATCTATACCTGTCTGGAATGTGGGAAGGGTTTTTCTCGAATATCACGGCTTGTGACTCACCAAAGAGTCCATACAGGAGAGAAACCTTTTAAGTGTTTGGAATGTGGGAAGTGTTTTGCTGATCCATCAACATTATCTAAGCACACGAGGGTTCACACAGGGGAGAAGCCTTATAAATGCTTGGAGTGTGGGAAGAGTTTTGCTCAGAAATCACAACTCATGATCCACCAGAGAGTCCATACTGGAGAGAAACCCTATAAATGCATGGAGTGTGAGAAATGTTTTGCTCAGAAATCACAACTAATGATCCATCAGAGAGTCCACACAGGAGAGAAACCGTATCAGTGCTTGGAATGTGAGAAGTATTTTGCTCGGAAACACCATCTTGTGAGTCATCAGAGAGTTCACATAGGAAAGAAATCATATAAATTCTTGGAGTTTGCAAAACCTTTTACTCACAAGTCAGAACTCATCAGGCATCACAGAGTCCATATAAGTGAGAAACTGTATAAATGCCTGGAGTGTGGGAAGTGTTTTGCTTGCAAATCATACTTTGTGAGACATCAAAGAACCCACAAAGGAGAGAGACCTTATAAATGCTTAGTGTGTGAAAAGTGTTTTGCTCTGAAATCACAGCTTGTGAAACACCACAGAGCTCATAGAGAAAAAGGCCCATTTAAATGTCTAGAGAATGGGAAACATCTTGTTCAGAACTCAGCTGTTCTCCAGACTGATCTTATGAATGAGACACCTTTCAAGTTTCCATGCATGTTCCCATAAAATTGGAAATGAAGCATACTTTGATGTCAAAGTATATACAAGTGACACACTCTTTTTATTTTGAAAAATACTGCTTTGGCCAACACAAAGAAGTACTAATTTATGGCTCCTAATCACTAAAGGCATTGTAAATTGAGAGATGTTTTGAAGTGTTTTTTCTTGTCCCCATCTAGATAACCCTAACCCTCATAATTTTTTCTGATTATAAAAATGTTTCTTCTATGAAGGGGAAAGATGGATGGATGGGTAGTTGGGAGGGGGGCTTTTGGAAGTAATTCCCATTGATTGAGGTTCCCTAAACCAGCCTTTCTCAACCTTTTGACCCTGGAGGAACCCTTGAAATATTTTTCAGGCCTCGGGGAGCCCCTGCACATTCAGGCTCAAGTATAGGCCAGAAGGTACAAACTTATTATATTAGTTTCATGCATAGGCCTGTATATGCATTAACACTGTTCTTAAACTAAAATAAAGAATGAAACTTACCTCTTTAATGTGAAGTTGCCCAAATTTGAAATAATTTTTTTAATAAATCATGATCTCCCAGGGAACCCCTAGTGCATAGCTTTCCAAACTGTGTGTCGCGACACTTTAGTGTGTTGCAACACGCAGTTTAGTGTGTCGCGAAGCGGCGCGGTGACTGTGTGCACATAGCGCTTCCGCGTTTTAGTGAGGCCGCCACCGCCGCCGTGCACGCCGCCGCCCCCACGTGCCCCCCGCGCCGCCGCCGTGCACATGCGCGCTGCTGAGTGTGCCCCCGTGCCGCCGCCACTGCCGCTGTTGGTGTGTCACCAATGGCGGCAGTTTGGAAAGCACTGCCCTAGTGACCTCTCTAGAGATACATTTCACATGTACAAACATCTAGTAGCCCACATCTCACCTGGTTATCTCTGTTTTCCACAGTTGTATAAGAGGTTGAGGTGCTTACATTGAAAGATACCTGTAGAGATACTCTATTTCTCAAGTGGTTTCCCACAACTGCGCAACTCTTGGGGGATTGTAAAGATGATGTGTGTCTTGTGGAGGTCCCTGAGCTCATTCTTTCAATGTATTTAAGGTCTGTGCACCCCCTACCCCCAAACATGCCTGCAAAAAACGGGGTATGAAGTACAATCTTCTGAAAGTTTGTAGCATGAATGCTTTGGTCAGTTTAGAGCAGTGTTTCTCAAACTTGGCAACTTTAAGACATGTGGACTTCAACTCCCAGAATTCCCCAGCCAGCATGCTGGCTAGGGAATTTTGGGAGTTGAAGTCCACATGTCTTAAAGTTGCCAAGTTTGAGAAACATTGATTTAGAGCAAATGATTGGTGTTCCTTCTTGAGAAGGCAAATGGAAAAATTTAAGGCCCACTTGGAGAGGAGGGACCTCTCAGTATTTGATGTTACCTTCTAGGGAAAAACAGGGTTGCCTTGTTAATCCTGGATCCTTGATTAGGAGAAATAAATACAGTGGTGCTTAAAAGTTTGTGAACCCTTTTGAATGTTCAATATTTCTGCCTAAATATGACCTAAAACGTGATGTGTTCTCCACACAATAACTCAAAGTAGATAAAGAGAACCCAATTAAAGAAATTAGTCAAACAAAAACATATTTGTTCTTGATTTATTGATGAAAATGATCCAAATGATCCATTGGTGTGTGTGTTTTCTTGCATATGCAGAGTATTAGAAAGCATTTGGCACTAGACACCAGTAATGATGCCAGGCATTGCAGCAAATCAGTTGTATTAGTTACTCATACAAAAACAGATATTTACAGTTCTCTTCCAGATCCCTGGAAGTGTTATAAATCTTTCACCACACACCAGAAAAGAGAGAGGAAGGAGTAGCAATAGAAGCAGGCAACCTTTGTTGTCAGTGTGATGTCTCTGCTCTTAACTATTTTATCAAGAGATAGATAGAGATAGAAGGACAATACCTCCTTTCTAGATGTCGTTGGGTTGATTGATAACTGGCAAATAGAGGGAGAAAAAGTGGAGGCAGTGACAGACTTTGTATTTCTAGGCGCAAAGATTACTGCAGATGCTGACTGCCGCCAGGAAATCAGAAGACGTCTACTTCTTGGGAGGAGAGCAATGGCAAATCTTGATAAAATAGTTAAGAGCAGAGACATCACACTGACAACAAAGGTCCGCATAGTTAAAGCAATGGTATTCCCCGTAGTAACCTATGGCTGCGAGAGCTGGACCATAAGGAAGGCTGAGCGGAGGAAGATAGATGCTTTTGAACTGTGGTGTTTATAATGTCTTTATAATGTCCAAATTGAACGTTCCTTCTGGGGGCCAATTTACCCCAAACTCGGGCCACTGAATTCTACATAGGATGTCTAACCGCTTGGCGGTTGCCTTGGGATACTGTTCGTATCCTGCGGTTCCCGCGAAGAACTTCTTAAAGTTGGCAATCATGCAATCTAACGGGGTTTTAGGGGTACTACTTTCTCCACCCATTTTCTAAACACTTCTCACCGACCCGGTGCCCCGGACGTTCCAACGGTCACACACGGGAACTGCGATGAGTTAAGCCAAGGGTCGGAAATGGCGGCTCGCGAGCCAGATGCGGCTCTTTGGCCCCTTGAGTGTGGCTCTTCCGCAGCTGAACTCACCCCCGCCCCTTCCACGCGATTGGCCCCTGCCCGCAAACCCCGCCCCCTGGCTCTCGCACTGAGCGAGGCCCGGCGCGGCAGGGAGGCGCTGCTGGCTCAGGACGCGGCGCTGTCGGAGGCGGTGCAGGAGCGGCTGCAGGGGCAACGTGTGTGCGTGAGAGTCAGCTCCGGGGGTTGCGGGGAGGGGGAGGCTGTGTTTCCCCCCTTTGGGTTGCAAACGGCCTTGCATGCGGGCCTGATCAAAGCCAAAACGCTTTTTTTTTTTAAACACGGAGCAGGAGCGGCTGCAGGGGCAACGTGTGTGCGTGAGAGTCAGCTCCGGGGGTTGCGGGGAGGGGGAGGCTGTGTTTCCCCCCTTTGGGTTGCAAACGGCTTTACATGCAAGGCCGTTTGCAACCCAAAGGGGGGAAACACAGCCTCCCCATCCCCGCAACCCCCGGAGCTGACTCTCACGCGCGCCGCGTCCTGGGCCGCATTTCTCTCTTTTCCCCTTTCCTAAAAATTCCTTCTCCGTTTCCCCTTCTGTCTCCTCTTCCTTCTCCCTCCTCCTCGCTGGCCCCGAGCCCAACATAGGATTTCTAGGTCTGAATTCCTGTCTTGACAACCACCCCTGTGGATCTCCATCTTCCAACGTGTACCTTTCGCGTTCAAGAATTGGTCACTCTCTCTTCAAAACTTCCATGCGCCTATTGCTCTCTCGCCTTTGCCTTCTTTCCCCCCCTAAAATTAATACAAGATGCCTTCCCCCCCCCCCACAAGTGCCATTTGTTTTTTAAAATGATGGCAGCAACATGGATCAGGCTCGCATGCAAGGCCGTTTGCAACCCAAAGGGGGGAAACACAGCCTCCCCCTCCCCGCAACCCCCGGAGCTGACTCTCACGCACACACGTTGCCCCTGCAGCCGCTCCTGCGCCGCCCCCTGGGTCGCGTTTCAAAAAAAAAAAGCGTTTTGGCTTTGATCAGGCCCACATGCAAGGCCGTTTGCAACCCAAAGGAAGGAAACACACAGCCTCCCCCTCCCCGCAACCCCCGGAGCTGACTCTCACGCACACACGTTGCCCCTGCAGCCGCTCCTGCACCGCCTCCCGGGACGCGAGTGGCAGGGCGGCACAGGGGGCCTGGCTGGGGCGGTGGCGGCAGGGGACGGAGCCGGCGGAGGTTTGCCGGGCGGCAGGATGGGGAGGGCGGCGCTGCTGGCAGAGCTGGAGGGAGCGGAGGGACCAGGCGTTCCCGTGGGTGCAGCGCGCGCTCTGCAACCCGCCTTGGAGAAGCGGCCGCGGGAGGCCCTCCGGGTAGGCCAGCAGCGCCTCCCTGCCGCGCCGGGCCTCGCAGAGACGGGCCTGAAGGGGCGCAGAGGCTGGAGAGGGAGCCCCTCCGTCTCCCCTTCTCTCCATGCCTCGCCCGCCCGGGACGCGAGCGGCAGGGCGGTGCAGGGTGAAGGTTTGCCCCACGACAAAGGAAAACCTGCCCGGAGGGGTCATCAGGAGCACAGGATCCGGCCCCAGCCCAGCCCAGCCCGCAGCTTCGGCACCCTCCCCTCGCCATCGCGAAAGTCCCAGGCGACGGCGGGGACATGTTCAACCTGCTCGTGCAGCACGAGGCGGCCGCCCCCAGAGACTCCGCGGCCCCCCGGCTGCCAGAGAGGAGGAGAGGCGGTGGAAGAGCTGCAGCCGGGGGGCCGCGGAGTCTCCGGGGTCGGCCGCCCCGTGCTGCACGAGCAGGTCGAACATGCCCCCGCCGTCGCCTGGGACTTTCGCGATGGTGAGGGGAGGGCGCCGAAGCTGCGGGCCGGGCTGGGCTGGGGCCGGATCCTGTGCTCCTGATGACCCCTCCGGGCAGGTTTCCCTTTGCCCCACGATATTCTGGGGAGCGGAGGGTGGCAGCTGTTTCTCCGCCACTCCCGGTGGGGCGGCCGGGGCGGGTTCGCGGAGCCCCTCGCTGCGCGGAGCCGCTGGCTGCACCCCCTCCCTCCGTGAGCCCCCGCCCCCTTCCACGCGATTGGCTCCCGCCCGCAAACCCCGCCCCCTTCCACGCGATTGGCCCCTGCCCGCAAACCCCGCCCCCTGGCTCTCGAGCACTTCAAAATGTGCGCGAGCATGAAAAAATGGCTCCCGGCAAAAAAAGTTTGCCGACCCCTGAGTTAAGCCAACCCACACATCCTAGCACGGACTTCATTAGGGTCGCCGCCCCGAGTCCAGGGGGGTGATCAAGCCCCCTCTTCTATCCTCAAGCGGGATAGGCACTCTCAATTTTTATGCATACTCGCCTGTCGACGGCTTCATTTTCGTCCTGGCCAGGGATTGTGAGACTCGAACTCACAATGTATGTTCAGACCTCCGTTCCTTCCAAGAAGGGTTCTTGGACTGGTCGGGGAGCTCCGTCGGTGCCGCAGGAGGGTCACTAGCGTCTCCCGGAGTGTTAACCCCGTGGCGCCTGGAGAGTTTTCGGGAGTGGCCCTCCGCCGGACCGAGGGAGGCCGTACCGCCCTCAGCGAAATGTCGCCTTGCAGAGTCCCATCTGGGGTGCCAGGTAATGTTGCAGGAAAGAACGGGACACATACAAGTTCTCCAGGGAAGGAAAGGTTTATTTGCGCAAGGTTCAGCATGCAAACTGCATTCAAAAGTCTGAACCCCGTGGGATTCAAAAACCCCAGTATTTATACAACATACAACGGCAGTTTTAACATAGAAACAAAGTAGATGTCTACTGCATACATGACTGCACACGGCCCTATAGTTTTGCTCATGGCCCCATGTTTTGCTCACTGCCCTAAAGGGGTTCTTCGCCTTGCTGCAGGGCCAGATTTCACAGTACTGCCTTCTTTAATTTGAGGGGAAAAGCTAAGGACCATCTGTTTCTGGAGGAGGATGTGGTTGTAATGGGTGTTGAAGTATGGAGCATCATAGGACTTTCAGCCAGCATCTCCCGCATCCAGTTTCTAGTTCGATTCCTCAGACCTCCCTCACTTTTCCCTACAGGATCCATGAAAGGACCTACCAGTGAAGGATCTATATTGGTCTCTGCTTTTGTTAGACCAGCGCAGGAAATGATTGTGGTAACCATTAGCCTCTTAAGCCTGCCCTGGCATTGAGCCTTTAATTAAAGAAAGAGTTGTTCCTCACCATGATCTAAGCCAAGGGTCGGAAATGGCGGCTCGCGAGCCAGATGCGGCTCTTTGGCCCCTTGAGTGTGGCTCTTCTGCAGCTGAACTCACCCCCGCCCCTTCCACGCGATTGGATCCCGCCCCCAAACTCTTACGCTCTTACGCGCTCTCGCTCTCCAAGGCCGGGGCCACCCGCAGCCGCCCACACCTCGCGCATGGGGTTCTGCTGAGTTGCATTCTCCCCCACATAGAAGCGGTGCCCGGGCCGCCTCTCGGGATGGGGCGCCCAGCCCGGCTGCACTCTCTTGGCATCTTGGGCGACTGTAGCGACCGGAGGCGGCCAAGGGGAGAGCAGGCGGCTCTTCGCCCTCGGCGCGCTGCGGGGCCAGACGAGCCTCCGACTGCTGCTTCCTGCACCCGTGGCCTCTTCGCTGCCGCTGCCGCTGCCGCCCGCCTCGCCTCTGCCACTCTCCGCTTCCCCCTTGCTTGCTGGAACATATTGAAGGGGAGGAAAAGGAAACATTAAGATCAACCGGGAGCTTTGCGGAGAAGCAGAGAGCGGCAGAGGCGAGGCGGCCTCCGGCTGCTGCTTCCTGCGCCCGTGGCCTCTTCGCTGCCGCCGCCACCCGCCTCGCCTCTGCCGCTCTCCGCTTCTCCGCAAAGCTCCCGGTTGATCTTAATGTTTCCTTTTCCTCCCCTTCAATATGTTCCAGCAAGCAAGGGGGAAGCGGAGAGCGGCAGAGGCGAGGCGGGCGGCGGCGGCAGCGAAGAGGCCACGGGCGCAGGAAGCAGCAGCCGGAGGCTCGTCTGGCCCCGCGGCGCACCGAGGGCGAAGAGCCGCCTGCTCTCCCCTTGGCCGCCTCCGGTCGCTACAGTCGCCCTGGCATCTCCCTTTGGCCTGCCGTCCGCGGCCCCTGCCCCCGCCCCAGCGCCCAGCCCTGTCCCCCCGCCTCCCTCCCTGCAGGCGGCGGACAAACTCGGCGAGGAAGCCCGCGATGGCAGCTTCCCTCCCGCACGCACGCCCAGGCTCGGCTGCGGAGCTCAGCTCAGGAGAGGCGGCGGGAAGGAGGGAGCGTTGCGGAGCATGTGCAGAGGGCTCCGCTGGGCTCCGCGGCGTTCCCGGGCAGGCGTGCGTGGCCGGGTCGGGGATCGCAGCGCCGCTCGTTTGGGAAGCGGCTACGATCCCGAGGTGGGCTGGGAAGGGGGAGGAATCGCGTCTGCGGGGCTGTGATTTGGATCTCTCCCTCTGCCACTTGGCAGATGCCTTGGGTTGTGTGGGTGGCCCCGGCCTTGGAGAGCTGGGGTGCAGCAGGACGGGAGCGTCGCCAGCAGCCCGCAAAGACCGGCCATGGAAGGTGAGTGAGGGCCGGGGCGGCCGGCCAAGCGCAGCGCAGCCCTTCCACACGATTGGATTCCACCCCCAAACCCCGCTCCCTTCCACGCGATTGGCTCCTACCCGTAAACCCCGCCCCCTTCCACGTGATTGGCTCCCGCCCGCAAACCCCGCCCCCTTCCACGCGATTGGCCCCCGCCCGCAAACCCCGCCCCATGGCTCTCGAGCATTTCAAAATGTGCACGAGCATGTCAAAATGGCTCCCGGCATAAAAAGTTTGCCGACCCCTGATCTAAGCAAGTGGCTAAAGTAATTAATCTGATAAGATTATCGAAGAGCCAGTATGAGGTACATGTAGTCCTCGCTTACCAAGCACAATTGGGACCAGCAACTCTGTCACTAAGCAATGCAGTCATAAAGTGAAATGTCACGTGACTACACCCAACTTACGACGGCAGTTCCGGTTGTTAAGCGTTAATGGTTGTTAAGTGAGGTGTTAAGCGTGATGTCACGTGATCATGACTTGTGGCTTTCTGCTGGCTTCTCCATTGACTTTGCTTGTTGGAAGCTGGCTGGGAAGGTTGCAAATAATGATCACGTGACCGCGGGATGCTGCGACTGTCATAAATGTGCGCTGGTTGCCCGAAGTGCGGTCACATGACCACGGGGATGCTGCAATGCAACAGCCACAACTATGAGGACCGGTCGTAAGTCCTTTTTCAGTGTCGTCATAACTTCAGACAGTCTCTGGACGAGTGGTTGGTAAGCGAGGACTACCTGTAGTGATTCAGGTGCTGACCTGGAAAGCAGGAGACTGTGAATTCTAGGCCTCCCTTAAGCCTGAAAGCCAGCTGGGTGACTTTGGGCCAGTCACTCTCTTTCAGCCCAACCCACCTCACAGGGTGGTTGTTATGGGGAAAATAGGAGGTGGGAGCATTAAGTATGTTCGCCACCTTGAGTTGACCTATACATATACATATACATATTTGTTGTTGTTGTTCAGTTGTTTAGTCGTGTCCGACTCTTCGTGACCTCATGGACCATAGCACGCCAGGCCTTCCTGTCCTCCACTGTCTGCCGGAGTTTACTCAAATTCATGTTCATTACATTGGTGATGCTATCTAACCATCTCATCCTCTGCTGTCCCCTTCTCCTTTTGCCTTCAGTCTTTATTTATCTTATTTATACCCCGCCTATCCCCTCCCTAATGGAGGGCTCTAGGCAGCTTACAATCATGTACTTCAATTTTTATACAATCATATAATACAATACCCGCGCGATTAGGGAGGGGGTGAGGGAACCGGCTCTTCTTTTCCAGGCATCGGAACTACAAGTCCCAGAATGCCTCGCTTTCGGAGCCGGCTGCTGACATCCCGGAAGTTGTAACTGGGATCCGTCATCCTCTGCCGCTGTCCTCAGCCGCCATTCCGGCTTCTCCAGATCTCCGTCTCCGTCTTTGGCTCCGAGGCGACTCCCCGACAGGATGCCAGCATATTGCCCCACGTGAGTGGTACCCATTTATCTACTTGCTTATTTAGCTTTCGAATCGCTGGGTTGGCAGAGAGCTGGGGCTAGTGACGAGAGCTCACCTTGCCACACGGATTCGAACTGCCGACCTTATGGTCGGCAGACTAACAGCTCAGCGGTTTAACCCGCTGACTTACCGCGCCCCAGCATCAGGGTCTTTTCCAGTGAGTCCTCTATTCGCATTAGGTGGCCAAAGTATTTGAGCTTCAGTATCTGTCCTTCCAATGAGCAGTCAGGGTTGATTTCCTTTAGGATTGACTGATTTGACCTCCTTGCAGTCTAAGGGACTCTTAAGAGTCTTCTCCAGCACCACAGTTCGAAAGCATCAATTCTTCGGCACTCAGCCTTCCTTATGGTCCAACTCTCTCAGCCATACATTACTACTGGGAAAACCATAGCATTAACTATACGGACCTTTGTCGTCAAGGTGATGTCTCTGCTTTTTAATATGCTGTCTAGGTTTGCCATAGCTTTCCTCCCAAGGAGCAAGCGTCTTTTAATTTCATGGCTGCAGTCACCATCTGCGGTGATCTTGGAGCCCAAGAAAATAAAATCTGTCACTGCTTCCATTTCTTCCCCTTCTATTTGCCAGGAGGTGATGGGACCAGATGCCATGATCTGAGTTTTTTTAATGTTGAGTTTGAAGCCAGCTTTTGCACTCTCCTCTTTCACCCTCATCAAGAGGCTCTTTAGTTCCTCTTCACTTTCTGCCATTAGGATACATATACATATACTTATACTGTACATATACATATACATATACATATACATGGGATAAGATGATGATGATGATGATGATGATGATGATGATGATGATGATGATGATGGTGGTGGTGGTGGTGGTGGGATGGCACTGGGGAGACCCAGATTCTGTTTCCTGCTCAGCCACAGAAATTCCCTGAGGGACTCTGGACCAGTCCCCTCTCAGCCCAAGAGCGGTGAAGGTTTTGGACGAGGAGTGGAGAGATCCAGGGTTTTACCACCACCCTGGCTGTGGAAGCTCTCTGGGTGACTTTGGGTCAGTCCCCCTTTCTCAGCAAAACTTACAGGGTTTGAAAAATAGAAGGAGAGAACACTGCCTTGCGCTCCTGAAGGAGATATAAATCAAGTAAATGCATGAGACCCAGTAATGTCTTCCCAAACTACAGCTCTGAAAATAAATCGTTGTTCAAGAAGGTAGCTGTGAGGCCTGCTTTTTAGAGATCAAGGATTAGATGGGGAATGGGGACACATCCCTTGATGTTTCTTCTTTTCTTCTTTCCTGGAAAGGCTTTTCACTCACCAAGCCAGAACTCATTTCCCAGCTAGAACGAGGGGAAGACCCTTGGATGTTGGAGTCTCAGGCCTTGGATGGAGTGGAGAACCTCAGTGTTCCCTCAGGTGAGGGCTGTGAGGAAGCCAAGTTTCTTGCGTTATTTCTCGGAATTCTGGTTCGTGTTCTTTTGCCATCCTGCAAACTCCTGTTCCCTTTGAATCACTATTCTAAGGCAGTAGATGGTAATATAAAACCTTAAAAGTTTCTTATTTTGTAACTGTTTCAGTGTGGGCTTTCCCAAGAACAGGACTTGTCAGACTTCTTGGGCTCTGAGGGAACTATTATTCTTTGCCAAGACTGGGGGTTCCAGGTCAAGGATGGGCATGACATTACCCTCCAGATGTAGTTGGATTATACTTCATGAAGTCATACTTCAGATCTCTTCCATGAAACAGTGCCATCTAGTGGGAGTTAGGAAGCGTGCCTTCTCTGCCCTTTGGGGCAGCATTCCTCATTGAGATCTAGATGTTCCCAATCCTGATGGCCATGCTGTTCCCCCGGGCATTGGACCAGAACGTTGGATAAATCCATCCTGGAATGATTTTGAATTAGAATATGTTATGGTTGACTTGGTTAGGCTATACTGTGAAGTTTTAATGTGTTCTTGTGGGGTTTTTTGTTTTATGCTTTTTAACTCTAATCTGCCCACAGTTGCTGTCATGTGCGTTGGGCGGCCATGTAAAGCAATCAAATAAATAAAGCCTCACTCCTGGCCATGCGGGCAGCTTGTATCAGATTAGGTGAACTGATAATTAAATCCTGTATGTAGGATCAACACTACCAAAAGAGATCTGTGGAAGATAGAAAGTTTGCATCATTGGCAAGAACATAAGTTCCTTCAGCTTGATATCCTTAGGTTTCTTGCAAAGATACACATGGATAAGCTTTGTTTT
Organism: Charina bottae; assembly: GCA_023362775.1. Classification (NCBI taxonomy): domain Eukaryota; kingdom Metazoa; phylum Chordata; class Lepidosauria; order Squamata; family Charinaidae; genus Charina; species Charina bottae. Next base: position 33,388,632 of record JALMGJ010000002.1, on the reverse strand, counting down.
CACCCTACCTGTCATGGTCTATAATGTTTTGTGGTCTTGCTCATGTTCACATTCTGTCCTCCATTTGTATCTCTCTTTTCACTGCACTTTTTCTATGTTCCTTCTTTTGCCCACACTACTTTTGAAAGCAACATAGTCTTTGGTTCTTACACCATTTAATTTACTTAAAAACCTCTCTGTTTTGGGGGCTCACATCTGTTGTTTCAGATTGCTCGTGATTTACCCACTAATCTTTCTCTTCTCAATCCTGTCCTCATAGTTACAACATAGGTCTCTATTTCATACCACAGCCAGCCTTTCACTAGTTGTGCATTTTCTAACCATCCTCCACTCTGACATCTATATCTTTTCTTTTTTCCAGTTGTGCAAATGACCCCGATCCCTGCGAGTTTTTAATTCTTAATCACACTTCCTGGATTTTGGGTCTTTTCATGGCATTACCGTGTTTAGAATGTAAACCTGAAAGTAAGATTCTGTTCTTTTTCATCTAAGTGTTAATATAGCATCTAATAATTCTTTTTCATTACATTTTTCCTCAGTATTAAATCATCTCAATACATTTATGAAGTATCACAAATGTATTGAGATGATTTAATACTGAAGAAGAATGTAATAAAAAAGAAGTAAAAGATGATGGGCACTTACCTGATGCTTGAATGTACCCATAATTCAATCAATCAATCAATCAATCAATCAATCAATCAATCTTTATTCGGTCATAGACCAGCAAATACACATAATTTTAACAGTTTGGTTTTGCTCTTCAGTCTAATTTCTAGGTACATTTTCCCCCATCCTCCAAATCAAAACTTGTTTCTTTTGCCTTTTATTTCAACAGATGGTTGTGGGAAAAAGCATTCATGTGCTTGGTGGGAGAGGCGTCTCGCTTACGCATCCAATCTTCCCAAACATCAGCAAGTCTGCACTGGAAAGAAATTCTACAAGTGCTTAGAATGTGGGAAATGCTTTGCTCAGAGATCAAAATTTATGATCCACCAGAGAACTCACACTGGAGAGAAGCCATACAAATGCATGGAATGTGGAAAACGTCGTACAACCAAATCAAATCTCACAAGCCACTGGAGAGTTCACACCAGAGAGAAACCTTGTAAATGCTTGGAGTGTGGGAAGCATTTTGCCTGGAGATCACACCTCGCCATTCATCAGATTCCACACAGGAAAATTTCCCTACAAGTGCCTTGAGTGTGGGAGATCTTTTGGTCAGAAGTCTTCTCTCTTGGACCACCAGAACACTCACACGGTAGAGAAACGCCACAAATGTTTGGAGTGTGGAAAATGTTTTGCTTGGAAATCCCAACTCAGAGACCACCAAAAACTCCACACAGGAGAGAAACTGTATACATGCTTGGATTGCAGGAAATGTTTTGCCCAGCCATCAGCCTTTGCAAAACACCGGAGAGTTCACACAGGAATAAAGCCCTATTGTTGTTTGGAGTGTGGAAAGTACTTTGTATTCTTCAGCATTAGCAATACATCGGCGTGTCCACACAGGAGAGAAGCCCTACAAATGCTCAGAGTGTGAAAAATGTTTTGCTCAGCCCTCAACTTTTGCAAAGCACCAGACAGTTCACGCAAGAGATAGAACATATAAATGCTTGGCGTGTGGGGAGTGTTTTGCCCACAAACTCTGTTTTGTGAGACACCAGAAGTCCCATGCAGATCAGAAAGCTTTCAAATGCTCTGAGTGCAGCAAATGTTTTGCCAGCAGATCAAATTTTGCCAGGCACCAGAGAGTCCATACAAGAGAAAAACCCTACAAATGTGTGCAGTATGCCAAGTGTTTTGCTGCAAAGTCACATCTCCTGCGGCATCAACAAGTTCATACCGGAGAGAAACCTTATAAATGTTTGGGTTGTGGAACATGTTTTGCTGATTCCTCAGCCTTCGCAATACACCGGAGAGTTCATACAGGCGAGAAACCTTATAAATACACAGAGTGTGAGAAGAGTTTTGTTGATACCTCCAACTTTGGCCAAACACTGTCAAATCCACACTGGGAAAAAGCCCTATATATGTTTAGAGTGTGGGAAGTGTTTTGCTGAGGCCTCGACTTGTGCGAATCACCAGCGGATTCACACAGGCGACAGAACCTATAACTGCCTGGAGTGTGGAAAATGTTTTGCAGACAAATCACATTTTCTAAGACACCAGAGTCTCCACACGGGAGAGAAACCATATAAGTGTTTGGAGTGTGGGAAGTGTTTTGCTGATCCCTCCCCCTTGGCAAAACATCAGTGAGCCCACCCAGGAGATAGGACCCACAAGTGCTTGAAGTGTCCGAAAGGTTTTGTTCAAAGCTTAGACCTTGTGAGGCATCACAGGAGCTGCGCAGTTGATAAACCTTACACATGCTTGATGTGCGGCGAGTGCTTTTCTTCAATGTCGGCTCCCATCTGTCATGCGAGCGCCCAAGTGGGTGAAACATACTGTGACTGTTCCAAGCCTTTTCCCATACTGTGATTTCCCGAGTGTAGGTTAGCACTGAAAATGTGGAGTTATTTTTTTTAAAATTCCAGAACTAATGATCAGCTCACAAACTTAGTTATTCATTTACTCATTTGCTTGTTCAGTTTTTAAGCCCGCTTTCCACTAAAAGAACCCTCAAACCAGTGGGACCATATAAAATTGCAAAAATTAAAACAAATGGGGCTGAGATAGCAACAGCTGATGATGTACTAAATGATGTTGCGACATGAGGTCCATCAGAAGCCTGGCTCAAAAAATAAATGACTAGACGAGACGAGACTCTCTTTCTGTTGTGCAAATCCAGCAGGAGGATGGATTTCGGTTGATTGATGTGATTCCGATTCACAGGTTCATCTTCTTCCCCTGGTACCTATCTGGCATGATTTTCAGAATTTTTAGCCACCGGAGCCCCAGCTGGTTGACAGTTCTGGTTGTTAGATTTCCATCACATCTTGAGGCCACCACTAGAAATAGGTGATCCAAGTGGCCTCCAGACATGATGGGAATCTAAATCCAGGAATTATCAACCACCTAGGTTAAATAAAATTCATCTATATGTATATGAAATTATGCTTTCAAAATTGAAAACATTGATATAGGAAGTGTGTCTTCTCTGGCATGGCGCCTGTCTTGTGGAACAGTCTCCTACCTGACATACGGTTGTGAAGACCTAGTCATGTCCCCAAACACTATGCTTTTTATGCATTTCAATGCTTGTATGATCCCATAAATACACTCTAGGATCATGTACTTTTATATGTGTACAATATATACAGGTAGTCCTCACGTAACGACCACAATTGAGACCAGAATTTCAGTTACTAAGTGAAGTGGTCATTAAGCGAATCGAACCCAATTTTACTACCTTTTTTGCAGCGGTCATTAAGCAAATCATGGCTATTAAGCGAACCATGTAGTCTTTAAGAGAATCATTTCATTTATTTATTTATTTATCATACTTAAATCACTTATATCATGTGATTCCCCATTGATTTTGCTTGCCAGAAGACAGCTGGGAAGGTCGAAAATGGTGATCATGTGACCACAGGATGGTGCGACAGTCATAAATGCGAACCAGTTGCCAAGAGCCCAAATCATGATCACGTGACCATGGGGACGCTGCAATGGTCATAGGTGTGAGCACCAGTTGTAAGTCGGTTTTTTCAGCACCATTGTAAGTCTGAACCATCATTAAATGAATGGTCATTAAGTGAGGACTACCTGTATTGAGTAGGATGAAGAGTATCTTTCTCTCTCTTTTCCTTTCATTTGCTGATCCTTCAATATGCAGGAGAGCATAGCTTATTCCTGTTGCAAAGCCTTTACTTTGCAGATTTATTATCTTTATTCAGCAAATCTTGGGATAACAATCCTAAACACATTTGGTTAAGGTTTAACTTTCCTGGAAAAGGCAAAACTTGCATCCAGGATGATATCAGGAAATAGCTCCATCTTTAGAAAATTATAGTGCACCAGTTGTGAAGTGCCTGAATTCTGATCATGTGACTGTGGGGACGCTGCAACGGTCATTAAGTGCGAGGACCAGTTGTAAGTCACTTTTTTCAGCAGAAAAAACCACCACGAATACCCCTACCTTGTACTTGGATGGGAGGCCACCAGGGAATTCCAGGGCAGTAGGCTACACTTACTGTAAAGTTGGGAAGTTGGAAAACAAGCCTCGAAGACCATGATAGCAAGAATGAATGAAGGTGACCATGAAAGTTTCCTGGTTCATCCGTCTTTTTATTTTGTGCACAGATGCAGTCAACAGCCCAGGGCACTGAACTTCTCCCAAACTAATTCTCAGTGTGATTGATTATGTGCCATCAAGTCATTTTTGACTCCTAGCTACCACATAGATAGATTTTCTCCATGACTATCTATACCTAACCTGTTATTTCAAGTCTCTCAATGGTGCCCCCATTGCCACTGTAACTGAGTCCTTCCACCTTGCTGCTGGTTGTCCTCTTCCCTTCCACCTTTCCCAGCATTAGAGTCTTTCAGTTTTATAATATTTGCTTTATTTAGGGACGACTTGTCTTATGAAACGTGCCTCTGGGCAGGCCACTTGAAAGGCAAAGGCCCCCCTCGGCTCCAGAAAAGCTGCACACCTATTACATGCTCCAGGCACGTGCCATAACAACACAGGCTGCATTCAAAGGATGTCTCCCCAGGATTCGCTTAACCAGGATTCACTCAACCCAGTTTTCTGGGGTTTGCACAGAATATGGAGCCCTCCTCTTACACCAAAGATTGGGGTGATGTAGGCTGGTCTGTAGTCCAGCCTGTCAAGTAAACATCACTTAGTTGGAAAATGCAGCTGCTCACAATTTCTCCTCTGCCTGAGCGCGGAAGGGGCTGAAACGCTGCTTGGTCACAGTGAACGTGCAGCAGAATAATTGCCTTTCCCAAGCAGGAGTCCCCCAGGCATGCGGGAATACCATTTCCATCATCCCCAGGCACAGACTGCCGATGCCCGTGCAAGATATACCTTCAATAGCCTGATTCTGCGCCTCCTATTCCCTGCATCCACGCGCCCTCCAGTTCTGCAAAATTTTATATTTTCTTGCTTTTAATCCCCTTAAAGCGGCCTCGCGTTAAAATTAAAAAAAGCTAAAGAAGAGAAGCAGGGACTCTGCTCTGAAACAGGGGAGGAAAAAAAAAGAGAGAGAACTACAATTCCCAGCAAAGGCTGAACTTGTCTGCTTCAATATCCCAGCACGCGATTGGCTGAAGCGAGAGCGCTGGGGAGCCGAGAAGGTGAGTGATTGGCTGAGCGGTGGAAATGGGTGTGGGAGCGCACGAGCGCCCCGGTCCCAGGACGGAGGCGGGGCTTAGCCAGGGAGTTCCAAGAGCGAGAACTATCCGGAGGCGGCTCTCGATTTCCCCGTTTGCAAATGCAGGTAACGGAGGGCAGCGCGTCAAGGGGAGGTGGCGAGAAAGGGTTTGGGGAAAGAATTCCCAGCCTTTGCAAAAAAAAAAAAAAAAAAGGTGCTTTTCTCTTTTCTGCTTGAGCCGCCCCTCCTTTTTTTTGCAAAATAGATCTAGAGAAGGATCTAGATCGCCCTGTGGATGGGGGACATGGGGTGGGGTGGCGGAGCAAAAGAGCATAAAAGCAAAAAAGAATTATGTTTCCTAAAATGGCGGAGACGGGTTGAAAAAAAAAAGTCAGATTTTCATAGTTCGCGAAGGTGTCTTTATTTTTTGTGTGCATTTTTAATTATAGCCAAGGGAAAACTGCTGGCGAAGATGCCCTGCAAGTGTCTGTTCTCCCGCTTTAATTTATTTACCTTTTAAAACAGACTGGGACACCCACTCTTCGCTGGTGCTGAATCTGGATCTAAGGCTCAGAGCTTACTGATTTTACATGCCGACGCCCCAGATGCATCCTCTGAGGCATCTTGGCTGCTGGCTTCATGGTTAAAAAAAAAGACTGATACAGTTTTTGTTGGCGCGGCAGTGCTATAAAAGTGCAGCTCCGAGGCATGGATCTTCCTTTAATGTTTACATACGTGCAAATTTCCCAACGCTGCCCTTTCCTTGTAACTTGCGGGGCTGGAAAGAATAAGGCTTAATCATGAGTTTATGTGGACAAAAGCCAGCTGTTTTAGTCGCCCCTCTGGTATTTTTGCCTGCTGATGGCAGCATTATATATACATATATGAAAGATCTGCAACATTGTAAAAAATACTGCTGCAGTGGTGCGCAAAAACAAATACTGAAGGCTTTTGGGTGCATCCAGCTAAATGCACAAACCCAGCCTCAGGCCGTCCTGACAAGATCATAAAAATTATGCACCATGTCTCATTGACTCGTTCACATGCACCCTTGTTATCTATGCCTCTCTCGTCCCTCGTTTTCCCGTTAGTATTTTAACTGTACATTCTTGAGACAATAGCCTGCCTGCTTTGTTCCTACCGAAATACATAATATTTTCTATTTGTACTTCGAACACATATGTATGCCTAATCAGATTTACTTAGAAATAACATTCCTTTAGAGCCAGTTTGGTGTACAGCTAGTCCTCGCTTAACAACCATTTGTTTAGTGACGGTTTGGACTTATGGTGCTGAAAAAACTGACGACCAGTCCTCACACTTACAACCATTGAATCACCCTGGTCATGTGATCATGATTTGGGTGCTTGGCAACAGGTTCGCATTTATGACCATTGCAGCGTCGCGTGGTCACATGATTGCCGTTTTTGACCTTCCTGGCCGGCTTCTGGCAAACAAAATCAGTGGGGGGTGGCCACGTGATTCACTTAACAACCACGTGGCTTGGTTAATGACTGCCAAAAAAGGTCGTAAAATCGGGTCAGATTTGCTTAATGACTGCTTCACTTACCAACCAAAATTCCAGTCCCAATTGTGGTCGTTAAGCAAGGACTACCTGTAGTGGTTAAGGCAGTGTTTCTCACCCCTAGCAACTTTAAGATGTGTGGACTTCAACTCCCAGAATTCCCCAGTCAGCACTTCAGAAAAAGCTTGCCAAGAAAACTGCAGGGACTTGTCCAGGCAGTCTCCGAAAGTTGGACACGATTGAACAGATTAAAAAAAAGAAAATTCCTTTAGTTTTCACCCTAATAAATTTGCAGCCTTGAATAATTAGTCGGGGCCATTGTAATAGCCAAAGCAGCTCATTTATGCATGATTTATCTGCCAAATATTTTAGGCTGGCACTTTAGGAATGGATAGAAATGGGCTGCCCCACTTCATGCTGTAGATGGGAATTGCCACTTCCAAACAGTTCCTTAGCCAGAAAACTAGTACTTGATGGGGAAAGGTAGTCCCCCTCCATTTGGCTGCTGAACTTTTACCATTCTGTTTGCAGGGGGCAGCTTTTAATGTTGGTGGAATTTCAAAGGGGTATCTCCCATTGCCTGCTCAAGTGCTTCATTGTCCCACCTTCTAGTGCTGTATGCATTAGCACCCCTGTGGAAGGAGGGCGCAAGTGACACAATACGGTTTGGGACATCACAACCACATTTTGGTGGTGTCAAGGTTAGAAGTGGACGTCTATAGTTGGATGTAGAAATACACACTCCTAAGCATGGTTCCCACCTTTGCCTAACCAGCGAAACTTAAAAATGACAAATTGAAAATGTACTGTTGTAAAACACCAGGAACATGATATATGATGAGAGAGAAGGCAGAGCAGACTTTTGCTGTGAATCGCCACAGGGTGGAACTGAAAGACGGACCTTGCTGAGAAGATAATGTGGATGAAATATTGGGAGAACCTCCCTGATATTAAGATTGTACATGTGGACGGGGCATGGGAGGGCAACTGGTAGCTTTGAGAGACGGTGGTGACTCCTTGGTACATGGAAATCTAGTGTGCTCAGAGGTATTTCAGCAAAAGCTGGATAGATATTCTGTGAAAGCTATTTTTCCCCCTTGCTTGATCAATTCTGCATTGAGAAGGGGGTTGGCTAGATCACTGCTTTCCAACCTTGGTAACTATCAGAAGTGTAACTTCCAAGTCCCAGAATTCTCAGCAATGGTCATGCTAGCAGGAGAATTCTGGAAATTGAAGTTCACACATCTGGAAGATGTCAAGGTTGGAAAACATTGGAACAGGTGATCTCCATGTTCTGCACCTTTATGCTTTGTATGCCAACGTTCACACAACACACATGCCTAACATAACCATGACTTACTCAACCCATGGTTTATTCAACCCAGTTTTCTGGGTTTGCGTGATAAACTGAAACATTGCTTTGCTCACAGTCACTCATGCCCTCATGACCTCCTGTCTGGATTACTGTAATGCGCTCTACATGGGGCTGCCCTTGAAGAGCATTCGGAAGCTTCAACTGGTGCAGAATGCGGCTGCACGGGTAGTAAATGGAGTTGGATATTCGATGCACGTAACACCACTGCTCCGTGAGCTGCATTGGTTGCCGGTGTGCTTCCAGGTGCAATTCAAGGTGCTGGTTATCACCTTTAAAACCCTTCATGGCTTGGGACCAGGTTACCTAAGGGACCGTCTTCTCCCAGTTGTTTCTGCCTGTCCAATTTGTTCTGGTAGGTTGGGTATGCTGTGGGTCCTGTCAGCCAAGGAATGTTGGTTGGCGGAGACTTCGTGGTTGGCGTGCCTTCTCTGCCGTAGCGCCTGCCCTCTGGAATATTCTCCCTGCAGAGATCAGGATGTCCCCGACCCTTTTGGCCTTTCGTAAGGCCGTGAAGACCTGGTTATGTACCCGGGCCTGGGGCCCCAAGCATGTGAATGGTCCCGTTTCTTGATTATATTAACATCCATGCATTGCTTACTTGGCGGCCATGTATATTTATTTTGTATTTTAATTGTTTTAATTGTAATTGTTTAAATTGTTTTATAGTTTTTATTGTTGTAAGCCGCTCAGAGTCACTTGCTGAGATGGGCGGCTATAGAAATCGAATAAATAAATAAATAAACAAACAAACAAACAAACAAACAAACTTATGACATGGGTTGGAGTTGGACAACACAGTGACCTAAACATACTCAAAAACTTATCAAGGTTAAAACAAATCAAACTTAGTGTGTTGTGCAAATGCAGCCTGTGGAGCCCCTACGGTTCCATCTTCCGGTCACATCAGCCGACATCACTCTGGTCCTTGGGCTTCACTGAAGCCGATGTGCTTGTCACTCTACTGTAAACGTTGGGGAATGCATTACTTGCCATGCCTTTCTTTACAGCTGGACTAAACCTATTCAAGTGATCATGGTGGTGAAAATGATGTGACTCAGAGATCCTAAAATCTGGATCATGCCAAGTTGGGGAAGCTGGAAAGTAAAATCCTTTTTCTTAAAAAAAAAATAACCACAAAACAACTTACTATTTTATATTGAGCAGTTACGGTTATTTACAGTGGTGCTTAAAAGTTTGTGAACCCTTTGAATTTTCAGTATTTCTGCCTAAATATGACCTAAAACATGATCTGTTCTCCACACAAGTCCTAAAACTAGGTAAAGAGAACCCAGTTAAACAAATGAGTCAAAAACAGTATACTTGTTCATTGATTCATTGAGGAAAATGATGTTCTAGTCCCCCTTCAGTCATAGAAACTCTCAGAGTGGGGGACTTGGGCTATTGCTTATCTCTGAACCCGAGAGCTATTATGGTCTACTGGTGAAGGTGCTGGACTAGGAGTGGGGAGACCCAGGTTCTAGTCCCTCCTGAGCCGTGGAAGCTCCTTTGAGGAGACTGGCTCTTGGTCCAAGACCCAGGATAGGGTAAGGATGAAGGTGCTAGACTGGGAGTGGAGAGACCCAGGTCCTAGTCCTCCCTCAGCTATGGAAGCTCTCTGGGGACTCTGATCATTCCCTTCTCAGTCCAGTAGCCAGGGTGGTATAATGGTGAAGGTGCTGGACTAGGAGTGGGGAGACCCAGGTTCTAATCCCCCTCAGCCACAGAAGCTCATGGGGTGGCTTTGAGCCAATCCCTCTCTCTCAACCCAATCTACTTCTCAAGGTTCCACTTGAGGAAGAACATAGGAGAAGACAGCACTGTGTATATTCCCCTGAGCTCCTTTAGCAAAAGTGAGATATAAATCAAATAAATAAATGAATCAGGAGCCCATCCCATTTGCTGACATGGAGCCTATCCACAGGATCCCCCTCATGGATCTTGTATTTTCAGCGATGCATGTGACTACAGCCTTGCCCCAGGCCAATGCAAGACTTTTTTTTTTCCGGGAGAAGCTGGTTTTCCAGTTGCAGTGATTTTGGAGCCACTGAAGGAGCCCTTTGTGTTCTTTGCAGAGTCTGGTGACCTTTGACGATGTGGCTGTGTATTTCACGAAAGAGCAGTGGGCTCTGCTGGATCCCAATCAACGAGCTTTGTACAAGGAGGTCATGGTTGAAAATTACAGGAGCCTGGCCTTGTTGGGTAAGAACAGCCCCTCTTCCTTTGGAAGACATTGAGCTGCATCGCTGGCTGAGCCGCGAGGGCTTTACCCTGAATGGTGGCTTATAATTTCTTGTAATGAATAATGGTGGCTTATAATTTCTTGTAATGAATCAGCATTAAAATCTCCACTTTTATCAGTAGCTTCCCTTCCGTTCCTTCAACGCCCTGGAAAATGGGTGTGTTTCCCTATTCCACTCCCACTGTTTGAGGCAAAGGGTTCAAAGTGATTAATTTGTACCAATCAAAGAGAATGATTCATTTGTTTCTTCGTTTTGTTTCTTTGTTTTGTTCTCAACAACTGCCGGAAAGGAGGCTTAATAGGTTTGTGGGGTTCTTAAGACCTGGAAGTGTGCTTAGCTCCCTACACTTTGCCTTCAGGAAGGTTGCTGAGACTTCTTTAGTCACATCTTCTTAGCTAGTTGATTAGGATTTCAGCTGCCATTTATGTATGTTTATTCTGGATTCTAATTATTGCACAATATTGTGTGTATATTTATTTATTTTATTATTATTTGGATTTATCACCGCCCATCTCTACCATGGCAGAATCTGGGTGGTTTACAATCACAATGATAAAAAGTTAAAAACCTATACATGTAAAATATACTATAAAAATAAAAAATAAAAATCCAAGAGATGGTATGTTCTTAAAAAGAGGATATTGCTAAGCTAACCACCCCCAGGAGGAACTATTATTTCCTTCGTTCCAGGCAAGGCGGATATATAGATGCATATATATCTATATCTATATGTAGAAGTATATGTGTGCATATATGTACTGTATGTATGTGTATGCAGTTGTCTATATACTGTATATTCATACATTTATATGCAAAAGTTTATATATATATATATATATATATATATATATATATATATATTACATATATACACAATATATACATATACACATACACACACATATACATGCACACATGCATACATATAAAGATATTTCATTTATTTCACTATTTTTATATACAGGTAGTCCTTGCATACCGACTGCTCATTCAGCGACCGTTCGAAGTTATGACGGCGCTGAAAAAGGAGATTTATGACTGGTCCTTGAAGTTGCAGCCGTCGCAGCATCCCCACGTGATCGCAATTCAGGCGCTTGGCAACTGGCATGCATTTACAACGATCGCAGCATCAAGCAGTCATGTGATTGCCATTTGTGACCTTCACAGCCAGCTTCCAACAAGCAAAGTCAATGGAGAAGCCGGCAGGAAGTCACAAGTCGCAGTCACATGATGTTGCCCTTCACGACTGCAGGTGATTTGCTTCATGACTCCAGCTGGAACTGACAAACCGATGTCGTAAGTCGGCATGGTCACGTGACGTTTCACTTTATGACCACGTTGCCTAGTGACAGAGTTGCCGGTCCCAATTTTGGTCGGTAAGTGAGGACTACCTGTACTGCCCCAGTTGCAAGCCTCTGGGTGGTGCACAGCAAAGAAAACCCAGGAACCAGAGAACACGATCTTCCAACCCCAGTATGAACATAATCAGAAGCTAACCTAGGAGTTGCTCACAATCACTTGAAGGGTTGAAGTCTTCCCCTAGATCAGTGTTTCTCAACCTTAGCAACTTAAAGTTGCTAAGGTTGAGAAACACTGCCCTAGATGGCAAAGGTGTTTTAATGTTGTATTTTGCATGTGGTTTTATAGTTTTATTATTTTTAATATTGTTAGCCTCCTGGAGTCATGTATTCAAGATGGGTGACCATATAAATCAAATAGGTAGATTGTCTGTCTGCCTGTCTTCAGGCCTTTTTGGAATGAAAGGATCTTTGAACTGTGTTTCAGGAGGAGAAGGATTTAAAAAAATGAGTGGGGATCAGGGAAAAAAAAACCCTCTTTAATTTCAAGGCATCTAACTGAAATCAATTAAATACCATTAATATGTTACCATGTAGTCAATAATTTTATTCTTCTGTTGTATTACAAATTCCAATTTGTTGGCAACTTTTAGGCATTTTTTTCTAGCTACCGTGAAAGACAGTGGCTTAGACCATCTTCAGGCATATAAAGACCTAATTCTTCAGAGCAAATCCTGTTGGTCCAGAAAAGTGCTGCAACTTTTGGACAAGCAAGAAGGCATCCAGTATACATATACATGTGCATGCCTCTTGCATACGACAATGAATCCAAGGTTGACCTCAGTTTTTGACTATCAAGGGAATCCTTTATTTATTGATCAGTGTGTTATCTCAGTCACAAAAGTAACTCTAGACAACTAGCGTAATAATAGGGTCAAAAACAAGAACAACACAAGAGTAAAGAATAAACAGAATCTAAGGCAAATGTAGATGGGACTGAGCCAAAGTAGCTGGATTTTTAAACTAGGCCAAGGTCTACATGTGGCCAGTTCTGACATACATATTCTTTGAAAGAACTTCTCTAAATTCATAGAAAACAAAAATGACCAAGAGCCATAGAACTGAATGGAGCGTCTTTGTTTTAAGACAAAATGTTTGGAGAATGTTACATGTTTGAACAAGCAGTTCGGTGGAGAGGCATCTGTGGTCTTCCAAGAGCATTTGGCTAGGCATTGTGGGAAGCAGGAGGAACGGGACTGGTTCTCTTGTTGGATTCACCAACATCTTCCCAAAAAGGCGGATCCCTCCTAATGATGTTGTCGTCTTCTCCTTTTCAATGAAGGGTCTCCGGTTCCAAAGCCTGGTCTTGTCTCTCTCCTGGAACAAGGGGAGGACCCCTGTGTTCCAGATTCTCAGGCCTTTGATGGAAAAAAGATTTTTGATGCCAGCTCAGGTGAGGCATTGGGTCTTGCAAATCCATTACTATTTGGCGTTTTTAGCTGCTTCTGAATGGACTTGTCTTCCAATGATCTACCAAGGTTTACTCAGCAATTTGACGTTGCCAAATTGATGTCTTCCAGATATTTTGGACGTGACTTATTTTATTCCAATAAACCATAGCCTTTAACTATATATATAGTGTGGGGATTCTGGGAATTGATTGTGACTTTTTAATTAATGTATCTTTATGATCAAGGACTGGGACTGCTTAACGGGAGCTGGTTGCCTCAGATGCAAAAATAACTTTTCATCTATGGTGTCAGATACCTCAGTTGGATTCACTCATGATGCTAAAGCCTCAGCTTTGCTTTATAAAACTTGGGGTAACCAAACACATGGCAATGAATCCTAAACTTGTTCATGTAATGTGTCATGCCCAAATAAACCATATTATTTCATACTGTTAATTAAAAACCTCCTAGAGCTTGACAAGTAGGTGGTCTAGAAGGGTTGGAAATATATAAAAATAAATTAATAAATACATTTGTGGGTTAAAATGGTGGCCTTAAGACAATGGCTGGAGTTTTACAATGCCTTGAATCATGAACAACCCAACACTGTTTTTAACTGATCTTAACAAAGCCAGCTTCCAGTCCCTGGATGAAAGTTGTCCTGTGGTAGTGACCACATTTACTGTCATTGCATTTGTGCCTGTGTTTTTTTAAAAAAAATTAAAATTAATTTTTATTAAAGAAGTTTTTTTACAAAGTCAAAACAATACAAATTTAAAGAAAAAAGGAAGGAAAGGAAAGGAAAAGTGATAAGTAAGTGGAAAAGAAATGAAAGAAAAAAGACAAAGAAAGAAAAAGAAAAAAAGATATAAAGAAGTGGCTTCCAATCTTCTTTACAGCAGTTATACATACATTTATATTTTATCCTTTCTTCTAGGGTTACAATATGGCTCCCTTCTTTCCATACTCTACCTTTTCTAGCCATCAAGCCCATAAATCACAAGTTCAATTTTTTCCGTTTTCAGCAAAAAGTCCATAAAGGGTTTCCAATCCCTGCTGTCACTACATTTGAATTGTTGGTCATACTTCACATACATTTTACCTATTGTTATGGCTGCATCCAGAAAATTACGGGGCAAACTGGTAAAAGAGCCAAAAAGGGCTGGATTGGAAGGAGAGTAACGAGGGAGGGGAGAGGGGGCTTGAAAGTTATAGCAAAATGTGACTAGAAAGAATCCTTGGATGTTTTCCCCATCATGCATTCTCCTGTCACTCACATTGAGGCTGATTGATGGGAGGGGCTACTTCGATGACCTCTTTAGATTCCATTAGGAAGAGACTATGAGTTAGAAGATTATGGCAGAGACCTCTAAAGACTTTCCCTCTTCCCAAAACAGGGAGGGTGAGATCACATGGTAAAATCCTCCTGCATGCATTAAAAAGAAGTGGGTGATTGAGAAAGTATTTCAGTGTTTCAGAATGTTAATGTTCAACTCAGCTTCCATTGCTCTGTTGGAATATTTTGGGAGGTTCCTTCTCAAACAATTTCTGTTGTTGTTTATCCTTCCCTGGTTCCTGAAGACAACCCTTGGAAAAAGCACTTGTGCACCGTCTGCGGGAAGCGTTTTACTCAGAAACCAAACCTGACCAGGCATCTGAGAATCCACACCGGAGAGAAACCGTATAAATGCTTGGAATGCGGCAAATGCTTTGGTTGCCATTCACACCTCATGAGCCACCAGATCGTGCACACGGGAGAGAAACCCTACAAATGCTTGGTGTGTGATAAATACTTTGGCCGCAAAGCACACCTCGCCAGACACCAAGGAATCTACGCTGGGGAAACGCCGTACAAGTGTTTGGAATGTGGGAAGCATTTTGCCTGCCAGTCGCAACTTGTGATCCACCGGAGGTACCACACGGGGGAGAAGCCTTACAAATGCTTGGAGTGCGAGAAATGTTTTGCTGACCCCTCAGCCCTGGTGAGCCATAAGAGGATCCATGCAGTTGAGAGATCTCACAGGTGCTTGGAGTGTGGAAAGAGTTTTGTCCAGCAGTCACATCTTCTGAAGCATCAGAGGGTCCATACAGGAGAAAAACCGTATCAATGTCCAGAATGTGGGAAATGTTTTGCTGATCGCTCTGTCTTCGCAAAGCACCAAAGAGTCCACACGGGAGAAAGACCTTATAAATGTGTGGAGTGTGGGAAAACATTTGCACGGCAAGAGCATCTCGGGAGCCACCTGAGAGTTCACACGGGGGAGAAGCCGTATAAATGCTTGGTGTGTGGGAAATCTTTTGCCCGACAGTCCCACGTGGTGAGTCACCAGAGAGTCCACACAGGGGAGAAACCTTGTAAGTGCTTGGAGTGTGGGAAGTGTTTTTCGGAGCGCTCCACTTTTGTAAGGCACCAGAGGACTCACACGGGAGAGAAGCCTTACCGATGCTTGGATTGCGGGAAGTGCTTCGGTTCCCCTTCACATCTCACGAGGCACCATCGGCGCCACACGGGGGAGAAGCCCCACCGATGCCTGGAGTGTGGGAAAGCCTTTGCCGACCGCTCGGCCTTTGTGAAGCACCAGCGTGTCCACACGGGGGAGAAACCCTATAAATGTACAGAGTGTGGGAGATGCTTCGCCAACCGGACACACCTTGTAACCCACCAGCGCGTCCACACGGGGGAGAAACCATATGCCTGCTTGGAGTGTGGCAAAAAATTTAGTGCAAATAGGAGCCTTATTCACCACCAAAGGCAACATATAGGTGAGCTGTGCTTGTTCGTTGGTTCTCATTGACATACGTGCTTATTCCTCATTAAAGAGTCTCCATCTAGATTAAAAAAAGGTAAAGGTTCCCCCCGCACATTTGTACAGTCGTGTTCGACTCTAGGGGCCGGTGCTCATCTCCACTTGTTAGCCAAAGAGCCAGCGTTGTCCAAAGATGCTTCCACGGTCATGTGGCCAGCATGACGCGTGCGGAACGCTGTTACCTTCCCATGGAAGTGGTGCCTATTAATCTTGCATTTGCATGCTTTCGAATTGCTAGGTTGGCAAGAGCTGGGGCTAGTGCGGGAGCTCACTCTGTCACACGGGGCTAGGGATTCGAACCTCCAAACTTAAGACCTTCCGATCGACAAGCCTGGCGTCTTACCTGCTGAGCCACCACACCCATCTAGATTAGACGTTTCTAATTATTTTGTTTTGGAGTTTGATCTTTGGGGTGTACAAGCCTCTGTCTCAGTGTGTTGGTGGGTTTGAAATATACAGGTATGTGGTGTTTGCCAAATATCCGTTTTATCTTTTCAGACACGCCAGCCATGTAAGGAATGACCAGGTTCTTCCGTTTACTCTGAGTCTCAGCCCTATCTGTCGCTGTTTTAGGTCTGGTAGACTTAGATTTAGTGAATCTACCAGACCTAAAACAGCGACAGATAGGGCTGAGACTCAGAGTAAACGGAAGAACCTGGTCATTCCTTACATGGCTGGCGTGTCTGAAAAGATAAAACGGATATTTGGCAAACACCACATACCTGTATATTTCAAACCCACCAACACACTGAGACAGAGGCTTGTACACCCCAAAGATCAAACTCCAAAACACAAGGAAAGCAATGTAGTGTATGCAATCCAGTGCAGTGAAGAGTGCTCTGAACTCTACATTGGAGAAACCAAACAACCTTTGTACAGGAGGATGGCCCAACACAGGAGAAGTAACACCACAGGACCAGAGTCAGCAGTTTATCTTCATCTAAAGGAAAAAGGACACTCATTTGAGGACATTAATGTTCACATTTTAGACAGAGAAGATAGGTGGTTTGAGAGAGGGGTCAAGGAATCCATTTATGCCAACTTGGAAAATCCTTCCTTAAATAGAGGTGGGGGCCTCAGGCACAACCTTTCCCCTATCTTCCTTCCTGCTTTGTCTTCTGTGCCTAGGAAGATTAAGACCATTTCGCAAGCTCAACAGCAGCAGGGTAATCTTAACGATCCTCTTTTAGATGATAAAGGGACTTAGAAATAAACATCTCAAAATAACCATGACCTAGCCTCAGGTGCAAGGTCACACAGCCACCCTAGAAACATATTTAGGATTCCCTTACTAACTTTACTCAGACTGAAGAAGCTCCTTGGATAAGGAGTGAAACGTTTCTACTGAGAAAATAGAAATCCAGTTGACATGATTCAAGCCACAGATTCCTCAGCAACTGTCTTGGAAACCAGTCAAAGTAGAATGGAGGTAGGTTGTAGCTAAATTCTCTCTGCAGTGTTCTGTGTTTCTGTGCTGTCCATGGAGTTCCTCTCTCCATTCACTCATTGAGGAACATGGAATTCATCACTTTGGCTCCTAAGTGGGCTGCCAAGATACTTCAGTACATTAATAGTTTCACTTCCTAATTTTTGTAGCACAGCCACAGAGCATCTGTGGCTGAGGATTCTGGAAATTGATTTCCACACAGACCTCAAATGCTGGCTTGAGACTTTGTTTTTCTTTGTCAGAGGATAATGGGATAGGAAAAAAGTGGCTGGTGTGGTTGGCATTAAAGTGTCAGATCAAAACTGAGGAGACCTGGGTCACAGCTGGTCCCCAGGTTTGTTGGGTGACTCTGGACCCGTCTCTAAGCCTAATCATTCTTCAGGCTTGTTGTGAGCGTAAAATGGGTAGGTAGTAAAAGTGTAGGAAGGAAATCTTGTCCTGTTCAGTGTGACCCAGACTCTTTTAGAGAAAAATAGGCAGGACAAAATAGCTGCAGGCCCTCCAGATGGGTGTGTGGATTTCTTTGTAGATAAAATAGCTTTTATTTTCTTTAGTCTTTTGCTTTCAGGTGGGCAAAGCCCAGTGGGATGAACACAATGACATATTCTGTTATGATCTGGGATTCTTTTGAGATTGTGGACCCAGAGAAAGTGGATAGGGTTCTTTACATCATGAGCTATGCTGTTGGTGAGCTAGATGTAAGCCCTTCCTGGCACCTTCAGTTGACCAGGAGGGTTTATATGGCTGGATTCAAGAGCTGATAAATGCTTTTCTAAGGGGGTATGTATGTGTCTTATGTTGCCACCCCTGAAAGGGGCAGTGTGCACCCTCTCTTAAAGAAGCCAGCTCTTGATGCAGCTGTTTTTGACAACTTTCTCCTTGTCTCCAATCCTCCCTTTTTGTGAAAGGTTATTGAGAAGATGCTGGGGGATCAGCGGCAGCAGATCTTGGAAGTAAAGGATTACCTGGGTCCCTTTTAATCAGGATTCAGATATGGGCATGGGACAGGACAGGTATTGGTCCCTCTGTTGGGTAACTTTCCTCGAGACCTTGATGTATGCCCCTCTTGGTTCTATTTGAACTCTTGGTGCCATTCAGTCATGGTGTCCTTCTAGACTATCTGCAAGGGTTAAGAGTAGGGGGCATTGTTCTATCTATCTATCTATCTATCTATCTATCTATCTATCTATCATCTATCTATCTATCTATCTATCTATCTATCTATCTATCTATCTATCTATCTATCATCTACCTATCTTTTAAATTTGTATCATCTCCTCCATACCTGGGGACTCTGGGCAGTTCACAACAATAAGTTAAAAATATAAAATTACAACAACAATAATTTACATATAAAATCCAAACAGAAAGATGTTAATAATAAGGTGGGTTTCATGGCACCAGCTACTCCCAAGAGGAACTGTTGGCATTCCCGTCCCAAGCAAGGTGGCAGAACCAGGTCTTCAAGTCTTTCTGGAAGGTCGGGAGCGAAGAAACTCGCCTCAGCTCCAGGGGCAAGATATTCCAAAGGGCGGGTGCTACTGCAGAGAAGGCACGCCTCCTGGATCCCGCTAGATGGAACTCTTTTGCCGATGGGATCCGTAGCATGCCCTCTCTGCATGACCGAGTGGGGCGGGTCGATGTCCTGCTATGGTGGTTCCACTCCTCCCTGAGGAGTAGTTCTAGTTGGGAGTCTTAGGGGATGAACAGTCAAGCTCTTAGTTGTTCCACTGTGGGATTCCTCAAGGTTTGTTCTTCTCTTCTGTGTTACTTAACACCTGTATACAACTGCTTAGAGAGATCTGGTTTGGGTGAGGTGTCATCATTTTGCTGATGACATGCAATTGTACATCTTCCTGCTAAGTTGAGCCAGAAATGCTGTCTGACACCAGAATTGGGGCCTGGAGGCTGTTAGGGTCCAAATGGGGAGAAGCAAACATAGATTATATCCCACTAAGATGAAGTTGCTGTTCTCCATGAACATCTGGACTATCCAGCAAGAGCAGCTGTAGTAGTTATTCTTGATGGATTTGCAGTCCCCCCTGAAAAAGTTGGTTTGTGGGCTGGGGGTTTTGCTGGACTTGCGACTCCTGTTTGAATAGCAGGCAGAAGCATGCTGGCTGGGGAATTCTGGGAGTTTATTTATTTATTTAAATTTATTAAATAAATATTGAAGGGCACATATCTTGAAGTTGCTGAGGTTGAGAAACACTGTTCGATGATACTGGATATAAATTCTGGGAATTAAAGTCCCACCCTTGTAGAAGCCACCAATTTGGAGATTTTTGGCCTTTTTGGGAGAAGGCAATAACATGTATTTTTCAGTTCACTAAAAAAAAAGAAAGAAGAAAACCCTTACATTCTTCTGTTTTCTTGTTTTTGGTTGGCCAGTTTGCATTTCTGGATAGATCAGCAGTGTGCTGTCGATCATCTGAGCTGATGATTGGAAGAAACAGTGTGAGATACATTACAAGACTATTTATACATGGAGCAGACTTCTGCGAACTCAGTTTTCTTTCAGCTTTGTTTCTTTTTATTTATTTATCAAATTTATTTATCAAATAATTTTTTAAAAAACTTTTAAACTTTTTCCTATGGATTACTAATATTCTCCCCTCCCCTTTGACAAAGATCTCAATCGCTGTTTCTGAATTTGTGTCTTATCACAGCATATCCTCTGGCCCAGTGTGTGGAAAATATTTTGTTGACAAATCAAGCCTTGTGCAAAGAAGGAGAAGCTGCACAGGAAAACAAACTCTATGAATGGCTTGCATCTGGAAAGTGGCTCACGCTCCAAGGATCCTTGGCACAGAATGAAGGTGTCCATGCTGAAAGAGAAAGCTTGAAGATGCCTTGAAAGTGGCTATTCACTTGAAAACAAAAAAACCCAAAAACAGGTTTTGGCTACAGGAATTAGCCACAACGGCAGGTTGTAGCAATATTGAGGTCCAAAAGTGGTCAGAATAAATGGCACTAAAACTGAAATCAACTTTTGGGAAATGCGGAAATGCGTTGTCTTTCCAAATATCACTCTTTGGATGCTGAACGTGAAATTTGACCTCAAGATATGAGTGCTTTAAACTTTATACAGTCTTTCAATTGTTGACTTGTGTTAGGAGTCAGCTATAAAATGCTCTAAGCAAACAACTTTAAAATAATCAGATGCTGCTTAAAAGTCAGATATGACTGCATGTCAGCTATGAAATATTGCTAGATAGTACTGTTGCATGGCTGTGCTCAAATACTACATTCCACTCCATTCCAGTGATCAAATAATAAACTCAGTTGCATGCCAATTATTACATACTACTCTTTTTGCATGTAATTTCAGTACCATTGCATGGCAAACAACCATAATACCTTTGCATGTCAGCCAGCAAGTATGACCAAATAGTAATATTACAGGTAGTCCTCGCTTAACAACCATTCGTTTAGTGACAGTTTGGACTTAAGACGGTGCTGAAAAAACCGACTTATGACCAGTTCTCACACTTAAAACCGCTACAGTGTCCCCGCGGTCATGTGATCGCAATTTGGGTGCTTGGCAACCGGTTCGCATTTATGACCGTTACAGCATCCTGTGGTCACATAATCATAATTTTCGACCTTCCCGGCCGACTTCTGGCAAGCAAAATCAGTGGGGAACCATGTGATTCACTTAATGACCATTTGGTTTGCTTAACGCCTGCGGTGATTCGCTTAACCACCACTGCAAAACAAAAAGTCATAAAATTGGGTCAGATTCGCTTAATGATCACTTCGCTTAGCAACTGAAATTCTGGTCCCAATTGTGGTTGTTAAGTGAGGACTACCTGTAGTGCATGCCATCTATCAGGTGGTTATACTTATATATGGCAGCTATGAAACACTTCCAAGTAACAACCCTGAGATAACATTGGGCTTCAGAAACTGACATTTCCTATTTAATATATGGCCACACACCTTCCAAATAATTTTATTTGTAAATGGTATACTATGATATATTTTTACACTGTACAGCAGAGATGGGCAACTTTCTCACAGTTTTGTGAGGGAGGACACATGATGCAAAAGCAATGCTTCGTGTTAATGAATAAAGCTGGCAGGCAGGACTGGGTGGTTTTCTTTAAAAGGTTTCACCTCTTTTAGATGTTTAAGTTGTCTATGTTTTCCCATGTTTAAATGACAGGAAAACATGCCACTGGGTTTCAGTAACTCTGCTGCTGAATTTCAACATGGTGGTCCAAGAGAGTTCTGAGGGCTGCAAGAAACAGATACAGGGCCCAGATGTAGGGCTGAGTCTTTAGGTTGCCCATTTCTGTTGTTGAGATTTCTCATCTCTTTGCCCAAGAGGTGCACACACAAGATTTAGGAGACTATAAAATGCTAGTTTGTACCCCCCATTCCTTCCCAAAATGGAAAGCTGGAAAGTTTCTTTTTTTTTTTTAACAAATTTTATTAGATTTTAATTTTACATAGATAAAAGTTTGAAACAGAAAAGAAAATGGAAATACAAATCAAGAAAAAAGAAAAGATAAAAAAGTGTAGTAAAGGAAAAAAGAAAAAAAGATAAAGCTGAAACAGAATTTGGTCAACTTCCGATTTGTATCTGGTCATGGTATTTTAAAAATTTTATCTTACATGCTAGGTCTATATATAATATTAAAGAATATTTCTTGTCTATTACATCAATATATATATATTTTAATCTTCAAATCCCCATATAAGCTTTGCCCCTCCCGCATCTTGTAAATAGTCAGTTAATGGTTTCCACTCTTTAAGGAAATAATTATTTGGATTTTCTTTTAATAAACATGTCAGTTTATCATTCTCTGCCATATCCATCAATTTTAACATCCAATCTTGTATTGTAGGCGATATCTGGTTTTTCCAATTTTGTGCAAAAATAAGTCTTGCTGCTGTAATCATGTATTGCATAATCCTTGTAAATTGCTTCCCAGGTTGTCCATCAATTATTCCCAGTAAGAAAAATTCCGGTTTAAATGGAACTCGAATGTGTAATATATTTTGCATCAATGCATGTATTTGAGTCCAAAATTTCTTTGCAGTCTCACATGTCCACCACATATGGTAAAAAGACCCCTCTTTTTTTTTACATTTCCAACATAAGTTGGAGACATTTCCATACATTTTAGAAAGTTTTTGTGGGGTCATATACCATCTGTACATCATCTTATAAAAGTTTTCTTTTAAATTATAACACAAAGTAAATTTTAACCCTTTGGTCCACATATCTTCCCATTGTTGCATTTGAATATTATGGCCAATATTTTTAGCCCATTTAATCATACAGTCTTTAACTTGTTCCTCTACCATTTCACCTTTTAACAATAATTTATACATTTTTGCAATTAGATGATCATCTGTCTCACATAGTTGTATCTCAAATTCCGATTTGGTTTGTTCAAATTCAAGGTCTTTCTTATCTAATTTAAATTTCTCTACGAGCTGCATATATGAAAGCCATTGAAAACTGTATCCCTCTGATACCAATTCTTCTATTGATTTAATTATATATTGTCCTTGTTCTTTCTTTAAAAAGTCTTTGTAGGTTAACCATTTATCTTTATTTCTTACTTCTGTTCTGTAGAATGCTTCTTGTGTAGAAATCCATAAGGGTCTTTTATAACATAAGATTAATTTATATTTATTCCAGATTCTTAACAAGGATCTTCTAATATAATGGTTTTTAAAGTCCACATTAACTTTAACTTTATCGTACCACAAATATCCATGCCATCCATATCTTAATTCATGTCCTTCCAAATTCAATAATTTTTCATTTTTCAAAACTATCCATTCTTTAATCCAAACCAAGCAACAAGCAGCATAATATAATTTCAAATCCGGTAGACCTAGTCCTCCTCTTTCTTTAGAGTCTTGCAATACTTTATATTTTACTCTTGGTTTTTTCCCTTGCCAAATAAACTTAGAAATATCTCGCTGCCATTGTTTAAAAGGTTCTTCTGATGCCAATATAGGTAGTGTTTGAAAAAGATATAAAATTCTTGGCAAAACATTCATTTTAATTGCTGAAATTCTACCTAATAATGATAATTGCAGTTTTTCCCAATGTTCCAAATCTTTTTTAATATCCATCCAAAGTGGAATATAATTATTCTTAAACAACTTAACATTTTTAGTTGTTAAATATACTCCCAAATATTTTACTTTTTCTTCCATTGAATATCCTGTTATTTCTTTCAATTTCTCTTGTTGGTGGTAATCCATATTTTTGGTCAAAACTTTTGTCTTCTGTAAATTCACTTTGAACCCTGCTAGCGACCCAAAGTCTTTTAGTTTCTGTATTAATATTTCAATTCCTTCTAGTGGATTCTCCAAAGTAATGACTAGGTCGTCAGCAAATGCTCTTAGTTTATAAACTTCTTTTTTAACTTTAATACCATGGATACCATCATCTTGTCTAATATCTCTAAGTAAAACCTCTAATACCAATATAAACAAAAGTGGAGATAATGGACAACCTTGTCTAGTACCTTTTTGTATTTCACATGGCTTACTAAATTCTCCATTAACAATTATTTTGGCAAATTGTGGAGTATATATTGATTTAATCCATTTTATAAAATTTCCTCCAAAATTCATATTTTCCAAAACTTTGAACATAAAAGGCCAATTTAAGTTGTCAAAGGCTTTTTCAGCATCAATAAATATCAAGGCAGCTTGTTTATCATAGTGTTGATCCAAATATTCAATTACGTCTACTATGTTTCGGACATTGTCATGAATTTGTCTTTTGGGTAGAAAACCAGTTTGGTCTTGATGAATAAAATCCTTAAGTATATTCTTCATTCTTTCTGCTAATATCGTTGTAAATATCTTATAGTCATTATTCAATAAAGATATTGGTCTGTAATTTTTAGTTAATGTTAAATCCTGTTGTTCTTTGGGTATCAATGTTATATGTGCTTCTTTCCAAGTTTCAGGCATAATTCCTGTTTCCAAAATAGAATTCATAGTCTTCTGCAAAGGTAGACATAAATCCTCTTCAAAACATTTATAGTAGGCTGCTGACAATCCATCCGGTCCAGGAGCTTTTCCACTACTAATTTTCTTAAAAGCTTTTATCAATTCTTCTTTTGTTATAACATTATTTAATATCAATCTTTGTTGGTCATTAAGAACAGTTAGTTTTTGTTTATTCAAATATTCTTCAATCTCATCCAAGTTGACATCTTGTTTTTTATATAATTTAGAATAATAGTCATGAAAGGTTTTTTGAATGTCCATATTATTCACCAGAGTTTTTCCTTCATGTTGAATATTAGTAATCAAATTCTTTTGTCTTTGTTTCCTCAATTTATAAGCCAGCCATCTACCTGGTTTATTTGCATATTCAAAATATTTTTGTTTTGTAAATTTCATTTGAGTCTCTATCTCTTGAGTTAATATCATTGATATTTGCTTTTGTAGAAATTTAATTTGAGTGAGCAAAGTGTCATCCATTGGTTTATCTCTCAAATCTAACTCTTTACTTTTAATTTCATCTAAAATCGATTGAATTCTTTTTTGTTTTTTCTTCCTCATTTGAGCATTGTATTGAATAAAATAACCCCTCATATATGCTTTACTGGCTTCCCATACAGTTTGAATATTAGTCCCTTTGTTCAGATTAAATTGAAAATATTCTCTTAATTTTTTTTTGCATACATCAACTACATCATTATTCCGTAGTAGTGACTCATTCAATCTCCATCTAAATACATTCCGTTTCCCTTTAAGAGTCAACATTACTGGATTATGATCTGATAAAGTCTTAGGTAATATATCAACTTTGTTAATATCCATCATCAAATTTTTAGATATCAAAATCATATCTATTCTAGAATGTGATTTAAATCTCTCTGAATAATATGTAAATTCTCTGGAAGTCCCATTCATACATCTCCAAATGTCTTGTAAATCCAACATCTCTTTCAAGTCGAAAAATGTTTGTGGCAATTTTCCCTGTGTTTGCTTCACTTCTTTTTGTGACTGTCTATCCAATCTGGGGTAAATTACCCCATTCCAATCCCCCATGAAACACCAATTGTCATAAGTTAAGTCCAAAAGTTTATCCATCAGGTTTTTATAAAATACTCCTTTATCCATATTCGGTGCATAAAGTCCAACTATCAGTGTTTTAGTTCCTTGTATGTTAATTTCTACTACAATGTATCGACCCTCTTCATCAGCTAATATCAATTTTGGGTTTAACTTTGGTTGTACATATAAGACTACCCCTTTAGTTTTTTTATATCCAGCCGAAATAAATTCTTCTCCAAGCTGTTTTTGAATCAAATATTTAGTATCTTTTTTACAAATATGAGTCTCTTGTAAACAACTTATGTCCAATTTCTGTTTTTTCAAAAAATGAAATATCTTTCTTCTTTTTTGTGGAGCATTGGCTCCATTAATATTCCATGTCAGATATTTAAGTTCCATTGGTGTTTTATTCTTTAAAATCCCTTTGTTAAGTCCACACCTGTAGCTCCTTTCTCAGATAGATCTTCAGTCTTCTCTTTGTCTTTCGATGTTTCTCCTCCTTTTGTCAATTCTCCTTCTGGTAAACCCATTTCTTTCTTGTATTTCTCTAAAAAAGCTTTTGCTTTTAAAATGGAAGTTATTTTGAATCTCTGTCCTTTAAACTCAAATGATACGCCTTCCAATTTTTCCCATCTGAATGAAATACTATGTTGCCTTAATTTATCTGTAAGGAAAGAATAGTCTTTTCTTTTCCTAATTATTCTCAAGGGAATTTCTTTTAATACAATTATTTCCTTCCCTTCTATATTTAATCTAGTATTATAATGCTTCCTTAAGATTTGCTCTTTTGTCACTTTTCTTACAAAATATATCAATATGTCTCTAGGGACTTTTCTTTCCTTAGCATAACGTGAGTTTACTCTGAATATCTTGTCTATCTCCAAATCTAAATCTTGTTCTCTTGTCTCCAAAAATTTAGCTAATTCAAAAGTCATCCTTTCTCTCACATTTTCATCTACTTGTTCTGGAATTGCTCTAAATCTCAAGATGTGCTCCTTCTCTCTCATTTCTGCTAAAGCTGTGATATCTAGATTATGTTCAATCTCTTTAATAGCATATTCTGATTTATCTTCTAATTTTTGCATCTGGCTTTGCGTATCTTTAAGTTCTCCTGACAGAGAATTGACCACTTCCTTAACTGTTTGAATTTCTTTTTTAAAATCTTGCTTAATCTCTCGGGTTATTTCTTTCTTCATATCGTCCATTTTTTTGTCTAATGCTGTAATCTGATCTTCCATCTGCTTCGTGGAGTCATCCATTTTCTTATTTATTGCTGTATTCTGGTCATCCATTTTCTTATTTATTGCTGTATTCTGATCATCCATTTTCTTATTTATTGCTGTATTCTGATCATCCATTTTCTTATTTAGTGTTGCAACAGCTTCTAATATCTTTTTCATTTCTGGTAATAAAGCTTCTGAGGCAGATGTAGCAGGTGTAGCAGAATCAATAGGTGGTCCTCCAGTCTCCTTCTTCTTCTCCTTCTCCGCCCGTCTCGTTCCCAAAGACGCCATAGCCCTGCAAAAAAGAAGAAAAAAGGGAGAAAAGGGGAAAAAGCACCATATAACAATATAACAAAAATTATTTAAAAAAGGGGAAAAAATTAAAAAAAAAATTAAAAATTCTTTTACAAATAATAAAAAGAAAAAAGAAAAGGTGAAAAAACAAATATCCAAAAGGTTAAGGAAAAAGAAAGAGAGAACTAGGCTCCTTTAAAATTTTTCCTCTTAGGTCATTTATAATCCCTTATATATAAAAGTCCACAGTGTTTCAAAGGATAAACGCCTAGGACTTTTTGTTCTCCTGTAGTCAAAATCAAAGATAAGAATAGTAAATATTCCCAGGGTTTCACCTTCCCACTTGTAATTCTTCAATCCAACCACAAGTCAAAAAGAAAAAATGTTGCTAGAGACATGTAAAAAAGCCTCTACTTTCCATATAATAATCCAATAATCCAAATTAAACGTTAAATAACTTGACTTTTTCAGAAAAATAAATCCAAACAGAGTTCAAAGTTCAAAAAGAAAAAGAGGAACTTGTATATATAAAAGAGTTTTTAATAGGGTTCAGTAATCCCAACATCAAAATCTTAAAAAATAAAGTATTAATCACTCCATTTAAATCCAAGCTTTAATATAGTATTCCAGAGAGCAAAAATAGAAATACCAATAGTTGTCCATAAGTAAAAAACTCAAACCAAACTGAAATAATAGTAAAAGTCACTTTCACTTCTAGCAAAGCCACTTAGCTTCTCTTCCCACCGTTTATTCTTCCATTAACAAGAAAAAAATATAGCACCAGCAAATATAAATCAAGTCCAGATACAAATCTTAGCACTTAATAAAAAAATAATAATGTTTAAAAGTAAAAAAAAGTGACTAAAAGCCTGGTCGGGCCAGCTACTTATCTGTTAGAATCACGGCTGCTGGAGAGCCCCGTTTTTTTTCCCAGTCTCCTTTCATTGCTCCATCTCCCTCCTCCCGCAGTGGAAATTACAGGAGTCGGGGGAGGGCATTTACTTCAGAGACCCTTTGTGGTTAATCTTCCGATCACACTCTCTTCGAGTGTGATTTTTCCAGCGATTTCTTCTCCCAAATCGCTGCAAACAGCTTAGCCGTGGAATCGAGGCTAAGGAGCCCCAGTTCTTCGCTGTGCTCCGACCAGAACCCGGAAGTGAAAGCTGGAAAGTTTCAACAAAGGGCAAAGAGAATGCTTGGAGGTTGAAGTGGTTAAGGCATAGCTTTTCAAAGAGTGTCGCGACACCGATGTCCTGGTGTGTCGCGTGCAAACCCAGAAGCGCTGATGGGAACTGGAAGGAGGGGCACCCCTGCCAATCAGTGCGGCGGTGGCAGCGCTGTGTGGCGGGGATGCGGCTCCTTCTGGTTCCCCCCATCAGCACTTCCGAGTTTGCGCGTGGCACACCAGGACACTGCAGGCCGTGCCGCCACCGCCATTGGGGTGTGTCGCCAACATGAAAAGTTTGGAAAGCTCTGGGTTAAGGTCTAGTGGTTAAGGCAATGGGCTAGAAACCAGGAGACAGAGTTCTAGTCCCGCCTTAGTCATGAAAGCCGGCTGGGTGAGGGCCAGTTACTCACTCTCAGCCCTAGGAAGGAGCCAATGGAAAACCAGGAGACAGAGAGTTCTACTCCCGCCTTAGGCATGAAAGCTGGATGGGTGACCTTGGGCCAGTCACTCAGCCCAACTCACCACACAGGGTTGTTGTGGAGAAAATAGGAGGAGGAAGGAGTATTAGGTATGTTCGCTGCCTTGAGTTATTTATAAAACTAATGAAGGTGGGATAGAAAATAAAAAAATAAAAAAATGTCCCTGCAAGATGAGGTAACAATTTGGGGAGGGGTGTGTGTTGGTTTAGACATTTGAGAGTGGAGAATATAATACAATTCAGAGGTCCACACAATATATTAAGCTTGAAATGTGGATTTAGAACGATTGATTTGAGAATTCCACGTTTGGGACAAGACACATTCCAAAACTTTATCCCAAGTTTTGAACAAAATGGGCCAATTCATTCCACTTTTTCTGCCCTAGAGAAGAATGAGAACTTCAAATGAGTCCCTGCTGCCTTGTATTTTGTCCGAAGGCCACAAAAGTAGATGGAGTAGTAGTCCTTGCCATCAAGAGGCCTGTTTTGAATTTGAGTGTCAGTTTTGTTGTTTATTCGTTCAGTCGCTTCCAACTCTTCGTGACTTCATGGACCAGCCCATGCCAGAGCTTCCTGTCGGCCGTCACCATCCCCAGCTCCCCCATGGTTGAGTCTGTTACCTCCAGAATATCATCCATCCATCTTGCCCTTGGTCGGCCCCTCTTCCTTTTGCCTTCCACTTTCCCTAGCATCAGCTTCTTCTCCAGGGTATCCTGTCTTCTCATTATGTGGCCAAAGTACTTCAGTTTTGCCTTTAATATCATTCCCTCAAGTGAGCAGTCTGGCTTTATTTCCTGGAGTATGGACTGGTTTGATCTTCTTGCAGTCCAAGGCACTCTCAGAATTTTCCTCCAACACCACAGTTCAAAAGCATCTATCTTCCTTCGCTCAGCCTTCTTTATGGTCCAGCTCTCACAGCCATAGGTTACTACAGGGAATACCATTGCTTTAACTATGTGGACCTTTGTTGTCAGTGTGATGTCTCTGCTCTTAACTATTTTATCAAGATTTGCCATTGCTCTCCTCCCAAGAAGTAGGCGTCTTCTGATTTCCTGGCTGCAGTCAGCATCTGCAGTAATCTTTGCGCCCAGAAATACAAAGTCTGTCACTGCCTCCACTTTTTCTCCCTCTATTTGCCAGTTATCAATCAAGCTGGTTGCCATAATCTTGGCTTTTTTGAGGTTCAACTGCAACCCAGCTTTTGCACTTTCTTCTTTCACCTTCGTCATAAGGCTCCTCAACTCCTCCTCGCTTTCAGCCATCAAAGTGGTATCATCTGCATATCTGAGATTGTTAATGTTTCTTCCAGCGATTTTAACTCCAGCCTTGGATTATTCAAGCCCAGCACGTTGCATGATGTGTTCTGCATACAGGTTGAATAGGTAGGGTGAGAGTATACAGCC
Organism: Charina bottae; assembly: GCA_023362775.1. Lineage (NCBI taxonomy): Eukaryota > Metazoa > Chordata > Lepidosauria > Squamata > Charinaidae > Charina > Charina bottae. The sequence goes on along the minus strand of JALMGJ010000002.1, from coordinate 33,358,613 downwards.
CTGCCGTACTCCTTTCCCAATCTTAAACCAGTCCGTTGTTCCGTGCTCTGTTCTTACCGTTGCTACTTGGTCATTATACAGATTCCTCAGGAGGCAGACAAGATGACTTGGTATCCCCATACCCCAAGAACTTGCCACAATTTGTTATGATCCACACAGTCAAAGGCTTTAGAATAGTCAATAAAACAGAAATATATGTTTTTCTGAAACTCCCTGGCTTTCTCCATTATCCAGCGGATATTGGTAATTTGGTCTCTAGTTCCTCTGCCTTTTCTAAACCCAGCTTGTACATCTGGCAATTCTCGCTCCATGAATTGCTGGAGTCTACCTTGCAAGAACTTGAGCATTACCTTACTGGCATGTGAAATAAGTGCCACTGTTCGATAGTTTGAACATTCTTTAGTGCTTCCCTTATTTGGTATGGGGATATAAGTTGATTTTTTCCAATCTGATGGCCATTCTTGCATTTTCCAAATTTGCTGGCATATGGCATGCATCACCTTGACAGCATCATCTTGCAAGATTTTAAACAGTTCAGCTGGGATACCATCGTCTCCTGCTGCCTTGTTATTAGCAATGCTTCTTAAGGCCCATTCAACCTCACTCTTCAGGATGTCTGGCTCTAACTCACTGACCACACCGTCAAAGCTATCTCCAATATTATCCTTCCTATACAGATCTTCCGTATATTCTTGCCACCTTTTCTTGATCTCTTCTGCTTCTGTTAGGTCCTTACCATCTTTGTTTTTGATCATACCCATTTTTGCCTGGAATTTACCTCCAATGTTTCTAATTTTCTGGAAGAGGTCTCTTGTCCTTCCTATTCTATTGTCTTCTTCCACTTCCGCACATTGCTTGTTTAAAAACAATTCCTTTTCTCTTCTGGCTAACCTCTGGAATTTTGCATTTAATTGGGCATATCTCCCCCTATCACTGTTGCCTTTTGCTTTCCTTCTTTCTTGGGCTACTTCCAGTGTCTCAGCAGACAGCCATCTTGCCTTCTTGGTTTTCTTTTTCTTTGGGACATTTTTTGTTGCCGCCTCCTGAACAATGTTGCGAACTTCTGTCCATAGTTCTTCCGGGACCCTATCTACTAAATCTAGTCCCTTAAATCTATTCTTCACCTCCACTGCATATTCCTTAGGAATATTAGTGAGCTCATATCTAACTGATCTGTGGGTCTTCCCTATTCTCTTTAGTCTGATTCTAAATTTTGCAATAAGAAGTTTGTGATCTGAACTACAGTCAGCTCCAGGTCTTGTTTTTACCGACTGTATAGATGTCCGCCACCTTTGGCTGCAAAGGATGTAGTCAATCTGATTTCGGTGTCGACCATCTGGTGAAGTCCATGTATAAAGTCGTCTTTTAGGTTGTTGGAAGAGAGTGTTTGTTATGCACAGTGAGTTGTCTTGGCAAAATTCTATCAGCCTATGTCCTGCTTCATTTTGTTCTCCCAGACCATGCTTGCCTGTAATCCCAGGTGTCGTCTGACTACCCACCTTAGCATTCCAGTCTCCTGTAATGAAAATAACATCTCTTTTTGGTCTATTATCCAGTAGGTGCTGCAGATCCTCATAGAACTGATCTACTTCTGCTTCTTCAGCATCTGTGGTTGGGGCGTATATTTGGATCACTGTGATGTTAAATGGCTTACCCTGAATTCAAACAGATCATTCTATCGTTTTTTGGATTGTATCCAAGCACTGCTTTAGCCACTTTATTATTAATTATGAAGGCTACTCCATTTCTTCTGTGGTCCTCTTGTCCACAGTAGTAGATCTGGTGGTCATCTGATGTGAAGTGGCCCATTCCAGTCCATTTCAGTTCACTGACACCTAAAATGTCTATATTTAATCTTGACATCTCACCAATAACCACATCCAATTTGCCCTGGCTCATAGATCTTACATTCCAGGTTCCTATGGTGTGTTGATCTTTAGAACATCGGATTCGTCATTCACCACCAGCACCGTTGGCCGCTAGTCGTCCTTTCGGCTTTGAGCTAGCTGCGTCATCACGTCTGGGGCTAGTTGAACGTATCCTCTGTTCCTCCCCAGTAGCATTTTGACCATCTTCCGACCTGGGAGTCCCATCTTCTGATGGTATACCGACATCTCTGGTTGTACTGATCCATTTAGTTTTCACGGCAAAATACTGGGGTGGGTTGCCATTACCGTCCCCAGGGATCGTATTTAGTCTGACCTCTTTGCCACGACCTTCCCGTCTTGGGTGTCCCTTCACGGTTTAGCTCATGGTTTCATTGAGGTGCTCAAGCTCCAGCACCACGACAAGGTAACAATCTCCTTTGCTGGAGTGAGTGTCAGTACACACTAAATATTTTTCATTTTGGACAACCCCCTCATGCAGTTTAGTATGGTGTGGAAAAAGTGGATTTGCTAGAAGCTGAAATCATCCAAAGAAATTGAATGGGGGAGATTCAACATGGATAAAAAGAAAGAGCTTTTGTACAGGTTAAAAAGGGGCATGGTGGCTCAGCGGGTAAGACACCAGGCTTGTCGATCGGAAGATCACAAGTTCGGAGGTTCGAATCCCTAGCCCTGCGTGCGGAGTGAGCTCCCGCACTAGCTCCAGCTCTTGCAAACCTAGCAATTTGAAAGCATGTAGATGAATAGGTACCACTTCGGTGGGTAGGTAACAGCGTTCCGCGCGCGTCATGCCGGCCACATGACCGTGGAAGCGTCTTCGGACAACGCTGGCTCTTCGGCTAACAAACGGAGATGAGCACTGGCCCCTAGAGTTGGACACGACTGCACAAATGTGCGGGGGGAACCTTTACCTTTACCTTTGTACAGGTTGCACAGGTCAACTGTGGAACTCACCGCAAGGTAATAATGATGGTCACCAAGCTGGGTGGCTTTAAGTAGGATTCAATGAAACCGTAGAGGTGCCTATGGATTTCAGTCACGAGAAATAATTTACGCCACACCATTTCATTCCTTACTGTCCAGTTCTCTGCCTTCCCTCATGATGGGATATATGCTGGCTTAAAGGGGAAAAACTGAGGCTTGAGAATAAACAGACAAGAATACAGCTTGTTAGGGCCAACAGTGTTTACTGAAAGCATAAGGCAATAATGCAGATACAATCACATTATCGCAAAAATGAAAAAGATGAATATACAGGATACATCATTGTAAAAGGAAAAACAAAACAAACTTATAAGCAGAGTTCCGTGTATTGATCCCAGGGCCAGAGTTCCTGCCATGGCCTATACCCAAAGCCAGGCATAGCTCACTCTGCCCAGTCCACAGGAAGTGAACACGTGAAGAACTACATGGCTAAAGAGACACTAGAAATCAAGAAGACATAGAACACCATTTTGCATGGTTGTATATTCAGTTCTTCTAGCATTCCGATTGGCTGGAAGTTAGCTGTTACACACACTAGGCCTCAAAGCACATAGCATGACCTGCTATTGGTTAGCAGTGCTGCATCTACGCACTGAGTTCCCCCCCCTTCCTTGCTCAGGGGGGGCCTGGGCAAGGCTTCCCACAGAAGGCAATCAGGAGGATTAGTTCCCATGGGAAGATCCAGTGCTTGTGTGGGCACTAGTCATAACAATACACACGTGATTGTTGTTATCTTGCACCTGCACTTCACGTCACCATGAGAAGGTTGTGCTTTGTAAAAGATGCAATTTGCCAAAACACTTTTGCTTTGTAGAGAAACCCAATTTCCAATTTCATATAACCCAATAAGAAATCTGACACATTAGTCTCATCACTGCACGGTCAATGAGCACAGTCTTTAACGGATTGTTTGGGGATTTAGCATTTTAGGATTTCCTTCCCTGTAAAATGTTTGTAATTCTCATCTTAGAGTTCCCCATGTTTGCTGATACATTATTGTCCTGATGGGTAGTGCTGTTTGGGGTTCTGTCATACTAATGCTGTTAGTATATACCAGCCTTCCCCAAAATGACATTGAAGTGCAACGTTGAAGGGCATCAGGATGGAGGGAGCCTGGTGAATGTGGCAGTAATGATGGCTGTGTTTAGCCTATATTAGATACTGGTACGATTTTCCCACTCTGCTTGTAAAGTTTCTGAAGGTATCCAGCTAGCAATGGCAGAAAGTAGGATGCTAGATAATGGGACTCTTGATTTTGAGTCTGCAAGATGTTACTGAGGATACAACATCAATAGGATGTTGGTTGGCTGGTGAGAATAGGTTGGTTGGTGAGAAGAGGTTCAAATTAAGGCAACAAAGATGAAACAGACTTGAGGACCTGTCCTATGAGGACAGGCTGAAGGAACAGGATGTTCGGTCTAGAGAAGACAGGGAAGATATGGTATCAGTGTTCAGATACAGCAAAGGATGTTGTAGGGAAGATGGTCAGGAACTATTTTCCACTGTCATAGAAACTAGGACCAGAAATAAAAGGTAAAAGTTGCAGCTATCTAGATTACACTTAAATATCAGGAAAAACTCCCTGATGGTAAGATCTGTACAACATTGGAACAGTCTGCTTACGGTTCTCAATATCTGGAGGACAGACGCCTCTCAAAGATGTATTGATTTTCCAGCATGTTGCAGAGGGTTGGGGCAGATGGTTTGTGTGGACCTTCCAACTCCACAATTCTATGATTCTAAGGGTTTGGATGTTTGTGAGCAGTGGAGCAGCAGCTAGAAGAATCCTGACTATGAGAATTTAGAATGAGAAATTATGCGTGCAAGCTATCTGAACATCTGAAGCTGCCTTGTACTGAGTTGGACAATTTGTCTATATGTTAAAAGGAATGCTGAGGCCTTGAATCCATTCTTCCCCTCCACCAAAGGAATCCACAAGAGATGGCTTTGCAGCTGGAAACTTCCATTGAAGGGGACCCCACCACCTATCGGGATAATTGGTTCCATTGCTCTAATCTTGAAAAAGTGTTTCCCAACTGCCAAGTCTCTTAGCCTTGGAATCTAGAGGTACGTACAGTATTTTAGCCCAGCTTTTATTGGCAAGTATGTTAAGAAGGGGCGTGGTGGCTCAGCGGGTAAGACACCAGGCTTGTCGATCAGAAGATCGCAAGTTCGGAGGTTTGAATCCCTAGCCCTGTGTGCGGAGTGAGCTCCCGCACTAGCCCCAGCTCTTGCCAACCTAGCAATTCGAAAGCACGCAAATGCAAGTAGATTAATAGGTACCACTTCGGTGGGAAGGTAACAGCGTTCCACGCATGTCATGCGGCCACATGACCGTGGAAGCGTCTTCGGACAGCGCTGGCTCTTCGGCTAACAAACGGAGATGAGCACCGGCCCCTAGAGTCAGACACGACTGCACAAATGTGCGGGGGGAACCTTTACCTTTTTTTATGTTAAGAAGGCCCACTTTGATACCTCTTATCCTCTTTCCGAGTTTTCTCTTGATTTAGGAAGGAGTTGATTAACTGTTTATATCAGGGGTGGGGAACCTTTTTTCTGCCAGGGGCCATTTGGATTTTTATAGCTGTGGACCGGGGTGGTGGTGGTGGCGGGGTTTCTGGGATTTCCGTGGACCAGGGTCCAGAGTTTGTGGGCGGGAGCCAATCACAAGCACTGGGGGGCGGGGTTTGCAGGCGGGAGCCAATCACGTGGAAGGGGTGGGGTTTGCGGGCAGGAGCCCTGTGGGCCTTATATGGGCCACAGGCCTGATGTTGCCCACCCCTGGTTTATATGAATGGAATGTCCTGTTGTTCTCTATGCATTGTTCTGTAAAAGCCCATTCTCCTCCCAGATTTGGAGAATTCCACTGCATCAACATTCCTCTGGAATCTGCTCCTGTAACTTATGTAAATCCATTATTCCATAACCAGTACTGTGGGCCAATAGAAAATAAGTCTTGATCTTTTCTGGATGACACTCAGGTACTTGGAAGGATGCTGTCCTATCTTCTGTTAATTTTTTCAGTGCTATGCATTCCAATTCCCGCAGTATCTTTTTTAGGACTTTCTAATCCCTAGGTCAGTTTTGTGTTTGTTCCTGTTTGCCTGAATTCTCTTTCAAGGATGGTGGTCCAGACTGCTGAGGAACTCTGTCTTCTCAAAGGTCTTCCTGGTTACCTGCTCTATGATCCTTTTAAGCAGAAAAGCCAGGGATTGAACATGCAAAGCAATACACTATGCTCAGCTGTGATCCCTCTTCTTGAGAAATGTCTTTTAATTTTGCAGGGATTTTCAAAATGCCATTGAATTGGGAACTTCAGCAGAGTTGGTTTTACTCCCTATCATATTTAGCTGCTACCTCCAGATTCCATACAAAACAGTTGGAAGCCTCTGTTGCATTATGCGGGAGAAGATGGTGGGAATAGACATGGTGGACTTGAACTAGAGGCTGTGTGCATGAGCAAAACAGGAGGAGCTTCAGCTGTGCATCAAGAATGGAGCCAAAGTCATCCTGACAACCCAGTGATGTAGTGGTGAAGGTGTTGAGTTAGAACTGAGGTGCCCCCATTCAAATTATAACTTGGCCTTGATGCTCATCAGATGACTGTGGTCCGGAAACACATTCTCAGCTTAGATTCATTTCACAAGATTAACCTGCCAATGAAAACAGAGAAGTGGAGAGATCCTCAACCTCATGGAGCAAAAGTACAATCTAAATCAGGAGATAAGGAGAGAGACACACCTTTAGCTTTCTGAATATTGTTGAACTCCAGCCATCATTGTGAATGGTCAGAGATGTTGGGACGTGCTCTTCAGCAAGATCTAGAGATCGCAGGTTTTCCATCTTCTGATTCTGCTAGTTTTATACAAGGGGAGCTACATTAGGTTAGTTAGGAAGAGTACTCAGATTAAATAGAAAGGTGGGACATAACTCTAATAAAAAGAAACAAATCAAACTACATGATTAGGGGCATGATGTTGACTGTTGTTAACTCAGCTAAGAATAAATCCTTGGTGTCTTTATGGAAAAGCAAGATCTGTCCCTGAAGTGTTGGGCCTGCTTGTAGGTGGTGTGTACATTTTTAATTGGGAAATACAAGTATCAGCTGGAATCCTCTAATTCTTGTTTCAGTGTGTAACAGCATTTTTTTGTTCTTTCTTTGTTCCTTCCTGTCTTCAATGTATTATTTGGTTTACATTTACTTATCTCAATAGGTACACAATGTACTTAAAAAAAATCCCCATCTTTAGAAATATATAATATTTCAGCAAACAATCGAAACATTACATACACTCAATCCTCAAATAGCTTTGCTCGGTTGGTGCTGGAGGTCATGTTGGCTGGAGGTTTCGGAAGTTGAGAGGTGATGCATCTGGTGGAGGTCAGGCTGCCTTAACATTTTTTAAAAAATTTTAAAAAAATGTTCTAATCTCAGATGAGCCTTAATTGCAGCAACCTAGATGTCACTAATTCATACTCTCCGACATACATATTTTTAGGACTTTCATTCATAATTAAACCTACACTGTCATTTCCCAAGTACTCATCAACTCCAGAAGATCATACCACCTTGATAATTATCTATTACATATTTCCCCTTCTAGTTTTCGACACCCAACATTTTTTCCCCATTTTATTTATTACCTCATGCTCTTTGCCCTTAACTCCTCTCATCTTCCATATGTCGCAGCCATCACTAGATGGGCAAACTGGGATCTGGCAAACTGTCAGGTGTTCCATCCGATGCCTGCTGTGAAGTGTGGTGCTGTTTCAACAAACTAATGTGGAAAACTGGGTGCACCTTTCTTAGTATCTTTGGTAACTGCAGTTTAGCCATTACCGGGTTAATAACTTCAATTATTGGGAACGGACCTATGAATTTGGGCGCCAGTTTTTGTGACGGTTGTGTAGCCTTCAGGTTTTTTGTTGACAGGTGCACCTTATCCCTTACTCTCAGTTCCCATTCCTTCTCTCGTTTGCGGTCTGCATATTTTTTGTAACTAGCTTTGGCTTCCTGCAGCGTTTTCACCATAATTGGCCAATTACTGGTTACTTTTGCTATCCATTCGTCCGCTTTCAGTGGCTGCGCTAGTTCTGTGCTTTGGGTCATGGCCAATTCGGGGATAGTTACAAAATCCTGCCCTGTAGCTACTTTAAATGGCAAAAACCCCGTGCTTTGGTGGAGCGCGTTATTGTAAGCAACCTCTGCGAATGGTAACAGTTCTGCCCAATCATTTTGTTGATAATTAATGTAGCATCTAAGGTACTGCTCCAGTATGGCATTAATGCGTTCACTCGCACCGTCTGTGCACGGATGGAACGCACTACTAAGCCCCTGTTCTGATCCAATTAACTTCAAAAAGGCCCACCAGAACTTGCAAGTGAAAGTGCTGCCACGATCGCTGATTATGTGTTCCGGCGTTCCGTGAGCCCTATAAATGTGTTGAATAAACATCCTAGCTAGTTTTTGAGCATTCGGTATCCCATTGCAAGCAATGAAGTGTGTCTGTTTAGAAAATAAATCTGTGACCACCCAAATGGCCGTTTTCTTGTTGCTCACCGGTAAGTCTACTATAAAATCCATAGCAATCTGCTTCCATGGTTGAGTGGGGTTTGCTACTTCTTGCAATTTCCCTGTGGGTTTGCCCATTTTCCTCTTAGCTGTTGCGCACACTGGGCACGATCGCACATAAGCTTTAACGTCTGTGCGCAATGATGGCCACCAGAATCTGCTCCGAACTAAATGTAATGTTTTCACAAATCCGAAATGCCCTGCCGTTTTGTGGTCGTGATGCTTGTTCAAAACCCTTTGCCTTAAAAGCTCAGGGACTTATGCTTTATTGTCTTTCCACCCCACTCCATCTTTCTCCTCAAGGTTGTGTTTGTTCTCCCCCCACCATGTGTCTGTCACTGTTGCCGCTCGCAGTTCGCTTGCAAACAGGTCGCTCTGCCAAGCGTTTCGCCCCGCTGCGGGTAATAGCCATATTTCCCTCCAGTTTGTCTGCTTGTGCCAATTGGCTCTGTGCCACCTCTGGCTGGGAGGGGATGAGTGCCTCATTAACTTCCTCAAACTTGCTTTCATGTTGCAGCAGACGCAATAGCGCATCTGCCAATTAATTTTTTCCCCCAGGAAAGTACTTCAATGTGAAATTGAACCTGCTAAGAAACTCTGCCCACCATAGGTGTTTGGGATTTAGTTTTCTGGGAGATTTGAGCGCTTCCAAAGTTTTTGTGGTTAGTCCACACTTGAAACGGCTCCGCTGCCCCTTCCAGGAGGTGTCGTCAGGTGCTTAGAGCATGTTTAACTGCGAACGCCTCTTTTTCCCACACATGCCATCATTTCTCAGTCTGAGTGAATTTTCTGGAGATGTATGCACAGGGTCTTAATTTCTTACTGTCATCTGCCTGCAGCAAGATGGACCCAACTGCGCTAAATGACGCGTCCGTGTGTATCACGAACGGTTTGTCACCCTCTGGGTGTTTGAGGATGGGCTCCTCTGTGAACATCATCTTTAACTTATCAAAGGCTTCCTGACATTCTTGGGTCCACACTAATTTCGTGCTTGGCACTTTGGGTTTTGCTTTTGCACCTTTGCTTTTTGTTTTTAGCAAATCCATGAGGGGCAGAGCAATCTGCGCGAAATTCTGAATAAATTGCCTATAGAACCCCGCAAACCTGAGGAACCCTTGCAGCTGCCTGCGTGTTCGGGGGGTTCCCAGCCCAAGACCGCCTTGACCTTCTCTGGATCCATTTCGATGCCCTCATGAGAGATGCCCAGGAAGTCTAGCTTATCTTTGTGGAATTCACATTTCTCAAGTTTCACGTACAGCTTTGCCTCCAGTAGTTTCTCTAACACTTTCTTAACTAGCTCCATATGTTCCTCTTAAGTTTTCAGAAAAAATCAGTATGTCATCTAAATATACAATTACCCCTTTGTATAGAAATTCATACAGTACTTCATTTATGAACCTCATGAAAATTCCCGGTCCCCCCGCAATCCCAAATGGGAGCACTCGGTATTGAAATGACCCCAGCGGGCAATTGAAAGCTGTTTTCCACTCGTCTCCCTCCCGTATTCATACACGATAGTAAGCCTCCCTTATATCTAATTTCGTGAAAATTTTCCCTTTAGACAGTTGGGCTAACATGTCTTTCAACAACGGGAGGGGGTACTGGTTGGTAATCGAAATTGCATTGAGCCCCCTGTAATCCGTGCAAAGTCGGAGGGACCCGTCTTTTTTCTTCCTGAATAGGACTGGGGCTGCTAGGGGGGAATTGGCTGGTTCGATAAATCCACGTGCCAAATTTTTATCGATGAACTTGCGAAGCTCCTGTAGTTCTTTTTGTGTCATGGCATACATCTTGGGCTTGGGAAAAGGTGCCCCTGGGATGAGATCGACAGTTGCATCCGACTGTCTGTGGGGGGGTGCTTGGTCGCATTCCTGCTTGCCAAACACCTCAACCACGGGGAGGTATTTCTCCGGGATTGAGTCCAGAGTAGTGCCACCCCCTTGTTCCTGGTCCTCATCCCAAAGTTCCGTCCCAGCTGCCCCCACTTCAAAGCAACCCGGAGTTCTGTCACTGTCCGTCCCTACATAAGTCCCGTCAATGAATTCAATTTCCCCAGAAGCCCAATCCACCCTAGGGTTTCTTGTTCTCAGCCATTTCAGTCCTAAGACAATAGGTCATGTTGCAATGGGAGCCACAATAAACCTCAACATCTCTACGTGAGTCCCAAGAGTCATTTGGATTTCTTCTGTGAAATGCTCCACTGCCCCCCCCTTTCATTTCTGAGCCGTCCAATTGGCAAAATGTAATAGGCGTATTTAATTCAAAAAGTCTCAGTCCCATCTTGTCAGCCACGTTCGGGTGCATTAAGCATCTTTTATTATTTATTTATTTAATTTATATAACCGCCCATCTCCCCCAACGGGGAACTCTGGGCGGTTTACAATAAATAAAATTAGATAAAAGCATAAAATATAAAATATATAAACTAACAATTTATACAATTAATATAATATAAAATAAAATAAAATAAAAATCCAAGTGGGAGATAGTATTAATAAAAGAAGGGCATTATAAAATTACGGGATTAACCACCCCCATGAGGAACTATCGTTTCCTCCCTCCCATGCCAGGCGGCAGAACCAGGTCTTCAGTTCTTTTCTAAAGGTCGGGAGGGAGGGGATCTGTCTCAACTCCGGGGGCAAGATGTTCCATAGTGTGGGTGCTGCTACAGAGAAGGCCCGCCTCCTAGCCCCCATCAGATGACATTCTTTAATTGATGGGGCTCGCAGCAGGCCCTCTCTGAACGATCGGGTGGGGTGGGTCGATAACCTGGGGACAAGACGGTCCCTCAGGTATTCTGGTCCCATGCCATGTAGGGCTTTAAAGGTGATAACCAACACCTTGAATTGTACCCGGAAGCAGACCGGCACCCAATGCAGCTCGCAGAGCAAAGGTGTTATATGTGCGGATCTTGACGCACCTAAAATCGCCCGCGCGGCTGCATTCTGCACCAGCTGTAGCTTCCGGATAGTCTTCAAGGGTAGCCCCATGTAGAGCGCATTGCAATAATCTACATGGGAGATGACAAGAGCGTGAGTGACTGTTCGGAGGACATCGCAATCCAGGAATGGGCGCAACTGGCGCACAAGCCGAAGCTGTGCAAAAGCCCTTCTAGCCACGACTGCCACCTGCTCTTCGAGCAGGAGTCGTGAGTCTAGAAGGACCCCCAAGTTGCGCACCGGTTCTGAATGGGGCAGTGCTACCCCATCGAGAACCAAAGATGATAATTTCCTAGAAGATGCTAAGCCGTCAATCCACAGCCACTCGGTCTTGCCAGGGTTCAACTGAAGCCTGTTGTTCCCCATCCAGGCCCTCACAGCCCCCAGGCACTGGGACAGGGTGGTCACAGCATCACTTACTTCACCTGGGATGGAGATATACAGTTGAGTATCATCTGCATACTGATGATACCTCATCCCATGGTGTCGGATGACCTCGCCCAGCGGTTTCCTGTAGATGTTGAATAGGAGAGGAGAGAGAACCGAACCCTGCGGCACCCCACACAGGAGTGGTCGCGGGCTGGATCTCTCCTCCCCTACCAGCACCGACTGGGAACGGCCCTGGAGGAAGGAGGTGAACCAGCGCAAGACTACGCCGCCCACCCCCAACTCCCTAAGCCGTCCCAAAAGGATACCATGGTCGATGGTATCGAACGCCGCTGAGAGATCTAAGAGAGCCAGGATGGATGCACTACCTCCATCCCGCTCCCGCCAGAGGTCATCCGTAAGCGCGACCAATGCAGTCTCCATCCCAAATCCCGGCCTGAAACCTGACTGGAAAGGGTCTAGATAATCCGCTTCATTCAGGGTCCTCTGAAGCTGCAACGCCACCACCTTCTCAACCACATTTCCCAAGAAGGGAAGGTGGGAGACTGGACGAAAATTGTCCAGAATGGTAGGGTCCAGGGATGGCTTCTTGAGGAGGGGGTGCACCAATGCCTCCTTGAAGGCCGCCGGAAACACCCCCTCCAACAAGGATGTATTAATCATTGCCTGGACCCATCCACATGTCACTTCCCTGGCTGATTTTACTAGCCAGGAAGGACAGGGATCTAACTGACGTGGTGGAATTAACAGTTCGGAGGATCTTGTCCACTTCCTTAGGTCCAACAGGATCAAATTGTTCCCAGATAATAGGGCAAGACCATTCTCCCGGCATCTCCCCAGACTGCATTTCACGCATGGAGTCCAACTTAGACCGAATCCGAGCGATTTTATCCTGCAGATGCTCAGAAAATTCTTCCGCACGGCCCTGTAGGTGGGTGGTATATTCCACCCTACCTAAGAGAGATCGAATAATCTTAAACAGGGCCGTCGGACGGCATTCTGCGGATGCAATAAGCGCGGAGAAATATTCACGTTTCGCCGCTCTTACCGCCACAAGGTAGGCCTTAATAGCGGCTCTAGATTGTGTTCGGTCCGATTCCGCCTTCGTCTTTCTCCAGCGACGCTCTAGACGTCTCTTCACCCTCTTCAAGACCCTCAACTCCTCCGTATACCACGGGGAGTGACGGGTCGAATGGGATTGGAGAGGTCGCATCGGCGCGGTCCTGTCCAAGGCTCCGGCCGCCTCCCTATTCCAGGAAGCGGCCAGTGCCTCCGCTGGACCGTGCAGCAGATCATTGGGTATTACCCCCAGCTCCCTCTGAAACCTCATTGGGTCCATAAGTCGCCGGGGGCGGACCAATCGAATAGGTCCTGCCTCCCTGCGGAGTGGGGCGGCGTAAGAGAATCTTAGGGATATCAGGACGTGATCTGACCATGACAACGGGGATAGTTCTAACTTTCCCCTCAGGTCACTTTGCTCAGACAAGAAAATCAAATCCGGAGTGAGTCCACTGTCTCGAGTTGGGTCCCGAATAATCTGGGCCAGGCCCATGGCTGCCATGGTAGTCATGAACTCCCGAGCCACTTCCGAGGCCCGTCCCAGGGACGGCAGATTAAAATCCCCCAGAACCATCAGCCTGGGGAACTCCACTGCCAACCCCGAGACAGCCTCCAGCAGCTCAGGCAGGGAGGTTGCTACGCAGCAGGGAGGCTGGTACAATAGCAACACTCCCAACTGTTCCCGGGCACCCAACTTGAAAAACAGGGTCTCACATCCGGCCACTTGTGGAGCAAGGCCCCTGAAAGCCACCAAGGACTCTCTGATGATAACTGCCACCCCTCCTCCCCTACCCTGGTATCTCGGCTGGTGCCACACCTGGAACCCAGCCGGGCACATTTCCGAGAGGGCTACCCCTCCCTCTGGGCCCAGCCAGGTCTCAGTAATACACGCCAGGTCGGCCCCTCTCTCCATGATTAATTCACTTATGAGAGGGGCTTTGTTATTTACTGACCTGGCGTTAAGCAGCAGCAGTCGAAAACTGGGGCCCTCAACAATCTGCTGTCCAGAACCTGGGGCTGAACTCAGAGGACCGGAACGCGCCACTGGTACTAAACACCGGGGGCGCCTTCCCCGAAAATGGCTTGTCCTCTGGTTCCCGTCATAATATCCCCTGCCCGTCACCACCTCGATCGACTTACCCTCCCCATAGCCCCCAGAGTTTCCTAGCCCAGTCGCCTCCACTCCCGAGCCCCTGGAAAACCTGGATTTGGGCAAGGGTCCCTTTTCACATCCATCCATCCTCTCACAGCCAATCTTACCTGGGCTATCGTAAGGCTCCCAGCGCACCAGCTCACGCTCTCGGCGCTGGTAAGCCTCACCACCCCATACACTCTATACACATTCACTGTGCCCCTCTGTGGCTTCTCTTACTGGTCACAGAAGGGGCCACACAACCACTCCTGCCTACCCTGTCTCTCACTCAGGAGTAGGCACTCTCCCACACTCATACAATCCTGGGCCCCCTTGTGACTCTCACTCACAGGGGGGAACCTCACAATCCCACAGGGACCCTATAGTGTTCTGCCACCCTAAAAAAATGGGGGTGGCCAACCTTTCCCTTCATCCACCAAGCCGTTGTGATGTTAAAAAATCCACAGTGTCAGAGTCCACGATGTTAAAATCAGTGGGGGTGTTATTCCAGACCATTCCACCTGGGTCTTTAATACTGTCCAGCTCATATCCCTTACACTCCCATAGCTCTTCATATGGGGTGTACCAGGCCTACCAGCGTCTATAGAGATCGTCAGGCTCACCGTTGTATAATCAGTCTGTATTCCGGAGTCAATTACAACGCCAGGGGATATGCCACACCCCCAAAGGTTGCCCACCGGGGCGGCCGATCCCTGGATCATCACACTCCCCACAAATCCGACTCCACACTCCACTCTGTCCCGGGACTTGCCATACACCCAAAGATTGTCTATCAGGTGGTCAATCTTGAGTTCGTGCTCACTGTGCTGTGCTCCCCACACGCTCAGCTCCGTCAGCGGGGCTCACCACGCCACGCCACGTCCCCAAAGATTGTCTAACGGGCTAGCCTTGAGGTCGCTGTGCTGTAAACCCCACAATTCTAGTCCACACACGCAGCTCCGTCACAGCTCCAGCCAAACGATCTCAAAAAATAGGCCTGGGAATATCCACGGCCTCACGTGGTGGACTCCACCAGGCTCCACTGGGCTCTGCCGGATTCCGCCGCAACCACCGGGCTCCGTGTTACAGGACTCTCAGGGCTCTGCTAAACTCCGTCGCAATACTCCGTCCGAGGAATGCCATCCATCCAAACACAGCTGTAAGTTCTCTACACCCCAAAGATAGAATTCAGGGGTATCTTGAGCAACCCAAGTCTAACATTGCCACCCCCGAATATTTCT